>CM032062.1:35509404-37909404 GCA_018831715.1 Matsumurasca onukii
ACACTGCTCTGTTGTTGTTTCTGTCCCTGCCCCCGCCCCCCCTCCCCTGCAGCTCTTGCTGAAGCCTTTGCCAAGGCTTCTCCCCCGTTGCTCGGCCTTGTCAGTGGCTTGTTGGGTACCATCCTTAACCTCGTGCAACTTTTACTGAGTTACTCCTCGGTCGTGATTTTGGGATAGTAAACGAGACCTGCCAGTGCGAACAATGTGGTTGTGGATGCTGCTTTGCCAATTGCTTAACTCCGAATTACTACGAGTTCTTTGGCTCCCCTGGATACGCATACTATACATGAACACCTCATGAACGTCAACTAGCACCATCGTTAGGTACACCAAAACCAACAAATAATTATACATTATAAACATGACACAATTGATAATGTTTATTAATACAATGTGCCAAAATAAACACACTTATATGTTATTGACTTGATGTTTCATTTAATACTTCATATTTCACGAAAACTCATTAAAGAGTTATATGAACGGCTGCGCAACCACAGGCCATTTACAAAACCCTTTTTCAGATCTAGTCAAAGACTGATCGACCTATAACTCTTATACTCTGCGACCGATGTCAAAACTATAATCTAGTTCTTCCTCAACCTAATTATCATGATGTTTTGGCGCGGTGTGAACCAGAAGCACTAGATTATAATTTTAAAACTTATTATGCGACCAAAGGAAACAAATTATAAATTTCATCAATATACTTTCTTTTAAATTAGCTCAAAATTATGCCTTCAAATATATAGGTTGGTCTATCAATATGTAAATTCAATGTACTAAATATTCCCTTTATTTAATTGAAATTTAATTTAATTGAAGGTAGATATAACTTATAAATGCAGACTTTGTTTAACTACCATAAAGTATTGTGAGCTTGTTAAACTACATTTAAAATACTTTGTGTACGTATAGTAAAAGCGAAAGATGTAATTTTCATAATTCAACGGTGATGTTTGATTAGTTACAGAAACTCTCACTTATACAACTTTTACAAGTAACCACTAAAATTTATGCATGTAATGTGAAAAGAATGGTTTAAAATTGCCGTTCAAACTCAACGATTTAGTTTAAACTTTCACTTAAAAAGCAAAAATTACGATTACATTGTTTAGGTAGACATCTTTGCCACGTGACGAAATATTTAGCTTGAGTGAGCGTTGGACGTGCAATCGTTGAAAGTAGAAATGTCTTCAGTAATAATATTTTGGGTTCTGCCTAAACGATTTGCAAAACCCTCAGTAGACAAAAGTTAAGAGAATTAAGTGGATGTAAATATTTTCCAAAATGTGATAGGTTCTATGGAAGTACCACTATAAATGACAACAATATGTTTAAAGGCCTTTCGTCTGAACTAAGCATCTTGTGTTATATATAGTGGTAGCTACTCCACAAAACTTAGCAAATTTTAAATGTCTCATCACTTAAGCTTTCGCCTTAGTAGTTAGTATTTCGTATTTGATGAATGGTTCTCTCATATAAAGGTATGAAAGCTATAGGCATTCCGACTAGAAATAAAATGTTGTTATAACTCTTATTCGGCTGGACAGCTACTTTAACCAGCTTAAGTAAGCGACAAAATAGAAAAGCATTTTTATTTTATAGAAGTACTAATTACATTCACATACTTTATTTTGTTTTAATGACCACTACGATCGCGCGCGACTCCGATCATCATCCGGTGGCGCGGGTTCGATCCCCAGTCACCTCTTACAATTTGTAATGTGACTATACGCTGACGCTAGTAAAGGTCGAGGTTGAGTGGTAGAGAGACTTTGTAGTCCTAACTTCGCCTCGTTAAACAAGACAAACTTTACCTTTACCTTTTACGTAGACTACAACTTGCATAGCCTAAACCTAATCTGTATTTAAACGAAAATATCTAGGCCTACACTTTGGCAAGGCTCAGCAACATTTTTGTTGTTCGTAAAACAAACATTTTCGACATTACATTTCTCTCACCAAGTAAATTCTGTTGAAATTAATTTCTCCTTACCTAACATGAACTTCTTGGTGCACCCTTGAGAGCCCGCTGCCAAGCCTAAACCGTTCCCTGAAGCCATAGCCGCTGCCTTTGCCAAAGCTCTCCCCCAGGGTGCTGTCGGCAACCTCTTGTCGGGTCTCAGCACCCTGCTGCAGAACCTCCTGGGCGCTCTTCTGGGGGGAGGGATGGCGAACAAGATGTTTGGTAACAACGGTAGTGGCTATTATTGGCCTGAGAACGATGGTTGTTGTGATCGTGGGGAATGTGGGAATCGAGGATAACCTGCTTGGAAACAACTCGAACACAAATTATATTCAATATACAAAATAAAAGATTTTGCATTTAACGTCTTTACTTGGATGTTGTTCCTTGTATCTATTGTCTTTGAATTCAATCGTGATTCAACCTTTTCTTAAATAATATACTAAGGATATGGGCAGACTGTAAAAAACAGAAAAAAGTAATGTTGTTATAGATATTAGATAGTCATATGTACTTGTTGCTAAATGCCAATTTTAGCTTAAACTAGCAAACCGTTTTGGCACAATTTTAAAACCAATGTTGATCACCACTTAAGATAGAACTGTATTTGTTTGAGAATACAAACAGTTAAAAGACAAAAGTTGGTCGTACAATAAATAAAATTAATTATGTAAAGTTGTAATTTATTAATGTATTAGCCTAATTAGAAACTCTGTCAGTAGTAGCGATTGACACGTAGACAAATGTCACATAAACATCATTGTAACGTAGACATAAACATATGTAGACACACACTCCTTTATAACACATGTTAAAAAGGACGACTAATAATAAATATTGACACATTTCAAACGCTTTGTCAATTTGGCAGACGTATGGTATAGATAAGTGGGAACTGAAGATGGTTTTGATTGTCCCAAAACCATTTCTTCTCTTTCTGGACACTAGATCTCAAGTTCATAATAATTACAACAAAAGACACCGGGACCATCTAAACACTGTCAGGCTGAGTCAAACTCTCAAGTCCTTTCCAATTTGTGCCTTCAGTTATGTTGAACCTTAGGACAGCCAAGTACCTAGGTGGCTTGAAAGCTTTTTCAACATTCACCCGTTCTACTCCGTGAACGATTATCTCAACAACGATCTCAGTGACCTTCAGCGTATTTTCGAATAGCGAGGCACTCAAACCTGCCATCGTGCGCTAGTTCACAGTGACATTTATTTTTATGACACAGTTCGCGGTCAACGACGCAGAGAATGGTGTTGGTAGTGGTAATGATATTCCATTGTTGACCACGTAGTTGCAACTGATCAACTCCGCAGGCCCACTTCTGACCTCTCATCGCCGACCTTTTTACATTTTGATAATAATCGCCAAGGACAAGTTAATGGTAGGTCACTGCATACGATGCCACCTATGATAGACTGCAGTGTTTATACCTGAGCCAGTCGGGGAACCAATTCGGTCAGTACTTAAGAAAGTCAGAAACTAAATGGGAACCAATTCAGCTCTGTCCCATAACCCTTGGACACCAATTTGGTATAATCCATTACAAACGGGCCCCTTCAAACAAGTAGATAGAACTGTGAGCACGGATTCTGTACGGTATTTAAAAATCAATAAATTATTAGTCTCTTTTTCTTAAAAACCTCAGAACATCTTATAGAAATATATTGTTAACATAATATTGGGGGACCGTAAGATAAACACAACCGTTAGAGGATACAGCTAATATTCTATTTTAGAACTATAGTATAGAAACGATTTTCTCATATACAACGTTTAAAAAGGAACAGTGTACCCTTTTTAACAGTGCATTTGATAAATGAAATATTAGTATAGAAGTGTCTACGTTGTACAAAATAATTTGATGCAATAATTTGATAATGTTTAGTTTTAAATACGAACTTAACATTGAGTGACTGAGATCAAAGATATTCGGTACAACTTTCTTCAGATCACATTTCATTGTTATCAGAAAAAAAAGAGCCATTCAAAAGTCTTAAGTTAATATTGGGTTATTGTTATTACGTTTAAGTTATTGTTAGTTTCCTGAAAGCTTGATGGAAGAAAGCGTGGAAAAGGAATTACGTATTTTGCCATCGGACTTGAAAACTAAACGGAAATGTCTAATTTGAAGATGCCTTAGCCGGCGAAAGCTAGCTCTTTTAATTAAAATTTAGTGAAAAGTTTAAAAATGTCTAATTTATAGATACCATTCACTTTTCACCAAGTATACACGGAGGAAAATGCCTAATTTGCCAAAATTAACTGACTAATGATTTTTTATATGATATATCTGTCGCTATTAGGATGAATTCATAATAGCCTACTGCATACGATCTTAGACAATTTTAATATAAGAGATGCATGCCGGAATTCGTTCAAAAGACTAAACATTCTCACCTTTCCATCAATTTACAATTAACGAAACTATCATGTTCTGCCTCAATAAATACTCTTGTACAAGGTAATGCAATTCATAATCATGGTACGCGGTCGGTAGACAACTACAGAGTTGAATACCATAGACTGGAATTATTTAAAAAATTACCATTACAAGCAGGGATATTATTTTTTCCAAAACTACCCTTACATAAAAAAAGTTCTTCAACATTCAATTTTGTAAAAGATTTTTAAAAACTATTTTGTATCCAGCACATTTTATAGTATAGAAGAGTTCTTAAAGCACTAGCTTACTACTTAAAAGTCTGGACAATTTTCATAGTTATTTTATAGTTTAATAAATTTTTAAAGTTATTGGTATTATAAGGCTAGTGGCTTATATAGTTATATTTTCTTGTTATTATAATGTACCAACACAATTTTGTATTGTTCTGTAATAAATATTGTTAATATGATTTACCTAACATGTTTAACAACGAACTCTTCTACATAGCTACTCAGTGAGGAATTTAACGAGTATTAACTACCTCTAAGCAGATGCTTTCAGAAAAGCTCGTCAGCTCAGATCTGCCGTTTAATGTTTGCTTCATTTTATTAGTGGTAGGAGTAGAACGAATATTTTAATAAATCACGCATAGCGACGTTAGCGAACTCCGTAAACGTAATCCTTCATCTGCAGGATTAACAAATATCCAGCTGTAAATGTAGGGTACGTGTAGGCTTTAGGGGATACTTTCCAGTGCTTTCGCTAGGAGTAATCAAGGTTTCATACTAAAATACCACTAAAAAACTACTAAAAAACCACCAAACCACACGGATGCTTTATTGACTGGAACATACGATACCCAAATAGGTTTTCACTTTAGGGATTGGCTTTGGGTAATATGTCCTAATGTAACGTTGTTGTTACAGGGGACATGCCTCGCTGAGCCCGCTGCCAAGCCCAAAGCTGAACCAGCCCCCAAACCGTTCCCTGAAGCCATAGCCGCTGCTTTTGCCGAAGCTCTCCCCCAGGGTGCTGTCGGTGACCTCTTGTCAGGTCTCAGCACCCTGTTGCAGAACCTCCTGGCCGCTCTGCTAGGTGGAGGCATGGCCTCCATGATGGGCGGTGGTGGTGGTGGTGACAGTTGCGACTGTGGCGGTTGCGGTTGCGGATGCTGTATTGAATCTTGTATCGGACGCACTTGCGGTTAAAGCGAGGTTTTAACAGGCTCTTGTTAGGTGAAAGTATTTTTATATTAATTTGCGTCACGAGTTGATATTATAGTGTGTATGATACAAAGTACTAAATATAATATTTTATACCAGAACGTCGAAATGTTATTTATCCTTTAGTTCATAGGTTGTTAGCCTTTAAGGGGTTCACCTTAAAACCTAAAAGCTAGTGGAGAAAGGTATCTTTTCACTTAAAAGTTCAATACATCTACTGGGGTACTTATGGATAAAATATGGTGTTTTTTTAATGTGTTGGAAATTTGCAGGTTTGAAGCTGGTTCTCAATATTCTACACATGTGGAAGATTAATAGTAGCAATGTAACTTCAAGTACATAGTTCCATTGTTCCTAATTATCTTTCTATAAATATATTATTATTATTATTAAGAAAAAACAATCCACTTATACTGAGATAAATTAAACTGAAAATAGTATGAATTTCCTTGGCTGCGTATACATATGTTGTATATACGAGTACAATGTCGTGCTGAAGATTTTGTCGTGGGTAAACATGCAAAACATTTTGAACGCACAAGTAGAAGAAATAAAATACCTTTTGCGTGGTGGCCTTGTTTAAGAAAGGTAAATTGAAATGTGTAAGTTAAATCCTTTTACAGACGGTTTATTATAATTACTTCATATTTTTGGGCTACGTCTGTTTAAAAATACAACATTTTTATTTAAATAATTACGACAGGAACATTGAAGATAGATAATACACCGTACTACTAGTAAGACAGCGGTTACGTTTACCGATAAATAATTTTCATTTAAAAATGTTGCATTTAGTAACATACGAAGCCTAAAAATATAAACTTTTATACAGGTGAATTGTTTCAAAGGTAAAGAATCGGAATAAGCACAAGAAAATGAAACCCCATGTTTTCTTGTAGTATGGGGACAATTTTAACTCACAATGCCGGATCCTAGATTAGCGACCAACACGCCGACGCATTGAAATAAAAAACCATCGAAGCACAGTGATTAGCTGAACGATTTCAAAAGCCAATCATAGACCTCTGTTTGGCTTACCTTCTCGCGTTGGCTGCTTTTGAATCTTATCTAGGACCCACTCTAAAGAATTTTGAGATAACAAAAATTATAAACTCATGGTTGAAAAATTTTGCAGGTTATTATGGCTTAGCAGTTTTACCAGGGGTAAACTTGTAGTTTTGTAGTTATATGTAAATTACGAATTTACCTATACACTTTTTTCGAACATTGAATGCTTGGGTTGTTGAATACGTCACTTCAAATCATCATCAGCAGAGTTGAGTCCTTGCACACTACCGACAATGTGAACATTTCCAGCGTCATCCACTAAATTAAGCAGAAATACACAAACGCAAAATGTCTACTATACCAAAATAAGGAATAGTAATAAATTCACCCACTTCCTACTTTTGTACAGAACAGGGTTACAGTTTTCCCTTTAGATGATTGCCTGATTTTTGGGTGTAGTGTTTATGCGGGCACAAAGGAATACCACTCATCGAAGTGATGTTTACTGATGTAACAGTAATTAATTTAATTTCAACAAAAATGTATTATACCTAACAACACATGATCACTGTTTAACCCACGAACAGACATTCATGTCCACGTACTTCCGTAATCTTAATATATAAAAATGAATCTAGATTTTGTTAGTAATGAAATAACTCAAGAGCGGCTTCACTGATATAAGTAAAATGTTTGCTAAACTTGTGTAACATTTTTAAAGAAACAAAAACAAGATCTCAGGAAAACTAGAAACCTATAGAAAACGTTCATGATATAATTTTAGACATTTAATCAAATAACTATTTGGTAAACAAATCATACAACTGATAAATATTGAATAACTTGAGCAAACATAATTATGTTCTATGTGGAAAGGGCAAAGTCTGTCGGGTTAGCTTTTTAAAAATATTATTGGTTTGTATGGTATAAAATAAACTATTTTGATTTGATAACACTTACGTTAACTCACCTTTGGAATTACCTCGTCCTTACCACCCAGTTCATTCGAGTATCTACCAACCTTATCAGCCTTCTGTCACCACCAGCCCTTGTAACAAAGTTCTATTGTTTCAGGGCTTGAGTCGACCTGAGCCTGTTCCTAAGCCCGACCCCTCTCCCAAAGCCTCCCCCTCCCCCGGCCCACAGGGTCTGGTGGACGCAGTAGTTAGCCTCGTTTTACAGCTGCTGTACGATTTATTAATAGACCTTTTAACACCGAGGAGCGAAGGTTGTGACGAGTGCAACAGCTGTGGCTGTGACTGTTGCGCGGATATCTGTTTCACACCCTTCTACACTGCTTATGATAACGGATATATTTTCCCAGGATACTTCGGACCTTACGGCAAACAACTTTAACACACACATTGTGCAATATATCCAAATAAACAACATACACGAATAGCTTTGCACGTTTCATTACATAATACAAACAACATTTCTGTAGTGCTTTACTTTGAGGGTCGAGTAAAAATCGAAAGGATCTATGCTAAGCGCGACTTTTGATAAGACAATGCCTGCTAAAAATCTCGTCTTCGTCACATACATCTTATAAATAATATAGTGTTCACATATTGTTGTGTTGACGGACATGGGTGCTCTGCTTAACTTGACCTTTCCGTCTTTAAATTCAAGGTTGGCCTTCTCTGTTAACCTAGATTCCTGTTTTTCATTCTCACTCTTCCTCCGACGCCTATGCGTTTCTGCTTGTTAAGTGTGTTGAACCAAATCAAAAGGTTTTACTGGAATCGCACATATACAAGGATTCTTCTGTATATAAAAGAACACCTGGTTCAAGGCACACACAAATTTGTGTATGAGTTTGTCATTTGTTGTTTTTAAAGGTAGGATGCGTGATTGTGAATGTAACGTTGAACGTTACTTGAGTGAGCTTACCTACATTTTTCAAAACTGACCAAACGGAGTCTAAGAGGCATCATTTTACACCACTATTTACAAATATCATTTTTAGTTTGAAAAACTAACGGTAAATGGACACTTGAATAAATTCCCCCAGCAACGACTGCTTGTGCTACCAGCTATCAGTTATGTCTTTTCATTCTCTGTTCTTAGCCTAACTAGACTCTCAAGTCAGCTACAACTTCTGTTGGCTGGCAACCATGTTAATACCTAAAGATATACTATTTTAAAAGCTTTTGATTTAAACTCACGTTTTATTTAAACTGTAAAAGTACTTAGTTCAATATTTTTAGAAACTGCATTACACAGAAATAACCGGTCACGTATAGTCCGTTTCTCAATATTTACCAACAGTCCATTCCTATGGCACGAGCCCTTGTAACAAAGTATCTATTGTTTCAGGGCTTGAGCCGGCCTGAGCCTGATCCTAAGCCTAACCCTGCTCCCAAAGCCTCCCCCGTCCCTCAGGAACTACTGTCTAGTCTACTTGGAACAGTACTTACCCTCGTGATACAGCTCTTGAACGCCTTGTTAGGAGGCCTTCTAGGAGATGGCGAAGAGGGCTGTGACGAATGCAGCGGCTGTGGCTGTGACTGTTGTGTGAATAATTGTATCACACCCTTCTACACTGCGGGACAAGAATTTATTTTTCCGGGATATTTTGGACCTTACGGCAAATAATCTTGAAACAACACATACTTTGTGGAAAATACTAATAAACAACACACAAATACATGTACACGCATTATTACATAATAACACCCTCCCTCTGTACTTTACTTTCAGGGGTGGGAAGAATAATTACAAAGATACTCTGACGATTTGATAAAACGAGGTTTTTACATAAAATTGTCTAATAAAGCTCCTCTTAGGTCACACGTGGGTCCTTCCGGTCAATTTATATACGTTGGGTAGATCAATAAATTAAATTGCAAGATAGATCCTGTTTTAGGTTCAAAACGCTAGAAAAATCAATATTTTTCTATATTTATCAATATATTTTTTAATAGTATTGGTTGAAGTTAAATAATAATTGTTACGGGATATTAATAAATTATACAAATAAAGAATATTTATTCTTTATTCGTATAATTTATTAATATCCCGAATATTATTTTCAACCGATACTATTATTATCGACATCTGAAAACAATTAAGTTAACTCAGATTTTGAGTTAACGTAACACCTGGTTGGATTATTAGTTACCATCAAGCACTTACCACCCAGTTCGTTCGTGTGCCTTACCAACCTTCTCCTCTCCCTGTCACCACCAGCCCTTGTAACAAAGTATCTATTGTTTCAGGGCTTGAGCCGGCCTGAGCCTGATCCTAAACCTGACCCCACCCCCAAAGCGTCCCCCGTCCCTCAGGACCCGTTTGGCTTAGTGGCTAACCTGTTAAGCGGAGTACTACATCTGCTGTTAGGAATAGGGGACGACGACGATTGTAACCAGTGCAACAGCTGTGGCTGTGGTTGCTGTTCGAACATCTGCCTTGCGAAAATCTACACTGAGTACATTTCTCCTGGATACGTCGGACCCTACGGCAAATAATCTCTTCAACTTTACAATCAAAGCAAGTTTACACACATTGTACATTAGACATTAATAAACATCAAACAATAGGATCTATGTATTTTCATTACACTACACAACACTTTTGTCTCAAGATGAAGAGAACAATTTACGACACGTTCAATCAAATGTAGTCTACACACGCTACATCTGACTATTAACACCCACTCTATGTATGGAAATTATAGACGAAAACTTCTGCAAGAATGTTTTCGGTATTTATGATTGAGACTGACCCTCTAGACAAGTAATATGACGTTAGAAATCTGTGCCATGAATCATTGAGTATTGCTACAACGATATTCAAATCTCTACCGTGCGCTGAAATCTAATACGAATGGTCTCTCAGGAATACCCTTGCCTGATTATAACCTTCACGAAGAAAAGTCGATTACCATACACTTCCTCCGACAACTTGATTTTAACCACTCGTGTTTGGCTACAACGCAGACACCTACCACTCCTTTCACCGCGAGCCCTTGTAACAAAGTATCTATTGTTTCAGGGCTTGAGCCGGCCTGAGCCTGATCCCAAACCCGCCCCCGCTCCCAAAGCCCTTCCCGTTCCTCAGGATCTGGGAGGCCTGTTGGAAAACTTGTTGGGCTTTGTGCTCGACCTCGTGATTCGGCTGCTGAACGCGTTGTTGTTAAACCAAGACCACCCGTGTTGTGACGATTGCGATAACTGTGGCTGTGGTTGCTGCGTGGAGACGTTTCTCATACCTACCTACACTACTTTAGATTACGAATACACTTTCCCTGGACACGGCTAAATGTATGGTGATTATTACACGTGTGTGCATTGTGCACTAATAAACAACACTATTAATAACTGTGGATGTTTCATTACACTACACGACACTTACATAAGAGTTTAAGAAGCATCAATAACACTTTAGTTTTTGGCGAATGTCAGTGAAATATTGGCATTGTGACGCAAACAATCTAGTGGGTATGGCTAATAGAAATAAAATAAGACGTGTAGCCTACAACACACGCCTGCTGATGAGGCTATCTCACTTTCCGACACATTGTTCCTCACGTGACGCTGAAAACTACTTGAAATTACTAGACACATTTTAGTGCGGTTGATAGCATCTCATACAACCTCTGTATTAAACTAGTTATTGCTTCGTTTCAGTGATAGTATTAAAACCAACTCATAAACACGAATGAATATTAACTCTTATAGAACTGAGAAATATTGGTCCATACAATAATCCCAAAAAACTTTGTTCTGGCTGAGAAAGATCTAGTTTGAGGCTTATTGCGACCATTATTGTGCAGTCTTTTACTATTCACATTTGAAACAAGAAGCTACATACATTAGACCTGATGATTTAAAAGTGTATTCATACCTTTGTGAAAAGTATCGAGTTTTTCAACATATCATTATATTATTGCACTGTGATTTTTTTCAATAGATATTTAGCCACGAAAGTTAGCATTTCATTTCTGAGACTGGGGCCCCAGGGCTAAAACCATTCGTTTAAAACACACATTTCAACGACTCCATAGGTAATTTGAAATTGTTCTTTCAAAAAACCCTTGAAAATATAAAATAGTTTTAGTTTTCCTACAAACATTTTAAACTAGACCGGGGGTTTTGAGACCCTGTTTTTCTAACCAAGCAAAAGATCTCTCAGCTATGTTTTAGGAACCCCATATGTTTGGGGGCTCTGGACCACCACCACGGTTGCCTGAGCAGTAGCTACGGTCCCGTGTATGTTCTGCGTTTTTACCTTTCCTCCTCACCCTGTAAGCCTCCTTCAACATCAGTCCTTCTAACAAACATACTCTGATGTTGCAGGGTTTGTGCTTCTCCGAGCCCGCTCCCAAAGCCTCTCCCGAAGCTCTCGCCAAAGCCCTCCCCCTCCCACAAGATGGTTTATTGGGTGGAATTCTTAAGGGTACAGTGGGTGGCCTCCTTCAGGCACTCTTGGAGGCAGTCTTAGGAATTCTTTACGGAGGCGATTACCGAGAAGGAGACGATCTAGAGCCCTTCCCGTGTTGGAAGTGTTCCAGAAAATATTTTTAAAGATACGGTTCTCAGAATGACAACACCGGATCAAAGTACAGACTGCATCGCACATCACTTTCGTTTAGATATAACTTATGTATACACAATAAATGACAATACAACAAACATACATGGGAATTAATTTTAATCACATCTATCACAAATAACTTGGTTGTTGGAATTGTACTCGTATATTATAGTAAAATAAACTAATAATAGGTCGTTACGAATACACAGTTGAACCTGTAGTATAAATTGAAGTAACACAATAAACAGATATTATTAACAAAAACATCTTAAAACACAATATTCAACTAACAAGAGTGCACCGAAATACAAGTGTTTGAAGATTACCTATTTTCTTTTCAGTTATGGATAACCACTCAAAACTAATATGATTCTTATAAATGGTCAAGCAAATTTTAATGACATATTTTGTTCCTATATCAGAGGTTTCAAATCATAATCGCCAAAAACATAGTGAACAAATAATAAGCTAAAAAATATACAAGTTAAAGTTAAAAAGAGTTTAATCAAAATTACAAACAAACACTTATACCTTACTTTACTTTTAACGTAGGTACTTTTAAAAGTTCTTTGGTTCTCAAGTAGAACATTACTCACGAATAAGCATTTTCACAACAACAATAACAACTGACCTTCCACTTCTAATTTACATAATTAGAATAAAGAATAAATCTAACTTTAAATAGAGTCGTTTCACCTACAGTCCCTTATTTATTCACTATTCATAAACAATTTCCTTCCCTGGAGCACGCCCTAATACACTCTTATGTTGCAGGGCCTCTGCCGCTCTGAGCCCAAGCCCGCTCCCAAAGCCTTTCCCGAAGCTCTCGCCAAAGCCCTCCCAATCCCTCAAGACTTGCTAGGTGACCTCCTTGGCGGTGTGGTCGGTTTGGTTCAGGGACTCCTGCAATCCGTGTTACAATTCCTTCTGGGAGACCACTCGCCGCAGGAGCCTGACTGTTGCGAATGCGGCAACTGCGGTTGCGATTGCTGCATCGATACGTGTCTCTCGCCTTTCCGCAGTTCCTGCGACTATACCCGCTCCGCCCCACTCAACTTCCACGTAGGGGACGTCCTTCCTGGTCTAGTCGGCGGGTGCTTCATTTAACATTAGGACACTAATGACATCTTCACTAGTCATACACATCATGTACATTATAGTATCAAATAAATGACAGTCACAACAAGACACTGTGTTTATTTTGTTTTGTACAGAAAGTTGAACACACCCATGAACATACGGAGTTTACATAGCTACAATATGTCTCAGTCGCGAAACAACAACTTGATTATGATACATTATTATTATACTTGGTTAAGTACAGTTTGAAGCTGAAATAGAAAAACTGTTAGCTGACTTGGGAGGGCGCAGAAAACTCAGCACAGCTACGTCGTTTTCAACTGAAAACTAAGAAACTAAAGTTAAAAGTCATTCATATGAAAATCCCAACAACACATAGCTTCTCGATAATTTAATGTAGTAGGTAGAAGTAAAAACCATGTATTTTTAAACCCGACTTTATTTGATCTTTTGAAAGCACGTTGAAAGAAATATTAAACGATTACCACACACATTCTTTTATGGAGAAAATAAATAATGCACCACGTAGCGAAAAATAGTTTTTAATGAACTAACTAAATAAGGTAAGGTCTTAATAAGGTAAGTCTTAACGAACGCGTCCCAATCGGCTTAAAAAGCGTTTGTGCAAGCTGGCAAGCGTTTTGGTTAACTTCTTCAACCGGTTACTCTTTTTTCGAAAATACAGCTTGAAAACAACGTTGTACTTTATTGTGACTGGCGCTCAATGCTACCTATTGGGCTGAATATTTAGAGCACAGAGATGTGTTTAAACTTTTCTTAAAGTGAACTAATAAAGCTGTAGTTCAAATAGGTAAAGTTAAGCTCTTAAACTGTAAAGCTGAATAATAATACATATTACGGTAATTACATTCAACAGTTGTCTAGTATTCTTTAAAATCTAGTTTTATATTTCAGTCGTATCCTAACTCTATTGGAGTCGTTACAATTTACATAAGGGTTGCTAAATAGGGCCCTCTTAAAGCATCCAAGTAAAAATTGATAAATAAATCAACCCATTTCTAATTGTCAATGTTCTAAAAATTCAACCTCAAGACGGAACTTAATGTAACCTTATGTGTTACAGGGTTCCAGTCTGTCTTGGCCCGGCCCAGAACCTATAGCCTTGCCCGAAGCACTTGCCAAAGCCATAGCCGCTGCTTTACCCCAGAAAGATGGCGCACTAAATGATTTGCTAGAGTCCCTTAGCACTTTATTACAGAAACTAGTGGAAGAACTGTTAGGGGATGCTGGTGGGGATGACCAAATGGACGACGGAGCATTGGAAAAATTCTTACAAGGTCTTAGTTCCTTGCTTCAACGACTGTTGCAAGAACTGTTGGGAGGTGGTGACAGCGGGGGTGGGGGAAGCGAAGACGACGGAAGCAGTGGAGGTGGAGGGGATAAGGGACAGCCAAGTGACTGTGGGGATTGTGAGATCCCAGTGGCTCCGGTTACAGGCACTTGTGACTGCGGAGGATGTGGGTGTGGTTGTTGTATGGAGACTTGCACTTCACAACTCATCGAGCCCGTCTACTCCACAATGAAGCGCAAGTACTTTGGTCATCCCTCCGTCGAGAGAGTAGTGTATTCGAGTGAACCTTAGACACACATAAGGAATGATTTGTTTGTGAGATATTCGACACAACTCGACTGTAAAATATAAAACAAACGGATAGATTAAACAAAAACCACTTAAACAAAACTAATTTTACCTTGCCTGCTACGTAGATGACTCAGCGATGACTGTATAATACTTTTGATAATAAAACAAATATATCTATTACATAAAGCATTATTATCTGATCCAGTTGTTTACTACTAATTAATAGTTTGTTTACAACCTTTAATCGATTTGAGATAGCAAGCATTTAAAGTATAGGTTCAAGCATTTACTCTAAATCCTTGTATTCAAAATCAATGGTTTGGCGTGGTCATAGCTCCTCTCCTGGTAGCGGAAAGGAGCCGTGCCGGACTCATAACATTGAATCACACATAAACTTTCATGTTGAAACATGTTTAGAGTAATGCACGTTTTAAGAAGTTTTATCAAAGAAGTACCTATTAGTAAAACAACGGCACATAATTATGTACTACTTTACTTTAAAATAATCAACTTTCGAGGTTTTGATCGTCATTGCACGGTGAAACATTTCTCATCTTCAGTGCTTCACTCCAACCAAGAAACAGGTGGGTGAAATCAAGGGAGGGAGGGTGATGTAACTACTCATATGTGAGAAGCCTCAGTGGTTGATCAAGGAGCAGCGTCTCGTTATTTAGATGACAACAAATTAAAAAGGCCATAACCTGGAAGATTTACTATAACAAACAACCTTAAAACAATGGCAACAAAGTAAATTGAAAGAGTTTGGCGAAGACTCTGAAATGGCAGTAGAAGAACGGGACTGAACAATATCTTAAATGCAGATGAAACCGAATTATTCCGAATTATAGAACTTAATATAACAACCCTTTAGAACCGACGGAACCTAATGTAACCTTGTGTGTTACAGGGTTCCAGTCTGGGCGGCCCAGAACCCATAGCCTGGCCCGCAGCAATTGCCAAAGCCATTGCCGCGGCATTTCCTGGGGAAGACGGTGCA
The DNA here is from genome assembly GCA_018831715.1 of Matsumurasca onukii. NCBI lineage: Eukaryota > Metazoa > Arthropoda > Insecta > Hemiptera > Cicadellidae > Matsumurasca > Matsumurasca onukii. Next base: position 35,525,216 of record CM032062.1, read on the forward strand.
CTCAATGATTTGCTAGAGCGTCTTAGTACTATACTACAGAATCTTCTGGATAAGCTGTTAGGTGACGCCAGTGGAGATAGCAATAAGGATGAAGGAGCGTTGGAACGATTCTTACAAGGTCTTAGTACCTTGCTTCAACAACTGTTACAAGATCTTCTCGGTGGTGGAGGTGGTAGCTCCTGCTCAAAGGACTAATACGAAGCTATGGAGTTTTATCTTATTTGCAATATGTTAACAGGAAATTCAAAAGAAATAAAATATTCACAGAAGAACTACAAACAATAAAAATAAAACCATTAATAGTGTATATCTTATTGATGATCCTTTTATTAAATAATTAAAAGTCAGTAACTGAAGAGAAAGTCAGTAACTTAAGGGACAGTGTGGAATGCCTTTAAGAAAGAAGTGGGAAATCTACTAACGTTTCACATTGAGGATAGCTGGATCACAAGGGGCTTACGACCCCGTCGTAACCCCGACCAATTCTTAAGGTCAACCGTGACTTTGAGGGATCTATCATTTATTAATAAGCGTAAACAAAAACACTACAAATATATTGTTTGAATACATTTCTTTATTTCACAATTAAAAATGTGGATGTTTGATCAGTGTAAATTTATATTCAGATTTGGTACTTGCCTATCTTACTAAGGTTCCCTTTAAACATGAGGGAGAAAGCCCGTGAAATGCTCTGGCCTAAATTCACATTGCCCTCGGTTTATGCGCCTACTAGTGTTCGATAACTCGTACAGTCTCAACCGTAACTACTTGTTAGAGGCACTGTTCTAAAAGTTCATTGTAACCACTGAGTTATTGTTTTAGTTGTTGGGGAAAGAAAGTATGAAATAAAAACAAAGTAGCTACAATCGTTCTAAAATACACATGTTCTGGGTCTGACGGAACTTAATGTAACCTTATGTGTTACAGGGTTCCAGTCTGTCTTGGCCCGGCCCAGAACCTATAGCCTTGCCCGAAGCACTTGCCAAAGCCATAGCCGCTGCTTTACCCCAGAATGATGGTGCACTAAATGATTTGCTAGAGCGTCTTAGCACTGTAATACAGAACCTGTTGAAAAAGTTGTTGGGGACTGAAGGTGGGGATAGAGAAATGGACGATGGATCATTAGAAAGATTCTTACAAGGACTTAGCACCTTGCTTCAACAACTGTTACAAGACCTGTTGGGAGGAGAAGGCGAGGGTAGTGGTGGAGAGGGGAGTGGCGGAGGTGGAAAGACGAATGGAGACTGCCTCCCCCAGTCAGTGGCTTGGGCATACCCTGGCAACTGCGCGGGTTGCAGCTGCGAATGTTGTGCGGAGAAATGCACGGAACAACTCTTGGAGCCTGTCTATACCTCCATCAGACGTAAATATGTCGGCTATCCCACCGTCGAGAGAAATATATTTACAGGTTTGACGCCTGCCGAATAAACTATTCGATCTCCCTTTCTTTCTATTCCATTAACTAAAGGCGTTCCTTTTCTTATTCTTTCTAAGTTCTAACTGAGAAACTATGGGCTAGTCAACACTAGTCACAATTAACTTGAAATACCCTTATTAATTAATTTGAAACTATTGTACAGTTATCATCGGTAATAAACGCAATGCTAATTTTCGTATTGTTTTTAATTGATCCTATTATAATGAAATAGATCCAGGATGTTTTAGTGATACCCAATCCGACTCCGGTGTCGTCTTGTAAAATGTGTTTTTCTCTAAGTGATAAACATATACCTGGTTCCCCATAAAATCTCATCGATTCATCAAACTTCGCCGACTTCGCTAAACTAATGAGAGCTGCTGAAATATCGATGAAGAGTAGACTGTATCGTATTGCCTATAAACTACCTAGTGTAAAACTGGTGTTGGTTTACCGATGTTCGCCAACATCTCCAGGTAGTTTTCCACTGCTTGACACAATACTGACTCTCATAAGACACCTTGATTCATCGATAGTCGCTGATATTGTGCAGACATCAATGAATCAATGTGAGTCTATAGGATATCGTTTCCAGGTTGGCGTCGAGTGATAAGGTCATTTGGGTTAATATCGTGCTGAGAAATGTGAACAATGTTAATTGATAATGTTTATGGCACTTCAGGAACTTCTTGGATATACTTTAAGACAATGTGCTGTTTTGTACGTTTTCTCAGTCTCCTATGATATTGGGTAAGAACACGGGACTTATACAAGAACGTAATCAGTAACTTGCTTAAAATCTGTATAACATTTTAAATCTTGATAGTGGTAATCTTACTTAATTTCACTGTAAGTAATGTTTATTTGGGTCGTTTTGTTTGTTTTGTAACTGTAAACAAGTTGAACATTATATTTATCTGCCTGAATTGTTTACCTGTGGCTTCATAAACTAACAATATGCCGACTCTATTAATTTCAAAACGTACTCCATAAAAAAATACTAACTACATAGTTTTTTGTTTAGACACGCTACATATTGCGATAAAAGATATAAAAACTAAAAAGCCATAAAAAAGAGAAATGTTATATTTTTCCTTCACGATAATTCAAGTGCAACTTTTACAAACGTCAAAAAACGTAGTTATTTTTAGCATGTTTTACGAGTATTTGTAACTAGCGGACCCAACAGACTTCGTCCTGTCAAAAAGATTTGTAATTTGGCAGTTTTTTGTTCTGTACATATTTTTTATGTCTGTAAAATAGGGATATCAGCTGGCAACAAATAGCAATGAAGCTCAAATTGACTACGTTGTAGTTAGAAAACGTTTGTATGGGAAAAAGGAAAGGGCTGTTTTAAGGGGTTTTCCGGCAATTATTCGAATTTCTCGCCGTAAAACCATCCTTGAACTCCAACGAACAATTAAAAAAATTGGCCAAATTGGTACAGGCGTTGTTGAGTTATACGCTTACCAACACGTTTTGCGATTCATTTTTATATATTTGTAATGCAAGAAGTAGTTCCCCCTGAAGTGATGAGAAAAGTCTGAGATACATTTTGCCAATTTATCTCTACCTCTGTACTGAACTTTCAATCTTCTTTCATATAGGCCTACAATACTATTTAACTACTACACTATTTAAATTCAACATTATTGAGCAATTACTTATAACTTATTGCTGGCTGTGATCAAAATAACAAATAATTATTTATTGTTTGAGAGTTTTCCTTACGGCACCTCGCAGGAAAGAAATTACTCTCAAAATTAGGGGTGTTTAATATTTTTAGTACATATTTATTATTTACCAAAACAAACCTAGCGTCGTCTTTATAATGGTTGCAAACAACTTCAAGGGTTGACAAATAAAAATATCTTTTCAATTAAAACTTGCGTTTTATGTATTAAAACATATGTTTAAAGGCTGTATACTCATAGTTTGTAATGACCAGTTTTTAGCGGAAACTATGGAACGAACAAAACTACAGATTACGAGTATAATCGAGGTGTATAAACATAATGCGAACTCCTCGTTTTCTTAACGCTAGGAAAAGTAAATCCCAAAAGTCTCTCCAAACTTCCAACCCTCGTAACGTAACCCTATGATGTTACAGGGTACCTGCCTGTCTGAGCCCGCTGCCAACCCTGGCCCATTGCCAACTCCCCTTGCCAATCCTGACCCCTTGCCTAGTCCAATTGCCAATCCTTTCCCCAAGCCCCAAGAAGAGTCTGGAGGTCTTCTGGACACGATTCTGGACATTGTCCTTGGTTTATTACACCTCGTGCTTCCGGCTTACATAGGCAGTTACTACCTCAGTGGTCCTCAAGGCATATGCTGTGGGCAGAGAGGCCTCGACGGCTGTGGATGTAGTTGCTGCGATTGAAACAATACACATAATAAAAATTCAACACTAAAATATAACAACAACATATTACAATAAAAATACCAACATTTTGTTAACATACATTACAATAAACTATATTATAACACATATCAATTTTATTTACCACAATACTCCAATGGAATCAAATGTAATGGCTTGAAACACTTTAACACATATACAAGTTCAAGAAATCTTTATCAGATGCACACAAGACTCTAACACACTCGATATAATGTTTATTAGTTTAGTAACAATAAAACAATACATTAGAACACCACCGTGCAAGGTGCCTAAATAACTTAAATACTCGTAAAATACCTTCAATGCTCGATATCAGGACTTCCTGATGAGGAAATATCTTAGTCATGTTAATTACCACTTTGCTGATCCGTTACTTTCATTAATTTTCTTTTTCCTCAGTATGCAATGCTAAGATTTTTTATAATTTTGATTAAAATAAGTTTTGTAGTCAGTTTGTTGGTAGCCGTTCTAGTGTTTTGTCACGATTGCGTAATTTTCAACGTAATTTTGATAGTAAATCTTAAGCATCGTTTGGTTAGTCTTGCCAGATGTAGTTGTGAATGAAACGTCTATAGTGTCTTGTGATGCAGCTAACAATCCAAGACGTGACAGTGTAGCGAAATGACAAGCGCTCAAGTGGCGCTTAGTTTACGACGCGGTTTGTTGCTCACGTTGCCGGTTCTACAGGAGCACCGAGCCCTACCCCCTCGCCACAACTCTAGGAGCGAGCCAGATCGTCATACAGTACATCATTTACTCGAAAACTATTGTCAAATAATTTTGAACTAGCCGTAAGGTAAACAATTCACTCGCCCACTTCATCGACATAAATGTTTTGCACTAGATGTTTCAATTACAAGTAAGTAAAACTATCCTTTAAATAGATACATTAAAAACGAATTATCGAGCGTGATACTTACAAACTTGTTAAGTTTCAGTTTTCAGCTTTTCAAAGCGCAAGAAGGATTTAGTCTGAAAACTTGACATGGATAGGAAACTTAGTTTGTTCATGTGCCATTTACTAATAGCAGTAAAAAAAGTTTATATGATCACAATGTTTTTAAATAAATGAACACGATTGTAGGTTTTCTTGTAGGTTTTAAAAAATCCAATAATTACGATGAAAATACGGGCACATATGACCTTAAATTTGCCAAAGATTCGTTGTGTCGTGCACGCATGCTCCACAAACTAACCTCGTCCCTATCAGCGCTCCTTCCTTAAACAGGATTTGAGCTCAATAATCTGTTCTGCCCTAAACAGGCTTTGAGCTCTATTGGTTATAACCTGTTCTATCCTAAACAGGCTTTGAATTCAATTATCCGTTCTATCGTCAAGGCCTAACCTTACCCTAACGTAACTCTGGTGTTGCAGGGTAGCTGCCTGCCCGATCCAGAGGCCCTGCCTGCCCCAGCTCCCAAAGCCCTGCCCGAAGCTATCGCTGAAGCCCTTCCCTCCCCGCAAAGCTTGGGGAATGCACTCGCAACCTTGGTTAACCTTTTGATCGGAGTTCTCTTGGCGCTGCTCGGAAAAGGCCTCACTGCCGGCTGCAGTGACGGCGGACCTGAGGGCAAAGGAGCCGACTGTAGCACTTGTGGAAGAGACGGCTGGTGTTAAAACTAGATTATCCAAAATAAATCTTTAACAGCAAAATACTAACATAACTTATGGAAAGCACATTACTTGATTTATCTACGAATTAAATGGGACTACATAACCGGTTGTATTCAATAATAACCCCTTTAAAGAAAGTAACACTATAGGTTAGACTAATTAAGACCACGTTGGACTTGATACGTAAGGTAATATCGACAAAAACACGAGACATTACACAAGATTTTAGATTTAAATTTATGATTTAAGCAACAACAACTTACAAGATCAAAAAACGAAACTATCGTTCACCTACTACGGATTTTCGAGTACGTTGAAGCAAGCCCTTGACATAACAAACGTGTTCTAACATTATAAGCTCACACTTTAGCATATCATCGTGTTTGTGTGTTGCGTGTTTTTCCAAAACAATTGCGTCCGTAGTTCAGTGACTCCATGGCTCCCGGTGTGGAAGGCCAAGGTTTCATATCACACACTTGAATTTGTTACAAATCCAACAGAGAAGAAAGGTTAAGAACAAGTTAAGATGATCCAATGTCGAAAAAGAGGATTTCAATGAGGCTAAAACGTTTTCTCATCGGCTGACACGACACCTGCACTCTTATTGATCTTATTGATCAAAACATTCGCCGATCATCTAGACACGCAGAACCAATGAGAGCTAGGGATATCGGGGTCAGGTCGGTATCGAATAAGCAGTGAAAAGAGTCAGTGGGTTAACTAACAGGTGAAACATCACAAGCTAGTTATGTTGTTCCGAGTCACCGAAACACTGGGTTACCGTTACTCCATTATTCTTCTACACATGTTAACAACTAACTATTCACAAAATTTGAATAAAACCTGTAATAGTATGAGTGAGCTTGTGATAAAATACAAAATTATATCTTATGAATCTTGAAATATTTTTCTATTTTAATAAAGACGGCTTTTTATTTTGTTATGGTTTAATTTGAACAACCTTTACACTATTATATGGAGGCCCTCTTAAACCAAAGACAAGCTTCATACCTGGCGGTGAAAAGGACTATAAGATATTTTGAAGTGTTAACAAAATAACAAGATAAATATGTAATACTTTTGCGTTTATTTTTTCAGCGCATTTCAAAGCCTGGTATATAAACCCGTAAAATGTTATGTCATCTTAAAGTCATTAGCAACTTTCTGGAAGAGTATATATAATTATTAACAGTCTTTGTAGCCTACATAGGTCTCTGTATAACCAAAATAAATAATTCTACAACGTCTAAATTCCTGTAGCTAATTGAGCAGATATATTGATACTCGTAGATATGATTTTGGAAGGATATAAATAATATTTTTTAGAAGAAAGCCTGCCTATTTTAAAACCTCTATTCATTCTACAGAACTCATATTTGAAGTAGCTCATGTATGCAAATCCAAACAAAGAACCGTGTATGCCCTGAGGAATTGTTTAATGATAATAGTACACCAATACCAGCCACGTTACAAAAACTTTAGAAACTAAAATTTGCAAACTATTTTGTATTTTTTTAAGTATTGTATCTTGTGGGACGAACTTAGTATTCGACTTCACAGTGAGACAGGACAGTAAACGATCGTTAATTATAAGCTGTAAAAGTTAATAACAATAATAAATACGTTTATTTTCAATTGGAACATATTTATATTTACAGTTATTGACAATCGGTACATTTATGTTTACATTTATTATTATTCACACATGGCCCCAGTCGTATTACGCATAGAACATTAACGTCGTCTTAAAAAGTTAGCTTTTCTTTGTCCAGGCTTGCTCCATTTTTCGGAATGAGCTTCTTCTCTTTCACCAGACCAAGAGTCTCTCCTTTACGTAATTACGTAGCTTCCCTCTGAGCAACTTTCTAATCAAACACTTTTAGTCTAAATGTAGTTCTATAGATATGCTCGTTTGTGTGAGTACTGCTGCTCTTAAATCTTCTTGACTGCCCCTATCCATTTAATTGTTTCTACTTCGAGTTTCATATAATTCTTAAATATGCTTTGTTAATTTAGAAGATTCCATTCTTTCTACGTGCCGTAGAATTTTAATATTCGTTTCTTAGTGTATTTTCTCTATTTCCTTATTACTACGAAGTTTGTATGTGGTTAAGTATAAATTGGTCCTAATATTTTCCTAATAATTTTCCTTTTCTTTTTTGGGTTTTACCCAAATTTTTCTTTCTATTGACAATTAAGGGTTTATGCATAAATTAGTTTTTATTTTATTACATCGATTTGTTCTTAAATCGTAAATTTTATTCCTTAAAAACGTTCTTTGAAAGCTCACACACTTCACAACGCAACTTCAAACAGGCAAATAAATCATAATGCAGTTGAAGAGAGGCAATTTCTAACAGTCCAATTCAAATAACCACTTATACATATTCTAATTAGTTCGCAGAAAATAATTAATGAACTACCACAAAGTGATATAGAAGAACCAATCTTAGAATAGGACCTCCCCAAACACCCACAACATATCCTGAACCTAACCTTTTTGGTAACATGATTCCTAATGTAACCGTCATGTTACAGGGTTCCTGTCTCTCCGAGCCAAAGCCCGCTCCAGCTCCTAAAGCTTTTCCTGAAGCTCTTGCCGAAGCCTTGGCTTCCCCCCAGGGCGCCGTAAACGGCCTCCTCACCATGCTCGGTGGCCTCCTGGGAGGTCTCTTGGCTGCACTGTTAGGCGGTGGTGGCGGCGGCGGCGGATGCGATGGTGACTGTTGCCTTCCCACTTGCATCAGTGGAGTATACTATGGCCTCGGTTAACTTTGATCTGTAGTACACTGTCTACAAGTGCAATATTTAACTGTAACTAAGCATGCTGTAGGATATATATTAAAGAACTTTGTGCATCTTTTATAATTTTGTTCCCATGCTTCTAGACATCCCTAAATCACGAACTATTTCGGAAAAGTTCGTGGTGATTTGTTGTTTGGTTATTTTTTAATTTGATGGAAATAACACGTTCTTCAGAGAAAAGCCATTTGGCTGTGTAAAGTTTTTGAAGTATGGTGACGTTGATGTTGAAGTCCATCACTAAGTAGTACAAAACAGCAAATCTCGTCCTTGAGATCTAAAAGTAGTTATATGAATGAGTATAGTTATTGGAGCCTTTCTTATCTTACTGAAGCCTCCATTCAACTTATTGAAATAACTCGATAATCGGCTGATGAGCTTGTATATTGTATTGTATTGTATACACTATAGAAAGCCAAATCACAGGGGACTCTTTTTCGTTGAGTTTAGACTAACTGCAACATAACTCCAGAATATTTAGAAGTTTTAATCTTGGTTGATAGAGAACAATAGTCTCAGAATGACCTGCAGTCAAACATAAACAAGTAACGCACCTATCGGCACCAATCCTGAACCATGCGAAAAATGTCAATCGGCTGAAAACGGAAACTTCAACAATATTATTACACTTAATCAATTGTGATCAACTGAAGTCAAATGCTTTAGCAGTATTCACTGGGACACTGTATAACGTATAGCCCAAGTCAAATGCTTTATTCATGTGCATGATTAACTTTAACAACATGTTAGTGATTCAGAGGGTTAGTCGGATACGCTGATAAATGACCTTTAAAATGTTATGGATGTTTGTACGGATAACTGTACGGCTTACACTATGGGGAACGGTACGCGTTGAAATTTGCTATTTTGAGGCTACGAGAAAATACTGTCCTTTCTTTTGGGACTTTCAGTCAGCTGTTTGCAACAACCCACCATCAGTAGGGCCTTTATAGTTTTAAAGGTTTACTACGAAGGAACAACTTTGCTTTGTTGCCTTCATCGTATTGTTTTGTATCTTTGTCATCTTTAAATTGGCAGTGGTTTAAAAAGTTGTCAACACTGTCATAGCCAGAAAGCCTCTGCTAGAAGATTCAAGATTTTGATTGAAAACCCTGTTATAGCTTTACTAGCTAGATATAACAAAGACAGAGGGAACTAATGGTAAATTTCTTTTTAAGTTTTATTGGAACACTCAAGTTAACTTGCAACGACTTTAAGTAGGAGTGTTTTACACGAAAGAGGAACAATGTTCCAAGGAAGGATTATACTCTACATCGTTGATAACTAGAAACCTTATTTTCCACAGACAGATGTTTCTTGAAGGTTGTCGTATCGTGTGTTAAGGTGTGTATACTTTTATAACCGTAGTTGTTATAAGTATTATAACCGTAGTGTAAGAACCACTAATATTAGTACAGTATTAAATTGAGTATAACATGGGTGATAAATAATGCAAGGTAGTCCTGAATAGAAAGAATTTACTTCAGCAAAAAAATATGTTTACAACGGTCAACTCTCAGCTGAAACGCTCAGTTCTGCACTCATAATGTACACATAAATAAATAATACTTTTAAAATTAAATACAGATAATAATCACTAATAAAAGTACAACATTATTTCGGCTGTCACATAAAATATTTATGTTGCTGTCCCTGTACATAAATATCACTAAAATGCTGGACTTTCTTCTTATGGAGAACAAAATTAAAACAATATATTATTTCCCTAAAAATAAAGAAGTACAACCCTTTAGCACGCCATTACTTAAAAAGGCAAAACTTATTTTGACGATTCATAAGATGATTAAAAGTCACGTGGGTTACTATAAACTATTTTAAACAGTTTTCGTCAAAGGCGATTTGGGAAATAGAATATACTCTCATAAAACATACATTTTTATTTAAACCTTACTTCTTCATAAATGGTAGTTTATGGGTTTCCATCAGGCCTATATTTGAGAATCAATGAAATAAACATTTCTTTAACTATCAAATAAAACTTGTTGAGCCACTCTATCAAATAAAGTTAAGAAGAGGTTCCTATGTTCAGTAATAAAATATTAAGAAAACAGTGTTCAATTGTAAAGTTTGTTTTGGAACACCCCATACATCAAAATACCATGAGAAATAATCTGACCAAACCGGTACATTTCCAAAAATGACAAACATGATTTTCAAAATTGTTTATATTATAGTGATGGTATTTAATATGTTATAACATTTCCTAAAGAAGTACCCTTGGTTTCAGGGATCCGGCTTTGCCCGGCCTGCGGCCGACGCTGAGCCCGAAGCCGTGGCAGTACCAGCACCCGTGGCCACCCCTGAAGCGCACCCAGGCCCCAAGCCCAACCCTCACCCTCTAGCCAGTGCCTTCGCCGAGGCCCTCGCTCACGCCATCCCCATGGCCATCGCCTCGGCCATCCCTGACCCGCTGCCTTACCCCATAGCCAACGCTCTGGCCATGGCTAAGGCTGCCCCTGGCATCTTTGAGTTCTGGGACAAACTCGGTACGGAATTTCCTGAAGTAGCTGAAGCGATTCAGACCACTTTTGCAGCTCTGATTGCCTAAGAATAATATACCAGTGATATTAATGAATAAATTAGATTTGATTTTGTGTAGTCTTTTTTAATAACCCTAAAACAATATAACCCTTGTATTATTTGTAAAGATTTGTCAGTTAGAGGCGTACACGCATGTGGCGTTCGCTGCGCAACGAATACCCGGCGAATAGAGAGCTGTCCTACTTTACACTCGGCAAGTTGCAAGCATTTCTGCACTTTCCAAGCACTTTGCTCGTGGCAGAAACAGAAAATATTTGCAAAAACAAACGCGGGTGCTAACATATATTGGCTCTTTTGAGATTTTCTGTTCCAGTTTATAAATTAGCTGATTAAGATTTTAACAATAGTATTTTTTTTTCAATGTTGCTTGTTGTTTATAATTAAACGTACCGGTAATAAGAACTATCCTGGTTTTGATATTCTAAAACATAACCTTTTGAAATGGTGAACATGGTAAATATAAATAGAACAGAGAATGGAAAATATCTGCAGGGCTAATAGTTTTGTTTAAAACCTAAATAGCGTCCCTTACATGATCGCCTCGTATTCAGATACGTCATAGTACGTAATTTCAATATTTTACTTCCCGTTGAGATTTTTAAAAAAATCGTTAGTAAATAAATAAACTAAGAACAAAACATGGTTTTCAAATAGGTTTTAAGGGCATATGGCCTAATATTAATGGGTTTAAACACATTTGTAACTTGCTTAGTTCAATTCAATTGGATAATAGAAGTAACTTACTGTAATCAACGGGTACCAGTTTGTTTGGTTATAAAACAGTAACGTTTGCTGCTGTTTCAAAGTACAGGGTTATTGAAAATAATGTCCTACTTTCATTGTCTGTAACTTTTGTAGTTTAAGTGCTTCATACATAATTAATGTACATACATATGGTTGAAAAGAAGAAATGCTACAGTTTTGTTTACATACATAGAGAGGTTATTTCAGTTGTTAATTATCAGCAAGATGACTGCCCTTCAACACAAGATATTTTGTGTTCTTGAATCTTCAAAGAGCCAGCCAGTTACATCAGTTCAGCGAGAGTCTCCCATCTTACCCTTACGGCTTTTCTGTGGCTATGTCACTTAGGGAGATAGTCTACGTACCCCTTCTGTCAAGAAATCCGGAACCGTATCAGAGCTGCAGTCAACACACAAATCAACAGTTGCTTGATTGTTATATTATTTATGAGAAGAGTTTGATTATCTCTTAGATTTTTGACGAGCAGTTAGGGTAGGACATGTTGAACATTTATAGAAGTGTACAAAGGAGGGCACATTTTAAAATTTGCTCTTTTTACCAGTATTTAGTTTATCTAATTAATGATTAATTGAGTACAGTTTTCTGGAAGTAAGACATTCTTTTGGTGATCTGTATAACCCAATAATTAAAATCCCAGAGTCTGAATTTGTGCTTAGTATTATACCTACAGTTTTACAGTCAAGGTCACAACTATGAGTAATGTTGAACTTTTGAGTTATATGTTTAACTAAGATTGCAACACTCTCCTTTAAATTTTTCTCTAGTGAAAAAGTTGGCTAAAGTGTATTTATTGATTTTCAAACAGTTTTCTGTGTTATTTTAAACCCATGAAATAGGATCAAAATATCCGGACAATGATCATCGCACATGAGCTCAAGTTCATCCATCTTATTGGTGGCTACTTGACAATTTTGATGTAAAATCTTTCTAGCGTTGTAACCATCGTGGTTGATATTTTTTGAATTAAAATAGTTTGGTTTAGATGAAATTTTGAAGTTATTATTAGGGATACTCAAAGCCAGATCTGATGTTGTTACCTGACACTTAAATTTTGAAGTGAACAGTTTTTTTGGGGTTTGTTCTTCTTTTCGGTGCCTCGTCATCTTCTCCCTCTGCGATGGCTGCTTCACCGCATCAGCGTAGTTGTCGTAGGGCAGGGTCCTGGGGAAGATCAATCTCTTCAATACTTGAAACTTTTATGTTGGTTGGAAGGTGACATCGGAATTCCTTGAGTCATAGTTTTGTTGGTAAGATTTTGAAATTTAAAGCCTGATGGTGGTTGTCTTCTTATTATGGCATCGCTTATAGCAGAACAAATTTTGGATTTTCCTTCAATATATAAGTGTAGTCCTTGTTTTGTGTATAAATTTCGAGAAAAAGATTTTAAGGATATAAATGTTTTTATTGCTTGTGCTAAAAATTTCATGAGTTTGAATATTGAAACGGAAACCAATTGATTTGACTTATTTTAATTTATTCCGTATAACCGAGTCCACTCAGCTGCGTGAGTAGCTACGCCTTCTCAGTAGTAGAGTCTATAGTGATGAATTTGATTATAACTGGTTAATTAATTATTCAAATACTTCAGATATACGCTGGAAAGTTACGTTTGAAGGGTGAATTCCATTAAGACAAATGATGATACCATTCTTAATCTTACACACTGATAAACTATAAATACCTGGCGTAGTGATAAAATATAATGTTACGTGTTCATTATCATTTAAATTAAATCCCACACAATAACTTTGAAGCTTATCTAAGAGCTCTTCAGTCATATAACTGATGACGACATCAAAGTAGTTAAAGATAGTCATACACTCAAGTGATACAAGCGATATGTTTTTACTTGATGTGGCAGACAGAATTATCATTGTGATGTAAGCAGACATCTTATTGCACACAAGGATGTCAAAATAGCTCAACATATTGATAAGTCGGATTTTTGGCACGTTGAATCCATACAGCAATTCTCACTCCCTTCACAGCCACGGGGATATTGTCTCTTGCAGAAGATTTTAGCTCAGTTGACGCAGTTGAAAGCAGGATTAGACGAAGTAGAACAGTGTACGTTAACTCAGTTTGTACCCTTCAATCTCGGCTAAAGAACCATAACAAAGAAGCAGTGAGACGAGCCCTGTAACATCTACCCCTGTCGTGGTCCCTGGAAACCTGAGCTACGCAGAGGCCACATCCAGAACCCCCTCACCATCTCCAGCCCCACAGTACAACTCCGACCACTCAGCCATCACAACGCCGTCAGCCCCACCGCCACCTCTGCTTTCCACAACAATCTCATCAACACAGAACTCTCCAAACAAATCTTTTTTGTCAAACAATGTAAAACTAAAAACAGCAACTTAGTTAAAAATAGTGTAAACAATACTGTAACACCTGTGCAAAGCTCAATGTCAAATAGTTTAAGTAGTATTAATATTTTATTTCTTAATATCCAGGGACTTAAAAGTAAAACAAGTTAGTTTAGTGGTAAATTTGGCAGATTGGAACCAAAATTTTATGTCATAATTAATATTAATGTAATTGTATATTCCCAGGCACTTTTGAAGCAGTTAAGGAGTATGAAACACCTAGGGGAAATGAAACCTCCTCCGAAATTGTTTAAAATTTTTAAAAGTCATGAAAATTGAAAGTTTTTTTATTGTGAACTTGTTCCAGTTGCAACCACCACAATTGATTTTAAACAACTATTTTAGAGACCTTTATGTAAGTTAAATGTCTTAATTGTATGCTTGTCAGACATTGGCTCAGTGGTAATGAATCATTGTATTATTTTCAACCACTATTATTGTGTATAGTTCATTCATTAATCTAATCATATATGGGGTCTATTAATTTTTTGAGTAAACAACATATCATCTGAACTTCATTTTGAAGTCTCTGCTGTAGTAGTAGATGAGCTTAAACTGGTTATTGTGTCCCTGTACCACTCAACTGCTGGGGATCCAGAGGTTTTCTTGGATTCCCTTGACAGGCTACTAGTATCCTTAACTAGTATGGGTAAATATACCATTTTGGTCGGGGGTGATCTCAATAAAAATTTTGACATTACCATTAAAACTAGACTATCCAGTAAGTTTCAAGATAATTTAAGACAATACAATTTTTACTGTCTAAACTATAGTCCTACAAGGGGTCAAAATTGTTTGGATAATGTGTTTATAAACAACTCAAATTGTGTTAACTCTTGTAAGATACTAGATTTCCCCTACTCAGACCATAATGGTGTTTTAGTTGAGTTAAAAAAAGGAACAGTCTCTGTAAAGCCTCATAACACAGACTTTAGTAAAAATTACAAAATTATGTTTCCTAACTCTGAACTGGAGAACTTTAATCGGGAGCTTGGTGTTATTGACTGGGATGGTATCATCTTACAGTATGGTCACCTTAGTTCAGATACATTTTTCCAGCTTATTTTTTCAAAAAATAATAATGTCCTAAATAATTATTTTCAAACTTTGAAAATAATAAAAAACGTTACACACAAAATAAACAGCAATGAATGGTACACCTCAGAGCTAGCGCAAATGAAAGATAGGCTAATTTTTCTACATAAGTTGTCAAAACCCACAAATAACAAGAACTATGGCGAACCTATTTAAATCTTAAAAGAGAATATAGGCAGGCTATCAATACTGCTGCGATCATTCTACAGTGATTATATTGAAAACAATAGGAATAAATGTAAAGTTGTCGCAAGGTTGCCGATAACCAGAACTGCTCACCACATTGTACAACTTAACCAACGAAAAATTTTTACAATCGTTTGGATAAAAGAAAGTCTAATGGTAACAGTAACTCTGTCAGCTCAACTGACTACTTGGAAAAATGTCTCTGTCGAACCTACAAAAGATATTTTTCAATGGAAGGACTTTTACCAAGTGACATACTTAAGACGCATAAAAGATTGAATAACTGATGATATTGTTTCGTGATACACACAAATTGTCTGCTCTTTGCAGATGATATAAAGATCTTCACTGCCGTACACCTCTAGACGATCACAAGATGAACTTCAACTGGCCTTGACGCACATTGTTAACTGGTGCACCCTTAATGCAATGGAACTCAATATTTCGAAGTGCCTTGCTATGTCCTTTAACCGCGGTGGAGTAGTTCTTGACCCCTGATTATTTCATTGGCAGAAACAAACTGACTGTTGTTGATAAGGTCAGGGATCTCGGTGTAGTGATGACACCTACACTTAACCCCATTGGGCACATTACCCAGGTCACATCAAAGGCTGCTTCACTTCTTGGCTTCATTTTCGCTCCTCGAAGGACTTCAAGTCTCCTTCACTTTGATCACCCTTTATAAATCTCTGTTCGACCGTTGCTGGAATATTGGTCTGTAATCTGGTCCCCCCATCAACTTGGCCATATGGAGAGCATTGACAAGATACAATCGAGATTTATGAGACTCTGCATCACGAATTGGTTTTAGTTACTTGGAGACGCCTGTGAGGAGACTGAGATCCAGTACACCTACAACCCCTTGCTCTGCGCCGGAAGTGTCTTGACCTGTTGCTCTCTACAGACTGGTGGAACGCTGAGCTGAACTGTGCATCTCTGTTTGTGATAATACCCCATTATCCGAGAAGAACACATTCCAGGTCAGTCTTCAGCCGCAGATTCGAGCCAACAAGCTACGCCTACAACCAAGGGACCTGCCAGCTCCAAAGACTTGGGAGCGACGCCATACAGTGCAATCGACTTCTTCCATCTCTCTGTGAACTCCTTCAAGCGGGAAGTGCTGCATATTCGTGTTCTGTAGGACTGTTGTCTGGTTTACCTTGCTACGACCAGTTCACAGTGAGTGGTATCCTCAGGTGGTGCCTTTAAAGGGTGTCATGTTACGGTCAAAGTGCAAATTATGTTATCAACAATTTCAAAATCTTACACATAATTAAAATTGTTTGTTATTACTCATAGATCTATCCAATGTTACTTCATAAAGCGCAATTCATATTAGACTAATTCATTATTTAATCATTGTTAAAGTTTTTTTAAATTATTATTCAATTCTATTTCATTGTTATTGCTTGTAGATTTTATCTTGTTATGCTATCTATTTATTCATGTTTCTATTTTCTATAACATTGGCTTTTTATCAATAATTATCCTATTATTAGTGGTATACGTTTTGTTGTTTCCTTGTTTTTTACTGCCCTCAACGTCATATGAGCTTATTGTTCAACCATGAAGTGTCATTGTAAACAATGTTTGCAATTGAACCATGAAACCTGTCACATCAATGACATGTCTAACAACATTCTTAAAACCATTGTTCCCAGTCTTCTGAATCCTCTGGCAGTTGCTTTAACCTATCTTTGAAGGATGGTAACTTTCCCAGTATGCTTAAAATATGCGAGTGCCTAGTTTATAAAAAAGGGCCTGTAAACAAACCATCAAGTTATCGACCCATATCTGTAATTCCTGTGTTGGGAAAGCTGTTTGAAACTTTGACTATGAGCACTTCTTTGAGTCCCACAACCTTTCTATAAATGGCAATTTGGATTTAGAAGAAAAAATCTACCACTCAGGCACTTGATAGCTTAGTGAGGAAGTCTTACAGGCTTTGAGGAAATGAGATCTTGCCCAGGCCACCTTGTGTGATTTGAGCAATGTTTTGATTGTGGATAGTCAAGATCTCATTCAAAAGCTATATTATTATGGGTTTGGTCCCTTAACTGTGTCACTTATTAGCTTGTACCTCAGTGACAGAGTACAAAAGGTATGTATAAATAATGAGGTCACAGGCCAATGTTAAGTATGGTGTCCCTCAGGGTTCAGTACTAGGGCCATTACTATTTTTGGTTTGTATAAATGATTTGCCTTTCTCAATTGCAGCCACTACTATTCTCTATGCGGACGATACAAACTTTATAAATGTTGGGAAAAGTCTAAGAGAACTTAACATAACAACCCAAAATACAATTACTGAAGCCTCTACTTGGTTTAAGTCAAATGGTTTTAAATGAGACAAAGCCCAACATATCTTATTCAGCGTTAAAGCAGTAGACACACAAATATCACAATTTACACTTCATGAGAGTGTCAAATTCTTAGGAGTTTTTGTTGATCAACAATTAAAATGGGGCGCTCATATAGAATATCTGTCACAAAGGTTATCTTGAGTCATTTTTTATGACGCCTTATATGCACTGCATACACATTAACCACTAAAATCAGCTTATTTTGCTCACTTTCAATCAATTCTCAGATACAGGCTCGGGGAACTCAAGCAAAATTTCTGATATTGTTCTTGCAAAAAACGGGCCATCAGAGTTATATCTAATAGTCCATTATTAGAGCACTGTAGGCCCTTGTTCAAAGATCTCAAAATTCAAACCGTAATAAATTTATATATTTTGACTTAGTAACATATGTAATCAATAATTTAGATAGTTACCAGCATAATGGAGATCAACACAGATACAAGACATAAGCAATCATTAACAATAGATTTCTATAGACCAAGCAAGTGTACTGGAAGTCACATTGTCCTATCATTAAAAGTTTACAATCATTTACTGTATTTAATAAATATGATTATACTGTATTTTTAAACACATTTATGAATGGTTATTGGAGCACCGTTTTACACGCTGAATGAGTTATTTGCAATAAAACCAGTAAGTAGTTTTTGAACCTTATAGTTTTATGTTATGTCAGTAAGTTTTATAAATTTATACTACATTTATCAGTAATCATGTTCAGTCTGTTTTCTTTTGTATATTTAGTGACGGCCTTGAGCTGTAATTCAACCTTTGTCAATGAGTTGTATCTTCTTATGGCAATAAATATTCATTTATTCATTATTAGCAAGCACAGCACACACGGGTCGATCATTAGAAAGTTTACAGAAGCCACCTGAGGGAAACAGGCAAGCCCGGACAAATTATAATTTGACAGCTGACTTCAGAAAAGTAAACGAGGGAAAGAGAGATTAACTCGGAGATGTCTGAGCTCAAACAAAAAGAAGTTATAAAGCCAGAAAAACTATTTTAGTGTATCCTTTCAAGCCGAAAATTATAAATGCTCTAAAAAAAGACTTGCCTACCCCGGGATGTCGAATAGTAACAATGGCTAGCAACTGGGAAAGCCAGGCAAACTGCGATACAAAAGTCAAAACTGCACAACTTAACGACTAGATTATATACATCAATTTCCTTGAGTATCGATACCTAAAAAAAACAATCTAACCCTTGTATTATTTGTAAAGATTTGTCAGTTCGAGGCGTACACGCATGTGGCTCCTACGTTACACTCGGCAAGTTGCAAGCATTTCTGCACTTTCCAAGCACTTTGCTCGTTGCAGAAACAGAAAATATTTGCAAAAAAACGCGGGTGCTAACATATATTGGCTATTTTGAGATTTTCTGTTCCAGTTTATAAATTAGCTGATTAAGATTTTAACAATAGTAATTTTTTAATTTCAATGTTGCTTGTTGTTTATTATTAACGAAACATACAAACGAGTTTCCTCAGGAATTTTCGGTTTACGCACTTTAGCCAAATTCTTGAACAGAGCTTACTTTTCGAATAGCTTACTTTGGACTAATCTTCCCTCATCTGTCTTATGGAATAAGGTTCAAAAATTCAATTTGAGAGGCTTTTTAGGCTGCAAAAAGAAGCTATTAGAATAATTTCAAAAGCAAGTTTCAGGGAATCATGTCGAGACATATTTAAAGGAATAGGTTTGTTGACACTTTCCTGTCGGCTATCTCTATATCTTAGAAGTGATTTTGTATTGTAAAACTAATAAAATGTTGTTTCAATCTAAAATCACTCATGATTATAACACAAGAGGAAAGAACCACTCGCAAATTTGTCAACATAGAACATCTAAATTTGAATAACTACTCATGCAAGTTCTCATGCAACCACCTTCCTAAAAATTTAAAAGAAATTGAAAGTACCAAAATGTTTAAATCTCGAATAAATCGGTTGCTGTTAAGCAAAGCTTATTACTCGGTGGATGAGTTCATAGATGATCTTACGGACAACTAATTTCCTTGAATCGCATTTTAATTCCTCCCCTTAAAGCCAGGTCTGATGTTAAGTGTGAATGTGGAATGAGTGTGAAATCATGTAAGTGTGAGTGAGTGTGAATGTTTAATTTCATTGTATTGTAATTTGTTTTTTGCTACGCAATACTTTGTACTGTCTACAGCAAATATATTATTATTATATTGATATATCGGATTTTTGACACATCGAATCTATGCAGCAGTTTTACTCCCCTCACAGCCACGGGGACATTGTCTCTTGCAGAAGACTTTAGCTCAGTTGACGCAGTTAAAAGCAAGATTAGACGAAGAAGAAGAGCAACAGTAACAGCGTCGTCAGTGTGCACCCTTCAATCTAGGCTAAAGAACCATAACAAGGTACAGCACACACCCGGGTCATTAGAAAGTTTACAGAAGCCACCTGAGGGTGACAGGCAAACCCGGACAAATTCGAGTTATAATTTGACAGCTGACTTCAGAAAAAGTGAACGAGGGTAAGAGAGATCAACTCGGAGATTTCTGAACTCAAACAAAAAAAGTTATAGTCAGAAACACTATTTCAGTGTATCCTTTTAAGCTAAAAATTATAAATGCTCTAAAAAATGACTCGCCTACCCAGGGATGTCGAATAGTAACAATGGCTAGCAACTGGGAAAGCCAGGCAAACTGCGACACAAAAGTCAAAAACTGCACAACTTAACGACAAGATTATGTATATCAATTTCCTTGTGTATCGACACCTAAAAAACAAAACAGATCTAATATATTAGTACATTGGATTTACGATACATTAAGAATTATTTACATTGCAAATTCAATCATACAGTATTTTTGCAATAACTACTTATCGTGTTTACATAACCATAATTTCAAAGGGTCAGATGAGTTTAAAGTACCCGTATTGCTAATTGATAACGTTTCAAATTTTAGTATAATGTTCATATTTTCTATGTTTGCAAATTCCAACGTCAGCTTACTATTGAAGTATGACTTGACTTTTATACTTATTAAGTTTCATGCCATGCTGGTAACGTTAAATCAAATCAATTGGTTTCCGTTCCAATATTCAAACTCATCAAATTTTTAGCAGAAGCAATAAAAACACAGTTGTGTTTGATTTTAAAATATACATTTAACATTACAACAAAACCAAAGAATATAATTTCTACCAAACACCAGGTGTAGGTGGCAATTAAAAACACAACTCAAAGTAATGATCAGTCTTCCAAACAATGATATTGCCAGTGAATGTGGCAACTGCAATGATGTGAGTATCCGTCATTTGACGTGAAGTGCCTATCTGTAGATAAATAAAAAAAAGTCATCAGTATACAAGTGAAAGTGAGACAATTTTAATAACTGTTAGTTATGTCATCGATAAATAATAGTACATTTTGTGAAACACCACTAACAATCATCTATTCATCTGCCATTAAGATATATTTTCACCATCCTCAAACATTACCTCCAGTTTTTTAAAACACCAAGCTACAGTTACAATAGGACTGGACATCATAAAATTATTTAGGGATATCAGTTATTAGCGCAAAAAAAACCATATATGAATATGAAACTATCAAATGACCTTGTATGTGGGGGAGAGGGCATCAATCTTGACACTACGCTACATACATAAGAATCTGGCTCACTGGTAATCAGAGATTGTCAAAATCAAGCATTCCTCTTTCCAAAAGAGTCGGATACTCATAAATTCACTAAAACATTACGTTAACAGTTTCTAAATTTTACAATGTTTAAAACTAACCTCATACTATTATTGCAGGTTGGTAGCCAAAGTGAGCCAGATTCTTTGCTTGTGAAAATCGCCAATCCTGATCCCATTGGACTGGCTTACCCCTTGGACATCTCGGACCCGAGTAAACATGCTGCTGCTAAAATATCAGCTCTCAACGACGCCTTCCACCGCTTTCTACACGTAGCTGAAGTCGTCGTCCCTACATTACCAGCGGAGACTAGCATCCTCAGACCCTTAGTTGAAGTATCGTCTCATGTTATCAATATCATGGACGCCGCTATAGGATGAACATGGTTTGGTTAACATTGAGGAAACAAATTAAATTTAAGGGACAGAAAACACTGACACATTTATTTTGTAGAGATTTGAATAAATTGTTGAAAACTGGTTGTTTTAAAATTATTGTTTTGAAAGTTCCTATTACATATTTAAATACTCCAGGCTACAATTAATGTATTAGACTGGTCTCAGGTGGTAGATAGTGGACCACCACTATGATGAGCTCAAGCCTCAACATCATATACTGTGGACAGCTGTGAATAATCAATAAGATGCCCTGTACGCAGGAAAGCCCAAAAATCAATTTTGGGTCTGTTCTTAGGGAACCGAAGCTTTACACTTTTATAAATGAACCGTTCCACCTAGAACGCTAACGCTAAATACATAAACACCATTTTCTAAATTTTTCAGGGCTTGATTTTATGTGATTAGTTTGTTAAAAAGAAAATTGATAGGTAAGTTCCATCCTATCGCATAGCTTAACAGCTGAGTGAGCTTTAGCTTATCAAACAAGAGTAAGTAAAAACAAAACAAATCGACGCTTACAATGTTTTAGCTTCCTGTTAAGGTTCTAGTGGTTGTAAGGGCATGGTTAAAAATATTTAGAACATTGGGGATAATGAACTTTGTTTTCCTACTATGTTTTTAGGGTTTGAAATCTATAGGTTTCCACTAAAACCAACATTACATAGTCATTACATTATATAGTCAGCTACTCAGCTAGACTCACTTTGACAGCTTAAACTTATTTTATTATTAACCGATATAACTTATCACTTTACTGGGGACTAAATAAGTACCATTTTAAACATCCTTCATACAAGAATCACTAATATTTCCCAAAGTATCTGGAGCAGACTTTTATTTGTTTAGTAGATGCCAATATAATTTGAGAAAACCAACTAAAACTTGAGGTTCCGACTTCTGAATACTTATCTATAAGAAAATACTTCTAAACTGATAAATTAAGTTCAATAGATGTAGAAATTTCACAGAAAGTTTAAACCACACTTCTGTATTTACATTAATAACTAAACACTAGACACAGAATACATAACACACACAACTGAACACTGTTGCAGCATTGTTGCAAAGCAAGTCCAGTGCCGAGAGCGGCAGCAGAGCCAGCTCCACAGAATGACATTCTACTCAACGGTGTGGAGAAGCTGTTGGGTCACTTGCTGAACGATCTGGTGAACAACCTGCTGCTGGGTACAGCCAGTAGGATCCTAGGAGGTGACGGCAGTCAGCCACCAGGCAGTGGACAGAGTCCTTGCCAAGTCTGCCAGTTCCTCCACCAGATCGCAGGCAAGAGGCCGTCCGTCTATGAGTTCAGTTACAATCCCTGACCAACTGCCCGTGACACACATTTTACACAACAAAACAATGTATATTAGGTAAATAAAACTTTTCTAGAAAAAGTGACGTTAGTTATTTAAACTGTACTTAAGATCTTAAGGCAATTAAGGAAACAAGGGAAATTAAGATTGTTTATGTGTACACAGTTTGAAAGTAAATCCTCATTTGAAAGTTGGTAATGAACTCATTGAAATGTTTCGGAAGCAGTGAATCGTGAACACTAATTATCAGCAAATACAGCCAAGGTTTACAATGGCTGCTTTCACAGTGTTATGACATATGGTATAGCTTTCTGGGGAAATTGTTCAGAAGCTTTACGTGTATTTTTACTCCAAAAAAGAATGATAAGGACTATAAGTAAAGAACACCATCTAAGCCACTGCAAACCATTGTTTAAACATTCTAACATTTGCAAGTATTTATATATTAGAAACTTCAGTTTTTGTCAAGAGAAAACCAGCATTGTTCACGAGAAATTGTGAAGTACATGACTATAACACAAGACAATCCAGTAACTTACACGTACACATAGTTAAATCTACCCTGGCACAAAAAGGAGTTAAGTATTTGGCCATAAAAGTTTTCAATTAACTACCTGAAGATATCAAAAAGAAAATAAATTGGATACATTCAGAAGCTAATTAAAAAATATAGTCATCCTTAAGGCTTATTACTCCATTAAAGAGTTTTTTGAAGACAAGTGAGTAAGGAGACTATTTAATTTATGTAGTCCTGGCTGGATTTTAATGTCCCTAGGAAAATAGTCATTCCATTTAGCAATAACCTTAAAATTATGTAAACTTTGGTTTAATTTACTTTGGTAAAAACTAATATGCATAGGTCTAAAAAGAAGAGATATGAACATATCATCATGTTTATTTGATATACAAACAAGTACAACATGATAATTATATGTAAAAATAAAATGTCAACTAATTAAAACCCAGATGAGAATTGACTAAAACAGGTTTTGGATATTGATAAACACCAATGACCATTGCAACTTACTACGTTACAAACAGGTTACAAACAGGCTGGTCCAACCCAAATTACATGTTAACACAAGTTCTCTCTTTGAATAAAACTATCAAAAATTGTGCTCACTTGGACAAATATAACAAAATATAAAATAATACTTAGCATTTGCATGAGTTCTAATTATTTTACGATCATTCATTGAAACCAATGGTGGAACTAAAGTATGGAAAGTACCATGGAGAATCAAATTGAAACAGAAAGTTTGTTTTGAAGAATATGTTTTTCAATATTGGCTTGGTAAAGTTATAAAAACATTTTAATCGTTGGCAATTTTGAATTCATTCTACATATTTTTACATGACTATTAATGCTTAACAGATATCACAAAAGATAAAAAGCAAAATCCTTAATACTGAACCAATCCAGATTTCATTTGACAACATACCAATAACTATATCTTAGGAAACGAAAATAACAAATAGATTAAATCAGTCTTCTTTTATATTTTACAAACTATGTATATCTTAACTACTTAAGTCATCTTTTTGGTTCGGTCAATATAACTGTCATAATACAAATTTGGGTATCACAAGCCAAAACACAACGATATCAAAATGTGCTTCTACCTAACTTCAAAACATTTCAATTGATTTTATCTCTGATTGTGATTCAATAAAAAAACCCTTAAGTAATTTTGTCTAGCTCAGACAAGTTTGACATGAATCAGGAACCCTTTTTTGAAGGAAAAGAATGAACAAAGAACAAGTTTGCTGTAACAATCATGACATGGGCCTACTTTATACAGTATGAACCATTTTGATACACTTTGGCCACTACATAATTGTTGAGTGATTATTTATTAACATTTAACTGATAAAGATTAATTTAAAAGCATTAATGATTTGTAAACAATTAACTTGTTTGGGATACAAACAAGTATACCGGGTGTTTATAAATGAATATCAGGGTTTTAACGCTTTATAATATTTATTACACTGAACTTACAATTATAAATTATACATCAAACGAAAGAGCCGCTCAAACAGTTTTGTTTGTTTGCACCAGTGCGCATGTACAAGCAAAGTTTCTTGGAATTAAAGATGCAATTGGTTTAACAACAATCTACCCGATTGCTGGATTGGCCGCAAAGAGCCTGATGACAGAGCTTGTTTAGCATGTCCTCCACAATTACCCGATCCAACGCCATGCGATTTCTACCTTTGAGGCTTTATCAAAGATTGTGTCTATGTACCTCCGCTCCCAGCTGACCTCCCTGAATTAAGAAACAGGATTGAAGCAGCTGTTTTAACAACTACCAAGACACACTTTACAACGTTTAGCAAGAATTCAAATAGAATTGAATACCTCTTTAAAATGTAATTCAAATTTCAATTCTTTAAAGATATCATTGCATAGCTAGAATATCAGTTGCAGATTGCAGTGACTAATCTAGCACTAGACATCAGATCTGTTTTCTACAGGGTGGGACGTGTTAGGTATAACAACCATCTATGTAGATCGAATATACCGTAGACTTGATGTGTGCCAGGGGATTAATGGTTCTTACCTATATTGAACACTTGTAAGAGTTTAGGTTAAACTGTTTGAGTTGCTTTTTCATTTGAGACATCATTCATAGCTGTAAGTTTAACGTAATATATATTATGGAGCGTTAAAACCCCGATATTCATTTAGAAACACCCGGTACTATATTCTATATCATACTGTGTCAAAACTAACATTGAGATTGTCAGAAGTGAGACGTTTCGCCCATTCAGTGACGTGGCATACTCAGTGACACAGCTAGAATGGGCGAAACGTCTGACAACCTTAATGTTAGTTTAATGACACTGTATGATACTGAAAGCCTAGAATATAGTTATGACTCTGGCCGCTCAAGTCTCCGTATTAAAACTAGCATACTGACAGTTTTCTAGCTTCAGGGATCTCCAATGTAAAATATAAGTTTTATTGAGCAAGCGTTTGACTGATGACAATCAGGAAAATGAAACATGAAAGAGTGAGTAATCACAAATCATAAAACACTACAACAGTCTGTAAAATATTCATTTAGTGTTTTTATAAGTTGTCGTATGTTTGAAAATACTGCTCACTTTGTTGTTAGTGTTTTATGACTTGGGTTCACTGGTTGATACAGATGACTTTGCTATGATTTCTAACCTATTCACTAGTTTGACAACTGCAAGCATTGCACAAGTTTCCTGTCTCATAATATCAAAGCTAAACATCCCCAATTTACAAATGACAATATTAGTGTTAATGTATTTTTTGGCCAAGGACACAAATCTTGTGCAATTTCTTGCAGATGAGGCATTAGCTTTTCTGCATCTATTTCAACTACTTAAAAGTAAAAATTGCTTGAAAACAGTAGCTTGAGCCAAACTTAAAAGCATTTAGGTAGAAAGAAAACCTTTCAATTAATGATGTTACTTACATTTGCAGTAAAAAATCAGGTCATCTGGCATACATTTACAAAATAAAAGAAGCAGAGAAGATAAAAAAATAAAATGGATTATTCACTTTTACATTGGTAGAATATTTTAAATACCAATAAAGAGATAAAATCTAAAAATATAAGTACTATTTAATTTTAAAATCACCACATGAGCCAGTTAAATATACAAAATGTAAATTAGGACTTTAAAGTAAAATTTAAATGATTTTCAAATAAGGTAGTTTGAGAAAAGTGCAGGTGAAAAGCTAGAAGAAGTTGAATTTGATGCTTAAAACTACTTATTAGACAAATTAAATGTATTGTTAAATAATCTGTTTCTTTACTTCCTTAATTTTGGAAATCAATTAGATATCACTGTGTTATGATCTGATAAATGTATAACAGCAAGAAAATTTGATTTGTTAGAACACAACAAAAAGAGCCATTAATTGAAATATGTTTGTTCAGACTCGAGTTCCATCTTGTTTCTTAAGATGTTCATCTGAAGATCGATAAGAAATAATAATTATATCTGTAACAATGTTGATGGTGTAACAAACCCCCTATTAGGGTGAGGTAAGTCTATCTAAAACTTCAAAACATCCATTATGGCTTGGCGATCAAACTTGAAGTTCATCCATGAGGACGCAAAAAACACCGGGGTTTCACTTGGAGATACTTTTCTATTGCTATTCTTGTTCAACCTGTGCTTTTCTCCATCTAAAATAAACAAGAATCAGGGTTGTCAGCAGCACCACTAGAGTAATGTACACATACTACCCAAATAAAAACCGCAAAATTCCTATCATGTTGTACTTTATCATGTTAGAACCTAAGATTTAATTACTTTTCCCCAATATTAATTACACATTACAGTCTTACCATTTACCAACAAGAGACCTCTATCGTATTGTAACAGACTAAAGGCAACTTTAAACAGGACAGTGTAGTGTGAAGGCCTAAGTCTGCTCAAAGTGGCACAATACAAATCCCACATTAGTCAAACGTTAAAACACTTCTGTGATTGTTAACACAAACACAAGTACCTACCAGCATTAAATGCTAAATAAAACCATATTAAAAATGATATGGTACATAAATGATACTTTGTACATAGTAAAATAAAAAACAATTATAGACTCAAATTGAACAGGACCAGTTGCCTTGCCTGCTCACGGTTAAAATATATGAGTAATTATCTGTAAATCATAGGAAGTACCTATCTACTTATGGGAAGTATTACAAATCTCAAAAGGATAGCATTTAAAAATTTGTCCATTTAAAATAATTAAGCATCATTGTTGAAAGTTTTATTGGTTCAAAACATAAGACAAATTTTGATCAAATTATGTTAATTAATATGGTACAAGCCAATAACTTAGTAAACACTTAGAACACATTTCTTAGATGTTATTTTTGAGAATAATTCAACTTTGCAATATAGTGTGAACGTACCTTGGTTACTTGTGTTGTTTGGTTTTCGTATCTTAGAGTTTTGTTTCCGCTCCTTACGCTTCTCGGTGGAGATCCACAAGAAGGCTTGCTTCCAGTACTAAGTTGCAACTGACGTAAATCATCAATTTCTGCCTGCAATAACAGTTTTGTACTTTAATCACTGTCAGAAAATTGTGGTTTTGAACTTTTTTTAAACTTGCAAGTAAGGCTTTCTTCTCCCTAATCACTAGGACTCCAGGCTGCTAACTTGTGAAACAGTTAGCCGCGGGAGCAGCCTACTTGGTTTAAGTCTAGAAAGAAGAATAGAAAGAAAGCGAGTGAATTTCTTTAGTTTTTGCTTGGTCAAAATAACGGAGTTCCATATCATTTGCACGCCACGACCAACTCATCCTCACCCCTCTCCAGGTATGCTATAACTTTTGTAGTCTTTTTTAACCAAACACGTCATCCTTAAAACTCTTGATGCTAATTTACAATGTTTTAGAAAAAAATGGTAAACCATACCACCACCCATATTAAAAAGAACACAAAATGTCATTTCAATTTAGAATTAGATATTTCTATTACTGCTTTGAGTTTAGTGGGTAGATTTTTACTTCACAACAATGTAAAAATTTAATAAATTAAACTTTTGGTTAAATAATTGGAAAAATATTAAATTGAAACATACTGAAAAAACATGTATCTATTGTGGTTAAGTGGAAGAAAGAACTTGATAATCTTACCTTAGCTACTAATAATTATTTCAAACACTCCCAATTTCATTTTAACTTTCACATCAAATTATCTTTCAGAAATACAAAAATATTCACTTAATCCTTTGTGGTCTCATTTTATTTTTAAATTTTCGTAAAAACCCTCCTGTATGGGTTTCCCAGTCCCCTGTAAGCAAAATTTCAGCAAAACCGCTCTCTGTAACGGTGCATTACCAGTCATTGAACCACTCCTCTAAGTGCAGAGATTTAGCGCTTCCCTAAGCTCAAAAAGTGCCACTCTCTGCCTCACTGGATTTGATGAGCCATTTTCTCTTCAGTGATTCTCAGCGGGTCATTGTGGCCCCCGCACCCGGAATGATCCAATGCACTAGCATTGCACCGTAGCAGAGCGCACCTGGGTGGAATTAGAACCCACGCTGTGACAGACAGGGGCCAACTGTCTGTCACTATAACCACTAAACCACCGGGCTGTCAAACTCACACGTGAGTTGCCGTCGAGGTTACCTGCAAGACTGTGGTGAAAGAATGTTTCTTGGGCCGCGCACCACCACTCGACTCTTGTTCAGCTGTGTAACGGAATTTCTGTGCATCCAGATCCCCCAAGGACTTGTATCTCTGTCTCTTATTGTGCTGACCTTGTCTTTGTTGTTTCTCATAGATCCACTTCTTTATCCGCCTGAAACATAATTCAATGTCTTCTTTTCTAAATCACATTTAAATAGAAGCAGTTTTAGTTTGTTAATTACCTGCCGAGAGCACTAGATATAGATCGTGGGCAAGTATACTATTCTTACTAAGCGCAAGCTAACCGTCTTGTATGCGCCAGTAACCCGCTGGCTGTGTATTGCGCTACATACGTAAATGTCCTACAGACACTAATTGGTGATCCCAAAATTTAAATATGCCAGCGGAAGTAGCTTTGACTTTCGTAAGGCAGCCAGTGTCATGATGAATCTTTCTGCTAGGTTATTGCTTATTATACGGCAATGTCGCCTGTTGTTCCGCTTTGGTGAATACCTGTGTATAGCTGTACATCTATGTTGTATATCCGTGTCAAACTGTTTTGTCAAATACTTGATACTTGACTTAAGACACCGCCCACTCCTAGAGGGTATTTTAAGGTGAATAAGAGATACAAGGTGAGTATGATTTGATGGAACGTGAGGTGTAATCTTGTTACATGGTGGTTGTTTAATTAATAGCATAATTGCCAATGGGAATAGACCAACAGTTTAATGCTACCCCAGAACCATGAGGAGCTGCCAAGTTAACAGTTTGTTACTGCATTGGCGGGAAATGAGCCCGGGAACTAAATAAATCACCAAAAGAAACAAACATATTATGTACACAGAAAACTAAAACTAATATTGACATATGTGAAAACTCCAGGCTCCAAACTAGCTTACGCAACGACAGTGCATGAACTAAACTGCTGCAAGATGACTTGTCTATAGCGCCCAGCTTGCAACCGCAATGGCACTGCGAGCCAGTAATATTCTCTTCCTGCGAGTATATTTGACGGGAAACACTTTATACACTACTGTGTGTCAAGGGGGGGACTGAGTGCATCACATGCTGCATTCTAGCAATGAATCCGAGCACTACCCAGTTGCATTGTAAGACTAATGGCATTGCATGACTAAGCGTCCTTGGCCCTTCCTGCAATAATCAACAATGCGTGTATACTCGTCATTACCCCACGAAGGGTTAACAAAACAAAAATATGGTTCTGCAGCCTGCAAGGCTGAGTTTCAAGATTAGCAAATTAAAATAACATTACTTGACTCCACTGTTTTGAAGCCATATCAATATTGCTTCAAGAGATAATTTTTAATATCTCCCTACAAACTCAGAGCTAATTCTAATTGATTTTTTACTGCTTATTTTTCCTGCACAACTTATAAGTGCTGTTTGACTACTAAAATACATTTCTATAATCAAGTTTTTCGGGTTGACACCACGTTCAAACTTCATAATTAGGCCAAAATATCTCAACCTAATTATGAAGTTTGGACACGATGGGAACCGGAACTAGATTATAGTTTTGACAACGGCCACAAAAGCCTAAGAGTTAAAAATAAATTCCATTTGCCGTTTTACTCCTGGGGTTAGGTTAGGTTAGCAAAGATTAGCTACTATTTTCTTCATCATAAGTTATAACTTATAACCTATGTTTTTGCACAAGTATCTTTGCCCAGACTGCTGTATACAAAAGTATAGATAAACCATAAATGAGTAGTGAGTTAGGCTCCTGTAAAAAGCGTTATAATATTGTAACAGTCTAAGAGAGGCATTTTTAACTCACCTGATGAAAGGTAGAACCATGAAAAATGAGTTTGGACTAACACCCATTTTCACTTTAGGAGTTAAGTCTTTTTTATTACTTGGAAGGTCAGCAATTGGGAACCACTCCACAGCTTTGATTTCATTTCTTGTCATCGGTTCAAACCTGGTATTACGGCTTATTCCGTCAATTACGTAAAGTCTCACAATTTGTTCGTGAATTTGAGCTTCAATAAAGTCATTAGAATCTATCAGATTGCTTATATCAAATCCAGTTTCTTCAAGCACCTAAAACAGGTTTTACTTTTGTTTGACATCTATTACGCTTTGTTGAGTTGTATAAATAACTAGATTCAGTTAATTTCAGTTCTCTTACAAGAACAAGACTTTTGCTAGAACAATTTTTTCTGGTAAACATTATGTTTTACTATATGAAAAAATAGTATATATTGATTGAGCGGACAAATTTAGGCTAAATTTATATTGTTCATTTTGATATGATGTCCAATAAATACTCATAACCTAAACCAATAGTAATTTTACTGCCCAAATTATATTTTTAATTTGCTGCCCCAACCCTTTTTGGCCTGGATTCATTGTAAGATGAGTGTCAATTTGTACAACTTATTTTACCTGTATTATATATCTAGGATAATTTCCCGTTTGAAACAAATGACAAGATTCTTTCTCTATTACAGTAGTAACTTGATAGCTCAACATTATTAATTTGATTTTAAGGAGAAAACCTAACCTTTTTAGGAGATTATTAATTTGACACCTTCCATGGGGACTTGATATTAAACTACATGGCAGACAAAGAAAGATATTTGAACGATAAACGATATGAAAAGATATGTACAATTTGTAATGTAGCATCAATGCATCCAAGCTATGTTGTAAAGTGAAATGATTTTTCTTGCTTTGTAACACTTAACTCATTGAATAAAAAGTGCTAAATGGTATTTTAGTTTGTTTTAGGATAGTTGAACGACATTTTGATATTGTTTGACACTTCTTCAGTCCATAAATAGTCTATCAAGTCTATAATTAGTCTGTACATGAACTATCAAATTTCTAAATTGTATTTTTCTTCACACAAAGTCATACGATGAAATGTTATAAAGTATAAACTTTAATAATCTGCCTTTAGCGGGTTGGACTGTGTAGCCCATATAGTGCTTACAAGATATGAAATGTTTTGATATTCCTGAAAATTGAATTCAATTACTTCCAAAACGTATACTGTTCATTTATCATTACTGTTGAGTAACATCAAAATTGAGATGCCACACAAAATTGACAATACTTCATTTAAATATGAAACGCTAAATTTATTTGTAAATTGGCTGTAAAATTAAAATTAAGTTAAAAACAGTAGGCTCCCGCAAGTTTGGGCACTGTTACTTCGGTTTCCGCTTAGTCCGCGGCTCTATGAGCATGAGTCACGCACTTGCCGGACGCTAGTAGGCAGCAAGTCTCAACTTGTTTATTGAATTATTGTATTCTTTATTTAGTTCATCAGTTCCTGTTGTGTATTAATATTGTGCAGTCGTGTGGCACTCATCCTTACAGTAGTCCTATAGTCAGTGATGTTTGTTTCACTAAAATAATTATGACAATAAAACCAATGAATTGATTTCACAAAAAAAATATCATTTAACCATCAAATTTCAAAATGGCGGCCATTTAAAAATTTCAAAGTTGAATAACTCAAAAACGAGTTCGTTTACAACAAATTTATGTGAACAACTACTTTTAGTGTATTTATTCCTCTTTCTAAAAATGTATAAACTTTGAAAATTGAATGAAATAACAAAGTTATTGTAGAATGTCTTACCGGCCCATGTCCGCCATGCGTTCCTCCAGTCAGCTAACGCAAGAACAATGGAACTGACTACATTAATTTGATTCGGTTTTGTTAAAATCGGTTGGACATCTCTACAAACAATAATGATCTTCTTTATGCTTTACCGTGTCGAAGGTCGTCATTTGAACAGCACTTGCACGAAAAAATAAAATACATTTTATGTCCTTTGTTCTGGAAGATAAATGGACAATTTTAAATAAAAATATTGTTTTACTGTTCAAAACTATTAAAATTTCCTAATATTTAATAGTAATAACTGTAATCTTGAGAAAGCTATTGCTTCAAAATCCTTTTTATAAGCCTGTTCAAATGACGACTTTCGACACGGTAGCATACATAGAAAGACTAATTATTATGTTTGTAGAGAACGTCCAAACGAATTTAACAAACTCTGAATCAAAATAATGTAGTCCATTGTTGTTGCGTTAGCTGACTAGAACGCATGGCGGACAGGCCATTGTGTTGTTTTCTCATTCAATTTTCAAGATTTGTTTTTTATTTTGAAAAATACACTAAAAAGTCCTCAAATTTGTTGTAACTGTATATAATATAATATTTTTTCCTAATTAGACAATGGCATTTTAAATTTTGACCAAAGTCAGTGAAAATCAATTCATTAGTTTTATTGTCATAATTATTTTAGTAAAAACACATCCACACAGACAGACGGACAACGAAGCGCCGGAGACCCTGTTTATATGGTAAAATATTCTTGTTTTGACCCAAGGAACCTGTCTACAAAGTATGTCCAGAGAGTTCACCGACACCCTGTATAGGTACTGATGGACTGATATAATATTGTTCACAAATAGGTAATAATTTTCCCTTTCTGTTGAAATACAACACTTAATTTCATTATTATCCTTGTAGATATTTTAGAAAAATCATTCTGAAGAAAATTTATGTTTTAAAGTAACGTTTTAAAAAGTCATCAAATATTTTGATTAAAAAACATAATAAACTGACCTGTAAAGTTCCTATTTGACCTATCAGCAATGACTCTCTCTGCATTGATTTTTTTCGAAGATACGGAAACCTAAGCAGCGACAACGTTCATCAGTATGGTATAGATTTGGATTCCGAGAAGTGACAGGTGAGTGGTCTAAGGATGACCTGAGAACGGATTGATGAAGTCAGCCCATCAGTAGCCAGCCATCTTGAGCTTTGAGCAGATGTCCTGTGCCGCGACAAACCGCTTGGTCAACAACTCCATGTCTTGATCCGTAGACGGATGCAGCTTTGTCTTCTGAGCCAGGCCCGTACACCTCCACCGCTCTTGGCAATCGCATGCACTGATCAATGAATAACTCTAAAGCGTGTGCACAGAGTATTTATTATAAAACATTATTTCTAGCACCTTGAAGTGGTACTTTAGACTATATATCCGTCAACAGTTCAAACACTTTTGTCAGCGGTTGTATGGAATAGAAAAAATAGCTGCTTTAAAATTCCATTTTAATGGCGAAACATTTGCCGCTGACAAAAGTTTTGAACTATTAACGGAGGTAAATACTTTATATTAAATCTAGAGTATTTATTATGAGCGCGTGCTTCACTAAATGAATAATAATAAGTCGCACGAATAAGATGACAACTTAGTCGCGCGAGTAAGACAACACATCTTACAATGCATGACCACGTCGTAGGTAGCAACCAACACAAATAGGCACTTTTGCCAATCAAGAAGTAGAATTTATTGAGCCATGAAAAATACAATGATAGGCTAAGTCATGTATAAGCAAGTATACTAACATAAAAGTGCATTATTGCACTGTCCTCTATTCAAGAAGGTTGCTTACCATAGATACACTGTGGTAGTTACCTCGTCAAGATTAATTCACCTAGTGAGAATCTGATGCTGGTGATTCCGTACGTCGATCTACCCGAAAGGCCGAAACCTAGAACAAACTTAAACTACGAACATAAAGTAAATTTGATGGCTATATGCAATAAAAAAGATATAAGAGGAGTTCAGTGTTTGTATTGTGTATTGTACTGTATTTTAAATTAGTAAAAACAACTACAACTAGTTCGTTTGTAGTTGTATCGAGGTTGAGTGGTAGAGAGGACTTTGTAGTCCTAACTTCGCCTCGTTAAACAAGACAAACTTTACCTTTTTATTTTTGTATTTTTACTTCCTACTCTTCATCTAAGAGCCTGATTCCCCCTAAATCACTAAATCACTATATATCATATGCTTTACCAAGGAAATATAAAGCAATTTGAAATCTATTTGGTTATGGATACTATTTTTGCAACAAAAGAACAAAAATAGGTATCTGTGCTATGGATTTCCTTTTAATTTTCAGTGTTTACCACATTCCATTGAAATTGTGTATAAACTAATAAAACTGGTACATGACCTTACAACCCCCAACTCTTAGAAATATAACCATATTTCTTCCTAATAGAAAAGTTTACTAACCTTTTTAAAGTTAAGTCATAAACTTGAATAATGTTTTTAAAGTTTGAACATTTGTC
This sequence comes from Matsumurasca onukii, assembly GCA_018831715.1. Taxonomy (NCBI): domain Eukaryota; kingdom Metazoa; phylum Arthropoda; class Insecta; order Hemiptera; family Cicadellidae; genus Matsumurasca; species Matsumurasca onukii. Next base: position 35,560,435 of record CM032062.1, read on the forward strand.
GTCAACAAGTAGACATTTATAATATTTCAAATTAGTTATTGATATTAAAATATTCCTATACAAGTAACTTGGGCTTTACGACATAAAACCACTATACATTTACATATTCTGCTAAAACTATACTGTATATACATTAATGGCTCTTTAAAATTATAACACAAGCTCATGCAAAATAACGTCTATTTTACCCATGCTAGTTTCACTAAGCATCGCTTTAGTTATTTTTACATGCGCTGGTAAACATCTTTTAAAGTCCTTGAGGCAGCAAACCGCCTTGAAATTTAAATTTAAACTAGTTTAAGTAATACAATTTAACAATACAGTATAACAAGTTAAGTCTCATTACTGTTTTACACGACAAATCCTTGAATTGACTTTGAGTACATAGCACTCACTTTGATTTGATTTATAGATTACTCCATATTAAGCTCATTTGGTGGTTAAGTGGAAGAGAGGACTTTATGTTCGAACTTCACCACAAAAATAAAGACTAATTTCATTTCATTCTTAATTTTTTCATTAAACCATGTTGTAACCTAATAAAAATTTCAATATTTGTTCATTAACAGCTGTGGTATTTTGATAACTTTGCTTTCGGGTGTTAAGAGATTGGAAGAAAGTACTGTAAAATATGGCACTGTGCTGTGTGTATAGATTACGGAGCAGCGGTGTAATCTGTACCAGTGAAATATAGTGGTTGTAATTAATGTTGTCAGCATGAGATAATTGAAACATTAAGGCATAATTATCATTTAATGCTACAATCTTAGTTAGAGTCAACAAACTTAGTCTTTCCTTGCTTGGTAATTACAAGATAAGATATAAATCAGCGTTGTTTTGTCAAAGAAGTTTCTCGCTCATAATCGAAATTATAAGGATTACTTTTAATGACCTTAGCGCGGGCCTGACTTTTCGGGCTGGGTTTAAATTATTAATTTAATTTAAAGGTAATACGCTTTACTTATCAATATTTCGTTTTAATATATTTTTTTCCATTTGCTTGGTTTATATTTTACTTTACAACTAAATGCTTTTCAAAAACATCTATTGCAGTTAAAACAATGTAGGCCCTAATCTATATTTACAAAAGGCTTTGTCCTGACTGACTGACTGACTCATCATCGCTGAGCCAAAACTACAAGGTCTAGATACTTTAAATGTTGTATGAACACTCTTTTATGGTGTATTCTCCCAGAGAGGACCTTTTAAATTAAAAAACGAAGGTGGTTTTTTGGGGGTTGAATATTGGAAAAACTACCTCAGGGGTTCTTTACTTTGACATTCAAGGCGCTGAGCAGATTTCTTCACTGGGCAGAAATTAAATGTTGTCAATAATGGTAAAGTCATGGTGCGTGTAGAAAACAATTAAATTAAATCAGCTGTTTTTCAGTTTACTATAGCCTAGTTTTGCTAGGATACAGAAAGTAAATAACATTTAATGTCTTGTTACAAAACAAATCAAACGGTAACAACTGTTGGTTGTTTAATGTAATATATGTAATACAACATAAATGGTTCCAATTCAAGACAATTCTTAGAAGAAATAGGGCCTAACTTATAATATAATTAGTGTAAAAGTTACTAATAGTGTTATAATTGACCAAACATCACTACAACACTAACATTGAATTTGTTTAGAAATATATTGATAATATAATCCCGAAAATTCGTTCTCTAAATCCCGTAGCGTAGCACGGGTACTGTCAGCTAGTATTTTATAAAATGTTTACATTTTAAAACCTCATTTTTTAACATAAAAACAGTGTAGGTCCAAAGTTGAAGCTTGTTGGTAAAAACATCTGTGTAATGTAAACGGAAAACCGTGGTGATGCAGAAGTTCGCATCATTTTTTGAAACAGGGTTCATTGTCAAACATTATATTTCAACTATAATCTAGTTCTTCCGGTTCACACGCGTCCAAACTTCATAATGGGTTGAAATATTTCGGTCTCCTGTGTTGGTACCATCTTTTAGTTCTGGTACTCCCACAGCCCGAAGATTCTTCAACTAATTTAATTTGAACAATGAACAAATCTAGATTATAATTTGAACCGCGAAAGCCTACTACTATTTTAGGGATTATTTATAATCTTTATTCACTTTAAAGCAATGTTGGAGTCGGTGCTGCTGAAGGAATATTATAAAAGAAGAGGCAGCACCGGACTCCAACATTTTTTTAAAGTGAATAAGATTATAACAACCCTAAATTTAAGTCCACAATATGGCAAATAGTGTGCGCATATGGTAGTATTCTAATACGTATGTATTAGCAATTTAATATTTATTATATTCGTTATCATGAAATGAGTACAGCGGTAACATACTACTGTAGTGTAATGGATAAATTGTTGTATGTTCGCATAAAACATCAGAAACTCACTTTTTATTAATGTAGCAATACAAATTGCATTGACTGGGACTCGTGGCGTGGTCCTGTAATCCAGCTTCATGGAGGTCAGGTTTTGAGGATGATATATAGTCATATAGGTCTAAAGCGGCTCAGATAGTCTCAGTGATCATCTGATGATACCCACATCAATTTCCACCAACGTTTAAATTATCAGACCATCACCTGCGTGGTTCGGAAGTCACGTTAAGCCGTTGGTCCTTGTATTTCCATTGGTCATTGGGCTAGTATTATGACCCATTCTAAGGAAGAGTCGGCCTTAGTTTGTAACAAGACTACACCTCATCCATTACTAACACTCATCCTTCACCACATATTTGCCTTAAAATACCCTCATGAGAGTGGTCGGATCTCAAATAGTGATTACCAAATTATTTCAAACTTGTAGAGCATTTTACTGTAGGTTTGTTGTTGAAGTCGGTTAAATTGTTTGTTAAAAAAGCTTTTATGTAAAATATGTCTCATTAAAACTATCGTCCAGCAGGTGTTGGCTCGTTGTTTTTATTTCGAATAAAAAAACTAATGTGATTACATTTAGATTTATGTACCAATAAATTAATCTCTGAAAACGTTTGGATTCCTGAGTTTAAATTTATGAACGTAGTTATTTCTAAATCATTTTTATTTTGGGCTTTGAAACAAAAGGTTGTGTCATCACTGTCAAATAGCTTAAGACGCTCGTGTAAACCTTCAGTAGCAACAGTTGATAGAGGTAAGATGCAAACATTGCAAATTGGCTACATTCTGATATTTTGTCGAGTTTAGAAATGTTCTTGTTAAGATAAAAGTTGGAAGAACGTCGTGTAATGAGCGCAGTTCTCTCATCATCCTCCATTTCAGCAGTCGTTAGTCCCATTTCTGATGCTAATCAAATTTTACAGTCTTCGTTCATGTTTCTGGTCTTAAACGTTTCAGGATAGTGTTTTTATCTGGCAAACACAAACACAGCACTACACTTAGTTGCTCTCAATGGAGGGTTAACCAAATCTTTGGAAGGAATATTTTCATGTTATTCCATATCAAATACATAGGCCTACGCATTTTAACCTTTTTTTCAATAAAGTCCGTGCGTTTCTTCGTGGCGCTTGACCTTGACGACTAAAACCAGTTATAACTGGGTTTACGAGGGTGGGGGTAACCAACTGCTCAGTTTTTCCCCTCGTACTGTGAGGAAAGGCTAGAACTGTACTTTTTGAAAACCTCGATTTGTTCCTCCACTCTGTTCCCTCACTTACCCTCACCAAGCGCCACGAAGAAACGCATGGACTCTAACTAATATTCTAATACTGATATTAAAGTCAAGTTTAATAGTGTCATTGATTGATACTCATGTAGCTATACAATTCGAGCTAGCCTTAGATCGAGTTTAAATAATGGGTACGACACAAAAAAAGCAAGACAAGGTTACCATGAGTATTGTTGCATTGTTTGGAATTATGTTCTTTTGATTAAGTATTGGCTAAATCTTAGTTAAGGGCTGTTTTACTGATGATTGTTCTTCCGAGTTATTATTGTATGTTATTGCATTATGTTACTTATTGTATGTTATTATTTTATGTTTTATTATTATATTTAGTATTATTCTATTCTAACATTAGCCTAGTTAAGAAGATTACCTAATTGCCAATTTATTGTAAAGTACAAATTTGTATAAATATTTGTACTGTATGTGTTTAATTTGGAGTTAAAGTTATTGCAAATATAAACTGCGGTTACCCACATTTACAAAGTTAATTCTGTTCTTTAATATTTTATCTTGTGTTAAGTTGTATAACTATTAATATCCTTAAGGCAATTTCTTTAAGTGTTATATAAACTTTAAACTTGATCTCTTTTACCTTTCTACCCTAGTTCCACTTTTTAGTGTTAATTGGATTTACCTTTTAAATTTAGTGTTTCTATATTTGTACTTTATCACAGTTAAGAAGGCTGTAATTTTGTAATTACACATTTAGTCGAATAGTGTTAATATTCTAAGTTTTATGTAGCTTAGTCATGTTCACCTCAATGGAGTCATGTACATGTTGGATGAATAAACGATTTTGATTTTATCAAAATAGCACTTTTGGGCCACACTTTGTAGTCTGCCCTATGAGCAGCTTAAGATACAATATTTAGGTTAAATATGATTGTTCTATAGTAAAGCCAAAACATATCTTTGGACAGAGTTTTACTTATTTACACTCGTTAGTGTAGCATATTAATATGGAAATCCCCATGGCTTTATCTATAATTGTCACACTTTACAGGACAAAATTCATTGATTTTGATCTAAAGAATGATTTAATAAGTTTCATACTAAAGAACAAAGTTTAAGAAAACTAAGTAAACTGTTGATGTCAAAATTAAGGTAAGAATCTGTCATTAAGTCGGTTTCAGCCAAAGTAGCATTAAAACTTTCCGAAGACAAAGTTTGCTAACCGAAAAGAGTGTAATTCAATTATTCAAAATGACTGTGTTTCACTGTTATTAAATTTAAAGTTAGCAGAACTTATTAAGCATATTGTTAAATAATAAGCATATCGTGGTATATGACTAAATAAACTGTAATGTTGTACAGTAGGTTGGCATGTTAATGGATTGATCTATTCACTGGCTACTTTTGTATTGCAACTAATGTCCGTTAAAGCAATGATTACTAATCTACTCAATCAATTAAGTTATAGTTTCTAGTTATAGTTCTAGTTCTAGTTATAGTTTTTAGTGGTTATGGTTTCCATTTAAAATTTGTGGTTAAAAAATGTTGGTGGTTGATTCCTTAGGCAGCGGGTAGGCCTATTTCCATAACAAGTGAAAATACAACTTCTAACAGCAAAAAGTGTTAAAAGTCTTACACAAGATTTTGTCCGATGTTGTCAGATTTGCATGAAATTTGGTACTAATATTCCTTTTTCAATATCTTGGTCAAGTTTGTCAGCAAAAAAATCGGGCTACCAAAAGTATTCTGCTTTGAAGTGAGTTTTGATCAAGAAGTGGTTTTATGATATAAAACAGTAAATTTTATTATATTTGGATTAAATAAAACATAAATATGTATTTAAATAGTATCCTCAATTGACCAAAAACTATGAAAATCCACTGAGTAGTTTCAAATGATTTTTTGCTATAATAACCTTATGAGTAGTCCGATTTCTCATGAGTTGTCCAATAGTTTCACAAATAAGCTTTGAAATTGTCCAAGTTTTAGTGCTTTTTAACTCCATTGTGCATAAATGTTTCTTTTTTTTCACTTAAAAGGCATAACTTCGAAAAAAACGTTCTCTACGCGTGTCAAAAAAACTCCTTAAGTTTCCAAATATATCATGTTTATTAGTGTACAAAAATATTTTGAAATGTAAAAACTAGCCACTGTTAACCCTTGCATTGAAGCGTCACGCGCAGCTGAGGCGGGCCCTTAAACCTTAGTGTGCCTATTATTAGAGTAATTCTAAATCATCAGTGGATTACTAAAATGAACACTTACTTATTATAAATTTATGCTTTTCTTTTTGAATAGTGATCTATTTCAACAGTATTTATTTTCTATTAACCTGTTCATACACTGACTGTCACATATCTGAACACGAACGTTAGCAGGCGTTTGGTTCATTAACCTTCTCCTACTGAATTTTAATTAAGTTATGCCCATCTCAGGCTGAACACAAACGTCAGTTACCTCTACATCTCACGACTTTGTGGAGCTGACAACCAAATTAAACTTTGTTGTTTACATTTACATTATTTACTTTGTTTTACAATTTTCGTTTGCCCCCTTAGGCCTACAAGGTTGTTTTGCTTAAATATCTTTTCAACATTTCGTGTATATACAAACTACATAGTTATGTTAAAAATGATTTAATTGTAGAGCTAGGGACTGCTGTTTCGAATAGTGAAACCTTGATAGGTGACGTCAACTTGAATACTTTAATGGCCACTCAAAACATGCATTATCATGCCAACACGTTAACTAGTCATGCCTGTGTATCTTTTAATGAATCTCTTATATTAATAACTACTAAATATAAACTTGTACTGACCATTGTAAGGTTGTCGACACAAGTTGTCGTCTTATGTCAAGGTCAGTCGGTTTCTTACACTTATGGACAAAATTACGGAACCAAATGATTTTCTTTCATTTCATCGCCCCTTTTTCATTTAACACCCTTTATAGTTTTTTGGTTGTTTGTAATTGTTTGATTGGTAATTGTAATTGTTGGATTTAATATGTACGTACACTTTGCTGAAGAAAATTCCAATTTTAAACCAAAAAGGGGCGATGAAATAAAAGAAAATCATTTGGTTTCGTAATTTTGTCCATGAGTGTATCTTATTTAAGTCGCACTTTATAAACGTACATATGAAGATCTTTAAAATTTTAGTCCACAATATGGAAAATAGTATGCGCATATGGTGGTATTCTAATACGTAAGTATTAGCAATTTAATATTTATTATATTGATTATCATGAAATGAGTATAGCGGTAACATACTACTGTAGTGTAATGGATAAATTATTTTAAGATCTTTTAAAAGGATTCGTAGCGACGACGCACCGATAGTTCTAGCGAATTTCAAGTAACCTAACTATTTAAGGGATGTAATTTAATACCAAATGTCATCACAGTCAGATTTATATAACGTTTTGGCACTTGACTTGGCATGTGTTGAGAACCACTAAACTGCTTTTGTTCTATGAGGTTTCTTTCCATATGGTGATAGAAACGAATAACTCTATTTCTAATGGAATGTCCATAAAATTCAATTAAAGTTAGACTTAAGGATTACATGATTACAACTACATGATTAAGACTACATGATTAGTTATAAGAATACCTTATTAAATAACAAGGCAATTAATATTAGATTTTTCCCTACATAGATGTGTACTATAATGATTAGTTGACATTAACATCTTGTAGACTAGACACTTTCATTATTGAGAGAAGATATAAAGTATATCAGTACTTGTGAGCTAAGCACATTGATGGATCCAGTTTACTAAAACGTTCCACCTTTCCATTACTGCTTTAATTTCCTTAGGGAGGTTTTTATCTGCCTCTCACTTCTTTCCAGTCACTATAAATTTAATGTTAAAAACAAATCCATTTGCGCTTTACCTTTAGCTTTGAAACATTAGTTTTTCTTGTGTTCGGCATAAAACCGTTGTATGTTAAAATATATCATAGTTTTTATCATAACTTATTTTGTGATTAAAATTCAAATCAATATTTTTTCGTATTCCTTTTTAGTCTAATCGATAATCTCTATGTATAAATAGATGAGAAAATATGCTCAAGAATAAAGGAAATCAACAAGTATGTTGTAAAATGTTTTGAACATACTTGACAAGTGACTTCACAAGAAAAGCAAGAAGGCAAGAAAAGGAACACACAATAAAGTACAACTACTCTGTAGATCTGTGAAAATTACAAAAGTTCCAAATATACTCTTAAAACTTTGAGATAAAACGGTCGCTGCGTTATCAGACACTTCAAATTACAAAGCGGACATCAACCGCCACTTTCTCGCTTAGCTTTAGTCGGATTACATTCTAGTAGTAAATTTAAAATTTTTCTAGTATAAGAAAGTTCAGAACGTTTTGGTTGGCTTTGGGTGTCCTAGATAAGATTTATTTCATTTTTCTACACATTCCCACCTGTGTTAAACCTTTTACGATCTAAAATGCGCAACATGTTGGTACCTTTTCTAGCGTATTGCGTAAAGGAGAATTTCAAAGGTAAGGAGATCTTTAGACAATCAGATTGAATTCGTGTAAAATGTTACGTCAAAATACAGCAAACACTAAACTTTGTTCCAATAGTTTAGCTAGAGGTGTTTCGGCAAACAAATTTCTGCGTAAAGTAAACCCATTAGTAGACACTAGACCATTTATATAAGCTTGAAAATTATATAAACAATATAAACCGAACTGAAAACTATGGGAAGCGTTCATATCTTGCTTAACTGAGAACAATAATTACTAAACATTTACAATTTAAATCCGGAATTGTTTCATTCCACGTAAGACATTCTTATATAAACAGCTGTTGTATTAGTTTACGATAAATTATGACAAACAGCCGGATTGGCCATGACAAGTCTAATTGTGTTGGGTTTCTTTTAGTTTGTCCTTTTAGTTTAGATGATTTTGAATATTACAACACTATAATTTATACGCTGAACTAATATTATATTATGTCTGAACTATAACAATTATTACGTTGAATGATGCAAGCCCATGTACTCGTAAATAGGAAAGTACGTCAAAGATAAGATGTGAGAACTAACTAGACAAAAATTATGCTACAGTATTTATTTCTGGTTTGAGCTATTATTATAGATTTAAATAAAGTACAGCTCATGGATAAAACTTGCATAATACTCGTATTAGGATATAAATTATACAACCGGCTCAACCCTACCTCGATATATCAATACTTTTACACATCGGCTACGTTTTTATTTGTACTATACTTTGGGTATTCTGAAAACGAGTTAGCTAAGCTTGCGACAAACTCTAACTTGCTCTAATCTGTTTAGAATCTTCGTACGACACGCGGAGTTACGCCTTTTTTTACAGATCAACTTCACTGATGATTCAAAGGCAACTAGATACTGTATATTTTACGTGTATATACATATATTTGTTATTGCTAAACCAGTGGTCCGACTTTTAAGTTTTTGCTATCGTTGGACACAGTTTTGCGATTCAAATATTGTTCTTACCTTTGAAACACACTGAGCTGTAATAAGCAGAAAATTTACTGACATTCCAGTCATTTCATTCCATGACAGATTCTAACATGAAGTTCAGCACGAATCAGAATTGCGTCGCAATATCAAAACATAGCCGAAGCGTGAATAGTGCTATCCTAGTGAATTTCCTTTAACTGAGTGAAAATGACACCTCTTTTTGATCCCTTTTTGAACCCTTGTGACTCTACAGGTCGCATTTGTTGTCTACTTTCCATGAAATGTTGTACAAATGTTCATGTTGTGCCATGGTAGGCCATGTGCCATATACTCGTCTGTACTGTAAAGTTCCGTTGTCACCAAAACGTGTTCGAGACGAGTTTTAAATGCCTTAAAACAAGGGCACCTTTAATCGAATTTCTTAATTTGTTATGTCTAATATTTATGTACTCACTATAAGTTTTGTCCTTAATGTGTTTATGTAGCCACTTATTAATTTCTTATCTATCATGTAGAGAAGGTGATTGAAGTAAATAAATATAAATTGAATTGAACTGGTTGACTAGTTTAACTCTTGACTGTGAGGGAAAACGTTTATGAACTACCGTTCTGTGACTCACATTTCGGTAGTTTTCCTAGCCTTTAGGTTTATAAGTATGTCAATACCTCTTATGGTATCCTATTTTGATTTGAACAAAACTAGAATAATTTGAATATTCAAAACTATTTGGCACGGATCATTAAAGGTAAGTCAATTAAAAAGACATTAACATCGGTCATGTTACAATAGTTGGAGTGACCACTGCTTATATGGTCTGTTAAACTCGATTCGCTCAGCAAAAGGTCCATTCTGCGTAGTTATGGGAACAAACGACATCTTTAAAGGAATATATTGGTTGTTATAAATGATGAATAGGCAGTCCTTACTTTTAATACGTCTGCCTTTCCTTTATTTTAGTTGAGTAAGACACGAAACAGGTTATGACCACAGCAGTACTTACAATGTAATCCTTGCTGGCAATCAAGGTAACATTTAAGAAACCACCACACTGTTTTACGCCTAAAAGTTATCTCGAATACAGTCAGTTCAATACAGTAATGTAAAACAGTTTAAATGGGCCTATAAAGTTTGGAAAGCTGAATATATTTCAAAAGGTTCATTATAAGAATATTTGTTTTATTTATGTTTCTTGGCATGAAATGAACTATATCCTAGGTAGTTTGTGAACATGTTACGTAATGAGATAACAAAATCCGCTTTTTGTATATGCTGTGGTAAAATGTCAAAAGAGATGACAAAGTAAAAGCTCACGTCCGTCAGTACAAATACCAGCGGCAGGGCAGACGTGCTCGAACCACAAATCCAATATACACTTTCCCTTCCAGGCGCCTTTGAAATCTATCGTGGTTCAACTCTAGAAGTGGATCAGATATTGATGTGAAAATATTGTTCTGTGAAAAGCCTTTGGTTTTAAAAAGCCTAACAACGTTACATAGCGGTATATACAGGGTCAGGCAAATGTGTGGAAACGTCGTTATAACTTTTTAGCCAGTTTTTTCAGCGTAACCAAACTTGGTGCATATTATTAAAGTTATCAAAAGTATCTTTTGATCATCTGATGATACCCGCATCAACTCCCACCATCGTTTAGACATATCAGACCATCACCTGTGTGGTTCGGAAGTCACGTTATTGGTCCTTGTATTTCCATTGGTCATTGGGCTATTAATTAATGACCCATTCTAGGAAGAGTCGGTCTTAGATTGTAACAAGACTACACCTCATAACTCATTACTACCACTCATAACACTCATCCTTCACCACATATTTGCCTTAAAATACCCTCATGAGAGTGGTCGGCATCTCAAATAGTGATAGTGATAAACTTAACTCTGTGTAACTTAAAAGTGACGCCATTTATTTCTGGGTTAAGCTAGAGACTTCTAATTATCAACAATCATCAACATTTTGTAAGACCTTCAAAATGAGGTGTCACTCGAGGGGCTTCCCTATCAAAATTATGGGGCTACCCCCGCCCAATCCCCCATTTTGAAAACTGTGTCAGTATGCATTGTCAGTACCATTAAAAGGTATTTTGGTTCCTCTAATAAAATGTACCGAGTTCGATCGCGCTGAAAAAGCTTGTTAAAAAGTTATAAAGGCGTTTCCACACTTTTGCCTGACCCTGTATATCATCAATTTACGCCTTTAAACAGTTCTTTAACAATAAACAGCACATGGGGGAGGGGTGAATTGTCTTTGTCAAATTCTACTGCGTGTCCTTTCGTGTTGTAACTATGTTCTGTGGCCGGCTTTTCAACATCTTCATGTTATGTGTGTCTGATGTGTTCCAAAACCTTCGTAATAATGAAAAAAATACCATAATTAAATTGGCTTTGTTACGGATAGAAATCAGCCTTGCAAACCAGCCAAGAATTTTTTTGAAAACTCGAACAACTTTTGTCTGAGGTGACAACGAAAGGTAACGACTTTGTCATTATAGGGGTTTACAATATGGACGTTTTAGACGCAAGTAGTCCAATGACAAAACAATTCGCTGACTTGTTGAGATCGTTTGACCTCAACTGGTCAATCAACTCCCCAACAAGGGTGACCGACCACTCAGCGACAGCAATCGATAACGTTGTCACAAATTTGATAGATACGCGGGTCTCTGTGATCAACACAGCCATTTCGGATCATTACGGTCAGCAGGTCACCATTGGTGGTCATGAGCCAAAACGGGATCCATTAAACAAAAGCAATAAGAGACACGAGGCCCTCAAATATTGCACTCCTAAACTCTTTGCTTTCGCAAGAAAGTTGGAATTTTCTAAATTTTAAAGATCCCATTGATTTCCAATTCCAAAAATTCGAGGAAACTTTTATTTTCTACTTGAACGTAAGCTGCCCTCTCAAAGAAACACAACAAAACCCAAATACCAAAAGTGCAAATGGATTACAAAAGGTATCCTAGTTTCGAGAGAAAGGTTATTATTACTCTCTCGAAGTTGAGAAGTTAAACGTAGAGTTCCATAATTTTTCAACATTACAAAAGAATTTATAGGAAAGTAATTAGAGCTGCAAAAGCCTATGATCTCACAAAATCAATGCTCACGTAAAAAATATTTCAAAACCGCATGGGCCATTATCAACAATAAAAGCTCACCCACCAACAAACAAATCGAACTCCAATGTTTAGTGAACGCGTGTGCTACCCTCTCAGAGTTGCACACGAGTTCAACATTTTTTGCATCGGTTGGAGCTGGACTCAGTCTACAGGGTCAGCCTTCTCCACCATCCATACCAAGCCCCATGGCCTCCATGGCCCTGGCTCAAGTCACTGAAGAGGAGATTGCCAGAGTGATAAGGGATCTTCAATCAAAAAAATCAAATGACTCAAATTTAGTGTCAACGTGGCTCCTAAAGCAATGATCAAGGCATTTGCTACGACCACTCGAACATTTGATTAATACGTATTTTTGCCCGGGAACAGTTCCCTCTTCTCTGAAAACAGCAAAGGTCACCCCAATATTCAAAAAGGGCGACCCCTTATCGTGTCAAAATTACCGCCCAATTTCAATTCTACCTACCTTCAGCAAAATCTTTGAGAAGGTATTTTTACAAGAATCGCAAACTTTTGAAAGGCACAGAATACTATCATCAAACCAATTTGGATTCCAAAACTGAAATCCACAATAGACGCAGTCATCTAATCGAGATGGTAGTAGAAGGTATCGTAAGTCGGCCATATACTAAGTGTATTTCTCGACTTATCCAAAGCGTTCGACTGTGTTGATCACGGAAACCTTCTCCACAAGCTGGACTACTACGGGTACGAGGAGTGCTCGCGCTCAAATCGTACCTTAGTGGTAGAAAACTATTTGTAGGTCTCTTAGACATACGTTCAGAAGAAAAGTAGGAGTCCCGCGTCCATACTTAGTCCTTTACTATTTTGATCTATGTCAACGATTGGATCATCAGTACAACAAGGGCGCCTCCAGTACAGTAGATGACACGACTCTCTGTTTTCAAGCAAAATCAGTCAAATAATTGGAACCATTAGCATTCATTGAGCTCAACAGCACAATCCAGCACTTCAACGAGCTCAATCTCAAAACCAACCCAAACAAATCTTCTTTCATCCAAATCTGTTTACGTCAGACAAACTCATACTCCAACTGTCATGCTGGATGAGACTGAGATTGAAGAAGTCTACACAACAACATTCTCGGGATACACCTCGATCGAGGTTTGACCTGGGATTTTCATGTAGACTATGTCTGCTCCAAAATTTCGGGTATTTATGTTTTGAGACAGCTATCCAAATATTGCCAAACTCAGGTACTGATGACGGCATATTATGGAGTAGTTTTTCCACACCTCTACGAGTAGCACTGTGGGAGGCTGCAAAGCGAACACTTTTCCAGAACTTTCATTCTTCAAAACAAGCAGTCAGTACAATAGCAAAGCTGCAATGGAGAGAGTCGTGCAGGCCAGCTTTCAAAAATTTGAAACTGTTGACATTACCCTGCCTCTACATTTGGAAACCTGCCTTTTTCAGACAAAATGCGACCCCGTAAGAGGGAGTGATATCCACTCTTACGTAACCAGGGGCAGAGAGAACTACCGAACTGGAGAGGACGGTAGCTCATGAACGTTTGCCTTCACAGGCAGGAGTTCAACTAGTCAACAGACTCCCAAATTCGATTAAAGTGCACCAATGCCAAAGGCATTCAAAACTCGCTTGAAAAAACTTGGTCCCAGAAGCACTCTATAATATAAACGAAATTATGGCACACGACTGGGGCTCCGCGTAAACAGACCACGGACTAAGGGGCTAGAGTGGATCAAATTCGAGTGAATGAGAATTGGGTGAATGCAAATACTGTATGTTTGAATGGGATTTCGACTTGTGCGAATACAAAATTTTAGATACTTAGCACTATGACGGTTGCATAACATGTATATGTTTAGCGCAATAAAATATTTATTTATTCATTTACATCGTTAGTTAAATTTAATATTTTCTTCCAAATAGACGTTTTAGAGAAAACTGAGAACCAAACTTTAACCTTATTTTATAAGCACAATTTTTCACAAATTTATCCAACCAGCAAATGAGAATACGTACTTACCACTTTTCTCAAAGACCTCTTATCATTTTTGGTCAGTTAAACACAAAATGGTCAGCAGTGGGATCTATACACTCTTTATGGCAACATTAAGGAACAAACGGCATCCTTACGCTAATATATTGGCTATAATAAACGCTTGAAAATGCAATCTTTTCTCTGAATAGCTTCTTGAGTTTAATCCAAATCACAGTACGACAGGCAAAACAATTCCGTACAACAAAAGATTCTCTTGCAGTATCTCGGGATTTGTGATTACTTAAGGAAAACCCAATGTAGGCCTGCTCATTGTATTTACGTGCAAAACATTGAGTTACTATTGTACTTTTATGGACGGCATAACAAAATAAAACCTGAAATATCACATAAAACTAAAAGGCACCACACTCTTTATAAAGTTTATTTATTTTCTACTAACAGTCAGAACCAATTTCAGTACATACATTTCATTTGAAAACTACATAAATTAGCATGCACTTACATGCTAATAGTCAAGCCTAACATGCAACAGACTCATAAATATCTTGGGTAATATGAGAGAATTAACAATAATTTAAAACGTAACTAATAAATAAACATAATTTAAATAAGTATAAGTAATAAACAATAAATAAGTTTAAAAAATTAACATAAATAAATGACATACATAGCATAAGTAATTTATATAAAATTAACTGTAAACTAACTCCTCAAACTATTATACAGGGTGACACACGGGAAACGGACGTTTTTTAAATGAATACTACAAAGCCAGTTTAAAAGATAAACCAATATTATTTGTATATTTCTGAAGAGTAGGACTAGCATTTTATAAATTACTAATAGTTTTAAAATTACGTCACTCATATAGTGCCCACCCACCCGGATAAAAATGTCCAGTCTTTTGGTAAAAATCATCGGCCACTCGGGTCAACATGTTTGGTTGAATCGACTGTATCTTCCCCTGATTGCTTGTTTGAGGTCTGCTGAGAGTTCGAGGCTTGTGAGAGTAGACACGTTCTTTCAAATATCCCCATAGGACAAAGTCACAGCAAGACAAATCTGGTGACTTTGGTGGCCAGGGTATGTCACCAAAACGTGAAACCAGCCGTCTGGGAAACATGATCCTTGACAGTAACCATTGAGGCAGCGGCGATGTGCGATGTGGCATCATCCTGTTGGAAGAACAAGCGCTCTGATGTTCATTCTTTGCCTTCGGAGTTCTGGTCTCAGAAGTGTTCTACATGTGGACACCATTTTCCTCGAAAAAATAGGGTCCAATCCCTCCGGAACGAGAAACCGCACTGGAGTGACTTCTATTCTCATCCTAGCGATGTTTTGATGTGTCCTAGCAGAACTTACAGGGCATGGAGGTTTTATTTTCATTATGTTTCCTTTTACTTTGAACAAATTTACCCATCTCAACAACTTGTTACGGTTTGGTACGGGTTGATTCCAATGGATGTCAAAATGTCGACGAAACAAACGTTAATTGTGTTTTAGACACTGAGGTGTTATTTTTAACATAAGCATCGTATGCAAAAGCACGATGTTCGACAGTCCATTAAACCATTGTCACTAAAATGCTATGAAATACTCTTTTCAATGACATAACCTAGAAATCTCTAGGAAAACAAACAACAATGTAACAGCTGATTAAAATTCGTCCGTTTCCCGTGTGTCACCCTGTACAAGTTTCAATATTTTGACTAATTTAGGATAATAATAAGAACACAAAGTTGGCAATGAAAGATTACGGTACAACGTACAACACCATTATAATGTATTCCTGTGAGTTTTCGATGAAAGATCAATTCACTCTTTAGGGCAGGTTAAAAATAGATATTTCTTAAACGTCTCCCGAGATAAAGTAGTGAGATAAAGTGTTTGAAACAGGTGAAATAAAGTATTTTAAAAGCCCTTTAAAAGAATTTAAAAAACATGACACCAAACCACCCTATATAGTTATTATTGTTTATTGTTACAAATGGCATACGCTAATATAAATTTGACTCGTACTAAATAGATAGCGTTTGTACAAATTGTATTTCTTTCATTATTAATTCATTTAACATTTATTGAGGTCATTGTACAATAGAATTGTGTTGACACTGTAACACTGTAGAATTGTGTTATTTTTATGTAACTATATAGTGTAACTGTTTTCGTTATTTATATTATAAATTGTCAGCATGTTCTGTTGTTAGTGCGGTGAATCTAAGTTAAATCTGTTGTGCATGGACTCAGAGACGGTGACCCCCCGCACAAGATTTTGGGAGTAATTCCATAATTTATTGTATACTTTGTAGCACGAAATCAATGGAATAAACTATGTTCATGTTCATTCATTCATTCATTCATTCATTCCCTTCATATTACAGTAATTATAGCTAATTTTGACACATACTAAATTTTAATGATAAAATCCCTCGGCCAAATTATAGTTGTAAAAATTGTATTTATCTAGTGTTGTCCTGAAAGTAAAGTAGTGAAGCTTTATCTGATAATGAATATTCAATTTGAACTACCAATGAAACTTGAATGTATAATTGAACAAGATTATTGACTGTATAATTTTGAGTTTTTGATGGTACATTGATTACATTTGTTAAAAGGTTACTTAACATGCATTATTAGATAGTAAAATAATGATATCATAGTATAAAATATAATGACATAATGTTAAAACATGAAGAAATAACAATGCTATTATTAAAAAGTCTGAATTTGAAACGATCACATAAAGATTATGATACATAACGAAAGTAATCAAACGAGAACAACGTTTGTTGGATTCCAAACCTTTGCAAAGCCACTCAAAGGTTCTTGCCAAATCTGAAGTTTTGTCGTTTCAAGCCATTTGCAAAATCTAATTTTCTACGTACCTAGAATGCAGTAATTGTTTAGACTACATGGTAATTTTTCGCACACGTACTGCACAGCCCAAAGCTTACGTAAACAGAAACGGTGCAGGGGAGTTTTTGTTGTTGCAATTTGTCACTCTGTAATGCTAGTTGGAACTCCCTTGAAATTTGCTTCGTTTACAGCCTCGCTGTAGCCTTCGGTCTTGGTTTTGCGCGTTGTATTACCACAAACGTTATGAGGCTGTTCACAGCTATCGTAATCTCGCTTCGGCCTTCGCCTCAGACTTGCAGTCGGTGCTTGCCGCTGATTGTTGTAAAGACAGCACGTGCTGGTATAAGATAACAGTGCAAGGACGTGACTGTAACACAACAAGAGCTTGTGTGTGACGTCATACTTACTTACATTTCACAGATTAACTGAAGCCAGTGGTAAAACACTCGGTGCTTGCAGCTGATTGTTGTAAAGCACGTCTTGGTATAAGATAACAGTTCAAAGACTTGACTGAAGCACAGCGAGAACTTGTGTGTGACGTCATACTTACTTACATTTCACAGATTAACTGAAGCCAGTGGTGAAACACTCGGTGCTTGCAGCTGATTGATGTAAAGACAGCACGTCTTGGTATAGGATAACAGATCAAGGACGTAACTGAAGCACAACAAGAACTTGTGTGTGACGTCATACTTACTGACTTACACTTCACAGATTAACTGAAGCCAGTGGTGAAACACTCGGTGCTTGCGCTGATTGTTGTAAAGACAGCACGTGCTGGTATAAGATAACAGTGCAAGGACGTGACTGAAACACAACGAGAGCTTGTGTGTGACGTCATACTTACTTACATTTCACAGATTAACTGAAGCCAGTGGTAAAACACTCGGTGCTTGCAGCTGATTGTTGTAAAGACAGCACGTCTGGTATAGGATAACAGTTCAAGGACGTAACTGAAGCACAACAAGAACTTGTGTGTGACGTCATACTTACTGACTTTACACCACAGATTAACTGAAGCCAGTGAACACTCGGTGCTTGCCGCTGATTGTTGTAAAGACAGCACGTGCTGGTATAAGATAACAGTGCAAGGACGTGACTGAAGCACAACGAGAGCTTGTGTGTGACGTCATACTTACTGACTTACACTTCACAGATTAACTGAAGCCAGTGGTAAAACACTCGGTGCTTGCTGCTGATTGTTGTAAAGACAGCACGTGCTGGTATAAGATAACAGTGCAAGGACGTGACTGAAGCACAACGAGAGCTTGTGTGTGACGTCATACTTACTGACTTACACTTCACAGATTAACTGAAGCCAGTGGTAAAACACTCGGTGCTTGCTGCTGATTGTTGTAAAGACAGCACGTGCTGGTATAAGATATCAGTGCAAGAACGTGACTGAAACACAACGAGAGCTTGTGTGACGTCATACTTACTGACTTACACTTCAGATTAACTGAAGCCAGTAAAACACTCGGTGCTTGCCGCTGATTGTTGTAAAGACAGCACGTGCTGGTATAAGATAACAGTGCAAGGACGTGACTGAAGCACAACGAGAGCTTGTGTGTGACGTCATACTTACTTACTCACAGATTAACTGAAGCCAGTGGTAAAACACTCGGTGCTTGCTGCTGATTGTTGTAAAGACAGCACGTGCTGGTATAAGATAACAGTGCAAGGACGTGACTGAAGCACAACGAGAGCTTGTGTGTGACGTCATACTTACTGACTTACACTTCACAGATTAACTGAAGCCAGTGGTAAAACACTCGGTGCTTGCTGCTGATTGTTGTAAAGACAGCACGTGCTGGTATAAGATAACAGTGCAAGAACGTGACTGAAACACAACGAGAGCTTGTGTGACGTCATACTTACTGACTTACACTTCACAGATTAACTGAAGCCAGTGGTGAAACACTCGGTGCTTGCTGCTGATTGTTGTAAAGACAGCACGTGCTGGTATAAGATAACAGTGCAAGGACGTGACTGAAGCACAACGAGAGCTTGTGTGTGACGTCATACTTACTGACTTTACTTCACAGATTAACTGAAGCCAGTGGTGAAACACTCGGTGCTTGCCGCTGATTGTTGTAAAGACAGCACGTGCTGGTATAAGATAACAGTGCAAGGACGTGACTGAACACAACGAGAGCTTGTGTGTGACGTCATACTTACTGACTTACACTTTACAGATTAACTGAAGCCAGTGGTAAAACACTCGGTGCTGCTGATTGTTGTAAAGACAGCACGTGCTGGTATAAGATAACAGTGCAAGAACGTGACTGAAACACAACGAGAGCTTGTGTGTGACGTCATACTTACTGACTTACACTTCACAGATTAACTGAAGCCAGTGGTAAAACACTCGGTGCTTGCCGCTGATTGTTGTAAAGACAGCACGTGCTGGTATAAGATAACAGTGCAAGAACGTGACTGAAACACAACCAGAGCTTGTGTGTGACGTCATACTTACTGAACCACTATCACTCAGTCTTTCACTCACTATACGCGAACATAAAAATACGTTCTATCCCCATCAGTTAGGACTTTATAGCCAAAGCTCATAAAGTTAATGGTTTGTTAATAGTGTTGAGTCTTCTTCAAAAATTAACCTTGTTTTATTCAGTTCTAAAATGAGCACGGTGCAATATGATAAAAAATTAGTATACTCTTATACTACCTCCCATAGTCGTGCATCAATTATTCAAGGGCAAGGGAAGAATGGTAACGAGTACATGCACTCTTAACGGTCAGCTGAAGCCGTAGACTGTATGACATATTTGATAAAAAACAGGAAAATATTAAATATTTGGCCATCCTAATACGGGACTTGGCAACACGTACCTTCGTATAGTAGACAACATTTTACTTTATTCTCGTTGTTCTTTGCGTCGTTGTTACAGTTCAGCTGAAAGTACAATGACGATTGTTTGTATGGAAAGTGTGTTCCGAATTGAAAAGCTAAGTGTGCAAAATCACTTAGAATTTACAACTCTAACATTCAAAATCGATTCACTTGGTGAAGGTTCCAAGTCTGATGTCACGTCTACTACGTGATCAGAATCCTTTCAACATTCGACACATGTGAATAGAAACCCAACATTTGTTTTATTACGTTTTAAATTATTATAACTCGAATGATAAAAGTTCAAATTTAGCTCGTACCTTTAATTTATTTTAATACGTACGCGCTTTTAAAAGCAAAGTCACAAGCAGATATTTAAGCAATATTTTGTCGAAAAAGATAACATTTATTTAACAGTAGCTCAATTTAAAATTTGTTTACGATTTACATCAAAGATAAAAATTTAAAAACACAGGACGAGCGAAAAGTCTTAAATGAGCAAAGACCAAAACGAAACTTTCCAGATGAGTGATGAACGATCTGTTTTGTTACAATACTCGAACAAATAATATTGACAAACGACGTAGTTTACTTCAGGTTTTCAGAGAAAAACTACAATTGTGACTTTCTATCAGAATACAGTACATAGCAAGCAGTTTTCGGAAACGGGAAGATGTTTTAATTTCTTTCGAGCAAAAGGTTGTGCCTATACGTGAATAACTGTATGTATTTGTAACAAAATGCGCTTTTCCATCACCATATTGGTATGTAGATCGGACAGGCTTTGTTGACTTATGTACACATGTAGGTAACCGTCACAAACATATTTTGTATCTTATAAACATCGGATAGTAACATAAAGGATAAAACATTATTTCAATTGATAGGGTACTTTAGGATGCTGATACTTACATATCGGTTAGTTAAATTAGTTAACTTAAATATATTTTGAAATTTAGTTAATTTAAAACAACTGCTGCCTTACGAGGTTATAACCACAGACTATATGATAAAATAAATAGAATTTCGAACAATATTAATTGATTGGGTGAATAAATTACCACGGTAAAATAGTTCTGGAGAAATGTAGTGAAGAAAATACTCATTACTTAAAGGTTGGCTCTTCCTAGGTGATTTTGAGCGTTTGCCCACGCAATTACGAGACGGCGTGCATGACTCTGCTTTACACCCATATATTTTTTATTTGGACTTTATTGGGGTGTTGTAAATTAAAACTAATGAAACCGATAATGTTAATTGTAAATCAAAATATAAAAATGTTATGTCCTGTTTTACTAGAAAAGTAAAAACTTCATAAGAAATCGTGACTTTTAAAATAATGACACAATTTATATGAACAATTGCATGTAGACTAGTTGTTCCACGAAACACATTCTAAATTGTACATTTTAAATATTTTATCTTTCAAATAACACCAATTATTAAGATTTTCTGTTTACCAGTAAAGAAATAATCCGTGGTTTTAGTTTACATTGAGCTTATAGAAAATAAATCCAAGATGGCGCGGGTAGAGCGTATTGTACGTTGCCTCAGCTTTATTAAGCTTTGCATGTGAAGCTAGCAATGTATGAAAGGTCACGTTTGTGCTTGTGTTATAGCAGTGTTAGCGGAGGGAAGTTAGGAAGCTTTGGTTAACATCAAAAGGGGCTTTATTACTTTAACAACTTAGTCCAACTCATGACATTGAAGCAGTGAAGTGAGGCCAAAGTGTACTGCAAATACTAGACAACACATGTTTGTACGTTTCAAATATATTATAAAAATATAACATTATTCCCAAATATACGAGTAGATACACTTTGTATTGATTAGGTGAAGTGACATTGAAGTTTAAGGGCCGTTTTTATGATGACTTACCTTTATCATACATCTATAGTATCTATACAATTATAGTGTATATACAATTCTATACTAAGTAGTTGCTATAATATGCTAAAACTACTATATAAGGTATTATTTACATTTGCTTTGTGAGTTAGATTGTTGGACAAGTACACATTGAACTTCTAGACCCTACAGTTTATCACACAACTCTGACAGTTAAGGGTAGTTATACAACTTATAGTGATCAGTTGGTTACAATAATACTAGTAATGGTAGTTGTCCAATTATTATTTTTTTAGTACGATGTAATGGTAATTTTATACCCAAAGCAACAGTTTTATTTATCGATGTACTAAAATTTCGAACTGAATATTTAATAATGATACAAAGTAAGTTTGTAATTAACGTGAGAATGATTGTGTTTTTAGCTAATTGTTTTTGGTACAAGTATAATTTATAATATTTTTTAATCGAAGTACCTCTCAAAATAATGTTAAAACTCACAAGTATTTCACTATGGGGAAAACGCACTTTTATAATACTCAAAAGTGACTTATTTGAAATACACATGTCTGATTAGTTTTCTATATTTTTTCCAAGTTCCTTTATCAGTTGCAAAGGGACTACGCAAAATGTGCAGTATCCTTAGCGACGAATTAACTACAGACCGTTGGCTGAATCCAAGCTCGAACGTGTCATAAAATAAGGAGTTATCATAAGAGCTTATCTATTATCTAGCCTATTTACAATTTGAAATATTCTGTATCATAATAAGGCTTTCAATTTACGATAAAAAATAATCATGGTTAGTGAATCGTTTCAGATTTTTAAAAATTTTGAAATTAGAAAACAAAATAGCCGTGGAAGCGTAATGGATTCAAGGTTCACTAACTGATCGATCACTAATTGATTAGCTGATTACACCGTGATTAATTGCTTCTGTCTCAATATTTCAGTTTCTGCGTCAAACTCATTTAAGTTTAGACGTTGAAGACTAAAGTTTTACTGTCAATCATTTATGCATTGCTTCATCAAAATATATTAGACGTTAAAAGTCGTAAAATAGTTCAAGCAAACAATACAAATTTAGTAAAAAATTTATTACCTAAACAAATTTCATGCAAACGTCTTCGCAGTGAATTTTAGAGACCCAGATTAAACTTAAAGCACTACTCTACCAACGTTGCTCTAAACATTTACATATTATGAAGAGTTTTAAATAGTTTAATAATTCATATTCAAATACTAATCCGAGAGGTAATATCTTTTTTAGAATATATACAGATTTAGACGTATATTAAGGGCAGTTATAAACCTTTACGTGATAAAACTTAGTGTTGTGGAATAGTTCATAATAAATTCAAAACCTTTTATTTGTTAGGATAGGTTTCACTCTTTCACCGAAAAGTGAGGTAGCACGTTTCAGCTTTAGAATCTCTACTGCATTAACTGAATCTTTCGTTATCTATTGAACCTATTTGAATTCCGGATAACCTCTAGCTTACAATCATAAGCTAAATTTTCATTTAATTATAATTGGTTTTACATTCTGATCCCTTCCATGTATGCTAAATGCTATAAAACAAATCAATCGCATCTCCAACTGGTGTATCTCCAAGTTGTGTTTACAATACATATCTATTTTCACCTCTGCGGTACATATCATAGTAAACAAAATATTACAATACAAATAAATATGACTTACTAAAACGGTGAACCTAACATATCTTTAACACAATATACGTATAGTTTTCTTTAAATCATATTAAGTAGACGATTATTTTGGTAGGTAACATAACAAGCTGCGTACTTTGAAACTGGGCATAAGAGATTCTCAAGAAAAAGTATCCGTTAGCTGATGGCACAAAAATGAGAAGGAAAAGAACAAAGTAAATTGTAGGAAAATAGGGCAGCAGTTTCTGACATTTTAGAACTTGACGTAAGAGAGGAAATAAAATATTCACCAGCAATCAGACTTCTCTCTCTTACCTTCAGCTGTTGTTATGGGGAAGGGGGGCTTGTTCATGTTGCGTTGAAACTGATTAACGCTTGATCCCAGTGTTCACAAGGTCATGTTGTGCTTGAGTTTTATCGAATCAAGATGATTTAGGCCTTAATTGACCCAAGGCTTGGGATAAAGGTTCTTTAATTCGCTCAAATCAAAATGTTTGTTCCAAAATAAGAAGAAAATACATGCAAACCAAGTTATATAGTTTAAAAACACGGCTTGAACTCAACATACAGTTGGAGGAAGTCTTGTTAGTTCTTACACTATAGTAAGTGTGCAGTGTGGAGGTAGTGGAGGCTGACTCTGCCATCTAACTTCGCTAGATAATCATTTCACCACGAACCTCTGGTAGAACCTCGACAATATAACGCGATATAACGATTTCCACCAGCTTTTAGCGGTTTTCCCAAAAGCTCATCACACGGCCACGCCCCGCCACACTGCCAGTTATAGACCGTGCATATGTTTTTTCTTTACTTGGAACAAACATTTTGATATTTGAGCGTATTAAAGAACCTTTATCCCAAGCCTTGGGTCAACTAAGGCCTCAATCAATCTTCGCCTCGCCAGAACGCGAAGATACTTCGCCTCGCCAGAACGCTGACCAATGGTTGTATTGTATGTTGGTCCAAGCTTAAGCATTTAATTTAAGAACGGTATCCTTAGTCTTGCTGTCTAAGACGTTTTGCTAACGTTGTATTTGACCGTCCGTTCGAAACCAGCTACAAAATGTTCCGAAGACTAGATACAAGTGTACGCCCTTTAAGCAATTGACTAAGCTTTTTTCTAGATCTTTTCTCAGACTTACCCTATATCTAGTTTAGTCAGATAATACCACTCAGGCGGACTTACCTTATTCTTCCCAACCCTTGAGTTGCACCCAGCAACCACACTGATCAATTCTAAGACCCCGCCTGACCAACTAAGTTTTAAATTGGCGACTTTAACCCTTCTTGGGCAGTACCGCACCCGACCTTGATATTTCCGCCCCGCTCTCAAAAAGTCACAAGTTCAAATAGTTTTCAGCTCAATATAGTCACTCCCACTCAATATTGTTATGTAGTTTGACGATCCCAATGCATAATATTCAATTTACAGAGTAACACAATAGAATAAATAAATAAAAATGCCTTTATTTCAAGTCTTCTAATTGAACAATGTTTTTGAGAACAACTCACGTCGGCCATGCTTTGACTCGTCGTGTTATGTGACGACTCAGCTATAAATGCATGTTCAAGGCTTAGTTACCGTCGAAGGTATCATTACAATTAATATGTATTTCGTATTTGACACTAATAAGAAGGCAACGGATTCTTGTACAACACATACTGTATTTTACTCATAATACTTGAATAGCTTACACATATACTGTATATCAAATAATGGTACGAATATAATACACAAGAAAACTAAATACCCTTTAATAATTTTTATTTAACCGACCGGGTTTGGAAATCAACCCATGATCATGTTGGGGACAAAACCTCAACGAATATTATAAATTAATTTTAGATTTGTTCCCTCCGTGAGTATAGACAGATTCCCGAAACCGATCGGAGCCGAAATAAAAACAAATGATTACAAGGTATTTTGTTTTGTGTTTTTATGCAATTACATTAAATATATATTCTCTGCGAAAGCCCTCTCTGATATATATGAAGTACAAATATATATGAATAGAGAAGCAATAAGAACGTTTGCAGTAGAAGTCTACAATCAGCTGGTTTCCGTTAAGATATCAAACCGTGACGTCACGTTCATCGCAAATTACTTGGAACGTGACCAGAGCACATTATGACGTCAGGCTTTCGAAACTTCTTGCTCGGACACCAGCTAAGAATATAGTGAGTCCAAAAGTTAGACATCAACCAAAATACCGTCAAAACACGTGAATTAATAAATAAATTCGAGGATATTTAAGAAGGTAAAAGATACTACAGTTTTTGGATAATTTGTTCGTTCGACCCATTAGTAGGCTCGTACATTAAAAAATGTATGTATCTTGACAAATCCGTCATGGAAAACAACTAATACTTGTATCTAAACAAAGAAACGTAAATTTGATTATCTTTGGTACCTCAGGTAGAACCTCCAAACTACGTAACATGAAAGTAATTTTATAATTTTAGTCTAAAACCACCCTCATAACCCTTCAAAATGAAATGCCATCAACGAAGTGTAAGCTGTGTGTTCAATGTACAGGTTGTATTATATGTTTTTATTATAAGTGTGTTTTCATTTCATCTTATGTAGGATATATGTTATCCTTATGTACAAAAGTGACTTTGGTGACGTCGGGAGTGTTTTCTTGCTTTAGGTACGTATACTTACTCGTGTATTCTTTTTATCACTTTAAGGCTTAGTTCACAATGTTCATCTTTAAATCTTATGAACAATAAATTAATATGTTAATAATAATATTACCGTATTATTGATTAACACGATTCAGTTAAAAACTTAGTATGGAATTAAACAAATAGAGTTGATAATAATTAAAACGTATTTAAGCTGCAAAATTTAAGCGATTGCTGTAAACAACTTTATGCTTCTCACCACGTGTTAAAAGAACAGACTAAGAAATTGTTAAAAGGTTGAGTGATTATTCTGCCTGAGGACTCAACAGCGACAGTGCACATTTCGCTCATATATCACCTCCAAGAGTCCAATTAGACGGTATTAGGTTGAAACTGCAAACAAATTACCAGCTATCACGGGCAAGTGCTTTATCAGTACATAACTGAAGCCAAGTGCAGTTACAAAGTGTAGTTACGGCCGATCTACTACACCATTAAACCAACTAATTACTGCTCAAGGAACCGTTGGCTACTCAAGATAGACTTCGAGGACACAAACACAAATGATTGTTGAGCTAAAGCTCTTGGAGTAGTGCAATAGGTGAAACTCGAGCTAAATGCTAAAATACACGATTTCAATTAAGTCTGGAGACAGTTATACAACTTTTAACTTCGCAGGATAAACTCACAACACTCTTCTTACCTTTTCTAAGTACTATAAACTATTTGTCTACATTGTTGTCATTTCGATGGCGTCAGTGGGGTGTGTCCTGCTGGGGTTAGTACAACGGATTTTGGATAAGGCAAATTTGCATATCGTTAAAAATGAATTCTTTCAACACAAACAATGCCGTAAACCGCACTTCTGGGAAAGTGCTCAATTATAAGTTATTGTTTTTAATGTGTCGAATATCAAAAGTTTTACCGACAATAACTCTTGATGGAATGGTTTATTAAAACTAGCTGTGTACCCGTATTTCACCACGGAAAAAATAATATAGTATCATGACTTAAAGTTTTTGTACAAAGACAGGCTGTTGCTCGGGTACTGGCATCAAACTACCGATCTTTTCACCTGTTCCTTCATTTTGAAATCGGGCTTAAAGTTATGCCTTAAAACGGGTTCAGTGCTCACTTTTGTCCCTCGCCATTTATTTTGTGGATGCTGTATGGGTATAAAATATAGCTAAAGACACACTGCGTAATAGGCTTAACCTTAAAACGACGTTTCACTACCATATCTTCGGCCAATTTTCAGCTATAAGCGGTCTAATATTCCTTAAATACGTGTTCCCACTTTGGTCCCTCGCCATTTGTTTTGAGGACGTTGTATGGATACAAAATATAGCTAAAGATACACTGCGTAATAAATTAAACCCCTAAACAAAGTTTCACTACCATAGCTTCACCCGAATTAGAGTTATAAGCGGCCCAAGATGCCTTAAAAACGTTACAGACAGACCTTTTGACCAGTTTCGACCTTTAATAAATATTAAACATCAAAACCGATGGATCTCTTGCAATGTACAGACAAAAGGCTTATTTTATTTATATAGACTCCGTTTGCAGCATTGTTTATGGTGAAAATATCTTTTATACCACATGCAACTTGCCGTAGGTGTTAAAGTTGAGCTTAAATTATTTTAAAATGCTGAGGTATAAACCCACTACTCGAAACTTATAGCCCACTTGTACATAAACAAAGTTGATTTTGATTTAAACGAATTCTAGGAATTTGCTATTAAATCCGTTTACAAGTCAAATGATTTGGAGGAAATATAACGTTGTTTGATCTGTCTTCATAAATTCGTTTTCACGTAATTGAGTTTTAATGCTCAGTTTGGTCTACCTTGTAGAGTAAAATATTTAACTGCAATAAATTAGTTTTATATCTTTGCAAGGTTTGTTCAAGCTCTAGTCCCTTGGGTTGCAGAAAAGTTATCTGATATTTTGTTCAGAAATTTCCCACAGGATCATAAATCTTGTTTTTCCTCTAATTATGTAAAGGGAAATGTGCACAGTGTGTATATCTTTGTATGTGAGAAAGTTTATATTTTTGTAGTCAATACAAATTTATTTTGTTGACTCAGTTATTATTGTAGTTCTTCTTTTATTCCAAATTGACGTACAAAATTCTAATTAATTGATAAGTTGTGTCAGTATTGAAAAAGGAACGGGTTTCTAGAGTTAAATAATATAATTTGAACATAAATAGGCCGAAACGCAGCTAAGCGCTAAATGCCCCGCTGGCATGAGTGAATCAAGTTTCTTTTGCAATTTGTTACTCTGATTCGCTCCACAACAGCCTCGCTTCGGCTTTCGGCCTCAGAGTTTTATGTTCTACGACGACGAGTGTTAAGAGGCTGTAAGCTCAGCGTATTTGTATCATCTCTAAAAGTCGCACCTTATGGTTGAGTTCGTTAACAAGCAAAATCTGACAACCGAAACTCCTCATTTGGGGGAAAATTTTCACCCTAAAAGTGGTTTTAGCTATCTAAGTACAGTACATTTTGTGTGACTTGAACTACGTATTTTGTGCATATAAAACAAAAATCCATTAAAGTAGTTTCAAAATGGCGGCCAAAAAGTTATTTTCCGCAACAGCAGCAAAACAATTTGATTGAAGTTTATTGAAAATCCGATTTTATTGAAATTTAAAATGTGTTTTCCACCCGTAGTATAACCTCCAATAAAAACTCCGTAAGTGTGAGGCCAAAGGTCTCGTAAAACCCGTCGCATTAGAACATAAATATTCACTGGCTGAAGGCTGAAACGAGGTTGTGAGCGGAGCGAATTAGATTAACTTTAGATTCACTCATGAGAACGACGCTTTAGAACTTAGCTGCATGTCGGCCTGGTTTTGCTCGATTGAAAAAATAGCGACATGTAAAGCGGATTAGCGGATCCATGGCGGATTGGTATCGCGCGCGACTCCGGAGCCCATCACTCCGGTGGCGCGGGTTCGATCCCCGCAGTCACCACTTACATTTGTAATGTGACTAATACGGTGACGCTAGGTAAAGGTCGAGGTTGAGTGGTAGAGCGGACTTTGTAGTCCTAACTTCACCTCGTTAAACAAGACAAACTTTACCTTTTTCACCTTTTTACATGTTTGGGACTTTAAATAGTGTAAATTAACTATTGACGCGGTCTGGACCGGTAGCTTTGGATGATAGTTAAAAATAAATAAGAATAAAAAACATTCAGCAACACCAAACACGTCCACGGCCCACCGACGAAATCTGTCGTATACGTACGTATACAACATATTGTTCCTTTATTTAATTTAAAGTAACACTATTTATAGGCCTATATCGGTTGTGTTTTCTTACTGCAACCTTCTGCATCGTAACGTTTTCCTCCCAGACTTTGCAGTTTTAAGTTAAACATCCTTCTTTCCTTGTTTATCATATCAACAACGTGCAAAACAAAAACAAGCAAAGAACACAGCCGACTCATAGCTTTTCCTTTCCACTTCCATAAACGAATTTCCTTAACTGTGTGAGGAAGGAGAAGTTAATCCAAAAGTGGTTTTATTTTTCAAAACTTCAATTATAGATTATAAACAGTTAATAATAAATAGCACTTAATATTAACATTTATGTCGACGTAATCAAAATGTGTACTTAACATTTTAAAACCCGAACAGCTAAACAAAAAAGGGCGAAAGCTATTTTTGCTTCGTCATATGATACCTAATTAACATCCTAAAAATCTGTAAAATCTTTGTACGCAGCAATTCTTTGTAACTAAAGCATATTTTAATAAGTAACATTACATCTGAGTACACAATATTTACCGTAGAGAAACAATGATTACACACAATACCCACCATCTTACATCGACATGTGTATAGTAACAAAAACAAAATTTAGCCTAACTTTGAATTAAAATTATTTTTGGAAAACAACAAATAAATGTTAGATTGTAAAGTTATTTTTTCCAAGACAAATTATTATGACAAGTTACCTTTTTTTACCTCCTTTCAGTATGATCGTCCACAGGCGCCAATAACGTAACTTGTAGTTACACTAGGTCCTACAGCTGGGTAAATAAAATATTTTAAAACAAAGTATTATGCTTATTCATCACTTTTAACTTAAAAGTTACTTTGACACCCAACTGTGTAAAAGCTTAAAACCAATAGCATTTAGTTTGAAGTTATAAGCACGCGTTTCATGTATAAGTTACCCCGTCATTTCTAATGGAAACTCGACTTGCCGGAGGTTCTAGAGGTAAGATTGACGATGCATGTTTTATGTTACTTCAACCAGTTGATAGTCACATCCTTTTCTAAACTATTCTCAAATAGGTTTTGACGTTAATATTTTATTAGTACCTATTATGAAAGATTTGGATATCCACCTGTTTTTAACGATTTTAAACTTCAAAACTGTAATTATTTTATAAATTTGACGTTTGTAGGTATACTACCCAGTGCGTTTGACCCAGTCCGTTTACTACGAATAAAGGTTTTGAAATAGTGGTTTCTGTGAAAAGTTAATATCGTTTAACTCCTAAAGGTTGATCGATACAACCATGTTGATGTTAGAAACAACTGCAACCCGATAAGATGAATTAAAAATGGCATCAACTGAAAATAGTGTTGGTGGAAGCATCGAACTAGTCATACCAGTCCCATATACTTTAACCAGGTAGCTAGTGTTTGTGCAACAGCTTCACGAAACGTTTTCGGGGAGGTTGTACCAGGAAGCCTGTATTACCATGTTTCTACGAGCTGGGAAGATTACACTAGAATCTTAGTTGTCGTGAATAAAATATCAAACAGTGCCAATTAGTGGTACGTAACAGTTAGTTTAGCGTTTAGAAATGAAATATTGAGAATCAAAACAAATTGCCTTTATTTATCTAACCTAGTAATTAAGTCATGTGTAACACAATTTTCTCTTTCTGGTCATAAAATTAAATTGTTCTCAATACCTTAGTAGTCACATTCCCAAAGAGCTTTATCGCAAGCTCTGATACAGCTCTAAACTGTCAGGGCAGTATGTTGTTTTTACATACTCCATTTCTTCTGAAAATGTCTGATGCCAGGATGTGCATGGCTTCCACTAACAGGACTTACTAACTCTTTAGACAGATACAATAGTTTTAGAGAAATAATATAAAACAAGATTCTACAGAATAACTTACATGTCTGTACATTATTTGGATGTGCATTTATTTAATTTATGTTTTAGTGTGCAATTGTATTTATTATAGGTACAAAGTCCTTAATAATTACTTTTTTTTTCAATGTATTTTTGTGTGTGTTTGTGAGTTGTAGTTCTTTGAAATGAAGTTAGATTATTGCAGTTGAAATTACAGTGTTTTCCCATTGCCTCACTCTGTATAAGCTGAGCCAAAAACTGCTATGATCTAACAATTTGAGTGCATTTATTGTATAACATTTATTTGAAACATACAGTTTTGTACCGTACTATTCTTCTCTTGTAATATCTTTTTTTTAAGTTTAAAGCCACCAGATGGCTTAAGACAATTTCTACGCTTTGAACAGATTGAGATTCAACAACGTGTGTACACTTTAACGACGTAAGAGATAACTTGGACTGTGGCTGAAAGATAAGAACTTGTTGAAACCAAGACAGTTAAAACTTCAACTCGTACTTTAGCAGATGTTTGTAAACTTGCACACGAGTTAACAATAACAAACTCAAAAGCAAGATTATGTTTTTACTGTAAGTACATGTAGAACTGTTATACATTTTATTTGTTCTGATGCATAATATTAGTGATAATACATAACTATTTTGACCTAATATACTATTTAGATTTAGACAAGAACTTGTTTGAAGCCCATGTAAGCTCAATACCACCACTGTATAAAACACGTGTAATAACCTTAACAAAAATCAGG
This sequence comes from Matsumurasca onukii, assembly GCA_018831715.1. Classification (NCBI taxonomy): domain Eukaryota; kingdom Metazoa; phylum Arthropoda; class Insecta; order Hemiptera; family Cicadellidae; genus Matsumurasca; species Matsumurasca onukii. Next base: position 35,592,358 of record CM032062.1, read on the forward strand.
GCGACACGCAGCTAACCGCTAAAGCACCACTTGCATGAATGAATAACTCTTATGTGCTCCACTCACAGCCTCGCTTCGGCCTTCAGCCTCAGATTTAAGTGGTCCATTACCATGGGCGCTACGAGGATGTTCGCTACGCTCACAGCCTCGCTTCAGCTTTTGCCCTCATACTTTCGTGTTCTTTTACTGCCAGTTTTACTACATATCGTAAAGGGAAAACGTATTTCAAATTGTATTGAAATTGGACAACTCATAACGTTGTTATAGCAAAAATCACTTTTTCGGCCGCCATTTTGAACTTAATAGATCTACGTAGTTTTTAGTACATTGATGGATACATACAACAACATATTTATTTCAAATTAAATCAAAATCAGATGAAGTTTACTGCTTTTAGACCACTAAAACCACCTTTTGAACCGAAACCCCATCATACTCCATGATATGTTGGAAGTCAAGGACAAGAGCCCATATGGAAAAGTACACATACTTAAGAAAAGGACAGTGGTTTATCGCTTAATGTAAAACTAAATGGCTCTGTTTAGTAGAGTTTGATAATGCCATAATATTTCTTAAATGGTTGAATGTATCAAAACTGAATACACAAAATTTGCTATGTATGTTGTTTAGTAAATTTAACATTTTGATAAATGATATACCTGGGACTTTGTTGCTAAAGTGTATACATGTTTCAAATAAAGACCATTAACATTCATACATTACCGCAATGGTACCGCCTGGCTGTAACGGTCTGGTACAGATTGGCAAGCTAATTGTACTCGTACAATGCCCAAAGTTATGTCGCTGAAAGAAATGGTAATCGAAAGATAACTGTACTTCCAGCATGGATTTTTATATTTAATTAAAAACAGTAAAGTTCAGTTATATTGTTGTAGAACAGATGTTTAAAATTATCAGTTGGTGCAACTACCAAAAATATAGACTTTATTTGCAATGAAACACATTCAATTAAAGTGTGTATACACTTTTTTTAGACACTCCGTATATTCATATTAAACATACACGTAAGTAATTTAACAGGACAGTGTTTGCACGTACAGATAATGGTAATTGGATGTGGCAACACATGGGGCAACACTAGCGCTCCCCGCGTCTTGCTTTGTAACTAGTGACGTTTACGCTTTGAGTACGTATTGTTGTATATTGTATGCTTAGTAACGGTAACACACTTATCAATAACACTGAAACCAAACAAAATAATTATGTACGAGAACTAATAGTCCCAACTAAGCCAGGAGGAAATGGATCTAGAACAGCAGTTTCAGTTAGATTTAATTTAATTTGGTTAAATGGTTTTGTTGCAAAGCATAAGTATTAATATAATTTAAATGGGCTATAATCGTATCCTTACAATATTGTTTTATCTTCAACTGTGTACATTTGATAATCTCTATGTGTTTAGTTGTTTGTAAAAGAACTGCATCAAGAAGAACGTTTGGTTCAAGAAGATGATTCAGCATGTTACAGCTAACTACAGCTTGAGTCTGAAGTATACGTTCATGAGAAGTAGAACATGAAACATGTGATTATCATCAGAAACGAGACTAACGACTTCTGAGATGAAGATGGCAAGAGTCTCAACTGTTACTGGCACATTTACATCTTCATATGCAGGCTCAGAACGTATTTGTCTTTAACCTTTTAAATAATAATTAAGTAACAGCTTGAATCGTTGTATCCTAGCTCAAAAGTAGTGGTGTTTTATAAAATTGCCCTGCCGTATAACCTGTTCAGCGCTTGTTTATACAGGGTGTCACAAAAATGTTAAGCACGCTATGCAGAACCGGATTCTACAAACAAAAGTAAGTCGCAAATGTCATGTAACATTTTTTTGATTTCGTCTTAGTTAAGTCGTAATCCGCTATTTTGTACATTTTTGAAAGTAATTATTAATTCAAAGACTGTTTGAACGAGACTGTTTTTGGAAACTTGGTATAACCCTTAGCCGTTTTCCTAATAACATTATCCACAAGCTGTTTTATCTAACTTATCATATTTTAAAATGGCGGCCATTTAAAAGTTTCGAAGTCAATTTCAATTTGATTATGTTAGAATTTGAAATTTTTAAATGACCGTCACTTTAAAATTTAATAAGTTGGATGAAAAATATTTTGAAACATGTTATGAGGAAAACAATTAAGGTTTACATGAAGTTTCACAAAAATATCTCAAAGCGTTTTTGAACTATTAGTTATTTTTAAAAATCTACAAAATGGCGAATTATGGCTAAACTTAGCTGAAATATAACAACAACTTTGTAGGTACTTAGAATCCGGTGTGCTACACACTTTTGTGACAGCCCGTATAAAATTAGTTAATCAACAGGGTAACCCTACATCCAAGATTTAGGGAACTTGGGCTTCAATTAAAGTTCTGAAGCTAATTGATAAACTATTGTGTAACAGCCATAACAGTTAGCGTAAACAGCTGATGAATTTCGAAACAATAAGCCAGTTACCGAGATTCAAACTTTGTATAGAGCTTCTAGCCAGGATGTTTATTATTCAAATATTTTTCTGAGGTGTCCTTTCCCTACTATTCTGTACTCATATTTTTGATAGTTACGTTTAAATTCTACACTCTATTCATACGATAACGGTTATACCTCTTGTGGACCGTTTGATTATAATTATTAAATGTTATGTTACCATATTTTATCAGCTGTTAATGATCCTAATTTTCTTACGAAAAGTTAATGTTTTCGCTATTCTACTGAAAAAGATCTATAAGATAGACTATCTACTTACGTATCTTAGTGTTAAGGTATCAAGAGAACTGTTTATGTTAAGAGTTTACTGCAGCATTAGCACTGCACACGAGCAAATCTGCAAGCTGACCTGCAATAGCCTGCAAATCACAGGGATTTACAGATATTTTTAAGGATAGCGCGACGATGCTGCTTTCAAGCGAACAAGTTAAAATAAATAGCCCAAACAAACCAGGGGGATTGCAAATATACACATTTACTTTAAACTTTATACGATAAGTCTATTCAATAATTGTATTGAATACATATGTTTCAAGTCATTTACTAATACTGTACCAGGACATGCAATAATACATAATAATAATTTATTCATGCTGTACATTGAAAAGTGTTGCAGAGGTTAACTAATATAATTTTACTTCTAATTCTAAATCATCTTCATATCAGTTTTCAACGTGTCTCTTCATAAAATTCTTCCATATTGTAGAAGGACTTTGATATTAAATATGCTTTTAATTTGTATTAAAATAGTTTTTAAATGGTTTCGTTTTTAATACTATTTGGTAGTGTATTTAAATCTTTGCTTCCTCTTTTAGTCGCCAATGATTCATAAATCTTTGTGTTAAATGATTAAATGATTTATAAAAGAGACAACAACATTGATATAGACTCAATTGCAGTCTTCAAGATGACAGTTACAGAAACAGACACAATCGTGTGACGTCAGTTCTGTACAACAGTATACAGTTTGTTCTATCTCCACGTACAGAAGAGCAAACTTTACATTGATATCTGCCCTCACGTAGCTTGTGTATGTTGAATTGAATGTGTTTAGCATGTTCGGTCAATGGAATGACAACTAAGGATTTCGTACGCTTGCTGATGATGATTAAGATCAAGTTAAAGTCAACGGAAGGTAAATATGAAGGACCAAGTTAAATACTTTAAAGTTTAAATTTAATCGCGTGATTGGGTCACAAAAGTTGATGTGTAGAAGAAAAATGTACATTATCGACTTCAACTACGTGTATGGTCTATGGTTGAATTTTGTCTTTTCTGTACCTAATTTGACTATACGAGTATACATTAAAAGAATTATTGTCAGATTTCTTTTGAAAAGATGCACTAAGAGTTAATTTTAATATAGTAGAAAAATATACAGTATCCTGTAATAGTTTATTTTTCATGGACCGGTTTTAACACCTATAGGCCATCTTCCTGGCATGTAAGTACATTGAATTTTCATTGTTGTATTCTTGTAGGCTATTTTAGAATTTTAATATGGCGCGACCGCCAACTGTATTATACATCCATATAACTGCTCCATTTCGACAATGACGGCTACTTAAAAGGTAACCACTGCGTGTCAACTCACTTAGCTGCGCTCTCTATGTCGCTAAAGCCATAATGTTTATTGTTTGTTATAATATGTTAACTTTTAAACTTTCAATAGTTCCAAAATATAGTTTTCTGTTATGCCCACATGATTTGATTGCAATAAATACTTTAATTATTTGTAAATGGAATGAATTTAAGAATTAAACTAACTGAATACACAGAAACTGTTCGACTTTAAACAAATTCAACTTTATTTATTTTGACCCTTTATATTATAGTTTTACTTTTTGATTGCATATGAATGAAAAACTACTTAAACTATTCAAACTATAAAACAGTAATTGATATTTAAGTTTTTTAAAGTGTTTTCATACTCTAACCACTACGCTTCCTTAAGTGAAGATTATAAGTTGTTTTGTTGATATAAATAAATGTTGTTCAATTTTGTACCATGAGAGGCGGTTGGTAACTCTGGCCGTTGAGAAGAAAAAATTCACTGCATCGGAGGATCATGAAAAAAAACCCGACCACGCTAAGATTGATGTGATTGAGGTTATGTCATTGAGGTTATGAAAGCATTTGAGAAAGATTCTATTACTGTCGGATTTGAGTTATTTGAATTATAAATAATAAAGTAATTATTTATGTTATATTCCGGTTGTGTCAGTTGATTATTTTCCTATCCTATATATGTTTTGTGTTTATCCAAGTTTGTCCTTGCTTTTTATCCAAGTAAATTTGTTTTGTGTGTTGTGTGTTTAAGAAGATTTATTTAAACTGAAGTCTAATTTAAAAGTAAGTCAAATTGTTGTGTGTTTAAGAAGGTTCATATTAAAATTATCTTTACAATGATATGCAACATGGCATACCTTACTATTTAATGTTTTTGACTTATTCATGATTAAAGCAACTTCAATGTTTCCATCCATTTTGAGGTTAGAAATGTTTCAATAACATGGTTTTACGACAAACCGTTGAAAAGCTCGTCAAATTTTGAGTAACAATATGTAAACACCATGTTTTTAATCTAATTGACAATTTGACTACAGGGCGTCCCGTAAAAGCCTACGCGATTCACGTTTATAGCTCTAGTTTGGTAATGAGGCAACATATAAAAAGAAACTTTTCGTCAACATGTTAAGAGCTGTCTTCCGTTTAAAATGATGTACTATATAACCCACCTTTGTATTTGAAAATTTCGAGTTTTGACACCGTGAGTCTCAATATTGACACATCCTGTACACTGAGAATCTTAAAAATATTTTTCTGAAATCTCCATGTACAATTTCCAGAGAAAAAATGTGTTTCATCTTTCTAGCTCTAATAGTACTCCTGTAATTCGTTTAGGACACTTTATCGTGGACACCCGGTATATCACATAACCTATTGAACTTATCGTGTCTTTTTGAAGTTTGAGGAAAATGATAGTTTTCAAGATTCCAGTGCATGGTTGCAAAGTAATCATGTGTTCGGCTTCGCCTCGCACGCAAACACGGGTGTCTGTGTTCAGCTTCACTTTACATATGAACTTAGTCATGCTCGGAAAATGGCCACTTTCGTTACTAGTAGTAAAATAAAATTTTACACCTTTTTAGCCTGCAGCCGTATTGCAGTTCGGAAAAGAAAACATTAAATTTTTCATTTGCGGTACAGGTGTTTCCTGTTTTTTTACACTTGAGGAAGTTAATCATCTGCTGTCTAAACTATTGGTATCCAGCAAACCAACTTTTAAACAACGATGTTACGAAATAATAATATCGTTGAACATTTTGTAGTTTCTAGCAGTTTTGTTTTTAGTTGAAAATAGTTGAATGTTCTTCTGTTTAATGAAACTGATTATTATTTTTCCAAAACGAATTTGTTTAAAGTACCCACATCAAGAGTGTCTGGTACAAAGTCTGAGCCTTGGATAGCACAAGGCACAAAAGATAACGTTCACACTTTCAGCAAAGTTTGTTTTAGTTGTTCATTGGGAGTTTTTGACGTTTCTTGCACAATTCGGGAACAAATAATGTTTCAAATGGTCTGTGCATGCTTGTGGACAAAAACACATTTGGTAAATAAAAAGAACAGTATACTCAACAAAATATTACAAAGGTTATACCATAGTATACTAAATTCAGTATCTTAAATGTAACTGTGGTCGTTTTCCATATCTTCTGTGATTGTTCAAGTCCTGATGTTTTGGAATCTGTAATCAGGTACCATCTATACGTGTGAAGATACCTAAAGCATATAGCTTAGCGATCACGAAGATAAGCTAGCCTTGAGTAATTATGGCTATTAAGTACGTCATTAAGTAAGTTATTAATTATTATTTAAAGTTATTTATCATGTAAGTTTGTAGAAAAGTAACAGTTTGTGAAAAAATAAAGTATACTCAATTCGGTTGTGTTCATGTTCATTCATGCAACTCTTTTGACTTACTACTATATTCTTAAAACTCGTGGCCTTGTAAATTAGTTGAAATTAAGTTCTCTTGTGTCTTACTTATTAACTCTGTGCATTGTTATTTTCACAATACAATATTATTTTAACACATAACATAAAGGTGACAGAAAAAGTTAATCACACACGTCTTAGTCCAGAGAAATAAGTTCAAAACATACTTAAACATCACTGTTAATCTGAACCAAAGCTTAATTGTTTTCCGAACATTTAGGTTTCATTTTTCTACGATGCCATAAAGTGATAAAATTGTACTGAGCTCTGCACCAAGCGGCAGGACTGTGAACTGTTGTGTACGTGACGTCACGGCCTTGATACCAGGCGGAAACAGCTGATAAGCCAACTGCTGCCACCACAATGCAGTATTTTACCAAGACAGATTTTTCAAACATCAATAATATAACAAGTTGGTTTGATTGAATTTGCTCAAATGTTTACCAACAACGATGTATATTGTAATTGAATAACAGCAATACAACTACTACTATGCAATATAGTGATTTCAGTAACAAACCATGCGTTGGTAATATCATAAATTACGCACAGCAATTACGCCATGTGATATCTCATTTCTTGTGTCAGCTCATAATAAAAACGCACAAAGACAATAGACCAAGTAGCATTGTTGCAGTAAAATACTCATATCTCACTTAATTTTAAACGGATTGTTTTTAATTTAGTGTCATTAGTGTTGTATTACACTACCGCTTTTTATTATACAGTACCATATAATTTTTATACAGATTATTCGTTTCCTAATTATTTAAATTTAAAACTTTAAATATCCACGATTTTGAAAAAAAAAATAATTTCTTTCCTTGTTCATAGTTTTTATTTTAGGTTTTAGTTCGAAAAACAATTTTGCAAAATTTCATCGGAGTTGGTCAACTACTTTTAGAGATATTAATTATTTAGTTAAAACACAAAATGGCGTCTAGTGGAGAAACTAAGGACTTTGGACCAAACGTTATATTGTGAAATTGGTTTGGGTCAACCTAAGGAACAAGTTTATATGAATTGTTCCAGGGAGTTCCGGGACACCCTTGTATATTAACCTTAAAATCCTAAAAGAAAGTTGTGTGCTAAACCTAATTGAAAGAGGATAATTTATTTAATAGATATTATTATAAAATACCTACTTTTCCATTAGCTTTTGTTGCAAATTTTTTTAGTAAACGACAATAAATTATTTTTTATTTTTGTTATATCTACGAGTAAAGTAAATAGTAACATTGTTTTAAGAAGTAAGGTTTCTGTTTGCTATTACGTAAAAAATGTTTCAGCATGATGGCGGCAGCGTCTTCTTTGGTCTTCTTCTTTAAACAAGTAGTTAAATTCATATAGAAACATAAGGTTATACCACTATCTGTTTCCAGTATACTGGTAAGCAGATTGTACAAATTTGAAATATATTCACCTATGTATCATAGTTTCAGTAATACAATTCATATTTTAGCTACTCGTAATTTCTGAATAATATACTGTTCTCGATACATACGGATTCAATATGAGAAACACGGCCTCTTTGGTATTAACACCTTATGCCACCAGGAACATTTGTAAATACTAGGTTATTTATTTAACCAATTTAAACTACACATACAAGTTTTAACACCTTTTAACATCCTTTTTGTTTAATAAAATGATTAATGCTTGTACCATCTCATAACCTTTTGTAAACAAGATAAATTTAATGGCATCAAAACCACCAATATAATCTTTCTGTGAGTAACACCAGCCACGTCTTCATAAGCCAAACCATTATTTGAAAGACATTATTGGATTATGGTAATTCTAGACAAGACGACAGCTGGGTCCTCTGTAATCTAACAGCGAAATGTCTCTTGAAATAACAATGTTCTCTTCCGTAATAAAGCTTAGGCTAAACCATCGTCGTATTAAACCTTAGCGTAATAATAGGCTGGTTATTTAGTTAACCTGCTAAAACAAATATCCTATATTAGCTACTATAAAACACATATAGGTCGTTATTTTATTATTTGTTGTAGATCATTCTGTATCAAAAAATAGTAATGTAAACTAATAGAATTATAAATAAATAGAATTATTAAACTATAGATTGTTTACTTTTTACGTGAAATAGGTTGAGAGAACAGTTTTTTAGGTAAAAGCTTGCAAAGCTCTAAGCTTTCGACGCTATTTATCTTTTTAAATGGTGGAAAACAAATTTGCTGAAGGTCATTTGCTGAGGAATTTGCTGAGGTCATTAGACTATATGTTACCTACATGTTCATGTTAGTGATGAAAACGAAACTTGGGCCAGACATGAAGCTCTTATCGGTTGTAGAGCACCGCACTGTGTTGGGTTACAACTTGCTAATGCAATAATTTCACTTTGATGTTAACCCAAAGTTGCTTATCCTCCTCCCCACTAATCTCTAACATCCTCACGTATTAATACATACAAGTTCCTCTTTTGTAGTTGTATAACACATATCGCTTTGCATCTGCGTTGAAACTGAAAGGTACAAGATATACCAGGATGTATAACAAGATAAGAAGTTTCCGAAAAGGGCGTAACGTTAACACTTATCTTAATTCTACCGTCGTATTACAAATTGTAATTTCCCAGGGGACTTTAATCCCTTTTCTATAGTTGGACCTTTAAAAGACGGCAAGTACATTTTCACAAACGTTAATTTTGGTTAAAAACGTTACATACTTTTTGAGGTTACTTTGTAGTAACATACGGCGAGTTACAAAATCAGGTTCTCGAAGTTATACAACTAGATAAAATACCTGTAAAATGATCGTACAATATTGTGTTATGTCTTGTAATTTCCCACTTCCTAACTTGTCTGTTTCTTTAAACAATTGATATGTAATGTTTCAATAATTGATTAACTTGATCAAAAAGTGAATCTAAAACGTCAACGAAGTAACTGGTTAATAGTACATTACCATGCAGTAATTCCAACAGAATATTAAAAGGAAACTTACACCAAATCTTTACTACTAAAACCCAACTAAAAGTAGTTATTCATACTGATATCCACACCAATATCATATAATTGCAAGATCATTATCACTAATATCATATAACTTAGATCTTTATCAGGATGTTCAAGCAAGAATGTTGTGTGACCTTGACGTCATAATGTGCTCTGGTCTCGTTGCAAGTAATTTGCGTTGAACGTGATGACATGATATCCATACTTATCATGTTTTAACTTTGAGTTTTTTGTCATAACTTTGGAAAAGTACGTTGTTGATGGCTCTAATAGTATCGATTAAAACCAGTAAAGGAGAGTACTTCAAACGTGATATCAGTTCACGATTAAACATCTTTTGTTTGACTTTACTCATAAGTTAACATATTCTTGCCACACTTTACCTTTTATAAAAGAAAACAATACATTAATAACAAATTGCGTATTTTACAAATCTTCAGATTTAAATTGTATTAAAGTTCAAATTAAGAACTAAAAACTAAAAAGGAATTCTTAAATCTTTAAATGTTAAGGGTTTTAACTTTTTAAATCCTGTATGAAGAACCGTGGATGTTTAACTATTTAAAAGATTCAGCCCTTTATTTAAAGCCCTTCTGAGATGGCTTCTTTGGTCAAAACCACCACAGTTCAACCAGTGAGCATACGTACAACATGTTTGGTAAACCCACCAGTTTGCAATTATTGTAAGTTACATAATACGATCAATGTTAGCTGTTTTGAAATGAAGTATCTTTTTACGTAATCAAAACCATCCTTACATCCTAATATGTCTATAAAATATTTAAAAATAACGTAAAAACTAATTTAAGCTATGGTTTTCTAGGAAAGTGTTGTCCGCTATATTGCTATATTACGGCCGTTGTACGAGCAGGTGAACGTAACAGTGACGGTGGACGTAACGTGACGGTGGACGTAACAGATGGTGACAACAATAGCTTTTGACATGTTGTTTATTTTCTAGTCAAGGTTTATTTACGTATGTAGAAATTGACGTGCTGCACTTTTATTTACAAAACAAAATGCGTCACCTGGCGGGGAATACTTTGGTTTTAGCTTTCACCGCTATTTAAACAACCGCCGTTCTCCAGGAAAACACTCTCATATGATTGCACTGAAAACTAAACTCACCGTTATATTACGGCCGTAATAATCGTTCACCGCTCCCTAGGAAACCATAGCTCAACGTATCTATATGCCTGTTTGAGGTTAACTTTACAGAATGAAAGATTATATATAAAAGTACGACTGAAAAAAGGTGTTGTCCATAACAACAGCTGAAGGTAAGGCAGAAATGTCTGATTGCTGGTGAATATTTCATTTCCTCTCTTACGTCAAGTTCTGAAGTGTCAGAAACTGCTGCCCTATTTTCTTACAATTTACTATGTGTAGTGGTTTTCCTGCACTTCACCACAGGTGGGTGTATTTTGTCGTAGACAGTGTTTAGTTATCTTATATCTATGTCTAATAAGCAACAAGACAAATATTGAGCTTTTGAAGTATATAATAGAAAACATAGGCATACGTAGTTTTATGTCTTCTATGAGTGTAAAGTAGCACGATGTAATATCACAATGATTTTAATTTAAAGTGAGTTTTCAGGAGTGAGTGGGAATGTAATAAACACCATACGTTTGCTGAGCTATGCTGAATAGAAAAATCCCACTTAAGTAAATCTGATTAAAAAAAAAGTTTAAAACTTCAGGGCACTATCTGCCGTGTCAAAACCAAAAAGAAAAGAAATTGTAGTTAATCTGCCTCCATCGTTCACATCTCCCAATTAATGACTTTAAAGAAGAAGTGGTGGTGAGGCATGGTCTTCTTTAAAAAAAAGATAATTCAAAGTGGTCATTATATGTTACATTTATATTATATTTAAATAATCACGACATAATGCAGAACTGTGCGTGAGAAAGTACGTATTGTAGATTTGTTGCTTAACAGCGGTTAACATATTGTTACTACTCACAAACAACTATGCCTGTAATGAGCTATGCTGTAGCATAAATCTACAATGTTCTGTAGAGGATAACTATAATTTGCTAAAACTACTCTAGAGATTAATATTACATTGCAGTGGAACTCGATTGTGAGTGGTATTGTTGGCCAAGTACACATTGAACTGCGAGACCCTACAGTTTATCACACAACTCTGACAAGGACAGTTATGAAACTGATAGTGATCACTTGGTTAGAACAATGCGTTCAACATTCATCGCCATACACACTTGTCAACGATCTATACCAAAAACCTAAAACAACATTTTGTCCATGTAGATGGCGATGATTACAAAATTTTACTTTTCTATTTCTACCTTCTGAAAATCAGAAGTTGTAAAGTAAGAGACACATTTAAAAGTATGGTAGTAATATAGTCCAGCGAAAAGAAAATTGTGTAGCTAGCTAATTATATATTATGCCAATTTAAAAATTATAATTAGTTTGCGTCATCTGAACATCGTAAACACTGAATAAACGCACGTTAATTTAGGTCAAATCAATTTATGATTGCAAGCAAAATGCTAACCGGCTTACGAGGTGATTGGTGTTTTCTTTAATCGGGGTTTCAAAGTTTATAGTAAACACACCTTGATACAACTTCGCAGTTACTTTTCTTCACTGTGAAAACGCATAGCCTATTTATTTTAATGTAAAACAAACACGCCCAACTGATTTCTCAGCACTATCTTAAGACTTGACTAATAGTGTACCCAGGCCAACAGCTGTTCACCTATGTTACTGAGTTTTAACACTTTGTTTACCCTAAATTGTCAATTAATTTCTAGGAAAACCACCAACCTGTCTTCATTTGCAGTGGCGCTACCAGAGCGTTTGCATTTATAATACCGCCCCACCTAACTAAGTTCACCACGGAAGTTTAAAAGGTAAAAGGTAAAGTTTGTCTTGTTTAACGAGGCGAAGTTAAGACTAAAAAGTCCTCTCTACCACTCAACCTCGACCTTTACCTAGAGTCACCGTATAGTCACATTACAAGTCTGAAGTATGTTTAAAGTCTGATATGGTTTACTTTGGGCTTCTATAAGTTATTAAACACCTAAATTGAAACAAATTACACAGTAACACTCCATAAATAAAATATTACTTCCACACTCGTCCTTTTGACCTTAACTTGATGTACGACCTCGGCTGCTCCATTTAACTTTAGTTCGTATCAAAGGCATCAATGTAAAACCTTGTGATGCAGTTAACTGTTTAAAATGAACTGAAAGACTCATACACGAAGTCTAGTTGAGATTATAGGTATTCGGTGAGTACTGTCGTGAAAGCACAGTTAATGTTTTAAGCGTCTGTTCACAGCGTTTCGATTCACACTTATCTTCCTTTCCTGTTCAACCTGTTAATTTCCCTTAGGAGCGTTGATGTCGCTCTAGCCCTTTTGAACAAGAGATAAACCATTGAGATAGAGTGAGGTCTCAAAAGCGTTTCAGAATTTAATACGTTACGCAGGTTTTGGTATACATTTGGCGAATTCATCAATAAAATTATTAAAAACTTGTCCGTATTCAAGGTAACTATTATTTCTATTGTTTTACCATAAATAACACAGTGACCCACTTAAAAAATCAATTTGGGTACATAAAATACAAAGGAAAATTTGTAAAACTGTTCAATTTGATATTTAACTTGTCTTCATAACTAGATTTTAAGACGTTTTAGTTTTGAACTTTCTACGATTAACCCTACCGTTTAGAAGACATGACTATCCCGAGTTTAACATAATTATGTAAATTACCCATGGCATTTGTTGCAACTGCGTATATCTTCCCCGAACATATATTGGATGTCAAAAAAATGTTAATAATAAAAATGTCTTAAAATGATACTACTAATCCAAATTTATTGGAAAATGGCGGCCATTTTGAAAAAGGTTTCACAAATATTTTTAATATTGGTCCAAAACCAGGTTATGTTCCCAATTTAATCTGTCCTGTAAAACCTATAGTTAACGATTTCCCAATGGTGACCCACTTAAAACAAACAACCTGTATATTGTTTAATGCTAAACAACTTATTTTTAAAACTACTTTGAAAATAATTTATGTAATTTCTCTTTGACACACACTGTGTTGGCAATTACTTTGTTGATTGTAAGCTGCTTTGTTGTTAGTAGTTTAACATTAGTTTACCCATTAGCCCCTACACGGATTAGCACTTGTAGACTTTACCTTTAGCCTTTACAACATTAATATACTTATTGTTCAGCGGCGTTTATACTGCCAACCTTTTTTGTCACCACTATGATACATAGAGTAGTCAATTTCCTAAAAGGGTGAAGTATAAGCATCTAAAGCGCTACGTCCTTAGATGTTTGTCTCAAATCAGAATAGATGAGATCAAATCTAGGAGAGCCCATTATTAAATATAGTTACATAAAATTGTATTTTAGAGCACTTATTTTGGCTACACAAATTCTTTTTAAAGAATTGAAACAACCTTTAAATGTATAATCATATTTCGGTTTCCAAATGATACCCTTTTCAGATCAAAATATATTAACTGTAGTTATTAACAGGCACAAACAACCCAAGAGAACCTTCATATAACTGGTTAATAACTTGCTGTTATCAATCAACAACAATAATTATAGAGGCAGCAATATAATAAAGTGATGCCCTATATTTCATTAGGGATACTTTTGTAAATAAACATTCTTGCCGTTTGCCGCTATGAAAAACAAATACCAAAAGAACAAAGTAAATTTTAAGAAAATAGGGCAGCAGTTTCTGACACTTTAGAACTTGATGTAAGAGGGGAAATGAAATATTCACCAGCAATCAGACGTCTCTCTCTCTTACCTTCAGCTGTTATAAGGACATGCTGCATTGAAACTATTTATTTGTTCAAGCACAGTAGCATATAACAATGTACACGTCACATATAAACACGGCAATTAGACTGGGAATCGTGGCGTGGTCCTGTAATCCAGCTTCATGGAGGTCAGGTTTTGAGGATGATATACGAGTAGGTCTAAAGTGGCTCAGATAGTCTCAGTGATCATCTGATGTTACCCGCATCAACTCCCACCATCGTTTAGACATATCAGACCATCACCTGCGTGGTTCGGAAGTCGTTAAGCCGTTGGTCCTTGTATTTCCATTGGTCATTGGGCTATTAATTAATGACCCATTCTAAGGAAGAGTCGGCCTAAGTTAGTAATAAGACTACACCTCATAACTCATTAGTCATTACTACCACTCATCACACTCATCCTTCACCACATATTTGCCTTAAAATACCCTCATGAGAGTGGTCGGCATCTCATATTATAGTGATATAGTGTGACATCAAGATGGTCCTATTGACTTATGAAGATTAAAATAGTTAAATACAAACTCTAATACTAAAAGGCAAAACCAAAACAGACAAAGTAAAACTCAAACTCAACAAATATCCAGCTTTTCTATTGGTTGGCTGCCGGTTAAGGTTTAACCGTCTGTTAAGGCTGAATAAAAAAAAAACGGGTTTTACTCTTTATAGTTTTGTATAGTAAACAAACAACTGCTGTTAATTTATTTTGTATTTGCTTTTTAAATGTTGTTGTTTACTTTCGTAACTTGCAGATGCTTAAATAGCAGGATAGACGATTATGCACTTGTAGAAAAAGATAATATTTAGATTTTAGCTACTGTTGAAGGATTGGTATTTCAAAATAGTACCTGTATTTATTTCAAAATCGGACCGAAAACCGAGCAGAGTGGTCACAGGTACACACTTACATTGAATATTACAGGGTGAGCCTCTACTGACTGCAATTATAACAGTGATTCTACTCGTTAAAATGGACCAGAAATACCTATATCGTTTTA
Source organism: Matsumurasca onukii (assembly GCA_018831715.1). NCBI lineage: Eukaryota > Metazoa > Arthropoda > Insecta > Hemiptera > Cicadellidae > Matsumurasca > Matsumurasca onukii. The sequence continues at coordinate 35,607,669 of CM032062.1, forward strand.
CCTTCAAACAGCTGGACGCTTGTGAATTTTTAAACCAATAACTTTTTCAGTTAATGTGACAGCAAAGCTCAAATTATGTGTTATCGTTGATAATACCATTTAGAAAATAATTTCTATAAAATAAATATCAAAACCATAACGTCTTTATTACATAAATATTTAAAGTTGTGTGTTTACATATTGTTTTTCAATTTTCGGCTTGATAAACTAGTTACTTTTTGTATTGTCATGTCCAATTACACCAAACACTGCCCTATTTCTTCATCTTTAAAATGGTATAAGGATATGTAAGTCATTAGAAAAATCTAAGAATTCTTACATCTTCATAAGTCAAGTTGGTGTAATTGGACATGACAATACAAAAGTATAACTAGTTTAATAATCAAGCCTTGAAAATTGAAAAATTAAACACATTTTTTAACTAAAGTAATTTTATGTGTTAAAAAATACATTATGGTGTTGATAAAGTATTTATCTTATAGGAAATTTATTGTTCTTTCAAATGGTATCATCATTATTATGATTAACACATTACTTCAGGCTTTACTGTCACATAAACAGTAGAAAGTCGTTAGTTCAAAAATTCACAAAATATACGCCATAGCTAAACGGTTGAAGTTAGGAATATGTATATAGGTATTTTCTTGGTCCATTTTAACGAGTAGAATCCACTGTTAAAATTAATGCACTCAGTAGTGACTCACCCTGTATAAATATAAACTTAAACATATGTATGAAGTTTCGCCATGTGACTCAGGAAATTGTGACGGCATAGCACAGTTGGGAAGTAAAAAACTGCTTACCGCACCTTTCTACGACGTTTCGTTCTATTTGGTAAGAAAAATTAATAGCTCTATTTTCAAAACAAGTTTCGCTAATATTAAACCATACATAAAAAACTTGCTGTTGAAATCTGAAATCAGCTAGTTTCCGTTAAGATATCAAACCATGACGTCACGAACGTCAGAAATTGCTTGAAACGTGACCAGAGCACATTATGACGTCACGCTTACTAAACCTCTTTCTTGGAAATCCCCTATAAGCGGTCAGTAGTTGAACTAGTGTATAATATTTAGCTGTGCTCATGTTAAATCCATTTTAAAAAAAACAATGATGTTTTAAACCTTTTGGTTTGTAACTGAGACGTTTGCAACTTATTATTAAGTCGACTAAATTTACACATCAGACGAATAAAGGTTAAGAAGTTGGAGTGATTATTCTGCCTGAGGACTCAACAGCGACAGTGCACATTTCGCTCATATATCACCTCCAAGAGTCCAATTAGACGGTATTAGGTTGAAACTGCAAACAAATTACCAGCTATCACGGGCAAGTGCTTTATCAGTACATAACTGAAGCCAAGTGCAGTTACAAAGTGTAGTTACGGCCGATCTACTACACCATTAAACCAACTAATTACTGCTCAAGGAACCGTTGGCTACTCAAGATAGACTTCGAGGACACATAAACAGAACTTAAGTCTTTTGAGTATCGATTTCGAGCTTTGAGTTGTGCAACTAGATCAATGCTCAATAAGGTACCTACTTTACCGTGGGCAAAGTGTGATGTTTTCAAAATTTCTTTATCTTAACCTTTTCTTTGCAGTTGAAGCGTTTTTAGTTTTCATATCAGGTATTATTCTTTTGTTTTAACAGATTCTGTACATAGTTACTTTATAGGTTGGCATTATGGGTCTATTCCAGATAGATTAACTAGCAAACATGCTACCATGTACTCAGTACTACTTAACAATAAAAATCAACAACGCACAAAATATAAAGGAAAAAACAACACAGTACCGTACTTACACGTCTTGTAATTTAATTTAAAACATCGTTTATTTACCAATTAATAGGGACTTACCTATATGCATGTCCCCGAACACCTTAGTCTGCATTGAGAAAGAAACAAAAACATGTTTAAAGTAAAAATCAATAAAAAACCTTAATAAGTTCAATATAAAAAGTTAATACAAAATAAAATGGTTGGTGGCAAATGCAGTGCGTCAAAATGGGTCACCACCTTTACATAGTTAGGAGTGTTGTAAGATCGTTCAGATGATATATTAATGGTCTGTTCACTATTAAGCAAGTTTAGGTCTTTATCTAAAAGATAAATTTGAGTAACAATATACATAAGTTTAAGTAAATAAAGCACGACGAAGCTTCTTAGATCTATTAACTCTTCCTATGGGACGTTCACATTTATACCAAAACCTATTAAGACACAGTATAAACATCAGCCCCTTTCTTGAAGTAAACCCATTCATATTGATTGACTTATGTATGGTAGTTTCACTCTACAGCTGCACATATCTGGGTTTAAATTTAATATCAATCATAGATTTAACGCACATAACTCAATACAACTATTTTTATTATAATTATTAGTTGTATGTGAGTTTTCAAAGATAAAGGATTTGTATGCAATAAATTATAGTTAAAAATCGGTGTGGGGTTTGTTCAAGCTCTGGTCCCTTGGGATGCAGAAAAGTTATCTGATATTTTGTTTAGGAACTCCCACAGGTTCGTAAATCTTGTTTCTCGACTAATCATTTAAAAGAGAGATTTCCACACGGCTTTGTTGTTGTCTGGTAACAAACCTGGTGATTTGAAACCAGTATTTGAAAGTCAGTACAGTTAGTTGAAGGTCATGTTTGTATATGTATCTACACAATGTATCTACTATATTTATCTATTGTATATGTAGCTATACAAATTCAAAGATGCAAAGAATTTTTATCTGAACTAATTCTTTTATAGTGCTTATTTAAAGATTATAAGAAATCAAAATACAAATGCTACTTTTCACATAAACAAGTTTTTTATGAAAACCTTCCTCAAAATACTTTATGGGATGTTTCCCTCAAAGAATTTTCAAACACATTTTGTACGTAAAATTTTGCATTTTAAATCTGATTTCTTGTAATCTCTAAATTGGTATTATATAGAAACAAGTCGGCCTTGCGATTTTTCTTCAATTCGTTAAATTTTTATTAAAAATAATTTTTTTGAGGTGTCACAACAGGGGGTTTGTGCTTTAAGATTTTGGGGGGCCCTCCCCCCACGGTATTTGGGTGGGGGATGAGTGACGCAAAGGACGTCAAAAGTAACTTTAGAATTAAACAAAAACTTCTCTAAAGGGTTTTAAAAATATTTACATTTTCAAAAGTTAAGGTAGGGAAGGGGAATTTAGAGCGGAGCTTGATTTAAAGGGTAATATCAATATTGCTGAACTGTTGTGTTATTTTAAGTGATTTTCTTTTTGTTGAACTGACCACACTACTAGAAATCGTGGTCAGTTAGTTTCTCTTTATTACCATGTATGTATACAAATGTAAATATTTTGAGAAATAAACTTCATTTATTATTTTTTTATTACATTTACATTTTAAACTCCTGTATGTTTATTTTTAAATTATTTTCAGTGACGTACTGAAAGTTAGGACGACTACAAGACGTTACGTTATATATATGATTTATCAAAGTGTCTTACTTTATTAATGAGGAACTTGAAAGGTACGACGATTGTGACACAATGAGTATTGTTAAATTTGCAGAATACATAATTTAAAATACATTATTTATACGCGTTTTCAATACAATGCAATACGTGTTTAACCGCCTATTTACGTACAATTTACGATCAACAAGAATGTGAATACAAACTTGAGAGAATACAAAACGTGTTCAGTTCCAGCACTGAGTAATTGTTCTGTTAGGGTTTGAACAAATGGAGATTGACATCCCTCCAGGTACGCTTCCCACCTCGTTAAACTCGTGCGTTTTTTGCACTGAATATATGTACGTATATGTGTTATTGCTTTTTGTTTGTTCATTATTGATGTAAATCTTTTTCATCTCGTGTTTATTTCTCGTTACAGCTCAACTCTTTTATGATATAAGCTGGGCATTGGGTTTCACCACACGAGGACTGCTTTATTACGTACCGTTCTTATAGCTTTGTAAGCACCTTCGGAGGGGAAAACATCGCCTCCGAGATTTTAACAAACGAGTCTTTAAAATAGGTAAACCCGTCCCATTAAGCTCACATACTTAAAATCAAACTTTGTATCGTCTTGTAAAGTAGCCTAAGGTTTTATCAAATGTAATTAACCAATCTATTTTTACTAGCATCTGTCTGTAGCATTTCCTGAGTAGAAGGAGATTTTTAGCGAATTTCCATTGAAAAAATGAGATACTCCGTCCGTCCGTCCGTCCGTCCGTCAGTCCGTTAAACGGGCACCAATCTTGACCCCTGACGTTTTGAGAATTTCCCTTACACTTTATATACTTACATACATAATATATATATATAAAAAGTGTAGAAAATTCAGAACAAGAAAAAAGTTTATATAAGCAATTTTATAATTGATCTCCGCCACTATTATAAACTTTTAATCCAACACAATTCATGGCAACAAGGCCTGGTTTAGGGTTAAATGTTGTTTCAATGGTGTGATAACAAGTGTACACCTATTAATATAGTAATAATTATCAAACATAACTTTAAAATCAAAGTGAAATGTGTTTGTTTGTCAAAACTCTCCATCACGACACAGCTAAAAGGCAACTTGTTGATGTTGATTTCATTTGTGTTCGACGTTTTAAAAGCGTTTTAAACTCAGGTAAATGAACTCTGACAGTTTAATAATTCCACATGACGATACATATTCAACTATATCCTTACATACTTCTTATACACTCGTAAAAGTGAGAAACTCTGGCATATCTAATGGAAACCAAGGGTTGCCTAGGGTTAAGAAAAGGAAGATTGAGTTTGAATGTTTTATGTCACTTCAACTACGTGGCAGTCACGACTTGATCACAAATACTTTTAAATGACGGGTAAATTAATTATAAATCGTACATTCAAAATTTGGGTTTATATGATTGTTTTTTTTTTAACATGCAGTACTGGAGTACCTGTGCAGTGCGAATCAACGCGTAAAATGTTGAGAATTGGATAAAAGTTAAATATTTTAATAATATAAATAATATTTAACCAAAGTTGACTAATTAAAACTTGACAATATACACAGAAGTGTACTGGAAAATGGAGAGGTTTATAATGGTTGAAAACATGTTGCTTGGCAACTAGTTTATTACACGTTATTCTAATCGGCCAGAAAGGTAATGATAGTGAGCTGGCGTTTTATTTGTTTTATAAGATTCGGTTTAACAAAAGTTGCGATAAATAAATAAATAACTTTATTTGCAGTGCACATTAAAATGTGTGGAAAAAAACAAAAATATTAAAAAAACTAGTTGTAACTCCATTTATACACATCCACGCTTCATACTAAATTCACTTAACGAAACCTTTTCCTAATGTTGTTCGATGTACAACAGGTTGCTTATACATAAGTTATAAGAAAACCATCATGTGCACTGGTCAGGTAGAACAGTTCCATAATTTATTTTATATATTTATTATTATTTCATGGCGTAGCTTAAGTGTTTGCTACATTTAAGCAATTAAAACGCTAACATTTTTAACTGATTTATGCCTATTAAAATTAATTTTTAATTTGTTTTTAATCACCACCAGTTTATATTTATTTATATTGTAAATGTAAGTAATGCTGTAATTAAATTTACCCCAACTATCACTGAATAGAGCAAAAAAACTATTTACTATATAACTGAGCCAAAACATCGATGGGCCTTTAAATATACATTGGACGAAAACCTTTTTGAGTAGAACTGAGAGAGTATGTGATGAAATTACATATTTTTCCATTCATATTAACTTTTTATCTGCTTTCCGTTCTTTGTTCTTTCTATTCAACTTTAAATTCCCTCCTTTCATTTCTTGACCACGGGTTTATTTAAATAATAGTGAAGTGTAATTTTTAAGATCTTCTATTTACGTAGTATTTTGTAATGATAATCTATAACTTCTAACACCATATATGGTGTCTAGTCACGCATTTTGGACACGGAAATGCTATATAGCAGTTTCAAGCTCTTGTTTCCCCACATGAACAAATGTTTTTAAACTTTGTATGTGGAACGATAAGAGACAGCTTGGTCTGGGGCTGAAAGATAAGAACTTGTTGAAACCAAGACAATTAAAACTTTACTCTCAACTCGGTACATTAGCAGATGTTTGGCAGCTTGGACACTAATTTTGAGTCTTAATCCTGAACAAAACTAAGGTTATTAAATTAAAAATTGACGAATGTAAATTGTGTTTTTCTATATACATTGAATCTAGTATTTTTTATTGCTAGGTCTTTAAGTGAAGCTTTTAATACAAGTCAAAACTTAACGTTTTAGATATTAATCTGTAGCTGTTTATGTATCAGATGTGGTATGTGTTAAGTATCTATGTATTATACAAATAGATTATCTACCAGATAGTTAATGAACACGAATTTGGTTGGTTGTCATATAGTTTCAATTGAAACAGTGAAGTTATTTACAACTATCCAATAACCCTTCTTTGAGTAAAATATATTTGTCACGCACTTAACTTGACAAGCTTAACTTTTAAGCTAATCCTGGTGGTTCAAACTAGTTAAAGTCTCCATTTCGGGTGTTACGAACCACCTGGTCGTATCATGAGCTAATTTGCACCTAAAACATTGAACTTCAAACTGAATTGAACCAATGATATACCATATAGCCAACTAGATTACGTAGTGTAAATAGTAAATAGCTTATTATATATATTTTATTTAGCTAATACACTTAGTTTAACAGCTAACGTTTAACTTATGCCCGTGCTAAATATTATCAGAAAGATAATGGCTGGTTTTGGACCTACATTGATAACACGTACTCATTAAACATTATTTTTAATGTGCATACTTTTGATACTTTGAGACATCGACCACCATCAGATGGTATTTTAAGGTGCATATGGAATGATGGCGAGTGTGATGTACATTCACACACTCACCATGTTTTGATGGATAATGAGATATCGTCTTGTTACAAACTATGGCCGACTGTTCTCCAGATGGGTCATAAATTTATAGCCCAACGACCAATGTACAGAACCAACGGTTTATTGTGACTTCCGAACAACGGGGAGTGGTCATCGGGAAAAGTTAAAAGTGGCCGGGCGATGAAATGTTATCACTGCACCCAGGAATTGAACCGGGCTGATTTGGTGCGAAGCACGCATTAACAAGACAGTACCATACTCGAAAACTATAGATACCATTTAACCATCAGCATGGATGGGGAAGCAAACTAGAACTCTATCCAACAGGGTATTTTAGAATACACCTTTTGAAATCTATAACATATAAGCATGTTATTAATCCCAGATAAACGACAGTGATCGCAGCTGCTGAAACAGAAACACTTAAACAATACAACAGCCTCAAGCTTGTTTCATTTACACGTACAGAAGAGCAAACTTCACGGTGATGTTTGCCCTCACGTAGTTTGTGTATGTTGAATTGAATGTGCCGAGCATGTTTGGTCAATGGAATGACGACTTAGAATTATTCATTATTACTCATGCGGATAATGGTTTAGATCAAACTGTAGAAAAAGTTATGGGACGTGGAAATTAGTAAGGGCAAATTATATCTTCTAATTAAAATATCAATGCATGGTATGAGGGGTATGTATTGTTATAGGTTTAGATAAAATAGTGTACTCGTATGCTTTACAACTGTTTTGCTGGGCTGTTTTTTGTAAAAGACATGTCTACTGTTGCCTTGGATTAATCATTTGACTCGTTCATTGATTCTATTGGGAGTCGGTTGGTTCCAAGTAAACAATAATAGTACATTTTGAGGCATTAAAATGGGGTTGTAAGTGTAGGCTACAGTGGTTGTCTCCTTCAGTAATACCAGCCACGTCTTCATAAGCCAAACCACTATTTGAAAGACATTATTGGATTATGGTAATTCTAGACAAGACGGCAGCTGGGTCCTCTGTAATCTAACAGCGTAATGTCTCTTGAAATAACAATGTTCATCTTAAAATAAATTGCAGGTGCACTTTAAGCGGCCATAAAACCTTGTAAATCAAACAACTTGTGATAGACAAACAATCTCGTAAAGATATAAAATAGTTCAGCTTTTCCTTTCGTCTATGTTCGTTTTAACGTGTACCGTAATTAATTTTTGTTTAACCTTTTGCAGGAATATCAAAACTAACAGAAAATTCAATGTGTAACCTTGACTCAAAAACCTATTTCAGTCACAAGTATTTCCGTTAACAAATAATTAAATTATATATTTTTTTTATAGAATTCAAAATTCTCAGGTATAGTTTTAAGACATGCGTTTTACCAAATTAGGTTTTCAGTCGGTAATGCGCTCAAAACTCCCAGATGCACTGATTAGATAAAAATTAATCATTGTTGTTCCATGGGGCACGTGTGTATTTCGTAAATTCACAAAAGAAGTTACTTTTGTTTTATATGTTCAGGCTCCTTTAAAGATTCAAAAGTTTCGAAATATAAACCGTAAACATAAACTTTCTTATGTTTTTTGTATTTTTATTGTTGTTTTTAAAATAACTATAAATTATATACCTAATTCAAATGTATATTCAGATGGTGTAGGTTCTGTCAGAGTACTTTGGTTATAAAACGGTAGATCAGAAACTACTACGTGAGATACTACAAAATCAGCGTTTTAAATGTTTTAGTTTTGAGATAAGAATGCCCCGAAAATGCCTAAAAAGCTTTCCATTTTGTTAACATCGTTAACATATTTTCAAGGAGAACCCCCTTATTCAAAATCTTATCTACACTAATGTACGAGTTTTAGCCACGTTAAGTTCCAATAGTATTTAAACCTCTAGAATATATTTAAAATGATAACCACAACTATCAGGCAATAAAGTTATTAATTCCAAGTAAAATATAAAAAACACATTTTCAATCTAATCTGAGGTCGATTCACATTGCAGTTTTCACTCAAGGCAAGGCCAATAAACTGAAATGACACTCACAAACTTTAGTAAAATATTCAAACACTTTTGTTACAAACACTATCTGTTATACCTACATGTTAGTGATGAAAACGAAACTTTAGCCAGACATGAAGCTCTTATCGGTTGTAGAGCACCGCACTGTGTTGGGTTACAACTTGCTAATGCAATAATTTCACTTTGATGTTAACCCAAAGTTGCTTAGCCTCCTCCCCACTAATCTCTAACGGCGGGCGGTCTAACATCCTCACGTTATAACTGCTTTTCTTTTATATGACTTTGTGTTAAAGGCTCGGTAACGAAAATGTGCCATAGCTTTAACCTATTATCAAAAGAATATATCCATCGGTATAGAAAGTTATTTATTTGATTTTATCAACACAAAACTCAAACACGTTTAGTCTTGAGCAAGTATTGTAAATGCGCTTATTTTTTTATTAGTCACGTATAGGTCCACGCCTTCCCTACTTTAATTTGCCCTGATCAAGCTATGTAGTATATAACTTCCAATGAAAACCACTGTAAAACTTGAGGCCAAAAGGCAAAACGAGGCTGTGACGCCCGTGGTCATACAGGAGACCAAGCAGAGGGCGAAGGACGAAGCAAGGCTGAGATTGAAATGAATATACAGTAACAATTTGCAAAGGTAATTTGATTCACTCAATCCAGCGGCGCTTCAGCGCTTAGCTCCGTGTTGGCCTAGTATTTCGTCTATCGCAGTATTGTAGTGTTTCGCTTATATTAACATAGGGAAATAAGCCCTTATTATCTATCTATAACCTCATAGGAACCGACTTTATAGCATTAACACATAAGCTGCTTATTAAGATAGCTTAACGCTAGACGGTTTCTTAAAAGGGCGTCTTAAAACAAACAGTTATCCTCTTTAATCGTATTACAGATGGTAATTTCCCAGGGGTACTTTGAACTCTTTTTCTGTTGGACCTTTGAAAGCAGCAAGTTTTACTTTCCTTTACACACTCATTGTCTTTCATGATAGAACAAACATGTGTGAGTTTAATGGGTGTTTTAATTTCAATGTGAATTAAGTTTAAGAGCTAGCTCAAGCTTAACCATAACGTAGTAGGGAGTTCATTTACATGCTCCTTAAAAAATAGTTTCAGAAACTGCTAATGTTGGCTTTTAACATTTACTTTCAATATCGTACTCTAGGGCCGTATTTTTAAAAACCCAAGAACTGATTTGTGTCAGGTGTAATTAATATATTACTCCAGTAATACAGTATAGCTACGTACCTGTTTTATTTCACAATTAACATTTATTTTGATAAACTACAGTTAAAATTGATTTAAGTAATGAAATAATTTGTATCAACTGTTGTTATTAAATTAGTCTTAATAGTTAGTTATTTTATTAATTACATGGTTTAATTTCAAGCCTTTCTAATAGTAAGTATTTAACGTTGGACTTAGTCGTCAGATTTGTTATGTAGTCAAATTTCAAACATTTTTTAGGACTTGAACCAAATAAAATATGTGAATCTTGTATAATATAGAAGTGCAGTTATCAGTACCACTACCAGTTTAAGCTAGATATGAAGACATTTTCATGAAAATTGTGTTTACATATTGTAAAAAGCACTTCAATCATATTCAAACAGGAAATGTAAAGTTGACGTAGAGACGGTCTCATCATCGTCGTTTCAGATATCGTTAGTCTCGTTTGCAAATGCAATCTCTCGCTGAAGACATTTCATGTAACTTTTACTGTAATCAAGCATTTTATGTACTGAAAACGAAATTTATTTCATACAAACTTTAAAACTTAATACTTTGAAAACAATTAGTTAAATACAAGTTTATCTACAAGCAGTTGTTTAGACAATTTTAATGTGTTAAATTTTGACCCACTCTAAAATAATTCAACATACAGATCTCAAATAGATCTGAAACATATCAAAACGTCCAGAACACGTTTAGGTGCCTTGAACGTTTCTAAAAGTGTTACTCTTTTCTTTCCTCATGTTTCTTCCTAAGATTCCCAACGTCCCTTTTTTCAAACTCTCAATTGAATACCTGTACGAGATCAAACTCGTATTTAAAAGGTTTAACTCTTAGTGACTGCATATATAAAACATAATATGTTTTTACATATGTTCTGAATAAATGCAAGGTGTGTATTTTAAGTTAAAAAAACAAACAACCTAAATTTAAACAATATAAAACATTTAGTGTAGTTGACAACATTACATAAAGTACTGTCAAAACCTACTAAAATGTGCCAAACAATTGAACAAATTAGTTTAACTTTGAAACACATTTGTTTTGTTTGCTTTAATTGGTAGAGAAACTTTGGTAATATCACCCGCTTGATAGTTTTCAAATTTTTTAAAATATATTTAATTACCTATAAAAATATGCCATACAAGGCATTTTAAACAATTCAGTGAGCTAGATGGCTAGATGATTAAGATTAAAAGAAGTTCTAATTTTATTTATTGACTCCATAAAAACCATGCTATGTGTATGAATGTATATAAAACATTGTAAATACGTGTCTATCACTAGTTTGTTGAATCGAAATTAAAAGTATCGAGAAGCCTATCTATTCATTTCTGTGGTATTATATGGGATTTTTAAAATGAATGACAGAGAGCTGTCTTAAGCTCAAAGTACCTATAATGCAGTAATTAATCAGTGTTTAAGGAGGTAATCACAGAATAATCAATCAATTTCAAAGGTCCCAATCCCTCAAGCTTAACCAGCTCATCAGTTTTTTCCTTCCTTCAGAGAAAGCATAGGGCGTTTAATATGTATAAATAAAGAACCTTTTTAAAATGTTAGTTTACAGGAAAAATACCCAATTACAATTTATTGTTGGAAAACATGCTTAAGATGATTTTACAGGTACTAGAATAAATCAGGCAAAAATGGGTAATGTTATGCAACAATGAACCATCCACTCAGTGCCAAGGATTTGTGTATAATTTCAGTTCCGTAAGTATTGCCTTATAACATAGCCTCATTTAATACAAAGAAATAATTGGCAGCACAGACGCCGGGTTTACTTTGTTCATAATTATTATACATCCATTATGAAAATTTAAATAGGTTCATGGTACTTACGCTTACTTAAATAGCTCTTCTGCTTTTGTTCATGGTGAGATTAAAAACATTTTCCATATGAGGACAGAAAATTCAGTTTTTGTATACCATTTTTCTGATAGGTCAAATAATACAAAAATGTATAACACCTCATCCTGTTATAAACTATGTATGTTTATACATATTTCTATGTATATTTATGTTTAATTTACAATAAATTAAAAACATCAAGTCTACGAAACAGGCTTATATTTCGATACTTGTGTATCTTATTCATAGCCTAACACAATAGTGAAAACCCTTTTCAAAATAAATAAATATTTACAGAAATCACATGATTTGAATAAACATATATTGTATGTATAATTATGTTAGTTTGAAAGTTCATAATAGTGGCGGAGAACAATTTAGTAAAAGGAAAGAACCGTTCAGGAAAAGTCCGTTCTTTCCTGTATATTTATGTAAATATATTTAATATAACTAACCTAGTACTATTAATTTATTTAAGACACTTGTGTTCATAATTATTGCATTCATTATTTATTAATACTATATTATGACGTTTGAAATGTACACACATATATCTAATCCAATAAAAATATTTGAATTTGAACCCTAAACTACAATAATACAAATTTATTTAGTATGCAAAATCATTGAACCCACCTAAACAAACCCCAGTTTCTCCCTGACTTCGTTTAAAACTGAAAATCTATGCTACGATTGGGAGTTTTTCTAACTGTCTGTCTGTTTATTGGTTTGTGTTTTGGTTGAATCTCGTCAAATGACTAAACGAATCGCACTCAGATGAACCACGCACGGTTATAGTAACATAACACAGAAAACCAGGTTTTATGTGAAGAAAATTAAGTTATTGAGAACAAAATTAAGACCATTTGTGTTATCTATTTGCTAATTGTGTATTCCATGTCCTTTCAACACCATTTCAGAAATACTTTAACAAGTATGATTGTGACAATCAATAGGCGGCGAAGCGAAATAGTTGTTGCTGTGTTAAAAATAGCAGGCGTATCTGATATGAGGAAAACATAAAGCGGGGAAAGGTCAATGGTAGAGTAATGTCAATCCTAACCTACGTTTTTCTTTGGGTTTGAAACCCAAATCGTTTCCATTCAGAAATAAATGAGTAGTTAGAGTTATTGTGATTGTAATAGTCAAGCAAATAATATCCAAACTAAAGGTACTGGTACAACGTAGGCTAACACATAAAATTTACCGGAAATACATTTGGGGGGCAGTAGCTTTATTAAAAAACTAAGGAATTATTATCCGTTACAATAATATATTTTCTTCAGTAATGAGTCGTTAGTTAAACATATAAAACAACATACCTACGTAGTAGCTATAGACTAAAAAATGAAATTGGGCTAAAATACGTTCATGAGTTTACAACGTTCAGTTTACTTGACTGCTAGTGGTACTGAAATAATCTGTTTCATAAATAATTTAAATATAACTCAAATCCAAAGCTTTAATGTAATCATGATAATTTGTAAGATGATCATATGCAATAGCAATAATTCAATAGACTATGATAACACTGTTTTATTTTCTAAAGAACCACCATAAAACCCACTTTATAGTTATTTAAACTTGATTGTTGGCCTTTCATATAGTGATATACTCGTAGTGTGACATCAAGATGGTCCTATTGACTTATGAAGATTAAAATAGTTAAATACAAACTCTAATACTAAAAGGCAAAACCAAAACAGACAAAGTAAAACTCAAACTCAACAAATATCCAGCTTTTCTATTAGTTGGCTGCCGGTTAAGGTTTAACCGTCTGTTAAGGCTGAATAGAAAAAACGGGTTTACTCTATAGTTTTGTATAGTAAAATAAACAACTGCTGTTAATTTATGTTGTACTAGCTGATAGTACCCTTGCTTTGCCTCGGGCTTTCTTCTATAGCTGTGTATATTTATTAAAACTGTAAATTTAAAGTTAACAAAAAAAGTTTCCTATATATCCTTAGAAAACCATTTGTTAGCCTGTTAGTTCGCCATCTTCTCCTTATAATTGTTGGCTACTTTGTGAAGTCATAGTTACTTCCGCGCCGTTCCGGCCGTTTTCAGAGCCCACTTTGGTTTTGCAATTTATTTTGAGGATGTTACGATATGGACATCAAATGTAGCTAAAGACACACTGCGTGATTAGTTTTAGGATTTGGACGTATAAGCGGCCCAAATGCCTTAACATTTTGAGTCCACTTTGGTCCCTTACCATTTATTTTGTAGATGTTGTATGGCTATGAAATACAGTATAGCTAAAGTCTGAAGACACTTTGAGTAATGAGCTAAACCAACTTAAACGAAGGTTATCGCCATAGCTTCAGCCGATCTTGAGTTATAAGCCGTCCCACAGGCAAAACGTTACAGACAGACAGATACACAAGATTTTTTTCCGTCAGTTACGCCTCGCCAGTCTTACTCAACACCGCAGCCACGTGAGGTGGGGAGGGAGCTAATTTGCCGGACAAACCACAGAGAGTGCCGCTGGGAAAATCACCAGAGCCCACTTTGATCCCTCGCCAATTATTTTGTGGACGTTGTATAGATACAAAATATAGCTAAAGACACACTGTGTAATGGGTTGAACCATTAAACAAAGTTTCACTATCATAGCTTCAGCCGATTTTCAGTTATAAGCGGTCCAGTATGCCATAAAAACGTGTTCAGTGCCCACTTTGGTCCCTCGCCATTTATATTATGGACGTTGTATGGATACAAAATATAGCTAAAGACACACTGCGTAATGAGTTGAACCCTTAAACAAAGTTTCACTACCATAGCTTCAGCCGATTTTCAGTTATAAGCGGTCCAGTATGCCGTAAAAACGTGTTCAGTGCCCACTTTGGTCCCTCGCTATTTATTTTATGGATACAAAATATAGCTAAAGACACACTGCATAATGGGCTAAACCCTTAAACAAAGTTTTACACCCCATAGCTTCAGCCGATTTTAGTTATAAGCGGTCCAAGATGCCTTAAAAACGTTAAAGACTGACAGTTTTATTGACGCCAGTTTCGGTCTTTACAAAAGTATCTGTATATTAACACCAAATAACCAAAACCGATAGACTTTATTGTAATGTACAGTCAAAGTCCTATTTTATTATTATCAATTTGTGTTAACTGGCGCAAAATGTATATTTTAAAGCTAATTTGTTCCACAAACTAAGGTTAGACCTAAATATATTATGTCTTTGAAAATGTCTTTAAATTAAAATAATTTTTAACTATTGCTGTTGCCAAAAGCTGACTCCTGTGTAATACTCGTATCTCGTCAAATAATACGTTCTGCCAATAAAACTTTATAGTATCTTATGGAAAATTTTATAAAACACTCAAACATTAGACTTTTTAAATTTGACACCAGCATCAACTACTATGCTTATACTTTAAATTCAGCATGTAGAAATCACCAATGATTATTGGATACAGTTAAATTCATAATTTGCCGTATTGAAGTACAGTACAGTTGCAGTATTGTAGAATTCGAACCTATAACCATTCTAGAACAGTAATATAACTGTTTCAACGTACAATAAGAAATATGTAGTCTTAATAAACGTTGAATAAATAAATTATATACCAAGCCTGAATAGTAGATTAACAGGACATCGTTATCTGAAAATTTACCTACACAATTGCAGCAACTGGATATAACAGGTCAATAAGGTGGGGTGACGCTATGGGAAACTGGGCAAAGTCACCAGTTTTTACATTTGCTCAATAACTCGTAAACTTAGAGATACAAAAAAATGTTATATATAAAACTTGTAGATAATTTCATGCCACACTAACGATTTTCATCAGATTGAAGATCGGATCACTCGTTTAGGCGCTAGCAGTCAAATAGTAGAGACGTACACGACCCAATTTTGCTTAATTTCACCCCTCAAAAACCATATAAAATCAAAATTTTACAAAACCGTTTCTTAGTGGGTGGTTTTGGGCTACCAAAACAGGTGTGCAAAGTTTCAACTCTAGGCCTTGTAGTTTTGGCTCGGCGATGATGAGTGAGTAGTAGGTCAGTCAGGACAAAGCCTTTTATAAATATAGATTTGTTTTTTTAATAAGAAAGTTGTTTACTTTCTGTATCCTAGAAAACCTAGGCTAGTAAATTATATAACAGCTGATTTATGTAAACTCTGGTATATTATAATATTATACACGCAGTAAAAAGATTGACAACATTTAATTTCTGCCCAGTGTTCTGAATGTCACAATAGATTATTCTGACTAAATAATCAAACATAAACAACTTTAAAATGGTAGATTCTAGAGCAACAGGATTTGATTTGATCGATTGAAAAAGTAAGGCTCTTCTGTACAGGGTAAACTTTGTATTTATTTCAAAATCGGACCAAAAATTCAGTGGTAGAGATACACTTACACACATATAAATATAAACTTAAACATATGTAAAAGTTTCGCCATTGACTCAGGAAATTGTGACGGCATAGCACAGTTGGGAAGTAAAAAACTGCTTACCGCACCTTTCTACGACGTTTCGTTCTATTTGGTAAGACAAATTAATAGTTCTATTTTCAAAACAAGTTTCGCTAATATTAAACCATACATAAAAAACTTGCTGTTGAAATCTGAAATCAGCTAGTTTCCGTTAAGATATCAAACCATGCCGTCACGAACGTCAGAAATTGCTTGAAACGTGACCAGAGCACATTATGACGTCACGCTTACTAAACCTCTTTCTTGGAAATTCCTATAAGCGGTCAGTAGTTGAACTAGTGTATAATATTTAGCTGTGCTCATGTTAAATCCATTTTAAAAGAACCAATGATGTTTTACACCTTTTGGTTTGTAACTGAGACGTTTGCAACTTATTATTAAGTCGACTAAATTTATTAAATCAGACGAAAAAAGGTTAAGAAGTTGGAGTTATTCTGCCTGAGGACTCAACAGCGACAGTGCACATTTCGCTCATACATCACCTCCAAGAGTCCAATTAGACGGTATTAGGTTGAAACTGCAAACAAATTACCAGCTATCACGGGCAAGTGCTTTATCAGTACATAACTGAAGCCAAGTGCAGTTACAAAGTGTAGTTACGGCCGATCTACTACACCATTAAACCAACTAATTACTGCTCAAGGAACCGTTGGCTACTCAAGATAGACTTCGAAGACACATAAACAGAACTTAAGACTTTTGAGTATCGATTTCGAGCTTTGAGTTGTGTCACTAGATCAATGCTCAATAAGGTACCTACTTTACCGTTGGCAAAAATTCTATTGTGATGTTTTCAATGAATTTCTTTATCTTAACCTTTTCTTTGCAGTTGAAGCGTTTTTAGTTTTCATATCAGGTATTATTCTTTTGTTTTAACAGATTCTGTACATAGTTACTTTATAGGTTGGCATTATGGGTATATTCCAGATAAACTAGCAAACATGCTACCATGTACTCAGTACTACTTAACAATAAAAATCAACTACGCGCACAAAATATAAAGGAAAAAACAACACAGTACCGTACTAACACGTCTTGTAATTTATTCTAAAACATCGTTTATTTACCAATTAATAAACTTATATGCATGTCCCCGAACACCTTAGTCTGCATTGAGAAAGAAACAAAACATGTTTAAAGTAAAAATAAAACAAAACCTTAATAAGTTGAATATAAAAAGTTAATAAAAAATAAAATGGTTGGTGGCAAATGCAGTGCGTCAAAAGGGGTCACTACCTTTACATAGTTAGAGTGTTGTAAGATCGTTCAGATGATATATGAATGGTCTGTTCACTATTAAGCAAGTTTACGTCTTTATCTAAAAGATAAATTTGAGTAACAATATACATAAGTTTAAGTAAATAAAGCACGACGAAGCTTCTTAGATCGATTAACTCTTCCTATGGGACGTTCACATTTATACCAAAACCTATTAAGACACAGTATAAACATCAGCCCCTTTCTTGAAGTAAACCCATTCATATTTATTGACTTATGTATGGTAGTTTCACTCTACAGCTGTACATATCTGGGTTTAAATTTAATATCAATCATAGATTTTACGCACATAACTCAATACAACTATTTTTATTATAATTATTAGTTGTATGTGAGTTTTCAAAGATAAAGGATTTGTACGTAATAAATTATAGTTAAAAATCGGTGTGGGGTTTGTTCAAGCTCTGGTCCCTTGGGATGCAGAAAAGTTATCTGATATTTTGTTTAGGAACTCCCACAGGTTCGTAAATCTTGTTTCTCGACTAATCATTTAAAAGAGAGATTTCCACACGGCTTTGTTGTTGTCTGGTAACAAACCTGGTGATTTGAAAACCAGTATTTGAAAGTCAGTACAGTTAGTTGAAGGTCATGTTTGTATATGAATCTACTAATATCTACTATAATGTATCTACTATATTATGTATATAATGTATCTATCTACATATGTATCTAATGTATCTACTATATTTATCTATTGTATATGTAGCTATACAAATTCAAAGATGCAAAGAATTTTTTATCCTAACTAATTCTTTTATAGTGCTTATTTAAAGGTTATAAGAAATAATAATAAAAATGCTACTTTTCACATAAACAAGTTTTTTATGAAAACCTTCCTCAAAATACTTTATGGGATTGTGTTATAAAGGTGTGATGTTTCCCTCAAAGACATTTTGCCTAAAAATTGTACGTACAATTTTGCATTTTAAATCTGATTTCTTGTAATCTCTAAATTGGTATTATATAGAAACAAGTCGGCCTTGCTATTTTTTCTTCAATTCGTTAAATTTTTATTAAAATTCCCTTTTTGAGAGGTGTCACAACAAGGGGTTTGTATTTAAGATTTTGGGGCCCTCCCACGGTATTTGGGTGGGGATGAGTGACGCAAAGGACGTCAAAAGTAACTTTAGAATTAAACAAAACTTCTCTAAAGGGTTTTAAATTTCTTAACTTTTTAAAAAGTTACTTTTTTTTCTAAGGAATTTAGAGCAGAGCTTGATTTCAAGGGTAATATCAATCTTGCTGAACTGTTGTGTTATTTTAGTGATTTTCTTTTGTTGAATTGACCACACTACTAGAAATCGTGGTCAGTTAGTTTCTCTTTATTACCATGTATGTATAAAAATGTAAATATTTTGAGAAATAAACTTCATTTATTATTTTTTTATTACATTTACATTTTAAACTCCTGTATGTTTATTTTAAATTATTTTCAGTGACGTAATGAAAGTTAGGACGACTACAAGCGTTACGTTATATATATGATTTATCAAGTGTCTTACTTTATTAATGAGGAACTTGAAAGGTGACGATTGTGACACAATGAGTATTGTTTAATTTGCAGAATACATAATTTAAAATACATTATTAATACGCGTTTTCAATACAATGCAATACGTGTTTAACCGCCTATTTACGTACAATTTATGATCAACAAGAATGTGAATACAAACTTGAGAGAATACAGAACGTGTTCAGTTCCAGCACTGAGTAATTGTTCTGTTAGGGTTTGAACAAATGGAGATTGACATCCCTCCAGGTACGCTTCCCACCTCGTTAAACTCGTGCGTTTTTGCACTGAATATATGTACGTATATGTGTTATTGCTTTTGTGTATTAGTCATTTGTTTGTTCATTATTGATGTAAATATTTTTCATCTCGTGTTTATTTCTCGTTACAGCTCAACTCTTTTATGATATAAGCTGGGCATTGGGTTTCACCACACGAGGACTGCTTTTACGTACCGTTCTTATAGCTTTGTAAGCACCTT
This sequence comes from Matsumurasca onukii, assembly GCA_018831715.1. Taxonomy (NCBI): domain Eukaryota; kingdom Metazoa; phylum Arthropoda; class Insecta; order Hemiptera; family Cicadellidae; genus Matsumurasca; species Matsumurasca onukii. The sequence continues at coordinate 35,627,402 of CM032062.1, forward strand.
CGGAGGGAAAACATCGCCTCCGAGATTTTAACAAACGAGTCTTTAAAATAGGTAAACCCGTCCCATTAAGCTCACATACTTAAAATCAAACTTTGTATCGTCTTGTAAAGTAGCCTAAGGTTTTATCAAATGTAATTAACCAATCTATTTTACTAGCATCTGTCTGTAGCATTTCCTGAGTAGAAGAGATTTTTAGCGAATTTCCATTGAAAAATGAGATACTCCGTCCGTCTCCGTCCGTCCGTCCGTCAGTCCGTTAAACGGGCACCAATCTTGACCCTGACGTTTTGAGAATTTCCCTTACACTTTATATACTTACATACATAATATATATATATATAAAAAGTGTAGAAAATTCAGAACAAGAAAAAAGTTTATATAAGCAATTTTATAATTGATCTCCGCCACTATTATGAACTTTTAATCCAACACAATTCATGGCAACAAGGCCTGGTTTAGGGTTAAATGTATGTTTCAATGGTGTGATAACAAATGTACACCTATTAATATAGTAATTATCAAACATAACTTTAAAATCAAAGTGAAATGTGTTTGTTTGTCAAAACTCTCCATCACGACACAGCTAAAAGGCAACTTGTTGATGTTGATTTCATTTGTGTTCTACGCTTTAAAAGCGTTTTAAACTCAGGTAAATGAACTCTGACAGTTTAATAATTCCACATGACGATACATATTCAACTATATCCTTACATACTTCTTATACACTCGTAAAAGTGAGAAACTCTGGCATATCTAATGGAAACCAAGGGTTGCCTAGGGTTAAAGAAGGAAGATTGAGTTTGAATGTTTTATGTCACTTCAACTACGTGGCAGTCACGACTTGATCACAAATACTTTTAAATGACGGGTAAATTAATTATAAATCGTACATTCAAAATTTGGGTTTATATGATTGTTTTTAACATGCAGTACTGGAGTACCTGTGCAGTGCGAATCAACGCGTAAAATGTTGAGAATTGGATAAAAGTTAAATATTTTAATAATATAAATAATATTTAACCAAAATTGACTTATTAAAACTTGACAATATACACAGAAGTGTACTGGAAAATGGAGAGGCTTATAATGGTTGAAAACATGTTGCTTTGCAACTAGTTTATTACACGTTATTCTAATCGGCCAGAAAGGTAATGATATAGTGAGCTGGCGTTTTATTTGTTTTATAAGATTCGGTTTAACAAATGTTGCGATAAATAAATAAATAACTTTATTTGCAGTGCACATTAAAAATGTGTGGCAAAAAAAACAAAAATATTTAAAAAAACTAGTTGTAACTCCATTCATACATCCACGCTTCATACTAAATTCACTTAACGAAACCTTTTCTAATGTTGTTCGATGTACAACAGGTTGCTTATATAAGTTATAAGAAAACCATCATGTGCACTGGTCAGGTAGAACAGTTCCATAATTTATTTTATATATTTATTATTATTTCATGGCGTAGCTGAAGTGTTTGCCTACATTTAAGCAATGTAGCGTTTAAACTAACATTTTTAACTGATTTATGCCTATTAAAATTAATTTTTAATTTGTTTTAATCACCACCAGTTTATATTTATTTATATTGTAAATGTAAGTAATGCAATTAAATTTACCCCAACTATCACTGAATAGAGCAAAAAAACTATTTACTATATAACTGAGCCAAAACATCGATGGGCCTTTAAATATACATTGGACGAAAACCTTTTTGAGTAGAACTGAGAGAGTATGTGATGAAATTACATATTTTTCCATGCATATTAAACTTTTATCTGCTTTCCGTTTTTTGTTCTTTCTATTCAACTTTTAAATTCCCTCCTTTCATTTCTTGACCACGGGTTTTATTTTAAATAATAGTGAAGTGTAATTTTTTAAGATCTTCTATTTACGTAGTATTTTGTAATGATAATCTATAACTTCTAACACCATATATGGTGTCTAGTCACGCATTTTGGACACGGAAATGCTATATAGCAGTTTCAAGCTCTTGTTTCCCCACATGAACAAATGTTTTTAAACTTTGTATGTGGAACGATAAGAGACAGCTTGGTCTGGGGCTGAAAGATAAGAACTTGTTGAAACCAAGACAATTAAAACTTTACTCTCAACTCGGTACATTAGCAGATGTTTGGCAGCTTGGACACTAATTTTGAGTCTTAATCCTGAACAAAACTAAGGTTATTAAATTAAAAATTGACGAATGTAAATTGTATTTTTCTATATACATTGAATCTAGTATTTTTTTATTGCTAGGTCTTTAAGTGAAGCTTTTAATACAAGTCAAAACGTTTTAAGCGCAGATATTAATCTGTAGCTGTTTATGTATCAGATGTGGTATGTGTTAAGTATCTATGTATTATACAAATAGATTATCTACCAGATAGTTAATGAACACGAATTTGGTTGGTTGTCATATAGTTTCAATTGAAACAGTGAAGTTGTTTACAACTCTCTAATAACCCTTCTTTGAGTAAAATATATTTGTCACGCACTTAACTTGACAAGCTTAACTTTTAAGCTAATCCTGGTGGTTCAAACTAGTTAAAGTCTCCATTTCGGGTGTTACGAACCACCTGGTCGTATCATGAGCTAATTTGCACCTAAAAACATTGAACTTCAAACTGAATTGAACCAATGATATACCATATAGCCAACTAGATTACGTAGTGTAAATAGTAAATAGCTTATTATATATATTTTATTTAGCTAATACACTTAGTTTAACAGCTAACGTTTAACTTATGCCCGTGCTAAATATTATCATAAAGATAATGGCTGGTTTTGGACCTACATTGATAACACGTACTCATTAAACATTATTTTTAATGTGCATACTTTTGATACTTTTGCTTTGAGACATCGACCACCATCAGATGGTATTTTAAGGTGCATATGGAATGATGGCGAGTGTGATGTACATTCACACACTCACCATGTTTTGATGGATAATGATATCGTCTTGTTACAAACTATGGCCGACTGTTCTCCAGATGGGTCATAAATTTATAGCCCAACGACCAATGTACAGAACCAACGGTTTATTGTGACTTCCGAACAACGGGGAGTGGTCATCGGGAAAAGTTAAAAAGTGGCCGGGCGATGAAATGTTATCACTGCACCCAGGAATTGAACCCGGGCTGATTTGGTGCGAAGCACGCATTAACAAGACAGTACCATACTCGAAAAACTATAGATACCATTTAACCATCAGCATGGATGGGGAAGCAAACTAGAACTCTATCCAACAGGGTATTTTAGAATACACCTTTGAAATCTATAACATATAAGCATGTTATTAATCCCAGATAAACGACAGTGATCGCAGCTGCTGAAACAGAAACACTTAAACAATACAACAGCCTCAAGCTTGTTTCATTTACACGTACAGAAGAGCAAACTTCACGGTGATGTTTGCCCTCACGTAGTTTGTGTCTGTTGAATTGAATGTGCCGAGCATGTTTGGTCAATGGAATGACGACTTAGAATTATTCATTATTACTCATGCGGATAATGGTTTGGATCAAACTGTAGACAAAGTTATGGGACGTGGAAATTAGTAAGGGCAAATTATATCTTCTAATTAAAATATCAATGCATGGTATGAGGGGTATGTATTGTTATAGGTTTAGATAAAATAGTGTACTCGTATGCTTTACAACTGTTTTGCTGGGCTGTTTTTTTGTAAAAGACATGTCTACTGTTGCCTTGGATTAATCATTTGACTCGTACATTGATTCTATTGGGAGTCGGTTGGTTCCAAGTAAACAATAATAGTACATTTTGAGACATTAAAAATGGGGTTGTAAGTGTAGTAATACCAGCCACGTCTTCATAAGCCAAACCACTATTTGAAAGACATTATTGGATTATGGTAATTCTAGACAAGACGGCAGCTGGGTCCTCTGTAATCTAACAGCGTAATGTCTCTTGAAATAACAATGTTCATCTTAAAATAAATTGCAGGTGCACTTTAAGCGGCCATAAAACCTTGTAAATCAAACAACTTGTGATAGACAAACAATCTCGTAAAGATATAAAATAGTTCAGCTTTTCCTTTCGTCTATGTACCGTAATTAATTTTTTTTAACCTTTTGCAGGAATATCAAAACTAACAGAAAATTCAATGTGTAACCTTGACTCAAAACCGATTTCAGTCACAAGTATTTCCGTTAACAAATAATTAAATTATATATTTTTTTTATAGAATTCAAAATTCTCAGGTATAGTTTTAAGACATGCGTTTTTACCAAATTAGGTTTTCAGTCGGTAATGCGCTCAAAACTCCCAGATGCACTGATTAGATAAATCATTGTTGTTCCATGGGGCACGTGTGTATTTTGTAAATTCACAAAAGAAGTCACTTTTGTTTTTATATGTTCAGGCTCCTTTAAAGATTCAAAAGTTTCGAAATATAAACCGTAAACATAAACTTTCTTATGTTTTTTGTATTTTTATTGTTGTTTTTTAAAATAACTATAAATTATATACCTAATTCAAATGTATATTCAGATGGTGTAGGTTCTGTCAGAGTACTTTGGTTATAAAACGGTAGATCAGAAACTACTACGTGAGATACTACAAAATCAGCGTTTTAAATGTTTTAGTTTTGAGATAAGAATGCCCCGAAAATGCCTAAAAAGCTTTCCATTTTGTTAACATCGTTAACATATTTTCAAGGAGAACCCCTTATTCAAAATCTTATCTACACTAATGTACGAGTTTTAGCCACGTTAAGTTCCAATAGTATTTAAACCTCTAGAATATATTTAAAATGATAACCACAACTATCAGGCAATAAAGTTATTAATTCCAAGTAAAATATAAAAAACATTTTCAATCTAATCTGAGGTCGATTCACATTGCAGTTTTCACTCAAGGCAAGGCCAATAAACTGAAATGACACTCACAAACTTTAGTAAAATATTCAAACACTTTTGTTACAAACACTATCTGTTATACCTACATGTTAGTGATGAAAACGAAACTTTAGCCAGACATGAAGCTCTTATCGGTTGTAGAGCACCGCACTGTGTTGGGTTACAACTTGCTAATGCAATAATTTCACTTTGATGTTAACCCAAAGTTGCTTAGCCTCCCCCCACTAATCTCTAACGGCGGGCGGTCTAACATCCTCACGTTATAACTGCATTCCTTTTATATGACTTTGTGTTAAAGGCTCGGTAACGAAAATGTGCCATAGCTTTAACCTATTATCAAAAGAATATATCCATCGGTATAGAAAGTTATTTATTGATTTTTATCAACACCAAGTTTAGTCTTGAGCAAGTATTGTAAATGCGCTTATTTTTTATTAGTCACGTATAGGTCCACGCCTTCCCCTACTTTAATTTGCCCCTGATCAAGCTATGTAGTATATAACCTCCAATGAAAATCACTGTAAAACTTGAGGCCGAAAGGCAAAACGAGGCTGTGACGCCCGTGGTCATACAGGAGACCAAGCAGAGGGCGAAGGACGAAGCAAGGCTGAGATTGAAATGAATATACAGTAACAATTTGCAAAGGTAATTTGATTCACTCAATCCAGCGGCGCTTCAGCGCTTAGCTCCGTGTTGGCCTAGTATTTCGTCTATCGCAGTATTGTAGTGTTTCGCTTATATTAACATAGGAAATAAGCCCTTATTATCTATCTATAACCTCATAGGAACCGACTTTATAGCATTAACACATAAGCTGCTTATTAAGATAGCTTAACGCTAGACGGTTTCTTAAAGGGCGTCTTAAAACAAACAGTTATCCTCTTTAATCGTATTACAGATGGTAATTTCTAGGGTACTTTGAACTCTTTTTCTTTGGACCTTTGAAAGCAGCAAGTTTTACTTTCCTTTACACACTCATTGTCTTTCATGATAGAACAAACATGTGTGAGTTTAATGGGTGTTTTAATTTCAATGTGAATTAAGTTTAAGAGCTACCTCAAGCTTAACCATAACGTAGTAGGGAGTTCATTTACATGCTCCTTAAAAAATAGTTTCAGAAACTGCTAATGTTGGCAACATTTACTTAATTTTTATTTAAGGCCGTATTTTTAAAACCCAAGAACTGATTTGTGTCAGGTGTAATTAATATATTACTCCAGTAATACAGTATAGCTACGTACCTGTCTTATTTCACAATTAACATTTATTTTGATAAACTACAGTTAAAATTGATTTAAGTAATGAAATAATTTGTATCAACTGTTGTTATTAAATTAGTCTTAATAGTTAGTTATTTTATTAATTACATGGTTTAATTTCAAGCCTTTCTAATAGTAAGTATTTAACGTTGGACTTAGTCGTCAGATTTGTTATGTAGTCAAATTTCAAACATTTTTAGGACTTGAACCAAATAAAATATGTGAATCTTGTATAATATAGAAGTGCAGTTATCAGTACCACTACCAGTTTAAGCTAGATATGAAGACATTTTCATGAAAATTGTGTTTACATATTGTAAAACACTTCAATCATATTCAAACAGGAAATGTAAAGTTGACGTAGAGACGGTCTCATCATCGTCGTTTCAGATATCGTTAGTCTCGTTTGCAAATGCAATCTCTCTCGCTGAAGACATTTCATGTAACTTTTACTGTAATCAAGCATTTTATGTACTGAAAACGAAATTTATTTCATACAAACTTTAAAACTTAATACTTTGAAAACAATTAGTTAAATACAAGTTTATCTACAAGCAGTTGTTTAGACAATTTTAATGTGTTAAATTTTGACCCACTCTAAAATAATTCAACATACAGATCTCAAATAGATCTGAAACATATCAAAACGTCCAGAACACGTTTAGGTGCCTTGAACGTTTCTAAAAGTGTTACTCTTTTCTTTCCTCATGTTTCTTCCTAAGATTCCCAACGTCCCTTTTTTCAAACTCTCAATTGAATACCTGTACGAGATCAAACTCGTATTTAAAAGGTTTAACTCTTGGTGACTGCATATATAAAACATAATATGTTTTTACATATGTTCTGAATAAATGCAAGGTGTGTATTTTAAGTTAAAAACAAACAACCTAAATTTAAACAATATAAAACATTTATTGTAGTTGACAACATTACATAAAGTACTGTCAAAACCTACTAAAATGTGCCAAACAATTGAACAAATTAGTTTAACGTTGAAACACATTTCTTTTGTTTTGCTTTAATTGGTAGAGAAACTTTGGTAATATCACCCGCTTGATAGTTTTCAAATTATTTAAAATATATTTAATTACCTATAAAAATATGCCATACAAGGCATTTTAAACAATTCAGTGAGCTTGATGGCTAGATGGTTAAGATTAAAAGAAGTTCTAATTTTATTTATTGACTCCATAAAAACCATGCTATGTGTATGAATGTATATAAAACATTGTAAATACGTGTCTATCACTAGTTTGTTGAATCGAAATTAAAAGTATCGAGAAGCCTATCTATTCATTTCTGTGGTATTATATGGGATTTTTAAAATGAATGACAGAGAGCTGTCTTAAGCTCAAAGTACCTATAATGCAGTAATTAATCAGTGTTTAAGGAGGTAATCACAGAATAATCAATCAATTTCAAAGGTCCCAATCCCTCAAGCTTAACCAGCTCATCAGTTTTTTCCTTCCTTCAGAGAAAGCATAGGGCGTTTAATATGTATAAATAAAGAACCTTTTTAAAATGTTAGTTTAGGAAAATACCCAATTACAATTTATTGTTGGAAAACATGCTTAAGATGATTTTACAGGTACTAGAATAAATCAGGCAAAAATGGGTAATGTTATGCAACAATGAACCATCCACTCAGTGCCAAGGATTTGTGTATAATTTCAGTTCCGTAAGTATTGCCTTATAACATAGCCTCATTTAATACAAAGAAATAATTGGCAGCACAGACGCCGGGTTTACTTTGTTCATAATTATTATACATCCATTATGAAAATTTAAATAGGTTCATGGTACTTACGCTTACTTAAATAGCTCTTCTGCTTTTGTTCATGGTGAGATTTAAAAACATTTTCCATATGAGGAGAAAATTCAGTTTTTTGTATACCATTTTTCTGATAGGTCAAATAATACAAAAATGTATAACACCTCATCCTGTTATAAACTATGTATGTTTATACATATTTCTATGTATATTTATGTTTAATTTACAATAAATTAAAAAACATCAAGTCAACGAAACAGGCTTATATTTCGATACTTGTGTATCTTATTCATAGCCTAACACAATAGTGAAAACCCTTTTCAAAATAAATAAATATTTACAGAAATCACATGATTTGAATAAACATATATTGTATGTATAATTATGTTAGTTTGAAAGTTCATAATAGTGGTGGAGAACAATTTAGTAAAAGGAAAGAACCGTTCAGGAAAAGTCCGTTCTTTCCTGTATATTTATGTAAATATATTTAATATAACTAACCTAGTACTATTAATTTATTTAAGACACTTGTGTTCATAATTATTACATTCATTATTTATTAATACTATATTATGACGTTTTAAATGTACACACATATATCTAATCCAATGAAAATATTTGAATTTGAACCCTAAACTACAATAATACAAATTTGTGTATGTAAAAATTGAATCCACCTTAACCTAACCATAGTTTCTCCCTAACTTAGTTTTAAGCTGAGAACCTATGCCACGATTTGTAGTTTTTACTGTCTGTCTGTTTTATTGGTGTGTGTTTTGGGTTGAAACTAGTAGAATGGCTAAGCAAATCGCATTCAGATAAACCAAAATCATTTATAGTAACATAACATAGAAAACCAAGTTTTTATTTGAAGGACATAAAGTTATTGAGGACAATATTGAGACCATTTGTGATATAATTTTGCTAATTGTGTATTTTCCATATCCTTTCAACAACATTTTAAAAGATTTTTAACTAATATGATTGTGACAATCAATAGGCGGCGAAGCGAAATACTCGTAGTTGTTGTGTTCAAAATAGCAGGCGTATAAATATCCGATATGAGGAAAACATGAAGCGGGGAAAGGTCAATGGTAGAGTAAAACCAAACCTAAGCTACGTTTTTCTTTGGTTTTGAAATCCAAATCGTTAGCATTAAGAAATAAATGAATAGTTAGAACTATTGTTAATGTAATATTAAAGTAAATAACTGTATATTTAAAGGTACAATACGAGTATAGCCTAACATTGGGATCGGAAATATATTTGAAGGTGGTAGTTTTATTTAAAAACCCAAGAAATTATTATCCGTTACATTATCACCTCATAATGGTTAAGTACGTCGTAATGTAGTTTCAATTATTAATTTGATTCAGTAATGAGTGGTTAGTTTAAAAATATAAAACATCTAACCTAGCAATTGAAATAGCCTTTGAGTTGTGCTAAAAATACGATCTTGAAAGTTCAGTTCACTTGACTGCTACATGTACTGTAAACAACGGATACTGAAATACTCTGTTTAATAAATCTATCATTTAAATATAACTTAAATTCAAAGTTTTATTTAATTATGATAATACGTAAGATGATAATATGCAATGGCGAAAGCAATACTTCAATAAACTATGATTACAATGCTTTATTTTGTAAATAACCATCATAAAGCCTCTTTATAGTACATGAGAAATATAATTTAATAATAATAAACAAAGTCAGATGGTCTCAAATTTCATGTGTTGTGTTAGATATCATGTTCCTCTATTTGACCTATATATATATATTGTGTTGCTTTGCACTCCAACGATAATATACAACAAATTCCTCTATGTCGGATATGCATGTCTTTTACTGTTTGCAAAGCTACCGACACTGTGTTAGAGAGGAACACTTTGTTCGTTGATTTCCAGGGAATTAGTGAACATTAATTTACGAGTAGTTTGCTCTTGATTCAGTGAACGCTGCATGTGCGAAGCTGGTTTTCAAGATGCACACTGATACGAAATCGGCAAACACTTAATGTTTTGCTAGTAAAGAGCCTACACACTTGACTGACTGGGCTCTGTGTGTTGCTCTGGTTTGTACGCGCTTTAAACAATACAGATCCTGCAGAAAACATGATAACAATCCTACAATCAACGTAAAAGTTCACATATTCGCTTAGAATACGTGTGAATATTACTATAGTTAAGAGTTGAGAAACCTCTCTTTAAACAACAAAGCTTTTATGGACAAAAGTACAAGAACTTTTCAACAAAGCCGATTTCATTAGTGAAGAAGACCGTAAAATTGGATTCCAAAAATCCCTTCCGAACAGGCAACTTCCATCTGGTCGAGTGTTTCTCTTCTTATCAAGCTTTCTTGTAATTTGTTTCCTATCGAATCATGTGAAGATCCATTTAAACTAACCTATTTTAGAAATAAACAGTTGGACCAGGAGGTGTAGTGGTCAGCATAATCGCCTGGCAAGCGAGAGTCCCGGGTTCATGTCCCAGTTCGATCCAAACATTTTGTCCTCAAATTTCTTTCGTAAGAAATAAACAGTAATGATAATAAACAAATAGTAATAAAATGTTAATACTCGTATAAAAAACAATCGGGTTATTGTTTGTTGGTGACGGCATACATTCTTGAGAAAGAATTCACCAATTTAAGTCACCTTTAAAGTTTCCTATTATTTTGTAGAATGCTCTAAAATGAACGGAAAGAAGTTTTCGAAACATTGTCAATAGTTCAATTATAGACTTACATTTTTGTAGAGTAGAAGAAAAATATAATCCTAACGACTCAATGTGTAAAACCAAACACGTTTTAGTAATACTGATACCTTTGATTAATCACCCTCTTAAAAATATAATATCTTTTTAAGAATTCTTACAATAGACTAAGTTTTAAACTTATTCCAAACCTATATTCTTAAGCAAAGAAAACTCCCCAACGACGTCAAAAGTACCGCAAAGATGTGTCAAAGCACAAAATGAGGAGGAGGTTTGAAGCACTCTGCAGTCTAACATTTAGTTTAACGCAGTTCCACAAAAAGTCAACTTACCTTATTCAGAATAGTTGACAATTACAAATGGTTTAAGTACAACTAAGAAAACCTGTCATTTATCATATTGTGACACAGTTAGCAGCTTTCTGTGAAACACCCAGTACAGTACAGTACAGTATGGTATGCAAGCGATTCAGTGTGGCACGCTGTTATCTTCAAGTTAGTTAGGTATTCATCAGTCCTACCGCCGAATTGTGTTAATGGCGTACATTTGAATTTTAAATTATCTTTAACAGTACAGTATTATATCTCACTTTTGGCAGTATTTACGTTTTGTAACGTAAAACAGTTAACATTTAGAATTTAGTAGAATTTATTAATAATAGTATTAATAAAAACGTATAATTTAGGGGTAAAATTAATGTACTAGAAAAGAAATTTATCCCTCAATTTGTGTAAATGAAAAGTAACTTATAAATGATTTATTAATTTATTTATTTCTTCAGTTTACAAGCAGCGATATAAATCTAATCATGCAAAATACTTTGAAGAAGTATAAAAATATTAAAATACTTTGATGAAAATAATATTAAGAACTAGGCTATACTTTGTCTCTGTCTTCTCAGAAATAATATCATAAGCTTTTTTATTTAAAATAATATTTTAAATAGGCTTCCCACATCCATTTCCTGGCGTTGGTTTATTAGATGTAGGCTAAATTTAACCATTGATTATACTCGTACTACGAAACGCAACGATATAACTAAACAATGGTGATAAAAATACATGTTAGCTTAGCCGTACTTTTGTTTTCGTGCAAGTAGTGGTTAAAATGTTTCTATAACAAAACTTAAAGCCATTATATGGTTGATTGTATTATGTGGTATTTTTAATGAATTCAGTTTTTATTGGCAATGGTTTAACTCTAGAAAAACTTCATAGTTATAGTTCATCTTTTTAAGATTCCTAACTTTTGTAGAATATTCAAGAAGATAAAAAAGACAGTTACAAAAAATGTTGATGAATTGATTGTTTACATTTAACCCATTCGCGGCTATTAAGTAAGCAAAGTGTACACCTGATGTATACACTTTATTAAATAGCTTTAAGTAAACATGTTTTTGTGGGCAGGACACAGTCTGTCGGGCTAGCTAGTAACTAATAAAAAAGGAAAAACACATTAATGTTGCATATTTCAATTAAGATAACTAAAAACCATAAAACATTAAATTTACCTATAAAGGAACCATTAAATAACCCAATGAATTGTCATCAAAGAAATGTAAAAGCTAACAAACACCCTTACGACACTAACGGGTCATTGTGTTGTTTACCATTAGTCCTGTCACATTGTTTGTGTTTATCCTATGATCCCTGGTATAAATAAAACCAATAGTTCACTAGCGTGGAAAGCACAGAACTGAAACAACGGCACCTGATACATAATTATATGCACCGAACCTGTAGAGCTTTCTTGTTTTGGACCGGCAAACTTAGTCAACAAAACTACAGGTGTTCCTAATATGTTGAGATCTCACATAGATAGTTATACAAGTTTAGGGAATATTTACCTATAAACATAAGTTGCAAACCCAATCCAGGATGTATTGAGTCGTAACAAATCAGTAATCCCTTGTCAAAAGCTAGCCCAAAACTTCCTTATGGGGTGCAGTGGAGCAAACTATCGTTAGAACCTAGTAACCATACAATCATAATGTTAAATGGAACATTAGTTACGGGCACATGTGAAGTTCCTTTGTGCAGACATACAATTAGGCGAGAACTAAAAGTTGCCAACTAATTTAAAATAATGATCTAAATTGAACTAAATTTATCCAGGCAATTCTTGATTCATGCTGTAAAGCTGTGCATATTATTTATTATAAGACAGGTCTGAATAAAATAAAATGAGAGGGGAAATATTTGTGTGGGACCTCAGACTTTAACAGTTAGGTTGACCCAGTTTCGTAGACCACATGGGTCTAGACTATCTTGAAGCTTGTGTTTACGACTGAACTATAAAGTAAACCATTAGTTCATGGTAGCCGCTGGGCGGCAACAGTTTGGCAATACCTCGGTTTAGATGCTGCAAATGGACGGGTAAGTTCTTAGCCCAAAGCCTTGCTTTAAGTAGAAGGAAACTTCATTTTAACTATTAACTTTGAACATAACGCTTTTATTATATTGAAATGTAACTCAAGCGACTGGATATATATAATTTAAAAATTACTCAAATTGTGTATACAAGACATTTTGATTAAGTATATGCTATGGATATGTGACCTAACGTGTGGTACTATAAATCATGTGGTAGTCTTCTGGTAAAGGAAAGATTTAGCTAGTTTATTTATTAATAATGACAAATATGTATTTGAACCGTTTCGCAAGTTACAATAAAAACCGGTTTTAAACTTTACAGAAACAGGACCAGCTATCTTGACGACCTGATATATATAAACCAGGCTGACACGCAGCTAAGCGCTAAAGCGTCGCTTGCATTAGTTAATCGAATTTCCTTTGCAATGTGATACTCTTATTCTCTACGCTCACAGCCTCGCTTCGGCCTTCAGCCTCAGACTTACGTGTTCTTTGGATGTTTTACGACATACCACGATATTTGATTGAAATCAAATTTAAAAATTGTGGCTAGCTGGTTGAAGGAACATATTTGGCCCGTGTTTGTAGGGTGAAATGTTTTTTACTCAAGGAAAAGTCCTACGAAGTAGTCCAGAGAGTTCAGTGACACCCTGTATATGTAATTGACTCGTTAAACGTCACTACTGAGTGTTGCTGTCAAAAAAAGCTATTAAAACTTTTGATGATAAAGTTTAAGTGACAAACCCTTCCAGTGTTGCTAGACTTTCATAAAGTTTAGTGTGAACTTCTTCAATCCACGTTTAATAGTAGTGTTACACATTAAAAGCGGAAACGCTGTATAATATTTCAATGGAAACCCTTAAATAAGGCTTTGATGGTTTGCAGTACAAGGGAATAAAATTATTATATAATCTGAAAAATCAATTAAGAGTATAGTTTTAAGTTTATTAAGTGTAAAATTTTTCATAATAAAAATACTTTATTTTTTAATTTGTATAACCTTTAGTTTATGACTTATAACCTTGATATTGAACGTGTCACATAATTATTTTTAAAATGTGGAAACGTCTGAATGAATACTTTTGCGTCCGCACGACAGTTAGCTGTAACTTCTACCAACTCACGTAGAAATCGACGAGATTTATTTGTAGAAACTGATATCAGCTGACATAGTAGTAACGTTCAAGAGAACATAACATCACATAGTTTCTCGGTTTGTTTTCGCATTTTATCAGTGACTGTGACTTTGTTGTCTAGTTTTAAATGTTGTTTGCTTAACTTTTTGCTCTGCCTACACAAACAAATAAAACTAAACGATTAAAAACCCAAAGTTCTTATGATTCGTTTATTTTACTATACAGGAATGAAGTATTATTTCATGACTTGGTCCTAAGGAGACGTTTTTGATACGAGCTCAAGTTTGATACGAGCTGATTTATATTGATCTAAAGAAACAGCTGTTACACTGATTTACAAAATTTGACAACTCATTGTTAAACCGAAACAACCCCATGGAAACAGCCGATGTCCATGCCACTAAAATATCATTTAAATGATAATTTCTCCCGTTTTCTTCCAAAACAATCTTTTATTAACCTATGTTTAAAAGTTACACTTTAGCACGTTAGTACATGTTTCTTAAACAGCTGTTTTAGAGCAAAATGACAAAACGTGTTTTACACACAACTTGGCAGCTCTACTCAGAACCTAAAGTCGGTGGTCAGTTATAACTAAGGACTAAGAACTTATCCATTAGCACTAAACTGTTGGCTACTGCTATCATCAAGCTTCAAAGAACCTATGTCTCACACGTTGAGAGATAAGTTTAGTTTAAGTCAAGTAATTAGTTTAATTTAGTTCAAGCTTATCTTTTGGGCTCATAACTCATTAACGTCTTTTCCTTAGAAGAAACGGATTTTGCAGATGAATATTGTTTTTTTGGATTGGACATTACATACTGTTGAAAAGGTATTTCCTTCAAGACAAACAATGCAGCAAGCTGTACTTCTAAGAAATTGTTCGATAATGTATAATGTTTTATAGCCATCTGCAAGACCTCCATTCTACTAACCTCTAGCGGGCGCTCCCCACTAGCGCCATCGGGTCAACAATTACGTAGAAAGGGTCTGTAAAGTTTGGTGTGCTTACCTTGCCTCGTAAAAGGTTATTCAACCGTCTACAGACATAATTGACATTCTGTATATTTCGAGCAGAAACAAATTAAAACCAAAGTATTTCTGATATAACTTACTAAAAAAGTAGCTAAGTGATAACTATTTTGTCTAAATGCACATGTTCGTGACAAATTCTTCGTAATTCACTCGCATTTTACCTCCGTTGTAATAATTTCCAAAGGCCACCTGCAAAGTCTCAGACAAAACTGTTCATTGAAGGCATAGTTATAATATAATAGTGTAATATGTTATCATATTTAACAGTAATAAAAGGTGACAACAATGCAAAGAGTTTAAGCCAATAAGTTTTCTGAAATAGTGAAACTGTGGTTATTAAACCTTTGAGAGTTTTAAACTTAAAAATGATGCTTAATGCGAAAGAGTTAGATGTTGTCGATTAGGTTTTCGACTTTATATTCTGCTGATACCTCATACAATTAGTTGAGCATATCATATAATTATTCATTAGGCCTACAGATTCGCTTACATAGAACTACTAGCAGTAAATACTATTCTACTTTATTATATACTGTAGGATGTTATATAGGTGCCTGTAATGATTTATATATTCTCTAATCGAAAATGGTCTTCCAGATTTACGTGGGGGTACTATAGAGGTAAATCTTTGTCTGTAGTTTATCAAAATACTAGTTTAGTTAGTCAAATGTCTTGGGACGTTAAAATGTTATCAATTAAGATCTTCTTCTAGTTATAAAGCTTGTGCAAAAAAACTAAATCCCCCTACGTTGTTATTGTAGGTTAAAATCATTTAATTCAGATAAACTCTACAAGGGTGAAGCAATTTACATTAAAGGAAAAATAAATGTAGATGTCACATCAACATGGCGGGAGAAAGCTCACCTACAACTCGGTTACTGATTGATGCCATTTGCTTCTTTGTCAGCAAGATTTGTTATTTGTTGTTTTGTATATTTTGAGTAAAGTACCAAAGAAACACTAATCCGTTGCGTTATAAAATCCACATTTATAGCTAAGCCGATATATTTTAAATCCATATACCATTTTATTATAAACAAAATTTAAACTGGTTATTAATACAATTTCGTTTACGTTTAGTTATTGTTAAGAACCCCTTGTTTTAACTCATAATAAAGCCTATTGACAAAAATGCATAAGGTGAAATAGTGCACGCTTAATAAATAAGCTTAAGATAAGATAAGATAACTTTATTGCCAGACAAAATAAATTGCATTAGGCATCACAAAATGCATGAAATAGAATGACAAACAGAGACAATAGTAACAAACATTGAAGTAAATACTATACGTAAGATTCATCTTCCCTTACTTATCCAATATTCATCAATACTGCAGAACGTGTTCTTCACTAAACATTTTGTCAGGCTTCTCTTAAAAGTTTTAATGTTTTCTTCTTTTTTTAAGTCTTCAGGCAAATTGTTGTAAATTTTCACTAAATTATAAATTGTATGATTTTGCAAAATGATGTGTTGTGACTTGGTATTGCTAATTTGTTTTGACATTCTCGAAATATAGCGCCAGTTATTAATAAACCTTTCCTCAACTATTAAAGATACTGAAGAAAGATTTTGCGCTTGATGGTCACCCTGTATAACCTAATTAAATAGAAACTAAGACTATATTGCTAAGACTACTAATTTGATAATATTCCTCATATAAGTGGTATCTTTAACTTTTAGGTTTAGGTATCTTGAAAAACACAAAACAAAAGTAAGGCCTTAGCTGTATTTTTAGTTATAAAAGGACATTGTACTGCACCTTTACATATTTCAATACAAGCATTTAGGGTTTTCCTCGAGGAAGTTTATGGTATAAGAAATCAGGATTGTGGGTTTAAAACAAAGAAAGACAGTAGAGTAACCTTTTTCCTTTAAGTCCACTTTTTCGTTACCAGTTTGAAAACAACTTAAGGCTTCACGAATAACATCGGTAAAACGTGCTTTCCGATTTTAAGGATTTAGGCGTATTTGAAAGGAGAGAGATTTTCTATTGTACAGGTAAGGAACTCTTATCCAAACCTGAGCTCTACAAATTGGCAGCCATACTTTGCCTTTACAGTCCTTTACCCTGAATGTCTGAGATATGGAGCTTTGGTGTCTTGTCTAATAAATAAAATCTAGTTGTGCTGAACCTTAAAATTATCAATCAACTTATTCTTATAAAATCGGTCTTATAAATCATAGCACAATGTCCTATGTAATGTGATTAGCGACATGAAAATCAATATAATGTTAATTCTTGACGTTATAGAAAACAACGTCAAACAAGCTAAATATATCGAATCATTCTTACTTTTGTATCAACGTAATTTTAAACTCAGTACAACACAAAATACTAGTCAAACTTTAAAAACCTTAAAAACAATAACGAATTAAAACCAATAAGTAAACAACATTACTGAAGTAACTGACTTGTGCTGCATATTGGGTAGCCGTTTCAAAGTATAAAACGAGGCCGACACGCAGCTAAACGCTAAAGCGCCACAGGTATGAGTGAATCAAATTTCATTTGAAAATTTTTAACAAAAATTAAAGCTTTATGTTCTATTACTACGAGCGTTACGAGGCTGTTCGTTGCGCTTACAGCCTCGCTTCGGCCTTCGGCCTCAAATTTTTATGTTCTATTATGAAGAGTGTTTCGAGGCTGTTTGCAGTGCTCACTTTGGCCTTAGGCCTCACATTCACGTTTTTTTACTGGAAGTTAAACTACATATCATAAAAGGAAATACCTTTCAAATTCCAATAAAATTGGACTACTCATTCCGCTGTCATAGCGAAAAATCACCTTTTGGCCGTCATTTTGAAACGACTTGATGAATTTTCATAATTCTTGGTATATTGATGTATGGTAACAAAATACATATTTATTTTGAACTTCGTCAAAGTCTACCGAAATCAACAGTTTTAAATCATTAAAACCTCTTTTTTGTTACTATTCGCCCCAAAAGGAGGGTTTTGGTAGTCCGCTTTAGCTGGGTAATGAACTCGACCGAGATATTTACAAAAGAAACATTTATACCATTTTCGTTGAAAATCAGACACTAAATGCGACCTGTAGATATAATACCATGTATGTGACAGTTTTTTGTTTTACTTTTTATATGTATATTGTTATGTTGTACATAGGTATATACAGTTTTGTAAAATGCCCAAAACGTTTCTGGGGTCGGGATTTCATGGTACCGTGCCTGGATCTTACCGTGCTGACCGCATGAATATCTCATTTTCACAAAGAAAATTCGATGATAAGACAACTTTGGGCGCACACCTACAGATGAGCTTGTCAAGCATATCTTGGTAAAGCATAAATAATCAACAACTGTGTAAGTGTAAGCGGTTGTAGTTGACTGTTGTTAAGACAGCACGTGTAGTGGTAACAGCAGCTACGTGATGTTACGGTGGTAAGGCCTAGTCTTTGTTGTCAGCTCATGACGTTTAACATACTCTTCTACGTTTAACAGTTAATATTTTTATAATACCACCTGCACGTATCAAACAATATTTAAAGCTAATACACAGAGACATCATTTTGTGAATAAATTTTCTATTATCAAGGTTTAAGTTTTAAGTGCTTAGAATATTTAATTTAGAGCATTTTGCACTTTGAAAAGATAAGTAAGGACGAAGTACTTTGTAATGTACTTTTTGAACTTAATGTTACGCTAACGATTATAATCACGACTATTTAAAAAAGGTTGCTACCAGATTTTAATTTAAAATTTAATACTTTAGCATAATTTATCCGTTGATACTCTAAATTTACGTTCCTACTTATCCTATTGCTTACGTATATAGTACACGTAGGGTTCTTTCGACCCTCACGTTTAGTCGTTTTAAAAGGACTTATTTTGTTATTTAGTAGGAATTCTGGAATTACTTTTAAGGTTTGAGCTCCTGTTAAAATTAAACAAGCTCACAGTGTTATTGTGTTTTGACGCGGCCTAAAACATTTTCATGGTATTACGGGTGATTTCAAACTAAGAACACATTGTTAACGAGTCAAAGTTTCACGTTTGTTAGTACAAACACGAGAGTAGGTCAAACGTGACTGAACCACAAACCTAACATTCAATTTACTCTTTGACGTCTTGGAAATTCCACTTTAATTCAAATCCATATGGACTATTTACAAAAGAGAGGATAAATTGTTACAATTGTGTTAAGTTTCAAATAATATTGCCGTTTTATTATTCACTTTATAAGCCTAAAGTAGAATGAATACATACTGACATCCAAGTAACTAACTCGTTAAAAGAACGAATGTATTCAAGTCCAGTTATCGTGGTCTTTATGTTGGTGGGATATTTCATCTTGAGTCAGGTTTTCACCTGATATATCACGTGATATGCTATACTACGTGAATATATCAATACATGCTGTTGATTTTCATTTTACGTAATTCTTCAAACTTTTCAAAATGTTTTTTATGCGCATAAACTACTTGTTTTGGCAAGTAAGCCCCAAACTAAATATTAATCAGAATTTGATAAGAATAAAACGCAAAAACTAATCTTTTTCGAGTTATAAATATTAACAGTGGGTTTTAGCCACAAAGAGTTCCAATATGATGTCTTTAAAACATATTATTCATTTTTCCGTTTAATTACATTTGCAGACGGTACTCTCAGTAGTATTCAAAATACCGTATATTCTTTATTTTACATATTAGCTATCGAAAAAACTGTACAAGTAAGAACTGAATCTAAGGTAGATATTGGAGCTTGTGTAAAAGGATAAGCCTTTTCTATCTGAAGCTAAGCTCTACAAATAGGCAGCATTATTTGACCCTTCTCCGGAAAAGACAGGCATGTCTTCTTCCTCCAAAACCTCCTGAAACTGGTAAAACTACGGTTAAAACTCTACAGGGAAATAATTTAAAGACTCAACAAAATAAACATGTGTGTGTTTGATAAATATAAGCATACCTGTACATTCTTACACTAAACTACAACACTATCCTAAGGAAATAACAGGTTTATAATGACTAACTAAATGGAAACATATAAAAATGAAAACAAGGATGTAAAATATGTTGTTACCGACAAACTATGACACCATAAATTGCGTACAATGCCTAAGGTTAGCAGAAGTGTATGAAATAGCCTGTATTCATCACTTTGACGAGGTACGCATACAAAGCCTACGACATTCGGCAATGTATAAAATACACTATTGATAATTTTTCCTTAAGACATAGAATGCGGTGTTCTAGTTTGACGTACGGGACACACTAGACTTAGCACCAAATTTGGAAACTTACACTACAATCATTTTACAGGACGGTGCTTAATTCTGGATCTTTGGACCCTCAAGAGTGGGAAGTCACAACTCCCTCAGTGCTACTAATGTTCTTTACTTAATCTAGATGGTATACAGTATGGTACACGGTTTCTGACTGATCCCTTCATGGAAGGAAACAAAAGGTTTATGAATTCTTAGAATTTTAATCTTGGAGCTTTATTACTCTATGTTATTACCTTTCTTCCTCGAAAAGATGTTATTTCTTACTTTGCGGAACAAAGACCTGGCACAAAAATCTTAGTCATTGTATAGATTCACTTGCATTGTCTTTAAATTAAATTTTAGTAATAGTAAGTGGCACAATAATTTAAGTATCTTTGGAAATAATATTTGTTTGGTTTATTTACGTTCTGACTACTTGTGCACGGTTGAAGAGGGGACAATTCTTCAATGAGCAAGCATGCTACTGTACATACTGTTTAAATGTGTAATGTTTACATTATAAGGATGTTTTTTTGAAGTGTAAAATGTATCTTGACTTGGCTAATGCAGTTGTATTGTTAATTTTGCTGAATAAATGACTTATTGACTTATAAATGCTGGTTCTGTATTTAATTTAAAATTATTGAACAATGGTTACGTTATTTAATAATTTTCTGTTTTATTTTAAAGGGATTTTCTACTAATTTTTACATGGCTTCGATAAAGTCCAAAGTGGAACCTTATGAACAGGTTACGTTGAAATGGCGAAGATATAATAATTGTTGGTAAAACAAACCATTCCAAAATAGCGAATTTGTATTAATGCACAGAGATGCATTTGGCATTTGTATAACTCTTTGCGAAATGTCATTAAAATACTTGTTAATCAATTGTTATATAGTAGTGGTAGAATATCATCAAACTTATTAATGAAGTCATCATTTAGTGATAAAATGAAAATGTCTTTTTACTCAATTTTATTCTAAACAAGAGGGAGCTACATTATTTCGTATTTCAATACGTTTTAAAGTAGTTAACAAGGAGGTACAAGGTATAAATGGTCTCTCTTTGGTTATGGACTTGAAAGCTTATTAAAATACGAAATATTGTACCTCCTTTTCTTTTTCTTTTCTATCGTCTATTGTAGTCTACTCAAGTCATTAGTCATTTAATGTCCTCTCATCTTCATCTAATGATGTAGTAAGATAGATTTATTGCGTTTAAAACAGGTAACACGGTGGAAATTAGGAAAACTTACAATATTACAAATGATAGAAATTTCAAGAATAAAATTAGTTAGTTTACAAAGGTTAAGATAGAATTAAGGCAGGTAATTTATAGATGTTAGCTGAATTAACCGAACAAACAAAATATAGAATTGGCCTTGGAACCAAAACCTGTAGTTAAATGTAGGCCTAGTTTTATTACGTTTGTGTTTATTTGATTTGAATTTTGAAACGTTATAACTATAAAACCGTATTATTTTATCAACAATCCACAAAACATACACTTATCTGCACTTAAGCGTTTGTTTGTGAAACAAACTAGCTTTCCTTGGGAGAGAAGAGTAAACATTTTGAATGCCTCTTATTACGAATGTTACGATAGTATTTTACTTAGTGCGATCAGGTGAATCAGTAAAACATTGCGTCACTAAAAATCCGCAATGAAAACGGAACGAAAAGGAAAGCTATTTAAAGAGTAAAGTATGAGAACGTTTAGGAAATGCGATAAAACCAGCACCTTTCCATCTCACTTGAGAATGAAAGTTCTGCGTCACTACGATAAATATTCTCACACGTTCCAGAATGGTTTGAACCTTCATTTATAAAACATAGGTTTCGCCCGTAATGGAATTTACAGATCTGTGGCTAGTATTTGTAAGTTTGAGATACTTTTAACATACTTTGTTTCGTACATTGTCTTGACGTCTTTGATAAATTCGTCTTTCAATTCTTTGTTTGAAGTTTGTTGTTGACGATGGGAGGATTTCAGAAGTTGAACTATTATTGCGGACATTTTCCATCGTTAGTGAACAAAAAGGATCGTCTTTCAAGCAAGAAGTGTTTCCAAGTTGCTTAGAAACCACCAAAGTTAACCCCTTTTTTCAACTCGAACAAACATACCTATAAATAATTGTTCCACCAGATTTAGGAAGGATATATGGTAAAATATGTTCAAAAATTATGTGCGCTTTCTAAAAAGCACAAGTTGCTAAATTCCCAACAGCTCGGATTAAAAAAAAAGTACTTTGACTGCATTGAACGCTTTGATGCCAAGATGATCTATTGCAAAAGCATAGAATGATTAACAACGTCGAACGCTTCGCTGATATATACTCGTAAACAAGACCCAACATACTCTCTTTGTTGTCCAAGGATGCTGAAATGTTAGAGACGAAGTCAAACCGAAACTGTTTAATAAATAATATATAACCGAAATCTAAAAAAAGACAGACGGTCTAGAAAAACCTTTACGAAGATCTTCGAGAAAGCAGACTGAATGGAAGATTGAGTATTTTAAGTCTTTTAGGTTTAATCACAATTTGAACTTCGATACCATTTGTGGGTGCTATAAACATGGCTTTCTGTGTGATTGTTCCTGACATGCTCAAAGAGGCCATGCCACTGGCACCTCCAACTTGTCTGGCGATGGCAACAAGTATTTCAGTTCTGATACTTTTTGGGATAGCTTTCTTGTAATAACTAGCTTGAAACATTTTGATCTTGCCATCTTTAGTCAACATCTTCTTTCACTTTTTGACTGACTGCTAAAATTAACCTTGTTGCTGTCTCCTGTCCCAGGGGAAAGGTTACCGACCGTCCATAGGAGCAGGGATGCCAACTGTCGATGTTCTCTTTGGTTGTTATATAATCAGAAGGGCTTTTTCAGTACTGGTTGCCAGAAAGTTCAATGCTGTCTTCTTTGTTTAGAAGTTATTATCATATTTAATTATTTCAATAGTTTTGTTGCATACACTATTTATAGTGGCATTTATTTTTCTGCACTGTTTACTATGTATAGCTTGAATTTTGGTTTGTTATTTTTCACCCATATGTTTTAAAAGACCCAACAAAGAAATGGGTTTGTTGACTTGTTGCTATGTTATGTTGTGACAAAATAATATGTGAGATACAAATTAATGAAGTAAATCATTTATAGTTCATGTGAATAAAAAGTGTTTAAATCAAAAAATTGGAGTCAGATTAATTAGTAAAGTTCACATAGTGGTGAAACCCGACGTGATATCTAATTCGATTAAAGCTTATAACAATAAATATGGAAGCTTTAATATTACAGAGAAAGCACTGTCGTACTTCATTTACCAAGACGTTCAACACCTTATTGGAAAAGTTGGAAGGTGAGGAAAATGAAGATGAGGTAAATATTTTGATGACTAGGCTAGAAAGATTATTGGGGGATTTAAGTAAATATGATGATAGTATCCTACCTTTAATACTTGAACAAGATGATGAGGCTAAGTTTGAATCAGAATACAGCTCAGTAGAATCATACAAGGAGAAAATGGATATAGTTAGGATAAAGGCTAGTTCATTTCTGAATAGGAAAGCTAAGAAAGACAGCGATGAACTATCTAGCTGTACTAAATGTTCGTCGCCAGGCTCTTCAAGGAAACAGCTGCACCTACCAAAAATAGAAATTAAACGTTTTGGTGGGGACATCAAGGATTGGCTTTCATTTTGGAGCCAGTTTAAGCGAATCCATGAGAACAAAGACATAGAGGCTGATGACAAGTTTCAATACCTAATACAGGCAATGGTTGTAGGTTCTAAGGCCCGTGACATAATCGACAGTTTCCCTGCCACGGCCGAGAACTACGAGAAAGCAATGATGTGCTGAAAAAGAGGTTTGGAAGAGAAGAGTTGCTTATTGAGCATTATGTTAGGGAGCTCATAAGTTTAGTAATCAAGAACACAAATTCGGTTAAAGGAAAATAAATGTATCACAGCTGTACGACCGACTCGAATCACACTTGAGAGCTCTGGAGTCGATTGGAATGACTCGTGATAAGTACGCTGCAATGTTATTCCCCTTGGTTGAATCGTGCATCCCAGAAGAGGTGTTACGAGCTTGGATCAGGAGCCCGCTTCACAAAGTCGCAGATGTGGGAACCGATGAGACTCAAATATCTACAGTAATAGGCTACAACAACTATTGACTTTTTTGAGGTGTGAAGTTGAAGGAGAAGAGAGAATTTCCATGGCAAAATCAGGTTTTAAGGTGATGGAAACCCAATCATACCCTACCAAAGAGTCAAAGTTTAAAAAGGTAGCAGAAGAGAGTGTGCCGACAGCGAGTAACTTATACTCTGGCGGTAACTCACCCAACAAACGGATTTCTTGTTTGTTTGCGAAAACCTCATGAGTAAAGAGTGTTTTAATGCTCAGAGAATGACCACAACTCAAAAGAAAGAACTTGTAAGTAAGAAAAATGGTTGTTTCGTGTGTCTGAAAGTAGGCCACTTAGCAAAAAACTGCAAGTCTAGTATCAAGTGTATTGTATGTTCCAAAAGGCATACAACTATCATGTGTCCAACCCTGGACAGCAAAGAAACTACTAAACCTGCTGAAAACAATTCAGAACAATTAAATACTGAGAGTAGGTCTAATTCCAGTACAACCTTATCTAGTCAAAGTAAGCCTACGTCTGGTCCTGTTTTACTGCAAACATTAGTAGTAAAATTGGGTTCCGATGAAACGTATTCGACAACCGTAAGAGCCCTAATAGATAGCGGTTCACAACGATCTTATTTACAGAAAGAAACAGCTGAAAGGTTGAACCTTGAAGTAGTTGGGAATGAGGAGTTAGTGCACACTTTGTTTGGTGGTGTAAAAAGCAAGATAAACAGACACAACCGATACAAAGTAAGTGTTTCTAATGTACAAAATGGAAATAGATGTTTTATGAATGTTCTAGATCAGCCTACTATATGCGGTCCTGTACCAAGGTTAACCCAAGAAAAGTGTCATGAGGAATTAAAATTCAGAGGAATTGTTCTCACCGACTTTGGCAAGGAGGACCGAAACATTGAACTTCTCATTGGCGCGGATGTCTTAGGTAACATCTTGACAGGACAAACAATAAAGCTTGACTGTGGCTTAGTAGCAACAGAAACCATACTAGGATGGACTGTTATGGGACGAGAAACCCGAGAGACTAGCACAAATGAATCTCATGGAACATTAATAACAAGTCTCTTTGTACAAACAGACAACCTACCAGATCTATGGGAGTTAGATGTCTTAGGGATCTCTGACCCTTATCAGAAACAGTCAAAGGAGGATATGGACCAGGCCGTAATGAAACACTTTAGAGACACGGTAACCATAAACAACGAAGGTAGATACGAGGTAACGCTACCCTGGATTGATATTAAATCTGAGTTAAAACCCAACACTATAATTGCAGAGAAAAGGCTTTTAGCTACGACAAATAAATTGATGAAGGAAAACAGACTAAAGGAGTACGATGACGTTTTTCAGTTATGGCAGAAGACTGGAATAATAAAACAGGTTGATGATGAGAAAGTGAGTACAGGTTATTTTTTACCACACCATGCCGTGATTAAAGAACAATCTACGACAAAAGTGAGACCAGTGTTTGATGCGTCCTGTAAAGCCAAAAATAGCATCTCACTAAATGATTGTTTAGAAAAAGGACCGAATCTCCTTGAAGAAATACCACCAATTTTGGTTAAGTTCAGAGAGAAGAAAATTGGAGTAACATCTGATATAGAGAAGGCTTTTCTACAGATATCTATGAATGATTCAGACTGCGAGTACTTGAAGTTTTTATGGTGGGAGAATTATAACAAAAAAGCGCACCGACTGGCTGCTTGCAAAAATCGAAGTTTACCCTGGAAAAGATGGCGTAAACCGAGTTTTCAAACTTAAAACAGCTTCTGGATTCTTGATGACCACTCCAACGTCTGTATCCTTTAGAAATGCATCATTCAGTGAAAAAAAGAAAACCAAAAATCAAAGATTGTACTGCGGAAGCCAAACCTGAACCTCATGGACCTGATGACGAACTACACCGAATAATCGAAACTCAAAAACTCAGCAGGACGGCTCGAGGAAGAAAAGTAACTCTACCAGGAAAACTGAAAGACTTTATAATGGAATGAAAATAAGGCTTTTTCTTATAGAAAAAGGGTGGGAGGATGTTGCATACACTATTTATAGTGGCATTTATTTTTCTGCACTGTTTACTATGTATAGCTTGAATTTTGGTTCGTTATTTTTCACCCATATGTTTTAAAAAGACCCAACAAAGAAATAGGTTTGTTGACTTGTTGCTATGTTATGTTGTGACAAAATAATATGTGAGATGCAAATGTAATGAAGTAAATCATTTATAGTTCATGTGAATAAAAAGTGTTTAAATCAAAAAATTGGAGTCAGATTAATTAGTAATGGGAGGATGTTGCATACAGTATTTATAGTGGCATTTATTTTTCTGCACTGTTTACTATGTATAGTTTGATTTTGGTTCGTTATTTTTCACCCATGTTTTAAAAGACCCAACAAAGAAATAGGTTTGTTGACTTGTTGCTATGTTATGTTGTGACAAAATAATATGAGATACAATAAGTAAATCATTTATAGTTCATGTGAATAAAAGTGTTTAAATAAAAAATTGAGTCAGATTAATTAGTAAAGTTCACAAGTTTCTGGATGACTCTTGGCAATTTTCAATACTTGACTGCAGTAGAATTGCATTCCTGCTAATTCTGAATCATGCAGTAGAATTTAACAAAGTAGTATTTTCCAGTATTGGTGCACATTTCAGATTATGAGTCAAAAGTTATCCGAGAAACCAATGAAATTAAAAACATTATATTCAACAACAAATCTGCATTTAACTGTCTAGAAGCTGGAACGAGTCCTTTCGTGGTCGGCATTCTTTGTGTCACAGCCAATGAGGACATTGACAGTTGGCGTCTCTGCTCTAATGGACGGTTAGCAGCCCTGCCACCATTATGATAGCAGTTCAGCCAAGTGATTGAAGATGGTAGGCCTACTCCACAGCGAGCCTGGAAGCTAACTGTTATGACGTGGTGTAAAGAGGAAAAATTAGATGTACTTAAGGTGTACTTAACTAGCCCGTACTTGTTAGAGTGACCTGTAATGCCGAGCTCAATTGTGGGCCCGGTTGGGGGGAAGGGGAGGTTGGTATACATGTTAAAAACTTATCTATTTAGATCAAATCTGGCAACAAGTGAAAAATAAAGTCAGGAGAGAAAAATGTATGTGACCAATGCTTAATCTTAATCAGGGCTATTCACTGCACCGAAAGAAACTAATCAGTCTTTCAGAAAATCAGCTGTTGACTGACCATGACAAAATGTTACTCCTGATGTAAAAATATTCAACAAAGACAAACAAATGAGTTTTGTTTTACTTTAAAATCGTAAAAGGTGCGCAATGATTATTTTAAATATCATGTTAAAATATTGCATATATTTTAAACTGTGAAAATTGTATCCCAAGCGCCAGTTTATAAAATATTCCTGGTAAACCAGATTTTAACATTCCATTTAAACTTCTAGAATGAAGGTAACATTGTTATACTCTGTTTCCTCGACAAGACAACGCTGCCTTTTGAGAAGAGGGTAAAAGTAAAGCAATTAAAAGTTGGATCCAAACTTGTACATTAAAAGAAACCGTTGTTCGTGATACTGTTTCAATCTGGCTAAAAAGAAAATTCACTTTGGTTCTGGCATATTTCTGAAAACTGACATTGTGTGTTGATTTTGCTTCAAATATGTGAACCGTCTTTGAAAGTGAAACTATATTTTATATACTAACATAACTTGTTTAAATTTTAAACTCTGCATGTATGTAACTATACACAATGCTATACTTAGGCCTATACCAAGGTTAGTATACTAACCTTGGGCCTATACGAGTTCCGATAGCGTTTTCTATTCAATAATGCAATGCATTTTAAAGTATTCAAACACCGTACAATAATTTAGTAAATCTATATTGTTCGGTATATTGTAAACATATGTATCTGTTTAAATTCACGTCACTTTACATTACTGTACCTAAACTTATACTGTTTTGTCAAACCTCTATATGAAAGTTTACTTTTTACTAGCTGTGTACCCATGCTTCGCCACGGATAAAATATTATAGTCTCATGACTTTAAAGTCTTTTCGCTTAAAGGCAGACTGTTATTCAACAACAACTGTTTTCTGACCATTCAAGGATTGGGTCTCTGTATATTTGCTCTAATAGTAATTGTAGTTTCGTAAACGAACTGAATTTATAGCTGAAGTAAATCTTAGTGTTGTATAAGATTATCCCCAGACGCGTTGTGGAAGCAAAGGTATTTCTTTTTATAAATATAGTTCTTTTTTTATGAGCCTGGCCAACCAGTCAGTTCAATGCAAGTGTGTAAAAAAGGCCGCGCACTCGTGTATGTGTGTGTGAACATACTAATATAACTAACATACTACAGGGTCACATTCCTAATGCATTCAAACAGCTAAAGATTTTGACAGTCCCATCACTATTTAACTACGAGAGCATCCTTCACGCTAGGCAGATAGAGGACAGTATGATATTAGAGGAAACCCACAATTATAATACAAGTCACAAAATTATATTCTCAGAATACCACAGGCTTTCTACATACGAGTGAGAGAAAACCCAGTTTTTAGGTAGGAAACTGATACAAGTTTTGCCACCTCAAATTAAACTAATTAAACACATTTAAGTTTGCATTAAAAATCTTTTGTTAGAAAAGTGTTTTTTCAGTATTGATGATTTTTGGGATTTTTTAGGACCATAAGTTTTTGTATGTTCTTATCTAGCTAACCAAAACCCTAGGCTATTAACCCTTCCAATCCTTGTCCCTGGCTCAACAGGGCAAGCTGACGTGCCCAACACCTTCAAGGACTCTGGGCGAGAAGACTAAGTTCAAAAGTAAGTAAGTGCGTGCATAGTAAGTTTCGGAACCAGTGAACTTCAGCGTGCTCGTGGTGAACAACTGTAAGTCATATTCGTCTAGACATCGTACACATCTTCGCTGGTGGGACTTCTGACCGAGAATGATACCAGCAAGCGAGTGAATGCACTTCGGGCTTGAATGTAATAAGACTGTAATGTGTAATTTAGTGAAATAAGAAACTGTAGTAATAGAGTACAGTAGTAGTTTGTAGCCATGAGATAACTATAATGTACATTTATAATTCATTGGGTTTAACATTAGTATAATACAATTTAGGCAAGGGTATGTTTGTTTTATAAATATATTTATTTTTATCAAGTATTGTTTGTTTTCCCAATAAACATGTTGATCTGTTGACCTTGAAATGAATGGGTTATTTAGGTTGTTTAGTAATATTTTTTATCATTTTCATTTAGGCCTAAAACACAGCAGCTATTAATTCCACGATATAAGCTCTTTTCGGAAAATATTTTAAATTGAAAATATTTACTTCATTCACGCTTAGGATGAAAAACGTTAACAAAGTGTTTCGCACGCTTGAAAATAGTTTCATCCCTCTATCTTTAGTTTACCTGTGATCGGCTTGAAAATCTCGAACCCTAATATTTCAAAAAAGTTTGATAGCCTATGTCTAGGTTGAAATGTTTTGTTCAGTTAAACAAGAGTAACTCTCTCTGGCAGATGGTTGAGTGTGTTGGGTTAAAACCTGTTTTGCGTATTTACTTGAGGTGAGTGTTTGTTCTGCTTTGGTCGGATATTCACCTACTTAAATCAAAACTTAATTTTAAAATACAATAAAAACCTTTGTGTTGCTAATAACTATTTTTGTTACCTTAGCAACTATTATGTTGTTTGAATTTTGTTCTTAACTTCGGCCAAACCCTCTGTGAGGGTAATAACGTTTAGGGGTTAAGAAAGAAATTAAAATCTACAGTTACGACAGAGCAGTCCATTTTATGAAATTCAGAGTGTTGAGCGACAGTTAATGTACAATCGTAGAAGAAATTATATCTAAAGTATTAAAATAACTTAGACAACCTGTACAATGTTGTTTTGGGTAATTTATCCGAAACATGTTCCAACAAATGAAAATTGATATCCCCTCTGGCATTTGCTTTTCCAATTTCTTAGCTAATTTAATATTGTACATTTCTGTTGCTTTCAGTAGGTCTAGTTATAACAAAATATGTCGAAACACTTGCCAATTTATAGTTTCGCCTAAAATAGAATGAATTAACCATTTGAACTATAAACAATTTTAATAACATTACAATTTTGTAATTTTGCTTTAAAAACTGTTGACACATGTATTGAAGTGCTAAAGTGTCAATTTTAAACCCAGGGAAGTTAAATATTGTTGAATGATATTTTTACCTCAGGGAGAAACATACCATTTAATTATCCTTTTGTGACATAGATATCAGCTGTTTCAACGAATTTGTAGTTTTATAGTTTTGAATTTTAACATTGATTTACTAAAATTTAAAACAAGGACGCAGTAGTAGTTTAGGTGCAAGGTTAGTATATAGGCTATATACTAGCCTTGGTTTAGGTGCACCAAAAATGAAAAGAGTCCAGGAAATAGTCTGGCCTTTTTTAGTTACAGTTCTTACGCTAACCTTCTTGTATTGAAATAACTATTACAAAACAGCTTGACAAGCTGGCATTTATCGTTCCAAACGCAACGTAAAAGGAAATAGTTGTTATCTTCTTAGTTTTGGAAAAAACCATATCAATGAACTAAAATAGTTAATGTAACATTTAACATATAAGAAACTCCATAGTTTTAATCCATAATAAATTAATAGTTTAATATGTTTGGACTTATTGTAATTTTGCAGTACGGTACGGTATGAAAAGTACTGTCAGTTCCATTTCCAGTGCAAGATTGCAAACTGTTTCCGTGTTCAGTACCTCCTCATACGTGAATTTGGGATAATTTACGGAAAATGCCTTTCGTTATAATTAGTTCAATATACTATTACATTCATATATTCCTATAAAAACCACACGTCCACTTATAATCAAGTTCTCAGCTAAAACCAACATTCCTACTATTCTAGGTTACACTTACATCAGGGTGAGGGTATTTATATTTTCAAAGTAATAAACATCTTGGGGGTAAGTTAAACAATATATACGAAACCCGTATCAAAGGATTATAATGTGCATCGATTTATGGACTACGGTTACAGAAACAGGTTGTATTGATTTCGTGAAATATATGGAACAATTTTTATTTTAAACTAATTTGAATTATTTAAAACAAGCTTTTATAGAGTAGATAAGATATTTAACACTTGATTGGTTAAAGCATATGGATAATAATAACAACTCTGCATGTACAGAAGTAACAACAAAGAGTGGCTAGAATGATATGATTGTTCGGTTATATAACAAACCTTGGTTGAACGAAATCGATGATGATCAGTCAGCAATGATTGAACGGCCAATGTTTTGATTGATGCAGATGAAATGTTACAACTATGTTCCCCAAGGCTACGGAATCGTTGTATACATTTGCACGCACATTTCCCAGAAGACAACAAATGCTATTACACCAGTAAACTGTATTTATCAATATGCTGTTAAGAATAATAATATTAAGTAATTTAAATTAAAATATTTTGTGTATTTTCAATTTCTATACAGCTTAGTTATTGTCTTGTTTATTTATTATTAAAATACAAAATTCCTGGTTAACTTCTACCTATAGATTGTTTCAAAATTGGTGTTTGATTACTATTTGAGTTATGCCATGATTATTTTACTAACGGGCTGTTTTGTATATTGTTGCATAGTGAGGAAGATAAAAGAACGTTGTCTCTGTATATTTGATATATTACGTTTTTTGTAAAATATTTGTTGAATCATCAATCGAATGCAGTTAAAAACTTAGGGCCAATCTAAAGTCGTAAGTATTTCAAAGAAAATAACAGATCCGTTTTCACATTAAAAGCTTGTATTTTATAAGAGAAATGAACTTGTTAAACAAATTGAGACAAATGAAGATTGACACGGGGTATAGCATGTTTTGTTGTGAGTTCGGCGGCTTGTTCGCCATGTTCATTGTTGTTGTGTCGACAGAATGTCCATGCAAAAACAAAATATTTAAATAATAATGATTACTGAGAACCCCTTTCAGTGATGCTGATTCAATGTTGGTACTGAATTATTGTATAAAGCAATGTTTTAAGGCTAAGGTTAAATAGTTTATTGTGACACCTATTATAAAAACTATTTCTTTAATGAACGCTGAAAAGTAATTGATTAATTATTTTTTCAAATTGTTCGTTAAAACAGTTTCGCCAACTGAACGTATTTAATGTATGGAATTATTTTTCACTTTCAATACATATATCGTAATAATTATTTATTTCTAGATAGTCAGTTTTGGCATCAGAATATTACGTGTCAACCAAATCAGTTTAATATTTAACCGTGATATTAGTGCCTTGACACATTTTATTAAATTAAAGTGTTAAACTTGCAAAAGGTTTTAAAAGAATTCCTTATTTAACAAGATCGGCTTCATGCTTGTAAAGGCACATAGGCCCTATTCAACTCTTTGTATGATGTATCCCATTATGTATTCCATAATTCGTTGATTTTAGAATAAATAAATACTATATAATGTACACATTTTACAAGTTCACTAAATGTTTACAGCGTAGACGCAGTTATAAAAGGACGCACGCAAAAGGAGGAAATCAACACAAGCATAATAATTATAGTATAAACAGTACAAAACCCATATGCATTTTTTCAACAATTTATAGCATACGTATAAACATAGTGTTTGATAAGTAGCTGACCCATTTTATTTTGCTATAGTTGCCACACTAAATGTGACAGCTGCACAATTTTTAGTAACACTGAAAGGTAATATCATGAGGTTTTATATAAAACAGCTGAATATTGTTTTGGAAACGTACTGCAGCAGGCCCGGTGATCTTATACCGTAGCCGGTAATTGGATGTGGCAACACATGGAGCAACACTAGCGCTTCCCGCGACTTGCTTTGTAACTAGTGACATTTACCTTAAAATATCCTAATCCTTTTTGTACAAGATTACAAAACTTGTGGACGTAATGAGTTATAAATGTAAGTGGCCTGCAAAGGAATGCACAGGATCACCTTGCTGTGGAAATATATCAAACTTGTAACTATTGCATTATACATTATAGAAAAACAAACCTTCTAAACCACTACATGAAAATATAAAACAATAATGTTTCGTACACTATGTGTTAACCAAAGGTCCCCTACAAAGGGAAAGTAGTTGTTAAAAGGGAGGAATGAAGACCCATCATTGGGAGCATAGTTTGTATAGTATGTTATCACATTTAAAGGCATATAAGGTGACAACAATGCAGAGAGCTGGTAAATACTAGTCACTGATTGGTCTAAATGCCAATTTCATATGTCTTGTGGCGATGAAAACAATAATAACTTTTATCCTCTGCCATTGTCAAGCCATAAATTACGTATATTTAACTAGTCAAAATTGCATTTTAATATTAGAACCAAGTTGTGAATAGTTAAAACAATACTAATTTAATTCAGATAAACACTACAAAGATGAAGCAATTTACTTGAAGGGAATACAAATGTAGATGTCACATCAACATGGCGGGAAAAAGCCCACCTACAACTCTGTTACTGATTGATGCCATTTGCTTCTTTGTCAGCAAAATTTGTTGTTAACCACAAGACTTGTTAAAAATAATACGTGTCGAATGTGAAACAGGTCAAAGCTTATGTACGTACTTTGATGGTATATTTTAGATAACCTTCTGAAAGTTACATTTTTTGTTCTTATACAGAAAAATCGGTTTATGGCGCGGCCGAATAATTCAAATCAGGGTATTGAATTGCCAGAAAATACATTCACATAGGTTATTCATACATTTAACTTTGCTTCTTTTGAACAAACCTAGCCATTTTTCAACCCAATAATGTATACAAGTATCTAGACCAAGAATGCATCATGCTCAATAATGCACTCTTGGGGTTGAACAAAATTTATTTCACCTTAGACTAAAACTAGTTAAGCGTTTGGGTTTGTGTTAAACAAAATCTGGACAGTTCATGTTGAAACTGGTCAGAAACTTATTTAGCCAACCAAATTAAAACAAAGTTCTCAATGAAGGAATTACGTTAAAATATTGGTTTCTGGTAGTAATTTGTTATTTAGAAGTCAAGAG
This sequence comes from Matsumurasca onukii, assembly GCA_018831715.1. Taxonomy (NCBI): domain Eukaryota; kingdom Metazoa; phylum Arthropoda; class Insecta; order Hemiptera; family Cicadellidae; genus Matsumurasca; species Matsumurasca onukii. The sequence continues at coordinate 35,661,987 of CM032062.1, forward strand.
CATTGGTATCGTGTTGACACCGGTAAAATATAGCGCCAGTTATTAATTTTCTTGTCACCAACCATTAGAGACGCTCAAGAATTATTTTGCTCTTGTTACTTATTCAATAAAAGTTATTCAAATTAAAATGAAATATGTTTTGTAAAGACCCTTCCTTAAATTGCTTCAAACGATTAATAAGTTAAATTCTTAGGTATAATGTAGTATCTTAAAAAAGCAACGAAGGGTAGGCATTGGTTGTATTTAAAGTTAAAACAAATATAAGTGGGCGATGTATTGCAAGTTTTATATTTTTCATTAGTGTTTAGGTTTCCCCATAAAATAACATAGTAAAGTAAAGCGTACTTGTGTTTTTACAACGAAGAAACTAAATAGAGTCTTTTCCCTGCTATAAGTCCACTTTTACAATTACTAGTTTTAAAACAACTGAATACTTTACAAGTAACATCATTAAGCCGTACGGATCTTTCAGATTTTAAGGATTTAGGCGTATTTGAAAGGAGAGAGATTTTCTATTGTACAGGTAAGGAACTCTTTTCCAAACCTGAGCTCTACAAATTGGCAGCCATACTTTGCCTTTACAGTCCTTTACCCTGAATGTCTGAGATATAAAGCTTTGAAGTTTAGTCTATATTTATAAAAAGCACTGGTTAACCTTAAAATAATAATCCATTTACTGTTATAATAAACCATGACAATACGTTAAGTAGCATAGCTATGTGATAATGGTTACAACAATTTCAATATCGGTTAATTTTGCAAAATATAACAAATAACGTCAAACGAGCTAAACCATTAGAAATCTTTATTTTGTATCTAATTAATACATAACTACCCTGAAATATGAATTAACCTCCCTACCAACTATAACCGTAGTATACCAAAGTTGAACTTAACCCAAGATTATAGTAGACCAAACTGTAGCATGCAGCATAAAGTGTGTTATTGGGTAGCTGTTTAAAAGTTTAACACAATTTATCTGTCTGCGCACACCTAGAAATGAGTTTGTCAAGCATGCCTTGGTAAAGCATATTAAATAAGCAACAACTGTGTAAGTGTAAGCGGTTGTAGTTGACTGTTGTTAAGACAGCACGTGTAGTGGTAACAGCAGCTACGTGATGTTACGGTGGTAAGGCCTAGTCTTTGTTGTCAGCTCATGACGTTTAACAAACTCTTCTGCGTTCAATATATCACATTTCAATAATCAAACATACAAGTATAAACATGTAAAATTTGTCTAGTTTATCGAGACGACGAAGTTAGGACTACAAAGTCCTCTCTACTACTGAACCTCGACTTCTTAGTGTTACTGTACAGTCACCTTACAAATATAAGCGGTGACTGCGGGGATCGAACCCACGCCATCAGAGTGATGAGCTCCGGAGTCGCGCACGATTCCTAGTAGCGCACGAGTCCACTATTCAGAACAACATAATTTTACGCATCAATCATCATTTAATGCATACACTCTCGACCATCCAGGTTTTAGTTTTTAATTTGTAGACCAATTTTTTAAAACTGAGTACTTTGAAAATGGTAAGTAGAGACGCAATTATCATTATTTGAAACATTTAATGTGGATAACATGTACAGGTTTGTTCAAGTTGTATACGCTTAGTTTGTAGAGAAGTTATCAGGTATTTCGATCCGAGATTTCCAATCGGCTCGTAAATATAACCTTTCCACTAACCAAATGATCCAACAAACTATAAATACTTTCACATCATGGTTATATATTTTCAAGTTATCTCGTAGTATAAATATTGAATTATTCCATATGTGTTATTACAGCTGTATTAGAGTTTTAAGGTGTTAGCTATCTTTTTGGAAAACCATGGCTAAAAAAGGGTTATAAAGAAGCCGGTATAAACGAACGACAACCACGGAAAGGGCTTCTTTTCGTTCTAACAACAACTTTTTTTCTGAAAGCGTATTTGTACACATCTAGTATCAAGACTGAGTTTATTTAAAATATCCACGAGAATCAAATACGAGTACTTAACATAGTTCTTGTAGTTTTTTGATAGCGCAAATAATGATGAGCATACTCAGCAAAAAGTAAAACTATGATATAATTGCAGAGCCTAAACAAAATTTATAACAAGAATATTTTAATAATTGTTGTGACATTTTTGTATAGTTTGTTTTTAAATATTTGATTTATAGATAAATACTCTTACACGAGTATCTAAAAACATAAACAAAGCATAAAAAACTCAACCATGAAAGAACTACATCTGTATAACTGTTGATGATTTTTCGATTCAAATCAAGCCGTTTAAACAGCTTAGAAATTACTTTTAATTTGCCGTTATACTTTGTCTATATATAATAAAGGTGGATGTTATAATTATACTTCTAGTAGCTATATGTAAGTGAATCTGTAATTAATACTTGTGTAGTATGCTCCACAAACCTTATGAAGTCACAACTGAGTATTATGCTGGAAACTCAATTTTCATCTATTTACACTTTCACAACTACTGACAGTGTTTTGAAATTTTAAGCTCTAAAAGTTTCAATTACTCGTTTCATTACGTAGGTACTTAAGATGACTTATTGGGTAAGGCTCTCTGCGTTTTTGTCTTACTGTTCAGCCTTTTATATAGTAAATTGATAATATAAAAAAACCTATGCTGACGAAAAAACCATTTAATGAAGAGTTTCTTCTGAATTTTTGTGGGTGACTTTTGGTCAACCGATAGTATATGAAAAGTATTTTTTATATTTCTTAGTAGTGGTGAAATTGTGATGTTTTTACAATGTGTCGTACAACAATTGCACGTCTGATAGATTGTCCATAGCCAGTGGTAAGCTAAAATCCTCCGAAAGCAACTTTATAAGCTCATTGCTCATTGCAATTTATATTATACAAAAAGGGATTAGGGTATTTTAAGGTAAATGTGACTAGTTACAAAGCAAGTCGTGGGGAGCGCTAGTGTTGCTCCATGTGTTGCCACATCCAATTACCATTCTATGTATGAGCAAACAACATCCCATTAAATTGCTTACCTTTATATGTTTAATAAGTATAAGTTTAATTTTAAAACTAACCTGGTGTAAAACCCGCTAGACAGTAATTGTGTTAGTAGGCTCTGTAAACAGATTTAGTGTTTCCTCAAGAGAAAATCGATGAAATTTAATGGATGTAGTGCTAATACAACTATTTGTAGGAAAGCGTGTATTTTCTGTAGTGATGTTGATGTAAGTATAATTGGCAATAGCTTGAAATGTAATTGTTGTGTAAATTTGTACGTTGCAGGAAAACATTACTTAACAGTTTGTGAAAACATCATTTTCTGATAGCGCAAATATTTATGGGCATACTCAGCTAGAAGTTAAAATATAATAGCGTTTTAGTGCAGTGTCTAAACGCAATTATTGTTAACTGGAATTTTCAATAATTGTTATGACATTTATATAGTTTGTTTTTAAATTTTCATTGATAGAAAAATTTTTTTTTTAAAGTCATTATGCGTACGGTTTGACAAAACCATTGCGAATTCCATGGTGATCTTGTACCAACTTCAGTTAGAACGATAATATTGTGTTTCCGATTAATTTGATCCTGAAAAGCCTTACGTAAAATCAAGATACAATACATTTGACGAGATCTCACTTGGGACACAGAGGGTTATCTGAACGGATTTCCCAAAGGCGTATAAATTCTGTTTCAACACGAACCTCAACCTCTAAGTTGAGATTTTGCATTAAATGAACCACGAGTTATATGCTTAACTTTAAATAATTTTCTCTCAAATAAACCTTATTACTGTACGATAACTTAGATTAAGATAGATTAACTTGTTTTTGCTCTCATTAAAAGTAGAGGCAATGTTAATGAAAAATTTAATGAAACATTAGTTCTTGACACGCATTAGCTAATAAAAGCACCTAAACACACAAATGCATCACCGCTAAAACAATCAACTATAATAAACGATCTAGGTTGATATACAAAATTGTCTACTAAAAAAGATTATTGTTATTCGGTAGGTTTTAGTTTATGGATTTTTTCCGGTGTTACGAACATTATTCATGAACGATCAAACCGATTAAAATGTATGTTTTAAACAAAATTATTTAAAGTTTGTCTTGTTTAACTAAGATTAGCTAGGACTACGACGTCCCATCCACCACGAAATCTAGCTCTCTCAGCCAACCAGTTCAAAGATTTTATACAGAATGTTACAGGTGAACATTCCGAGGAACCTATGCACGATACCTAGGATGTTCGTACAGTCTTTTAGCAGCAGCTACTACTAAGCCTAATATTAAAACTACAAACCTGGTACGTACAGATAACTGTTTAAGCTACTCAACTTTAATATTACTATAGATGGCTTGCAGTTTTCTACACAACCTGTAAAGGTAAATTCTTTTAAAAGAAAGTGACTGAGGTAGATTTTCTACACACAATTCATTCAACAATAGCTTTGTTCTCTTTGTGAATGAAAACAAACGAATGTTGGCAAGGAACTGATTCCTAATTGAGTACACCCGAATAGAACAAATGATGCAAGGACACGAAACAATATGGGTCGTCCGGTCTACCTCAAACATTCTTTTAGATAAGATTATTTTATAATAAAACAACTTAGTTATTTCATACAAATATTAGACACTTAACTAAATGCAAACCTTCAAGCGATGTAATAATTTTGTCTATTTGTTTAAATATTTGAAAATAATAAGGCAGTTATCTTGAATAAATAGATATTTAACAAAAACACTTCTGACAAATTAAAAGATACTTTTACTCTTACTGAATATAGACTATTACTTTAACATTTGTTTTTGTTCTCATTAAAGGTAGAGGCAAGGCTAATGAAACATTAGTTTTGACACGCATTAGCCAATAAAAGCACATAAACTCACCAATACAACACCGCTAAAACAATCAACTAGAATAGTCGATCTAGGTTGACATACAAAATTGCTACTAAAAATATTATTGTTATTCAATTAGCTTTTAGTTTATGGATTTTCCGGTGTTACGAGCACTGTTCATAAATAAATAAATTGGTTATTGCAAAACATTTCACAATGTATGGCAATTGTCAGAAAAGTTGATTGAACTAAAATTTTCCATTCACTCCCACACCTAAGTCCCTTTTATACATACAATTTTTCAGTCTCTCTCTCTCATTCGAATTATCTCACTCTAGTCTCTATTCGGTCAGCCAATTACCAGGTCTCCCAGTTAACGCCATAAACTCGTCTATGGTATAAAAAGCTTGAGTGGACAATACAAACGAGTGGATTCATGAACGATCAAACCGATTAAAATGTATGTTTTAAACAAAATTATGTAAAGTTTGTTTTGTATAACTTAGTTAAGTTAGGACTACGAAGTCCCTTCCACCACGAAATCTAGCTCGCTCAGCCTACCAGTTCAAAGATTTTATATAGAAGGTTACAGGTGCACATCCCGAAGAACCTATGGACGAGATACCTAGATGTACTTACAGTCTTTTAGCAGCAGCTACTACTAAACCTAATATTTAAACTAAAAATCTAGTATGTACAGATAACTGTTTAAGCTACTCAACTTTAATATTACTATAGGTGGCTTTCAGTTTTCTACACAACCTGTAATGGTAAATTATTTTTAAAGAAAGTGACTGAGGTAGACATTCTACACACAATTCATTCAACAAAAGCTTTGTTCTCTTTGTGAATGAACACAAACGAATGTTGGCAAGGAACTGATTCCTAATTGAGTACACCCGAATAGAAACAATGATGCAAGGACACGAGGCAGTATGTGTTGTCCGGTCTACCTCAAACATTCTTTTAGATAAGATTATTTCATAATAAAACAACTTAGATAGTTCATACAAATATAAGACACTTTACCCAATGCAAACTTCAAAGCGATGTAATAATTACGTCTATTTGTTTAAATAATTTTGAAATTAAAAGACAGTTATCGTGAATAAATAGATATTTAACAAAAACACCTCTGACAAATTAAAACATACTTTTACTCTTCCTGAAGATAGACTATTACTTTAACATATGGTTTTGTTACCTTAAAAAGTTTCATTACTGTATGTTTTAATGTTAGTGTGATTACAGAAGCCGAAACAGGTCACTTAAATGGTTCCTTAAAAGTTAATTTTCATGAGTGTTTTTGTTAAATATCTAATTATTTTTCTATTTGTTTGTGATTAAACAAAAACAGTGTATGGTCAATTGCTGTTGGACACAAAGCACTCTAGCTCGAACCTGTATAACAAATTATGTATTTCTGTAAGTTTTTATTGGCGGTCGCTATTTTGAAAAGTAAGCTGAACTAAATGTCCCCTGATTTGCTATAGCCTAATGGCTATGGATCTAATAAAACACACACTTACACTTTTAAACTTTAAAAATAAAAACTATTTGGCGTTTATACGATGGTTTATGTTAATTCTTCAGGACTTATACATTGCTTAGATGAATACAAGTACATTATTTCCTATAATGAAGGACAGTTCCATCAGTATTTTTTTTAACAAACTATCGGTTAAAACCACGTGACTAAAACCAAATGTAGAGGAAAATTGTAAATGTTAAAACATTTGAGAACGCGGAGAACACTTTCCTGAAGACGTGTCTATTTCTATTTTTAAACGTGTTTCAACAAGTTATTCAATACTGCAGTAGAGCACTCTTTTGTTTGGCGATATTGTTGAACACCTTCCTTAGATTTCCAAGTAAAATACTAGCTCCACTATTATTGAAAGAAAAAACTGTATTTGCTGACAAGTTTTCTTATATCAAAAGTGACAACTGAGAATAAAATAACAATATAGTCCCAGGTGACGGATACTGCTTTAAATAAACACTTTTCAAATGTATTCAAAGCTGTACATTTTTTATGTACACACAGGAATACTGCTAAGGATGGTGTCGCAAGCAATAATTTAAACTAAGGACAAAACATTCTTGTATGTAATTCTTTAGTACAAACATTAAGTCGGCATCACGGAAAGGGTTTCCCAGTTATCATAATTATTTTAATATTTTGTTATCACATGAACATTGTGTCGACACAACAATAATGAACATGGTGAACAAGCCACCGGACTCACAACAAAACATGCTCTACCCCGTGTCAATCTTTATTTAGTCAATTTGTTTAACAAGTTCATTTCTCTTATAAAATACAAACTTTCAAAGACATAGCTTACCTATCATCTAAGGGTTCTGTAACATAATTTCCCGTTTTCTTAACTAATACTTTTGGTATTATAACTAAATTCTTTATCATAGCTGCAAGATGACAACTTACAAATAATTACTTACAACGATGAAAATCGCTTTTGAGTTGCATTTGATGATCCAACAATTATTTAGAAAACCCATGAACTATCAGATATTTACAAAAAAATTAGGTCGTTAAGAATAGCAAGTCTTACTCGCCAAATAGTTTAAAACAAATAAAGAACTCCTCGGAATAATGATTCGGAACTTCGTTTGTTTCGTTCACTGTGCAAACTCCACAAAAGCTCTGATAAACCAACATCAAATAACATCAAAAATTATTCTGTCGAAAGACGTATTTCAAAGACGATTTTAAAGCTGTCAAAACACATATACATATTGAAATGTAACGTCAATTTTTAATTAATACTCTTCCTAACATATTCCTCAATACAAGATAACGGTGTAATAGCATTTATAGCTTCTTGAGCAAATGCGCCCTTTACGTAAAAATTCCCACAGTAGATGCCCCGTTGAAGATCCGTTAATGTATCCTTTTTTATAGAAAGATACAAGTATGTTTGTATATAACTTTGATGTTATTTTTGTTTTCAATTTTTCTTTATGGGAGGCCTACACTGTTTAATTGAAGGCTATCTGTTGTTACTATAAACAAATTTATTATAATTGTTAAAACTGTTGGTTCTTTAATTGTTAACAATTATAATGGTTAATTGCTACTCTTATAAACTTCAACAAATATTTACAATTCGTTGATAATTTATTCATAATACTATTGAAAAATGCTCAAAACTGTCAAAAGATTTGGCATTTACGCCAGCAACTGAAAGTAACAGAAATATACAACGTTAAATTAGCTGATACACTGGAAAAGCACAAACCTTGAGGAGTTTCAATTTCTATTTGTTGAATCATGTTTTGGACAAATTACCCAACACAACATCGTACAGGTTTGTTTGTTATTCTAATACTATAGTTACCTAGATCCTTTTTAGCTTTTGTAGTTTAGTAATTGTTTTATTCTAAACATAGGCTAAATCTTAGTTAAGTTTTAATGGATATAACGGAGTCATTTTCCAATGCAAAGAGCCGTAACCTCAGAAATTTCATAAAGTTAAAGCCAGGCCGACACGCAGCTAAGCGCCTTGCACCGCTGGTATGAGTAAAACGAATTTCCTTCGCAATTTGGGAGTCTAGTTGCAGCCTTACTTTGGTCTTTGGCCAAAGACTTATGGTTTTATGTAGTGTTTAATGCAAGTCTTACTACCTATACCATGAAATGAAAACGCATTTCAAATTTCATTGTAATTGGATTACTCATGCCGCTGTTATAGCGAAACCCTTTTTTGCCCGCCATTTTGAAACGAGTTGCCTTAGCCAAAAACTTATGGTTTTATGTGTTTTTGAAAGTTACTACTATATCATGAAATGAAAACGCATTTAAAACTTCATCATAATTGGACTAATCATGCCGCTGTTATAGCAAAAACGTCTTATTTTGCCGCCATTTTAAACGACTATTGTATTTCAATATTGTTTTAGTTTATCGATGCGTAATTAAAATATACATAATTATTATGTAGACATTTTATAAAGCTTTAAACGATCCATGGATTGCAACACAAATGGGAATCGAACTCGTGACCTGATGACCAAAGACAACAACTTGCTGGACAATGTCTTAAACCATGTATTGCGTAAGCTATATGTTTGTTAGCAATAAACTCGTTGCAAAGTTTAAGGTTGATCACAATTAAAGACCTTCAAGATATCTAAGAATACTCCAAACATTTGTTGTTTGATGTCGCTTTATATTCTCATTGATCTTTTCTAAAGTTGCCAGAAAGCATGAATTGTAGTACATTTTCTTTACCCATACTGGCAGGAAGTACAATAAGAAAAGAAGGAAGCAACAAAAACTGTCCGGAAAGTAAAACATTGAAACGGATTACATTAAAAATATATGAAAAAACTTATTGTGGATTCTAAATGATATATTGAACAAACAACATAATTATCTGCAGATACTGCAAACAAGTATGACAACTATACATATTCAAAATAAGTTGAAACGGGCTTTGATTTTTGTATGTACTCGTAATACAAGCAGGACACGGGTTAAACCACGTTTTAAAAAATATCTTGGCAATTCAGTAGAATAACATTACATGCATAGATAAGCGGGAGGAAAATAATTAGGAAGACTTTTGGTTATGAGAAAAAGGTGAAAAATGTATATACAGAAAGGAATGAAAAAATCAAATCTAAGCGTATTGAATACACACAGCAAATACAAGCAACAAACACAATCCAATACATACTTCTTAAAGTTAAATATATACAAAATACATAACCTTAAAAATGTATATTGAAAGTAATTTGACAGCTAAAAGGCTTTATATAACTAAACAAAAACCATCAACTGCCATGGTCACGGTTTTCTATGGTATCTGTTTTTTCCAGTTGGTATTTATTTATATTTAGGAGTTTCAATCGAGAGTGCCAGTGCCAGTTATGAAATTGACTTCGTCTCTAAACTAGGCGTGTATAAATACTATAGTAAATTCAAATGTGTTTTTGATTAATATTGTAGTAATCAAACTTAGTCAACCTTATAGTAGTAACTTTTTATGTGAAATAGCTAATGTTTGGACTGGGTCCTTTATAATTATTACTTTGCCAACAATGTTTCTTAAAGATAACTGAACAGTTTTTGTCTCAACACAACTGGACAACTTAACATTTTATAGGATAACTTGACAGTACAGGTTTGTGTATACAAGTATTTAATTTGTTGGATCATTTGGTTAGTGGAAAAAGAAGATTTACGAGCCAGTGGGAAATCTCGGTGCAAAATATCTGATAACTTCTCAACAACCCGAAGGATTGTCCCTTGAACAAACCTGTACCTGTTATATACATCAAAAGTTTCGAATACAGTATTATGTTTATCACTTAAAAAACAAGAATGAATATCACATACTTCAGATTTCTCAACATATTCCTCGGTATATGGGAGTAAAGCTGTTTAGTAATCATCGGCAAAACTTATATTTTAAAAAAGTCTTTAAATTTTAAAAATGCTTTAAAAGACTTTTGAATTTAACAAGCGTACTATTCCATAGACGTGTTTTTTAATTCTTCTGCCGGCTTTGGCTGATTTAACGCATACCACACTAGTAACGATTGAGCCCTTATTTGTCAACAATAGCTTTACCTAATATTTTAATAACTATTAAGCCTATTAAACAGTCAAACAAGTTATGCAAATGTTTAAGTCTACTTAAAATACTCGTAGTTTTATTTTTGAAGTACAGTTTCTACGTAATCAAAAATAACAGAGGCAGCAATCAATGTAACCGGTATGTACTGACAGACGCTCTCAAAACTATGTTCAGTAATCAAAACCAAATTGACTTAAGGCAAGCTGAAGCGTTCAAAGATTCCCAGAACTGTCATCAATTGCAAACGAACAATTAACCTTGTCTTTATGCCAGAAATCCCATTGGTAGATTTGTTGTTTTTATTTATCTCGTATTTCGTAAATGTACTCTAATCAACATTTAATCTTGACAACATGACTTTGTGAAAGAGTTCTAACAATCATTTGCGCTCTGTATAAGGGGTGTATAACTGTATTCTGTGTTTTATTACTAAAAAACTGCGACTTGAACCCGCCCCACTTGCTCATGACCCGGGTTCAAGTCCCGGTTGGGTCCAAACATTTTGTCTTCAAATTTCTTTAGTAATAAATTAGCTATTTAGCGTTTATACAAATAAAGACCTTTATATTTATAGATTATTGTCATATTATTTCATTTTTACATGCTTATACACCATTTATCTTTGCTTGTTAATTTAATTTTTTGTAACTTTTTGAAAACTAATAAGTCGAAATATAGGGTTTTTTCCTTTGTCTTGGTCTTGAAGTGTTTTATTTTTGTGGATGAATTTATAAACTTGGCAGTTTCTTCTGGCCAATCGATCGATTCATCTTCCTCTATTCAAGATAAACCCTTAGTTAATATTAAAAGCCTTTCTAATAATCAACCTAGTGTGAGTGAATTAGCAGTTCTCAGAAAGGGTTTAACATTAGCTCCCAAACCTAAGTTTGATCATCTTAAACTTGTAACAGATACTCTAAATTTAGTTAGAAAAATTAAAATAAAACACAATTTCCATCGAAAGCAAAAATACGTACATTCCAAGTAAATTACCCGAGTCTTTGATTAAGTTCTAGGAAAGCTATACAAAGGAGATACCATCTTTACCTGCAAACCATCCTATTGAACAATTTTCTTATCTGATTTTAAGCAATACCTTATTTCCAAGATTCTTTGAACACATCTAAATCTTATTCAAACAACATTAATAAAGAAGAATTCAAAGCAAGATTTCAAAGTTTGAAAAATAATAAGGATATTGTAATTCTTCCTGCGGACAAAGGAATCACAATTGTACTAGTGAACACTACCGATTACATTGTCGAATGTAACAAACAGATGAATGATTCATCTACGTACTCCCCTCTAAGAACTGACCCTGCTAATAAGCACAACCAAGAAATTAGAAAATACCTCAAATTAAAAGGCCCGAAGGAAGAACTATCAGATAAAACTAGTAATTTACTAGTCTAAAGTTGCTAGAACCCCTATATTTCATACTTAACCCAAAATTCACAAGTCTGTCAGACCTCCACCTGGACGCTCCATAGTATCAAGTTACGGTTGCCCAACTGAGAGAATTTCTTCCTACGTTGGCGAAATACTACAACCCTTTGTCAAAGATTTACAATAATATGCCAAAGATTCCCAAAACTTCTTAGGTAAAATGGCAAACATTAATATAAATTTGCCGCAAATTTGCTTTTTAGTATCAATCGATGTGGATTCTATATACCAATATAACACACGATGAAGGCCTGAAGCCTTGCAGACATTTTCTGAATCTTCGGCCTTCAAATACTAAAACATCGACAACGTTTGTTCTTCAATTAATTTAAATGATTCTTACACTCAACAACTTCAAATTTCAAAACCAAAATTACCTACAAATCAAAAGCACCACCATGGGAACAAGGATGGCCCCTTCATTCGCTAATTTGTACATGGGTCAACTTGAAGAGTCCTTTTTAAACACCCAAACCTATAAACCTTTTACTTGTTTAAGGTTTACAGAGGATACTTTTGTAATTTGGCAGCACGGAATGGATACACTACTTGATTTCCTAAACGATTTAAACAGTTTCAGCATACTAAATTTTACTTGGAAAATTTCTGATATAGTTTTTGACTGTGATCTTCTAAAAACTCAAATACGCTTAAAAGATACCAAACATATGCAATACCTCCATTACTCCAGCTGCCACCCGATGGGCGTAAAATGTTCAAATCCTAAGAGTCTTGCAATTAGAGCAAAAGACCTTTGCAGCAATCAAAGTGATTTTGACAGCTATATTAACAAACTGTCTAAGGCTTTAAAAACAGAGGATATCCTAATAAAACCATACAACAGCAAATTAAAAGTACCAAAAAACAACAGTGATGTTTTTTTCCAAAATGATCCAAAATTCATCAGAACCTATTTCTCTGGCCTCCACAAAAATCAACGGAATTCTAAAAGTTGCCTTCCCCATACTTCAAAATTCTCCAAACACCTAACGTTTATTTTCCAAACCTCCCAGAGCTATATTTAGTAAACCACCAAATTTGAAAAACATCTTTTCTCGTCCTAAGCTAAATTATAACAGCAATTCTGATAACCTGCTAAAATTATAAATGTGCCACATGTAATACACTACGCTGTGAAACATGCAAAATGATACTACCAGCAAATGACTACAACATGGTACAACTGGTAAGGAATATCACATTAGAGGCACAATTGCTTGCAACACTTCAAACGTCATACATCAGTTAAAATGCAAAACTTGTCCCAAAGATTATATCGGCAAAACAATAATCCCTCTGAGACTCAGTATTATGAATCATCGTTTTGATGTATACCATCAAAATCAAGAGCGACCAGTATCCAGCCACGCTATTTCACACGAAATTCATAAGCTAGAAGATTGCTATGATTTGAAAGGAATTTATTTGGAACAACCACACCTCGATAAAAATTGTATCAATTACAATATAAGAAACACTGAAATTGCTCTTCAGTTGATACTACAATCATGAATCCCAGATGGACTAAATATAAGATGATTGTTAATCCTTGTGAAACGTGTTTTTGTAAACAAAGTATTTACTTTTGATTTGTATTTTTGTTTTAGTCTCCGACGAAGGTACGAAGGTATACGACGAAGGTACGAAGAAAATATAAGCCTTTGGAGTGATTTATATGTGTTTGTGGTGGTTAGTCTTACATAACTATAAATATATATATTTATAGTTAGTATAGTTAGTATTTATAGTCAAATAAATTTTATTTGACGCTATAGTAGTTTATGGTCCCATTACTTTGACAACTACTACCATTTCATTGTACTAATGCATATTATGTAAAAGTAGGAGGCGTTTTCAGCGACAAAAACAGGTTATGAACGTCCTTATTTTTACAGGTAAGAAATATTTGGTAAGTATTCAACAACATCTTGGATGCCAAATCTTCTGGGAGTTATATTTATGAGTTTACACAGCCAGAGGTAATATATGGCTCTCGCCTGCTGCGTGTTTTTAAACTCGGCTAAAACATTCTAAGAGACTAAGTGAAATATTTCCGCTTTGGACATTCCAAAATACAAACACTTGTATACTTTATCTTATTTTTCAAAATTCGGCGTAATATACGTATTAATTATAAATTAATATTTTATCATCACTAGTTGTTATCGGTCGAAATTGTAATTTATTCAGAGTTGATAAAATTGTAAAATCAATCTATGTGAAATATATTTCACTTAGAAAGACCAAACAATGTGGTTTTGACATAATGCGAGAGGAAATTCAAATAGAAATAAACCTTATTTTTACATAAGGTGTGCCTAGATTGAAAGTCGTGAGTTTATATATCCGTAATTTCTATTTAAACATTATTTTAGTTGTCCATTATTGAAATTATAAAATTACTTTACGGATATTATGGTGACGCACAGTTTGAACATATCAATTTCTTTGTTAATACCATACACGCAAAAAAATATTATATACATTTATGAACATTCTGTATCTTCCTTGTGTACAACAGGTACAAAAGGAGTCAGCTAGGTGTGATTGTTAAAGAGATAATTTTGAGTGTGTCAAGGTTTCATTGTTATAGTTTGAACATTGAAATTGCACTTTAAAATAAAAATTGGTGTCAGCCATTAAACTTAAAACGTATAAAATTTAAAATTAATATTTCGTTATTCATTTTAGACCTATGAAGACTTAATGTATTTCATACATTATAGGGATGATAAAGAAGCTCTTTAAATATTCAGTAATATTTGGGTTTCTAGTTGGCTTTCAAGTTTTCAGAGCTGTACGTTTTTTAACGTCAGTTATTGTGTATTCCATGTAAAATTTTCATTATTTAGACAACAAATGGACAATAACGTTGCTCACTGCACATACAGGTTCTTTCAAAACCTTTATAAAAGCATGGCCAATTGTATTTGTTCAAAAACTGCCTAACCCGTACTATTTTAGTGTTAGACATCCTGCTATAAATTTGTTGGACGAATTTACAAACAGATAAATTTTAACTTTATACCCTATAAAAAGCAAAGGTTCTGAAAATAAACCATTTGAAACGTTTTTCCAAAATATCAAGTTTGTTTAGTCCACCACGATTCATGTTTTAAAACACATTATCTACAAAACATATTCTGTAAACACTGTGTTGAAATAATGACAATGGACATGTTAAACAAGGCACAAGACTGGCAACAAAACACGTCCTACCCCTGTCAATCTTTATTTACTTAATTTCTTAACCCTTTTTTGGCCGAAATACGGGATGTGCGAGCTGAACGTGTTTATGCTCAAGTTTTCTGTTTTCGTGTTTTGAACAGAAAGTTTAGTTGTAAAATTAAATAATATTGGTGGATTATGGTATATGGGTCAATACATTGTTTAAGTACAAAATAGGCACTATGTGACATCAACAAACATTAATTGGTTTACAAACCAATTGTGTTCAAATTATAAAATTGGTTTTAAATATAAAAGGAGTTTTAAAATTAATTGTTATCACTTCAAACCGCGCTTTAACTTTAGGTATCCGATTTCAAATAATTTTTAATAAACAATATAGTTCACTTAGTATTCTTTTGTTTTGAACCCTATATGGCTTCAAAAAACTACTTCTTTGCATATTAAAATGATTTAAAACACATTAACACGTAGGATATTATTTTTGATTCCACATAGGGGTTTTCCAAGTAAATATTCATGTGTTTCATTTTTAAAGACACGTCTATGGTCTATCGGAGCAAAACATTCACGAATAAAACATTCCCTTCGAGGAATGACCGGTCTTTTTGACGACTATATATAATTTCTTTAAATACGTTTTTCTAACTCAAATTCTAATTACGAATAATTTTATTTTAATTTACAAACAAAATAAGTTTTCTTCTTGTAGGTTTAATTCCAAATCGTATAGGCACTTTTCAAGTAACCAATCTTTCAATTTTGTCCTCAAATGATTTTGATTTTAAAACGCAACATCCTGAATAGATTTTGTCAGTTTACAAAAAGTCATTTTGCCCATATAACCTGGCATTATCTCGTAATGCTCATGAACAAATTCTTTTGGATCTTTGGTTTTAAATAACAGTCTCCACTGCTATAATAACACTTGTATGAAACTTAAGTTGAAGCCTTTTTATTTCAAGGCCGTGATTGAGGTTGTTACAAGTAGTTAAGAATACGTTTGAAACATCCATATAGAATCATCACTTATACAGAGAGAGATCGGGAAATGGATTAAATGACATTTATTACTTGTGTTTAGGGCATGGTTGATACAAATTTGAATGCCAAAACCAAAGCAAAATCGAGGGTATATACGTACAGATGAATTATTATAATGTTAAAAGACATCTTCAACCTCGTTTTTGAGGCCTCAGATGAAGTGATTCATATATTGAAAAACTGAGAGATTTAAGCTGGAGATGTTAATGCATTTGAAAGATCTCAGACAATATACAAGTTTTACTATTGACTGTTAGCAGTTTTATAAGTTCTAAGTGAGTTATTAGCAAGTAAACCTAATGAACTATTCGACACGGCCTGTATACAACATAACCGGGAACTGTACTACTTTTTACCTATACAATTAAATATTTATCACTTCGTCAGTATTCATGTTTTAATACAGATGTTCTCAGTATTGATTATTAAAAGGTCAACATAAAACATGACGTTAAAAACCCTCAACCATTTTAGTTTATCACGTTTTTTAAGCTAGACATTTTCTAACACTGTCATATAATTGATTCAGTTAAAGTAAAAGCAAAATTAAAAACTAATAGTCAAAAAATAGTTTGTAAATAATAAATGTATATAGGTTTTTGGTTGTACTAATTGCGTAAATAAGTAAGTATGTTTAAAATTTTGTCTTTGACTAATTAAGCGAATACATTAAGAGATGTTACGTTCACTAAGCCAATTAAAGACTTGTATTAGTATTCAAGTACAATAGTAATTAGTGGCTCCGACACATGGGAGTACACTAGCGCTCCTCCAAGACAAAGCATCAACTGTTGGTCCAACTGTCATACAGCTAAACAGAGTGAAACAAACTTATAAGATAATAAATACTTTTCCAAAGTAAACACGCTTTAAAATAAATTACGCATGTACATATCGACGTAGAAGGTTTTGCTTCAATTTAAAATTTAGAAAATTGTTTGTATAATTATTTTAACAGAAATAACTACAATATATAAATGTTACCTTTCAAAAAAAAAAAACGTACCGCTCAGTGTAGTCAAAGCCACTAGAGCTTTAAAGAAATTGTTTATTATTTAATACGTGGTTAAAAGATGATTAATTTTATAAACACTTAAATATGTAAACCCTTATCCTACTAGCCATTAAATACAGCCATTATTATAGTTCTAAACGAAATCAAATAAATGTTGGCAAAGAAGTTATTCTTAATTGAATTGACCCAAATAAGAACAATGATGCAAAGAAGAGAAGTAATTTGGGTTACCCTGTCTTTCTCGAAGTTTTACTCAATTAAATATTACCTTAAAACATTAAAACAACTGTGATGTTATGCTTAAACAAATATTATTTTTACTAAACACCATCGAATGTTTATTTGAGCGTAATCAATGGTTTAAGTCAACTTATAATCTAGTTTATTGTTGACGATGGGAGTTTCAAATTATTGTTTTCTAATTTTGTTTTCTAGGCTAGTTCTTTTTTTAGTTTTAGTATTGTGACTCTAACAGCTACATATTTTTTTGGTTGTGTTTGACTAGTAAGCTTATGCTGATTACTTTAGGCTAGCTAGTTTTCTAATGTTCTGTGTTATGTTTTAGGTTACCTTTCACCTGAAGATGGGATCAGATTGAAGATCCGGGACATCTTGCTTACTAACGATGAAACATGTCCGCAATAATAGTTTAAACACTGATTACTAACATCATTAATATATTTGCATTAAACACAACGCTAAACTATCACTACAGTCAAAGCATACTTACAGCATATGAGCCACAGTAAACTAAAAGTACTCGAAGCATATAGAAAACGCAATAGTCATTGTTAATTAAACACTACACTTGTTCGTTAAATGAACACTAACTGCATACCTTCGCAAGTTGTAACGTTAAATACTACCAAAAAACATATAGACATGTTCTAATATAGGTAACTGAAATAGTCCATGTTGAACAAGCTGGGAACGGGGAACACAGACGCCCGAAGGCGTGGTATCTCCATTTGTTCGAACATGTTTGGATGAATAACGCTACACTGGAGTCGAACAATGTTTAACGTTATTTAACAATTAGGACACATTCCCAGATTTACTATGAAACGCCGAACAGTGTTGGGTTTGTTATTCCCAATATATTTATCAAATACTAGTACTATACGTTACAAGTTTCTTCAGGTTGGTTTCACTAGGTAATCGATAAATAAAAATTAGTTTAGAGGAGTTTCCTGATGTTACCATGTCAAGTGGTAAGAGTATTTGCCGGCTCTCAATTAAACTAACCTTAGGGTAAATAATGCATCTAAATGAAATAATTATGTCGCCACACTTAACAGTGTTTACAAACTTCAAAGTGAGTTTTCATAGTTTTATCAGAGCATTGATTCAACTTTGATCAGAATTGTTGCTCACAAGCAAGAGAAAACAGCTTTTTCCATCTGAGTAAAGGTTATATGCCTTATTTTATAACACTTTTACAATCTTTCCATCCAACTTATTTAAAATATAACATACAATGACATAAGAAATACCTTACAAACAGTTTCAGTAACATTACAATTCATAATATAGTTAGTTTGAAAGGTGAGCTCTTAGCAGATATACAATTCTATCAACAAATTCTCTTTGGATTGAATAGAATAGTAATAAGAAACTAATGCACATGGGAAAACCCAGCGTTGTAGCATAAGATATATCTGAAACTGTTATAACTTTATCAATAAGAACTTAATAATAATTAGTACAGTAGTTAATATCGCCAATAAACACCAAGTTTCACGGTAAGTGTTTATTACTACGAAGCATTCATATTTAATATTTAATTGAAATATGTGGTATAAACCTTTACAAATTTAATCGTATGAAAACAGTTTGATAACTTCTTCTTTTTTTTCTACTAAAATACTTAACGAATAGTTTTCTTTTTCAGAACAATAATTTTGATGTACTATCATTTTAAACTTTTTAATATTCGTATTATATACTTTTTGTCAAGGATGATCCATTAGAATCCTTAGGTCCTAACGTTCATATAAATTTAAAATTCTTCAAATAATGTTTTCATTTTTTTAGTGGAACTACATTAAAGTATACCAAAATGTACGACCCAATTAACAATCTCTGAGCAAAATATCAAGTATTTTTCATCGCCCACGAGTGACGTATTCAACCAACAGTTCAAGGTGCGACTCAGTAAATCTGTGTGACAGATATCGAAACCCAACATCCTTTACACCAGCACCGAACCACATTTTAATCAACTAACCATTCAAAGTGCAACAAGCTGCTAGTAGATTGGCAACCATTAGGTATTCCGTGCGACAGATATACAACACAACTTCTTCTACACGATGCAACGTAGCAAAACTTCCA
Organism: Matsumurasca onukii; assembly: GCA_018831715.1. Taxonomy (NCBI): domain Eukaryota; kingdom Metazoa; phylum Arthropoda; class Insecta; order Hemiptera; family Cicadellidae; genus Matsumurasca; species Matsumurasca onukii. Next base: position 35,681,451 of record CM032062.1, read on the forward strand.
CCAACCAACCATTCGAATCAATACATTTATCGTATAAACACCGTTAATTATATTTGTTTCTAATACTTATTAATAATTTGTAAAATAGTTTTTGTGAACACTTTGAAAAGTCCAAAAGGGTATCTGGAATATATACAGGTCGTTTAAATAAGGAAGAACAGATGTCGTATATGCATAACACGGAAACTCATCATAAACCCAGAACGGGTTTCATTTCTTTGGTTGTAGCAAAAAAAGGAGGTTTCACTGTTGTATAAGCCTATAGCGTGTAGTTTATTTCTATTTCATTCATGTCCTTAGAAAATGACGACGACTGAAAGAAAATCATTTTGTTTTTAGGGTTTGCTAAATGCGAATCAATAGCACAAGTTGATTTTGGAAAGATTTAATAAACAACCACCGCGTCGAAAACAAATCTATAAATAGTATAATAATAAAAAGTTACAACATGATTATAACCAGTTCAAACTTAACAACACTGATTCAAACCGACGGATGGCGCGAGGAGGTGTTTTTGGCTTTGCCCCTTAGGGTACTGGACCTAATGTCTTGTAATTTCTCTTTCGGGCTTCAAAAAAGCGAGGAATTGCGTTTCACTCTTACCTTGTACTATTCAAGAACTCAAGATTTGGATAATGGAAGCAGTGGACTCCAACACTCCAGTAACTGTGTCTCCCATACGGCAAGAAATGGTCAGACGCTTCGATATTTGTCGTGCTACACGAGTATATCCATGAGTATGCGCATATCGAATGCATAAAGCGACAATAACATAAACTTTAGATCTTCGTCTTTGCATCTGTATTATTGAAATAACATTATCAAACATGGTCTTTTCTGTAATAATGATATTAAATATGTTCTTCATTTTGCAACACCCTTTACATATTTTTACAACAGATTTGCTGGGGACTCCTGCACGCCTATTCGATTTTAACATTTCCACAATATGTTGGTAAGAGTAAAAAGATATTCAAAAGTTGTATTAACACGTGGTTGAAAAAAGGAAACAACAATCAAAGATAAAATATAGTTATAAATATATTTTGTTTTAAGTTTGTCACTTATATACGCTTTACTACTGAACCCGTTACAGGTATGAGTTAGCAAAACAGATATTTCGTTCGAAACAAAAAAAAACACATAAGGAATATTTAGGTTTTGCTTATTACTTATTGAACAATATGTTTAGGATTGGAACTATCCAGGTTGACCAAAATCTTAGATGTGAAATTCAAAAACGAACTTAATCGTATCAGGCAATGCATTTTTGAGCTTAAAAACTTAAATGGAATGACCAGATTGACTCTATTGTGAAGTTAAAAAGCAAAGATCACTGAAATTGACACGTCTTTTTATTTTGTCATATAACAAGCAAACTCGAATTGTTATAATAAAGTCATAATGTGTTGAGTGGTACAATTTCTTGTTAACTGAAAGTACGTAATACGATAATCTATCAAAACATGTCATTTTAATACTATCTTAAATGAAGACCTTGTGGATTATCGATGAGAACAGCTGCAGTGTAAACATAACTGCTGTTGGTATTACGATGAGTATGTTTAGTAGTGCAGTAGAGTCATGTTTGCGTAACAAGATTGCCTTTGACTGTACCAAAGAAATCGGCTTTATGGTAATCCTTCTCTTTGATATACCGTAAAAAAGAGTAAAACTATGTTATTGAAATAATATACATAAGTTGTTTATGACAATGTTATGTTGTACATTTTATTAACGTTTACGAAATATAACCACTTGTTTAAAAACCCAACGAGGCATTTTTATAGTCATTTGAAATTTATCATAACGGTTTCACATTTAAGTAATGGGAAGAAAGAAAGTGACGCAGTAATGGAGAGCTTTAGCACACGACCCATTTAACATTGCTTTTGTTCTCCAGTGTGAATGGAAACCAAAACAACTGTTGGCAAAGAAGTGATTCCTAATTGAATCGAACTGAATAAGAACAATGCTTTTGAGTCCAGGTCATCTCGAGAATAGAATCATCTCTTGCTTTAACTATCTGGAGAGACTTTGGTTTATGAGGATACTGATCATGTAGTCTATTACTCTAATGTTTGCTGAACATACAATCCTTTTGAAAGGCATCTGGTTTATATCAACGATATTGGTTTTAAGACACCAAATGTTTAGTAATTTATTTTACTTGATTACAAAAGATTATCACCAACTCCTTAAGTAGAATGATATGTGGTGAGTTTATAGAACTCTTGAATCATCAAAAGCCAATATTTGTTTCGTAAAGGAAATAACTAATATACACGAATGCTTTAGACATGTGGTCGGTAGGACCACACTGTCCGCTTTAAGTTATTTGCATTGAAAAATGTATTTATTTATGTATAGGTTGAATTTACACATTAGCAAGAGCTGCTCAACCTTAAAACTATTCTGAAAATCAAATGCTAATTATTGAAACTTAGTGAGGAAAAAACTTAATATACATAGAAGTGCAATTCGAGTTTACAGTGTAATACAAACAAGTAAATGGGTTTAAAACATTATAATTACATTCTGCAATCGTTTAATATTCATGGGTTGTAAAATTCCACATAACCTGGTTTTAAAACAGTAACATTAAATATTTGCAGGTAGCAAAGTTGACTCTCCAATTTTATAAAGAAAGAGGAGTGATAATTTTTGAAGTACAATTTTCCCTTTCCTTGTATATGGCTTGTGAACACGTCAATAGTAATTTCGAAATCCTTTTGTGATACTTTTAAAGAAATAATCTGTCCTTAATAAACTCTTACGTTTTGGTTGTAAACAAAGTAAAACCTACTACGCCACTATTAATATTTAACGAGGAAATCGACCAACTTTTACATAGAGTTATCTTGAAGAAGCGTATTTCATTTTGCTGTTTTAATGTGTTTCCAATGAGCTGAAAAGCAACCCACAAGACTCACAACAAAACATTTCCCGACATCTGTCAATCTTAATTTTGACAAATGGTAACTCGTCGAAAACTGTATTTAGCTAAACAGTGTTGAACAAAGGAATGAAAAATTTCGATTTGCATTAAATCAACCGCATAAGTATTATAGGTATTTTTACTATGAAATAGTATGACTTTATTACCATGTGCTTTTTGTAATGCAAAGTTCACGTTTTCAAGCAAGTAAAACTGCTCTGTTAAAATTTAGATAACGTATCGGTGACTCTAGAGAAAACAACATAGAACTGGCTAAGCTCTTCATCTTCATCCATCAAACGATCGATTATATCAATTCATCTATCAGTATTGTTTACTTAAATTGCATGTTCTGGAAGGTTCACACATTAGATTCACTGTAGTAGTATACTACATTGGAAACATTATTTTTTATATCTTTCAGGTTTAGTTAAAATAAATATAAAGTTATTTTATGTTGCATCGTCAGAAATTACTGTCAAAACTGTTTGTCAAATCGTTTCTTTCAAAAGTTTCAAAAACGGTTATTTGAACAACACTTGCACATCTGGTTATTTGACTTTTAATATTTATAAAAAACGCCAACCTCAAGGGTTATATTTTTGCCTACTTGAAACAATGTAAACAAATACATTGATATACAAATTGTTTCCAGATGAAAATTGGCGTTTTTTAAATACTTTTTGTAAATAATTAAAAGGAAACTATAAGAAAATAAAACTTGAAGTGAAAGACCTAGAGTCATTGCATTAATTGCATACTTATAAGCATGTACCGTTAGCCCCGTAGTTGCTATCGATTGGAAGACATATTTGAGAAAGTCGTTTCTTTCCTAAGCTCTTTGTTTGTAAAGTTATACTCTGTTTGTTCCTATTAAGAACTTTCAATACATGCAAAGGGTTTTCACAAATCCTAATTTGATAAAAGGGAAGTAGTGAAACGTTTTGTTAAAAAAACCCACCAGAAGCCGATCAATCTCTGAGAGAACATGACTATCGACCAGGGCACTAACCATGCACTAAGATGACAGTAAAATTTAAATCGACGGTAGCTTAAGGATTTTAAACTTTACGTACCAATGTAATCAAAACTTATTTGTTAGAAGTTTGTTATTGACGATGAAATCTGTTGAATTCAATTTGATTGTATATCCCGAATCGTCGTGATTTTTTGCTTAGTAATGCTGGAAAGTGTCCGCAATAATAGTTCAACTTCTGATAATACACACGGTAACAATTTCTAATATATTTAAGTTATGTGTAAGAAGCAGTAGTACAAATGTTTCGTAAATTATTCACTTCACGCTGAACTTTTGACTTTGACTCATAAAGTTACAATAATTGAGGAGTAACGTTCAGTAAGCCACTTTAAGACTGGTATTAGTATTCAAGTACGATGGTAATTAGTGGCTACGACACATGGGAGAACACTAGCGCCCCTCCAGGACAAAACATGAACTGCTTCCATCAGGTACGACTTTCATATTAATGTGTGAAAACCGGGCGGATTATTATTAAAGGTACTGTAGTTCATTTCTCTAGATAGATATAGCTAACTAATTTTTAGTATGATACAAATAACTTACGTAAAAAGCCCTGTGGTAATATTTTTCCAACGTTAGTTTGTGTCGTGTTTAATAGTGAGTTTAAAATAGAAAATAATTTGAAGGTAAAGTTTAGTCTAAACACATTTACGTTACAACATTCTGCTTTTAAAACAAAATGAAAATCGGCAGCTCTGACAGTCACATTTTGTTAAGTGACACTGGTTTTCACCACTTCACTTTAAAATAAACACTGGTTTGCAGAAACCTTAAACTCTGTTACGTTAAACATGAAAACATAATTCATTTCATGCTGAATTTTAATTTAAAAAACTCGGTTGGTTTTGTCATGTAAATATAGTTTTAATATGATTTATAACGTTGTTTCAAGGTATATGTAAGGAAATAAATGCACATTATGAGGAAACAACCATTGTTGTAAGCATGTCATATATCAAGCATCAAGCAGAACTTTACGAAAGATGTTTTTTTCATATTAACGGGAATAAAATTTTATCACGCCTTTTGAACTACCTTATTCCCAGTTTGGCATTATTTAGAAAATGACTTTTGTAATTTGGCATAAAATACATAAATATACATAATATATTTTTGCAATTTTTGTTTCATCTCCCCAAATTTCTTTTGCCACTAAATAAAAAAAAAACACTTAATACCATCCAAACTTTAACAAAAATTCCCAAAACGATGATTAGTTAAACGTTTCGACATAGCAACGTAAACGGAATTGACGTACCTCCAAAAATTACGTTTAAGTTCTAAACGCAGTTTTGATAATAACCACAATACATGCACAAATGAGTTTTTTCTGAGTGATTGTTCTGTTACACTAACCTAATCTAATAGCTTTGAACAATCTGCTCAAACAGAACAGCTAGTCTAAGAGCAGTTGGCATGTACGAGGAGTTGGAAAGGTAACTCTGTTAGGTTGTTTTCTTTGAATCGTCATGAACAGCGCCTGGGTCCGGGTGTCCAATAGAAGGTCTTCATTCAATGAAGCCTTTCAAACGAGGACGGGGAATCAAATAAACTGAAGCCGTATTGGTCTGAGTTGAATTATACGTACGTCAGGCAGAGAGATTCACGCGTTGGCGACGTCAGTAGCTTTACAGGCTGGAAACGTCAATCGTTGTTTGAGTATTTAGAGGGCCAATTTCAAATGGTTGGTTATAAATAAAAATGTGTTTGTGTAAAACCATAAACATTTTATTCTTATGACATAAATACATCTCAAAACAAACAAAAAAAAACAATTTTCAAATACTTGTACGACATATACAGAGTGCCCAGTAATTACGGGATCAAACATCACCAGGTGATTTTACGTCATAATAAACAAAATATCCCATAACACATAGGCCTATACGCTTAGTTTTCTGTCTGTCTGTGTTTTCACTAAATTATTTTTATCTCCAAGGTAAATTAAGTTATAAACTTTAATCTTTGCACATTTGTTAGTCTAATTAAAACCCAAATTAAAAAATAAATGTTACTAAATTTTACTTTTGGTTTAAGAATGGTGGCAATATTTGCAAGTTTGCAAGACTAAAAGCATTTCCCACGTATCGTTAGTCTTGTGTTATACCATATAGTTTTAGGGTTTCGAGTTATTAAGCTTAGAAAATTTAATATAGCCGCCATTTTTAAATCGAAAGTAAAAAATTAGTCAAATTATTTTTAAATATTGGTATTAATTACACTAACAAATGTGCAAAGTTTTAAGTTTATGACTTAGTTTACCTTGAAGATATAAATTGTCTTGTGTAAAACATAGACAGACAAAACTAAGCGAGATAGGCTCATATGTTATCGAACATTTGTGTTTATTATGACTTAAGAAATCACCTAGTAAAGTTTGATCCCGTAATTACTGGACACACTTTATATTAACAGTTGACAAAGGCTATGTTGAAATATAATGGCCACTTAAAATTGTGTGTATGTTCTATTTAAGTTTCACGACAGTTTTGTTGGTAATACAGTTTTAACTTTTAGAATTTACACTAGCTGGTAATTTAAAACATCTGTTTTTCAACAATATAACTGAACATTACTATTTACTTATTATACTCTGAAAAAGCTATAGTGGAACTGGAATCGTTGAATACAATTATTGCTCGTTTGGTATTTTTGCACAGTTATCTGCGTGTCAATTTATTTGACACTAATTAAACAATATTATTTCAATAATTTTGAAATCTTACTGTATACGGCATTCTTAGGGGTTGGTGTTTCGGACAAGAAAATATTTTAAGACAACATAAATGTCCATCAATTATAAATGATTGAAAGAGCGAGTGTAAAACGACTATTAAAATCCAAAAATAAAAAAGATTCTTTTTAACATCAAACGTTTGGCTAAAATTGCAATTAGTTAAAACTAGGCATGAATGTGAGCAAATACCTCACAGCGTCTAACATACTGCCAAGAATGGACCATTAATAGTGCTTTGTTCTATTGTTGTTGTGCGGCGTGAATGAAATTCCGTTCAACATCTGTTCATCATTACTTACTGGTCGCTTTGATGTCATTGACAGTGACTCACCTCTCCCGCGTCTAACAACCTCCAACACCTCTGCTAGTGCAACCTTTTGTTCAACAGAGAAACTTCCGACTTACGAAGCGTTTCGCAAGGTTTTGTATCAAATGTACCGTAATAATGTTTTCGTATAATATTGGAAAGTGGGGTTTAGTGAAAACCATAGTAGGTACTGTAATGAAATACAACGGGCTATCGTTGATGGCTTTGGTGGTCATTTAATGAACTCGAGAAATATTACTGGATAATAAAACGCGTATACATACTTTCTTAGTACAATTGTTCAGTGATTAAATGTTATGAAAACTCTATAATTTACATCAACACAAAGTCTTGATGGTTGAACATTCTTATACACATAGTTTTTATTATACACTACTAAAATAATTAGAACTGTTTGAATTCACAGTAGTTTTGTTAGGGCTGTTTTCCTTTTGTATTGATTGAAAACTGATTATGTAAAGCACAATCTGGACTAAACAATATTTAGCTTTAACCTATGTTTGTTGTTTTAGTGTTGTTGTACCAACACACAAACTACAAACATACAACATACAAACTAGGATATAACTGATATGTATTTTATTTATTTAAAGCGTCTATGTTCTGTTTATATATTATGGATTATTTATAATATTTATTATTAATGTTTTTGATATGTATTTACCTTTTTTACCTCAACATTTAATACCTAAAATCTTTGAAAGTTTTTGTTGAAATACGCACGTTTTCTCGTTTCGAAAGAAACTTCAAAATATTACTTTTACTTACATGAATGTAAAAACTGTAGCCCTACTCAACTGGAGACAGCTAAGCTAAATAAAATGTGGTAAAACTGGAATACGAGTATATAATAATCAAGTGCACTTTCAGAACATTTTAATAACTGACTGAGTAAAGCATGGTCTAAGGTTTACCTGGTTCATGCATCTATGACGTTTTACCTGGTACTCACTTATGTCTGGCTAGGCCTAATTAATGTAAAACAAAAACAACACCAGTAACAAAACAGCCACAGCTTTCATAGGAAAAACAATAGGCTGCCGTGGTTTCCGTTTGCGTTGGGTTTCGAGAGCGCTGGCCATTTACAATCAAGGGCGTTGAAAACGTAACTTGTCGTAATGTCTGATGACTGTTTTAGAACTACTTTCCATCTAACTTTATCTTATCATCCAAAAGATAATCGTCATCCAGTAATGATACCCAGTAATGAAGCCCTTAATATTTATATATAAAATGAGCCAGCGAAACAACCACAGAGTAAGAGCTGTCTCCTGAAGTAAACGTTAAAGCTTAGACTAGTTTGTAATTCACGAGCTAAGTTTGAACATGTCAGGATGAAAATAAAAATCAGAGTTATTAACTATATTGTTTAATACTAGTGCATCAAGTCCAAAAGTGTCGTTCATCACCCGTCCCTAAAGTGTCTTTTTGACCCTCAGTCTTTCAACGTGCTCGATTACGCCTCGAACGTAAACTCGTAATCGTAGGTTTCACTTTAGAGCCTATAGCAATGACATACACTTTTTTACTAGTGTACGGTTACTATTTGAACATAGCATCCACGTTTTTACACTTTATTTAGACTTGTTAGGTGTTTGTGACTGCATAGGGTTCATATTGGTTCCTTAATTTAAAGCTTACTACCCTTAACAACTGGCTCAAGATTTAGCTCAATCTACCTTCTATCTAGTTGTACTCATACAGACAATACAAGAAACAGGTTGACAGTTGTGTTGAGTATTTGAGTAATAAATATGTCACAAGGCCACTTGTCATAGAACTTCTAGTAGGTTAATATTTATTTGTTTTGAAAAAGTTTAAATATTCGGTGAAATAAATTACGACAAACAGTAAAAGTATAAAAAGTAATTTCATTAATTAAAAAGGGCTTTGTGATATATTTCTTTACTGAAGCCTAGAGTTAAATTTATAACTAGCATCAACACATCCAAGCATCAACATAAACATAATCATTTACTTAATACCCATATATTTGCGATGGTATAGGTAGAAAAATCATGGCCTCGTTGGAAGCAAAACAAGCAAAAGTATAATTATTTTAACTGTAATTTAAATTGAATAAAAAACACATTAATTAATACTCCAACTCAGTAAAAAATGGTAAATATCACTCACACTCAACCCATTTAGACCATCAACCTCTTTTTTGTGAACGTGAAATAACAAACAATAAATTGCAGCAGATTTTCACGCACGGCTACTTTAATGTTTTTCCGCGGTCATAAATAGATGCAAAGCAGATTTACAATCACAGCAGGGGGAGGATACACGGGCGTGACTTATTGGCCAAGTGGCGGGAAACTGCCCTCCCAGGGCCTCGGATATTAGATTTACGCACGATAAGGGGTAACTAAATACTGAGGTGCAACCACGCCACCAGCCACCACTGTACTCGCAAATTTAATGCCTTGTTTTTGGGTAAACATTGTAGTTTTGTATTAGTTTATAACTGTACACGTCATGTAGGAAACAATCTTTTTTAATAGTGTTAACGTTTTGTTATAAGAGAAGCTTATATCTCATCAGACAATTATCGAACTATTGTAGTACCAATTTACTAAAAATCGCCTATCATGGCTTAATTCAAAATAATTTATCATATGGTATTACACTTTGGGGAGCGTGCTCAGAATTCAGATTAATTGCAAAAAAGCTATTAGAATTATAGCTAAAGCAAAATTTCGCGAGTCCTGTCAAGACATTTTCAATTATTTAAAGATTATGACATTACTTAGTATTTATATTTATGAAACAATTTTATTTTATTTAAATAAGTGCAATAAGATATCAGGAGCTGAAATTCATTGTTATAGCACCAGTCAAAATTATCAGTTTAGAAATGAATACCACAGGCTCCAAATATCGCAAAATCTACCTCAATATACAGGAATAAAATTATTCAATAATCTTCCACAAACTTTAAAACTAAAAAAGGTGAATGTTAATTTTAAAAACTTACTAAAATAGTTCTTGGTTAATCAATCATACTACACCATAGATGAGTTTCTGAATTCTTCTGGCGTCTTTGGATAATTTAGTTCTATAATAATAATATAAATTAGGCCTTATTTGTTAACAGTGGTTTTACTTCAGTGAATTGGTTTCGTTTTGTTGTTTTTTTAGTTTCTGTATTACTACTATTGTCAACACAAAATATTTTGTAATGATGACAATAAAATGTTATGTTATATGATAGATTTTCTTGTTACTCAAGTGTTCATTTTGAGGTGGCCACAGCATAGACGCTTTAATGTATCACATTTAATGACATTAAAAAAGGCTAATGACATCAGAATTTAGTTGGCTCCAATGAAAATTCAAAGACTAAAATATGGTATAAATGTTTCCAAGAAACGTCGTAATTAAGTCACTTTTTCACTTCAAAGGAATAATGCTTCGAAATTGTTTAATGTTTAAAAGCGTTTGAAAATAGTTTTTTGATAATTTATTTATTCGTTATTCCAACGCCCCTCAATTTCTTTTTATTCGTACTTTGTTGTGCATTTAAATAAATAATATCATTTATCCATTTCAAAACTAGACGGAAGTGAACGAAGGTGTTTATGGTCAATATCCTAGGTAAGTATCTTATCGGTTTATAGCTACGAAACACTTTGTTAGAGGTCCAGATGAATATTTTGGTTTTAAGTGACCCTACGAGTACATTACATCTTAGCCTAGTTTGTTTGTAAAGATATTAATGTAATCATTCTATTAATACAAAGTAAAGTACAACGTAGCGGATCCGTGGCGGATTGGTATCGCGCGCGACTCCGGAGCTCATCACTCCGGTGGCGGGGGTTCGATCCCCACATTCACCACTTACATTTGTAATGTGACTAATACGGTGACGCTAGGTAAAGGTCGAGGCTGAGTGGTAGAGAGGACTTTCTAGTCCTAACTTCGCCTCGTTAAACAAGACAAACTTTACCTTTACCTTTTACCTTTTAAAGTTGTTTTACTAATAATCGCAATTCCAATCGGTTGAATATTGAATTAATAAATTAATAACATACATTACAGATCTCGAGATAACAATGAATTGTGGTAATGATTAACTACAAACAAATGTGTAAATTGTTGAAAGCTATATCGAACAGATATTTCCAATCCAAGTTTCGCTTCTGTGTTTTGTCGTTCGATGTTTTCTCCTGAGCAAGGCACATGCGTACGCCTACTAGGCTAGCCTTGATATAAAATTACGCTCGTTCCTTAAATTTGAAACTTAATTAAGTCGATTTATAAATTCAATATATTATCGTGTCACAAACCTCCATTTACAATAAGGTGATATCCGTTAATTTCTAATGCATATAACTTAACATCCGGTAACCGGATACGGAAGAAACCAGACGGCATTTTATTCATCTATAAGCTTGACGAGCATATCCCCCATCTTCATTCTTGTTGTAAGTCTGTAGGCCATCTAAAATGGGAGATTTTACCAAATAGCAGCCTTTCAAAACCAAAGTCTTGGTTGTTTGATTTCGCCAAGTGAAAACGCAGCGACAGAATGTTTAATTAAATATATCATCGGCTTTTATGGGTCTTAAACTAGGGGAACTCAGTAGGGTTTTATTAAAAGCTTAGAGTTTACCCCTTTAAACCCCCATTTTGAATTGGAAGACAAACCAAATCACGAAAAAGTATTATAGTATACCACAATGACATACGAAAAGGCACGTTTAAATATTCTCTGCCATTCAAAGTTAAGTTTCGGGAGTAGGTTTTAAACACTTCAAATGATCAATGTTTGTAAACATTTTGAGAATAAACATATTATTTGAAAGCTTAGACTATACAGGGTTATTCAAAAGAATGTATTACTTTAAGAAAACATAGCCCAAAAATAAAATTTACGACAAATCAAGAATCTCTGACGAGACTGTCGTTGAACTAAACTAAATGGCTTTTTAAAAATTCAAGTACGCAAAATGACTGTAATGAAGGGCAGCTTCTTATTGATAAATACTCGTTGAAATTACCTCTCAATGTATGTAAACAAAACTTTGGAACTCCATCTCTTCAACCATATTATATGAACTATTCTTGCAACACTTATACTATATAAGTTACAAATACTGAAAGTAGGACATTCTTTTTTAATAACCCTGTATAACAAAAACAAGGAAAAATGAACTAAGTATAAAACAAACACAAGTGAAGCTGGTGTAATCACACAGTGATTATTATTTCCACTAAGCGTGTTTATATCATTACCAGAACGAGCATGTCCAGCACAGTGTCCAGCACAGTGTTGTGTTCGTATATAACAGTTTCACTAAAGGGCAATAACGCGTGTGTATGTGTCCCCAGGTGCTCAGTGTTACACTCTGCAGTGAATTACATTTTCCACGCATTAGACAGACAATGTTTTGTTGCTATGTTTTCACGCAAGCTACACTACAGATATAACATGAAAACAATCCCTTACGTTTTACGAAATAGTAGACATCTGTTATAATACATTTAGCCACAAGTTCCTGTGATAGGTTTCAGAATCAACGTGTTGGTTTTAATGATGCTTTGGTTTCCAGGAAAGCGCTGGCCACTTTATTACATCCGTAATATAGTGGGAATTTTACCTTTGACACAATCATATGGAAGGTGGCCTCCGGTTTCTAGGAACACACTCCCATATGATTACATTGAAAACAAAAGTTCACCGTCATTTTGCATTCGTAACTCAGCGTTAACCGCTTCCTAGAAAAACAAAGTTTAAGTACTTTTATACCTTAAAGAGGTTCTAACTATTTTCATCCACATTATTTCAACAATAAAAATAATATTTTGGGGTGAACAATACTTTGCTCATATAGAAAAAGGCCAGTTAGTTTAACAACAAAATGTTCATACAAGGAGCCTAACATGATACACAATACCACTCAAATCTTTATTCGGAAGCTTTTCAAAGCTGCCCTTTTGAAAGAATTCCTCGAAGGAATTCCAGAGGTCAAACATAGTTTCAATTTGATTTTATGGTAGACAGTTTGGAACTGTAGTTGAAGAACGAGTGTAAAGTTTAGTTTAATGCCTGAGAGATATAGTAAATGTTTGGTCGTGTATTAGACGTCTGTATTTTCAATATACGTCCTGTTATGATAAAGGACGACGTTCTTTATTGTCAACACATTCTTAAAAGACGTTGTCATTTGTTAGGAAAACTTTTACAAAACAATTATTTATTTATTATAAAGTCTACACACAAATAATGGGAATAGTTTTTAGTTAACACCAACACCAACATTTTTCAAGTCAACCAATTTACCAGTGGAACGCACTTACAAACACACAAATTTAAGCTTATAGCTCTTACTAATGGTCGTTATTAACAACTGGGACACGTCAAGATGTATTTGATAAATGGGGAAAAGTCCGTTAGACAGCGTGTTAGTGTTCTGTCAGCTCCTATTTCATGTGTAAGAAGGAATTCTGAAATTAATAATAATAGAAACACGAACTATTTAGTGCTTTGTTTCTATGTTCCTTCGGTAGCACATATGCAACGAACAACCCTACACAAGAATACCCGGGATTCCGGGTAAGAAACCTCGTATACCCCTTCTACCTGGAGTCACATGACAAACCCCGCGCATAAACCAACACCGTGTCACACACGAGCGTGCTGATTGTTTACCTTCGAACCCAAACAAGGGTCAGATTTCACGGCCAAGCTGGAAATCGGTTCGCGGGTGGCTGAGAGAAGACGTCAATACGGGAGCGGTGGAGGCTGCAGATGTACGCGCAGGTCTGGGGTGGTAGAGCACGCAGACTCAGTAAGCTCTAACCGCGCCGCAGCTGCAGTCCTTTCTCAGCCGTGGAGACGTGCTTATCCCTAACCTCACCATCTAGCCGGTGTGCGCACACTACTGTATCTGGATAACAGTTTATCATGTGACAGTGCTTGTGAATGTGCTTGTGTTAGTGGTTGATAGCCAGGATGCCGGCTCACCGCAGGGGCTACAAGTTCCCGTGGAGCGTCTTCTGTTTCCTCATTTGTCTCCAGATTTGCCTAGGTTAGTGTTCATCAGCTGGTGCAGCTGATTGTGGCAGGTTATATAGGAGAGTAATCAGTACACTAATCAGATGTAATAAAGTTGTTGGGTCTAGTTAGTAAGAAGTGGTAGGCCTATTTATAGTTAATTTCTTAAAATTATATAAAATTCCTTCCATTAAATACCATGCCTTTCATACTTTTACAACATACCTTGATTGCACTATTGGTTAACGATGCTTATTACAATCAAACATTCTAACAATAAACGACACTTAAAGTGCATCCCTATTTATTCAGAAATTGATGTTTAACAACTGTATAACAGAGAAGTAAGTGGTTATTAAGCATACGACCATTATGATTTATATACTGCTAATAGCAAATAAATACTTAATAATCGGAAAATAAATTAATATAATTATTAGTATAAAAACAAAATAACAGAAGCGTCTCTTTTCCTTAACACAAAAGACAGCTGTTTAGCTATTTTTTGATAGTAGAAAGTTTATACTAAATAAATAAAACGATTAATTAATAAAGTAAGGAAAACACAACTTGGTGTTTTGAAACAACAGTTGAGTAGAAACAAGGATTCTACAACAACGAGCCGCAGGCAATTTTAAATTAGCTAGGCAGCCAGAGCTCGCAAATTGTAAGATAACATTACGAACAGGTTTTATGCTTTTTAGTATGAAACTATATATCTAAAGTTTACTATTACTGCATTGGAACTGTCAGTATCGCGGGGTTGGATCTGGTATTTATTTAGTTAATCCAAAAATTACTACTGTAATTTACTATGTAATTCGGTTCTAATAACTAATAAATGGGTTAAATATTTGGTATCTGTATAATAATACTAGTATACTTACTAGTTTTATTTTGTTATTTGATTTCATACATTGAATTAATCAATTCTAAAAGATATTTGTCGTTGATAAACCTGTTAAGCCATTCATGGGTATAGTTCTGTGAAATAAATTATTTAGCAGTGGCTTTTACTAGTTTGATTCCCGGCAAAGCCAGACAGGCAAGCTCATGAATAGTTTGTGATTTTCCCATTACTATGGGGTTTTGATATTTTCATACTAGATAGTAGGTTTTACGAAACAAACATAGCTAAACATTTCTATAAATGTGTCGCCCTCAGTGGCAAACAATATAGATCTTTACTCAATAATGCAAAGAGTTACTAAATAAGTATAACACTAAACAACTTATTCTAGTTGTACGTAGGCTAAAAATTAATAACAAAAATAAAAATGTTAAAACAATATTGTCAAAAAAATTAGACAAATAAAAAGCGTTTTAATCAAAACGGTATAACGTTTTTTCTAAATTAACATTTGTTACATAGGTAGTCGAAAAAACTTTGAGTAGTAGTTACTCAATACTCAAATAGCAAATGTGTTCATTCTCAAAATACATTTAACTTTTAGCATTTAATTTTTTAGTTTATTTAAGAAAGAAGAATGTAGTTTAACATCGAATAGTTTAATACAAGCTATTGTAGGCATATTGTATTTAAACGGTGTTTCTCATCAACAGTTACTACGCTTTTGCGCTGACAAAGATCCATCAAAAGTTCAGCATGTGGCCAATACAAAAGTCCCTATAAAACATATTTGACTGTACATTCATGTTTTAGAAACTACTCGTATTTCACAAAGGGTATTTAGAAATTAGCTTCCGTTGTTGTATAGCTCGTGAGTGAGTGAAACTGTATGTGCAAATAATACTTTCTTGGATAGCCGCCTGATTATAAAAATCGCGTGTGATCAAGAATTTTGCAAACTCTTAAGCAGGTTTGAGAGTGAACTTCATCCGCTTCTCGTTATGGGTACTTGGCGAATTGTCATGCAAAATTGTAGAAATCCTGGTGCCATCTTTGGTGCTCTGGTCTTAATCGTGAATAAGCCACATTAAAGGTGCTCTTCAATATGGATATACTAATGCGACCACACAAAGTATGCGTTTTAGAACAGTTTAATTGAACTTTATTAAAAACAGCCCTCGTACTTAGCTTTGGGCTATTTTCATCGCACACAAATTATTTTAAATCTGTTTTACAAGAAAACTAACCAATGTAAAAGATTGTGGAAATTTTATGATGTTTATTTTAAATTTAAATTATTGTTGATAAAATAATGGTAGTAAATGATAATAATATATTGTTCCTTTATTGTGACCACTCAATATCTTAAATAATATAAGACAACCAATAGTTATTAAAAGAACGTCAAATATTTTGTTTTATTTTGAAATCAAATAATCAATTATTTTACTCGGTGACTGGAATAGTATTGACAACAGGTAGTACGCACTTTGATAAAGTGAAATAGATTATTCAAAAACGGACACATTTATAAGTAACACACCAAAAATAAATAAACAAAACTTAAAACTTATTAAGTTTTGATAAGTTAAAAGTTATTGTTTTGATTGAAACTATAGTTAAAACACAATGCAGCCCCCGAAAAATGTCGGAGTTATATTAGTTTTGCTTATTATCAAATTTCTTTTGGAAAATGAGACATTCATGCCGTCAGCCAGACTCAGACCCGAGACCGTGAAATGAGCACAGATTCTGACCACCAGAACACCTTTAGAGCATTTTTACATGACTTTATATGTATACTCTCTACAAACCGCATTTTGTCCGAATATCCAGAAATTTGGTACACATTTTTCTTTTGTAAATATCTCGGTCAAATTCGTTTACCAGCAAAATCGGGCTACCGAAACTAATCTTTTGGGGAGACAATTTTGGTCAAAAAAGTAGTTTTGATCATCTAAAAACAGATTATCGTCCGATTTCAATAAAATTTAAAATACGTGGTACCTTCACGATATGTAGTAAAACTTGCAATTAAAGATTTCTAAACGCCGGTGATCACACAGGAGGTCAAGCTGAGGCCTGGGCTGAACCGAGGCTGTGAGCGTAGCGAATAATAGTAACAAATTAAATTTTATTCACTTATGAAAGCGGCGCTTTAGCGCTTAGCTGCGTGTCGGCCTGGTTTGTTGCTACTTAGTATTAGAGCTGGTAGAAAATGATTCCCAAACAATTAAACGTACCTGAGATTGCTAAAAGGTTATAAACCACATGTTTTCAAAACGTACGGCACACTATATTTTAGTTTACAGTTTTATTAACAATACTACACATACCGTATATTGACGATAATTCTAGAACCCTATACAGTTTCTAGGAAGCATGTACTAATTGCAATGTGTTATTAAAAAGAGTTGGTGTGTTTTAGTGTGTTTACCTAACTTCTACGTTAGTTAAGTGAGCTAATGTAGTAACATAGAGTTCTCAACAGTCTTATACAATCGGCACCCTCGATGGAAATGATTAACTCCTAAACGGCCGTATTGCTAAATAACTACATTAAATTGTTATGATGACTGTGAGTAGAAATTTAAATTCGATGAATGTAAAATGACCTATATGTGTAAAATAATAACCATCTCATATTAAGTAGGTCTAAATAGAAAACAATATATGTAAAATACTTTAATGTAGGCTACTTTAAAAGATTCAAATTACATTTTAGCTTTGAAAAGCTTAGAACCACATAGTCTGCTCTAACGTTTGAACTAAAGTTACGCCTGAATTATTTATAATTAGTAGAATCTGTATATGTACGAGTATAATGGGATTTTCTTACTGGCGCGTTTGAAGATTACCTCTGGGCTAAGAATGCTCCCAAGGTTAGTATTCAACAACCAGAACATCCGACAGTACGACTGTTAATGCTTAAAACCTAATACATTAAAGTTTTCAAGCGCATTCAATACTTTATTTAAAGGCATAAAGTAGTAAACAGCGCGTTTCTCTGCAAACAGTTGTAAGGAGGGTGAAGTTTCTCGGCTCGTGAATGCTTGGAGAGAGTGCGAATGTTCAAAAGCCTGGAACTCGCAAGGCGCACTTGCTTCAAAGTTAAACATTCCTCTCCTTTGTGAAACTGCTAACTCTATGTATGTAACGAGTAACAATGGGGGTATGTTTCAAACCTTGTCAGATGAATGTTTTATCCATGTTACAAGCTTTGCAAGCAAGACTGTCCCATGTTGTATGTACACTATGTTGTGTCATGTAACTTGTAGAGCTCATTGGACGGGTTAGCGTTTTCCTTTTGTTAAAGACTAACCCATCTCGGGATCATCTTTTCAAAGTGTTTGACTTTGAGGAATCTGATATGAGTTTTAAACACCAGTAAAAGGCGTCAGCCTTGGTAATAATGTACGAGGTGTAGTGGTCAGTAAAACTGCCCGGCAATCGGGAGACCCGGGTTCAAATCCCAGTTCGGTCCAAGCATTATTGTCTTCACATTTCTTCAGTAATTAATAATAATGTTAATTAATAATGTATTTAAAAATAAATTTAGTATACATCTCATGAAAGCATACAAACACCAAGTACGTAAGAGATATACTATCAATCCTTCAAAATAACTTATACATATTTCAGTATTGAGCAATCAAAATCCGCTAACTATATAGCTCAATTAAAAATGCTTCTGTGTTTAACAGCAAATTTTATAAACTCAAAGTAAGTTATGAACTGTATTGAACTGATTGCGTGTACAATGCGTCAAAGTTTTCTTAGATCGGCAACTGTATTTCATTTTTTTTAATTTCCACTTCATAGGTTAGAATGAACAATTTACTGGATGCTTAACAACTGAAAGCGTGTTACTGAAATGTCTGCAGCAGTGTTCGGGCACATCCTGTAAGTATAGCAGACGATGTGCAGCGCACGCGAGGCATCAGAAGTGTTTGTTCAATAAAAGAAAGAAAAACATAGGAAGTCAGCTGTTACAGTAGTGCCAATGTTGTAGCACCAGTTTAAAATGTGTTTGTAAATAAAATATGTAGTCTACGTATTAGAGTGAAGCTACGTTAAACTTAACAAAACTATGGCGTTGTTGTACGGTGGGGTAACGATACGTATCTCATTTTACTTGTATGTTCACCTCATTATCTGAGATTGGTTGATCATTAAACATATACATACGTCGAAATATAATTTACTACTATATTACAGCCATACAAAACTGTGCAAGAACTCGAACCCATGGATAGCGTGATTGTAAATCAAGTCCCAAACAAGTAGAACACGCGCTGCAAGATGAACTGTTTCTTTTATATAACAAAAGCTCTTTCTTGAATCTCACCGAGTTTACAGATGTTGTTTGTAGATGAAAAGACAGAGTATGAGAAAGTTTGAAGCAGCACAGAACGCCGAGCATACTGTGCACCTCTGTAACGAGTTTTTCTAGGTAGGGAGCAGTCTTTCCTCGTGCAGCAAACTTCATATCTGCAACTTTATCTACAACAAATAATAAACACTACAAAGCATATTTTGTATGAAAAGTGCTTTTCTTTTCCAATTACTTTAAAATCTAAAAGTTGAGTATTTTATAAATTTCTTATTATTATTATTTTGAGTATAAGGGTGGAATATGCTATTGCATATTACTGGCACAGTAGTTTAAAAGAAACTAAACTAAACCAAAATTTGTTTGTTCTCATAACCGATCCCATAATATAACTCTAAGTACGTTGTCACATATACGTTATTTACCAAACCTTTACATGGAGCATGTAAATGAGCAGTCACTTTTGAAAGAAGAAACAAATCCCAACAGTATGAAGTCAATGAAACGCAGTTATCGAACTGCACGTTTAACTATATCATATTTTGGGGAAAACCTCCTAATTTCAGCCTTACGTATATTGTACAACCAGTTATGGATTTAACTCTACATTTATTTTTATTTTTATTTATTTATTTTGTTGTTGTTGTCAAATAAAATAATTAATTGTGTAGACATAGGCCTAATTATTAAAGTTAAAATAAAGTATGTTAAGCCACTGGTAACAAAATCTTACAGGAAAATGTGTCGTCTTAATCTATATAATATTCTAATTTAATACCAACTAACCTAATTTAATCATTTTGATTTTGGTGTAAACTCAAATGATTGGTGCATAAACTCATCGATGTAGTACGCATGTTTTGTCAGAAGCTTTTATAGATGTTTTTTAGACAGGTTCATGGGCTGAATAGACTTGATCCCTGCAGGCTGTCTATTGAAAAATCTGGCACCTGCTTCTGAAGGCATGCTCTCAAACAGTTTTAGCCTGTGGCTTTTTTGCCGAAACAAATTGTTATGCCTTGTGTCATGTATATCAGTGCCTTTAACTAGATGACACCTAGTAAGGCTAGAGATTATGGTTTCAAATATATACAGGCTAGGTAGTGTCATGATCTCTATTAGCGTTTGATATAATTCTTAAAGCCTTCTTTTGTAATATAAAACTCCTCGCAAACTTGTATTCGGCACAAGATTCCCATATACTGATTCTGTAAGACAAATAAGTGTACACAAGTCCATAATATGTCATTAGCAGTACTTTCCATGTATGATGCCATTTGTATGAGATATCAGTGTATGGAATAACTTGTAGACTATAGGCAGAAAATATACAGCAAACTAACGAATTCTTTAGGATAAGAAGCTGCACGGTATAGTCATGCTAAAAGTATTACTTTAGTAAAAATGTGACAGAATTTAACAAATTGTCGTTTTAACTTTAACAACACAACAACACTGCTTGGAGAGTTCCTAGTTATTAGCGAATATTCTTTAAAAATGAGCTTTTCATTTCTCTCGCCAAATAGAATAAAACGTTGTAGGAAGGTGTGGTTTGCACTGTTTTGCTTCCCACCACCTCGTGAATCAAATGGCAAAACTTTATTTATATATACAATGTTTTGACAATAATCCATTCAAAAGCAAAATAATATACTGGTACCGCTATGTAGAACCAACAAGGTATAACGAAAAATACTGCAACGATCATAGCTTTTACCATGGAAACAAAAGAAAATAAATAGACGTTTTGGACATTACTATTTATATTAAAGAAAACAAACATACGTTCAAAATATTAAGGAAACAAATACAATTTGATCGCATCATACCAGCAAGCTCTAACCACCCTTGGTCGCAGAAAATGGCTAGTTTCCATTCAATGATTAACAGACTATTAAAGGTTCCAATGTCTAAGAATAACTATCATAAGGACATAAATACAATCAAACGGCTGGCAATAAACAAGGGATATAAACTTAAAATGGTAGATAACATAATTAAGAAAAACTCAGGAACAACGAACTGGTTCAAACACAAAGAGATGAAATAAAACAATTTATATGTGCCCCATTCAACCGATCGATTAACGGTGCCTTACGAAAAACGTTTCAAAACACACAATTGAATCTGGGCTACAAAACAACAAAAAACGAGGTTTTTCATTAATCAACAAAATTTCCAAAAATAAGTAAATCAAGGAAACCTAGATATTTCCGCTACGCTTAAGTGTGTGGCTGTTTTCCTGTTAAGTTTAGCGAAGGTTTAGTCGCCGAAACAAGCGAAGCCATGATTTTACCGGAATTGAATATTGGAAAACGCTAAGTTCAGCGTCATAATCTCCCTAACGTTCCCTTTAACTGATTCAATCCTAAGTTTAATTTCAACCTTGAGTTTCAGAACCTCAACTTAGTTTTTAAGAAGGTAGTTCCCGCAGATCGATTTCGGTTATCTCCTCCTAAAACATATAAAATGCGATGAAAACTACAAAATCCAACGTCAAAATCAAAATACAATCTTAGGCAAAAAGATTCAATTTTATCAAAGCAAAACTTATTTTAAAATCAAGCATGGATTAAGATAAATGAATAATCGTTCATTTTGAGTAATAGGTACTGGCATAAGTATCTATGATGGTATAATAATTTTAACCAACCAATCATTGTTTTAAACAGATGTAGCCTACAAAATATGTGCTAAATAACTACGGCCCGTCTGTAATAACCTACAAATTTCAGCTAAGTATATACGCTCCATTAGTTTGCTTAAAGGGTATTTTAAGTCAGTCTCGTTCCAAAAATCAACTCGTGCCTTGCAATTTGTTACATTCAAAATACTACATGAAATCTTGGACATTCTTATTTGTTTATATTTCTAATACAAATTTTTTACCGTCAAAAATCCTAACGTTTAACTGAGTTGAAAATAAAATCACTAGACACCACAACACAAAAGAGTTTGGTGAGGTTTTTCCTGTTTCCATGTGATCTGACTGGCCAACGAAGCATCTTTCTGCCTAATACATTTGACAGGTAATGCTCATTCAACAGAAACGTGAAAGGATTTTACACATTGTTGTTACTGTCAGCGAAGCTATGAATTTATTCAATGTTTACTGTTCAAAATGCACTAAACTGCTAAATAGTTTTTACTTTCCAGGAATCGTAAGAATAGAATAGAATACATCTCTGTATCACAGGATGGGTTACATAATGACACTACAAAAGTTAACTACAAACACAGAATTATCTTAAAGTAAAAATTTGCAATATTTCTACACATGGTAGGCTAAATAAAATACAACAAAACAACTTTTGTTACCCCATGTTTAGTAACAATGTGTTTTATTGTATATTTATTAATAAACAATAAAACACATGGTTACTAAACCTAGAGGAACACCTCTCCCACTATTTAGTTCCTGGTAGCATTTTACATCCAATGAGTTGGTCGACATGTCTTTTCCACCTACGTCCATCATCAAGCCTTACAGTATACATGACACTTCCCTCTTTTGATTGTACTGGTCCCAAACACCATTTAGGTCGTCCTTTTGTGTAGTCTCGAAATTTCGACCAACTCATTGAATGTAAAAAAACATCAAGAACTAAATAGTGGTGGAGGCGTTACTCTATCTATAGTAACCGTGTGTTTTATTGTTTATTAATTAATATTATGGGATAAATGTTTTGTGTTTGATATTTACAAAATGAAATACAACAGTATTTAAATTATATTTCAACGTTGAATTATTAATTATTTACTTAAGAATTTGACAACTTTACTAAATTATTAAACAAATAAAAATCCTGCAAAAGCAGTCCTCCAAGGCAAAATCCCAGTTATAATGGACCATAAGGACTAAGGAACTATTGCATTCATATGTAAATTAGTCCTTTGTCAGATACCATTTGTAAATTTATACCAGTATACACCAGTTAAAAAAAAGTTGCATTGTCAATCAGTCAAACAATTGTGTTTAAACAAATTTGAACTGGTCAAAATAGCTTCATCAGTGAATACACATACCTAAAAGTTACATCAGACTGAAAACCTGTCACCAACTATACAACTATCTAGCAACAAAGCTTTACAAAACAAAGCTCCAGTTCCATAGAATATTTAAATACAAGAGTTATAGCTACCTCACATTCACAGTACGTTACACTTCGACGCATACAAGTTATCAATGTCAACTATCTGAAGAATACAGCTCCGTTTCCAATATAGAACCTCTTTGAATAAAACATTAGATCAATCCTTTACCATTGGTGATGTAAACAACAGTTCACTCGCAGCATACTGAGTGTTATGAACAATAATTCATGCTTCAGCAGGAAATGCATTATGTTCAACGTGTGTTATGTGTCTGCACTTTGCCATTTTTAAAGCTTTATAAACTAACTTGTATAAGTGAATC
The DNA here is from genome assembly GCA_018831715.1 of Matsumurasca onukii. Taxonomy (NCBI): domain Eukaryota; kingdom Metazoa; phylum Arthropoda; class Insecta; order Hemiptera; family Cicadellidae; genus Matsumurasca; species Matsumurasca onukii. Next base: position 35,705,099 of record CM032062.1, read on the forward strand.
CTGAAGGAAATAGATTTAATAAATAAATTCTTTATTGATTGCTTTTGTACAGAAGATTTGCCAGTTATACAGAGCATAACATAATAAATTAACATGCTTGAAGACAGAAGCAGACAACTATAACTGAACTTTACATCAATATTACTGCACAAAATATGGACAAAATAATAAATATATACTATTCAAAAAATATAGATAGACAATAAGTATACATGCAAATGAATATTGAGAAGCAACTGAATTGAGCTCACACCCTGACCAAGGCACTCAAGCGTTCCTGGGCTGGACGCCAACACAGACGCTGTCTTCCAATAAATAAAAGACAGCCGGATTTTCGCCAGCCTGTACTGATCATGAGTAACCAAGCCCGGAGTAAGGCACAACGATCATGGAAATAAATAACATAACATAACTAACAACAACAAGTTAAATATTATTCCTATTCTTTAGCAGTTTAGTCTGAAATACACCAGTTGAATCCAGAAATAAACAGTCAACATCACGATAGAAACAATTATAAAGTCGACACACATATTGTTGAAGGGAGAACTGTAACCTAAATTAGTTAGTCTTGAATAGTTTGGCGAAAACACACCAGGTAATAAGCCGTTATTTCAAATATTTAGAACTTGTTATGCTGTAATAGATTATTTTCACTATAATGTTATTGTTGGATATATGCACTTCTAATGTTGGTGGTAAATAAGTTCAATAATTTGTTTCTATTGTTAGATAATGTTAAAACTTGTTGCAAATATACAATTTGAAACATAGGTGAACTAATAAATGAACCATCAAAGTGAACGAAAGTACACTTATAATACTTTAAAATGCAATACTATTTTAAAACAGTTATACGCTCAGTTCACTGTGTTATGTTATAAAAACCAATTCCGCGTTTTGGACCAACTTGACTTTTGATAACTAATAAAATACACTAGCGTATTTTATAAAGCACGAGAAATAAAAGGCATAAGTATCTAAGTGTTGTTAAGTGTTTTATTGTAAACGGCCTATAAAATGTGTAAAATAAAAATTCCAAGCTTAACATTTTTTAAATCTTCCAAGCAAGCAGCAGCGAATCGATGTTTTCGATGTCCATTTGCTGACATATGAAAATAAAATTTCCGTTGTTAGATAAAGTTGACGACGCGAGCGGAAGCGACGCTCTGCTCAGGAGGATTGAGGCAGGAACAAATCCCACTTTATTTTTTATTCATATCCGAATTCAACTTTGTTCTGTTCACTGCAGAGAAAAATTTATATATTTACAAAAACATTGAAACATTATTCACACTTTTCAATAGTGCTTTGTTGAAATCATTTATGTTGTGTTCACAGTTGAGGTATACATATTGGTTAAAAAAACAAGGAGGTTTCAAGACTTTTGAACTGGGTTAGAAAATAAGTAATGTATGTGCTATTTCAAATGCAGTCTCTGAGTCGATGATTCTTGTGGATTGTCACTTGACCATAGGGTTTAAGCTTAACGTAATAACGATTAGTTTCAACGATTTATTTTACAATATACCATAAGCTTTACGGTTTTGTTTAAAAATAAGTTCAGTAATAAGATCATGTGCTTCTTGTTAGCTTTGTTGATGAATACAAAACAGAACGGTACATACCAGCCGGCCAAAGCTGTCCGGTTTTATGTTGTCAGCAAAATCCACCGAAGAGCACATGTAAAAGCTATAAAAACATATTCTTTCCGTTTGTTTTAATTAAAACAAGCATGGAAGCTATCTTTGTTACAACCGTTTGTTATACATGTGGGGTGTTGTTAATTATCTCATTAGGGTTAAATAAACTGAAGCCATTTTGTATGTGTTTGGACACATAGTTTATTTTATAACAAGACTTTTAAAAAGGAGCCAAATTATGAGACTCTACATACAAAGCTTTAAAAGTAACCCCTTTTATCGTATATTATTTGCTATTCAATTATTAAGGTAATTGTTTTAACCTAATAAGATGAACAATTTTGGTTTTCTAATACATTAAAAAGACGTTCTACAATTATCCATAGCTCTGTACTCTACAACAATAGGATTGATGCAACCTGAGACAAAAAGTAATTAACAACAATCAGCAATCAAATTAAAACCAAAACATACATCATCATTTGTTTTGTATACAATTTAAAGCTTTATATCACATGTATTACGATAATAACAAGATCATACACCTTATACTTAAACATAACCTAATATGTTTTGATAAAACATGAAATTTGATCTAATGGTCAATATTGGATAGCTTGCTAGGCACATTTCTGTCCTGAGGGAGTTCTGATTCTCTCAGTGAATATTGCTGCTATCTCAAGCAATATTGAACCAACATTATACTTAAGTAGAAGTGCGCCTTCTTTACACCCTATCTTGTCTGCTGAAACATGAAACATTAGCTATCAAGGTCTTCTTTTATAGTGGCACACTAAATTACTTTCACTTAATTTTCAACACCTACGCCAAGCAATTTCGGTTATTATTTCTTGAGCTGAAACATTCAGTTTGAAACCAACAATTGTATTTAACCCAATTGAATCCATACGGTTTAGATTCTTTTAAATCTGTGATTTTATTTGACTAATATTTTTAGAGTTTCAGGAGGCTTAAAAGTCGATTATTATGAATTTTATGAGTTGTTTGAAAAAACCATGAGTGGACAATTAAACGTATCCTGCACTTTTGATTGTTACAAAACTCTTTAAATGAAAACCTTTGAATATAGTTGAAACAGTACAAACCATTGTGAATAGTTGTTTAAAATTAATATTAACCTATTATTATTCTTCCTATTGAGAATTTTCTAAGATTTGTTCAAAACACTTTATACACGTTAGCCATACTCGTACTACTGTAAATGGCCGTACATACGAATATTGTAATTTACGACATGGAAAGCTCAGTAAACAAGTACATTCTACTAACAACTGCCCGGGAAGGTCATGTATCTCGGTTAGGGCTCACAAAATCCTCCTTCCTAAGCTCTGCTAAGCCAGTGATACAAATTTACTTCAGCCCTCTAATTGAAATACACGTTCTGTTTTATGTACTCATGAATAATACTTTGAGGGTCTCATTGTTTTTGTGTGTGTGTCTTTTGAAGAGAGAGTCAACTACATAGAGATTTTTACCCCAAATTTTGTGTTTTAGAGGAATATAACCTTGTTCTTGAGGATACCTTGCTCAGCTGTTCAAAAGTGGGGATGAAGCACTTTTGAAACACCCTGTATGTTTTCAATAAACTCATTTTAAAGATTTAAAAACAGCCACGTACCCTTAGAATGAGAAGGCCGCCGTTTATGATTGTTATCTGTGTTATCACTTTCCATAGTTTGACTATAGCTGAGACCTTTCAAAAAGAAAAACTGTATGAAAACAGATTTTTGTAACAAGTTTTGTTTTGATCAAAAATAAGTTATTCCATCTTAACAATTACCGTTCAGTATTTCTATTAACGTCATGTACTTTCTTTAACTCATACAATATCCTGACATAGTACAAAAGAAAGAAGAAACCCATATATAAACAACATGATTCAAATAATTTGAATGAAAACACAGTATTTATAAGTAAATCTATTCAAATAGGTTTTTGGTAAAATTTTCTTGATGATTGAAGTTAACTTATTCTAAAGGCTATCTTAAACTTCTGCTATAAAACTCGTTGTCTGGCTATTCTAATTTTGTCGAAGCCGAAAGCCAATACAAGACTTGATAATTTGTCATGGTTTATACATTTTATGGAAAATGAAAGATAGCAACCAATGGAGTGAGATAAGCAAGTCAGCACTGTTTAGAATATTTATTAGGTACATTAGCATAACTGCATTAGCAGCCAGCGTTCTGCTGGCCTTCCTTTCATTTACTCATCTGAACAACGTCTATAATACACACTCTTAATAGTTGTGTATAGGTATTTAACGTTAGACATTAATGGCTAGCGATATAAATTACACATAGTTTGCGATCTGACCACATTGCATTCATGTATTTTTCCACATACAAACATGACACAAATATTGCAGTAACAAATCTGTCAAAATTAAGAAGTAACATCCCTGTGAGCAAGTACTAATATTTACTAATTTAAACATTCTTTTTCCTATGGCCTGAACCCTCTGTTCCCTCAGTGGTCAGTCCAGCTTTATCAGCCAGGCTCTCAGTCACTCGTACAACTAAACGTGTTCACATGTTTACTTTATTCCGAGGTTGAGTGGTAGAGAGGACTTTGTAGTCCTAAATTCGCCTCGTTAAGCAAGACAAACTTTACCTTTTATTTTTATATTTTTCACGTTTAAACGAGTAAATGTGAAAATTTAATATTTAAGTCAGTTATAGTTTAACGTATCTAGCAACTAAATAATCGACCAACTAAATTAGCATCAGTTCGAATAATCATTAGGTCTGTGTTTAAAAGAACTAGGATATTTAACCTTATGTAAATTCAATGGTTCCTTAGTTATTTTGTAAAGTATTTAAAATATATTTTCTCAACATTTTCCTAACAAAATTATTGATGAGAAAGGTTTCGCACAAATAGTTAATTTAAAAGTTGTACCCAAAATTTCGTAAGTAATGTGTCTCGATCCCTTGCTTTTGTCATTGGGTACGACAAACAGCGAAGAAAATGCTCAATGTTACTCTTGTAACCGGACTTTACAGACAAACTGTTTAGGAAATCAGTGATTACATGGAGATCTTAGTTAAAGTTTGTCTTCTTTAACGAGGCGAAGTTAGGACTACAAAGTCCTCTCTACCACTCAACCTCGACCTTTACCCAGCGTCACCGTAGTCACATTAAAAATGTAAGTGGTAACTGCGGGGATGAACCCGCGCCACCAGAGTGATGAGCTTCGGGTCGCGATACCAATCCGCCATGGATCCGCTACGTTAGTTAAAACGTGAACAAGCGAAATCATGAATTAATTTAAACAATACAAAGTTAGTTAAAAGTTGTTCATTTTGTGGCGATTGATCTTTAACTACTAACAACTGAAAATTTAAGCTGTACAAACGTTATGTTGTGTAAACAAATGAAATAATGTCCAACAGCTGAGTTGCGCGGTCTGCAGGTAATAATATTTGAACAGACACGTTTTATGTTGTTAAGGCTGAATCGTGTCTTAAATATTACCGCGAGCACAGATAAGTAGTTCTCTACATTGATAATATAATTATATTATTTAAGTGTAATATTGACATAGGCTCGTCGTGTTTTCAATTTCATCGAATATTTTATAGTGGATCCCAAACTATTAAACTAAAACATTTGTTAATAAAATAGCATCAGTGTGAAACAAGTGACAAAACAGTAATATTTCGCTAAATACAAAGTTTGTTAACCGGCTTTAACTATGATTTTTATTATGAGGTTTACCAAACTAAAAGGTTTTAACAGAATACTCGTATTTAAGCCTTTGACAGTGGAAATAGATCCAATGCTTTTGTGATAAGAGCTCTTAATTAGATCTGGAAGAAATCTTTTAACAACTCTGGCTTATTTAAGTACTTTCTCTCTAACAAAGTAAGATTTTAATTAAATGAAACAAAACCTAATTTTGTGAAAGCCCTCTAGCCTCTTTCCTTCAAAGTACAATGGTTGTTAGTTCTTTATAGAAAATGAGTTTAAGTCAAATTTGGTTAAAACATTGCTTTGCATTTCACTTACTTTTAAAATCGAGTTAACCCCATTGTCCTTTCAAGTCTAGACCTAGAATATTACCATAGTATGGGCTGATTAATAAGTAACTCGGACTATCTTAAACATCAGTTGTTTAAAGGCCCTAATGAGGAAAATGTTACCATCAAGTATATTAACGTCACTAATACAAGCTGCACAGAATTCATTTTTCCTACCTAATAAATTTATATGTATAATTCGCAACTCTGTATCTTTCAAGAGGTATAAAATATATTTGCTCAGTACATTTTCCCTGAAAGCTTTAAACCAAGTTTTCAATATGGGAAGGATGCAACAATTTGGAAGCGTTGTGTTGAACGTGGCCAAGGATCAGCAAAACGTGATCTTTGGACTTAGAGTTTCTACACTTAAATAAGAATCAACAGGAAAATGCAATAACCAATTCAGCTACACAAGCAAGACAGCCCTGTTTACAATATTTATGAGTCTCAATATTAGCATAACTGCACTACCAGCGCCTTTGGTGGTCTACTGCTGAACTGCACAGCTCCAAGTATAACTATTATGCTAACCTTTTCATATGGTTACTGATGCAAATAGTTTAGTACATTCGCCTCCAAGATTGCAAAATGGTTAACGTCTTTGTACTTTCGTTAGTTCATTAATACAGCCTCTCTGTTCTTTGTATTTAAGAATATTAAGAAAGCAAAGTGTCAGTCACTTAATTTTGTTAGTAAAATAACTGTTGGGCGGTCTCTTTTAGTTACGAAATGAAGTTAAAGCCACGAGACATTTACAATAGGTCTGATCTCTAACTAACACCGTCGAAGTTGTATCAAAACTAGTTTGTAGACGTAGATATTTTGTCATATTTGTGAACATACTACACCTTTAATAGTAAATATTAGCGAAATACTAGCAAAATGAAAAGCGTCCTGGATCTCATTACTACAGTTGTGTAGCTGAACTACTGATTAATAAATTCATCGGAGGCTCAGACATATGCCCTTCAAGCCAAAATGTCGATCTGAGGGTCTCCTCAGAAATACGCTTTTAATGATATGCGTTTTAAAACTTGTTTATCTATTTTTACCTTCATAGCCACTACCAAATTAATAACAACTAGACTACCAACATGTCCCCATTGTCCGTGTCAAAGTTGTAACCCTGGCTGTACTCAGATGATAGCTGAGTGTTAACAGTGGCACACTCACACTGACAGCACGTTAGTGTGAGTGTGTGAAGAGAGCGTAATTACGCAGCGGTTAGTGCAACTTTGAGGCGTGGTGAGCCTCTGTCATCCCGTCGAGTGGCAACAATTCATTTGTAACTACACCACCAACTCGGCGTTTCAAACCGTCTCTGAGATAGGCCTAGTAACGTTGTTTATAATCTTATCTTTAAATGTTGTCCGCATTTGAGAAGCATTTGCTGTTTTACTGGTTTTAGATTAAGGCAAATTCTGTAGATTCTTTGAATTATTGTAGTTAAAGATTTTCAGTGTTTGAAATAAATTAAAGATTTCTGAGGTTGAAATATTATTACGGACGTTTTCTATCATTTTTGAGTGATGAACAAGAACACGACGTTTCGGGGATCTGGAATCTGATCTTGTCTTCAGGTAAAAGGTAACCTGCTGTGTGAAAGTGTATTGTTTTACACGGAAAATTGGAAAATAAGTCTAAAAGTAATCATTGCAAGCTGACCAGTTACCCAAAATGGAATGTTATAGCTGTCTTGTCCTTAAACTTACTTGATTTGATAACAACTAGCCTCGACAAGAATACAACACGCATTAAACAATTAAAAAGACAAATAGATAAACTAAACACACCCACACACACTGACAGTTGCTGGACTGCCTGGCCAGCCCCAGTCGGATTGACAGCTTGGAGCAGTGGACGCTCAATCATAGCCGTGAGTCAGACTGATCAAATGCAACAAAGAAAGCAAAAAATACTCAACTATGCAAATTTAATGGAGGACTATCTTTACATTTATAATGAATAAACATTTTTCCTAAAAAAAAATTAAAATAACATAAAAGATTTTAGACGGATCCATCATACATACGAGTATTTATGATATTTTGTGCATATATGGTATTCTGTGTTACAGTTGGTCAGCCTGATTCACGTCTGTGATTGGTCGTCCGCTGCTCCAAGCCAGCCAATGCGACTGTCTGGTGGCTGGCCAGGCAGCCAGTCAGTTGGCAGCCGTCGATGGCCGTGGACGTGCTTGGCTTTTCTATTTGTATTTTTGATTGTTAAAACCTTTGTGCGCGTTGTATTGTTGTTAGGCTAGTTGCTAGGGAAAAATGTTTAACATTTGGTGGTGACTGACTGGTTGTTTTGCGCTAAATACTTTTAGGCTAGTGTATTTCCTAATGTTTGAGGTTACTTTTCATTTTAAGACGGGTTTAGTTTCCAGATCCCGAAAAGGTCATGTTCTTTGTGCTCACTCAAAACAATGGAAAACCCTCGTCAACCTTACCATCGTCAACACCAAACTTCAAACAAAGAATAAAAATTCCGTTTAAATGAGAAATAACATTTTGCGAACATGAAATCATGTATAGTTTTTTTGTACGATGAACGTGTGCACGTTTAAAACGAACAATATTAACATAGTGCGTACTTGTTGATAATGTTTGAAATTTCTAACTTTGTTATAATAGTGGTTAAACAATTTGCAACATACTCGTATATGTTTACATAATTTGTCAGGTTAAAATTAATGATAACCTCAGTTTTAAAAGTAAAACAACTAATAAAATTAGTCAATAAAAACCCTCATAATCATATTTATCAACACAATGTTATTCGAAAAATGTTTTAATAAATTCGTGTAATGTTTGATTTGACAAAACTATGTTTGTTTAACTTCGAATCCTCTAAGGGTTACCAGTTATTACTTTTCATCTGGATAATGCAATTGTTTTGAAAATATTATTAGACAAAACTTATAAAACAACATGATCTTTAATTTAGGAGAGTGGAAAGAGCCTCTTGAATTTATGAAACGGCGCCAGTGAATCCCATAAACATGAGGTTCCACTCGCAGCTAAGTCCTTAAGCCCCGGCGAGCCACTAACTTGTACTTACACCCCAGAATTAATTTCAAATAAAAAAGGTTTACGTTTAAATTGTATCTTACGTTTGTGTTTTAATTCTTTCAGGACAAATGGAAATTAGTTTTTGTTTATGTTGTTAGTAAATAGTTCTGTCAAAACAGGACCAAATGTAATCGGTCGTATTATATTTGCCATAAACTCTTTTAAGCTGTGTTAAAGGTGATTCAACCTACGTCATTTGTAACTGATTTGAAATAATTCGGATGGACGGGAATTGAATGTAAACTATCTAGCCAAAATAATAGTCATACTTGTTCGTAAAGATTTGTATTACCACCTTCCTAATATTGTTATTTAGATATCATGCTTTAAACGTCAATAGTCATAGAATTTTTTAATAATTGTAAAAATCTCAGTGTTTAAATGGTATAACATTGAAACTATGTTTTGTTGAGGTAAATAGTCAAGAAAAATGTTCAGTAGCTTTATGTGAGGCACATATGTCAACGCTTAACACTCGCTGTTTTATATTTTCAATTTCGGAGCGGAAATTAACACATAACATACTGAAGCCTCGGGTAGTTTAGTTTATTGTTAGCATTACTTTTTGAACCAACAACTTTATAAAATGCACTGCCATCAGCATATGTACACAACTTTTTTTAAAGTAATTAATGGTTAGGCTCAGTATGCCTATTGTAAGGTATATTATAAGGATATCTGTCCTACGCAAGCTCAATTTATGTGTATCACCTGAATATTGTAACTAAAAGGTAACTATTTATCAAGCCTTACGACAAGCCATAACAGCGCAAAATTTAATCAAAAAGATTTTTAGGTTCTGAGGTAATTCTTATGATTTAAGTTTGGTAAAAGACCAGTTGAAAGAGTTGTGAGCGTTGCATCAATGTTGTAGTCAAAATAAGTATAAGTGTGATTTTTAAGTGTAAATTTTAATATACAATTTAAATTTTAAGGTAAATTTCAATTTGCTATTTCGTTAAACGTATGAAAAACTGATGTTTTTGCGCAGTTTGTATGATTAAACTGGTCTAAACAAATTTACGGTGTAACTGAACGAAAAAATCGTTTTTACCATCACAATTTATGTTATGATAGCAAAGTCAAAGTGAAATGCTCCCCTTAATAAGGTAATGAGTAACACTGTTTCCATGCTTTAGAAACTTTGACGAACAACTAGCCTAACAGCAACGTTGATCACGTAAATTGCACGTTTTTGAACCAAGTTTTTAAAAATACTAAAGTTTGAAGTTATATTAATGGTAATTATTAAAATAAATAATCGCACTTCGTACTGACTACAAAAAAGTAAATATATGTAGAGAAACTGGAAAGCTTTCCAGGTCTGATCTCTAACTTAGTGTCGAAGTTGTATCAAAACTTGTTTGTAGATATTTTGTCACATTTGTGAGCATACTACACCTGTAATACAGCGCCAGTGAATGTATTTGTTTATTAATTCGATTTTATGGTTATTTAAGCTAATGTTTATAGCAATAATGATATTCATATAATCATTTGTTTTAAATTCATCAAATGTTTTTAGTTGGTTTGAGTTTAACATTGCTAAAACCAAAATGAAAGATATTCAGCATGTCTAGACTCAATAATAGTCTTTAAATGTTGTTTTTCTTAAGTACTCGTAACTTTTAAATAATAACAAGGACATATCTCAAGACATAATCCATGTTCTTGTGTGATCAGAAACATTTCGGCAGAACATTTTACACCTCAAATTGAAAACATTTGAAATTTAAACATAACAACCTATTGAAATATTATAGTTAAGTCGTCCAGTAAGAGGTAACTGCTTAAAGGTTTTACCATCTATATCAAAATTAAATATGTTGAAGCATGTTCCATATAATTTCAACTTCTTAACTTAAAATGTTCTTTAAGAACCATTGTTGGCACCTTTTGAAACCACATGGTTTAGGCATACAGAAGAACTTAAAAATATTTTCCTGTAATTATTACCTTACAGTAATTTATACAGCTACGTGTTGTAGCTGGAAATAGCAAAGCTCAACTCAGCCCACAGGTAAATCACAGTACTCTGTGGTTACAATTATCTGATACGATCTGACTCTCATGAATTCCAACTCTGAAAAGTGTACACTTGCTTAATGTGGTACGCTTGCTTGCCCATCATTACGTTGTTAGGTTTTATTTGTTTGGAGTGTGTTCAAAACAACATCACAAACCAGCAGAACCAGCTGATGTACTTGCTACAGTAAGATCATTAAAAAAGGGAGAAAAGCATCATCAAAACATTACTTTATTTACATGACTCTTTAGCACATCAATCAATGAATCTAAAGTACTTTTTTTTTTTTAATGAGAAAAATACTGTTTCCAAGTTACGTTTTTAGATATATATTCGTGCTTCCTATTGCTCCCTTTAAACTTTATATACTGACAGTACTAATTCAAAACATCTATACGTGTTGTGCTGTTAATGTATGTGCTGACCATGAACGTACTTAATGTCTCTACTTCGTAAATTTTGTGCACATGTTGTATTGTTTTCCAGGCTAGGTGTTACAAAATTCACAAGTTTAATGGAGAAGAGAAACAAGAGGAAAAATTAAGGTTTATACTTCGTTGTGGGTGACCACTCAGTTTGCTCTATTTACTTTTAGGCTAGATATTTTACCAATGTTTTGTATTATGTTTAGGTTACGTTTCACCTGAAGACGGAGTCAGATTCTAGATCCCAAATCGAAACGTACTTTTGTTTACTCAAGTACGATGGAAAACGTCCGAAATAATGTTTTAGCCTCATAAATTGTTCCGTCGTCAACAACTTATTTCAAACAAAGAAATGTATATTTATTTAATTTAAAACAAAAAGAAAAGATGTTTAGGTAAAACGTGGTGTTTTTATCATTCGTTAATGACTACCACAAAGTTAAAGGGAAGAACATCAACAGTATTGAGTGAAATATGAAAGCATCGGAAAATTAACAAAAAAGAACTTCACGTCTGAAAATATTTTGCAATAAATAACGCAGAAGGGGCTTTCAACTTGAGGCTGGAAAGTTCCATCCCCTTTGCAAATTGAAAATTATTACGTCCCTTAACTGAAATGTTCCTTCTTCGTTGAAACTACCTTCCTTAAATCCTTTAGACCCTATAAAATGTACTTCAGCCGAAAGCACTGGTAGACTATACCAAAACGACTTTTTTCCTAGTTAATTTAAAATAATCAGACGTAGAAAACTTACAACCACATCTATTTAACAAATCTTTATACTTGCAAGTAGCAGTTTTACCTTTTGCTAATTAAAATGGGAAAACAAGTTATAGACTCAGAATAGTGTTGCTAACCTGTTGAGTGAAAAATAAAAGTAAGTCTTCTTGAAATGGAGATAATTGGCAATATATTTCGAATTTAAAGATACAAAAAGGACAATATATTGTGTTTTACGCTGTTATCTTCAGGCAAACTTGTGACCATAGTTTAAATTAGTAACAAATATTTTATTCTTCAAGAGTCCTCCATGTAACAAATAAACGCATACTATTGATTTACCTTTTTGAAACCAAGTCAAATATTTCTAGTAACTAATATATTTTAATAATATAACGTCTTATGGTTGGTATTATTAGCATGTATTAGTTAGCGTAGTTTAATCAGGAACATAGGTTGTTTTGTAATAACACAATTTCTACTAGCAAGTAAGTTCATGTTATCACAGAGAACGCTGGAACCCTTTAATTGAAAGATATTAGACACTTGACCCTCCCCTTGCTTGCCGCACAGTCAAGTCCACTCTTACGCAGGAGCTTTCCTCAGTTACAAGGTTGAATAAATATATAAATAGCTCTATTTTATATAAAAAATCACTAAAAATAGGTCAGTTTGTTTTAACATTAACGGATAGCTGTTACTATTTGCTTTGTTAAGTTCATACTGATGATTTATTGTAGATGCTGGAGCTACGTATCAGTTTAAGTTTATTGGGAAAAGTCCAATCGTCATTCCTGCACAATTATTAGTTCTTTGTTTTTACCACTCGTGATGCTCCATCGATGTATAGGCTATACATAACTATGATTTAATCCAATTAAAAAAATCAGTACAAGTTAGAAAGCGTTTGGAGGTAAGTATTATATGAACTAAAAGAGGACACATTTGATTTAACAAACTGCTTCAGTATTTTGTATTTAATTGCGTCTCAATAATGAATTGTGTGTACCATTGTTTTAGTGTACTCGTACTCATTACTTAATGACTTCTAATTAAAACTGCGTTGTGCATATTCATTTGTTGGATGTGTATTGTTAAGATAACTGAAAGATGGAAGTTGGCGAGTTTAATAAACTCTGAGAAACAATCTAAGGAAACTCTGAGAATTCTGAGCCACTGAATATTTTAACAGGCATACTTCTTCACTCGTTACTTTCTGAAATTGCATTGAATGTTTAAATAAATTTTATCAAAGCCATCCAAACCTTACACCAAACCGAACAATGAAACCTCGATTACTGCAGGGCCCCATAGAGTTTTAGGGATGGCGAAAATTGGCGATTTTCAACAACGTCTCTCTTAGCCAAAAAGTAAAAAGGTTTGTTTTTCAAAAGCATAACTAAACCGAACAGATTCCACTTTCTAAAAACACGACTAATGCATTTATGCTAATCATGTCCCATAAATTGTCCGTACTCAGCTGTGTTCTTATCTTTCTTGCTGCAGCACTCCTAAGGAAATATTGTTTCCCACTTTTTATCAGAATTATTCAACTAAAATGTGTATTTGTCATATTTCGTTTGGTTAAAACATACTAGAAGTTTAATAGTACAATCTTTTATTTGTACAGCAAAGCGTATAATTCAATTTATATTATGGTCATTATGTAATCACATTATATGAGTTAATCTGAATACCCAGTCGTTGGACCTTTTTAAAATTATCCAAATTCCTTGTACTTTGCCTGTAAATTCTACTTTTGGCAAAATCTACGAGCATAAATACAGAGTGTCACAAAAAGTGTAGCGTGCTATTCAGTACCAGATTCTACACACAAAAGTAAGTCGAAATAGTCCTGTAACATGTTTTTGGCTTTGGCTTAGTTTAACAGTAATCCGTTATTTAGTAAATTTCTGAAAATAATTTATCATTCAAAACCCTTAAAGATATTTTTGTGTAACTTGGTATAAACCTTGATGGTTTTCTATTAACATTTTCTAAAGTTTTTGTATCTAACTTATCAAATTTTAAAATAATATTTTGCAATTATGTAAAAATGTCAAAGTAAAATTCCAATTTTATACTATTAGACTTTGAAATTTTTAACCGGTCACCATTTTGAAATGGTATTTTCACCACGCTTATGTGGTATCGTCAGCGAATTTGTAAATTCATAAATACATCCTTGTTAACATAAAATGTACACTTTTTACACATGGCACTGTTATGTCACTCGCGGTACCATGGACTAGATATTCAGTGGGCGATGTTAATAACTAGTATGTGTAGTGATTTATAAAGACAAAAAGAGTACCGGAGAAACCACATATATTCACTTGTGTAGACTCAGCCAAAAGCTCGTAGCATATACACGTGAAATATAAATTATTTAAAAAATAATACCCTTTAAGTGGCGCGGAACGGCTAAAATAATATATACAATTTCATTCAAAGCGTTATTAATTAGATAGTATTTTTTTTCGTTGTCTGTAAATAGACTTTCACTAATGACAACCATTACAAAATGCGCATCTGATTTAGTTTACTGTATAGTGGGATCTACAGGCGTAAACCGAAAGGCAAGACAAATCTGTATGTTCCGATATATTTAAGTTAGGACAAAATATAGATCCTATTTGTACTGGTTTTCCTACCTGCTGACACAGAAAGCGGTTAACTATCATGAACACGCTACTCTCTTCCTGTAAAATTATAAAATGCTTATGTTATTACTAAATCACTATTTGTGATGCCGACCACTCTCATGAGGCAAATATGTATTTTTGGCAAATACGTATTATAAGGCAAATATGTGGTGAAAGATGAGTATGATGAGTTAATCGAATGAGTAATGAGGTTTAGTCCTGTTACAAACTAAGGCAGACTCTGCCATAGAAGAGTCATTAATTAATAGCCCAATGACCAATGGAAATACAAGGACCAACGGCTTAACGTGACTTCCGAACCACGCAGGTGATGGTCAGTAAACGATGATAGAAATTGATGCGGGTATCATCAGATGGTCACTGAGACTATCTGAGCCGCTTTAGACCTATATCATCCTCAAAACCTGACCTCCATGAAGCTGGATTACAGGACCATGGCACGAGTCCAAGTCAAGTACACAATACAGTCAAATAGTTAATACACGGTAGTAGTTTAATAACAACTTCTATTTGATCATATAGTTTGTTATTATTCCTATAAACGAGGATAGTTTATCACACTTTTTCTTGCTTGTAAATATGGATGTGTGACTTCGACCAGTGAAACAGATCCTTGATGAATATTCAGTGGATTCAGAATAAAGCTCTTTGTACACTGGACAATTGTGCCATTGACAAACTGGATTACTGTTCACCACGTCGCCGTTATCTATATAACGAACTGATACGATCTTGCTAGTACAGTAGGATCAATTGATAATTATTTAGTGTTTTGTGTTATTTTTTATTTTAATGCATGGACAATATAATTGGTTCATAAAATAAATAGCGCTTTCGATTAATATGGTTAAAGATTATAAATAATTATTAATCAAGAAATATACGAGTAACATGAATCAGTCGACTCCCTTACATTTTCTTAACTAAAAATGGGTTTAATTCATTTGTTTAAAAAAATTAAAACTCAATGTGATTCTGTTCAATGAGTATGTGACTTCACACTTAAGGAGCGTTTTTAAATTTATGCATGTAAGAAATCCCTAAGAATGAAAGGTATTACACCTATACAAAAGTATATTAAAATAAAATACACTCAAACTTTCTAATCAATAAGAAATGTTTTTAAAATTGTCTAATATTTTTAATAATTACAGGGATTATTTATTACTAAGGTAATTTGAAGACTAATTGTGTGGACCGAACTGGGACTCGAACACGGGTCTCTCATCACTACACCATCCGGCCCACTTATTTTTCCTTCAAATTTAGAAGTATTTAAATCTGAAAGTTTATCCAAAACATGTGACTGTCAATAGCTACCTCAAATCAACAGGCTGGAAATATTATGAACATAATTTAAATACTATGCCAAATGAGTTATTATAGTGAGATGCTCGGGTTGGAGACCAGGTTCGGTCCACACATTTTGTCTGCAAACGTCCTTAGTAATTAATTAGCTATTTAGCGTATTTATTTTATTTATTTATTTAGCGTATTTTAAATTATTACAATATCTGGTTACAGAGATTATAATATTTTATTTTATTGTCTATATAAACAATAACTAGTAACGAAGGCCTTAAGCTCTAATATTGGAAGGAATAATATAATTTTAAAATACGTATTTCCATGCCAATGATGAATTGTTTCCATTATTATCAACCCAAATACAAATTTACTACTGACATAGAAATGTTTAAATTATTTTAATAACTAGTAATATCTGGTTATACAACGAAAGTAGTCTTGCACTAAGTATAAAGATCTCTGTGATCCACAACACACAGTGCAACAACTCATTTGCAGTATCGAAATGTAAAATATAGAATGTCTGGTGAGCAAAATATGACGCAGGTTTTGTTGTGCCAGCAAGAGTGAAAGTAAAATATGCAGGAGATAATTCCATTGCAAGGCTGCGGTAACTTCACCAAAGTCAGTGAAAGTTTAATGTGGAATGCCAACTCGAGGTGCCGTAGCGCTCTTCAGACCTGTGCTTTTCACTTCCTCAGACTGTGTGTAAAACCTAAATGTGATGGCTGGTTAGACTTTGCGTTTATATATTGGTGTGGGCTAACACACTTTGAGATAGAGTTGTATAACAATAAAAGGACTTTTGAATGAGTTGCGTTTATTTTTAGTAAGGAATATGTGTTAATTTTACTGAGTTGTAGTTGTATATCACTCCAAAACCATGACCTACAGTTCTAAGTAGTAAGCTAACACAGAAGATATGAGTGTTGTATATGATAATGTGTATGATTTAGTTGATAACGTTTTCTTAAAACGATTGCAACAATTTCCAAGTTCACGTTTTAAACGTACCATAATTCACTAATCTTCTATGCTGACACCTAATGTTCTAATCCAAATTTACGAATATGTTGGGAAACACTTTGAGCTGAAGTTTTAGGAAAATATTATTTTCAAGAGGTTAGTTCTTACACCTTCTATTCCATCAAAATGGTCACATACGCAAAACTAATTTTAAAGTCTATATTAAGTTGAAAAGTTCGATTGCAAAGTTAAAACATTTCCTCTAGAGGTTGGTTCTCGTACGAGAAGCAACGTAACACAGACAAACGATTGAAACAGCATTACATGATCTGCACCCTGGTGTACACTGTACATGGATAAGAGGATACCTTGTTAAGGTTGTCAAAGAGTTACATGGTTGTTGAGCTAACGCTGCATAGCGAGTGTCGTTGCAGCCTACAGCTAAATCACAGTAGCGGTACTCTGTGGTTACAATTATCTGATACCATCTACCTCTCATGAATTCCAACTCTAGAAGTGTACGCTTGCAAAGTTGGCAGTCCTGCTCCGAGGTAATTACGTTGTTAAAACCTTTCTACACGCTTTAATTTGAGTAGGCCTTGACCTTTTTTGTGTTTGTCATCACGGTTCAAATTAAATTTAGTTTTCTTTCTTCAAAGTTGAGTTGAAAGGTTATGATAGATACCGATGCTGACTGATTGTTCAAAGGACATGAGTATTATAATACATGCCAAGGAAAAAGGCTGAGGTAAAATTCAATAGCTTTATATCACAGGTTTTTATTTCACCGAAGGCTGAGGATAAGGTTGTCCAAAACTGCAGGTGGAGAGAGAGGTCAAAAGCGTCTAATTATCAAAGGTCTATTACGTGTAGAATACCGAGACCGATAGTCGAATTGGTATGGACTAATTTTGATGACTTACTGAGGTCGAAAGACATGAATAAAATAGTATGTTGTAAATTAGGGGTAAAATGCCACAACCAGGTCGAGCAACATTACTCATCAATGATATGATGATAATACCAAAATACAACCACCGAAATAAAGACTATGGTTTATCAATATGGGCGAACTGGGTAAGACCAGTCAGGTACAGTTATGAGGTCGAAGGTCGAAGAAATGAACGTCGACCTTTGGCGAAAACTGAACACAGAGTAAAATTATCGGCCTATTGCATATACGCCGAATCCACTGGCCTTAGAAATTATTTCTAATACAATGAAATAGATTAACTCTACCACTAAAGCCGAAAACTGAGGTGAAAGCACTTGAGTCGCATTAATGAGTACACTTTATGTCCGAACAATACCTTCATTATACTTAGAAAGACACGTATAATGTTGAAAACAACAATGATTGTAATGCATTAACTTATCCAGACGTGCGACTTAGTAGACGAATCTACAAGCCTTTTCTTACACAGACTCAGAAAAACGACGGAAGAGGAGGAAACTAAGATAATAACGCCGGCTGACACTCCTTTTATTAAGACAGAAAAGCCTTTCTCTTCTTTTCAAACTGAAGGGTGGAGTAAAGAGCAACAGTTAATATTTCATAACTTTTATCTCGAGAAGACTGAAACGTTTCTGTTATTGATGGACCCAAGAACAATGGGATACTATAAACATAACACTCTTGACCATAAAAGTAAACTTTGTGTTTATTTTAATTGTATTTGAGGTTTTAGTTAGTTTTCTTTTTGATACAATAACGTTTAATGTGAACAAACAGATCCACGTTATATACGGCCTTTTGTGTACAAGAAATATAGTTTTAGGGCATTACGATAGGAAGCAAGAGTTTGAGAATACTTGTAAAAGGTCATTAGTTTTAATCTTAGCTACGTAACGTTCTAATACTAAAGCTATTACTAAGAAGAGTAAACATTAGCAACTATCGTTTAGCAATAGTGTTTGTTACTAACATATCTAGTTAAAAAAGTAAATTTAGTTTTAACAACGTTCAACCCTGGACTTGCGTGTTAGCGGTTAACTTCGCTGTGAGAGTTAACGTTATCTCAGTGAAAGCTGAAACCTTGTAATTGAAAGATATTAGACACTTGACCCTCCCCTCAGTTCACTGTAGAGAAAGCTCAACCTTTTGTTAAGTGAGGGTCTTGTTTTGTCTTTTGTAATTGGCTAGATAACGCTAGAAACGCTAGATAAAAAGTAAGATCTAGTAAGTTTAAGAGAGAGAACCAAATGAAAAAATAATAAAGAAACAATTAAAAAGTACAAACGTTGATCAATATTATTGGATTATTATCTTCAGAGTTAAACTTGTAGTACAAACTTTGTGATATAACTGCAGGTTCTTAGGCGGTATCTTGTATAATCAATATGACTTTCTGCAATTTCATTAAGTCTCCGTAGAATTTAATAGACCGAAAACGTATTAAAACCGCTATATTTCAATAAACAAAGATATAAGCGAGGTATATCGGTGTGGGTAGCATGCACGAATATACAGGGAGGATAAATACCACCCTCAGCGCTCCCCGTGGTCATTAGCTAAACTGTCAGACGCCCCGGGGGCCTCAGTCTCCCTCACCTCGTGTGAGCCTGTATTTGTAGATTGCTTAGAGCATGGCAACCGATACTCTTATAAAAAAGGCCTTTACTCCAAACTTTTAATCTAAATATTGTTTCTGTGAAATTTTCAAACTAAACCAAAAATAATTAATTTTTCTTAAATTATGTTATATTACTAGTGTTTGCAAGATACAGTTATTGTAAAAAAATTAACAAAAATTTTTTTACCTATATTAATTGTTACTACACGATGATATTGGCTTTGCAGAGCAAAACCAGTTATCTTGTTAATACAACGATCTATTTATTTACCCAAGGGTACAGGAAAAGGTCTTCACATCGGCTTAAAAACAATTATTTGCCCAAAGGCCAAAGCAGGTTTTAGCAACGAGGTAGCCTTCTAAGTTCTTCAGTAGCAGTAAAACTTATCACAAACAGATTTGAAGTTATTTTGGTTTGAGTACCTCATAATGTACTTAAATAACATTTTTGTAATATGTAATAATAAAATTAATACACACAGTAATAGATACAAATGTAGCACAACTTATGTTATAAAATATAATAATCGAATGTGAATGTAATTGAATAATTTAGGGTTTGGATACTACGGGATTGATACGTTCATAAAATGCATTCGGAGTGCTTAACCTAGCTTGTGCGAAAAGTTATAAAAGACACATGACTGTTCAAGCATTAGTAAATTTTTTAGTTTTAACACTCCAAAAAAAACGGTCAATACAAATTATTTCTTACTTTATAGTCAAAGTAAGTTACAACTGATTGTAATAACGTAATGCCATATTTTCTTGAAACTTAGTACTCACAAATGGTGTTAAGTAGAAAGTAGATGTGATCACGTTGTTTGCGCAAATGCTGCTTTATTTTAACACTTCTCAGTTGAACACCTGCTCCATTAGGCAGCAAATCATGCTGAAGCGGGCCTCCCAAGCGGTAAGCGTCGTCGCACTTTTCCTAAACAGACGGAATGATTTTGTTTTATATCTCTATATAGGCCCTACACATATAACGGTAAATATATAATTGTATGTATACAGTCCACACCATTGCAATTCTTCGAAAAACTGTATCGCAAATCTACTTATCGTATGATTTTGTTTTGAATTCGTAATTGATGAGCTATATGTCCATTAGAGTGATTAACTCAGCCAACACATATCCACAAGAGCTAATGTGATTCCTAGAGAAATCGCAATAACCTGTTGGCGGTAAACAGGTTTTAGGATAATTTATAACCAAAAAAGATGGCTTTGTTATAAAAGCTGCTTTATGTTTCTATTTCAATGAAACTTAATATGCAGATTTATGTTACTGTAGTAAACGTGTGTACAACACCCAAACCAGTCCTATTTAGCTAAATTAAGATGGCCTCACACAAAATTGCCATCAGGCTGAACATACTTTGTAGATTCTTTGTAGAAATGTTGGATACCGTGACAAATTTTTTAATATTTAAAATAATCACTCAGATAATAAATACAGTTCCTAGACCTTAGAATCTCGTTTCAATTAGGAAACTTCCGGTGAGCTGATTTGACGTACAGACTTAGAGGTTTGCAAATCAAAATTGTGCTTCATTTTGTTAAAACGCTGAGAAAAATGCAACCTGTAGTCGGAGTGGTCACACATATATACATATAAAAACCAGGAACTTAAGGAACAAGTTATAAATTTGGCTTAAACAAAGATGGAAAACTTACAACTGCTTTCTATTTCGGTTTACAACGTTCGTTAGGTATTAAAAAAGCTTGCTTATGACTGTGAAGGCCTAATACGATCAGGCGTATACCCAGCAGTTCGGAAGCAGAAGCAATTAGCAAACTAATAGACCCAATGGGTATTCTGATTAGGTTAATCAAAGCCCAGAAGTCTCCCAGCTGTAGTCTCTCCCAAGATACACAGTGGACATCAAGCTGTGTTAACCACTCAATTTTGCGGCCACAATTTTCGTTAAAACTGTAAACTGCGCAGATTTTATAAATTAGTTAGCTTTCAAAGTAGATAGCGTATCTGTTTAATCAATTTTAGTATCGATGTCGAAACAGTATTCATTTAGTTAAACATAGTAGACATTTGAGGTACATACGGGTAAATATACATGTGTTCTTGTCATGTTCTTTTCATACAGATTTTACTTTAATTTTAGTGTTTTACAACATCGAAACTGATCATCCAGGCTTAACGAGTTGGTCGGTAACGATAAAAGTGTAAGTATCTACTAGTGGGCCATACTAGAAAGCCCACACATTACAACCTTTCATTAAACAGTTTTCATTGCTTCAATGATCATATCATTGCTTCTATGTGGCCTAAAAGTGTATGTTCCTTGAACGAAAACCTAAAATATAAACACTTTTTTTATGATTGTATAGTGTATATCTAAAAGGCTAAATGTAAAAACACAAACTTTAGCTGTTTATTAACATAAATTCATAACAAATACGTCAAAATAAAACTATGTAATTGAAACAGATTGTTTATGTGCTTTGTTCTAATCAATTTATAATGTGTTTAAATACTCGTACTGGTATGTGTAAAAAGGAAATCTAAATAGTAAATATACACAGATAAGCAATGCATGTTACAAGCAATGTCTCGTTCCGGTTGGAGGACTGACTGAATGCCAAATCGTAAGATATGGTAAACGGGTTTTATTGAATTTGAACTGTGTGCCTGGTGAGTTGATTTGTCTTTCAAATTCTAGTAGGTTTTAAACACTTTTTTAATCAGAACTGGAAGTATGGAGAAAAATAGCACTAAACTATACTTATCTAACGCACATTATTATCACGATGATTCACGTGTCAAAATCTATTAAATCATAATATATTAGAGAATTTTCACTGTGTATGTTTAAACAGGCTAATGGCTAAACCCAAAGGTGTTTAAATGTGATGTACAAACTTTGCAAGTTGCGGTCTCAGATTGAATTAAGTTAGAACCGCGTGTGTACACCTAAAAGCTTTTAGCAACCTTTTAATCGTGCTGGACACGTTATAAACTTACCTAAAAATGTTAGACATGGCTTATGAGATCTTTTAACTGAAACCTAGGACATTATCAAACCAGTTCAAAACAAAAAGGTAAGATGGAATAAAACACATTCTAGCTTTTTGAAAAAATAAATGGAAGCTCTTTTTTGTGTAGGAGTTAATTTACTTAGCTACTAACCGTTGAACTAATGTATGAATGAGACTTATCATATGTACTGCATAACACAAGCCGCATTTAGTTTAAGTTAAAGTTGCAAAAGATTATAGGATCTGTATATGTTTTTAAATACGATTTATATTAACTCATTATTAAAACCTCGTGAACAGGACATACCTTGACGTGTATATCTGGTTTAAGGTAACTCTTATTCCTTAGCAACTTAGTTAATTAACATAACACATCAAACAAACAACATCAAAATATATCAAAACACATCAAAACATATCAATGTTTTGTAAAGATAAAATAAGAAAAAGGTAAAATTTCTCTTGTTTAACGAAGCAAAGTTAGGACTATGAAGTCCTCTTTACCACTCAATTTCGACCTTTACCTAGTGTTACCACAAAGTCACTTTACATAATTTCGTAAGTGGTGAAAACGGGCATCGAACCCGAGTGAACAAAGTGGTAAGCTCTGGAGTCGCGCACGATTCCAGCCCACCACGGGTCTGCTAATTAGTTGTTTTTAGGAATGAAATCGTTATTAGGATACGAATAATCCTTATATTGGTTATACAAAGTCATTTTGTTCTTAATGTAAAAAATACTGAAAACAACCTGAACTAACCGTGATAGACTTTTTCCATCGATCCGCAATGTTGACCTATTTTGAAATAACGAAGGTTTTAAATCTACCTCAAAAAGCCTTTTGTTTTTACTTCCATGGCCATGACTGATTACCGATATATCTTCTGTTTCAAAGTTGTGAGATAACTCGTTCCTCGTACGAAGGGTTTCAACAAAACGAACGTAAAGCCTCTTACAGGGGAGAGGCTCTAAGCTCTATTTGTATGAGTAATCAGTCCAGTGATTTTCGGTGATTGAACCCCAAACACACGACCGGCAGAACGATATCGATTGAATGCGGCTCCTCCCTTAACTCCCACAGCACAAGGCGGTAACCCTAGCTGCTCAGATTTTATTCAACTTCTTTAAATCTCTTCGGCAAACTAAATACAACAGTCGTGTTTGTTTATTAAAGTCAATTGTTTTATGTGTTATAGAACAAATAGATTTTCTCTAGTAAAATAGAGCTTTAATGAGGTAAAAGTTTTAGCAAGTAGAAAACTAAGTAAATTTTAAAATATGAAATTAGTCTATACCTCTAACTGTGCTGAAAGAAGGTTGTTAAGAGCATTTGTTTTGCAAAACAGCTATTCGTGTAATTTGCAATCTAACCTTAAGGGCTTCGTGCAAAGAACTAAGGATATCATATTCACCGTCACAATAGAGATCAAATGTATTATATTATTGACAACCAAATATTGCAAAACACTTAAAGATTGCCAATACAAACGGACATCAAACTTTTAAACTCAATTCTTACAGACATAGAAATTTTATATCAGCCTTATTAAAAAAAGCTAAGAAAAATTTGTAGAACATGGCTCCTACTCAGTAGCAGAATTTAACAAACATTGATAAAATATGTTTCTAACTATTCAACCTACGTTCTAACTATTCAACTAGTTTTATTGGGTGTTTTGTTTCTATTTTTGTTTGAAGTACACAGTAATGTATTGGGATATGTTTTATATAATTGTGTTAGAGGATACTTATTATGTTTACCAGTGAGTTCAATAACCTTAGTCACTGTTTATTGTTCATCCATCTATTTTATGCCTATGTATCAGAGTAATTTTATTTCTTACAGCCAACTCAATCCTAACTGAATTATTAAAAATAAAATAAGAAATGATGAATATTTACTACCGTTTATGAGTAATTTTTAACCATTCGTCTGTAAATAAAATACAACCTAACGTGCAAAAAATCGAATTTTGTTGTTCCACGTCACAGCTCTACGATGTAACGTGCAATGTTTCCTTGTTCCCTTTATTGAATTCACTGCTCTTTGAACACAACAATAAACTTCACAGAAATTATTATTCTGTAAAAATGCTTAAGCTAAATCAAAAAATATATGATAAAGCTAGCCTTGCCTATACAGGCTGTTGCAGTAAAGTATTGAATATTATTCTGAATGAGGACTCATTAGATAAGTACTTAATCAATGTGGATGTAAACTCATTTAATTAGCCTACGTTCTATCTATTCAATTTGACGGCATGTTCATTCCACATAATTTATTACCGATTAATTTATCTGGGATTCGAGATCAATAGTAAATTGTGTGTCCAGCTTTTAATATTGATTTTAACACACAAGACCTAATCTGGATTAAAAATGAAAAGATTTTCTAAAACCACTTTAAAAACAAAATATCATGTGCTAATACAAAATATTAAAATCAATTTTGAACCTTAGTTTAAATATTTTCTTCCCACTTACGAATCCAACTACAATGGCTGTAAACGTAACAATGACATGTTAATTCATAACTAATATCACTCTTGTTCAGGCATGTTGGTATGTTTTAGAGATTATTATCAAACAATCTGCTATATACTTTCAATTCTTAGTTCAAATGTAGTGGACTCTACTTATCAAACCTTGACTACTCAAAATATACGCAAACTTGACATGTTAAGTCCTCTGAAAATCTTCATTGGACTCAAGTCAAACTTTACATTAGTAGAATATTGGCTATTCGAAACTCCACAGTTTTTTAGGAATATGAAGCAAAAGCTCAATAAGTCTATTTTTCATACTCTTTTCAACACTTACAACTTAAAGTATATCTGTATACGTCGACTTTTCTAAACGGCCATTTCTATAACCATAATCTGCATTTTATTTGGTAATTCATCACTTCCATTGTTTTGTAGTCTCCACATGAGTTTAAACTATTATTGCGGACATTTTCCATCGTTAGTGAGCGGGATGATCATTAAGCATGGTAGCAAGGTGATCATCTTGCTCACGAACGATGGAAAATGTCCGCAATAATAATTTTAACTCGGAAATTCTCCCATCGTTAACAACAAACTTTATTTATTTATTTAATTTCAACGGCAATGCCAGTTACAAACATGTTTATAATAAAATAAATTCTTAATGAAAGTTGGAAAGTTAGTAAAAAAATAGCAATAACATGAGTAAAAAGAGATAACAGAATTAAGTAACAAGTACAATATAACTTAAGAAAGTGTTGGAAATTACAAAAATAAAATAAGTACCCAAAGAAGAAAGAAAAAAACAGCAAAGGGATGGTTTCTTCCAATCCACCCCTACTTGAGTGGTACTGATTTTTTTGTACATCTTTTGGTTTCTGATTTAATATTCGGGGTGGTTATGGGTAACAAAATGGACCTAAAATGGGTGACACAAAAAAGAACATAATAAATACAAAGAGCCATAACATTACATTAAGTACGGGGTAATATATGCTTTTATAATTAATTACTATACAGGTGGTTAAAGGTACTACAAAAGATTAAGCAATAAATAATATATATAGATGGAGATTAATGAGATAAATTGTACCTTACTATAATTAAGTGATAACTGAAGAGTGAAGGAGTATACATAAAATTTCTAGAACAAAAATAAACAATGATAAATCTACAAGTGGTTTAACAGTGATAGAAAAATTTAAACAGTAACAATAATAAAAAATAAATAGATAACAGTGATAAAATATATAACTGTATAGTATTTTGTGTTTATGTTTATCTTTATGTTTTATTTAATATCAATGTTGGTACTCTACCATATGTTTTCAATTTACAAACCACATGTTTTCTTTATTGTGTACAAAAACAAACAAACTAATGTGAATAAAACTAATGGATGTTAAACAAGTGCAAAAGTATTTTCCCTTAATCTTTAATAATAACAAAGTGCCAGCTACAAAAGGTATAATCTATTAAGTAATTATCTCCCCTACATTTTTGGTCCTTCGAGCCGGATTAATTTGAACTAGCCTATAAAATTACAGTCCACACCCAAATTTTATTTGTTTATTAAGAGCCTAAATTATTCCAAATGCAATATCAAATTTTAATAAGTAAAGGAAACTTAACAAAGTTGTTTTTAAATAATGTATTTGCTACTATTGACAAATTTGAAAAAGAAGATTTATCTGAAACACAAAAATATCAACTAAAACAGTTTGAAGAACAAGTAAGTAAAAAATTGGCTGATTTTGAAACAATTGAAACTAAATTCTTTGATCAAGACTCTTTACCTACAGACTTCGATGAGACTGCCTATGGAAATCTGCACAGTGAAATCTCTTTTCTAGGAATAAGTATCCTGTCCCTCGTAAATAGCCTACTACCCCCTTCAAATGATGGCCTAAATGGTCTGAATACCTCAAGCAACTCAAATAACTCTCTCATCTCTGTCAGGCTACCTAAACTAGAATTGAAGCATTTCAATGGAGATCCTCATACATGGGTGTCTTTTATCAATCTCTTCAACACAACAATTCATGAAAATGAAAGCCTTCCTGCTGTGGCTAAGTTCCATACTTACTTGGAGTACTCTCTCATGAACCATTAAATCTAATAAAATCACTTGCTATAACTGAGTCAAACTACTTCATTGCTCACAAGATTCTAACGGAAAGATATCATTCCCCTCGCAGACTATCATGCTTACACCTTAACCAAATACTGGACTTACCTTCAATTTCTGCTCATTCCAACAAACAGTTGCGAGATTTCTTGAATACTTTCAGTGAACACAGTGAGGCATTAAAAGCCTTGGACCATGACATTTGTACCGACAATCCCTTGCTCTCTGCTCTTCTGTTACGTAAAATGGACATTGAATTACGTAAAAGATTTGAAACAACTCGTACTGAAGATAATAAAAATGTTCCTCTAGTAAAAGAAATCATAAGCTTTCTCAACTCTGAATGCATTCACAATGAAGATGCTTTTCTACTGAAACCCCAATATGTCCCAAACACTCATAGGCCTAACTCATTCAACTCGTCTAACTCAAAGCCTAGCTTCTTAAAACTCACAAAAACCCAAGACACGTTTGTTGGAACAACCTCAAATGAACACTCAAAACTCTCATCATGCTTCTGTTGTAACAAAACTGATCATAAAATATATCAGTGTCCTCTCTTCAAAGAGAAAAGTCCAGATGAACGTTTTAAAGTGGTTAAAACCAATCAAAGATGTACCTCATGCTTAGGAAAACATTCACACAAAGACTGTAAATCAAACTTTTCTTGCCAGACATGTAATCGAAGACATCACTCTTTACTCCATAATGAAAACTTCAAAGTCCTTCTAAACTTGTCGTTCCGGAAACTCAAAATAGTTCTCCAAAACCCCTTTGAAAGATGAACCTCAATCAAGTTTTGTTGGTGTCTCTACTAAACCTGTCCAAAATCAATCAAGCTCCTTTTCCACAGTTTTACTTGCCACTTGCTTGATAAAGCTCACATCTCAAGAAGGGATCTCACATGTTTTCCGAGCTCTTATAGATTCTTGCAGCCAAAGTAACATTGTAACTGAACGAGTCGCTCAACTTCTTCAAACTCAACTTTTCACTTCCTCCCATGAAATAAATGGTTTGTCACAAGCGACAACTAAGCCTAAAGGAGTTATATATGCAAATGTACAAACTTTGAAAGGTATCATAATAAGCTTAAACAGTCCTATGTTAGTTCTCCACAAAATAACTTCTGATTTACCAAAAGTAATGATAGCAAATGATGTTTTGGAAAATACAAAACGGTTTGCTCTAGCAGATCCAAGCTTTCACATAAAAGGTCCTATTGATGCAATTTTAGGAGCTTCCTTGTACCCTCACATAGTCACCGGTGAAATCTTCAGTCTTGGTCCTGAAATGCCACATTTACTTGGAACTCGTTTTGGATTTGCTGTTATGGGTGATACAAAATGCACCGAAACAGAACCTTCTAAAAACGCATCTGAAACATTTCTCTCAGTAACTGATCATGACATTCATTCATCCATTCAACGCTTCTGGAAAATAGAAGAGCCTCCCTTTCATTCTAAAATCACAGAAGAAGAAAAACTGTGCGATGAACATTTTTCACAAACTCATATCAGAGATTCAGATGGTCGCTACTGCTTACGTTTACCTTTCAAACCCAATCACAAACCATTAGGAGACTCATTCAAAAATGCTGAAACCCGTTTCATTGCGTTAGAAAAGAAATTTGATGCTAAACCCAAGTTTAAAGAAATGTACATTGACTTTATGAAAGATTATCTTACTTCCGGACACATGGAGTTAAGTGATGATCCCAATGATTCAACGCTACCTAACTACTTTCTTCCCCACCACGGAGTCATTAAAGAAAATAGTTCAACAACCAAACTAAGAACTGTATTTGATGCCTCAGCTCGTTCATCAACTCAAGTTTCACTAAATGACACTTTGATCACTGGTCCAAAACTTCAAACCAATATAACAGATATTCTATTAGGTTTTCGATGTTTCAATGTCGTATTCACTTGTGATATAAGACAGATGTACAGACAAATCTCTATTCACTCTGACGATCAAAAATACCAGCAAATATTGTGGCGTGAAAGTCCTCAAAATCCCATACAAGTCTACAAGCTAACAACTGTCACATACGGTCTTAGCAGCTCACCATACCAGGCATTGAAAACTCTCAAACAACTAGCAGACGATGAAGGCTCCAGGTTTCCTGATGCAGCATCTGTGTTGAAAAATCAAACCTTTGTAGATGATATTGTCTGCGGAAAAGACTCAGAAGAAGAAGCTTTAGCTCTGCAAACTCAACTCATTGAATTGCTCCAAGGGATGTTTTGAACTAAGAAAATGGATATCCAACAGTCCAAAACTACTTCAAACTGTCCCTGCAGAACATCTTGAAACTCCAGTTTTCCTCGATTCAACCGATAACCCACATTTCAATGTCCTTGGTATGAAATGGGATAACATCTCAGACTCTTTTTTTCAAACTAGACATTCAAAGTCACAATATCACCAAAAACCATCTTAGCTGTCATCAGTTCAATTTTTGATCCACTTGGTTTCCTCTCACCAATCACAATGTGGGCAAAATGCCTAATGCAAATTCTGTGGGCCTCAGGTTGTCAGTGGGATGACAATCTACCTCAAGACATTTCTGACAAATGGTCAAGATTCACCAGTGAACTGAAAGACATGACAGATATACACATAAAACGACCTTTTCAATGTTCCAATTCTACAACCATTCAGCTACTAGGGTTTTCAGATGCTAGTGAAATGGGTTACAGCGCAGTTGTCTATTTGCGATGCATTCATGAAGACGGAATCATAACTGTAAACTTAGTCATGGCTAAGACCAAAGTAGCTCCATTGAAACGGATATCTCTGCCTCGATTAGAGCTCTGCGGAGCTCACTTACTAGCCAAGCTCCTAGATTATTGCAAACACATCATCTCTCGACAGTGTAAAATTGAGCATATCTTTGCATGGTCCGATTCAACAATAGTCCTTACATGGATTCAGACCCCACCATACAAGCTCAAAACATATGTTGCGAACAGAGTCGCTGAAATACAAGATCTCATTCCCTCCCACCAATGGTTCCACATCAGCAGTGCTGAGAACCCAGCTGACTGCGCTTCTCGTGGGTTGCTGCCCTCTCAAATGATCAACCATTCCCTATGGTGGACAGGTCCTCAATGGCTCATGCAAGATGATTCACTCTGGCCAACATTCCAATTCGCTCCACAAAACTTAGAAAATGACGAGGAAACAAAACTGAACCCTTTAACAATTCTAACATCAACAGAAACTAACAAAGAATGGGATATTCTAACAAAGTACAGCTCATTTTCAAAACTTCAATTTGTAATGGCGTACATCATCCGCTTCGTGCATAACCTCAAAACAGACAGTAAAAGACATGGATTGATAACTTCCGAAGAATTAAATGCTGCCAAACTTGAAATATTTAAACTAGTCCAACAATCAGTGTTTTCTGAAGATATAGAATCACTTAAGAAGAAACGTCCATGTTCCAAAAGATTACAAAACCTTGCTCCATTTCTGGATGAAAACTACATCATACGTGTTGGCGGACGGTTGCAAAACTCAAATCTGACTTATGACTCAAAACATGTAATTGTTTTACCCAAAGGACATCACATTGTAAATCTCCTCATTGACCATTATCATCTCAAGAACTTACATGCAGGACCACAGCTGTTGCAATCTTTACTATCTCAAGATGTATGGATTTTATCAGCAAGAAGTACTATAAGATCTAGAGTCCACAAATGTGTAAAATGCTTTAAATGCAAACCTCGAAATGTCCCTCCCTTCATGGGAAATCTGCCAAAAGAACGTGTTGTTCCTTCGAAACCCTTTTCTCATTGCGGTATAGATTTTTGTGGACCCTTCAATGCTAAAGCTCACTCACTTCGATTCATCAAACAATTCAAGATCTACATATGTGTATTTGTTTGCTTTACCACAAAGGCAGTGCATATTGAAGTGGTTTCCGATCTTACCACAGATTCCTTTATAGCTGCCCTCAGCCGATTTGTGTCTCGTAGAGGATTGTGTTCTCACTTATATTCAGATTGTGGAAAAAACTTTGTAGGTGCAAATACAAAATTACAAAAAACACTCAATGAATTTTGGAAAAATACTAAAGTTCAGAACTCGATCAACCACTTTTGTGTACAAAAATCCATCACCTTCCACTTCAATCCACCAGCTTCCCCTCACCAAGGCGGATTATGGGAAGCAGCTATCAAACGTATGAAATATCATTTATACAGAACTCTCGACCAATCAGCCCTGACCATCGAAGAATACTTCACAATAACAACGAAAATAGAAGCTGTTTTGAACTCAAGACCCATTACTCCGATCTCATCCGACCCTTCAGATTTGACAGCGTTAACACCAGCTCATTTTCTCGTTGGATCATCTTTCTATGCTATTCCTGAACCCGACCTTTTGAACAAACCTCCATCACAACTCCGACGATGGCAGAGAATACAAGAAATTTCACAGAAGATTTGGCAAAGATGGAGTCGAGATTATTTGAGTACTCTCCAACAGCGGACAAAATGGAACAAGAATTCTGAAAAATTTAACCTGAAAATAGGAGACATGGTGTTAGTTCAAGAACCAAACATTTCACCCTTGAACTGGCCATTGGCAAGAATTGTGTCTACAAGTCCAGGGAAAGACAACATTGTTCGTGTCGTCAAGCTGAAAACCAATATGGGAATTTTCTGTCGCCCTTCCACCAAGGTGTTTCCTTTACCGAACCAAGACTAAATAGTAAATACTTATATACACCCTCCTTCATTCTTATTTGAACATTGTTACTGTTCAAGGGGGCCGATATGTATAGTATTTTGTGTTTATGTTTATCTTTATGTTTTATTTAATATCAATGTTGGTACTCTACCTTATGTTTTCCAATTTACAAACCACATGTTTTCTTTATTGTATTGTGTACAAAACAAACAAACTAATGTGAATAAAACTAATGGATGTTAAACAAGTGCAAAAGTATTTTCCCTTAATCTTTAATAATAACAAAGTGCCAGCTAAAAGGTATAATCTATTAAGTAATTATCTCCCCTACAATAACAGATGTAACAGTGATAATATACCATAAATAGATAACAATAATAGATAATAATAAATTAATAGAGCCATAATTATTTTTATACTATAATACATATGTCTCAGCAGAGTATCTCAGTTCAAGGAATGTTCTTTTTAGATGCTGTTGACTGTCAGTGAAGAAATCATGGTGTGGAGCAATGAGGTTACCCAGTCTATGCAGTCTCGGAATTGCACTGTTCTGTTCATAGTTAGTGGCGTAGGAACGATGATTGAAGAGATCTTGGGAGCGGGTCCGGCCACCAACTCGAATATCGATGAGACCAAGAAGTTCAGGACAATTTACTTCACCAAGTAGAATTCTACGGAGAAACATGAGGTCATTTAATTGTCTTCTCACAACTAGCGGCTCCAATCCCAACAATTTCCTGACGAAATCGATAGGAACAGTCTGATACTCGAAGCCCAATCTAATTCCGATGACACGTATAAATCTTTCTTGAATCTTCTCCAAGCGTACTATATGACCGGATTGGTAGGGGGACCAAGCCACGGAGCAGTATTCGAGCACTGAACGAACAAGGGCATTAAAGATGATTCTCATGGCATCCACACTAAGTCCACATCTGGCAGATCTAATTAGAAGCCCTAAGGCTTTGTTGGCTTTGCAGATAATAGTGTTGACGTGTTCTTCTGGAGAGAGACTTGAAGTAATTGTGATACCAAGATCTCTGATTGATTGTACACGACTAAGTGTGGAGCCGTCAAGGACATAGTCAAAAGATATGTAAGTTGGAGTACGATGGAAAGATAGGACTTGACACTTTTTAGCATTCATCCTCATGCGATTAGCAACGCACCATTTTTCAATTTCTTCGAGGCAGTGTTGTAATCTTGTGCAGTCAAGGGCGCAGGATACGGAGGTAAAAACCTTGATATCATCTGCAAAAATCAAACAATCCGTTCGAATGTGATCAACTATGTCATTCAAGAAGATAGTAAATAAGAATGGTCCGAGGTGCGATCCTTGTGGAACGCCAGAGGTGGCTAGAAAGGGTTCAGAAGATGCACCAGAAAACTTCACAACAAGGGTACGTCCGCTCAAATAAGAGTGAAACCAACGAAGAAGATTACCAATGATTCCGTAGGCCTCAAGTTTTGCCATGAGTAGCTGATGACTAACCGAATCAAAGGCCTTGGAGAAATCTATGTATATACTGTCCACCTGGTTTCCAGCTCGAAACGCCCGCTGAATATAATTTTCGTAAAGAACGAGGTTAGTAGATGTAGCTTTACCCGCAGAGAACCCATGCTGCTCCGGCTTAAGAAAGCTCTTACAACTAAAGCTAATACTATCAAGTACAAGTGACTCAAAGATTTTAGCAAGTGCAGGTTGTATAACAATGGGCCTGTAGTTCTTATGCATGGATCACATACCATTAATATTGAACAAAGGATCTCTACATGAGGTATTGCGTAGTGATATGTATGTGTAGGTCAAGGAGCCCAATATGTTTGAGTTATAGGGGTCCTGTGAAACTTCTAAAGATAGATTTCACACACAAAAGACACACGGAACATCGATTTCTCGATTCTAAGGTAGTTCCTCCTTAATAACTCGAGCCTTACGTACTCAAACACCTTAATAACTCGAATTCGTCAAAACCCCCTTTCGAATTTATTGAGTTGTATTAGCTACCACTTTCAATATTATATTTTTAGAGTAGTCAAAAGTTAAAAACAATTTTTGCAGTCATAACACAACTGTGAAGTAATTACTCATAATGACCGAAACACTAAAAATCATGAGCAGCTATTTGAGAAGTCAAAGCTCTGCATAACTCAAGCTACGCCTGTGTAAACTGAGAGCTTCACGTTTGAGGAATCTTAATGATGTCACATTCCTGCTGTTGGTCTCTTATGCAAATGTTTCAAATATTTCGTTGCTTTAGGACGCGTTCTTCTTACTAGTAAAGGGTTTTATTTAAATAATCTTAAGATACACTTTATTTTACAAAAGGAGGCCTTTACTTTGAAATACAAGAGACCTACCTCTGAAGGTTGATACCATAATTTAGAATCACCCTACATACAGGGTGAGTTGTATATCCCCACCTTAACTTTTGAAAGAGGACAAATTTTGAAAAACCTTTTGGTAATGTTTTTATAGGGTCCTGAAGTGTCTTTTGTCGTACCTTTCGTTACCCACCCCTACCCAAAAAACGGGGATCAGGGAGGGGACCTAAATTTTTGAAACACAAACCCCACTTGTGACACCTTATTTGAAGTGTATAAAACACAATTTTGGGGTTCAAAATTGTGAAAAAATACAGATTTAGTTTTTGTGTACTAAAAGCTTTAAAATGATATGTTACATTTTGCAAACGTTTAAAAAATTCCCATTTGTTCAAAGTTCGTCGATTTTAAAGGTTTTTAAATGTAACCTAACCTTACTATTAAAATGATTCATTATGGCCCCAAGACAGACTAATTCAACAATATATGGTATTTTCTGTCGATTCTGTCTATAGTGTCAGTATGGATCGCGTTTTGGTTGACTAACTCATTGTCAAATCCTCTTCATTTCAGCCGTAGGCTTCGTCTTTTGTCTGTTTGTCTTCAATGTGATAATGACGAAGCCTACGGCTGAAATGAAGAGGATTTGACAATGGGTTAGTCAACCCGAAACGCGTCATCCAGACTGACACTGATAGACAGATCGACGGAGGTAAATACCATATATTGTTAACCTAACTATTTCTTTGTTCAGGACCAAGGTGTAACGTAACTAATAACGTAACTATTTTGGATTTTAAACTTTTGTGGTTTGTTATTTTTATATACAATAAAACTTGTAGGTGAACTATATAAAAGCAGTATTTAACAATAATGTAAGACGTTTCGATCATGCTATGAAAATCATCATCAGTATAATATACTGTTTTAATTGTTAACACCCTACAACTGTTCTTACATTTTAGTCTGAATATATACGTTAAATGGTTCTTAAAATAATCACAATGGATCACATACCATTAATATTGAACTTTTGCCTTTTATGAGTCATGAAACAATAATCGTTATAGTTTCCCTAGTTTTCAATAGAACAACTTGGCTTAAACTTCATATCTCTAAGCACCAAACACTTGGCAGAGATTCGATGAGTTAATAATATCGAGGGGGTGAAATATTACTTCCATTAGGTTCAATCACCTCGTTAATATGGCTCGGCTGATAAGTACGCTTCACTCCACTTAAAGTTGAATACCTTCCAGCTAAGAATCATGAAATAAGAATGTAATATATTCATTAAAGCCGGCTTATTGGAATGTGTAAAGATTTCGAGCCTACCTATTACAATGTAGTTATTTGAATTAGTTTGCTGTTGTCAGATTGGTAACATGTATACAAATGTGGTTACAAGATTGGTTTGTAAACTGGTTAGAATTAGAACTATTGTACTTCATGGTAGCCTAACCTCACATGAAATTTCAATTACTCGTGTATTCATATTTATAAAAAAAAAAACGCGAAAACCCTTGCATATTGATTATGCTGTTGCATAATATTTTAATTAATTCTTTTTTTTGTTGCTATAAAAATGTTATTTTGCGTGTTGAATGTGAAAATAACTCCAGTGATATAGCCTGCCGGGGCCTTAGGGGGGATTAAGCGCAAGACATGTCTGCAAGAAAAGGACAACTTAGCCTCTCTCCTCCAACTCCACCCTTACCTACGCGTTGGTAGGCCCTGCTGTTATGCCGAGCAACCTAGACCAAGATAAGGTAACCAACCCCTGCGGAGGTCTAGGTCGGTGAGCAAACAAGGGATGGGGGTCCTGCTTTGGCAGGATGGTAGATGTCAGCAGCAGGGCATCTTACCTAGGTCGGCGGCGGAAGAACCACATTATTGGTCAACGGCAACGTCCACAGGTCGAGTTAGTAGACCTACTGCGGGGCCAGGAAGAGCTCCAAAGTCGCAGTGAAGACAACTTCCTAGGGGTATGGAGCCTCGAAAACAAATCCACTGGTCCTCCTGGTAGGGGTTAAGCGTAGGGCTAACAACTCTATCTTGGAAAAATAATTTCTGTTACGGATCTAGATGACTTGCAAGGGAATGTGATTGGAAATACGGATTTAGCCCAGCGAGCTAAAGGACTGCACAAGGTTAAAGGAGACATTTACTTTGCAACTTGGAATGTCCAAACAATGGGAAAGCCAGGAGCAGTACAGACAGAAAATAAAGTACAGACAGAAAATAGTTGTATCAAGAACTTGCAAAGGTATCCCTATCAAAAAGTACAACGTAGAAGAGTTGGGAAAAAATGAAAATAAGCAAGAAGCGTACAAGCAAAAGATAGACGAATTATTCCAGGAGAATCAAGATGAATGGGTAGGAAACAATATAGAAGTAAAATGGGACATTTTAAAACAAATGACAAAAACTGCAGCAGAAGAAATTGTTGGAACAGTGAGAAAAACATTCAAATCAGTTTGGTTTGACGAAGAATGTGAAAACGCTGTGAAAGAAAGTAATGAAGCAAGACAAAAAATGTTAAAAAGGAAAACCAGACAAAGTTTAGTTAGCTACAGGCAAAAAAGAAGAGACGCTGGTAAAGAGTGTAGAAGAAAGAAAGACTTTATGAAAACAAAGAACATCAGACTTGGAAAATATGGCAAATCAAAGGAAACAAGAAAGTTTTATCAAATAGTACGGGAATCAAGAAACGGATATCAGCCAAGTATAGTTTTTTGCAGAGACCTTGAAGGCAACCAAATAGGAGATGAAAAAACGATGATAGCCAGATGGAAAGATCAGTTTGAAAAACAGCTAAATGGTGATGATGAGAATGAAGAAGCCTTGCAAGAAAATGAAGATGTAGGTGATGTTGGGCTTGCACAAGTAGAAGACCATGAAGCGAGTGAAAGTACACAAACTCCAAGCTTGCAAGAGGCTATACAAGCAATTAAGAAGCTAAAAAATAACAAGGCCCCAGGTGAAGACACCATAACAGCTGAAATGCTCAAGTACGGAGGAGATACAGTTAACGCATGTATGTATGAACTTGTAAGATACATTTGGAAGGAGGAACAAATGCCAAGAGATTGGAATATGGGAATAATTCACCCTGTCTACAAGAAAGGTGACAAAGCAGAATGCGGAAATTATAGGCCAATAACACTCTTGAGTATTTCTTATAAAGTATTTGGGAGTGTTTTAGCCTCAAGATTACGACCCTTTGTAGAAGAAGCTGTGGGTGATTACCAATGTGACTTTCGCAAGAATCGAGCAACAACTGACCAGATTTTCACCATAAGACAAATATATGAAAAGTGTTACGAGTACAATATAGATTTGCACAATATTTTTCATTGATTACAAACAAGCTTTTGACTCAGTAAGAAGAAACGTGATCTATAACACTTTAAGAGAGTTCCGTATCCCAATAAAACTGATAAACCTACTTAATATGTCTTTGGAAAACACAAAAAGTAGAGTAAAAGTACAGGGAGAATTATCTGAAGAATTTAACTTGGGAAGGGGAGTGAAACAAGGAGATGTGTTGTCCTCAATGTTGTTCATCCTAACACTGGAAAAAGTTGTGAAACAGATAAACATAAACCCTGGAGGGACAATAATGAATAATTGAATAGATTAACTCAGTGTGTTGCTTATGCGGATGATATCGCAATAATCTCTAGAAATATCAATTCTCTAGAAGAAGCCTTCTCAAGTCTAGAAAGAGCGTCAAAAGATCTAGGCCTTTTAATAAACACTGAAAAAATAAAATAATATATGAAAATGAAGAGAAATCTTCAAGCCATAAGAGAACCTACGGTGAATTTGAACGACAAGACGTTAGAAAAGGTGGGGAGTTTCAGGTATCTAGGTTCACTCTTGACAGCAGATAACCAAATATCACTAGAAATAAAAGACAGATAAAGTATTGGTAATAGATGCTATTATGCTCTGCAACCGATATTTAAATCCACAAATTTAACCAGAAAACCAAAATCCTTTATTACAAGACAGTTCTCAGACCAATAGTTTTATATGCATCAGAAACATGGACTTTAACATCAGCCCAAGAAGACTTACCAAACAAGTGGGAAAGGAAGGTTTTAAGGAAGATATTTGGTGAAGTGTTAGAAGATGGGGCCTGGCGAATGAGAAGAAACGAAGAAGTTTACTAGTTGTTTGGCGAAGCAACCATCGTCAACCATATGAAACAAGGAGGAATTCGCTGGGCCGGACATGTACAACGCATGGAACAAGGGAGAGCTGTCAAAAGGTTTTACTGACGTGCCAGGAGGAAAAAGAGGACGTGGAAGACCAAGAAAAAGATGGCTGGATGACGTCGAGGCTGATCTGAGAGCTCTGGGTGTGATGAAATGGCGGAGAGTGGCGGGGGATAGACTGGAGTGGAGGCGAATTGTCATAGAGGCCAGAGCCCCACATGGGTTGTAGCGCCGAGGAGTGAGTGAGTAAGTGATATAGCCTGCCAGCTTATTGAAGCTTTAAAACGATGAATTTGATAATATTGTAGTTAGCGAACTGAAACATGCCACTCAATAAGGAAACTAAGACAAATTGACGGAAGTAAATTAAGAAAATTGAATGATTGATATCATTGTACGTGAAAAATATTGTCCAGTTAAGATAATCATAAAACAGATTAATCTTTTTTAATCTTTGAAAAAAAATCCAAAATTTCTCATTACTTTGATTGTGGGTCAACGCAATTATAGAAATAACTAATACAACACATTAAACCCACCCTCGGATTTGTTTGTTTGTTTTTCTGTCCACGCCAATGACATTTCTAATGAGTTACATAACTTAAAGTTTGTGGGCATCACAAAATGCTTTTAGGGAAAGCGGGCCAAAACCTTACTCCTGTGCCAAGAATTGAACCTGTGACCTTGCGCTTTGCAAGCCGTGACTATCCACTGAGCAACGAACGCATGCATATTTAACCTTAATCTAAATGAAAACTCTCTTACAACAATTCAATGTGTTAAAATCAACACTCTCATTTGAAAAATCACAACAACATCTTCGCTTAGAACTAATAGTGAATAAATATTGTATAATTGTGAGAAGTTGTGAAATATGAGTGTTAGAAACACAAGCTCGGTTGAAGTGTAACCGCTGGGGAATTGGAATTCAGACACCGGATGTTCAACAATAGAGGTAACTAATCAGACGGCCACAGCTGGTTACGATAGATCCACACTGGTTTCCACCTATTGTCTCAGCTCGTATAGTTCTGGCCTACCTCTGTTAAGAGCTTCCTCAGTGAAATTGAAACCCTGCACTATCGGTAGTTGAATCCAACAAGACAATTTGCTGATTGGTTATATGTTTATCCCTTACATAAATAAATATAATTTGGTTGGCCTTCTTTATTTCGACCAGAGTAGCTGTTTAAATTAATCTATTTTAAAAATGAATACTAATTTAAAAATTTGATGGGTAAACTAGTGAACAGCAGATTTCTTCAAATAATAAAAACTAGACTACTGTGTTCAAAACATTGTTTACTTTGACTTTACTCGAAATTTTTAAAGCTTAAATTGAATATAAGCTTTAATTATTGTTAAAAGGTTAACCCTTGTACTTTGTGATGAAATATACTACGGTTTTCATTAATTTGCAGGTATCTATGAACATAATTTTAAACATGGTTATTATTTTATTTGTTTTCAAGTTACTTCAGAGTTTTACTTCCGCCTTTTCTCAGTTGGTATTATTGCGTCTCAAACTATTTGTTCCTTGTATTACTTGATAACTTATTTTGAGTTGTAAATACATGGACAAAATAGACTAAAAACTTTTGTTTTGAGACGAAACCAAGTAAAGTCCACGGGTTAAATGTTAGCAATTATTTTTAAAACATTAACTATGACTTTTGACACTGAGGCTTTTAAAGTTGCGTTTTAAAATTATCAGCGATGTAAGTATTTGAAAATATTAAAACCTGTTATGTCAGTATTGGACATATTTAACAACATTTGACCCTAAAAATACCATACGGCTGAGGGACTAAAGAAAGATAAATAAACGTTTTTACGCTACAGTTTTGAATCAATAAAGAACTGCATGAAATTTCCCTAAACTTTAAGGTTTTTTAAACTCGTGTTAATAATTAACCTCCCTTACCCATGGAAGCTTTAAGTTTAAACATAATGGCTTTGAGTTAAACACAATCCATGACTTTTTATGTTATTGGTAATTCATAATAAGATAGTTTATTATCAAAGTAAACACTTTGAAGTTCGTTATCTTCAAAACCCTATATTAACGTTGTGTTGGAAACAATGCGACAAAGCTGCAGGGGAATTCACAAGTCCAGTATCTCAGCACTGGCTAGTGGCTAACTTTACCCAATTATAACTATGAAGGAGAGTTGCGAAGGGGAATCAATGATCAACAATCGGCCTGTGCCTGATTACTTACACCTCGTTATATCTATACAGTTTCTTGACGACGTTAGCATTGTACTGTTTAGACATTCGTTAGTGCAAATGCATTGATATTCTTGTAAGAGCTGGATAAACAGGTTAGACTACTATATCGTATTAAAAACGTTTTAAGGAGCATAACGATATTGGAAAGCCTGAATTCGTCCGCTTAATGAAAACACGACACCGCGAACGTAACAACTGGCTAAACAATGGACCTTCTTTCAACTGATTTGTCAAACGGAGAGTTGCAAAGGTTTACGGCGTTCCATTATTGCCCTTTTAATATAATATTACAATAACAAACATGATATATTTAGAAACTAAAGGTGATTTCTAACACGTGTGCATATCCCGACCTCTCTAAAGCTGCTCAATAGTTTCATAAATAAACTTTGAAATCTCCCACGTTTCGGTGTTTTAAACTCCATTTTAGTTACGCTATTAAGAAACATAATTTTACAAAAAAAAAAAACGTTGTTCACACGTGTTAAAAAATGTTCTCCAGTTTTCAAGTACTCGTATATTATATTTACAAGAATAAAGTTTATTTTTAAGAGTGAAAAACTGGCCGCTGTAAACCCTCGCATTGAAGCGTCTACGCGCAGCTGAGGCGGATCCTTAATGTACCTTTTGTTTATTTTATTTATTTATGTTACATTTTTAACAATACACAATTGTATTATTTGTTCAAAATATAACAAACGTTAAATACACATATTATAAACTAGTATAATCTAGCTTGAATCTGTGCTAGTGCCAATATACAAAGTGAGGTAAGTGTTTCTACGAAAATGTTGCTTGTTCACATAGAGCTCGTGTGTTTACAACACCCGCAGTAATCCAAGGTTCTGAATGGGCCTGTAAACAGTAAGTAACGCCGTAACAAATAGAGCGCTCCACTCTAGCTTATTAAAGCTGAATACTACTATAATTTGTGCTTTACGATTATGATAGTGTAGTTCGTCGTTCCATCGCCTAAACAGTGCGCACTTTCGTGGAGCCGTGCTCTATTTGAACTACTTGTGTAACATGACTGTTGTTTCTGTATTGTCAAATTAGTGAATTGCTAATGATTGTTATGT
Organism: Matsumurasca onukii; assembly: GCA_018831715.1. NCBI lineage: Eukaryota > Metazoa > Arthropoda > Insecta > Hemiptera > Cicadellidae > Matsumurasca > Matsumurasca onukii. Next base: position 35,746,730 of record CM032062.1, read on the forward strand.
ATATAGTATGAGTGACAATACACGAAGACAATATACAACAAAGTAATATAGTCTTTATTGTATATCTTTACAAAACTTAGAATTGATAGTACGTAATACCTAAAGGTGCTCAGTACGGAGAAACGAATTGCCGATGCAGAAATTGACAATTTTCAAAACTTTGTTGTTGTTAAACTTTAAATTAAAAACAAATATCTATTTTCGTGTTTAAACTGATGCACTCAAAACAACTAAATATATGATATTACGAGTATCTTGTAAAGCTAGCAAAATATTCTTTGAAAAAACCAATAAAAATTATCTTCCAAGCAAAATTATAGAATCAAAGAGAATGTCATGGTAGGTAGATTTAGCATAGATACCACTTGGCTGAGGTAGCAGCAGCCCAAGCCACAGATAGCGACTCGAGCGCTGTCATCTCTCTACGTCTTTCTCTCCCCTCGCCACGACATGCTCGATACTGTCCGATGTAGATGACTTAAATGTGACCACCGCTCCTGGGGTCCATACCGACAAAGTTTAGCTAATACAAGTGACATTAACATTGAACGTTTAGGACTTTTATTAAGTGAGATTATCTAGGAATGTTGATATCAATTTTATTTAGTAGTTAAATAAGCAAACTGGTTACAACTTGTTAAAAAATGAACTGTCTTACTATAACGCTTTTTAATTAAGTACTAAAATCTGAATGTTTATCCGAAACACGTGACTGTTAAATAGTTACCTTAATCAACAAGCTGGACATATTACAAATATAATTTAAATACTATGTCAAATGACTTATTATAAATCTTAATTTGTACTAACGCTAAATAGCTAATTTATTACCAAAGAAATTTGAAGAGAAAATGTTTAAACCGAACCGGGATTTGAACCCGGGCTCACACCTGCCGGGTGATTATGCTCACCACTACACTATCCGGCCCAACTCGTATTTATGCCTTCAAATTTAACATATTCATTTGATATAGTATTAAAACTCAGTTTGTAATATTTCCATTTTATTGATTTTACGTAAGTTACTATTTAACAGTCATATGTTTTGGTTAAACATACAGATTTAAGTACTAAATTTGAAGGCATAAACAGTTGGGCCGGATGATGTAGTGGTGAGCATAATCGCCTGGAAAGCTAGTGCCACGGGTTCAAATCCCGGTTCGGTCCAATCTTTTTCGTCTTCAAATGTCTTTATTAATAAATTAGCTATTAGTGTTAATACAAATAACGCTATAACGCTTTTAGTAATATATTTAACGCCCCCCAAAGTACTTCATTCTCAGCTTAATAATCTAAGTAAGTTGCTTTCAAATGTTAACTAGTATTATTTACTCTGGCTATAACTAATTGGTGTTTAATTGTTTCAGGTATGCAGCCTTTGTCAAAATACTATTGTGAGTATTCTCTTATCTATAAAATCAACTAAGCACAGGAAAACAAATTAAATTGGGTGTATGAACGAGGCTACTAGTGCATCCTTAACAAAAATTAACATTCGAACTCTGGAGTAAGTTTGAGTTGTAGTATTGACTCAACTTAATGTTTCGTTTTAGCGTTTTAATGTGTTTCATTTTTGTCCTGTGGAGGAAGCCCCATATACTTTAAAAGGGAACCAAGCCGAAAGACATATTCCGGTACAGCTCTTATTAGGTAATAAATAGACAATACCATGCTCAAAAATATTTCACAGTTTTAGCGTCATTTTTGTGACTTGTCTTACTTTTCGAAACATTGAAATAATATTAATTAAGATCTATTTTTGCATGTATTAAAAAAAATATATACTCAAGTACATAAGACACTCATGCTTTTGTTTACAAAATGAATGTTAAAACCCTTACGGCTAGAAAACCAACGTTGCATTCTTAAATCGTGTCAAATTTAATTAATGTGTTTTCTAACAACACACTGGTAAAATGGTAATGCTTGTATGTATAATCGAAAACTGAGTAAACGAGTAATCTAAAAGAATGTTAATAAAGGGATAGATTACTTTGAGAGAAATTACTTAAAGACATTTAATGTCCTTTTCACCGATTGAAACAATCTGAAAAATAAAATATTTTAAAAAAACTCAACTTAATTTAAGTGTATTCAGAAATTTTAAGGCTATTTAAAAGTGTGTATGAACCAGAAAATTGTTTGTACAAATAGTAGCTTTAAGTAAAATAACAAAATGTCAAACTGTCAGAAACAACTTTCAAATGTCTCGTTAATTTATTAAACAAATGAATGTATAAAGCTACTTTATTGAGTTGACTTTAAAGTATAATTGTAGAGAATATTTCATGGTAACTAAGTGAAAATATACAAATGTTTCGTGTCAAAGAAAAAGAATATTAAGACAGTGCAGCCGGCAGACAGGGTTAGGTAGAGGGGAGTCTTTGTGCTGTTAATTGTAAGGGTTGAAGAAGAGGCTGGAGGAGTTGTCTCTTTATTCTTAAAAAGGTTGTCCAGTCTAATGAACCTTTATGGAATTTACATAATTTCTTAAAGGTAAATTTAATGCTTTAAGTTTCACTGAGAAGTCATATTCCGTTTACAGAAGATTCTTTTCGTCTTATCTTCAGATACAGTTGTTCTAATTGATTCGGGATGGTTACAATTTGTGAACTTTGTTTAACATTACGCTCGAAGGTAATACCTATGGTTGTGTATTTTCTTATGCATAAGAGAAAGTTCCTTTTTTGGAAATGACAGGGAATGTATAAGGGGTTAAGTGAGAACAGGAACCTTTCCCTTTGTCGAAATAACATAGATGACCCTTCAAGTTAGAAAGTAAAAGCCTATTTCACAGTTCGTTGTTGTTGAATTGATCTCTAAGTCTAAATAGCTGCAACGTATGTATACTAGTGTGCCACCTTAAACCTCTACTATTTCACGTTAGAACATATCTACAGCCTCTGCAGTGAACCGTAACTTCAGACTCTCCGTAACTCTCGTAACACCTTGCAATACAAGTGTTATCCAACATACGACAAAACCTTGTGAGATTACACTAGAAATAGCTTAATTTTCCTGAACGTTTTTTAAATTGTTCTTAACTTTGTATTGTTTGTATGCTTCATTGACTAACTCTAACGCCCACGTGCTTAATAATAATGCCAATGCACTTACTTTCTCTCATGATTCTTCTCTATAGCCCTGTGTAAATGGTAAAGGATGCACAGGTAAATACTCTCTAAAGGGTCTTTGCTGATTCAAGTTAGCTCCCAACTCGTGTCTCCCAGGACCTCTACAATTTCATGCTTAATTGGCCGCAGTGAACTTCCCAAGTAGGTTAATGAAGCATTTAAAGTGTTATTACATTGCAGGTTGTAGTTGTCAATTAATAATCGGTTATCCCTAAGATCGGTCGTCTGTTGAGCTACACAATGCTTTTCAGTTTAAATCCTGTAAAAGTAGGTACCAATTGTCTTACTGATTGAGAGTACGCCGTTGATAAAAAGGTACGGTTGTGTAGTTGCGTATTGTGAAAAATACTGGGCTAGTATTAACTACAGATTCTTGTATTACAAAAAAAATAACGGCTGGGAGAAAATATCAAAAGTGTTTTCAAAAATAACTCACGATATTTATTGGGTTTAACCTTTTATTTATAAAGAATGAGTATTGAAAGTTGAAACAATTTCGTTTTATACTGTAGAGAAATAACCCACAAGGTTATAAATTGGACACTCTACATTTTGACCCTTTAAAAGTACAAAGAACACTCACAAAGATATGACCATCAAACGTCGTATGATTATAAATTTGACGTACACTCAGACACGTCAATGATAGAATCTAAAATAACCTACTACATAATGTTAGTTTAACTTTACTGACGATATTTAAAAATCATAAAATACAAACATGTTTTCATTTTTTTGAATATATTTTTTATTAAAGTATTCTGATTGATGTTATTCAGTTGATGCACACAACATTGCATATAAATACTATCTAAACATTTATACCTATGTCAAACTTAAACATTATTGAATGAAGTTATCTTCTTGACGGTCAAGGCAGTAGTGTGTGTTTTCTGGCAGTTTATTGAAGAGGTGAACTCCTCCACCTGAGGATCGTGACTTATTGAAAGACTTCCTCACTCTTCCTTTATTGTTAAAACTCTCTACTTCTAGCGTTCCTCATACACTCCTAAGATTTTAACATTGTTATTTATGGTTTGTTGTTTTAGTTAAGCTATATTTCTTTATTGTTGGTAGTCAAGTGTGTACCGCAATTTAATAAGCCCGCCTGATAAATCTGAGTAAAACAATTAATAGAATAGATGGATTGCAATTTAGTTTGCCATGAAACATATCGCAAAGCTGCCTAGGAAAAATTGAATTCATATGAAGGTTCTTTTTTGGAAATTTCAGTTTTCATAGGAGTTTTGTATCTAATTATTTAGATTGTTGGCTGATAAGAAAGCTGTATTATTGATGCCCACCGTATCTCTGTTGGAATATTACATGTTGGGTCTTGGATATTGTTGCACATGACACATGATTGACGCCTGTTAAGTTGTATGAATACTATATGAATGAAAACACTGAACTTCAAATATGAATTGTTTATTTGAACTGAATATGGACGTGTGCAGGAACAATGTAACAAAGTGTAACTCGTTGGTTATTATTAAAGTGGACTGTCTGAGCCAATATCATTCCAAAGTCTAAGTGTTTAATTCGATCTAATATTTGTATTTTGTCAGACACCAAGTGATCTATAGATTATGGTCAAATGGCTATCCCGCTAGCTAAAACACCTGGTCAAGGGTTTCTTAAGACAGATTTGTTGTGTTTACACCATAATAAATCAAAGCCTAAGGTATTGACATTAAAACTAGTACACGCCCTAATAAACGAACGTTAGAATAGCTGGAATTGCCTTAGCCGTACTAGGAAATCTTTATTGAAATGTCCTTCAGATTCTCCGTACAAGATGAAGTGGGGTAAGCCATCCATCACCTACCTTTCACCCTGCCACCCTCATTTAATGCGATATTAACAGCTTTTTACTTCACTTTAGCCCAAGTTCCTTTTATAGTTTGTTTATTTTTAATCGTTCTTTGACATAAACTCTTTGACGTAGAACTAATCCATCACTACCAGACACGAAGATGAAGGGCACTTAAGTACTGACGTGAAGGGAATGGATTCCTTCCCCTACATATGCCATTTACGCTTTAGCCTACAGCCTGAGATTACGTAAAAGAGCTAATAAGTTTTGATACACGAATATGTGAACAATGTGGCCTCATATTTGAGTGCTCTTACCTCGAGTATTGGTTGGGAAGGTCGATCCAGCCAAATGTAAGTTACTACCATTACTTCAGATGCACTTTTAAAACAAGTTGTATGTGGCTGATGTTGAAATTTATCTCCAAGGTCTAGACGATTGACAAGATAATTTCCTCGGTCTTAATTTAGCACCATACGGAAATGTTAATTTGCCCCGAAGTAAATATGACGCCAAACTGTGTTAGTTTTGGCTAGCCGTGGATACGTGCTTCGCCACGGAAAACATATTTAGTATTATGACTGCTATAAGGAGCTATTGATCCTTGCACTTGTTCCTGCATTATCAAAGTGGGCTAGCTGAAGTTCTTGTTCTTCGTACGGTAGTGTTCAATGCTATATTGTAGCGATAAAGTTTAATGTTATATTTAGTTACCTGTGCCAATTGTGTAGCACACGTAGACTTATAACATAACTACGCTGCATAAGCTTCACCACGGAGAGGTCGGTAAACAAAGAAACCAGATTAAAAATAACTGTTTAAAAATACGCTTCGTTTACAAAGTAAAAGCAATTTTGAGATTTTCACAAAGAATTATTTTTTATTCATTTAAAATGGGTTGTATTGAATCTTGTAATATTATTTTATAGTTATGCAAATAAAACAAATTGTTTATACTATACTATATTTTAATTGCAGCAGTTAAACATTTTAAAATAGGATTGTGTAAAGTGCTAAGACTGTCCGAATAGATCAAACTCAAGTAATTTAGGGCCAGAACATGTAGAAATGTTTATGTATAGTAAACGTAATAAACATCAATTTTACGCTTAAATCGACAATTTATCTCTTTGTAGAAATGCTTACAATAATACTCATTATTCAAAATTATCAGTATTCAAATATAATAATTACCTGCATTATATGGATTACAAACATGGAAGCATGTATCATAAGTGATATTAATGGTCAACAAAACCTGTCGTTGGTGAGGCAAAACCGATGCGCAGTCTTATCTGTGGAATCTAGAGAGCGTATCACACACCCCCACGGTGCATCGGTTGCGTGCACTTTGCAAAGGTACCAAATTTGATGCGTGCGCAGCGAAGAAACCGCCCTCCCAACGGACTTGTATGACAACCTGCCGGGGGGCTAGCTTTGATGGGCGCGGTGATGGGTGAGTATGGGGAACTAACTCAAGTGAGAGACTGTAGAGTGTAGCAATGCACCGGCAAAACTTTATCAGAACCCACTTTGGTCCCTTGCCATTTATTTTGAGGATATCTAAAGACACACTGCGTATAATGGGCTAAACACAGTTTTGACATCATAACTTCAGCCTATTTCGAGTTACTTCCGTTCCAACATGCCTTTAAAACGTTTTCACAGCCCACTTTTGTCCCTTGAAATTTATTTTGTGGATGCTGTGTGGATTAAAAATAATATAGCTACATACACACTGCGTTATAGGGTATACCCTTAAATGAAGTTGCAAAGCTATAACCTCAACCAATTTTGAGTCATAAACGTTCCAATATGTTTTAAAAACACGTTAAGTGCCTACTTTGACACTTTGCCTTTCGTTTTGTGGATGTTTTACGGATATGAAGTATAGCTAAAGAGTCAAGACACACTGCGTAATTGGGTAAACCCTGAAACGAAGTATCACCGCCACAGCTTCAGCCAATTTCGAGTTACTAGCAGTCCATTATACCTTAAGAACGTACTGATGGACAGACAGGATCTATTTTGCCGTCAATCTCGGTCTTTCAAAGGTTTAAAAAGCCAAATAACCGATGGACTCATTGCAGGCTAAAGTCTTATTTTATGTATATCGATGTTGTATTAATGAACTTATGTTGGAAAAATGAGATATTCACGCCATTAGCATGGTAAGATCCAGACCGGGATCATAAAAGGTGCGCCTGTTCCCAAAATACCTTTAGAACATATGTACTATACTGTACGTAGCCTACATATACCATGTGTACCGAGTGTCTTAAAATCTGCTTACCGAAATAGAATTAACTTGTTAATAGCTGAGGTCATGTAACTCCAGCAAAAGTAATAAAAAAAACAGGAAGCGCAAAATGCTTCTTAAGGTTCAACATTTGACGACAAAAGTGTCGGAGTCTTCAAAAGATTTTGTTTATCGTTTGTTTGTTTTACAGGATGGAGAGTGTTCAAAAGTTCATTGGATAAAATTTACTTGATCCTAACATTTTACCACACGAAAATTAATATCCATCCAGAGAGCAGGAAACAATAATAGAAAACAGTAAAACCCTTGAAGTTGAAAAATTAAACTGATAATCCAAAAACTGATCGTTAGCGTTGAAGGGCTCTTGAAAAACTCAACTCATTAATCATGATTCATTTTGTAGGAACCAGAGAGTTTGGAAGGGAGGGGGCTGAGCGCTGTTGTTAATTTATCTTCCTTTCCTTATTGCGTTTAGACTCAAAACCACTGAACGAATTTGTCATTTTGAAAGAAACCATATCAAACAAAAGTCTTAAGGTGTAATACAATGGTAAAGTTCTTTTTTAGGAAATTTCTTGATAAACTTAGCTTAACCATAAGGCAAAATATAAATAATAAATAGGCTTTGTAAGGGTTGAGAACAATACATTATAGACGAAATGGGCCGAGCCCAACCTTGTAAATAACTTACATATAGACAGACGGTTGTCATTGGGAGTCAATTGTATGTGTTCGTTGGACCGTTTTAAAGGATAGTTTAAAACAAGTTAATTAAATGAAACGATATCGTGACCAATACATTGAAAAACAAAACGAAAACATTTCATCAGGCTTAAGTTGTTGATTATATCTTGACAGTTGAACGCGTCTAGAATGGCATTTAGAAGACATTCATTTAAGAAGTTGATAGATTTAATCAAGATCGAGACCAACTAATAGAGATAACGAGCTGACAACATTCATCAGGTTTTGGTTATTGGTTATATCTGTACCTCCTATGATTCTGCAGCACCTCAGCAAACAGCGAGTTCGTTACGGTCAGGGTTGGTACGCTTGTGACATTTTCTTTGTCGAAAATCCTTCCCACAGCTAAGTTCTTATAATCTAGACAGTAAAGTCGTTCCTGTTGTAAGAATACATGTACATCATAGATTAGTATTTATACCAAATAAGAATCTAGATTGAAATATAGCGACTTGATATCTATAAGAACAAAAGCGCCTGTTTGCTCTTGCGCATGTGAGTCTTAAAAACACACAACATATTTGAGTGTTAAAAATTATTGAGTTACTTTATAATGATAAAACCTTGTTTGGAAACTGTATTTTGAATTTCTTTTACTGTACGATAAAACACCTTCTTACTCAGCTTGTTTGTAGAGTCTTTTATTTTTCATGTTCTTTCATTTAACCAATTGATAACATGTATTTATTAATACGTTTATTAGGCTTAACAGGTACATGAGTTAAGCAATCCAGACAAGTTTTAATGTTTGTTAGTTGATCTAAAAATGTGGGAAAACTGCGGTTTTGAACCTATTAAAACGTGATCAAGCGAGAAAGTTTTATTAAGTGCTTCACATCAATCTCAGTATAAGATGAAGTGGTGCTGAAAGATCCATCATCTTTGCTCTTCTCATGTGAAGTCATCTATTTAATTTCTCAACTTTATAACTTAAACATTTTTTGTCAAACCATTTTGAATTGTATGTAGGTAATGAGGTTTGCCTTCGTAGCATGTGCTTCTTTTTAGCGTATTGTTGTTTTTAACATATGTTTAATAAATTAATACTTAATTTAACTTAATTTTAAATCAAATCACATAAATAACTTAAGAGCAATTCAATTTTGAACATTTCAAACGGCCGCCATTTTGGAATTTGATTATTCAAAAACCTACTTAATTATATACCTATTTCTAAATTATAATGTTTTTCTATTTAGAAATTTGTACTTCAGTTATTTTAACAAAGTTTGGGGAAAATCAGTGTATTGTATAAGCTAAATTACTACACTCAAACAAACTCAATTTTTTATATAGTAAAATTTTTTTTAACTTTGGGAAAGTACAGTAATTAATACAGTTTTCATTTAATACAAAATACACTTATAACATGCCGTTTGGTTATACAGTAGTTGATTTTCTATTACGTCGTAGCTCCTAAAACGAATAGGACAATAAGAATTATTGTCGGTAAATAGTAAGCTTTTACTGAGTTCAAGTTAGTGAAAGCTAAGAATAGAATCTAAGCATGGTTTCGTCTTAGAATGTCTAGATTATTGATTGACTGCACCACTCCCAAAACCTCCTCGTAACCCCCAGTTTATAGTCTCTTTTTACTTAGATTAGTTGTGAAACTCTAGAAATCAAACTCGTTTTGCGTTTCAACATGCATTTGTACTTTTACACTGATTTTTTTAACGGCAAACATTGTGGTTTCTTTGAAGAAAATGGTTAACATGTAAAACTATTGAATGAGAGAAATGCTCATCTTCTTAACTTACGTGCTTCAAAATATCTAGACATTTATGAATGTAAACCATAGAACTAAAGTATGGACCCTTAAAATTATAACATTTCTTTCGCCGAAAGCTTATTTAATAAACAACTATATATAATCCGCCATTTTGTTTGTCATATTTTATTGTTTAAATTCAAAGAAAACTTGACGTGTGTAAACCTAAATGTTTACGCAGTAAACCTATGAACAAAGTCATCAAAACTGTCACTTTAACTGGTCAAACGGCTGTAGTTCTAAAACGGTATACATCATGGAAATCATGTGGGCAAACGCCATTTAGATACGAGTATCATTTTGTAACAAACTTGTTAAAACCGCGCTTGGTACTTGGTTACGCGTGTTGTACATATTGAACCAGTGGAGTACTAATCTTTCTGTTATACAACTGTCTTAAGATTTTATGTCTTTAGTAAATTTTAGTATTATATGCATCTTTTGAATTACAGCTGTATAAACGGTTTGAGGCCGCAATTACGCTTTATTTAACCTGTTAAACATTATCGATTTTTTTTGCAGAAGCTACATTTCGTACGCAAATTATCTTTGATTTAAACATAAAGTATGAAAAACAAAATGGTGATTGTATAATTAGCAAATAAGAAACAATATCATACATTATCGCTGGGAGTTTACACACACCCTTTACCTGTACATTGTTTATATTAATATTTCCTTATACACAAAAGGTGTTTTCACTGTAATTTTCTTGTGGTATATATAATGACATTAAAATTATCCTAAATGTTGGATTGACACTCTTTATATTGAGTATACTTGGATTTCCGTGAAAATATCGGCAAGAGGAACTTGAGGTATCAGAGGGATTACACGAGGAGCTTACACCACAGCAGCACTATCTGGAACAAGCTCCAGTGAGATCCTCTCATATGTGGTTTCACCAATGCTCGTCACTTCACCAACCAAACCCTTCAATGTCCACAAAATGTTCGAAGAACTTGAAACATAAAGCTGGGTTTAAATAGTAGAGTGTGTGTTCGACGTTTTGTTCGATTACTATTTTTCTCGGGTTAGGAGAGTTTTTTTATCTAGCTCTAACTTTAAGGTCGATGTACCAAAATATACATTTATTTAGTATAAAGTTTAAAGTTTAACATATTATTATATATGTGATAGATGAAACAGAAATATTGTTTTTCAAAGTTACAACCGAACTGGGTTATTTAATCAGAGTTAGAATTAAAGTTATTTCGTTCTAAGAAAGGTCAGGACGTCTAGACCATTAAAATACCACGTAAATCAACGACGTACTTTAAACCCTTATTATGTCTAATTTTAATCAACATCATTAAAATATTAAATATTTGTGGTGATGCAATCTTTCTTTATGCAGGTGAAACTACAGTTTTAGCCAAAACGCAGAGCTGCATGGTTAGAGGTTAACGGAAAATGACATGAATAACAAAATAAAAAACTTTAGTTTCACCAAAACTTTTTAAAAGATTACTCATATATAGGTAAAACTAATTTTATGAATACATGTGGCAAACCTATAATAATAATGTATGAATTTGATTTTAATAAATTATCTTGTGATAAATTTAGACAATCTTAATCCTTCCTTTTCATACCTTTTATATGAAACCCTTATGCCTGAGTTAATAGATACATACTTTAATAGACAGATAAGTACAACAATGTTAGAATATGCCATATTAACCTAGGAATTTATTACAATCAGAGTTTACGTTGAGTTTGCTTGTGTGTGACTTATTTGTTGTAAATAAGTTCATTTCCTTCCTATACCTCTCTTGAAAAAGTTTGTCACAAACGAAATATAGAGTTGTTTTATGTACCTCCCCTTTTGTCCTTTCCCATATCCTTTTTTCAGGGTAATGTATAAGCCTATTGCCATTTCCTCTTGAAGAGAAACTTATAACTTATTTACAGAGCAGTGGTTGGGGGGGAAGGGGTTGGACGATGAAACCAAAACCTTTTTATAGGGCAAAACCATCTTTGGTCCGTCAGTATTTGATATATTTTAAACCAATTGTTAATTATTTACCAGCTGACAGATCTCTCAACAATAAATAATTAATCGTGCCTCGCCAACTACAAGCAGAGAGGTGAGTGGATGGTAACAGGTCCATACATTCAACTGTGTCTTGATAGGTGACAGCAGTTGCTGACCTCACTGCTACCCTCATCCCTTCCCCTCCCTTGCAGTCATCATACTCAACGTGCTTCCTATCAGTTATTCATGTTGCTAGCTATCCATTTTTTGCTGAAAATTATTAACCTTTTATAACTACCAATTGTAAATAAACGTCTTTCCAAATAATTGTGTGCTTTCTGCAATTACCCAGAAGGGTAAACTAGCTGAATATTGAATAGACGAACGGTATTTAGAACTCTGTTTAGGCGGTATTACAAACTTACTTAGAGTGGAAAAAATTGGCCTATTTTAAGCAGGCTCTAAAAGAAAAGTAGTTTTTGAGACTTCTGCTTCAAACTTGTTCTTGAGTCTTCAGTCATAGCCAAATGTCGTAACGTACATACTATTTTAAACTGTATTATTATTAAGGTATATTTTTAAATAATGTTTTGTAATTATTCAACTGATACATGCCATTTGATGGCCAACTAGTAGTTTATGTATACTACTTACTTTCTAGAATTCATATTAATTACCCATTAGGGTTAATGTAGAAGGGGTAAAACCGTTGCGCTCTATATAGTGAAGTGCGGTTAGAGAACGCTACTGTGTTCGCTAGCGGTAACAAGCGATCACTTTAAGTGCATGACACCGTAGTGAGTTACAAATAGCGTCGACCTAGCGCAATAATTCGGTGATACTGGCGGTCTTTAAGTCAAGCGGTGTTCTAAACATTGGAAAATTGCAGTTTTATTTATGTGAAGATATTTAAATTCTTTTGTTAGTACTAATAAAAGTGTTTTACAATTACCTTTCGAAATACTGATTTTGAGTGTGGATTTTTCGATTACAACAGTAATTCGTTTCTTCTTTGAACAGGGTTATTACAAATGATGTTCCTGATTTCGACTATAAATATTACTGGGTGAATTTGCTTTTGGACCATTTTAATTGGTACAATTGGAAAGACAAACTCATTAAGTTTTATTAATACTGGTTTGGGTGCGTATCTGCTGTTTCGTAAGTAAATTGATGTGCGCGTTGTGTAATGGTTGAGTTTGAACACAGTAATGCTTGTTGTGTAATGGCTTATTGCATTAACCAATTTTTTATTAGTTTGCAACCAATTTTTAGAACCATGCTTAATGAAGATCCTCGTAGTAACCAATTTAATGACAAGTAGTAATTGAATTTAAAAACATACGTTTGCATTTGTAATGCAATGTTACTAATGCTCACAATTTGTGCTTGGGACATGGCTCGGGCGCGGAGGTCCGAATGATGACGTACTCCTGTACTAGCCTCCAATGTCTTCGGATAACGCTCCCTGTAAATTTTTCTTGTGGCGATACATCAAATATAAAGTGTACACACCACCATAACCATTAGTAAACCTGAGATGCAGCAACAGATAACCAATGCCATCGAAACAAAGGATCAAGAAACACTTTTATCAACGTATGGCAAGGGGTTTGACTATATAATTGAAATATTTTGTAGCACAATCGGTACTCATATGAAAAACTGATATTTATAAATACTTGTGACGAAACTTTTTGAGTTTTCTTAAAACGTAACTATTTTGTTTCTTTGTATAACATATAAAACTAAATTTTATATACACTTGAAATCGTGAACATCATTTATAATAACCCTGTAGTTCAAGTTAAAACAATATGTTCATGTTTATAGTACATGTTTTTTCTTCATCCACGTGTTCTCTCAAGCACACCAGATTCGGCGTTTCAAAACGTAAAACAAGATGCACGTTTTGAAACGGCACAAGTTTAGAGGGAAGAGGACGGAAATTTAACTTGCAAACCAATTGTGTAGCTTGTTTGTACAACAATTCGCAAGTTGATGGGCACGCTAGCCGACCTTTAATGTTGCTAACTGTGCTTCAACCACACTCCAACTCTGACAAGCAGTTTCCAGGGCCACTTTACATCAATCAGAACAATCATAGCACAGTCGGAAACAGGAAATACTATATTAATTGTATAAGATATATAAACTTAAGCTTCACTAACGCTGATAGTTTAAAAACTCTATCATTACTTTCTCAGATCTATTTTAACGGTTTTTAATATATCCAGGTGTAAGCTTGCCGTATAACTATAAAAATGCTCGTGGAAAAAAATTGTTAACTTTTTAGATTAACTACAAAACCATTTTTTGTCTTTGTCCAGTTATTTTCTGAAATAGTGGTTTGGTTTGGCTTACAGCTTTAATGTCATGTAACAAAAAAGCCATTTGAAAAGGACAACGATAAAGACAAAGGATTATCACCGCTCTAATTAAGATACGAGGAAAGCCTCTAATTTATGTTTCTTTCAGTTGTTCATAATTACCTGCTTTTGTAAGTCGACCTGCTGCTCCCTTGTTCACACTTTCTTGCAAATGACATAGCTATAGACGTATTTCAATGCTTTATATAATAGAACCAGAAAATACATCGTACTTTTTTGGAATTTCTTTATAACTTGGAGGGGTTTTAACCTCTAAAACATTTTCCGCGTTTTTCAGTACTTTTTATTGTTTACGCCAATGGCGTTTTTTGATTTAGACACTTAACCTCGCCAACTGCTTTACATTTTTGGGAACCGGAAATTCGCTGATAGGTCTAGTTTTTCCGGGTCTACCGACAGAGTGTTTTGGAAATGCGGTGTCCCAAAATTCGATCTGGTCGGATGCTACTATCATTTTCGCTGGATTGATAGTCAAACCGGCTTGTTTCAGGCGTTCTAAGACACATTGAACATGTTGTTTGTGCTCTTCAAAGGTCTTTGAGTATATGACTATGTCGTCGAAAAGGCATATACGAATTTGAATTTATCCAAATATTTTGTTTATTAAGGTTGTGAGTGCCATGCTACCGTTGGCCAGACCAAAAGGTAGGTAATTAAATTGATACTGGTTCCATGGCACAACGAAGGCTGTGTAATGCTTACTTTCTTCGGCTAAAGGAATCTGATTATACGCGGAGTTCAGATTATACGGGCTGTGTGGGCATTACCAAATGCTTTTTAGGAAAGCGGTTCAAACCCATGTGCATGCGCCGGGAATTAATGCATGCGCCCATGTGCATGTTCCGGTGACCATGTGCTTTGCAAGCCGTGAATCTACTCACTGTCCAGCCACGGACGCAGGTATATATTTTATAAGTTCGAAAAATTAAACTTGGCTCTATGTATAGTTTTGTGTGGTATTTTAGTACGCGTATTGTTTCAAAACAGTACGGCATATCCGCGTATTTATCCCATTTTTAAGAGTTATTGTTAAACAGTTGTATTTATTGAGAATACTGTACAAATTAGTACATACATAAAAAATATTAGGTAATTTATTTAATGATTATGTTGTTTGAAACGATACTTCAACAACAGTCGTTTCTTTATTTGGTTAGTGACAAACCTTTCTTACTGTGTATGGTTAGATTTAAGTAAATGAGGTTTAATTGAAGTTACGTTTATCGGGTTTGCTTTAAGGTTTCCTGTGTTTTCAGAAATTAAGTACATAATATACCCTGTATAAGCCTTTTAGAGCTTTACATGTCAAGAATTAACATATTTAATTACGCCAGGTTTTGTTATTCATAACAACCCCATGTTTGCTTTAGATCGACTGAAAGATTTTTAGCGTGCTTTGTCACATGTAATAGGAATAGTATAATATACATTTTGGCTTATTTTGGGCTTTTGATGTCCATAAAACAAAGGTTGTTGGGGTAAATTTAGCTTTTTAAATATAAGCGTAACTGTTCAAATGTTAACTTTATGGTCAAAACAGTTAAAACCATGCCATTAAATGTTTCCGACGGCCATTGAAATGATGGCTAACGGAAATGACGACTTAAACGTGTATACCCGTCTTAGAACACAAAAATGGCTGCCAGCACATTCATTTTAAGATTTTAACAATTTGAATTTCAGGTCCTGTTTGAAGTATCCTAAAACAATCTAAAATTACTTAAAAGAATACTTATATAGTTGGTATATTAGCTAACGAATCAATACCACCTTAAAATTCAATACATTTTATTCACCGTTGAAGTTTTTGTTATTTAGCTACATGTTAGCTACACTATCTACTTAGATTTTCTAAAACTTTCGGCAGATGTTCTGCCAATTTTTCATTCAGATGATAATAATGATTTAAATAGAAATGTCCTTTGTCCAAGTCTCAGCCCAAAAACAAGGTGTCTAGCACAAAAACAAGCCAAACCAGTCTCTCCCTGCCTCCAGCTTGAATGACGCAAAGGTCTTTGTTCTTACTTTAGAGGCCCTCCATTCCCACCTCATTACTTTTTCCTTGCATAGCCGCAGGTATTCAAGAATACCCTCCCCGTCTCGACTGTATATTTAATGACTACATGTACATTAGGCTTTAATTAAAGCATAAAACCTGATTACATTAAATAGAATAATTTGTGTATACAGATTTTGTATATAACATTTTTGTATATACAGATTTTGTCCAAATCGTAGAAAGCTGTTATAATAACTCTTCTACAACAACAAAAAATACGAATTCATTGATACCGTTAAACAATGTTTTCTCTTTCCCTAATCGAAATGGCAGGCGAAGACATGTTTCATTGTTTGAGCAGATAAATGGTTGCAGTCGGTGTCGTTTTCTAAAAAATGAAAACAAATTTTAGATTCGGTTTTTCGGTAGTTAGAGCTTTGAAACGATGCGGTACGAGACAAATGTTGCAAACTTTTGAAAACGGTC
Source organism: Matsumurasca onukii (assembly GCA_018831715.1). NCBI lineage: Eukaryota > Metazoa > Arthropoda > Insecta > Hemiptera > Cicadellidae > Matsumurasca > Matsumurasca onukii. The sequence continues at coordinate 35,763,308 of CM032062.1, forward strand.
CCTTTTGACGGCCAGTTTTAAAAAGTAAACATTTGCAACACGTATATTGTAGCATATACTTTTAAAGCTTTGATTACCCAAAAACTGAATTCGTCATTATTTTCCATAAAATTGGGGAAACGATTGCGACCGTGTCCATTTATCTGCTACAATGAGTCACATTTTGGGACCGTTAAAGGCTTTTAACGGTATCAATGGCTTCGTGTTTTTATACCTTTTTAAATAAGAATAAAAACCTTTTTAACCTTTTCATCATGGGCGTAAAATAAATATTTCTTACGGTTACCGCCTACTATCTCTATTTTGGGGTGGAGTACAAACCCTCAAAATATGCCAGAAAGTACTTAAGTTGACCTTCAAATATATCAAATCACGTTCAAAGATTTGGATAGATTTAAATGTTAAGGGAGAGGGGGGTTTGGACTCCTTGGGCGCCCAGTATACTTTTACGAAGATTATCTACACATAAACAAAGTAGTTCAGAGAATTTACCACGTCAAGCTCAAACTTGAAAGTGAGTCATTTCTATGGGGTGGAATATGTAGATCAACAATCGCCCGTACAAACAGGAAACCTGTTACAATATGGATTGAATATACCTTCAAAAGACCAGGAATCGGTAAGAGGCATCTCAAGACACGAGTACCCTTTTGTTGGCTTTGCTTAACCTCCCGTATGAAATTAAGATATGTTACCTTTGTTGTTTTTGTAATTTTGTGTTAAAAATACTTTTAAAACTTTTCGTCTTTTGCATGCATCCATACTTAAAAACAGAAAGGAATATAGTCCTTAGTTATTTTGTTTCAGGTATGTTGTGCGGTGACATAGCCAAAATCACACTATTAAAAGGATTTTATTCACTTATTATGTCTTTGAAAGAAAACATGACCGACTTAAAGTATGAACAACAAACGGAAAATATTAAAATAATGTTTTTTCAACCTACAAAATATAAATAAGCGCGTTAAGTATTTAGAGTGTACACATTTTGCTGCATTAACAAAAATATTAAAACCTCTCATTTTTATTCAATCTACAAAAAGTACTAAAACCAAAACTGCGCGTAAAAATGAATCGTGTTTACAGTGAAGTGATCAGTAGATAAGAGAGAGGATACGAAAACATAGCGAATGTGGTGCAATTAGCAAGTAACCAAAGCGGTTCTGGTGAAGTACAATAGAGGCTGCACAATGCTGGGATTACCAATACAAACCCTACATTGTACTACAATGCCACGGTGCAACAGGAGCCCACTGTTTATCAGAACCAGGAGTTTATATACATTCCAGTGTATCACATACTCTCACACTTTTACCAGTTTAGAGTAGCAAATTATAGTTACCTTTGGTTTAACTTTTATTTTTTAAGTCAGTTACAAGAATCTTATCAAAAATACCTGTGAGGCCTATCATATTACTATAATAATGTGGCCTGTTGGGTTCATCAAATAGAATTGCTACTAGCTGCCATCGTGGCATGCAGTTTTCCTGTATGCAGTATTTGCTCGTACAGCAAATACAGCTAGTACAGCAAAACTCTTTTGGTGGTAATACTTTTGTAACCACGTAATATCTAAGTGAAAAATTAAAACACAGACTTGTGTCAATTGTGGATGAACACGCTATCCGACATTTAATGTTTGTAACTGTGCTTCAACTGCGCTTTACCTCTTACAAGTAGTTCCAAGTTCCGCTTGTACATCATTAGAGCACTAAATATACATTTCTGTATATCTCTACTGAATTTATTCTATATAAGTTCATGTATAAATCATCTTAGTTTACTAGATAGTTGGCTTGAAAAAAATATGGTTTATAAATTGTCTTTTACAAGAGCTAATCTAGCTAAATTGTAAACGTTATTAAAACATTTTCTCACTTAACTAAAAATAGTTTTTGACTAAAGTAGTAGTTAAGATTTAGCTACACGTTCACAATAAGCCCTTGAACAAGAAAGAAAATTAAAAAGGGGTCGACGATAAAGACAAAGGATTATCACCGCTCTAATTAAGACACGGGGAAAGCCTCTAATTTATGTTCTTTTTCAGTTGTTCATAATTACCTGCTTTTGTAAGTCGACCTGGTGCTCCCTTGTTCGCACTTCCTGGCAAATGACAAAGCGTAAGACGTACTAATCAAGCGTATCTGCTATTCTAATTAAACCTATTTCCTACCAAAGTTATGGTAGTGAAATAAATTATGTAGGTTTAATGAAATAGAACTTAATAAATATCGTATCTAACAATTTCTGACAAATAAAGATTTTACATAATGAAACCTGGATCATTTTCTTGCAAAACCTCCCACATATTTTAGACATCTTAATATACTCGTATTGATTTTGCTCTAAGAAGATTTGTCAGTACTTAATGAAACGTCAGGCAATAATTATTCACAGTAAGAGGTTAGATCAAAATATATGTATGTATTGATTGTCTCCTTTTTACGAACCTCATTCTTCATAATTACTATTACATGTATACTGGTTTAACAATATTACATAAATTCGTATATCTATTTACAATGTTTTGTGATTATTAAAATATACCTTTTCAAGTCTCAGAAAAGGTGTTGACCACAAAAATAAGCCTAGCCAGTCCTTCCTTGCTTACAGTTTGAATGAAAGAACAGTCTTTGTTCTTTCGTCTTTTGAGGCCCCTTCATTCTGTCCACACCACCTCATTACTTTTCTTTACTCAAAGGTCAGTATTCAAAAATACTTTTCTTTCTCACTAGTCCGGCTCACAATTATACCAGTCGTCCGTTCAAAACGAGCTACCATTGGTATGTGGTACATTATGAATTTAACAGAAGGTTTTAATTAGCAACAACTATAAATATGTTTGGGGAATTGTAACGTCAGCCGCTATTTTTCAATACAACGGCTAAATTGAGAATGACTTCATAACAAATAGGTGTTTTGTGTTTTTTAGCTCAAATGTATGATTTTTTTGTAAAATTGTTAGTTTATTAGCTTCATTTCATTAAATATCGTAGTAAAGGAAATGCAACTGACATTTCCCGAACTGGCAATATCTCTAGATCTCGAACTGAGTTCAAAGAATTCTTCCGAGAGCGAACATGCTTAATAACTCTAAATATAACAATTAAAGTGGAAAATTGTTTCCCGCTTTTAATTATTCTCCACTTTGTTGACAACTTATGTTATGTTAAAGTGCCAATAAACTGTTAATTGAGTGAAAACTTTGAATTCAAAGAATATTTTATTAATTTAAAGAAATATTGCAAATACTTTGAGTATCTGAGGAGTTTGGAACCTAGAGCTTTCAAAGTTTGAAGAGTGTTGGTCGAATGAGTTTTATGGAGAAATTCGATATCCTGTAGCTCCTAAACCTACAAAATAGATTTACAACAAAAGAAAAAAATACAAATTTAGGATTTCGTACTTTAAATCTAGAAAACACAATATTAATTGATTCCCTCACATTCTTAATTTTCCAATGTTTCAAATAATAATTTGACTTGTGGGAAAGAAATAAAAAGTCAAAAGAAGAATAAACGATTTCTGTTAAATTTATAGTCAATAACTGTTTGTTTATTGTACAATAACGGTCTACAATAAGCAAACAGGCCTATTTAAAACGAACAGCCTGTATGTAAATGAAGGTTTAAATTAAATACAGTATCTACTAGACGAATATTACAGATATTACTTATTGTATTTTCTTGTCAACAATATTTATAAAAGTGAACGTAAAAATGCCGTGAATAGGCGTTATCAAATATACAATTCGATTTGTAATAATTCAAGGACAAACATGAAAGTGAGTCATTTCTATTATAATATAAACATCCAAATGTATTAGAATAATCGACCGTACTTATAGGAAACCTGTTATAGTATAGAAGTGAATAGTCCTTTGTATAAACAGGTTCCGGTAAGGGGTCAAGAGGCCTTTACAATATCAATCCAAGCACCCTTCTGTGTGTTTTGATCCACCTTCCTTATAGGTAAAGCTTTAAACATAAAGTATTACTTTTGCGAGTAATTTCACCATTTAAATCCGTTAAGTTACTTTCTTACTTGCTTAAAACTTTTACATTTACTCATTTATTCTATTTACACCTGCATTAATACGAGATGTAGTGGCTAGCTATAACTACAGTATGACAACTAAAACAGACATTATTATAAGGTATTTCCCTTGGTTTGTAATTAAAATATTGACGTCTGTAACTTTTGTACATGAGAAAATAGTTGCTACTGGTATGTTAAATACAATGGGGATTTAAAATAATCCACATCGCTCTTCTTTATATCAGTAAAGCATTGAAGCTCTGCGGTAAGATTTTCATGGTAGAATGATGACTCAGTGTTTGTCTCAGTTGCAACTCATAAAGCTTTATTGAAAAACGGAATGATGGCGGTTAGAAGTTTGAGAGTTTGCTACTTAATAACGCTGTTATTAATTTTGTACTAGAGATAAGCTTTTGAACGCGGGTTTACTGCATAAAGTAAAGCCTCCATCTTGATGTACTATGTCACTTGGTCATAAGTCTTGGAAAATGTTTCAATTGGTGTATAAAGAGTTGCTTAAATGTAGTTTTCATTAAAAGCCTGAATTGGTAGAGTATAATCATGCTGCAAACTCGGCCTCAACCCGTGTCTATTTGTCCAATTAGCTAAGTCAGCTAAGTCTAAGTTACAATTAGCCTGTAGTTTCCAAGACTTTTAAACCACCGTTATTATAGTTGCATTAAAGGTTTCAAACAAATCTGGTTTGTGGCATAGTCCTCTACTACGCAAGCTTCAATATAGTACGCCACTTCCATCCTCTTACTTAAATCCTATGCACTACATCCATAAGACGTCTATTAACAACGAACATTTATGTTTTTAAATTAACAAAAAGGTGAACAACATCTACATATGTAATAGTATTATCTGATTTTAATGTTGGATAAACTTGTTTATTTCTTACTATCTAAATATTATCATTTAGTTTCAATGTTTTATGTTTAATTTCAAAGGACACATAATTACGAGCGTTTGAAAGAGTTTTGACTCGCTGTTTTTGAAAAAAAACATTTGTTGAATAGTTTTGTGTCCCAGATAAACTTAAGGTTATTATATAGGTATATAGTACATAGTATGTGTTTCCTATATATTAACCTTGATAAAAACTAGCCTAAGCCGATCCTTGGGTCTAGAATAAATATATCATAAAACATCAGACCACTTCATCAACCGCTTTCATATTTAATCTGCTGTCTTTTTAAAAGAAATACAAGTAATAACGTCTAGCTCAAATATTATTGTTATATTTCTCTAAACGAACTAAATTTCGATGGAGAAAATGTCTCATTTTTAATCGGTTTAAGTATTACGGCAGGAGTATTTAGGCCAGAGCTTGTACATAAACTTACATAATAATACATAATTTTACCCAAAACTATGTTGTATACTAAGTTGGAGCAGCAGTATTTTGGGATCAGAAATAATCTGGTCCCAACCCTTCTGAGAGGATGAGTATTTGGGTCAAGAGATAAAACTTCAAGCAAAACAGGACAACACCATCTAAACTTAGTCCACTAAGCCAAACTGTAGTCACTAATACTCCCACAACATACAATGAGCGCAAATTTAGAAATAACTCGTTTACCGAGGTTGAGTGGTAGAGAGGACTTTGTAGTCCTAACTTCGCCTCGTTAAACAAGACGAAATGTACCTTTTTTTACCTTCACTACTATAGTCATTTTTATCGGTCTTAATCAAGATTTGTCGACACAAAAATAGTTGTGAACACAAAATACACTTTTTTGTACAGCAGCACAGCCTGATGTTCACCAGCGCCGGAAATCGAACCCGGGGGTCACAACTCCTTTCTCAAGCTCCGCGTGCAGACTGGTCGATTTACTTTGAACACAATAAAACCCGGCTGATGTCCAAGATAATCGAACTCAATTATTTTGTATGTTATTTTGTCCGTGCCTATTGTATCATTGTTTTGACCTATTTGACCAAAAATACTTCCTTAATTCACGTGTGATTGTTGGTTAAAAGACACACCTTTCATGTAACATAACAAACGATTGGGCAGCGTGATTACAGCTAGTTACAATTCCATCTACCGGCTGCTAGCTCTGTATACGTAACATCCAACGTACTTCTTGCTCTTGAACTCAATGGCAATAATTATTCTGTTCATGACATTAGGGACACGAAAAAAACATCACGTTTTGCTTCATTGAACTGATTTGCACTGTAGTAATAGAACATTTAGAAAGGTTAGTTACATACCGAAAGGGATTAATTTATCCGCGATTTGCAGCATCTTTTCTATTAACAAGTTTAATCCCAGAGTCCACCTAGCCATTTTGAAAGGTTTTCTTTAGACTTAGAATAGTCATGAGTAATTTCGAAATTACTGTCACAGTTAGCCAAACTGTTTAACAAAGTAGTCATAGTAAAAATTGTGTTTGAAAAGCTAGTTAATGTGAGAATCTTCCATGCGATTTAAACGTATTTATTGAAATGAATGACTTTTACTTATTTTATAAAGGCTGCTGGATGACTTTACTGCTATTTGATAGAACCACTGCTGTTTTTCATACAACCACTCTTTTCTTATGACCACTGACTGCTATATAAAAAAAATATAAATCCATTTACATCAAATTGGAACAATGAACTTAAAGACCTCGTAGAGTAAGAAAAAGCTAACTAAAAAACAAAATGATGGCTAGCGTGTAAACTTATCGTTTATTTTCACTTTTATAAGACTTTCCAGTTATTCTTTTGGCGTAAAAGCGTAAGAAAGGAACTTTTAGAAGCTCTTTGAACACCTTGTATAAGTGTTTCTTTTCCGAAACTCACAGAGTATAATTCCAAATAGAGTAGCAACCTCATTGATAAATTACGGAAGCAAGGGCACATACGAGAGCTTAATTAGGCAGTACAATGTCGTGTTGAAGGTAGGTTTCATTGTTCAAGAACAATAGTAGACACGATGCAATTGTACAATGCCATTGTGCTTGGTAATTGAACAAATCCTTGGAGGTACTGTGATGAATTTTCGCTCTCAACTCTGTTCTAATTTAGTTTTTTTCATCCAACAAGTGCACGTCGTTTTTCAGAGGTGCATGTTGTGTAAAAGCATGTTACTGTATTTGAGTTACTTAGACCCAATGCAGGCGTTCAAAGTAATGATTGATCTAAGTTTTTATAAGTAAGCTATTATGGGACCGATTTTCTAAATATTTAAATACCCTATCTTAAATACTCGTGACCCGCGAGGCCGAGAGTAACAACAGTTTCGTATTGTAAAAAGTGTATTCTTTTGTGTTAAAAAAAGGTAACGTTTGTTTTATTTAACGACGAAGTTAGGACTACAAAGTTCTCTCTACCACTCAACCTGGACCTTTACCTAGCGTCACCGTATTATCACATTACAAATAATTGTAAGTGGTGACTGCGGGGATCGAACCCGCGCCACCGTCGCTCCCTTTTTTTTAAAACAACCCCTCCACCCCTCGTGACACCTCAAAAGAAAGGGAACTTTGGCACAAAATTCTCGACGCAAAGAAAGATTTTTTTATCTCGACTCGTTTTTAATTATATACCAACTTAAAGTTTACTTGAAATCAGGTTTGGAATGCCACTTACAGGCTGAGTAACTGAATTTGGAAAGTCACTGATTGGCTGAAACTGAAGATGGTACTCCACAGCGAGGCCAAACTATCTTGGCCTAATTTATGAGGCCATATAATAAGCTAATTAAGAGATTTGTACGCGATGTAGACTGGAAGAACTAGATTATAGGCCGTGAAAGCTTTGAGTGAAGTTTCCTCAATATTTTTGTATATATCAAACATATTTCAGACTTCTGCCAAACCATGTATATTGAATGCTCGAACGTGACAAGTCGTCAACTGACTAACAAGTAGTCACAACAAATGCAACGCTGGTGGGATGTGGATGAAGACAGGTCCATTTGTATGAATCAATGTGACAGCTGACAGTTTGGACTGTCCTCCAGCAATCCATGACTCTGTGTTTCTTGCACACGTATAGAGTGTGGTTTTACTTACAAGTGGGCTATATTTATAAGAAAACAGGTCTGTTTGCTTAAACAAACGGCTAACTGACAGTTTAAGCGTTTTCTATAACATGATCTTAAATGAAAAGACTTGGTTGGGCTTTTGACTTGGTTTAACCATACGTAAAACTTATTGTATTACTATGATCATTATTGATGGCCACAGATTGTCATACAAAGTAAGTTTTAGCTGCTTCCCTCCCACCATAACTTGTCAAAAAGAAAAATTTTCAAACACTCTCAAGCAATGTTTGTATATAATCTTAAAGTTTGTTTTACGTACTTAGCGGTACCCACTCACCAACCAAAAACCGTTGATGGAGGGGAAAGGGGAGCTCCCTAAATTCTTAAAACACAAACCCCCTTGTGGCACCTCAAAATAAAGGTAATTTGAACACAAGTTCAACAAAGCAAAGAAACATTTTGTATCGCATTTTGTAAGTGGTATTTTAATCACACCTCTTAAAAAATATAAGTTATCAGGTTTTAAAAGCACTTTTCATATGCAATTCTGCTTGTGTCTAGGATTCTTTCAAAATCTTCTAAAATATTTTGTTACAGGGTTGTGACATTTCTTTTTAAGGGTTTTGAAGACAAGTTAGTCCGTAAAAATAAGTTGTATGTGAAATGTGGCATTTTAATTTTATAACTTATAGTTTTTAAAAGAGTATAAACAACTGAGTTGAGATACAATATTTTTTCTTAGCTTCGTCAAATTCATGGTACAATTTTCTTTCCTTCAAAGGTGTCCCATGGAGGTGTTTGTATTTAAACCCTTTCCATCCCCCACCCCCGGTTTTGGATGTTGGGTAGGTGACGCAAAGTACGTCAAAACACAATTAAGGATCCTATAAATACATTCCTCAAAGGGCTTTTCAAAATGTCTCTTTTTTAAAAGGTAAAGATGGGTGGTTTTTAAAGATGGGTGGGGGCATTCATAACTCACCCTCTATTTGTAGTTTCATTTTAAAATTAAATTTATTATTATAACAAGTATCATTTTTCCACGTAATGCAAAAGAGGCCATGTTAAAAGCATCGTTTGAAGAAGAAATGTGGCTTTCAATAATACAAGTTGCTACTCCCTTGATGTTCACGATACGTTGAAAGGAGTATTTATGATTAACGAAGTGATCAGCAATCATTAGGTGAACTGTAGAGTACGCATACATATTTAAACAGTAAAGGGAAGGAAAGTGAGCTAACAACTAACTGCGATTGAAATTGAATAGAAAACACTTTAGTTGAATGCTGTTCTTACGCTAGAATATTGTACTTCTCTGCCAGTTAAAAGTAACCTGGGACTGGGTTTTCCCTCTGAATTTGATTGAAAATACTTTCAGTCAGCCAATTGTTTCAGTTGTTTGCTAAACAATTCAGAAGTTGATGGAACGCTTATCTACATTTGTGTTTTCAACTGTGTACTTCAACAACCACCAACTTTTTCAAGCACCTTTCCAAGTCTAATTGCGTGTTTGATAGTAAAATCTGTATAGCTAGCCCATTGAGTAAGTCATAGTAATGGTAACTAGAAATTGTCCGATGTATAGGAACTTCTTTAATTCATTCGAGCAGTCTAACATCAGTTATATGACAGTTCAAGAAAACTATGAAAACAGAATGACAACGCAAAAGTAATTTAATTGTATATATATACAAGAAAATGTTTTACCATAACTTGTTGTCTAATGTTAAATAAACTTTGTTTCAGAATAACAGTGGTATTTATTTAAGTGCTAGCCCAGAATGTCTTAGTTGAATATAATGTTATCCCGAAATAATTATAGGTGTAAGCAATTATTTTAATACATGACAAATTATTTATTCTTTATTCATCCTTATTATTAGGGAGATGTTTAATTGTAGGATAGCATGATTAATAAACTTAAGACTGGCATTTAACCATAAAATATAAAACTGTTAGCACTTTGTTCCGCTAAACCCTTAAATTGTTATGACTAGGTGTCTGTGAAATTTAAAAATAACCTAAATTATCTAACTGTTACTAACTGAGTACTTAAAACACTTCAAATGAAGTGTTTCAAACCCAGTAAGTAAACATGCAGAAACCGATGAGTCCAACTTTATTATTATTACCTTCTTCAATAGTTATAGTAATTTACAAAAGGGTACAACAAACTGGTGCTCGTACAATGTCTTCATTATTGGCTTAAATATTTAGTATTTAGCGCAAATATTAACTTTCAAAACTAAATTAGAGAGGGTGAGGATTAGGACGAAGGATTATCGCGGCTCTAATTAAGACTCAAGACGAAGCCCCTCATTTATGTTTCTTTCAGTTGTTCATAATTACCTGCCTTTGTGAGTCGACTTGACTCGTCTGACGCTGTCGTGTTTTGTGTTCTTGTTACTTGGTATTGACAAATGTTAAACAAGGAAGACGGTTACATTGTTCTGTTTGCCAATCTTTCAGACTTTTCAGTGTTATTATCGGAATTTCAATGTATGACTTTTATTTAAATAAAATAATAGTCACGTATAATAACACGTTTTATGTATATTCTGTTGACTACTAAGGGTACCCTGTGCTAGCTATATGGTAATTTTGTGCTTATATTGTTGATTATATTGTGGTTATTGTGCTGGCAAAATGATATTGTTGTCAAAAACAGTTTTAAAGAAACTCATTAAAAATGTATCTATAAAACCATATAAAATATAAAAAACGTACTGTCAGATTTTTTTATAGGCCTTTGCTTTTCAGCCTTGGCGCCTGTCACCTCATTCGAGTACAAGTTCAAGTATGCTTTGGTTACGACTCGGCCTTCAGCCTCGGCGTCTATGATACCCTTGTTATGTTCTTGCGAATGCACATTTACCACTGTATCCTTTGGACTTCGGTCTCGGCTGCTCGATATAGGATATAATGTTTTGCAAGTTCACCCCCTCCCCACAAAAATAATGGCTGCTCGTCATATTTTGTAAATATTTCAAACTGTGCATTTCTCCCGCCCTATGATTTAGGCTATCGTCACAGTACATGTTGTGTTACCAATGTATTACTCGTCCTAAGGCATATGCTGTTCTTAAAAAGCTTATTCTAAGAAATATGGTAACATAAACATGAACCCATTACCCTTAGTTTTCAAAACACTTTTATACTAAAATCATACAAATCACTTTCGGTTGTTACAAGTCACTTTCGGTAGAGCAATTTTAACTTTGAATATTTGCGGTTAGTTCTAATAGGTCAAACCGTTCTCTACATTTAAGTTGAAATAAAACACAAGATTGAGTCAGTATTAACATCCACGAAATTCAAATGGGGGACACAATTTAAGAATCCTTTTTTACTCTACCCTATGTGAAGGGGGTTTAATTGGGCAGTTCATCAAAACACATAAAAAAGCTAAACATCCTTCGATAATACGATTTGGTTTGTTTTAACAAAAACAATTGTTTGTTTCAGGTAAGAAAGAATTTTCTCCTCGCAGTTCAAACTACCGTGTTAACGCAAAAGGTAAGTAATGTCATATGCCTGCTTTTTACGAGTGTAAGGTGTAGACGAAAGAAGAAAAATACGAAAGAGTAAAAATAACGCTTTTATAAAATCACCTGATTCTGTATCAAATAGTTGATAAGGACTTACTTAAGAGTTATATGCATATGATAATTCTCCAAACAATTTCAAATTGTTTAAAATTGTTTTATTATCTTTGACTTAACAACCATACACATGAACAAATGAATGACCCGTCATTCGGTTGTTAACTCTTCGCCCGAAGAAGGCTGTAAAGAAGCATTCAGGATCATAATGTAAGTAATGAACACACCGGTTGAAATTCTCGATTATCGATGATCTATAAGCGTATGCATTTTAACTGATGATAACAAACATGTTCTAAGCAAGTAGTTACTTGAAAGGAGTTGTTGAAAAAAGTCTCAAAACCCAAATAGTTTCGCACAGGGTGTCACAAAAATGTGTAGCGCGCTACGCAGAACTGGATTCTACATACAAAAGTAAATGGAAAATGTCAAGTAACTTTGTTTTGAATTCGGCTTAGCATAGTCGAATTCCAATGTGATTCCATTTTACTTTGAAACTTTGAAATGGCCGCCAAGTTGAAATTTTAAGTTAGATAAAAAATATTTGTGGAAATGTTATAAGAAAGGTTTACACCCAGTTTCACAAAATATCTTAAAAGGTTTTTGAATTAATAGTTATTTTCAATCATTTACAAAATGGTGGATTACGGCTAAACTAAGCCGAAATAAAAAATGTTACTAGACATTTTTGACTTACTTATGTTTGTAGAATCAGGTTCTGCATTTGTGCCACATTTGTGTGACACTCTGTATACAGGATTTTCGGTACTTGTTGAATCGGGTTCTGTATAGTGCGTTACACATTTGTGTGACACTCTGTATACAGGATTTTCGGTACTTGTTGAATCGGGTTCTGTATAGTGCGTTACACATTTGTGTGACACTCTGTATACAGGATTTTCGGTACTTGTTGAATCGGGTTCTGTATAGTGCGTTACACATTTGTGTGACACTCTGTATACAGGATCTTTGGTACTTGTTAAATCGGTAGGGTGATGTAACACGACATTACTCTACTGCTCGTAACGTTTTATTTATAATGTACTATACCACGTATTAGTGCTTTTTTTTTATTAAGGCCATCAAATAGTGTAGTATGTATTATACATAATTTTAAAGTCGTTCAACATTGTCATTAAAAAGAAATTCATTGAATCTGAAATCGTATTTAGAACATTATTCTCTTCAAAAACGTGTTTGACCCCTTCTTTAGTTAAAACATATTTTTTAGGAAGAGAGAGGGGTACCTACTGTACGGAGGAGCCTAACTGTTGAGAAGTCGGTTCAGCTTTTTCTCACATGTCGAGAGTTTATAGACCGGCTAACCTTGTTAGCATTGGCCAGCTGAGCCTAAAACACTTTATACTAAACTGTTCCCCTTTCCACAAACATTACTTGAATCAATATAGTATCTTTACATTTCATTACTTTATTTATACTAACTACAAACATATACAATATACATAGTCTGGTTATAATACGAGTACATTTGAATTATATGTTTCTGCAGGTGTATCTACGAGACAAACAAGTACTTAAGTTAGTATAGCATTTAATTGTTTAAGAACTTTCGTGTGCCAACCTCGTGGGACATACACAAAAGTCGTAGTATGTTAAAATATTTAAATATATAATGTAAAAGTTTTAACTAAACTACGAATATTGCCTGCATTTTTATTATTGGGAAAACAGTTTGGTTAATGTACTCAAGTACTTCGTAAGAGTAAAAAAGGATCGTGTACCTGGTCATTGCTGAAAACCATTAATGTATATTTAAACCCTGTTAGCATAACCGCCCGGCAAGCGGGAGACTCGGGTTCAAGTCCCGGTTCGGTCCAAACATTTTTGTCTACAAATTTCTTTAGTAATAAAGCCTTTTTAAGAAATGGTTCGATAGAACGGCCTAAGGTCCAACTTTGGGTACCGCTTACAGTATGGGGAAGAAACTGCAAACTACATAACAAGCAAACTAATTACCTTAAATGTGGAAATAGTTTCATTGGTAGCATAGATTTATTGACGCTGCTGCATAAAAATACTAAAACCTTTACTTTCACCATCAAGTCAATTTTTGTAGTTCAGAATTTCAAATCTCGATTTTCCATAAGAACGTAGTACTCATAGCCTAATATGCCGTAGTTTAAATTATATTGTATGACAAATTTTTCTGTTCTTATAAACAGCAGCACTAATTTCACAGTTTAAATTTACGAATTTTAGTTCGTTATTCTACCTAAATCGTAGTTTGCATTTTCCCATGTTGAATTCTATATTCCCATATTCAATTCCAAATCCATATTCAATTTAAACGTTTGTCGGGCTCTATATACTGACACAACTCTATGGAAAAGTGAAGTATACAAGATGTTAGCAAAATACCTAAGTAACTAAATCAGTACACAAATGAACTTTAGAACAAAGGTACTTTTAAATTGATAGTCTTATAAAGAGTGCTCATTGTACCACAAATCATACTGTACGGATATACTCTGAGAAACACTTTGATTTTTCAACAATATGACTAAACAAATAATATAAGTGTCATCATTATTTTTAATCTGCTTTGAACATATATCCATAATTTCATCTCAAGGCCACTCATTTGAGATGAAATTAGTGAGAATTTTCCAAATGTTTCACACACTATCATTTACGAATTCCTTACAGAACACCTCAAGTACCGTAAAATGTGTGCTAGGTGGGTTCCGATAATCACAAATTGAAACGAACGGCTGCAGCGCTAAGCTTTTCGGGACGCTATTCGAAAACGACCTCATGCAGCTGAAAAGACGAAGCAGTTACTCAACCACTTCCGATGGGATGTTCTCGACCATCCTCCGTACAGCCCAGACCTAGCCCCTAGTGACTATCATTTGTTCACAACACTTTCTTTGGGTGGGAAACGTTTTGAGGATGACGACGAAGTCAAACCAATTGTACTGGCTTATTTCAATGGATTGGCGGCAGAAGACTACGACATAGGTATTTAAAAGCTTGTAACAAGGTACAATAAACGCTTGAATTTACAAAAAAAATATGTAGAAAAGTAGGTTAAGATATAGAAATGTTAAATACAGAGTTTCGTTTAAAAATTTTGGTTTTTCTTCGTATTATTGGAAAACGGGTATTACTTTCCGAACGACCCTCGTTTTATTTTAGAAACGAATAGTATGTTAAAAACAAAGAGGCAGTTATGATAGGTAAAACGTAATTGAGGTTTTGACGGTCGCTTTGAAACAGAAGGATAAGCACAAAGCAACATTACTGGGGTTTTAATTGAGATACAAGCAAAGGCCTCTCATTCTCTTCCTTTTTGTTGTTTATAATTACTTTTCTTACCTGTGTATCCTCTTTCCTTTTGGTAATCCTGAAATACCTCGTGTTTGTTTGATAGCGCTTCGTTAATTAACGGCTAAAGTGTGGTTGTTTCACTTTCAAAAACTGTAAAGTCACAGATAATCTACTTTCTTACCGTTAATTTTCAACCAAATAAAGAATAGTTTGATTGGGTATTATATCTAGTCATGTAGCTATACAGATTCTCATCAAGGCATACTATGCTCATTGTTTGTGGTTGGTTAGGTTCTTATTATCAGAGGTTTACCATATCAGAGATCACAGTGCGAGGGAAATGACGGGCGCATAGATAATTAACATGACATCACAAGTACACTATACTGTATAACAATAGATTAATATAGCGGTTTGTTATTTTGTGGACAAATACTCACTTTTACACCACAGGCTAAGTTGAATGAAACAGTTAATTTAAGTTTACTTTCATTAACTAAGATAATCTAACAACATTAATTTTGTAAGAATATTAACACACGCTCTGATAGCTTGCAAGAAAAATATGACATTGATCTAATGGCTATCTTACACTACCCCTTGCTATCTATGACACCCTTAACTATATCTAATTATTACGGTTTGTTTTTACTCAGTACAGAGTGTTTTGAAATGATTAAGCATGTTTCTCTTGCTTCTTACAAATTTCCAACCATTCATCAGAGATTGTTAAGACAAATACTTAGTCAAAGTAGTTATTTCCACATTCAGATGTTTCATATTTGTTTCTTCGTAATTTAAAGACAACTACGTAACGTTCTTGCAATGATGGTTAAAAGTAGAAGTGCTCGCATTTTAAAAGCAATCATAAAGATCATCGCATCGTGTCATCGTTTTAATAAGATTGATGCAAATAATCAATAGGTCATCTTAGATTCAGCTTGTTTGGCTACTCTAATAACACGCAAAGTGGGAAGATCATATGTATAACCTTTATTATGTTTAAGTCAGAACGCTTCACTAAGAATGTTCACTATGTGTGTACACTTGAGCAAAAGGAAGGTATTTTAGTCCATAAATGTTGATAGAGTGTCAGCTGTCCACTAAGTAAACATCAGTTTCAAACTGTCACTCGCACAAATTCACCGCCGGTGTGATGACTTTTCTTGGATTGACAGCCATCAATCAAAAGCCGTATTGTCAAATAAACCATTCGTTCACTGAAAGTTACACTACAATACTGTTTTGACTAACCTCGTTTCGTTCATGGTTACAAATAGCTCTTTCGATATTGTTGAAATATACGTCCAAGAGTAAGATCAGTTTTCTTACTGAGCGATGTAAATTCATTTTAAAACTAGTTCCTCTTACACTATTTGACCTGTAATGCACTGTATATATTCTAAACTATTCAGCTTCAAGTATGTACAATGCTATGACGTATAAAGTAAATAGCACTAAACGATAAATACGTGATAAATATATCTTAAGTGATGAGGTTATCCTACAACACAAGCGAAATGTCATGGTAGACAACGGAATCCGAACAATAGGCGTATTGTGGTAGATCAAGCCATAAATTGTCAAAACCGGACGGTTCATGAGCGTGACAAACGGCGCTAAACTCGTACGAATATGACGATAATAGTCAGAACCTCTTGGACTCAGGTGAGTCAAAAACTACTCAGGTGTTTACGAGTATATTCATTTTAAAATTAAAATGACAAAAGAAACAAACTTGTACCTTCTGGACATGATTTCTTCTACACACCTATTGTTTCAGGTAACTGTAGTGGTTATTTAGCGTCGTCTCTGTACTTAATATACAGTATACAGACTATGACTGTATATTTTAATTATTAATAGAACAACCAAAACAAAAACGGACATTCCATCCTGCGGTTTCGTTATCTTGAAATACTCGTGATTAGAAGTCAGCATCAGATATTTAGCGTTTTGCCATATACTGGAAAATAGTTTGTATATTTTCGTGTAAGTAAGTTGTATTAAATAATTAATAAACAAGTTAAATCTTGTTTTCCAATAACGTTAACATAAACATCTTTTTTACGACTTAAGCTGTCATCTTTGGGTCAAATTCTAAAATGTGCATCGACGGATGTAAAAATAAATAATTAATTATTGAATACTAGCTAACAACATCTTTTTTTTAAGACGATTACTAATGTTCAAACAACGTACTTAAGCTCGCAAAGTGGTATTTATAGATTTCCTTTCCCCTGATGTAGCTTTTGATAGTTTAATAAATAACATACTTGTAAGGCAAAAAGAAAATAATCTTAAATAAGGAGCCAGTTTCTTAGTTACCATATATTTATTTGTTAAACTACCATTTTCAAATTATTAAATTATTTCTTTTCATTTTCCATTGTAGTCTAGTTTTGTTCTCGTGTATGGTTGGAATCAAATAAGATTATTTAATTTCTAATACGGTTCGTGTTGTCCATAATTTGTAAGTTTTTACTTATATTGATATCGTAGGGCAGCTTAAACTCGAAACAAAATGCAGTGAGTTGGACTGAAGGTAAGAAGGAGTGGTTTTCCTAAGTTGTTGCAGATAACGAGAATGTGACCTCGGGACCCAAACGACTTCCTTGCCATTAACCTCAGTCTCTGCCAGTAACGAAAATCCAAATCTTAACTTAAGGGACGTTAGCGCCGGCAGTAACCGTAACATTAACATTTTTGCAATCTACAACTTTACTTTACTGTTCAAAATGACATTTTTAGTTAGGCATATATTTTGGTATTTGAGTTAGAAACCCACGACGTATCAACTCACACTTACTTTTGAGACAAAAACCAACGAGTGACAAGAGCATTTCGCCTCATTCTATATCCCTTAGACGTATAGGTTAAAAACGTGTTATGAAAAAAAGTAAACTGTTAGATATTTGCAGTCTATTTTTTTATTTGAACAATTTCTATTTTAAACTAGAGAAAAAAATAAAACTGTGCAAAAGCTTATATTTCGGCTTTACAATGTTGCCTTCTACGGAGCTGCACAAAAAATAATAAATGGACAGATACTTAAAATAAAACTATATATAATAATAACTGTAAAAATAAATTTTGAAATCAAGTGGTTAAAAAATAAAATTTTAAAAATATAGTAATAAATATAAAGTTAACACAAAATAAAATGTATATCATCAGATGCTTAGAATTTATGTTAATATAAATACTTGTTTACAACCGTTTCAAAGAAGAAAATTGGCATAACAAGTACAGTAAACTATAAATACTACTTGTATTATACACCATATAGTATTATTTGTTGAACTGTTTTTCTCTATGTCCATGATTGATTAGCAATATTGAGTATATTTGTGAATTTAAATATAGAAAACCTTTCCTTCAATATATTTGTAGAACCAAAGAAGATAATTCTGTTATTTGGAATGCGTTGCTGAAGACGGTTTCACCTGTTTTATCAACCCGAAGTTGTGAGCTCAAAGTTTCAGTCTCACAAAGAAGCTTAAACGAAACTGAAAAACGCTGAAGGACACTTAAGGACATGAAAAGGCCTCTTGACCTCTTTGCTAAACCCCACCTTGTGAAAACTCACTAACGTTTAGGAATCGGTGTTTTTAATTTTTTCCGAGTATACTCACCGTTGGTAGTGTATTTTAGTTTGCATAATTTCTGTACAAGGTTTTGCCAAAGTCTGGAACATATTTAACAACCCCCAAAACATTTGAAAAATAGAAACACAGTTTACAGCTCTTCTCGTTTCTTAAATTACGCTTATTGAAGCACACTTCTCTTGCTTATATCATGTCTTAGGATGGCATACAGTTTTAATTGCAAGAGTATGTCCAGGGATACCTAGATTTAAAGCTACCTTAGCTGGTATAGTGCAATTTCGAAAATGTTTCAAAACATGTAAACTCAAAGCTAAATGGTGGTTGTTTAAAATTTGCGAGTGCTTATCTTCTAAGACTGAAATTGTAGGTAGAGTGGACCTTTTACGGTTTGGATACTATCTTTTGTTTTATTAATTGAGATCTACAATTTGATTTGCAACATAATCGATGCAAGCTTTCAAAATTCAGCGGAAACCCAGCTTAATTCAAAATAGGTTTCTTAAAATACTTGCGATGAATTTAAAATCATAAATTATTCAATACATTTTAAAAAGCTGCTTTAAAACTTGTTAAAGGTACTCGTCCCCTACTCAAGGTGGTGTACTCGTGTTTTCAAAGGATATAACTCAATTTTCAGCCTTTCCATGGTTAGGTAACAACTCAAAACCTGTACGACCACCGAGTTTTTAGGATACTTATTATCTTTTTTAACTTAAGCTTTGGTTTGATATATTAGTAAGGAATGTTCAAATATAATTACTGTAGTAAAGATCAAGTGTATGATTTTTTTCCGTCCGTTCATATATTCAAACAGATTTCTGAAAGGTGAAAACACTAGAATGTTAATATAAAAGAAAACTTCAAGTCAAATGAGAAAGACCTTAAACAAAGGGCACAGAGGCCCTCATTAAAATACATGTGTCCTGGATAACTAAGGGGACTTGCCTCAAAGGTCCCTGGTTGAAATGCAGATAAAAGAAAACTGTCCCATTTTTCGTTTGTATATAAAATCTTAAAGTCGGAGAACATTTTTTTATAATAACATCAATGTTTAAACAATCATTGTGGTAAAAATAATTAAGTTTATATTGTTGAATGAAAAGTGTAAATGTTCTATTTAGAAATCAAAACAACATAGACACGAATGAATTGTTTTTACTTGAGGATGTTAATTTTATTGTCTGTTTTCTTTTTGTGACTTGGAGTTGTATCACACTTACATGGCCAACAACTGTAACATAGTGAAATCAAAGCAAGAAGCAAACGTATACAACGTTGTCAATAGGTGTTTACTTTTGAGTCTCTTTCGGTAATTAGTGGAGAAAATACTTTAGCCGTATGGGATAGGAAATGGTCTTTTTAGAATGAGATTGGTTGACATGATTTATGTATTGATGACAAATATAGAGCATGCATGCAAACAGCTTTGTGTTTGTTAGTATTCTTTAGTACATTCTTTAGTACAACAGCTTAGCAACTGTTTACCTTTTTAAAGTGTCTTTAGGCAGAGAAAAGTTTATTGATCCGTCAATCATTGCATCCAGATCTTTTGCGTTTAATACTAATTTTGTTAAATTACAGTATAAGGAACGAAAGTGTTTTTTCAATAACGGTTTACATATTTGTAAGTTGGCATATGAGTAAATCAAAGAATTTTACAATGATTAAAATCGAAAATGTTTAAAAGTATCACTGTTGCGTTCACAATGCAAGTAACTTAATAGTGGTATCTAGTCAAATACTAACACATTTAAACAGAAAACTCGCTCTTTTCTTATTTTCTACACGTTACTAAAATCTACTCCATACTTTTCATTCGTTAAAATCTTATTTAAAATTATAAATAAATTTATTCTTGCATGAGTAAACTATAATATAATAAATGTTTACAAAACAAGTTCCAATGACGTTTGTAAATCCGCCAAAATAAGGAAGGAATGAAGTGAAGGTATCTACAATAGCAGGGGCTGGTCGACAATATATCAAATACGGACAAAGCAGGTGATAAATATCTGCCAAACTGTCAAGGCTTTGAACAATACACTGATAAATTTTCTGTTAGATTGTATCCAACTGTTTACCTTGACCTACATAATTTTAAAATAAGTTGACTATACTTAGAAATAAATCGCTTGTTACTATCTTTTTTCCATTGAATTTCATACTTTTCATTGATTGATTTTACTATGTGCTTAAAAGGTTCTTAACGGCCTAATACAATTCGGTAAATTACTGAAATTTGTAACATGTTATGAGACTAAACTAAAATGTCATTTCCGTTTATAACAACACATTTAGATTGGGTTTGTAGCACTGTTATCTTATTGTTATAAGCAATGTTAGGGTAGTTGTAACCTTTAACTTTTATATAGGTGTAAAAATAGTACCTTTTCAAAAATGTTTCTCCAAACATCTTGAAGTAAACGTAAAAAACCGTTAGAAGGAGGTAAAAACTAGATCTAGAAGAACTTGATTTAGTAAATTAAACCACAAAATCTGATCTCAGTTTGAGTTAGAAGCTAAGAGTCTTCCATGTACCGCCATTTTTAATAGAGTCATCCTATTGAAATTCAATTCCTGCAGCTATGTATTGTGTTCTAACAAACAACGGCCTTTCTATTTATGATCAACTTAACCAATGCTCTTAGTACAGATTTTCATCACTAACTCACTATTTGAGATGCCAACCACTCTCATGAGCGTATTTTAAGGCAAACATGTGGTGAAGGATGAGTGTGATAAGTGGTAGTAATGAGTTATGAGGTGTAGTCTTGTTACAAACTAAGGCCGACCATTCTTTAGAATGGGTCATTAGTTAATAGCCCAATGGCCAAAGGAAATATAAGGACCAACGGCTTAACAGGACACGCAGGTGATGGTCTGATATGTCTAAACGATGATGGAGTTGATGCGGGTACCATCAGATGATCACTGAGACTATCTGAACCACTTTAGACCTATATCATCCTCAAAACCTGACCTCCATGAAGCTGGAGTACAGGGCCAAGAGTCCCAGTCAAAACCATCGTGACCATCTGACTCCCTGTAGACCGTTTTCGTTGGGCAATGGGCAACCACTGGCTACAAACTATCTTAAAATTAGTTCATGTAGTTTATTTATACAACATAAATAAATGCTAGTTTGATTTTTTCATAATTTACCATCAAAATAAATCAAACCGTACAACGACACACCATTGAGATATCTATGACCGCCTAGTGACCTTAGACACAATCAACTTAATGTGACACAATAAAACCATCTTAACTTAGTTTACTGCTTTACCATTTAATCAACGTCCTAGATTTTTAACAAACCTATATTTAGGTTAGGTGCCTTGTAACTGAGTAAAATCACTCTTTGATGTAGTAATTACCTTTGTTCTAGCATACTCAGCTATTTAACACCTTGATAGCTAAAGCTTGACCCAACACTTGTATAACTGACCTTAAAGCTAATTACTTGCTAGTTCAGCTGTTATACCTAATACTAGACCAAGCTTAAATTTCACAATCACAACTAAAACCCGGATCTTAAAGTAATAAGGCTAATTTTATATTCAAGGATTTAAAAGTTTAACTAATGTTTGGATTTGGTATCTCGTTTAAGCTGTCGTCTTATTCGACATTCAAAGCTTTTTGAGCACATAGCACGATTATAGACCCTGTATTGTTCTTACAACAATCCAGCAAGCAGTATTAAATGGAAAATGCATAGCTTTATAATATTTTCTAACACAACAAAAGTTGTTTTAATTCTGTCAAATTGCAAATTACTTAGTAAACTTTGGTGAACAATGAGTAGTATTTAAGTGGCATTTAAAATGATCGTTTTCATTAAAGAAAAAACTGGCTTACACAAACCTCTTGCCCATCTCAAACATATTTCCATAATGCAAGGGTTAAACTAATAAAATAAAGGATTGATTCACAGGTGGAAATAATAAGTTGATCCGAACACAAACACCTGATACACAACACTGGGTCGGAATTGTTGAAGGGATATCCTCCAATTAGTTTACTTACCTCAAGGGACTACGTTTAATTAATACCGTTTGAGTCGGACGTGTTGTTGGCTCCATTAGGCTATTGTATCAAACACTAGGCCTATATTGGCTGTCTGGCTAGTGTATCATGATGAAAAGATATTATGAGTGAATACTAATTGAACACTTATGTAGTTGAAGTGTAGTTTTTCGTAACCTTGTCCGATTTAACAGGCCATATTGAAAAATACTTAAGGAAAGGTAAATATACTACACATTTTGCGATGTGATAAAGACATAACTGCAATTTACCCTGGAGCAACACGGAGTAAATGAAAAGATCTTTACTAGAATAACACAAAGTTGACGGGAACATCAACAAGGATAGTTTAATTCAGTTAGATAGTACGGTAGTTTTAGAACTTTAAACTAGTCAGTTAGTTCAAGCTTGTACTAAATTACCTTTAATTTCAACACTCAGAAAATTTTATTTGCAAAACTTCAAGTACTACGAAGTTTAGGGGACAAGGAATAAAAATATTTAAGTCAAATCTACGAGGTACTTAGATTAAATATCGAGTTGATAATTTGATATGTAAAACATTTTGAGATATTGAATTAAAGTATTAAGTTATTAAGTCAGAAAGTTTGGTCAACGTTTGAGTAAAAAGGTTAAAACTATTCATGATTAAGTAAAGGTGTTAGTATGTACTCCATCGTATTCGTGCGTTGCGTATTACAATGAGCGAATGCGTAATTTTGTGTTTCCTGTTACGATTTTCTCGTTTCTGTCTTTCTCTTGGCCTACGGCATCGGCTATTTCTCATAGTACATGATTGGTTGCTATTTTTATTTAATTACGGACATTGACGGATAGTTCCGAGGTGAAAAGTGACAAAGAATATACCTATACTACAACGAATAGTCGAGGCTGTAAGGAGAAATGGTAACAAACGGACAATATTATAAATTCACTCGTCCTGATACATGACCTAGCAGAGGTACTAAGTACTGTTAAAAAAGGCCTTTCAAATTCAAATTTCTATGGCAAAACATTCACTAATAATAATTATTTTAAAATATTACTTACTGACTTACGTTTTCAAAACCTTTCAACCAAAACGTTCGTAAATTAAAACATTGCCTCACTAGCTAGAAACCTTACTGAACATTTTGACTTAAATATATTGTGTATAGCCCTTCTACTCCGTTGTACAAAACACATTGCACTATTAGGTTAGGACTGATATTTAAATTAGAATGTAATGTAGACCCTCATATTTTTTTTCAAAACGTGTAAAAAGGTGGTTCAGTGCATAT
Source organism: Matsumurasca onukii (assembly GCA_018831715.1). Taxonomy (NCBI): domain Eukaryota; kingdom Metazoa; phylum Arthropoda; class Insecta; order Hemiptera; family Cicadellidae; genus Matsumurasca; species Matsumurasca onukii. The sequence goes on from CM032062.1 coordinate 35,787,138, forward strand.
TACACTTTTAAATACCCAATATGACATATATCTCAGCTAAGTTACATGTTAAACGTACGTGTGCGATGATTTTATTTCTTGAGACAGACACCCTACGTTTAGGTATAATTATAACTAGCAATATACAGATAGGTAAAAGGAAACAACAAAACAGTACATGTGATAACAGATAAAATCCTAAAACTAAAATCCTACCCAAACAAAAAGGTGAAACATTGAAGAACGAGACTAGAACAGTTGAAGCCAAGCTCTTCAATTAGTTGCCACTCCCACTTGAGAACCAATATATCGGAGCGGTTTGATGCTTTTCCACGTAACACCTTCAACCCATCCAACACCTGAATCAACTCGGGCTGAGCATTTCCCAATTAGGAATATCAACTGTTCATAGGTAATTGATGAACTAATGACGTTTGAGCTGTAGTCCGTTAAGACGATTTGTTTAATGAGGAAGGTTTTAGGAAAATGTTACTTTCTTTTCGCTTATACTTGCTGAAAATTTCCATTTTACCTTTTAATGTAATATTATGTTTAGATCAATTTTAATTTTGAGAAATGTACAACGCTTTCTTCACAGCATACGTGAAAAAATTTAAACTCTTATGTTGGAAAACACATGTGGTACGAAAATGTATATACAGTTAATGATTTTTAAAATAGTGCATGCATGCTCCAATCCATTGTAATGTGTTTTTACTGGAAATAGTCTTAGCATTGAGAGTAAACCAGGAGCGTGTAACTTTATTTTGTTACTTTGATACTTTGCCTTGAGACACCGACCACTCTTAAAGGTGAGTATTGAATGAGGGTGAGTGTGATGAGTGTTTTAATTGATGATTAGATGTTGTGTTGTTACAAACTAGGGCCGACTGTTTTCCCCAAAATGGGTCAATAAATAATAGCCTAACGCGACCAATGGTGGCCATTTGTTTACAAACGTTAAGTTTTCGGTAATATACACAAACCAGTGTGTATTCCCAAAAAAACTACAAATTACATGATGAAGGATATCTGTACAGAACTTGTATTTAAAACAACACATGAAGCAACATTTGGTCGTAACCGATCGACAACAAGAATAGAATAGTATTTACAAATATGACTTAGTATTGATTCAAATTCACTTTACTCTTCATGTGTGGACTTTGATAAAAACTGTGTTAGTTTATCCCTTTGAACCCACTTATAATGGATTTGGATAGCAAAACACAAAGCAAATGTCCAATTAGCGTTGACCAGAGCGCTTATGGCTAAAAACAGCGGGGCTAAACAAACAATGGGTGTTTCCTCCGCCATAATTTAAAAATGAATAATGCGCGTTCGTTTTCATAGGAAAAACACACGACCCTATACAGGCTGTTAATCATGGGCCATAGGGATATTTACGTAATTATGAAATATTGCTTGATGAACTTCACTTACAGAAATGTATTGATCATAGTTGACTCCGAAACTTTTGAGGTTATCTGAAGATTGTCATTATTGCTATTCAAAGGCCTCATAAAATTAAAAAAATAATATAGGTTTTATGGATTTTGAATATTCTTAATTTATTGGAATACAAATACAAAACAACTCAACTACCAGTCAAATTTAAAATTTAAGGGTAATTAAATTTCTTGGAAGTACAATGTTTTGTTTTATTTGAACCTGACGCCGTGGGTAGTGTCCACAAAAAACACAACGTTTTACTGGGTACGAGTATATGCGTTCAACGAAATGCATACAGATGCTATTCATATATTGTACAATGCCAAGTAGAACACCCAAATCTTACTTAAGTATCAGATATTTTTAAAATTTCAACCAAAATGGAATAGTAACTGTTAGGTATAAGTAATGTATCAGACATAATACGATTAAATATTGACATATCTTTGACGTCTTTGCCACTTTTTTACTTGTTTTAAGCAAGTAACAAGTGAAATGTTTTCTTGTTTACAAATTTACGAAATCTAAATAAAGCCTTGGACAAATAAACCAAATTTTAAATATATCAAACTAACTAGTAATGAGACTAATATATTAATAGCAGGAATAATATGTGCTATTCACTTTTAAAAGGGTTAAACGGAATATCAATTTCTGGTAATGTTTTAGTACCGTCAAGCATTACCCATTTAATAGTTTGCAGCTATGTTTTTCCGATAAAGTTCTCCAGTATAAGTTAGTACAAGTGGTACCACTGGCTGCACAGACCAATGAACTTCAGGTATAATCGAAGTCATCAAGAGATCAAAGCAAGTCACTTCAATAGATTGAGCACAACCCCAAACAACCGCTTATTGCATACGCATTGATTGCTAAGCAATGCAAAGTCTATAATGGTAACTAATTTAATCTTAGAGTTATAGGTTATGTTTTGTAGAGTAAGTAATTTGCTTGCGAATATATAAGGAAGTTATATGTAAATCAAATAAACATCCAACCTACTGCGCACCTAAGCCAAAAGAAAGGATACTCTAGTACAAAATGTAGACCACTGGTAACGCAACAAAACACTCCTTGTACCTGTAAAAAAAAGGTAAAGTTGTCTTGTTTAACGAGGCGAAGTTAAGACTACAAAGTCCTCTCTGCCACCTCGACTTTTACCTAGCGTCACCGTATTAGTAACATTACAAAAGTAAGTGGTGATTGTGGGGATCGAACCCGCATCACCGGAGTGATGATCTCCGGAGTCGCGTGCGATACCAATCTGCCACGGATCCGCTCCGTACCTCAACATATACACAATACCTGTATATAAACACATATTTATTGAATAAAATATGTAAACATTCACGACTTGAACGGTTTGCTTTTTGCTGTTCAGTTAACCAAAAATACATGTATTGTTTCGCTAACCGTACACGTTCTTCAAATCATGTTACATATCAACGCAGTTAAACTCGGATTAAAGTAATTTTCTAATTCAACAAATAACACAATAAAATATTCATCTTACAGTGAAAGCTTCGCACAGTTTTCCCTCAAAACAACCTTTCCAAACAATTCCAAACAACAATGTTGAATGAACGAGAGTTCATAGCTGCCAACTTTACAACGTGTACTGAACAAAAACTGGCCAGTGGTGCCAGCAACAGCACTGCGGTACATCAACACCGGAACTTTGTTGTTCACAACTTTTCTTATGACTAACAACTTACAAGGCAAACTTCGCTCGCTATAGACAGTCAGAGCTTAGCAAGATGCGCTTGGCACAACCATCCAGGAAACCGGTTGTTGAACTCTTTCTGTAGCACAGAAATGGCTACATCTGCCTTACAAACTACAGACGGCTACGAACTGTACACACGGCATGAATCTATGGTATTTATGCTACAGACTAAGATTTTAGTTAAATAATATATTGTGTATAATGACTTCAGAACCTACTCAATTTATTTAATGTTTCAACTCAGACAAAAGAATTTCACTGAGCAGTTTTTTACTGGGAAAACTAAACTTTTGGATAACAAGATACTATGTTCTGGCAGCCTAAAACTATTCATATCCGGTTTATAAAGTAAAAGCCACCATAACTGTCGTTCATGAAACATACTTAGGACAGCGTTTAATAGAAAAGTCAATCCAGCCTATTAAGATAACTGTAATTGAGTAAACATTTATAAATATTTACACCTTTGAAACATTGGAAGTACGAGTATTGTGTTTCATATCCAAGTGACACTTGTATATACGGTATATTTTATGGTATTGAACGTAGAATTACGATCAGATTGGATAAAACTGAAGTGATTGAGTGCATAAAACATCCAGGGAGAATGGAAATGGTATAACATTCTAACAGATGTATGGGTCCCTTGATACTTAGGCATGGTAACTACTGTATTTGCAATATTCCGAATATAAAATGCTGATTCTGCAAAGCTAAATACTGGTTATATATGTGTAATATATTGTTGTTCCGTATTTAAATTATGTGTAACAACTAGTATATAGGCCAAGTCATTTAAATATTACTTCCAAAGCTTCTTGGATACTCGATTTTAACATTGAAAACCTCTTAAAGTTAATTATACTAGAGATACTCTCTTTTAGTCTATTATCAGGATGAGCGAAAGTGAAGCTGCGCTTTAAAAGATACAACAAGTAACAGAGAAGTTTGATTTTAAATTTTAACAAAGATTTAGGAAAAAACAACAAAGCAAACATATAAGTGTGGAGATCATTTTTATGGAACATTTATGAAGAAAATAGCTTTCACTGGGTGATGCGAGACTCAAAAATCTGTATCAAAACAGTTCAAACCGAGTAAAACCAAGACCATTTAATTGCACGAGAGAAGCAAATATTACGTTTCTCAATTTAAGATAGGACGTTTTGTTCTTCTGTTTCCGCTCAAACAAAATACAAGTTTTTCTAGGAAAACTACATAGTTGTTTTATTGATTTAATTTAGCTAACCTTGCACATAACTAAATATAACCTGAGCAGGGAATCAAGAAGTATGCAAATAAAGAGAGAAATATTAGAAAACCCATGTTTATTACCTTGAAGACCCTGTAGAAAGTTAAAAAACTTAAAACAGAATATTAATAATTTTAAAAAGGTCCTACAACCGGAATTTAATTACACGAAAAACATCATGAAATATACATGACATGAATTTACGTTTTAATCAAAAGTGCAGAAACACAAACTGGTTTAAACAACATAAGATAATCCCGACATATTATTTCCGTGTTTTGTCAAACGAATAATGATGGCGTATTACAAAAGATCAAGCAAATGTGCAATTAGTGGTTGACCACAGAGCTCCTGGTGGGGAACAATGGAACTACATACAATGCGAGGATTACCCTTGCCATGGCTTACAGGTGAATGTACAATACTAATGCACGGAGGATTGAACCTATTATTCAGTTAGGTTTCCCGTGTTTAACTCTGGACTGATTAAACTATTTTACATGTTCGTGTTATTTATTCTTGCGCTTAGGTTTCTAGCTGTTGTATTGTTAAGTGCATTACTTTGTAGTGTGTACTCTTTAGGATGTTCACTTCACTCAATAGTGACGTATTTAGGTATACTAAATTAAAGTGGCTGGTTTTCTTCAATTCTATTGTGAAGTGTTTTAAACTAGTTTAAAAGAAAAATCTACTTAGTGTTTCTTAAATGGTTAGGCATGTTCTGTTCTACTCTTACAGAAAACAAGTCCCATAACAAACAAGATTGAATATGTACAAATATATAAATAAAATAATTTTACCGTCAAATATCGAAAAATGTATATTTTTAAATCATGAACTAACTGTCAGTTTATCGAAATTACAGATAAAGTTCGACTTTGTCGTTGGGGATCAACAAAGGATATCTTGACAAAGGAATCGTATTGCAATTTTCTAAAAGACTTTTCAATTCAAATATTTTCTCTCTTAACCCCTGGTTTATCTACTTGTCGCCTTCCTTCTAAAACACAGGTTTTAAAATTAAATGTCTAGTTGAGCCTATTTAACATTGTATCTGTAAGTATTTGCACAACATTACTGTGTTGACTTAATAGGCATACCTGATAGTATAAGTAATAAAATGAAAATGTGATACACCGGTGCCTGGTGCCAGAACAATAAAATCTTTATAAAATAGTGTGTTATAGATAAATTAATTTAGTTTATAGTTGTGCATAAATTTCCTTATACTGTATTATCATCAAACTAATCAATTATTATATTTAGTTTTATCTTTGGTTTAAACACCTTCAAACTATTTTCAAATGTCACGATTTTATATAATCAAACGTAATACTCGTATATACGTGTGTTATCTTAAGCTTGACAGAAAAGTTGGTCTCTGGCGTGAAGCCTAGGAAGGGCTAATTTAAATTAATTAAACTTTTTCCAGAAACTAATGAAAAATGACTTTTGAAATCAGCTAAATATCTCTGGCAACCCTGTAACCTTTAGATCCTAGGTTTATTGAGTTCCGTCATCATAAGATTGTTATAGGAAGTAAAAGTTCATGACTTTGGTAGACTATAGGTATTTTATAAAGATAATACGTATAGAATCAAAACCAAATTGCTTTTAAAACTATTTAGGTATTATATCATTAAACCTATTTGGATTTTTCGTCCTCAAATAAACAGCAGAGACCATCCCTACCGTAAATATTCATGATATCAATTAGTACAGCCAAGATTGTTTGTAAGGCAATTTGGAACCTAGTAAACATAGTTCAGAAAAGGAAGCCTAAGCTACAGTTTAAGCTGGTTCTGCCGACTTCAATAGTTTACTGTTTATCTAAGATCAGGAAGACATATTTCCAGCGTCTTCCTTTACACGTTTATCCACTGAGTGTATTTCGGAATTATGGCTATTATTCCGAATAGCTTCTTTTAAAATGTAGAAAACATTTCTTGCTACTACTGAAACCATAGACTTCTTTACAAGTCAACCCCTTTTTTCTTGAAGAGGCCGCTGTATTAGCTCACGAAATACTATGAAGTATTTTTTCCTTGAGTACAATACGCTATCTTTTGTGAAGTTTGTTATAAATTTACTCAATATATCCGGTGTTTCTGGTTAGTGACGTACCGGAAGGAATAAGGTCAGAAAGTATGGGCAAAACAGAAAACAGATATTTAACCATGTTTTAGCATCCAGAGATATACTTGCAAACCGTTGGTTGGTAATGGTTTCGAGTCCTTAAATACGGTAATCCTAGCGTATGCCGCCATCTTAGAACACGAATGCGCTTGTGCTTAGTACTCGTAGTATAATTTTTTACACATTGACTTTGGGGAACATTTGAATTTATCAGCCTTTTTCGTTTTGAAGATGTGCCAAAACTCACCATTTATGGTTATCATCCCAATCCAGGGTTATATCCAATCAAATAAACAAACAGCCGTCAGAAGACATAAATTAACCCATCTATAACAAACATGGAAATCTCTATGTAAACAGTCTTGACTAAAACATTCAAACGCAAATTAAAAACTGTAAAGATAAGCCAATAGGAAGAAATCAATAATAAATCTAACCATGAGAACGTTAAGTAGTCCTATTGTTTTACAAAACAAGAATAGTTATTAACTAAATGGATTAATACAATAAAAAACTATCAAACTTCCAAATTATTTTATATTTAAAACTTCACCGAAATAAGGAATCAAGTTTACCTTTGAAGCCAAGTTTAACAAAAGAGATCCTAACAATAGCGTCTTATTTCCATTTTCTCAAAGACGTTTTCCATTTGAATAATTTCTTTCAAAACTTCCTCAAGGAAAATGTTTGTTTTCCGTTTGTTGTTTTCTAATTATCATTTTCTAATAAGAATTAGATTAGTTATCAGAAGTCTGGTTAGTAAAGGTTGATTAAAATTAAAATGTTCCGTATATTCTTTTGTTTATTAAGAATACGTATAAGACCGTTTTTATGCATTTCCCTATTTACAGAACCTCTAGTTATCCATTTATTAAATAAATAGGTGCCAAGTTAACGGTGGGTAAGATCATTCTGTTTATTACATTTAAATATAGCAATTTAAGCACATGGGACAAGGTTTCATACCGATTTTCAGTACTGAGTTTTCAATGTTATAGTCAGTAGTAGGCTGACAACGGGTTTTAAATATTAAAAATACACTAATACTTACACATTTTTAGTTAACACATTTGTTGACTTATAATTATAAGTTAAATATTAACCCATTAAAATAACAAATGTTAGTCAAATATGTTATATCCCTTAAATATCTCTTTAAAAATTACAAAGAACTTCTATTATCTACTTTATTTTGAACTAAATAGACTTGTAGACTTAGTAGTGTCTAGCACAATTTAATTTCTTGTGCCGTTTTTGTTCCGGTACTCGATGTTAATGGAACTGATGGGGTTGTACAAGGTGGTACAAAGGGGACTAAAGGAATCTTTTGTTTGTATAATCGGCTATAATTATGAGCCTACGTGTAAAAATTTTGACCGCTTTTAAGTTGTATCAAAACCCTATTATCATACCCCCTTTCAAGCCCTCAAGTACGGTAAAGAAGAAACTAGAGTACCGCCCCATAGTACGACTGAACCACAGATAAGTTACAAGTTTGTTAAATTTAGTTCCTAATCCAGCGTGTACTCTACTTTACACTAAGCAACATCACTAAATATATCAATCCAAAGCAAAGCAGGCTATAAATATCTAATACGTAGTGTCAAAGTTCTCCACAGTGTGAAATAGCAAATTTGATAGATTTCCTATCCGGTTTCAACTAAACCGTGGGACACATTGTTCATGGCCAAATAAATTATTGAACTGTGTACCGTTCAAATAATTTGACGAATATACTGTGTTTGTACTTTTCTTAGCAATATAAAAGTAGAATAATCTAATGTTTTGATGAAAGTGTCGTATTGTTTTTTTACTTAACAAGATTTTAGTAAGGATATCAAAACAATATTTCCCATAAAACATTGTTGTCCTATTTACAATGTGAAAGACTTCCACGGTCACTATCACTCACCGTAGTTTACCTTTTTTGACGCGGTCTCTACCCGAAGTGTAGTATCGAAGTGTAGTAATAAAGTGTAGTATTATTGTTTATATTTATTGTTACGAAAATGATTATGTACAAACACGAAGTACATAGTTTATTTCATCGTACTTCATATGTGTAGGAAGGTTTTAAAAAATAATTCAAATGTAATGGTAAGGTTGTGTAATATTAACTTACAATTTAATACGTTCATTTAAAACCAAAATGACTGTAGTATTATGAATCTAATTACTGTATATTTTAAGAACATGTCACCTTATTTGATGGATACGTTTGTCGTTAACGGACTTCGGACTAAATCATTTTGTATCCTGAAAAGCTCGTGCAATATTTAACTTGCTTTTAACATTTTATGAGTAGAATTTTATTGTATCTTGAAAACTAAATACCGACTCTAAAACTAGGCAAATTTCTTGCGCATTGTTCACATGATTTTACAATGGAAATTGAAGGTTTATTACAATACCAATTGGCATATATATTTGCCTTTATACGAGTATAGTTTCACTTGCGTTTATATAGTTTTCATTTACATCAAATTGAAATGTTTTGGGGTTTAATTACTGTGACTACAGTCATTTTTACTGTTAAGAACCTCGGAGTCTAACACGAACAAGAGACACAAATAGTTTTAAAGATCTAACAAACCTGCAGCTAAATTTATACATTAGGGTTTTAGTATTTAAATGTTTTTGTACTCGACACATATATGAAATGTGATCGATCTGTTACAGTTATTGGTTAAACTACTTTTCAAAACTTTGTTTTATTGATGGGATTATACAAAGAGTTATTCCTATAAATACTCAATAACTGGTCGTGAATATAACCTTATGTTATTACCAGTTGCCTTTAGGAAGCTGCAAACCTATGTGTTATTAAAGACTCTGACAAATTACTCAACACTTACTCTATACGTAAATTCCAAAACAACACCTGCCTCGCAAAGTACGTACCTGCGTGCTAAATGTTAGTAAGCGAAACAAGAGTAGCTGTGACAGTGTCGTACATCTCTGCATATGTGACATGTCAGCTGTCAACTGATGTGCGTATCCGCTCCCCAAACCTACGCATTAGGCTTGATGCACGTACATTACTCAGCATATTTCATCTCTGTACGTACTTACCACGTTCGTGCAAAAGAAAACTAGTAAAACACTTTTTTTTATAATTGTTAATTTAACAATATTTTAAACAACACACCATAGCAACCCCGCACCCCTGCGCCTTAATCACAATACATTAACCTTTAAAGGGGTGAGAACTTTTGATCGCAATCAAGCACTTGTATTATTAGCATGCAAATAAACTCACTACGGACCTTAAGACAGGAGGGTTAAAGAGAGTTTACCCCATAATGCAGGATCTTAAACGTTTAGAAGGCACGAATTTAAAATTCCCTCATTTACTTATTCCTCCTCCGGCATTCTCGATCATAATAAGTATATTAAAAATGTTTTGGTAATTTTACACTACCAAATGTGCAGTTAGTTGAACTGCAGTATATTGTATGAACTGTTATGATTAACAATGGTGGTGAGTCGGCAGCTGTAGTTAGATGACGTTGAGGCTTCAAACTAAGTACCCAATTACGCCGGGTTGACAGTCGCTATGTGTCATCCTTGTATCTTGATATTTAGTGACAAACTGAGCACAAGAGACTGAGTCCAAGGTCATTATGTGTAGTAGACCGACACTTTGTGTTTGATCTAAAACCAAAGACACAAAGCTCTGTAGACAGATCTCTATAAGCAGTTTAATACTTGAATCGTATCAATAGAATTTACTTTGATTAATAATAATAATAATAAGGACTTTTATTTGAGCGTTTATCATTACATGCTTGTAAGAGTATATTTCATCACTGGATCTTACATTAAAGCTTTTTTTACGTGCTTAAGTTTAATTAGCTTGAGTTGAATCAATGCAGCTGACATGTTGTCATGCTGGAAGAATATTGAGAAACAATATCTTTACAGTTTTTAACACTGTAAAATAGCTCAAAGTAAACAAGGTTTGAACTGAATTTAGAAGAAACAATGTTTCACTGCTTTTCAGTGTTGAGGTTCAAAACAATTTTTTTGAGGGACAACACCCGTTGTCCCTGCAATATAAAGATCATCAAAATAATAGTTTGCTCTAATAAGAAAAATCACTTAAAAACAAACCTAGATGTTACTGGGAGTGAAAATTTAAATGTAGTGCGTTATTTCATTTATTTACAACAGCTGCATATTCACTGACAAAAGGTGACAATACTTTTCATAGTAGGTCTTAAATTGAACTTTTTGATATGCGCTCAAGTCCAATGCGGCCGAGAAGCTGAAGGCAACGCAATGTTTTAAGCTCAGTATTCAGTAGGTTTATATATTTTAGAAGAAAACGCTTTAAAACTGATTTAATAGTTTTTTAAATAGCTTATTTCCTTGTTATAAAGGGTGTTTTTGATTTGGAAGTCAACATATGACGAACCATTGACGGAAATGGTGTTTGACAATTGGGCTTCTATATTGGAACTTCTACAAACTCGTTAAAGAGAAAACCCGGAAATGGTTACTGAAAATCGTTCTCAAACCCTGACGCTATAACAATGTGGTTACAATAAATGAAATGTTAAGTAAATACAAGTTCATTTCAGGGTCATTTTTTTACTTCGTTTTTAAAATAACTAAAATAAAAACACACCCTTTAATAAAAAACAACTTAAGTACGTCATTACATGATTCTAAGGCAGCTGTTTTTAAAGGAAAATGACAAAACCTTTCCCTACCGCATAGGTAATGATGACAGGTTCCTTTGTAGCACTTACTATTGTGCAATAAATAACACCTATTAGTATGTATGAGCTGTCTTTGATAAAATGTTTTCAATACTAGTGTTTGTGGAATCAGACGACACGTGAAGACGTTTCTTATATTGACTCAGAACCACAACCTTGAGATCGGTGCTCAAGTGTTTAACAGTTCTGATGTCAAGCTTTGTGCCATTATACAGTGATGGCATGTAATTGCTCTGCTCTCCTCAAACTGAGACTGCTTTGAGTACAATGATACCGTTCATATACTGATGTCAGTGTTACTCTGATGGTTGCTAAAGGTAAAAAATCATGAAATACAAACGTTCTATCTTATTTGGGTCACTTTGAAATAATTAAAAGCAACGTTCGTATTTTAACGAACTTAATTATTATAATGTGATTTCTTGCTACTCGCATTGAGTCATACATAGAAAACTCCTCAAAAGCAGTAACTCCGTGTAACTAAGATCGATTTCTACGAGTTAGCCAAACAACTAAGCACTAGGCAGCATACGATTATTTACCACAGATAGAATAGCTATAAATAAATAAAATAAGAATTGTGTCTGTACATTGCAAAGAATCCAACGGTTTTTGGTTATTTGGGGTTTATACACTTTGCATGGACCGAAACTGGCGTCAAAAAATTCCTATCTGTCTGTCTATCTGTCGTCCGTCTGTCTGTTTTTTGGACCGCTTATAACCAAAATCGGCTGAAGCTATGGCGGTGAAACTTCGTTGATGGGTTAAGCTTATTACGCAGTGTGTCTTTACCTATCTGTTTTATCAATACAACATCCACAAAATAAATGGCAAGGGACCAGAGTGGACTCTAAAAATGTTTTAGGAATGTTGGACCATTTATAAGTCGAAATCGGCTGAAACTATAGCAATGACACTTTTTTGAGGGTTATGTTAATCACGCAGTGTGTCTTTAGCTACATTTTATGTCCATATAACATCATAAAAATACATTTCAAAAACCAAAGCGGGCTCTAAAAACTGCATACGATATGATCAAGTTGATTTATGCAGTTGTTGAAATAGTAGTACTATGTATTTACTAGTATCACGTAGTAAATGTGTTTTATATTCCGATTGTATATTTTATATTCTTAATTTAAGTGGAAGATATGACTCAATAATCATAAATACTCCCTCATTAATAAGACATTTTCCATGTTTGCTGAGTACGGTCGTAATGACATTTTTTAAATATTGATAACAGTTGTATTGTTAAATTATTCTTTAATAGCTAACTGTACAATAGACCTTGCCAGTGCATATACACACAACGACTTTCACGAAAGTTTCACAATTGATATTTTGACACGCTTTAGAATGTATGATAACATTTGTATTACATAACAAAACCAAATTGCACACCATGATAAGAAAAGCTTATAAACAGTTGTAATATTGCACAATATTAATAAAAATTCCTATAGCCTGTGTCATTTTGAAATTTTCTGTTTCCAGGTAAGGTTTTCTCTTTCAATTTGTCGCTTGGTGGCCAAAAGGGTACGTAGATCTAATATATATTTTCCTTATACCGTTTAGCGCTTCCGTGGAACGCGCGGTTCATCTGTTACTAAAGTATTCATTTTCGTACGCATAAATATAAATAAAAACATATATTCTATTTAACAGACGCAATATTCTTGTATATATTTCTAACTTATTGACGCTGTCTATCGAGTCATCGGTCAACGACATAGGAAACAAGTATTCAAGTATTCAAGTATTATATGTCATGTAGAACATTACGCCTAAACTCATTGAATGAGTTTGCTTTGAAATAAGGTTTTTGGTGCGTTGATTTACATTGTTCCTAACAAATCATTAATTGGTTTTCACTTTTAATGTCAAACAATAGTTCAAATACAACGATTCATTAAACTATTTGATAAATCAATTGAAATGGAAATGATATTTTGTATTTTGTATACAGGTGTTTTACTTGTGGAGATTAACAATCGCGGTGACAAACTTTTATATAACATAACCAGAAACAACTATACTATTTTGTAAGAAGCTTTGTTCTACCTCACCAATACCTTCAATTATCAACGAAGCACAGAACAATCTCGCAAGATCAAATATTCTAGAAGAGTTTTGGGGGAAAGGGAGGTGTACAGTATGTTGTTAGATTTTACTTACCCGCCAATGCACAAACAGTTTGCCTTTGTAACTTGAATGTTTCACATTGGAGTTCCTTTTATATCGAAAGTGGCCAGCAAACACATAATTTATAACCATCAACAAAAAAGAAAAGAGACCGAACGTGTAAATCATTTTCAAATTGTCAACATGTAAAATTATAAGTCCCATTACGTACCGATGATTAGTCTACTAACTGGTCATATCTCGTAAATCCGTATTTTTATCCCTTAGGAGAAAAAACGGTCGATTGACTATTTTATTAGTTTGTTCTACAACTTGTGTTATTTCATTTAGTTTAAATATTGTTCCTACTAATTTCTCTTGTTACAATGGGCTTCTAAACAGTCAAAAGTAAAATCTTTCATGACTTTAAACGTTTTAAAACACAAATAAAAGTTAACGTGCTACACATAGACGTAAATACGAGCAATCGACATGTGCAAGAAGTCATGAAATTAAATGTTTATTATACCACTTCTGTTACCATTGTTTTACTTACGTATCGTCATTTATTTTTATTGGCATAAGTTCGTTTGCAAATCCAAACGACAAGCAATTGTATTCTGAATTGATACATATATTACTATACTATGTTTTCTAAATATTATGAATTTGTAATTTGTTCTCGTGTATTTTTTAAATATAACGCTATTAACCCTCCCTCCCCCACTTGTTTCATGGAAAACACGGAAAAGGTAAAAAGTAAGTATCTAGAAAGGTTGAGACTAAATTTGTTAACCAGCACACGACTGTTTTATATTCTTCGCAGGTGAGACGCGTTTATTCTTGGGAGAATGGTCACCTTCCTCTAAGCCATAAGACGGAGCCTGCGTCGCATCGTTATGAGCGTGCTCCTACGTCATAATGTGTGCCTCACTCAAGCACAGAATATAAACCTTTGCAGTACTTTCGTGCAAGACTAAGGCATATTTGATGCCAGTAACTCTATGAGTTAAAGATATTCATGTAAATGCAATCTTGCTAAAGCTTTCAAGTGATTTTAATCTTGTATTTTTAAGCGAAGAATTTTGTAACGATTGTGTGACGCAAAAGTATGTTTAAATTTTGGTAAGTATTGAGTGTACTGCAAAGCACAGTGCAATATAATTAAATAGTTTAGTGTCCTTTATGCAAGCAAACTATAAATATTAAATCGCTTACGGGTAACAAAGTTTAATATGACGATCCAACTAATTAAAAAAAAAACTCGCATAGTAAACGCAAAAATAAGTTTAAAAGTTATCTTGGTAGTTATTGTGTTTACTGCATATAATTTCGAAGCTTCTTCATTTTAATTATGTATTAAACGTACCCCTTAGCCACTATTTAAATGAAAACGTTTTAAACGGCCACAACTTGGATTGATATAACTTAAAGTACAAAAGGTGGATCGAACTTGTTTTTCAAAGTAATCTCTAAAAATCAATCTATAGATAAAATGGTTTTCAAATGGTAGACAGCGTTTAAAAAACAAGCAAGACACCTGTTAATCAGGTGAACTGTGTTTTTGCCTTAATACATAGTACTACAATGCACGTACAAAATTATAACACACACGGTTATTTTTGAATTTGAATAGTATCTCAAGAGTAACCGCAAATGTTCCGAAAATAAACTTACTAGATGTTTGAGATTCGACCAATTAAAGGTAAACGTTCAATGGTAATACTCCTAATTTTCTTACAAACAATATTGGAATTACTCGTAAAACATCACAATCACATTTCTATGCTTTGCTATTACTTATTAAAACAAAATTCGGAATTTCATAGAAGTAATCGAATCAGTTATCGTAAGTTGTTGTTTACAAATAAGAAATATTGTGAAACAATGGAGCGTAAACGTTAAGGAAAACGTTTTTGAAAGGCGCCTTTAGAGATCCAGTTGGGATAAAACATTTATTTCTTTTCCATTTGTTGCGTTTCAAAAAGCAGTTAGGAACGACAGGGCGCAGCTGCGTTAAGTGGAAAAGAAATGTCGGCATTGTGTATTTATTTGAGGCGAAAATATGGCTCAGTGAACAACAATAATATCCTCGCGCTGCCTGCACTGGTGGATGGGTTTAAATCGCACAATTAACTGTTTCTGCTAAATATCATCTGTTTCCCGCCCATATTTAACTACACTCAGATATTATTTTGAAACACAAAAGCCAATAGGGGTGTAAAAAACTGTTAGGAAAATTATTTGCCTAAAATTATTTGTAGATTAATAGTTTACAAAAAACAACAAGTTGAAGCTTAACGTAAGCAAATGTTTTTCACTGACTTATTCACGAAAAGTTAACCTAATCCCTGGTAATTATGTCATAAGTGGCGTGTTCTTAGAATCTGTAACTGAATTCAAATATTTAGGTGTCATTTTTAATTCAGTCTTTATATTTCAGTGATCTGGTTCATCAATTGTAATATGATACATTTAAGCTTTTAGTATTTCTGAAAAGGAATTTACGCCGTTTTCATAATGTTGAGACTAAATATAAACTATACAAAACACTCATGGGAAGCAAGTTGAAGTACTGTTTTGTTGTTTGGAATTCACTACTTATCATAGAGAGGTGGTCCAAGCTCAAATCTGGAGGCGGCCTAAAATAAACTTATAAGATTCTTATTTTCCAAACGATATAACGTTTTTGTCCGTTCGATATGCCTTCCTTAAACCTGAAAATATATTCCTTTTACCAACCTTAACATCAAGAAAAGAGATTTCTTGAGTGTCAATTTTGTATAAAATGGTCAAAAATCTGTTTTATTTACTGAAGAAGATCAGTAAAATGCGGGATATAGATCTGGTTTGTTTGGTTATATAGTTTTAAATGTTTTTAATCGTACTTTAAGAGATTTTCCTATATTTTCACCACCATAAAGTAGAGCCGTAACACATCATAAGCTTCCTTTGTTTAAATTTTTACGGATGTCAAATGGTTGTCAATCCGAACTAGATATATTTTATGATAACTTAAGTGGTTTTTAAAGAAATATAACAACCTTACTTTTAATGTTATTTGAGTTAGTACTTTATTTTAGAACTAAATTATATTACAGTACTTAATTAGTTGTGACTTAAGCTAAAGTTATGTTTATATTTTGTCTTATTACAGTATAATATTGTGTTTTGGTTTGAATTTTATTTGAATAGTTCAGCAAATTGTTTATACGACACATTTATCGTGAATGTTAAACTATTATTATTTGTACGGTTAAGATAGCTGTTTTAGGAAATCATTTCCTGTAGCTGTCAAGTAAAATACATCAATAAATAAATTACTAGTTTTAAAATGCATCTAACAAGCACAGTGATGTAGGTATAGAGAACAATTATTTAGGTTGTGTCTGGTGAACCGATTTTTGGGTGTTTTATGATCTTTTAGCTTACTGCGGTAACTATTTTTAATATAAAACCAATTAGTAAAGTGGTAACAAGTTAAAGTTAGTTTTCTTTACTAGAGTAACCCATTAACTTAGATAGTCAAATTAACATTTAATTGGCACAGGTTAATATACAGAAATAATTCCAGTTAATGAAAACGTAGATGCAATGTAAAGGACCCGGAGATATTCAGACGTTATTCTAACATTAGTCTAAGTGGATCACTGCTTTGGGAAAGGGAGTTCCATTTACGGTTAATAAACCCTACAATACAAGCACGGCTCATAAAGCCTATACCCTCACAAGCTCTTACCCTTTATAGAGTACAAACTGTGCTTTGATTCACACGCATGTGACAGCGTTTTAGTGCTTGTTGCGTAATAGTCACGTGAAAACAATGAAAGTGAAACACACGTTCACGTTTCTGACGTAACATAAAAGTCAAATTACGAGTAAATAACTAAACCTTACTTTACTTAAAAAAGGATTTAAGGAGAGGAAAAGAAAGGGGGAGGTACAGAAAAAACTCTATATTTCGTTTGAAACAAACTTTTTCAAGAGAGAAAAGGAAGTAAACTTATTTACAAAACAAAAACAACTAATGTATGAATTACAAAAACATGTGTCCATCTTAAAATTAAATAATTTTGTAACAAGTTAAAAACATAACAAAGAAATAAAACAAACTATCGATACATATGATAATTTGGAAAAGAAATTTAGAAGAACATTAACATTTGAAAGGTAGAGCTAGCCAAATCTTCGGTTAATGCCATCAGGCAATTTAGTCCTTAAAACTTTTTGATGGGCAACTTCCATGTGGGTCAATGAAACGCGATTTGAATTTTGAAATTGGTGGACACTTTTTAAAGAAAAACACTCATTAAAACTTTGGTTATGATCCATTGCATGGGCCGAGACCGGATTGGTAGAAATTTTCAGATTAGTGTCACTACGATTCTTATTCATACGAATATGCAATGGAGTGGTGGTTTGGCCAATGTAGTCTTTAGGGCAAGTCTTACACGAAAGTTGGTAAACTACATTACTAGAGTGACAATCCATTTTACCAACTATCGGGTAATACTTGTTTGTAGACTGGCTGGTAAAGTCATTACTTGGGGTCATAATTTGGCAGGTTTTGCAGCGAGCTTTTGAACAAGGTTGGGAGCTAATTTTTTTTTTTTATTAGTCGTTGGAAGTTGCTCATTAACATCAGGTAGTTTAGGTTTAACAAAAATATTTTGAGGTTAGGTGGTCTTTTGAATACAATTCTAGGGGTGTTTCGAAAAGGTTCCTAGTTACAGGAGAAGATTGTAAAATGTTATGAGACGTTTTAATGATATTATTAATTTTATGAAGGCCGGGGTGATAAGTAGTTATAAATTTTGCTTCATTATACCGATTAAAATTAGGTTTAGTATTTTCCGTTTATTAATTTGCCTATTGACCACCTTTTCTGGATAACCTCGATTGATGCATTTTTAAGCTTACCAATATACTGATTGTAATCAGCAACGTCTGAACATAAACTTTGAGCTCTATTCCCAAGACTTTTGGGAATAGATTTTTATGTAACCTGGATGGCAACTGGTATAATGTAAATAGTTCATAGGGTTAGTGTTTTTACATGAATTTTGTTTTGATATTTCCATTTTCTATGAAAACATCGACATCTAAAAAGTAACTAATTTATCAGAAATCATCCACGTGAAGTTTAAAGTCGAGAACAAATTTAGTTGGTTTAGAAATAGTTGGAGCTTTCGAATCCATGCTGCCAAATAATAAAAATATCATCAATGAAGAAACCACCTCAAAGGTTTCAAATTTTGAGAGTTCAAGAAATTTTCTTCGATCAAATAAATTAGTAAGATGGTGCCATCTGGGTACCCATGTACCTTTCAGTAGTAAGTAATTTTGTCCAAAAACTTAAAATTGTTCATTGTAAGTACCATAGTGACAAGAGTTGATAAGAAAGAAGTAGAGGGTTTTACATTGGCCGGTCTTAAATTTAAAAAGTGTTCAACTGTTTTTACCCCGTCTGCATGTGGAATGTTAGTGTAAAGTGATTCAACGTCCACTGAAGCAGGACGGACGACCTTACTTTTATCCTTATGATAATTCTACCGATATATTTATGTTTCGTCTTGAAACACGTCATCAGTTAAAGATACCTATATCTGAATTTTTACATATCACACTGTGATAATCATCAAACTGTTCATCATCATCATACCATCATTATCATACTGCTCTAAGTTACGGCTTCATCAGAAGATAGCTCAAAACTACTAGTGGAGTAGTCTGAAATGCTGTAGGTATTCTCAAATAAAGCTTTATATATTACTCAGTGTCACTAAAACACTATTGTACTAGGTACGAGATACAACTAAATACATGATAGAAACTATGTAAAGTGCAAGCGTTAGGGAATAGTTTGTTTCACGCAATAAAGCTTTTCATAAAGTTTAAGACCATATAATTTAGTCGTGATTATTAAGAGTTAATAGATTGTCTTGACCCTTGAGTTATGGTGTTTTTTAAACGTAGGAGAAGTAAATAATATTGCAAACTTATAATGCAAACTTAGCAAACGAACACCGAGGTCATCTTATATTTACAATTTCAGGGTTACTCGTCAACCTTGAGGTGTTTTGGTGTTATGAGAATTCTTTGCCCAGTGATGAATTTACCTGCTTGTTAAACCGTCCTATCTCGTTTCCTATGTTAGCGGCATGATTTTAATTAGCGTGACTTTGAGTTAGTAACTTACTTAAATTGAAAATACCATTACGTCTTGCTGTCCATATATAGCTAAGTCTTTGACAAGTTTTCAAACAAACAGAAAGTTTTAAAATTCTCTGTATACAGTACACAAGAGTGTTTTGAAATAATTTTCTTTTTTCCCCATTTTAAGCATTCCTTTTTATTAATACTTTGGCTGGTTTGACGGACTTTCGTTGGGAGCAATAATTTGAAACAATATTTCAAAGAGTAACCTAGATTTTATCCTGGTATTTTTAATATGTTCTGTCACATAATAGTCAAGTTTTAGTATGTTAAGAAAAACAATGGTAAATTAATACGAATTTCAGCCATTTGATTTCCGTATAATTCCGGTAGACAAGCCTGATACATTCAAACGTTATTCTAACATTAGTCTAAGTGGATCACTGCTTTGGGAAAGGGAGTTCCATTTACGGTTAATAAACCCTACAATACAAGCACGGCTCATAAAGCCTATACCTCACAAGCTCTTACCCTTTATAGAGTACAAACTGTGCTTGATTCACACGCATGTGACAGCGTTTTAGTGCTTGTTGCGTAATAGTCACGTGAAAACAATGAAAGTGAACACACGTTCACGTTTGACGTAACATAAAAGTCAAATTACGAGTAAATAACTAAACCTTACTTTACTTAAAAAGGATTTAAGGAGAGGAAAGAAAGGGAGGTACAGAAAAACTCTATATTTCGTTTGAAACAAAGTTTTCAAGAGAGAAAGGAAGTAAACTTATTTACAAAACAAAACAACTAATGTAGGAATTACAAAACATGTGTCCATCTTAAAATTAAATAATTTTGTAACAAGTTAAAAACATAACAAAGAAATAAAACAAACTATCGATACATATGATAATTTGAAAATAAATTTAAAAGAACATTAACTTTAGAAAGGTGCTAGCCATCTTAGGTTAATGCCATCAGGCAATTTAGTCCTTAAACTTTTTGATGGGCAACTTCCATGATGGGTCAATGAAAGCGATTTGAATTTTGAAATTGGTGTACACTTTTAAAGAAAAACACCATTAAAACTTTGCGATAAATAAATAATAAATAAATAATTAAAATGTTTATTTCAGCGATTATCAGATACATCTATTTTTCTGGTAATAACTCACTCACAATACACATACAATAACAATATAGACAACATAAATATAGACAATGAGAACAAACTATGACTAGAACTAATAATGAGTTGAAAATAAACTTTTAATATTGTTTGAAATCGACCTTAAAGCGATTTTGAGGTCACATAGGTCTTGTACAATTTTGGAATTAAGTAAAATCACAGCTTATTTATTAATTTCTTCGGAATTCGTGGAATTCCATGATTGATAAAACATATTTAAGTAATAGAACTCATCAGGTAAATTGAAACGTTTGTCTAATGAAATAGTCTGAAATGCTGTAGGTATTCTCAAATAAAGCTTTATATATTACTCAGTGTCACTAAAACACTATTGTACTAGGTACGAGATACAACTAAATACATGATAGAAACTATGTAAAGTGCAAGCGTTAGAATAGTTTGTTTCACGCAATAAAGCTTTTCATAAAGTTTAAGACCATATAATTTAGTCGTGATTATTAAGAGTTAATAGATTGTCTTGACCCTTGAGTTATGGTGTTTTTTTAAACGTAGGAGAAGTAAATAATATTGCAAACTTATAATGCAAACTTAGCAAACGAACACCGAGGTCATCTTATATTTACAATTTCAGGGTTACTCGTCAACCTTGAGGTGTTTTGGTGTTATGAGAATTCTTTGCCCAGTGATGAATTTACCTGCTTGTTAAACCGTCCTATCTCGTTTCCTATGTTAGCGGCATGATTTTAATTAGCGTGACTTTGAGTTAGTAACTTACTTAAATTGAAAATACCATTACGTCTTGCTGTCCATATATAGCTAAGTCTTTGACAAGTTTTCAAACAAACAGAAAGTTTTAAAATTCTCTGTATACAGTACACAAGAGTGTTTTGAAATAATTTTCTTTTTCCCCATTTTAAGCATTCCTTTTTATTAATACTTTGGCTGGTTTGACGGACTTTCGTTGGGAGCAATAATTTGAAACAATATTTCCAAAGAGTAACCTAGATTTTATCCTGGTATTTTTAATATGTTCTGTCACATAATAGTCAAGTTTTAGTATGTTAAGAAAACAATGGTAAATTAATACGAATTTCAGCCATTTGATTTCCGTATAATTCCGGTAGACAAGCCTGATACATTCAAAAAATCGTTCTTAGAACAAACGTAATGGATTATTTATATTTAATTTATTTTCACAAAGAACATTATTTCCAAAAATCTTTTCTATTTTTGTATTTGTATATTTACTTACTTGTATTGAAAAGTATATGACTATGGCAAAAAAACGGTAAAGGTACGACACAAGTTGGCAAAATTTAAAAAAGTTAGTAGGTGTATAACTAATGTCCTATGAATATAATACACTGATAGAAAGCGAGGAGAATTCATTTAAATTCTCTCATTGTTAAAAATAATAGTGTTTGAAATGTTCATGCCTCTGAATAGTTTCGCCAAATATTACGAAACTAATATTTCAATATAAAAACTATGACAGGAAAGCCTTATCAAACATTGTATGCAAATTAAGTATAGCTCTATTTTGAGACAAGATAGGAAAGATGTATGAAATGAGATACATAATGCAAGTCCAAGTGTGGTGAGAGGAAGGTTCGATCACGTGGCGGGTAGCGATGGCCGGGCTATAAATCCTCAAAGGTAACTTTTCTTCTTTGCCTGAACACACCTGTGTCTCAAATACTGCTGATTCTTCTTTTAGCCTAAACCGTTCTTCGTGTAATTTATTCATTCCTTATTTTGAATGTCAGAGATATTTTACCTGAGAGTAAAGTTTAGTGTCTTTTGATCTGTTTTACAACTAAGAACTTACATACGAGTAAACTTATATTGACATTCTTACTAGAAGGTTAAATAAAATTATTGTACCTACAATGCACTTATATCAAAAATTTTAACTTTACAAACAAATACTATGACGGATAAAAACTATTAGGTTTGACATTTTCAAATTAGTTTTAGAACTTTCTGAAACAACTTAGTTTTTAATTACACTGTGCGTTATATATAACAGTTTTCTGGTAACCTATGAAAAAATTTTATTTTTAATCATTCAGCTAAATCTATAAGAGTGGTACTTTAGATTCACAGCTAGTTAGTTTTTGCTTATTATATATTATACCCGATCATGTTTAAAATGATGAAAACCATCATCGTTTTTATTATTATTGTAATACTTCTAGAGATACTTGTAACCTAGATTCTCAGCTCGTTATAGCAACAGCAGGAAAACCTTTAGTAAGAACCTGGAACGAAACCCGAGCTGCCTGTCTGTCTTGTCTTGGTTAACATCGGATTTCAAGTCTTGACACATTTCTCTCAGAGTCTTATTTCCTTCTTTTCTAATTTTCTTCCACAACCCAGATTTTGCTACTTTAGTTGGAACAAATTCTTTATGAATAAGATGTCTTTTAAAGCCTAAAAGCTAAAACAATGGTTACCTCAATAATTTTAAAATTTTAGTAATAACTATAGTGGAGTTCAAAGAAATTACAAAGCGTTAAATTGCTCTTGTTTTTAAATTGGCAGTGTACAGCAATATATATGTAATTTGCAAGTAAATGTAATGAGCTTACTTTTGGGTTCTATTGTTACATGTTGAACCATTGTTCGTAGAGAGAATTTCCAGTACTTAGCATACAAAATAGTTTGGGCCTATGTTTTATTATCCACGGTAAAAATTTGCCAATATATATTTTAAATAGCTTTAGGAATTGTCCAGTAGTTGTCATTTGTTCTCCGACTATCCAGTGATTGTCAATGTGAACAAAGGGTGATTGTCAGCTGTTTTCTTAAAAGACCCTTGGCTAAACTTATTTTCACAGTAAAACCGTTTCCAAATTGATGTTGTATTCATTCTAGCGTGGATCATAAGGCCTATTAAAACGTGTTTTCAATCGACTTTCTCGGTTTCGGTGCTTAATTTATAGACACAAAAATTTTGTTTAGGACATGATCTTGATCAGTGACACTGTGTTCAGACAGGTAGGAATCACAATTGCGTTATGCCTTGCATATTCACTTCAAAAACATGATAGGCAGTGATTAAACCTACGTTAACACATAGCAAACGAAAGTAAGTTTATTTTTACCAATGGAAATTATTTTTTTTTTACATAAATGTCGTTGAGTTAAGGTTTTTAACATGATTCCGAGTGTGTTACATACGGTTGAAATAATTATGATAAGAGTGTAGCGAATTGGGTTTATCAAATTAATTTGACTTCTACACGGATTGTGATAACGACTGTGAGTAGCAGTTTCTATAAGATCAGTTTAAATCTCATGTGGAACCAAAAATACAAAGTAGTATAAACATTGTATTTATATTCCATAGAAAAGTTCAAACCGTGGGGTCATAAAATAAAAATACCAAACGGATGACTTGATAAACTACAATCTTGTACTCTGGAGGTATGTTTTGCAAGGTTCTTGTTTAGACTAAACTGTAAAGTTGGCTGAACTAAACTTCAGTGGTTCTATTGTTTAGAACTTTGCTCAAACATCATAAACCAATAGATACCTCCATCTTAGCCCCTTCCAGCCACGTTATTGTTCAGGACAAACCTATTCTTAACAAGAAAGACATCTGGAACAAACTACCATTATGGAAGTCAAAGCTTGTACACCACTCACACGTCTTGTACTGGGTTTCAGTTGAAAATGGTAGAATATGTTCTAAACTTAGTGAATCAGAAATATTTAATTGTAATGATAAATTATTACAATTTGTAATGTACTAATTTGTTAGTTAAAATTATGGCCATAGTATTACAAACATAAGTCCGATATATTGTATTACACATTACACGTGCATACTTTTACAGAACAGGAAAAAGGAGATTACACGCGTAACCGTATAGGACAGGGTTGTACAAAACTTGCCAGAGCTGTATATTGCAAAAGACGACTTCATTTTAAGTTTAACAATACTGGGCGTACCAAATGAAAAAAAACTGATTTTATATCACTATAACATACACAATATATTTGATAATGTTATTTTTACTATACTTGTAAAATACAAAGGTATAAGGTTTAAGTGGTTTTGTGGATTCGATATGCGCCCCACATGTAGCACGGTACACATCGAAGCTTTAGTCCATTTCTTGCCGTACGAGAGACAAAGCAACTGGACTGATGGAGTATACTGCTTCCGTTATCTGAACTCTAAACTCCTGAATGGTTGTTGGTAATGTTCAAAATTTTCAAAATCAACATAATTTAAGAATTTCCAAAAATTTAGTAATATTACAATTTAATACAAGCTTTTACAAAAAACAAACATATTACAAATTTTAAAATTTACAACAAGATACCATTTAACATCAAGAAAGAAGACAACATCATCAAATTCAAACGAACATTCAAAACCTTTTTAGTACAAAAATCTTATTACAGCATCAAGCACTTTTTGGTAGATACTATTTAAATTTATCTGTGAACTTGTCTTAATAATTTTTATATTTATGTTTTTTTAATGTAACCTCCTTTTTGTAAAGTCTATGCACTATATGTGTCAATGGCTATAAAATAAATAAATTGTGACACCTTAACCTTATCTTTTACAAAGCCCGAAAAATTTAAACCACACGGCACTAGGTCACCCCCTGGGGGGGTGGGGCAATGTCAAAAACGATATTTTCTTTTCTTGGCGCCATCCATTTGTTTAGATCAGCCTTGTTGAGGAATGTTTGGACTTCTCACAATCTTTTGTGACTTTTTATAGTTGTTTTATTGTTATACTTTTCATAAATGTGTGTATGACGATGTGTTTGTTTAGTACATCGTTGGTAAAACCTTCGTTGCACTTGAACTATTAATTTGTATTTTACAAACTTAAAAAAGGGGGATTTTTCAGGAGGAGAAGTCATTTTCTAAGATCTTAAAAATCAAAATAAACGCAATCGGCTGATCAAACCTCTTCTTTGCTCTACCTAAAGTGATACAAATTATTCTTGGCTTGATTTTCACGTTATCTTAAAACGCAAAGTCGTTGCAAAGGTTCTTATAATATTATTTTATCATGTGCAGTTTTTAAACTAGATATTTTTTTTGTAAACTACCGATAATAATCTTATTCTTGAACGAATAACAAAATACAGACATAACAAATTACGGAATGTTTAGTCTGGCTCTAAAAAGGTTGATTATGTTACATAGGCCTAAGATAACCAATACAAGTTTGAAAGGTAATGTTTATCTTGTTTGATGAGGTGATATAAAGACTACTAATTGTTCTCGAACATTTAAACTCGACCTTTACCTCGCGTTACCGCATCGTCACTTAACAAACTACTAGTGATGGTTGCCCGCGGGATCGAGTCCACGGAAGTGGATTAAAGAACCCCTGGATCGCACACGTTTCTCCTCCCATCATGGGTTTCCTAATAGTTTTATATTGAGACCATACAAGTATCTATAAATCTCTAAGAAAATTACTGAAGTAGAAAATAGCTGTTTAGCCGAGCTAAGTTAAAGTAAAGATAAGTCCGGCGTGATCACTGTCTGGGGACAAGTGTTTGCTTCACGGCGACAAACCCAGGATGAAAGGATGGTTCATAAACCCTCCCCTTACATGAGGTCCTTAGAGAGAATGATGACACTTGAGTTGATAGCTTTATCCTTCAGCTGGTTCCGAGAGCAACACATAATTAATGCAAGCCTTTACTTTTAAAATATACTCTAAATGTAGGAACGTACTATGATTTACAGAGTGTCCCGGAATTCTCCGGAACAATTCATGTAAATTTGTTCCTTAGGTTAGGACAAACAAATTTCATAATATAAACCTGGGTTTACAGTGCCGAATTCTTAGTCTGTATGTGTTGTTTAAAAATGATTTATTGCTTAAAATTGATTAAATATTGAAACTTGAAATTCACTTCTTACTTATCTGGAAATACTGAATTTATTATTCATGACGACCACTGATTGCACAAGTATATACATAAATACTGAATTACAGGAACGTTAGAAAATAATATCTAAACTATCTACGCTGTGATGCTTCAAATTATTTGTTCTATGATTCTAATAAGTAATTTCCTGGGGATAAAGTGTGTTACACATTCCATTACCATTGTTTGTTACTCGATAGTCTTTTTAAGACATGGTATGCATGAACCACCCTTGGTAAGCTCATTTATTTGCATGCAATTTATCAACTCATTTATATCGCTCTTTAATCGTAACTTATCTTAAAACTTCTAAACGTAGTGTTTGTAATAACAATAGTGTATTCATTTTTATTTCAAAGAAAACTGTTGATCATCTTTGAAGACATAAAACTACGTTGTTGCGTCATGCTTAAACACAAATCAATTTCAATAGATAACTGAATCGGAAGGAATATGAGTTATAACGTCTCGTGATTTATCTCTGGAGTATTTTCGTTTATATTTGCTTTTGCGTTTGCTTGATGAAATACGAGACATTGTTATGAGAGCGATGATAAGAATTCAGGGCATGATGTAGTCGAGCTCGCCTCTGAGCTTGGCCTTCTTCCTTAGATAAATTACACCAAAGGCAAGAGGAATACAAAACACAATCTTGAGATAACAAATATTTGACGCAAATAACTTAGCTTTACTAATATAAGCGTTTTACTTATTGACGCATTAAAATAAGTGTTTGTATTTTATCGGGAAAAGTTAAAATAGCAATTAACCTGACATTCATATTGAAAAAATTACTAGAAATGCTACTACGGTTTGAATAATGGATAGAAGAACCAAACATGGGTAGGTTCAACAATTTAACCAATTTTAATTTAATCAGCTAAGAAATGCATCATGGCAAGTTCAATAATTTCGTAATATATGCCAACGTTCGTAGTAAGCACTCATCGAGAACGTACCAATTGAGATTTAGGTATAGAACAGTTTTGCAGTTGTAATGATTGTAAGAGCATGTGAACAATTTTGGCTTGGTCGTTTTGTAATGATGAATCATTACCTAAGGAAAGTTAGTTTCTTCAAAAAGTATGCTTTTGTATACTAACGTAAGAATATAACCAATACATTTATGAATATGCTATGCCGTAAATTGCCCGTTATTCAGTTAAGATTTCATATCTTTCCCTCAATTATGTAATTACATTGGCATGAGTTTGTATTCCATAGGAAAGTTTAAGTTTTAAATACCAAGTGTATTGACTGTTACCAACTGTGGTAGATGTGTTAAAAATAAGTACCATAAAGCTTGATTCCTGAAATTTTGAGAGAAGAACGTCAAACATTATTACATTCCGAAACGGTAAATCTGTTTACATCTCTTTTCTTCGTTCAAAGCAAAGGAATTTCCGGCCGTTTAGTCTTAAAGCACTTTCTTTCATAAATAACCCAAGCTCAAACAACTTTCTCGTGCAAATACCTTGGTATTCAACGGCAAGCAGATTTTAATTGTCCCAGTTTTAATCTTACAAATTAAAATAATAGTTTATAAAAACAGAAATATTTCATGGAAACCATCGTTCAATATATCGCTTTTATTACGCAGTGTGTATAGTTTGACCTCTATTATAGCTTTAGAAATTCAAATTGAGACACAAAATTGTTTAATGAGAGATCCGCCTTGATTCGTGATGTTTATAGGTCGTCCAATCCGTTTTACAAATGCATTTTGAGTAATGTCTTATTTGCCGTTTAATGTTAGTGTTTCGAAATTTAAGATCTTAATTTGTATAAACGCTAAGTAACTAATTTTTTTGAAAAATTTTTGACATTAGTAATTAGTTTTTTAGTTTAAACTACTTGCTATGGTTTTGAATGGGAACTTCAATCAATTCGTTACAAAGTGCACGATGACAAGCTCAATCACATAAACAAACGCACTAAATAACGCACTCGTCTGAAAAAAACGACTTTCTACCTAGTATCTTTGGAGCATAATGACCTGACGCAAGCAAGAAAAACACTCATTTTATAGAACTTTACAGAGTGTCATACAAATGTGTAGCATGCTTTTCAGAACCGGATTTTACATACAAAAGTAAGTCGAAAATATCAAGTTACATTTTTTATTTCGGCTTATAAATTGGAATTTGACTTTGAAACACTCAAATGGCCGCCATTCTAAAATTCAATAAGTTAGGTACAAACTCGTATTTTTGGAAGATTTTATTAGGAAAACAACCAAGTTTCACTAAAATATCTCAAAAAGTTTTGAATTATATATTATTTTCAAAAATTTACTAAATGGTGGACTACGGCTAAACTAAGCCGAAATCATAAAAGTGTTACAAGACATATTTGACTTAATTTTGCATGTAGAATATGGTTTTGCAAAGCACGCTACACATTTTTGTGATATCCTGTATATGTTAGAAAGGAAACAAAAAGTGCGTGTTCAATGTTCAGATTTAATTAACAACCGGATCAAGTTGAAACACAGGTTAGCGTAGCGTGACTGGCTTGAATCACGAGGCAGATCCTCTTAACGGACTTGGCTCATCACGTCACTGTGTCACGTCAAACCTACTCACTTCACACAACTTGACTGTTTAGACTAGATCTGTGTCACAATGTGTCTGAAGAACTCATGCCTAGCTACTGAAGTGAATTAGAGCATGGATATAGGGAGACAACAAGGTGCGTGTTTAATGTTCAGATTTAACAACCGGATCAAGTTGAAACACAGGTTAGCGTAGCGTGACTGGCTTGAATCACGAGGCAGATCCTCTTAACGGACTTGGCTCATCACGTCACTGTGTCACGTCAAACCTACTCACTTCACACAACTTGACTGTTTAGACTAGATCTGTGACACAATGTGTCTGAAGAACTCATGCCTAGCTACTGAAATTAGAGCATGGATATAGGGACAACAAGGTGCGTGTTTAATGTTCAGATTTAACAACCGGATCAAGTTGAAACACAGGTTAGCGTAGCGTGACTGGCTTGAATCACGAGGCAGAGCCTCTCGTCAGACTTGGCTCATCACGTCACTGTGTCACGTCAAACCTACTCACTTCACACAACTTGACTGTTTAGACTAGATCTGTGACACAATGTGTCTGAAGAACTCATGCCTAGCTACTGAAGTGAATTAGAGCATGGATATAGGGAGACAACAAGGTGCGTGTTTAATGTTCAGATTTAACAACCGGATCAAGTTGAAACACAGGTTAGCGTAGCGTGACTGGCTTGAATCACGAGGCAGAGCCTCTTAACAGACTTGGCTCATCACGTCACTGTGTCACGTCAAACCTACTCACTTCACACAACTTGACTGTTTAGACTAGATCTGTGTCACAATGTGTCTGAAGAACTCATGCCTAGCTACTGAAGTGAATTAGAGCATGGATATAGGGAGACAACAAGGTGCGTGTTTAATGTTCAGATTTAACAACCGGATCAAGTTGAAACACAGGTTAGCGTAGCGTGACTGGCTTGAATCACGAGGCAGAGCCTCTCGTCAGACTTGGCTCATCACGTCACTGTGTCACGTCAAACCTACTCACTGCACGCACCTTTTTTCATGAATTAAAAAGCATTTTTCAGTAAAAAAACCAAATTAAACTTAATTTTGAAAGACTGTATATAGTTGTATATAACACTTTGGAATTTGTAGATTACGTTATAATCAATACATTTGCATTTCCTTGCCTTTTTCTAAATTCTTTTTCTAATTTTGAGTTTGATTTTGTAATATACTACATAATAGTTCTATTGGCCCTATAATATTAGCAGAAAACAACTAAATGTTTGTCTCTTTGTTTTTAGTACGTGTTTTATTATTAAAACCTTTAGAGTTTGATACTTTATTGCGGTTTTTTCGTCAACACGAACTTGAATTATTCTTGTTTACCTTCGAGGAAAAGTCTCAGCAATAATTTCAAACCCAGATTTATTATCATTGTATAAACATCACACACAATATGTAGCCTAGATTTGCAACCTTACATTAAAACCTACATGACTTAAAATATTAGAAACTTAGGTAACAATATTTAGCCTTAAGAATGGAACTATTTAGGCCTTAGGTAGCTAAAGGATTGTCGCATAGCTGTATGGTTTTACGGGGAGTGAAATTCAAATATTAATCATGTTATATTGCCCCTAATAAGCTTGGATAATGCCTTGCTAAAACTATGTTCACACAGTTCATCAAGCTGTTTACCATCTAAGCAAGTGTTAGGCACATATATGCGCACTAAATCTATCGGAAGCCTAATAAAATTTATTTTAATAAGCTGAAAATACCTGAACTAAATAGTATCTCTTTTTAAATGAAATACATCCTGTGAGGTTGACAGTGAGCACTAAGCAGGTAGTGCAATATGCAGTTACGGGTAAATACGGTGACTGAGTGCACTGTAAATATACCAGCCCGCTTTCACAGCAAAAACCAGCTCATCCTCCACAGTTCCAATTACGGGAGTGGAACCACTCTGCAAACTCATGGCCAAAAATACAGGTGACGTTTGTACGTCCGCAGTACTCACTGGAGTGGTTTTCACACACAACGTTGTATTGCGTCTACAAAGCGTGTTCGATAGTGACCCTGTTAAAGTCAAGGATCTAATTTGGACCATCACAATAAGGAAACAACCCTGCTGCGCGTGTGTTCAAACTGGATTCAGTTACTCTACAGCTGTCTATTTCGTTTAACAACTTTCGTGTTTACCACGTTATTTTATACAAAAATTAGCACTTGTAAAGCTCGGCTAAAAAAATAATATCAAGCTTCTAAAATAGTAGTGAGTACACATATTTTTGACAGCCAAGGAAAGAAAAGTGGTGGAGTTTGAATTTATCAAGGTACTTTAAAGGCTCTGTAGTAAAACTAGTTTAACGGAAGTTTAGTTTTGTTAGTTTAAATACTGAAACTATAATTTCTAATGAAATGTTAATTTCTAGTAAAAAGAAATGTTAAGCTTACGTAGTTGTGCATTGAGATAAAAAACACACCAAAATTATCCACACTAACGTGTTTGGAGAAACATACCTTTTTATACACACTTTTGATTTGTGTAGAAATATATGTAAAAGGTAAACGTAAGGTTTGTCTTGTAGCTACAAAGTGCTATCTCGACCATTACCTGGTTCTTCTGTTAAGCCACTTAACAAATTGAAGTGGTGACCGGGGGCATCGAGCTTACGCCACCGGAGTAATGTGTCCCGGAGTCACGCACCTTACCAATCTACCACAGGTCTAAAGTAGGCTAAAGCATACATAGCAAAACTACTAAGACAACTTTCATTTTTAAGTCACACGATCATACCAAACATTAGTTTATTAGAACATTCCACAATTCAGCTAAAACAATTTATAGGAAGTCACCTGGTGTTATAAAGGTGTATGTAAACTATTGAGTACTGTATCGTATAATGTACAACGTTAAAGAACAGTGGCGTGACTGACAAAGAAAGAATAGGCTGTTACGACATACAAAGGAAACTTCCCCCACCCCTCGGCATCACGACATCAGATTCAGCTCATCACGCTACACACAACAATGACGTGGAGTGCACAAAACCTTACACCAAACTTTACACTCTTAAGGATTCATTGTGATTTTGCATCATTTCATCCATATCGTGTTTTACAAAGAAACCAACGGTTAAATGAAATGACATTAAAATATATACTAAAATAACACGACAAATTGATAGAAAACCTTATTTTTTACACACAAAAATAATTTTTTATCTACCACTACCCCGGCTAGTTCAGCCTACAATGGGACTTTTTTGACAACTTTTCCCTCTCGCAGGTCTATTAATTAGCTTTGAATACCACACGAAACACGGTACTTGAAGAAGATAAAACTGCGGAATAACGTGTTTCTCCTTGAACTAGGTCACCTGAACACAAGGTAGATAGATCAGTCTAGCAACTAATGCATTGTGTAAAGCTCTATGTCAAGGTAGACACGCTCTGTTTGCGCTTATATATATTTCCTATGTTGACTTTGTTTACTTCAACTACAGCTAAGAACAGGTATGGTAGTGTTTTGTTGCTCTCTAGAGAAGAGGCGGAAGCCAAGTTGTAAAACCTCAGTGCTACTTGAGTTGTCTATGTATGGGTATTGATCTCAGTAAGTAGCCATGGCAAAGAGCAATATATCCCGTGCCTAGGTTAACCATTATCCTCTATTGATAACATGATTCTTATCACGCTATCCCCTTACCATACCTCGGAGAATGATAAGGATACAAACTTGACGTCTGTATTGTATCACAAGATTACTGAAATACAATAACTGTAATATTAAAATCATACAATCAGCTATAGTTATCACACTTTCTATTTAGGTCAAATCCTATGTTTGATGACGAAGTGTAATTTTTAACATCTCACGATGTTTTATTTTTTGTTAATAAAATTATTTAGAGTTAATTATTATTCTACCATATACTTAATGACTCTATCATAGAACGTTTAGTTCGTTTACTACAGTGTTAGTAAATTAAATAGTATTTTGATTGGTCATACAATATCTAGTAAACCTTCATCATGTTGGAACTTACGCTTGACATCGTTATTAAATATTTTAAGTCATAAGTCATTTATTCATGAATAGATACAAGTTTTTACAAGTATATCTCACTAGTCAATTTTAGATCTAATACAGACTTGTTTAACAAGTAAAAACATTTAGATATCTTGGCTCAATATTTAAGAAGATCGTTCATCAAAAATGCTCAACATGCAATCTGTATCACACATCTTTAAAAACGCTTTTCTTGACAGAGTGGGTGGTGCATTGTTAGATGGTCATATTTAGGCTCCAGTCAGTGTTTTAGCATGCTGGTGTGAGATCAATCTCTAAAATCACCACTGACAAACAGTTTGTCATGCGGGGACGCGCGTACTTTTTTTCTATTTTCACTTTATAAAGCTTAGTCAACTTAATCCTTGCTCACCGTATTTAAAGGTTATTAAGAATCCCATGTCAAAACAAACAGATGTAAATATATCCAAGTTAAACCGCAAACGATGTTAAGGCCTCGGATAAATAACTATATTTTGACATTGTAAGTGGAATCTACTGTTTTGAGTTTTCGCATGTATCAAATGTATCTACAAGATTACAAGTATCTTATATCCTAACAAGTCGTATTGAAGTGCGTATTAAATATGTTGTTACTATACTTAAAATTCGTATATGGAAGTCGAAAGCTTGAATGTGCAATATAGAGTGGATTGAAAAGAGCACGCAAAGAGGTTTTGGGGAGACACTCAAACATTTCCCTCTTTTATTTCGTGCAATTTACCAGAGGCTCTCAGGCCTCCATTGTGTACATTTCACACTCCAGGGAGCCATTGTTGCCTCCCGGACCGACCATGCATTCATGACAATCAGTGGAAAATACCCGCAGTAAATAAGAAGGTATAGTTTGAGATACAGTGACTCTGCAGCTTGTTCTATACAGGGTGTCACCCGTCTTTCTTCCCCATGACTTTTGAAATGCCGAAAACTTCAAACGGTCTGAAACATGTTGTTAGACTATACTTAGGTACATTTTGACGTGATCCAAAAATCCGCCCCATCACCTGGACGTAGGGGCTTTGGACGGTAGCTCAGAAAATGTTAATAAAACCCATGGTCTGTGACTCCTTATTTTAAAAGAAAACAAATACAAAACTAACAATAACCTTAACAGAATTTTTGAAGTATCGTTCTCGATTGGCAGTCTTGCTGTAATGTAAACTAATCAAAACAGGGTTTAGTTGGTGAATAACTTTGTTACTAACCTATTTTGTCCTTAGCAATTTCCGTAATGAATTACAATTAATATTAGCGTTTACTGCAAGATGAAAACAAACATGAAGTTGATTCTCTGTAGTCAACACAAATAGCTTGACATGTGTACAAACATTGTCACTACTCAACATTCGACGTCCTAAGCAAACAAATGAGCCTTGGTTTATAATTACTTTCGTCGAGGTATAACATTTACAATACGCAGTAACATTCATGTGGTATATTCCACTATCTAAATGGGCATTTTGTAACATACGCTGAGTTGTATAGTATAGTAAAACATAGAATAACGCTTTAAATATGGAGATTAATTACCAATACCTGATTGTTTCTTTTTTCTGGATCCAAGAGAAAACTGGAGGGGGTTTAAACTACGTAAACCGTAACCCTCGATTAGAGAATAACAAATAAATATGTTTGTAAAATAGTTTTTGGTTAATTGGTTAAACACTTAGATCGTCAAGAAGAAAGTTTCTGAAGTATATATACATGATCCATCCAACTTTGTCTACTATAAAACTGTGTTGAAACTCATTCATGTTGTTTACGTTATATCTGAAACTTAACCAGCTGATTAGAAAACTGGCTTCGATTAATACTTGCTCTTACCATCTTGGTAGCTTTTTTGTTCAATGTACTGATTATATATTTACAAGAAAGCCACATACTGAGCCAAATTAACATAAAAATGAGTTAAAATAGACTATTCTTAGATTTTTATTTGTTTCTTCTCTCGATGATTTGATAAGTTGATGGTTACGTCGTCACTTTCAAGTTTGATGCTTTTTGTTCAATACATTTTCGGTGACAGTTTCCTATGACACTATTTATTCTGAAAGTGCACTGTAGCCAACGTGCTTTGAACTGTGTGGCTGCTGGTTTCAGTAGCAAGTATTATCCAGTAGAAATACGTCTTATCTTTTTAGCACAACTTATTTTAGAAGTGGAAGGGATAAACCATTGGGCATTGAAACAATACATAGAAGTTCATTTCTAATGGAACTATTTTATTTTCGTAAAATCCGCGCTCTGTCGGCATCACCCCTAGAAGCTTATAGAGATTGTGTAAACGGAACATGGTCAGTTATAATGACCGGTTGTCAAAAGTATACATGTGATGCTCTTGAAAGCATAAATGCTGAAACTGACAGTTGCCTGTGAACAAGAAAGAAGACAACACGAACATTTTAAACGTATATTCAAAAGGTGAACAGATATCACAAAATATGTATATTTAAAACTATTTTACCTCAAAGTCATATTTATGCGTCAAGGAATTTCTGGAAGATTATATTTAAAATTGTCAATGAATGAATGTATGAACTTTTTTAACGTTTCTTTGTTAAGTCTTTGCACTATTTGTTACAATGACGACAAATAAATAAATAAAAAATATCACTTGGGAAAGCTTCTATCTATGTGTATGTTCCATGCATTGAGCTATAAAATACACGTGTAGCGGTAGTTTCAAATAGCAATTTCATTCCGCAGTTTCCTTAAAATTTGAGCCTTAAAGAAGATTTGCGCACCAAAATCACTATTAAGCGAGTAAAAGCCTACCGCAACTGTTAACCTAAAGACGTGAACATAACCACCCAAGCCAAAACAAGAGCGCATTCAAGCAGCCCTAACAATAAGCAAATCTTCAATTCAGGTTGAATGAAAAGTTCCTTTGTAACTGTGAAAGATGTCTATATCAGCCTTAATCGCGGAAAGTGTTCCCGGCCAAATTGAGCTGGCTCTGCCCCAGGTCTGCACAATGAGTTCTTCTGTTCCCGCCAACCTTTGTTACTCATTTCCAACAAGAAATTATATCCTTATGCTTCACCATTTCTCATAATATTATTGCTAGAACTGTTGGGATGTGGTGATTAGATTTTTAACCATAACTAGTGTACGTTGAAACCAACCTCTACACGAAATTACAGTTTAGTAATCCGGCTAATTTTCAAAGTATGTATTTTCTTTCAATTATACAAATGTTATGGGAGCAACAGTTGATAAACAGATTGGAGGTAGTTGGATTTTGCAATAACTTCTCTACTTACATTTTGCTTATTTCTGTACACTATTCATTATTACACTATATTGTTTTTCTCTTACTACTTCCGTTTATAGTTGACGGCATAAATCCATTGCTGAAATTGGCGAAAAATAAGATATTATTGCGTACATTTCTCATTTTGGGCTGCTTTTATATCATAGTCAGGTAGAACATTATCTTACCTCATAAACTCCATATAATAGTGAACCTTAATAAAATAACTTACAGTATACTTAATAGTTTCCTCGTCGGGGGAAACGAAGAGAGCGTTATGGCCCTAACACTGCGATATCCAGTTTTATTGCTTTTTTCCGGTCGCACCCAACCTATTTATATCGAGTATACTGTACACTTGCAAGTTTACTGCTATATAAATTATATACCAAATTGTCAACAATGGCTTTAACTAATGTGTAAAGGTGCCTATAAGGTATATATGAAAGAACAACATTCTAAGATATATTACATTCCAATATTTCGTTCTAACCTTATAGGCAAAATATTATTTAAATGTCTAGTTGCTTTTTATTTTCGGCTTAGTAAGTGTACATTTGTGCTTTGTTTAGTCTAACCTCCTCGAACTTTAACCTGCTGATGTGTATACTGTATTCATCACTCGGTCTAATTGTAACAGCACTACAAATGCTTATACGGATGTGTAAGGGGAAATTATTCATATAGAAACTACGTTTAGAGATTAAGCCATATATTATCACGGCAAGTGTATGGGTCATATTATTTAAAATTATTAAATACTTTCAAGTTTTAACTGTGTCACTGTTTCTATTATTTTGTATTTCTGATAAAGAAGAAGTGAAATTAACCATGCAAGTTATTCTTTATACAACCTAACTAACTGTACATTCAAAAGCGTTTTAACTACAATATTATAAAAATTAAAAAATTACGAAAGTTTTTGACGTTTAAATGAAACACTATGAGATTGATTATTGAAAGGAAGAAAATAAATTTAAATGCGGGAATTTTCTTTGCCAACTGATTTTGGCCACCATCCAGATCCTCGCAACGATTCTTTTTGTTCCTGGCGACCCTCTTAAGATATTTCATCACGGCTGAACTACTACGTTTGAGAAAGCCATAAGATATTATATTTCGATGTTACTAATGTGTTTTAAGTAATAAACACTGTTATTAGAGGGTTTAAAAGCAAACTGAAAGAGGTAAACAATGCTTGAGATAATGACAACCGTCTATCCAGGTCAAATACGGTAATGACAGTTTAATGTTATTTACTCTTACCGAGAAACAGCTTTCAGAATTTTAAACTAGTTTCCACTCGCTGTTTGTGTTATGTTGTTATTTTAAGAATTAGCTTTACGGAAAACAGGATTACCAACATATTACGTTCATTTTTATTTAAAGCATTATTCGAGTACTTAGTATTGTATAAAAATATCGTACTCAAGTTGAGTTATTCATACTCATACAGGATTTAACGCTTGATACAGTGTTTAAATGACAATTTGAAAACGTTCGGATTGTTTATACTTTATAGATAATTTATTTTATTTTCTAACCAGATAAATTTATCTAATGAAATTACATTGTTCTTGTTTTTCGATCCCAATAGTCCAATAAACGACTCAACGTTTTAGTGAAAGGCAAAAGGTATACATTAAATATTGTATCTATATACATACATTATGTAGTACATATGTATATAGATAAAATCCAACCTTGGTGGTTGTGAGACAAAGTTTATCGAACATTTTTTGTAGTTCAAACTACTATCGGTTACAGTAGTTATTATGAACAACGACTATTATAAAATGATTATCACACTATCGATTGATTGTTTATAGATCCATCTTTTTAGATTAGCCGAAGGCAAAGATGTAATTTTTGGAAGATGGTGTTCTTGTTAGATTTTAACACACCAAACGCACATAACATAGACTTAAGGTTTTGTTTTAAACTAGACTAAAACCAACCTGTATATTGTACGAGTATTAATGAATATTTCCTCTTCCTGAGTATATTTAAACGTGGCGCGTTACGTTCTGATGGAAATGTGTTCATTTATCCTGTGTTGATCAACTTATATGTCCTTTGCTAGCGAACATTATATTAATTAGACCTTTGGTACTCTGATTTTAAAGCACATAGTTAAACAAAGTTTTATAGTACTAATTCAAATATGTTAAATAATTGCAAACAAAATAGATCAAGTAATAAAAAAGTCTAAAATGGTTAAATTTTAAAAAGTTATTTTATATGTGACCTGTGATGTAACAATATTACATGTCATAGATTCAAGTAAAAGCCATGTTTGAAATAAAACTTTTCGGTGAACCAAAATAGTTATTAAATAACAGAATATAACTCAAGTTGTCCTTATTACAAACCTGTTTGAGCCTTATTGTTTTGTATCGATCGTAAATCAATTTACGAGTATAAATGTATAGAACAATAGCTTTAATGAATTTCTGAAGGATAAAACTATTTAAACTAAAATAAATTGTTTTAAATTGTTTTGCCAAGAGATTTAAAATAGTTGTAACTTTTCATATCAGTATATCTAAGCTTTTCACTATAATGTATTACATATTTTAGCTAATGTTATACATGCACGTGTTTCAAAGAATGTAAATATGCAAAGTAAGATTTAATTTAGAGAGGTATTCAGCGAAGGAAACGTTAAAATGTAAACCGCGAGGCAATAAACTGACTTTATGAAACTCCTGTTCGTGACATGGGAAGAGTGTAAAGTAGAAACTGCCTCTGG
Organism: Matsumurasca onukii; assembly: GCA_018831715.1. Classification (NCBI taxonomy): domain Eukaryota; kingdom Metazoa; phylum Arthropoda; class Insecta; order Hemiptera; family Cicadellidae; genus Matsumurasca; species Matsumurasca onukii. The sequence goes on from CM032062.1 coordinate 35,826,353, forward strand.
TAAGAAACCCTTGTGACTGTGATGATAAATATTTTGATAGAAAAATAACCAACCGATATTTCTTTAAATAACTTTTAAACCAGTATAGTTTATACTCTCTTATAATAAGAACTTGTCTCAAGAGAAGTTTAAAAAATTCGGGTGTGAATAAAGATTAGTCATGAAAATGGACTGTAACGATCTAAAAGTATACGAGCTGTGAAAAATAAGTATAAGTGGTCGCCACGATAAGCTATTCTAAATGGATTATGGACAAACTAATCTTCCTGAAAAGTTAGAACAAACTTCATCCTCACTGAATCACATGCAAAGAAATCAGAGTTTTGGCATGTGAAGGTTGAACTAAAATATGTTCAACTGTGTCAATGCCGGCCGTTGATTTTATATTAAAAGAAACTTTGCATTGGTCTTTTAAACGTGTCAAACATAAGTATAATAAGACGTGCCAGTTCAACATTGTCCTAACTTTCTAATGGGACGTCATAACTGCAAAGTTTCATTTGTTTAAAATCTACAAAGTACCTAATGGATTATTTGTTGTTATGTGGATGCTGTAAATTAAACTAGACCGACACGCAGCTAGGCAACAAAGCGCCGCTGGCATGATTGAATAGAATTTCCTTTGCAATTTGTTATTCTATTCTCGATATTTTCAAATTCTTTATTAAATTCATATTCATACATGCATTGCAGTTTCATTTTATCCCCCCTAGCTATTGCTAATTGGGGGGAAAAGCTAAAAAATGTTTACAAATTTCGTCATGCATATATATTATATAAAAATATAATATTTTATATTAATATAACATAAATATATTAAATAGTTCAAACAAGTTAGATGGAATTCGGAAAAAACAACATGTTTACATTGCAAATTGGAAGAATAAAATGTCTAAATATTATTTTTTAACATTCATAAAAATAAATAGTTCTAAGATAATAAATAACTTACAACAATAAATAACAATAAACACTTATAACTATTAAGTTAGTATAGTTACACGTTTATAAAATCAATATTTTTTAACAATAAATAAATGTTACGTGTGGTATTTTAAATTCATAATATAGGGCGGAAATCAATTTAATTAAAAAAACCGGACTTTTCTGGCCACTTAAAGGAAGAAAACTACTTCCTCCATTTTGGGCAGTTCAAAAACTCCACCCGTTCTCAAAAGCCTAACCTAAACTTAAGCTACTTTATAGATAATACTAAGCCTTACTTTAATCAACTAAGTTATAAGACAAATATTTACATAAAAAAACAATATAAAAGAAAAAGATCTGATCTCACCGGGACGGCACACTGCCGTGGACCAGCTCACACACAATAAACACTTCTCCACTCACACTTCTACTGAGATACGTTATCTATAATGAATAAGTATTATGTATAATGTAGCTTTTAGGTTAAGCCCTTGAAAACGGGTGGAGTTTTCCAACTGACAGAAACGTAGGGAGTAGTTTTCTTCCTGAATTGTCGGAAAAGTCCGGTTTTCTTATTTAATTGTTACTCTAATTCACTCCACTTACAGCCTTACTTCGGCCCTCAGTTTTATTAAAACGAGTGTTACAAGACTGTTTGCTACGCTCACAGCCTGGCTTCGGCCTTCGGCCTCAGCTTGGCCTCCTGTGTGATAACGAGTGTTACAAGGCTGTTCACTACCCCTTACAAACAAACAACTTTGGGTCCATTTTTCTCAAAATTTGCAAAATTCTGCCTACAACCTTTATTTACTCACATCTTCAATTATTATTAAAAGACAAACTGTTTGAATATTGATTGAGCATTGACTATTCATTGAAGCGTTAACATAGTCTGTTTGACGTGAGCTACACATTCACATATTGTTAAATATGGAAATAGCACTGCCAACTTTACGGGTTTAAATCAGTGGCAGTTAGCAGTATGTTGTACGGCCTGGGTGAAAGCCAGGTGTAACGATGCCATAACTCTTTACTGTACAGAAATATTGTTTGACCGCAGTAGAACAAAGGAAGTTTTGTATTTGCAAAATAATAATTTGATCGTACCAAACACTAATATAATAGTATGGTAAAATACGAAAAAAACAAAGCGCAAGTGGAGCACAGTACGTATTTTTATGTTACGTATGTGAAATGAGAAGTCCCTTAACCGAGCCATTTCAGTTCAAACAATACACAAGTCCTTGATTACCGAAGAACACGTGTTTTTGCTATTTTATAACAAGACACGTTACTCGGTTGGCGTGACGGAGGTAGTGTTTATATCGGGTTTATTAGGTTGTTAAGTTACACCAACACGCAAAGCTTTTCTTATGCTGCAGTGTGCAATTTCTCACTCAATTTTACACAATTCAGTTCATTTGTGTTTTAAATATACAAACTAAAAGAAACCACGATAAATCTAGTTATACGAGTGAATGCTGCCCGTACCCTACCAACCATATTGTAAAGATTATAACTAACATGAGCTACCTTAACACGCACAGCAATAATTGCAGTGCGTTGAACGCCAAGTCGTGAGGTGATCGTTTACACTTTTGCAAAGGTCAGCATTTTGATGTTATTCAATGTCCAAGAACTCACGCAGGATCAAGAATATTGTTTAGTGAACACTCATGGTCCTTGGCTACCAAGGTTTTGTATTGAAAGTGTGTCCTTTTGTACGGTTACAAATTGGGGTTTTATCATTGTTAAACTGTATGGTTTTAGGTTCCATTGAGCAAGCTACAAAAAGCATCGGTGTCAAGTATTTTCTTTTGTCACAGGCATTTGAAAAAGATTACAGCTCTAATGACCTTTCATTGAAAATAAACTGCTACACAAGCAATATCGAATTAAACTGTATCCAAATAAAAAAATTGCTCGTAAAACAAAACCATATGGTAATCTAAAGAAAAAAACGTGTTAAACTATTTGTTTTAGATTTGTCAACGTCTTTAATCTAACACTTAAGGCGATATGCCGAATGTTCGTGCCGTATTTGTGCGAAACAAGCTACAAAGGGCAGGTAAAGAGACCACATAGAACACTACATGAGTACAACTCACTGTTCATCACTAGCCGAAAATCCTTCAGAGAAGTGTGATATGGCAACTTTTTGCACAGTGATTGGTGAATGTCTTAGATCACAACCAAGCTTTATGGTGAAGTATTGATGATTTTACAGAATATGATGACCATTCAAAGAGGTGAACTACAATCTAAATTTTGTTTTCAATAACAGTGTTATAAAAAAATGTAGGTTTTATTAAATTGGAAGGAGGCATGCTATGTGATTATTTACGGCATTAGTTACAGCGTTCTTTATAATCAAAAATTTATATTTTAATGTCCATTATTATTTTAAAACCAATTATGCGTTTCTTCCAACAACCAGTAATACAATTGTGTTGCATTATTAGCTTCTGGCTGGTTTTAAGTATTTGCACACCGCTTAGAATTGCCCGGCAAACTTGTACGAGTTTATAATATTTCAAAATGGAAAAGTCCTGGAACATACATACACATACATTATACTTTGCAAGATTTTACTTTAAATAATTTATTTACACCTTTATAACAATGACTCATAATGCGTTTTCGTTTTGTTTCAGGTATGTTCCTAAATCCCACTTATTTTGATCATGTCAAAGGTAAGATTATATATGGTTTTAGTTTTATGGTTTCAATTTAAATCGGATTAATTATTCAACAAGGTTGGTGACCAAATGTAAATAAGCACAATTGGTAAATGAAGCCCATTCATTAGCTAAAATTCCGTTTACCGTTTCCGTGCTAACCGGTTAATGCAACAACATATTGAAATCTAGTCTACTTTAACAGCTAGTCTACATAACTCTGTTGTCTTGAACAAACCCTAACGGGTGGTGTTATAACGGCGTCATAACAGGTGGGTTATTTATGAAGACTATAATGCTAAAAGTACTTGATGGAAAAAGCTAATACATATTTTATATAAGCTCTGTATAGATTTCACTCGGTCCACACATTCGCCAGCTGACTACCATCATATGAGCCTTGAGTATATTTTAAAAGGCTTGGTACCAGCTTGCTGTATTTTTAACGGCACATGACATACATGTCAATGTGAAATATCATTATCGTATATCTAACTTCTTTTAAAATAGTTGGTATCCAGAAGTCCCCAAGTGGAATGGTCAATAAAGAAACGGATGAAAATGTTTAATGAGAGAATAAGTCACGTGACTTATACTTAGTGAAGAGTAGTGCTGCAATTCAAACCTCAATCAATTGACCATATCCAATATGGCAGTGGTTTAAAGGTGCTTGCTTTGGTCATTTCTGTTCTTATGCCCCATGATCTAAGCTCTCATAAAGGTTTCTTCTGACTCCATATGGACCATTTCCCTTTTAGTTACTTTTGTTCGAACTGGCTAAAGAAGTAGTTTATGTATAGTAATGATTTATTAACCTAACAATATCTGTCATGTACCGTTGCAAATTCATCCAGCCGTTCTCTAAACATACTGTCATTACATACTGATAGTAAAATTACATTGATTTTAAGCTCGGCGTCTGATGTGTTAGTTGATTAACCAGTTAGCTTGAAAACGATATCCCACCGACAGCGGCGCATACACACTAACGTAGATGTGCCTATAGAGTGTGCACAGTGTTGGTTTGGCGTGTTTATGGTCTAAAGTGCCCTAAACCCTGGGTTCCACTGCAATGTCGAACACTTGAGATGCACCCTACACCCCTACACCTCTACACCCCTACACCGACATGCACGATACAGGCACATGTTCCCTCTCAATAATGCACAGCTCTCACGCAACCGTCTTCCCCTTGAAATCTACGACAGCTGCAGTGTACTCAGGAACATTGCATACATATCGTGTGTATTATTTTTACACGATTTGGCTCATGATAAAATATGTTTTACAGTTTTCTTTATGACAATGCTAAATTTCTTCTAAACTAAAGTTTTGAATTATTTCTCAACATTTACTTAAAGATTAAACTGAGTAGTCAAGCAATAGCATTTATAGATTGTATTTCATACAAATCTGTGTGTGAAGCTATTTAATCATTTCTAAAATTTGTGTTGCATATGTTTTTAATTACGTGTATTATTGCAATTTAATGCGCATATATTTAGTTGTATTAGTCATTAAACAAATAAGTACCCACATTCTCTTTCTTGAGCAATACAATCACTAGAAATCATTGGTACGAAAGGAGCACATGAAATACGATATTATAAACTTGTTATCGGTGGTCACAGAGAACCTTGCCGGATCTTTTGGCAATACATCACTTGATGCTCATAATATTATAATACTCGTAGTCTACTGTATTTATTCAAATAAAGTATTAGTTATGTTTCATTAAGGATGAGCTATAATATTGGATATGTAAAAGAATACATTTAAATATCGAATAAACCAATATTGAAATATTTCTTCTTGTTTTTAAATATTGGTTTACTTGATGATAAAATTTATTTTTGAAGTAAGGTTCATGTTGGAAATCTAAGTACTGTAAGCAATTTAAACTAAAAATTGTAGAAATATTTCTACCCTAGTAACTATTGAGAATAATAAATATTGATTTACATAACAGTTTAATATAGCTATCTAAACTTCATCTAGCAAATACAATGTCAAGGTGTGAAATATAACTTAGTAGATTTTAATTGAATAGCACAGTATTATGACTCCTTAGTTCTTACTTACGCAAACATATACATATCATATTTGAGAACCTTAATATTCACAACTTCCAGTAAGAAATCATAGTTCACCACTATTCTTTTGTTTCACAAGAAACCCGAGAAATCCAAGATAAACAGAGCTAATGTAAATTCAAAATGTAAACCTCGAGAACATAAAGTTGGTTTTATGAACCTTGTGTTCGTGACAGGGAAACACTGAGAAGGTAAAAACAATTTCACCTCGCTGTACCTTAAACCCGAATGTTTTCATTACATATGTGTAATCTTGCTATCAAAACTAAATCCGTAAAATTAAATACTTTCTATTTTAATAACTTTATTGTTACGTTTCAAAAGTAAAACACAGAGATACCATTTTAACAGTGGCGTTATTTGTATTTTATAAATAATGCAGTTAACAGCAAAGTTTAAATTTACACACAACCGGTTAGATTTAACGACAATAACAATAAAACCATAGTTTTCTAGAGTTTTCTAGTAATTCTGCCCAAAATCCGTCCTGGTTTTTACTCTTTATGGTTGGCTAAATTTGTGCATTATTAAATTTTGAAACACCATCTTGTTTCACCTTATTGTAAAGGTTTTAAAATAAAAAAAACTAGTTCAATTTTGATGGCAGGCTATTTTAACTGCCACATAATAATGTGGTTTTTCAGGAAATTTGAGCTATACTTTTTAAAACCCTCGTTTTGGGCGAATGACAAAGCCTCAAACGGTAAACCGTCATCAAATTGTACCCTTACACACCAAATCACCATGTGCAAAAGCCGTTCAAATAATATGGTGGTGGCGGAGGGCTTTCAAACATTATATATTTATAAAAAACACTGATGGTGGAACCGTTAAACAAGTTTCTCTCGTGTCTTCTTGCGGAAGTGGTTTCTTACTCCTAAATAGCTTTTAAAATTCCTAAAATATGACAACTTCATGAAAACGTAAATTGTTCTGTCCATAAAAAGGTTTTTTGGGCCAATATCTAACAATGCTAGCAAAATCCTTTCATCAAATTATACAACCATATGGTATCATAGCAGGCTAAGTACACGTATTACAGTGTATTTTTAATAAACTCGTTGGTAAATACAGCTGTCGGCTACACTCGAGGTTGGGGCTAGACTGGCAGTAAAGAAACTGCTTGGTCATCAACGAGTTTGGCCCAGATAACTGCAACTATGCTAACTCTAACTCAACAGTCAATATCTAAAATCCAATTTCAAGATTAACGGAATTGTAATGTTCTTGCTTTAACATTTTATGATACACAAGTACCGTATTTGTTTTTCAAACTGACCTAAAGAGAAGAATCACGTTTTAATAAAGTGACTCTGTCATAAAGAATGTGCAATTTCAACAAACAATACCACTTCATTGATTTATTAATTAGCGAAGAAACAGTATTGTTCAACTTACATTTGTCCAGCGATGCATCCCAAGTCGTTTATTTGCCGACGCGTTTCGAGAATAATTATCTCATCTTCATGGGCGTGAAACTATCTTCATCGCCATAGTGACACGTCACACTAAAGTATATTTAACACTAAGTTCACAGTACTCATTTAAAAAACATTTATCCGTCCCGCGTGTGTGTGTACTGTGAACTTAGTGTTGAATGTACTTTAGTGTAAAGTGTCACCACGGTGATGAAGATTATAGTTTTACGCCCGTGAAGACAAGATAATTATCGAAACGCGTCGGTAAATAAACGACTTCGGATGCATCGCTGGACAAATGTAAGTTGACTTCAAGAGCATCCCAAAAACCAATTGTAATCAAAACAGTATTGTTGTTTGGATGGAAAGAATATAATTTGTAAAAGAAGTTTTTATTTTTAAATACTAAATAGAAATACTAAATTCATAAATTCACTTAAAGTTTAAAATGGATCCTCAAATGTAATCAAATCCTTCCTTTAAATTCATTACTGAAAGATCCAATCCTCATTCTGTAAGAGACCTTGTGTTAGGAAAGCTTGTTAGTTACAAATTTGTTTGTAGCGTGACCTTAACAAGTACTCGTAGTTATTTAACCATAAAAAGCACTAATGCATAAATTATAGTGCATAATGCATGTAATGCATGCATAAAACATGTGACCAACTTAGGAATAAGACCGAACGTTTAACTCAATTATAGCTTCTCAGCCTTAATGACTTAATAATAATAACAATCACATAGTACCTACACTATGATGTGTTATAAAAACAGAAAACTATACCGGTAAGTTAAAATAGGTGAAAGCATCATGCGTGGAAATTACCGGCTAAAAACTAAAACCGCAATAACCTTTTATGAGAAAGCCTGACAAGAACATGTGTCCCTAACTACAGAACCTAAAACATACACTATATTAAGCTACTGTAAAGCTTGTGATATAAGCAAGTGCAGAACATTGCGTGAGTGAAACGTTTTATTAGCAGCAAGCCGCCTCCTCAGTAGGATCAGATTCAGGTTACAAAATAGCTGCAGTGTTTGCCAACACGAACTCAAGTACAATGTCACGCCGAGTAAGTTGCGTGTTGTACAACATGTATACTGATGACAGTAGCAAGATTCAGGATATACATTGTCTGAAACTGAAAACCCAAAGTTCGCAGGTTCGATCCTCGTCTCAGCCAACGGTCGGTAAGGTCACCGCAAAGGCTTTACAAGCCTACAAGTTGGCTAAGATAACTCTGTCCGTACAGATTCTTTGTATCATATAATGCGTACTTGTCTGATATCTGAAAGTGTACCATGTAAACAGGTAGCCGGATCTGATGAAAGATTGTGTAAAAAAATATTTTAAAATATTTTTGACTGACTTGTTCATCACTTAAGTAAAGTAATTTCTTGACTTATTTTTTATATTGTCGATTAAGGATACAGTTTGTAATATTGTTCAGGTATCTTTTCCGCTATTATGGTTAATCGACAATCAAAAGCTCATAGCTTTACATGTTAAGAATCATTTAAATCTACGCCAACGATGTTCGCATTTAATTTAGAATCCGACGACTTGTTAATTAGCTACAATCTAAAACAGTCAAACAAGAACACATTTTAGACGGTCACTTAACACCATGCTATAAGGCTATGGTGTTAACCCAACTCAAAAGCACCAATAGATTTTGTTTTATGGTGTTGGTCCAACTGAAAGAATTAAAACCCAAAACGTATTTTATATCTGGGTGCCAAATCCGATATTACTATTTACCGAATTTGAAGTGTGCATCACAAAACAAATTTGACTTAGGAATCCATTTTGCCCCTGCTAATGGTAGCCACTCATAGTTAGGCTAAAGTAACCAAAGGAGAAGTTTCACTACAATAATATCACACCAACATTAACAAAGTACAACAAACTTCTTACTGATATCACTAGTGTTCACTGTCTAGCTGTACAGTTGAAGGGTTTCATACTGCGAAATTGAATCCTCAAAAGCATCACAAGACTATTGCGTCACACGGAATCCCTAATGACAAAACTCAGTATTTCTCTTGATAATGTATTTCTCTCTATTCATTGAAGCTTTAGTTAGCTGTTACCACGTGCCGTGTGGTATGCAGACATAATGCTTATAACTGTGTGAACGCTTTCAAAGATATAAACTTTTATACTGAGCTACAGTTTTGCAAATATTTTGTAGTTTCATTGTTGAATTTTCACGTTAGATACAGTAGCTAGAGAAATATATTAGGGTGACTTGGTTCCTTCCATTTAAGCATTTAAAGCTTGTTTACATAACGCTGCTTTTTATGTTTAGTTAAGATAAAAGTTGATGCAATGGTGAAGAAAAAGAGGCATTATAAAGGCTGGGAAAGTGCCAGCTCAATTTGGCTGGAACAACTTTCTACAGGAAAGGGGCTCTAAATGGGAAAAGATCCCTTCGTTTTACTGTATTTTCTGAAATGTATGAGTTTCTAAATCGAGGTTTTAAATTCATAAATATTCAACCTGTGTCAAAAGTCCAGGCAAACCATAACATATCCTTACTTTGTTTTGTACTGTGTAGGCCCAAAATTGTAAATATACCAACTATTTATACTTTATAAGTCTAAAAGTGAGTTTTTCTGTTCGTCGAAGACCATTGCTACAAATTAAATAAGTTGTTCGCTTTTAGAACAAAACACAACAGCTGATCACCGCGTTAATGCAAGAGCATCATGCAACTGTACACATTTACACAAACATTAACCTGCAGGGTTAACTCGACTTGTGCGTGCTGAACTGTCAATGTTTCTAGATGGACTTCGACTTCCAGAATGTTTGTGCAACAGCAATTGTCAATAAATCAGAGCAAGTTGGAGAAGTATAAATGTAGTACTCAAAAAATGTAAGAACACTTAATAAGAGTATCATTTACTAAAAAGATATCAGCATTGTTGTGCTTTGCTAACACAGTGCGTACAATGTACACCACAATACAGAATATCAACTAAGCTAACTACTATATAATGCTGCTAGCAACGTTAGAACTGTCCGTTGCAATACATAGGACAGAGACCACCGCTTTGTCAACAATCAGCTTGTACTAAATAATTGACCATTTGTTGTGGGATCAATCACGATCGATCCATCTTTTGATACACCATTATGTTTTTCAAATATACTCGTAGGTAACAAGAGTTGTTAGCAAATTATCATTGAAAATAGAGGTGTTTATTTCTTTTTCGAAACAGAACGAAACATCGTTGGAAAAATATTTGCAAATTTGAGCTTCCCAACTACCTCCTGAGTCAAATGAAAAATAATTTTATATGTACAATGTGCTATATGTGTGTCTGTCTGTATATGCTTGTGTGTGAGCACTCTACAGGTCGCATTTGTTGTCCGAATATCACGAGATTTAGTACAAATGTCCCGTTTGCAAATATCTAGGTTATGTTTGTTTAAGGTTCAGGTTTGGCTCAAAGAGTTTGTTAATCGGTTGTACACATATTTGGTACGGTATTATGAGTGTTTATACAAAGTTTAGTCAAAATAGGTTTATAAATACAGTTCTTTTAGCATCTCATTTATTGAGGGAAAGACACTTTTGTGGCTACGACTTATCTGGTTAGGAAACTTGATCTAGATATTAACAAAACGAATATAAGTACTAAACTTCGTGAAAAAAGGACGAAAAATGCAACCTATCGAGTGGTTACATGGGTGTAAAATGGGATTGAAAAAAGCACGTCTGGTCTAATAAAGAATAACGGGGTAAGTCTTATAGCAAATTCGAAAGGATTCACGGTAGCACTTGTGACTACTTGTCGGCTACGTTTATTGTTAGCAACAGTTATATATTAACCTATTGCATATCCAACCTATTATCTTAAAGCCACATGCACTCGCCTTAAAGCTATATTGGTTGTATATCAAACGTTTAAGATATAAAAAGCTATAATTCCAATAGCGTATTCAAAATCTAAGTTCAGTGTAGCATTTTGTTAAACTACATTGATACACAGTTAAATACATTGCTGTTAACAGTTAAATACACAGACATTTGCTACAGTTTGCTATTTCCCAGTTGAATGTCTCGTTTCATTAAACGATGTTTGACAGATGACATACAGCTGATGAGAAGGTTTCATATTGCAACACGAGATAAACATCACGTGACTATTACAGAGATCCCTGCAATGACAAACTGTGGAGAAGCAACACACGGAATCTGTAATCACTTGTCTCACTCACAGTTTCTCACTAATGTATCGCTTCTCAACACACTGCACTTTATGTTAAATAGAACGTATATCGTAATAAATAACAATTACAATCTACCTTAAGCCTAAACGTTTTTTATTAACATAAAAGATCTAAAACTAAAGTTTTAAAACTAAATTATATATTTTTAAAGTTAAAATAAGGTGTTATTTATTTCGTTCCATTAATGACGCATTATTAAAAGCAACTTCTTTAACGGATTTTTCATCGATCGTCGATATTTATAGCCAATTGTATTGCCAGTAATTATATTTTAAAGTAAACCTCAACAATGCATTATTTCATTTGTAACATGTGAACATATTTTAATTCAACGGTTTTATGGGTGTACCACTATAAATAATAACAAAATGATACAAGACGTTTTGTCTGGACTATGCCAGACATCATCAGTTTAATTTTAATATTTAAGTAATTGTAGAAAGAATAAAATTGTATAAAGTGGTTAAAAAGTATAAATGTAACAAACAAACAAGCAATTTTTCCAGATGGATGTTGGTAAACTTAATCAGATGACTGTTTTCATAATGTTGAATAGAGGTATCCAAGATTGTGACAGTTTATATGAATTGTCTTTATGGTTTAAATTATTTGGGTGCTTCTTAATTTCAATTGCCTCTCTCACAATCCTGGTCAAATAGTGATTTTCTCTAGCCAGTTGTTTTGTGTCTTCAAATGCAATAGCACTTAAATTCATTTTAAAGTCCGATTACATTTATTATTTTCCACATATGATGGTAGTTCCAATTTTCTATCGATCTAAAAGAAAATACTAAAGATCCGCGTATTTCATCAAGACACAAGTATTTAACTGCATGGCTCAGGTAATTAATATAAAAACTGGAAAAGAGCTGACCCATAAATAGATCCTTAAAAGAAATCAAAACTTTATTTTTCTTGTAGTTTATAATATGGTATCATCGAAATAATGCTATCCGATACGGTTTTATCCGTAAAACAAAAGACATTCTATATCAATTGTGTGGTGCGTATTATAGTTATGTATGCCCATCACCGTAATTTGGTGTAAATGCACAGATAATGAACATCATTACATATTTATAAGAGATAATGTATACACGTTTGCTAACAACGCTTTTTACCTGAGAAACAAGCTATATTGTAATACTTAATATGGAAAGTTGGTTTGTTGTGTGTTAAGTTTATGAACACCGTTTATGCGTCTTAGATAACTGAAGAAATGGTTGTTTAGAAATAGTCAAATAGTGCTGTAAAAGCCTGGACCTATGCCAGCGTAATTTTGTCATAAGAACTTTCTACAAGCAATAGGTTTTGCATTGAAAAATAATACTTTGTCCGGATGGTTTTCTAGGACAATTTCTGGCTTCAAACATAAATATACCCACTACCCATAAACACTCAACGTGAAAGTTAAAAGAAAGACCATCGCCAAATGTTTCGTCAGTCAGCAAACATTTATACCCACAGTTAGCTGGACCTCTTAGCGACGCGTGCTTTATTTCCACGGCTATATTTCCTTAGATCATAAAAGAAACGCTAAACAATTTAACCTCAAGTCATGAAAAAGATACAGCGTTGTATAATACCGGGTGTTTCTAAAAGAACTCCTTGATTTAAAGTTTTATTAGTATACAGTATAGTTAAAATAATAGTTATTAAACATACATATAATTAAAGAGAATATTCTCAAGTTTTTTTTGATACCTAATAAAGTTCTATATGAGCACCATTTGTTGCCCTGGCCACGTCTAAACGATAATTAGTTTCTTCCCAGGTATTCAACAGCATATCAGGCGTAACGGATGCTACAGCTTCAACAATCCTCTCCCTCAGATGATCAATGTCACGGATCTTCTCAGAATACACAATGTTTTTACATGTCCCCAAAAGGAAAAATCTAGTAGAGTCAGATCTGGGCTCCTAAGTGGCCCTGCAATAGGCCCACGTCTACAAACCCACCTGTTAGGAAAACGCAAGTTCAATGCATCACGGACACGGTTGCTGTAGTGAGGTGGCGCGCCGTCTTGTTGGAAGAAAATTGGTCCCTTTTCTTCTATGTCAACTATTTGTGGGTAAACGTATAGTTCTAGCATGTCACAATAAATATTCCCATCAACTGTTTTCTCCGCAAAAATGAAAGGTCCAACGTCTGATATGCTGTTGAATACCCGGGAAGAAACTAATTATCGTTTAGACGTGGCCAGGGCAATAAATGGTGCTCATATAGAACTTTATTAGGTATCAAAAAAACTTGAGAATATTCTCTTTAATAATTTATATATTTAATAACTATTATTTTAACTATACTGTATACTAATAAAACTTTAAATCAAGGAGTTCTTTTAGAAAGACCCGGTATATTCCTCAAATAGTCCTAAAAAATTCTTCAAACGATTACAGCCGATATATAGACTCAGATCCTTAACACCATATACTGTACATAGGCTACTAGATGTTTTAGCATTAATATATACCAAAATAATAACTCGTTTGAACTGACAACAAATTTTAACTAGAAAAATAAATTAATAATAATAATAATGATATGTTTATTGTCACATTTTTTACAAAATAAATTGTTTCTATGACATGACAAAATAAAGAAAAGAAAGTTAAAAGAAACAACAAAATTAAAACAATGATAACAACAAAGTTCTACGACCACTGGTAAGACCTTGGAAGGAAAGTATAATTTAAATAATTTTCAACTAGCTGTCCAAAAATTCTTGTACGCTAAAAGTTTTTGAATTAAATATTTCTTAAGGTTATTTTTTATTGTACCTACACCGCAGCTTTGTATACTCGTATTGTCAGGTAATTTATTGTATAATTTTCGGCCGGCTTCAATAGGAAGCTTATCATAAATATGGAGTCTGTGATAATTTGGCCTATATGATTGGTTTCTAATATTGTATGTATAATTTGGTTGCTGATCAAAGGAAAATTTTGATAAAAATAACAATACCGTGTCAAAATTTATTGAGACGGTAAAGGTAAAATTGATAAAGTTTTAAATGATTCCTTGCAGGGATAATTAAGACGAGATAAAATTCTCATTGCTGTCTTTTGCAAAACAAAACTCTTTGGGTTTTGTTTCAGAGCAGTTACCCCACAAAGAGACTCCATAAGAAATATGGGGATAAATAATTCCAAAATATGCTAATTTTAAAACATCTTGAGTACAATATAATGACAGCCGCCTTAGTAAAAATAAGTCCTTAGACACTTTATTACAAACTGAGTCTATGTGTTGATCCCACGACAGTTTTTTATCTAAGCATAAACTTTAATAAAAATGTTTGCTTTAAAACTATAAGAAAAGTGCAAAACAGTTATTTTTAAAGTAATCTCAGTTTCTCAAATGCACTTAAATAACAAATTGCTTCGTGATGCACTTCAGCCTTAGTGTTTACGTGACATACAGCTGATGTGAAGGTTTCATATTGCAACACGAGATAAACATCACGTGACTATTGCGGAGATCCCTGCAATGTCAAACTGTGGAGAAGCAACACACGGAATCTGTAATCACATGTCTCACTGTACCTCTCAATAATGCAAACCTCTTTTAGTTTTGTTGAATTGAAGCGAAGCCAAAACGTTCTTTTGTTTTTGTAAGCGTTCTTTTGCAGGTAAAGAGACGTTTTTATAATAATTATTATTGTAAACAACATTTAAAGTTGAAAATTATACCTCTTAATGGTCCACTTCAGCTTCGCAGCGACGCTTGAACGCAAGGGTCAGCAATAATAAAAAATACGCTAACCCTTTAATTGTTATAATAATTCAAATTTTTTTGTAATGTTTATTCTTTGTGTTATCTGTGTTTCTCTTAACAGCTGATTATAAATTGTTTATAACAATACTTAAAACTAGTTTGTTTATGTTTACGTCACAGAAATGTACCATTACTGTGAACTGTTGAATAAAACCAATTTAGTCTTGATTTACTATTCTTTTGTTTCATAACACCTGTTAAAGTTAAAATTAAATAGTTTAATTTCTTTTTAATCTAAGAAACTTACCATACTCGTAAAGAGATTTTTCTAAATTATGCGTTTTAAGTGTACAAAATGGAGTTAAAAAGCACTAAAACCTGGAGAACTTTAAAGTATTTGTTGTAAAACTATTAAACAACTTATGGGAAATTGGGCTCCATGCACGTGTCAAAAAACCCTCTAGTTTTCACAAATGTCATGTTTATTATTGTAAATATTATTTTAAAGATTGAAAATGGGCTACCCTAAACTCTTGTCTGCGCGGCGTTTGACAGTTAGGCTGCATGTTTTGTAAGAAGGACCGTTGTTTAGCCAGCTGTTGTTACGTGCGCGGTGTCGGGTGCTCTTGTGCGAACGAATTCAGGCTTTCTCTGAGGTGACTACTCAGGCGAAAACCGACATGTTTTTCATAGAAACTGTTCCGAACAATCGTAAGTAAAGTACATGTTGAAATACGTTTTACTACGTATATGTACGAGATAGGAATATCTAGGCGTAATATCCGTTAGTCCATGAAAGTGTTTTACATGCATTGTGCTTTTTGTATTCCAAGAAGAAAGTTGAAACAACGTTGAAGAAAGAAGGACATTGTAAAAGGCTGGGAAAGTGCCAGTTCAATTTGGACGGAACAACTTTCTACAAGCAAAAGGGTTCATAGGCCTATCGTAAAAGTACGTATCTTTGACAAATACATTGTATGAGAGTCCTCTACATGTAAACACTGGTTTGGAAGAGTTCTTAATAAGTTCCTTATCTGGAACAGAATGATTCGTTTTATTGACTTATTAAACACCGTTATTATCACCAAATGACTTAGTAAGCCTAGCACAGTCTGAGTGCTCGCAAAGTATATTTAATGCACGTGTAAATATGCAAAACCTAAATTCAATCAAATTCTTACATTGATGTGGATTTACAAAACGTAGTACTAGTAAAAGAGATGCCTTCTTTTTTAATTAGTCAACGTTTTTATCAATGCAGAGTGTGGCAAAACGTTATGGTCAACTGAACTCGAATAGTATGTAGGCTGTTCTAATGGTGGCAGTCAATCATATGATTCGTCACACTTCCCATACTATTTTAGTCACCCTGAAAGTTTAGATTAGAAAACCTCAAGACCACGTTGTGCGAGCGAACTTTAAAAAATAAAACAGTCTCTACAAAGTAACTTTCACTGAGGTGTTTTTGTCCCATGCAACCACGGCATTCACCGTGTTTCTAGTGTGAAGAAATTTTTTTTAAAGTGATCATGATTTGAAATCTTGAAAATTTATTTCGTACGAATTGGTCTTATGCGTCGGTTGAGCAGTCACCAGGACTTTTGGCAAAGAAGATTTGAAGTTTGAAAAGGATTCATAAACAAGTGTATCTTTCAATCTTACAACACTGTGATGATTCAACAATTATGGCACTATGTTTAGGAAACGCAAGGGGTTTGTTCGTTCGTTCCATGCACAAGTTCGCCTCGCGGCAGTTCTGACCAGAAGCGACAATTCCATCCTTGTGGGACTGCAAAAGTCCTATTGCAGTCCCAACCAAAGGTGTCCCCACACTGCAACCTAAAGTGAGCTCTGCCCCGGGAGCCTCGGAAAGGAAAGGTGTAAACAACTGCCCCATACCCTTTTGGAGCTTAAAGACTACATAGGTAGTTGAGAAAGGAAAAGCTGTGCTTATGAATTAATAGTTTTTAATCGAACCAATGACAATCTAAAGTGTATCGTCGCTGATGACTGATGATTGTTGGTTTTAGTGTATTATAAAAAAAAAGAAAATGATATGCCCTACTACAGTACCATGTATTTACCCATTTCCTCAATACCATTTGCCACAACCTGTATTATTAAGTGATTCCTTTACGTACGCAAACACAACAAAGAAAACAACTGTTCACGCAGGTCATGGAAAAACATCATCGTACTGTTAAACTTGCACAGATATTTACCTCCAGAGGTAACTCGTTCTGTGCGTGCCATACTTGTTGACGTTCTTTAGCCTCTGACTATAATGTTGTTGATAATCCATCAATATTTGAGCTTCGTGTACCGTTTAGCTAATAATAACGTTCAATAATGACTTTCAATAAGTACTTGCACATGGAACTAAAATCTAAAAAGAGGCTTTTATTGTGGTTCACTTAGGGTTGAGTCTATAAAAACTCATCAAGTCATTGATCAGCGGAATTACCCAAACGTTGTTATGGCTAGCATATAATGTTCAAAACGTATATATTTCAACTAGCTTGGTTTCACACCAAGCGGCAGCCAATAAAGTCGAATTAAGTGCTTGAATACTATAAAATAAGTCAAAACAAAAAACACCTATGTTTTTCCGGCATAATTTCAGCTAAGCTAGTATTGACTAAGCTAGTATTATAAAACTTGCCACCCTTGGACAATGAGTTACAAATCTATGAACTAAACTCATTGATGCCAACTTTATTGAAAAGCATAAAAAGTTATTTTCCGAGCTGGACATCAACGTGGGCTGATGTCATTAATTACTAAGATAATCTGTATCATAGAAAATAGACATTACAACTGTTTCTTTGATCTGAAAAAGGTAATCGAGTAGATTTTTTGTCTTCTCTGGGTGTCGGTTGGTAGGATTTAAATTTCTTTCAAAGTTATGTTTGAGACAGGTAAGAATTAGTGTTAAACCTACGAAAATTATCTCTATCTTTCACTTCTACTCATTGCACTGAGAAGATAGTTGGTCCTTGAACCAGGAGTTGGTTGTGGTTTCAATAGCTTTTACCTTATTAGGCTACTTTTAGGGCTTGCGAGTATCAATCTACAGGAAAATTGCTGCGCAAGCTGGTTGATGAAGTACTCAATGTACGCCTTCTACCCAATCAAAGTGAGATCCTGCTTTCTATATTTCCGAAATATGACTTAGTATGTAGTGAGCCTAGACATGACAAATACGAAAATTTAATTATTTTCATTTTACATAACGTAGCCTAAGATTTACAAAATACATTGAAATCACGATTGCCAGTGGTAAGACCTAGACTAAACGCAAGGTTCTTTACAAGGTTTAATTTACCAATGAACTAAACTTCCATTCGTTAACATCCCTTAGCTAACTTAGATTTTGTTAAATATAAGTTAAATTAAAAAGTTGAAATCCGATATATGTTGGTAAGGAATACTAACCAAGCTAGCTGATAAAGAATGCTGCTGGCAACGTTAGGGCTGTCCGGTGCAGTAAATAGAATTGCTTTGTCATCAGCGAGCTTGCCCTAGATAACTGCAACTTTGTTAACGCTAACCCAGCACTCGTTATTACATAATACACAATTTCAAGGCTGAAAACTGCTTATATTATCATTAACCTTAATATATCAGTTTTTATTCTTATTCCGAAATATTACGTTTGTTAGTAAACATTACTACTCTACTAAACCTTTCGTGAAAGGTATTCTGTACAATTTCTTTCCCTAAAGCCCATCAGAAGGGAGCTAATTTCCAGCTCAGTCTAATTTAACCATAAAGGCCCGGTTTGTAATGTGCACAAGACTATTTATATATTTGTTGTATATAATGTTAAATAAAATAATATAAAATAAATAAATAAACGTAAAAGTAAATTAATATTTGGAACAGAAGAGGAGGTATTACTGTACCATATTCCAAAGGAAGGACTCTTATTTTTCTCCTTGTTCCATGAATACGAAGTGAGACGGCCCGCGTGACTGATAGTTGGCTTTGTAATTTTAGCTAACTTAGAACTTGAGAAGACGGCTTGCACCATTTGCTTGCCAGAGTTTCACTCGTTCTTCTCTGGAACGGTGCGTATTCTTTGTGAAGAACTCCTTCGGTCGAACAAATCAGAGGTGTGAAGATTCCTCTAACATATTCAGCTGCATTGTTACACTTCGTGTGTTTCTGCATTGCTTGCGTTCATAATAGAGGCTAGTTTGCCAATCTTGGTTCATATAAAAAGCAGCGTCAGCATTAATATTGCGGTTGTCAATACGCTACCCTCTCAGCCCCCCAGATACCATTAACTCTTAAGTCAGCACGTAAAGCAGGAACATTGTTAGCTAGTGATTCTTTGAGTTTCAGAAAGTAATTAGTTGTACAATTCTTTCACTCTGAGTTTTGGTATAAATGTCACTGTTTACTTTAGCTTCCTTTCTTACAGTTTGTTGTGTGGATAAGTGATCGTTATTGCCTATTTCTAATGGCGACTGTCCATCTTTTTGAACAGGGGAAGTTTATTCCTCCAAGACGAGTAGGGAGAGAAAAATTTCATTTTCCGCTTTGAGATTTCTTGCAAAAAGTATTTGTTGTATAATTTGTATAATTTTGTCGTAGTGTAAGAATAAAAGTTTTACTAGAAGGGGGCAGGTTTGAAGCAGGTCATGTAGCGTGAGGTAGCTGGCTGAAATAGCACAGTTAGCTGAGGACACTGACACGACTAGATGTCGTGCACCATGAAAGTACAATCCGTTTTTCTTATATAAATCTGCATATAATATTTCGTTTTTTTCTCTGGAACATGTAGTACCAAAGAAGAATGTGTTGGGTAGAGGAAAACGTAAGAACAACTTTGTAGGTTCCATTAGAAAATACTTACAAGGAAAGGTAAAGGACTAAAATTTATTGTTAAACGATTAAAACAATAAAATAGATAAAGTTTGTCATTTTTGATGAGGCAAGTTTAGGAATACACAGTCCTAACTACCAATCAATATCGACTTTTACCTAGCGTTACCTAAAGGTCACTTAACGAACTGTTAGTGGTGACGGCGGGGATCAAACCTAAAAAGCTAAAAAAAAGTACAAACTGATTTGAAAGTGTGTGATAAGGAACTAAAATAAACATTTGATGTAATTAATTATCACTAAAAATAAACTTAATGGACTATGAAACACTATAAAATAACTTATTGAATGTAACACGGAGTTATTCGTGATGTGCTGTGATATCGGGTAGTTTTGCCTGCTATTGACAGAATCAGGAAGTCAGGGTATGGTTTATTACGAACACGAAAACAGCCAATCTTGGCAAATAACATGACTCTTTCCAGGTCACCGGAAATTGAACAGCGAGAACATTACTTTTGGCAACATCACATTCCTTGTGTTCCATTCAGATACAAAAAATACATTAATATAACTTTTCCGCTCTTCAAGTTCAATCAAAACAATAATTTAACTGTGTGTAATAATAAATTTGTATACGACGACAAATTTTAACACGTGTGTGACCGAACAACAGTAGTATTGTTAGGTGGCCTGTTGGCATGATGAAACATTACATCAAAACAAACAGGTTTTTTAAAGTCTAGGTACCACTCATTCACGAATTTTCAAAATCCACGAGGCCTGCAAACGTGGAAGAGGTAGGAAATCTCCAAACACTCTAAACGCACACCAAGACTGGTTGTGAACTCCTTCGCTTCTGAGGACTAACGAGGTGAAATATGATATATATTTTTTCAAGTATCATATTTGTGAATATGTTTTTTTATTTAATTAAAACAATTGGACTGCTTCAACATAAACAAGAAGACTATACTCAAAATTCGCCTAAACATCGCTAATGAAACCGACGCGTTAAAATATATCCATACCTTTTACTTATTTATCATTATAAAACCATTATAACTCAATTATCGCGTTTACCTTGTCAGGCTTTGTCTGTCTCCATTATACTACGGTATAAGTAGTCAGAAACTTACAGATATGTGCAACTTTTAACCATGAGTACATGATTCTATTTAAAAGAGTTGTCATTGCTATTTGCCAGTTATTTAGTGTTATACCACTCCCAATAATATTTAAATAATTTGAAACCTATTCTGGCGGAAAAAAGACAAACTATTGCAAATAACAGTCGAAAGTTATGAAAGGTATTTCACGGAATTGGTCACGAGTTAATTTTACTTTCACCAAACACAACATTATTATCAAACTGATTTCAATAACACTAACAAACTAGAATGTAAAAAAATGCCATAAAAGAATGTGTTTTTTGAAGAACGTTCAACAATATAAAGTTTAATTAGAAACATCAGCTGGTGCCTTGCAACTATCAGTGTTTCAGAGGCCAGAAACATAAATATCAACCGTTTTATCACTCCTAATACTATTAAGCCAATTATCGATCTATTCTCTATAAAATGACAAACTGGTTGTAAAACCCAGGCATGTCCACTGATTTACTATTCATCTAATGTTATCTCTCAAGGTCTGACTGCCTCTCGAGGTTTATAGTTAACTTTACTCTTAAAACTTGTGCCTTTGGTACGTTTGGGGCCAAACTCAAAGAGGTTTTAAAACAGTTTAGTACGTAATATAGTTTTTTTATTTTATTGTATAACTAGACTAAGATAGGTTTAAGATAGTCTCTGTAAATTAGTACTTATACTGAGAGACGCTGTAATGAAGTAATTTTATTTAACAGTCAAATTACATCGAATGCAAGAGAAAATGCTTATAAACAATCCCTCATGGTTTGACTAGTTATAATAATCATAACAGTACAAATTATCCCTACAGATCCAACTATTATCTTTGGAAGCACGTAAACTTATAAAAGGCAATGAAGGAAGGAAGGCCGCAGGTGCGTGTAGAAAGTTTCTGTTCAGTATTTATAGCTCGGCCATCTAGGAGCAGCTCCGGTAATCGAACTTGAGGATTTATTGCTTTTATGGACAAATGATACGTTCCTCAGAGACTTGTCATTCGTATCCCATCAAGACCCACGTGCTTCCACATGTAAGGTTATGTTACCATAGTTTTGAAACGCGTTTAATGTGTTTTATCAAGTTAATACAGAAAAGACAAGTAGTGTCGTTCAAATTCAATACACGACTACTCTCTAGTCGCCATTTCGTTTTTTATGCCTTGTTCAAGGGGTTATTGTGAACACATTTTGTAACTGAAAAGGCTTTTACGGTTATGAATGAGCAACGATTACTTTTAATACAGACCACACTAAGAAAAAGTAAACGCCTTGCCGGCTTCTTTAGCTGGGCTACGTAGCAAACGTTAGAGCCGGCGCTCAGTATAATAATTAATATGCTTGACAAAAGCAAAACCACCAACTCATGTATGTGACATTTAAAAATAATTACATTTAACATAATCTATTCAGTACAAGAACAAATATATAGTTGAAAGAAATTTATTTGCGGCCATTTCTGAATTTGGAGTAATAATTAGCCCAACTTTTATATAACATGAGGGACTAATATCCGCTTAGGCAAAGTTGAAAACCTAATCGTGTATTTAGGTTTTAAATCAAATCGGAATGGTAAGCAAAGAAACCCGATATTTAGTTATTAGTTATTGACGATAATTAATGCCTTATCAGCTAATTCATTAATAAATATCTAATTTTAATGCCATCCGAACATGCATGTGTGTCATAAACAATAACCAAGTCACGGAAGAGGATCTCGCTTATGTACTGTATTGCAAAATACTATTGAAAATATTGGTGTTATCAAACAGAAAACTTATTTGAAACGTACCCTATGGAAAAGGAATTCTAACAACGAGTACTTTATAGGAGAGTCTTTGTAACACAGTAGTTAGTACATTACCTAAACATAAGTAAAGACCAATTCATGCAGCCTTTTCTTAAAATTTGAGTTAGTCACGTCCCTGTCAGAGTTAACTGTTTACATGCGAGTGACGTAGATAGACAATTGGAAGTACAAGTATACGGACGTGAAGATACCAAAATAGCCTCTCTGGGGTTCAATTTCCGGTGACCTGGAAAGCGTCGTGTTATTTGCCAAGATTGGTAGTTCTCGTGTTAGTAATCACCCCAGGTTCTCAGCTCTTTTTTCTAATAACGTCTTTCTTACTTACGTGAAAATGTTACGGGTCTTAGTTGATATTAGTACTAGGTCATAGCTGAAATTCGGTATTCTAACTAAAAGTGGAGGTAACTTATTTGAATATAGACATTGGGACAGTTAAAGACCCAACACTCAAAAGTATTTAAAGTACTCAAAAGTTGTTCTTAAAGTAATAGCACAGTATATATATTTCTTGTAAATTTCCGTCAATGTTTAGTGATTGTTGAATTCCTTCTGGTACATTAAAGCTTGCATAGTCAACTCATATTCTGTCATAAGTCATATTTTAACGTACAACATAATTTTATTCAAAAACAACATTGCTTTAACACAATAAATTGGTTTAGCTTAAAAGAAACAACTGGAACACTGGTTTCTGTCAGTCAAGGTTGAGGTAAAATTGATTAAACTATTGTGGTAAACATTTATTTAGTTGAAAGAGGAAACTTTTAATGGTAAACAAAAGAAACCACTCTCTGTAATGTGAAAGTTAGAATAAAGCCAAAGTTACTTTCAAACAAATAACAATTTAAGTCTAGATAGATTTCCATTAGGGAAATAAAGTCCCTTTCCTTGTGCGAAAGTAATACTGCTCAAGAAAAGTTTGATGGGAGAAGTTAAGGTATTTCTTGTATGACGGTTGCATAACATGTATATGTTTTACGCAAAAAATATTTATTTATTTGGCCTACTTACCACATTTGCTTGTTGCATTTTGACTCATGTAAATCTGCAGGTTTCAACACAAAGGTTTAGCGCTAGTTTTTAACTACATCAGGATCCCTTCCAGTCCACCTGACACTCATAACTGTAAAAGTTCATTGGGTGCAGATCGGGGGGTTTCGAGAAGAAAGTAAAAGGGCTAGAACAATACCATTTTTGTAGGTCATTCATTCCAACCCTTCCAACTACAGGCCCATATCGGTTTACCTTGCTATTGAGAAGACTTTTGACGCATGTGCCAAATCACCTTAATAACCTTTTAAAACGAATAGTTTTATGTGCTTTAAGTGTCTGTTTTGCCTTTAGGCCTTCTAAATTTACGATAACAGCTGTAAAAGAACTTAATTCAAGTGTGTCTAAACCTTTTAGACAAGTACTCATAGTAGGCGATGGTCTTCAAACCGCCTTAAGTTAGGTATTTTGCCGAATTTCCAACCACGTTCCTGGAGTTGGGCTGGTGAGTTTGGGGGAGGAGAATGCAGAGCTTATGTGGTTAACAGATGGTGCGCTTTATGGACTAACTTTGTCTTTCTTCTACATCCTACAACTTCGTAGAGTGCTTCATATGTGACCAGCATGCTGATTATGTGTACTCACGTTAGAGAACAATCCACTGGTTCTTAGATGTAGGGCCGTTTGTTATGAATTGAGTGTTTAGTCATAAGCACCATCAAAATGTTACTTGTCTGTAAAAAGTGATCAAGAGTAAATAGTGTTACGTCGTATTTAGTTTTAAATTTTAAAAACGTTTAAATAAGATGTTTGTGGTAGTTTTGTTGTTGTTTTCATGTGACACCATAGTTCAGCTGGTATAAACTAAAAACTAGACTATTATTTTCAAAATGTCTCTTAATTTTGCTCAATTTAGTCAACAAGTTAACCATCGTTTAGCATACTAAGTATCATTGTGCATTGTTAAGGAAGGCCAACAAATAAGGCTTCATTTACCGTATATATGTACATAATGCTAAATACGTTGTGCCTCATATATTTACAAATACCAACAACTGAGTATAAACAATGTGAACACTGTACAATTTACTAACCTCAGTATAGAAACACACCTTTGTCAAGTTTGAAGTGGTCATGGTCAGACATTGATGGGCTACAACCGCACAGACCACAGAGTGTCCACCACACTTCACAGATTTGCATCTGAGCATAGTTACACGTACTCTGTCTGCTTACTGCTTCATTACATTACACAGTATACAGGGTGTTTCAAAATATCTCCCATCTAAAGTTTGAACGACTGAAGTGCTTTACACAAGCTTTGGCGCATGTTAAAAGAATATTATGAAGTACTTTTTGGCGGGACAGGTATTTTTCAAAAAAAAAATTAGGTTTCGCCTGTTAGACTGAGGGTTTTCATAATAACACCGTTCTCGATTGGCAATCAAAACATATACTAATTTTTCCCAAATAAATGGCTGCCAACAGATTACCGGTATAGCTTTTGAAATATAAAAACTAAAGGTGAGTTTGGTTGAATCAGACCAAGGGCTTTTTAAATGGTGCTAATCGGGTAGTTTCTAGAACCTTACAAACCCGTTAGCTTTCCTTAACTGTTTATCGTGTGATATTTTGTTTTATGCGTCCGAAACCTATCAAGTTGCCCTTGCCCCTCGAACCCAAAATTTTATCATTTTGGTTTCTTGCCTGCCAATTTCACAGTCGGCAGCTCTTTATCTTAACAATATCTCTTTGTCAGTTTTGGCCGATTCTAAACGGAACTTTGGAAGATATACAAGTAGTTCTTTTTTTTCGCCCATAAAATGACAGGTCACGCAGTAGGGATTCTTAAATGGACTGTTTTATCTTTCGTTAAGTATTTATGAAAGTATTTTACCTTTTTGCTGGCAATCTGAATAAGTTAAACCATTACATTTATAGAAGCCCAAGTAAATTTTAGTACGTCCAACACTCATGTTTTACGTAGGTTGGGAATGAATTTTGACAGCTAGTTATATAAATTGCCTATTTCCATGCGTTTCACTTCTTTATTCAAGCTTTTGGGGTTGATGCCGATGAAGTGCGGTCAAGATTTAATAAACAAGAGACTTAAAAAGATCAGCCTTCTACAAATTATACACACGTAATTCGACTAACTTACTCTTTTTAAAAGACTTTTTACAACAATGAACAATAAAGACAACCTTTATTTATTACAACCTTTAATAGCAAAAAGACAGGTAATGACAGAAACATAGTTAGTGGCACATACCACAAAGGTTCTTCCTATTAGCAACAAATCATTACTCAAGTAATCACATAAAACTTAAAAGCTTGGCAAACATTATTATTAAATATTACGCAATTTTTAAATTTTGACTTTTTATCACCGGCTAAATATACGATCCAGCCTTTACCATTAATCGTGATTACACTTTATCATATGAATCGCATTATAGGTTTGGTTTCAATTTAAATCTCCACCAGCAACCTAACATTTCCAGTTGGTTCCAAACAGTGGTTATTTGCAACGATTGGTTTGTAGCGTGTTCGTAATGAGCTGTTCTTTCCCCACCGCAGAATAACAAATGTGCAATGCATTAAACATGTTGATTTCTTTCACTGATAAGCTAACACTATTTTTGAAGTGTTGTTTCTGAATTACAGAATCACGTCTCTGAAACGTGTTATGATCTAAAATCTAAATGATACATGGTTTGAATGAAAAACATTATAGATTTAATAATTATATTGAGCTCTGATGGGATTTTGGTTTTAAGGTATTGTGGGTTAACTATTGGAAAGCTTTTAAATTCCAACTACTAGTATTGCTCGTAAATCGTTGTAATAACTATGATAAACACTTTTTGTAGTGCGAATATTTTTATAGATTTGTTTTGCTATTAGTGTTTACGTTAGTGGTTTTTCACTGAAAAATGTTTTCCAGGGTCAAGATATTGTTTTAGGTTTGAGTCAGATAAATAATAAAATTTGGCCTAGGCAATTGCTTGCTTAGAAGTTATATGGTGTGTTGAAATAAAAAAAAATAAGATATCACGCAAAACACCGTTGCTTCTTCGATCCATTAAACATGTTTGCCAACAACTTCTTATTTCAAATACCTGTATCAAAAAATATAATTATGTATTTATACCATTATATTTATAAAAAACGTTTAATTAGTTCAAACCATTAGTGAGTAAAAGTGTATGTTGAACCAATATTTTGAGTAATAAATTACAAATAGTTTCGTTGGTGACAGCATGGACCGAGAAACCAGCCAGTAGAAATGAGATGCACATAGCAATGGCAGAGGATCTTTGAACTCCACACTACACAGGTGATCCTGGTTGCATGCATAACACCAGTATTGAGTGTACTTCAAACACACGACCAACTCTCTACTCTACTCACTATCAATAAACTCATCATGATATGTAGTGGAGAATATCTCTAAGCAGGTCTAGTTATAAAAGTTATCTTTTGTCTTCCCTAACTACTGAGTAGCCTGTAAAACGGTCAACAGGCCTAAGTTCATATTTATTTTGCACTAATTATACAATTCGAATAATTACTGCACACATCTACCATAAATTTGTACACCCTGATTCCCCTATTATTATTATTGTGTTCGACGACGTCCTTGATGGATCTAACTACGAGTATATAAGACGTCTGCTAACGTCAGATCTGATCTAACCTTCATGACATTCATATACCGATTATGATAGCTAATGAATAAGTACGACCGCTATGTATAGAGGGTGGATATTTGGTTATAAACAGGTGGCATCGTGGGCAAACGCAACATTATTGTGGTTGGCAACGCTTATTGGAATTCAATAACATAAGCCCTTACATAGACAACTCGTGAATCAGCAGATTCTAATCTGACCAGGCATAATGTGTCTACTTGAAATAATGCACAACATCCACAATACAAAAATTGCTTAGTACGAATAATACTGTTACTATGAGTTCTTTTGAAACAAAATACCGCACTGTTTCTGTTAATCTAGTTTTGCTTATAAACCTCAGGATTTATAGATTAAGTTGATGAATACGTGAAAAATAGGTATATGATAAAATTGAATCACTCGATCTCACAACAACAACTTACTACAAGTTATTGAAAAAAGTAATATTGAAAATAGTAACTTTTAAAACAACAATTGAACTTTTAAAATGGAGACAACTTAACAGGCTTGCAAAACCGCAAGAAAGTGTAATAAAAACCTTATTTTACGTAAAATAATGAAATAAAGAAACTGGTATTGTCAATGCTACAACTATTTTGAGCAACAAATATTTGCTACTATGTACTTGTTCAAAGGTTGTTTGTAAATGGTATTTAATGCACTAGCATGGGTTATGGCACAGTACTACACGAAGCAAAACCAATAAATTATTGCACTTGCATTAAATTTCTAGTCTAAATCCAATTGGTGTTTTATTTAGAAGAAGAAACGCACACAGAGCGCTAAGGAGATAAAGCTCTCCCCTTGAAGAAAACGTAAAGACTGCGGGTCAAATACTCTCTTTAGACCCACACCTGTCCAGAGCTTTGATGTTCTGAAAGCGCCCATGTCATCAGTTTAACAACTAACCCTCCTTACTTTCCTCATAGCCGGTAGTCTTGCTAGTAGTACCAACATATGACAGCATAGGCATTTTGAACAATATTATTATTTGCAACCCATATGATTTTTCAGGCAAGATAGTTTCGATGCAATCAAAACAAAAAATACGATTTAAAAGTCCCCGAAACTTTTTAACATCTTCAAGACAGCTTTGTGTCCGGCATTTGGATGTCTTATTAATAATCTTAAGCAACATTAAATTGCCTTTCCACAACATGGAGGATAGCTGATAGTAAAATATTGTATTGTTTAAATTGATTGGTTTGTTCTCGTTGCTTACATTAAGATTTCAAATTTTAATCGAATCTACGTACATACTGTACAATGTGAGAGTCTAGTTTATTTCAGAATACGAATTTGTATTTGTTAGGATGTAAATAACAAACCCATGGTAGGTTCTACCGGATGGGAGTCGATCCCTATTACTGTTCTGGAAAACTAGCTTAGTCGTAGATCCAGAGGCGGACATAAACCGGAAACCGGGAGTGCAGCTCAGAGTCATTAGTGCTAACGAGATTTGGATTTGTGTTATAGTTACGTCATAGCTATAACGTATACTGACATATCCTGAGAGCACGTACAAGTTGTACATTAGTTCTTTAGATTATTTACTAAGTATTTGTAAAAAATATACTTACCTTGTCTGATTGTATATTAAGATGTATTGATATAATGCAAAGGTAAACAAACCACCTTCTTTATAACAACAACAAAATTATTAAATCCCTATGTAACTGTTCGTTTGTAATGAATTGCCGTTCCGCTGAACCGTTTTACATCCAAACTTTATTAATTCAGATGAAATTACAACCGGGTAAAATATTGGCTGTAAGGCAGCTAATGTTTCAGAACTCACCGTGCTTAAAATGACTTCAAATGTCCAATGCAATACTAAAATTTGTATCAATACTGACTTTGTTCCGTTGTCTAGAACGGATAGCCAGTGAAATTGACGTTCTATAGTATCATAGTCAGGCTCAATCTAAATGGTGCCGAAAACAGACCCACCAATCCAACACATCTAAAGCACTTCTATACTCAACCTGTCAGAAAAATTTAAAGTATTTTGTATAAAACACGTTATTTAATATTCAATATAATTTATGGCACATCATTAACGCTGATAGTAAAGATAACGTTTGTTCTGTTTAACGAGGCGAAGTTAAGACTACTAAGTTCTCTCTATCACTCAACCTCGACCTTTACCTAGCGTCAACGTATAGTACCTTTATGAATAATTGTAAATCCCTGGGGCTTCGGAGTCGCGCGCGATACCAAGCCACCACGAGTCCACTAAAATAGTACGTTTTTTCACTAAGCTTGTGGTTTTTCACTTCACTTCCTATAGTGCTGCAATCACTACGTTCAATTACTCTGGCTCCCCCTTGGCTGATTTGCACACCAGTAATTAGCGTTGTAGCCTAGGTCAGTAGTGCAGATATTAATCATGATAATCAATGCTGTTAGTTTCCCGGCTTGTCCAGCTGCTCATCACTGCAACGTGTTCGCCAATATCTCACAGACCGATACCTGAAGCTAATCAATTATATGCACACCCTTAGTAATTGATTGGCATTGGCCTACGACGTACTTACAAGGTTATTTCCTTTATTTAGTTAGGAAGTATTAAATAAGCTTAGAATGTAGGTGCTCCCCCACAGTTGGCCTATTGGCTACTACCATCCACGACCACAATTAGTGTGTCTTAATAAATTTGACTGGACAGTAAGCACTCGAACCTTTATTATGCTACCAAATCAGATTCGTGCCTGTACTATTAGTTATTACTGTTAAACATTACATGGTTTAAAATTAATTTGGAAAATCACCTTCTTATAGTTCTAATATTTCTTAATTTGTAAATGAGTCCACATCAAACCTTATGATTTTACATAAACTGTACAAACTTATACCTTAAAATAAATCATTGTTCGTTTAAAAAAGAAGAACTGTTAGCAGATATACTCGTACTAGTCAAAGGGGTTTACGAATATACTCTAATTCTGTTTAGCTTTCAAACAAAACCATTAGTATTCAATAATTTTGGTACAGAAACAGTTTTGGCTGCGTTAAATTTGTTGAAATGTTCAATTACCTACGTGTTTTACGGTCTGAGAGAGATTACAGTGTTGATATTTAAATTTTAACTCAATGATGTTTAGCTTCTCATTAGATTTTACATTTCTCTATACTCTGATGATAATAGCTCTAACCATATTAAGCTAATAAACACTGAATTAAGTTGTAGCTCTTTTGTATAGCAAACAAGGTACAACCGAGGATATTCAATACCCTTATTTGCTTCCAAAGGTTTAATCAATACTGACCATGTCCAGATCATATCAGGACCGAGATGTGGGTCAATGTTGACATGGTCGTTGAAGCTTCCATATCACATCTCTTTTTGACATTCCAGACTAAATACAAAAGTTACTGGAATAAACTTCGTACAAAACCATGATGGTGCCCTCATTAAGTGTCAAAAAACCTATACCGAATACACCATGTTGCTTT
This sequence comes from Matsumurasca onukii, assembly GCA_018831715.1. NCBI lineage: Eukaryota > Metazoa > Arthropoda > Insecta > Hemiptera > Cicadellidae > Matsumurasca > Matsumurasca onukii. The sequence continues at coordinate 35,857,358 of CM032062.1, forward strand.
CAAAAATACTTTCATCACGCAAGCCTTCAAATTGTAACATTTCGTTTTATTTAATAACAGTTCAAAAAACAGCTTTCCACTATGTGTAGTTAAAAAAAATTGGAAAGGGTTTGTTAGAATTTTCGTTTGATTTAACCAAATAAAAAATTGAAAACAATAAAAATATTTCTTTTGTGGTACAAATTATTGTTGATCTTACACACTCAGAGAATGTATTGTGCTCACACTAGTATTGCTATCAAACGTGGTTTCGCAATGCAAAAGTGAATGGTACAGTTGCGGTTAATGGCAAAACATAATTAATACAGCGTATTCTACATACATCACTTTACTGTCTGTTTCTGAACCAACCCTTTCAATAATTATCTGTTCCAGACAAGCTTTGACTTGACCATTGAACAATATTTGGCTGAACTTGTTAAACAGAAACTGCCAGAAGGGGTCACCTAAGCTAACATACCAGTATCAACTGAACTCTAGACCACTGGGCTACTAAATCATCACCTATTTGAAGCTGGCATAAGAGTAATTCCTATGGATAGGAAAAGCAAGAACACTTACTAATTTGTACGTTGGGTTTCAATTTATATAGGCTGTCCAGTAATTGAGGGATAAAAATCACCAAATAATTTATCACGTGAAAGTAAACAAATAGTTTCCCATGACACAAAGGCCTATATCGCTTATTTTTCTGTTTTTCAGTATGTGTTTTTAACTAAATAATTATTATCTCCAAGGTAGAATAAGGTATAAATTTAAGATTTTACACACTTATTAATGTAATTAAATTCAATTATTATCGCTTCCGGTTTCAAAATGGTGGCCATACTAAGTTTTCTAAGCATAATATCTTAAAACGCTTAAACTTAATAGTAAAAATACAAATAAAACAAAACGATGCAAATGTTTTACAAACATATTAAGACCAATTTGGTTGTTATGAGTTTTTCTGAGCGCACTCTTTTTACATATGTTTCTTAAATATAAATAAATTAGTGAGTTCAGGAAATCCTTTATTTCGCCGTTAGTATGTATCATAGCACAACAAACTTGGTCTTAACATGTTTGTAAAAACGTGTTTTACGTTTTGTTTTACCTGTGTGTTCACTACAAAGTTTAAGAATTTTTAATTACGAGTATTAAGCTTAGAAAACTTAGTATAGCCGTCATTTTTAAACCGTACAGGATGATAATTCAAATACATTTTTTAAATATTGGTTTTTAACTATACTAAAAGTGTGTAGAGTTTTAAACTTAAAACTTAATTATCCTTAGGGATAAACGTGTTATCTGATGAAAACTCAGACAAACAGACATACGGAAACTATGCAAGATAGAACTGTTATTGGACATATCTTGTTTATTTTTACTTGAAAAATCACAAGGTGAAGTTTTATTTCCTAATTACTAGATACTCTGTATAACACAACCAAAACCACTTCAAATATCTAATTCGTTTATTTATAGTCTTAATAATAGAATAACACTTTGTTAAGGTACAGCTTTTTAGGGTAAATAAAATTACTACATTATCTCTGTCTAGCTTGGGGGCTTTAAGCTAACTCAAATGACCAAATAATTTCATATGGCGTTTGTAATGAGCATTACATTTTCTTATGACAGTAAAGAATTTCGAAATATAAAAGAATAACTGTTTGTAAAAATGTTATTTCGTTTTAAAAGGGGAAAAGGTATAAGTCTGTCTAGTTACAGTGTCCTATAACTTGGCACAGTAATATAATTACAGGCTGGGTTACTGAGAGTTTCCTGGGTCAAATGTTGGTAACGACTTTTCAACTTCCGGTCCAAATTACCTGACGCCGACAATTACCTTGAATAATGTGTGTAATAACTTTTCTTAACGCGTCCCCAAATGCAGTTTTGCAAGAATTCAATTTTGCACAAATGCAAAAAGAAACCTGTATATAAGAAGCTGCCATTTTTATTTGTTTGTCATTTTGTTCTAAAAACAGCTTTTCTTAAATAATGTAATGTCGAGCTTAAGAACATCTTGAGTTTTCAAATAAATAATGGACTATATTTATGGTAGCCAAAAACACATAGTTATATACTTACAACAACAACGATAGTTTGATTAATTTAAAGAAAAAAATCACCAAAAATGTTTGCAATAATAAAAACATATTTAAATTGACTGAACTGATCTAATTAGATACCTTATTAAAAAACCTTTTACTCTAATGAATATCTTTCTCTTCGATATTTTCTTTTAATCATATTTCAAAGAGAGATATCTGATAAATTTAAGTACTTTTATTCACCGAAGCAAAATTAGTTCCAGAGCGATGTGGCCACAGGCTTTGAAAAATAATTAGCTTTCAGTCTTATTCACTTTGATATTGCGATGATAAATTTATGTCTTTGGAAAAGGAAGACCCCGCTTTTCATTTTATGATTAGCACATTTTCAATAAAGTAGGGGATCGTTTTGACAACAGTCTATAATGAAATCTGGTATTACGATTGAAGTCACCTATATTGTTCTTTAAAACAAAACTAGTTATCCTTATGCCTACCATCCCCAAAACTCTCACTATCACCCGTAATATTCTGTATGTGTAGCTACATAGAATAATGTTGCATCTATTAGCTTTGTGGTAGTCATAAACAAAAAAGTTATCATTTTATTAGTCATAAATCTTATCTTTTCTAAAGATGCTTTTTTGGTGAAACACGTAAAGTATTGATTTTGCAGGATGTACGAGAATTTTGCATCTATTAGCTTTGTGGTAGTCATAAACAAAAAAGATATCATTTTTATTAGTTATAAAAATCTTATCTTTTCTTAAGATGCTTTTTGGTGAAACACCTAAAGTATTGATTTAAAAAATAAACTAGTTGGTACTAACGAATAAAAGTTTTATTATTTTAATATGTATAATATATTCGTTCTACGTTGACACACGACTTACTGTTAATTGGGTGTACTGTTTAAATTATAGACACCGCAAATTTCATAAAATAACCGTCAACACGTAAGCTATCTGAAGTAATCACTCAAAAAAGTAAGTGTTTTTCTAAATCTTGAAACAGCCGTAATGAATTAAACAAAGCTCAATTAGTATTCTTTGCAAGGTTGAAATATCTTCGTTGTGACGTCTCATGTATTCCAATTACATTCTTCAATTTAGTTGATTTAAAAGCTATAAAACACAATGATCTTGCAGAGCTCCTAGTGAAGGCTAAAAAGGTGCGTAGATTCCTGGCACTTATACATTCTCAACCAGTTCTGTTGCTTGTTGTATACGTTTTACTCAATTTTTCTGGCCTACCAAATTTTCAGTTTACTGACTCGCCTGGCTTTAACTGCATACCTGTAAAACTATTCATAATAATTGTCTCGATGGTCTTAGCTTTATAAAGTTCTTAGAACAATTGTTAGGGGTTAAATCCAAGTTTGTATACATAATTAATGACAAAAGCTGAATTTTATTTTAGGAAAATGGTAAGAATTGGTCAAATAGTATTGGAATTAGTACTATTTAGTGTTTCTGGTCCGTACCCCGTCACGGTTCATTTGTACTGTTCAACGTTTTGACCTGTAGGAGTCATCCTCAGTAGCTGACTGAGAAAGTTTGATTACTCCCAGATTGAAGTCAATTTTTTAACAACATAAATAGTTTAACTTTGAGGTAGAATGCATCGAGAGCCCTCTATCTATCATTAGGACTTTAGCCACGATTAATCATTAAGAATATTATCTTCTATATATCTAATAATATTTCGTAACCTCCATTCTGTAAAGTAATTACTAAATTCGATGTTTTACACCAAACAATGTTGACTTTCAACGATAAGTAATTTGTTTTTTTTTTATAAACATCATACATGATATAAAACAACAATAACGATCCGATAACACGATGATACGTATTCCGAATATAAACCACTATAATTGGTGATCCATTTGAGCCGAGCTCACCTGAGAGCGTTGCCCCAGTGGAGACCATGGCGCAATGAATCACGCTAATCAATGTTATTAGTAACCCAGCCGCCCGGCCAAACAACACAACTACCAGCAGCTACAAATCAATACCAACCGAATTATTTTCTGATTACTTCTCCAACAGCATATTTCAAATCAGCTCCAGTTACTACTTTTGTACACGCCATGATGATAAAACCACGATAGTCAACATTGAGTTAGTGTCTGTTGGGTTTGTTAAAATGTATCAAGAATATGTGGACACTTTATTGAGTGAGCACAAATGGTTTACAAGAGAGTCAACAGCAGACTTACTTTGAGTACGACAGCTGCAGTGACATGGGTTTGAACTTGCACTTTGTATCTTCCGTTATAATACAGTAGTTTTTCCAACATGTTATTATTTTTTGTGTGACTGAAACAAAATTGTTTCTGTTTATAATTGTATAACGAAGAGTTCTACAAAAATACTGTACTTACAAACGGTTGTATACTTTGCTTATAGAACTCATAACGTGTTGTTAAGTTTTACATTGTACCAGGACAAGTCAGTATTTGAAAGTAATAATAATAAGGTTTGGTTAGCATGCTTATAAAATGGTTAATAGAAGTATTTAATAACTTAAATATTTATAAAATATAACGGTAGTTTACTATTTATTTTCAAAGCTCAAACAAAAAAGACCAATGAAAAACAAATGCACCGTGTGATTTGATTTCCATTGGTTATTTATTGTTGATAACTGTGTGATTCCGCAGCTCTCGATAACACATGGTCAACATTGAGTGAGTACTTCGTGAAATCATTTATTAACATTTTAATTACATGAACCAATATTCTGTGCATTTTAGTTTTAGGTTGGTGATTGTCACTGTTTGTTCATAAAACCGTGAATAACGTGTTCAGGTAAAACTGCACTATACTATACTATAGTAAATAAAACAATAAACAATAATTCAAAGTGTTAACGGTGAAAAATGTCATTTGTTGGAAGGAAAATAATAATGTTCACAAGTACAATGAAACTAAGTTTGGTTCTATGTAATATTAAATGTTTTTCTCTAAGTCACATTCAAGGTTCTACCACGAATCGAGATCAGCACAAATAGACAAATAGATGACAGCACTATACCATTGATACATATTAAGATATTTCGATGCAAAGTGTACATCGGCTTTTCTTTCAATATTTGGGGTCATAACTTAGAACTATATTGTAGAATGCAATATTCAGATCATGAAACAACACAGCTTTATGTTAACACCTTTGCAAAACGTAAAAAATTGTATAAGACTAAGTTACCTTACTAGTAAGTGCCAATAGTCAAAGGATTTTGATTGTTTGATCGTACCTTCAACAGTGATAGGCACTTGAATGAATGCAGAATGTAGATACATGATTTAGTTAGAGAACAATAATTACAGCGTACAGTGCAATGCTTGAAGTGGAAATGAACAAATGTAGCGTATGATCATGAGTAGTTGAAGCTTATTGCCAATAACTCTGTATTTCCGAAGCTTTGCACAACTGGTCATCAATGGTGAGTGCAAAACAGCGCGAAATCACCTTCAAACTCATCTCATTTCAACTGTTAAATGGCGTTTTTGTAATTACACTAATTCTCGTATTATGTTTTGTATATTCGAGTCAATAGACTCTGTTAAACCAATGAATTGAGTGACTAGAACTTTATTTACATTTAGGATCTTTGGAAAGTTCCAATTGGAAACTTATGTACCATTGGCTGATTTCAACGGTTTGCCTTTTACTAATACTAAGGATGGTCTATCGGTTTTCACGACTCAAGCATTGGTGTGGCTTTCGTCTGTTTTTGTTATTTTACAAAATTCATCAAACAAATCGATATGCAAACTGAAGCTAAAATCTTTTCTAGACACAATTCGGAGCGTTTTAGTACATTCTACAAGTACCTTCTAGCCTTCGTCGTTTTTCATACACATTTTATGTATACACATAATCCAGAAACAACGTTAATACGTAGCTTTTCGTCAGTTTTAAATTGCTAACGGGTATTGTCTCCTCTACTTAAATTGCCCAAATCAAGCTTCCTGTATAATATTTAAACGGACTAAAACCGTTGAGGTGTTGAATCAATAAAGATCTGATCTGCATGGAGACTGAGCGGTTCTTCGGTTACTGATTACTAAACAATCAGAGACGTAATTTATTCTCTTGATCCCCGCATCAGATTCAACACTGATTGCAATCAATGCAGTAAATATTTAAAGAGCTTTGCAGTTCAATATGAAACATGCTAGTTATGGTTGTGCAGCAGCTAAACTGAGCTATGTCTCATGCTAACCTTTTGAAAACGGTAGCACTTAAAATGTTGATAAAGTCTTTCAAGTTTATGGTGAAAATCTTTTATTGAAGTAGACAGTTTTAATTCTTCAAACGTTGCCAACGCGTAGTCCCAAGTGCTACCATGAATTTGAGCAAATGTCCAATAACTTTGGAAGGGGTTATTTTCGATGAACCTGAACGAAAGAATACCAATGAATGTTAATAACTGTGTGATTCACAGAACTCTCGATAACACATAGTCAACATCGAGTGCAGATTCCATGAAATCCTTTATTGACATTTTAATTACATGAACCATTACTCTGTGCATTTTAGTTTTACGTTGGTTATCGTCACTGCTTGTTCATAAACCGTGCAAACATTTGATAAAACTGCACTATTCTAAACTGTACTACAGTAAACGAAACCATAAACTATAATTCTAAGCTTTAACAGTAAACATTGCCGTTTGGCAAAATGAAACATACGGTATTAAGATTATTCATTCAATTACTGTATTCATTGTCCATTCTTCATTAAATTTAATATGTATACATTATGCTAAAGTGCTTAAATACAAACTGTATTCCTAAATTGCAAAATCATAACAGACAAGATGGGGTAAATTAGTGGTTCAGGACCACGCGCACGTCAACCCTTTGGTTTATTGTGCTGGCATAACAGACAAAGTAAAACTTAACTTCAAAATGGCCATCTTTCTTATAGGTTGACTGCCGGTTACATTTTAACCGCCGGTTGAAGCTGAATGGACAAAACGACCCTTACTGTTTCAAACAATAAAAAACTAAGTTTGAGATATTAAAAAATAACTTTAAAATATCAAAACCAATATTATAACTTTTACTATGGACGAGGACTTTCAAAGACAATGCCTCTATTGTCAAGTCCGTACAAAAGGTTTGAGACGCTTAAAACGTTTTTCTTTAAAATTGTAACACTACAATATATCCTAAATAAATTTGCATGTTTACATATTAAAGGTTGGCACGCAGGGGTCGGCTTGTTTGTTGTTAGTTTCAAGTTACACGTGCTTCAGCAAACAAAACATGTTAATTCACTGCCTAAAGGCTTGCACTCGTTACACCGGAAACGAACGTGTTTGTTGGAACTAGAGTTCGTTATTAAACAACTGGAAGTTTCATTAACAGTACGTCCTGCGCTTTCAGTATTTTTTCGTTTTTAGATGAGGGAAAAAACAACCTTAGTTTTTCCAATATTAGACCACTAATTTATATTGTAATAGACTGTTGATGAAGTAAGCATTACAAAGTTGTTTCTAGAGTACCTCGTGGCAAAACCTCATGATATTTAACCAGTTGAGGTTTTCATTTAGTTAATTGGTATAATATGTGTTTGTACAAGTAATATGGTTCCACAAACTACGTACGAGTGATTTCCAAAAACTCGTAATTTCCAATGGGTGAATGCAAGAAGAAATTCTACATTTAAACTAATATTAATTTTCATATGGATAGTACTCCATTGAGGTAGTCAACGTTATCACTGGATGTTTCTACTTATAATTTGAAAAATATGACTAATAGCTAAAAATCGTAAATGATAACCACCAGTATTCATCATGTATCATGACATCCTTTTGTTTGTTTCAGTTCAATCGGTAGAGCTAACACCAAAACGTAAGTTAAAATACTGTTTCATTATTGTATTATAAATACTACCACACCACTCATGATTTTTTTAAACTATATAATACAACTACAAATGGTTAAATATATTTCGTACACAATGAACTCATTGAATGTTTCCGTAACCTAAAACCCGTCAAATTTATCATGCGTCATCCAATTCAGTGTGTGCTGAGATACTTTAATTACAATGCATGCATTATATATGAGAAGTTGTTCAAAACATATGTGAGCTAAAATATGTTATTGTGTAGTCTGTAAAAGTCAGTTATTAAGTTAACTTATATTGGTATGTATACGTTACGAGTATAATATCATCATAGTAGCCTAGGTGAATAAGTAGTAGATAGGATAAAGGTTTAAAATTAAACGAAGTTGTTATGAAAGAACTTGCCTCACGAGATATAGTTTCAGCTTTTAATAATAATAAATTAAATCACTTCTTTAGTTGGTATGCCACTATGTTTTGATGATACTGTACTTACATATCCTTTTCGCTTATATTCAAGTGAAAAATTGAACACTTTGTAGAATAACTTCAAAAAGCAAACATTATAAATATTAACGAGGTTCGTGAAGTTGTTAAAAAATAATACTAACTAATAAAACCGATGACAATTTTTGTGGTTGAAAATATATTAGTTAGGTACATGCAAGGAGTTATCTTAAGTTGAAGTAAGGGACTGTTTTGTCCTCAATACAGTCCGATGTCTTTGCTCACTAGGTTAGAGAAGTAGTTTATTTCATTCAATATTTTATTGTATCCCAATATTTTTTGTTGTTGTGCCCTACGGGTTTGAAACAGCTTTCTAAATCATCACAGATGTATTTTATAACATTTTTTCAAACCGGTTTGCTATCACAGTTAACTATAATAACAAATTATAATTTTACTAGAGTAATTCAAACTCATAATGAATTATGAATTATGGATATAATATTTCCAAATCCAGTGATGTTCAACTGTCCTGTGTGATAATTCTATTAAAGAAGCTGTTTTAAATATCGAAATAGATACTCTATTGCGATTGTGTTGTTGGTTTTTTGCTAAATATAAAGGTTTAGTGGTCTTCTTTTTTAAGAGGAATTGTGAATATAAATGAATGAAACTTTTGGATATTTATTAAAGCAACCTAGATAATAAAATAATAAAAATCAAGTTAAAATTTAAATTTGCGAAACTTGTAGTTAAATACTGTTTTTGTTATGCTCAAACAAACCCAATTTTTCTCCAAATGTGATATATATATATATATCTATACTGTAATTTTAACTATTAATCAAAAGGCTTAGTGTGTTTAAATCAAAAACATTTCTTAAAAATTAAGGCACATGAATTTTCTGTTAATTCAAAGTTTAATGTTTTGTATCCATTTAAATTTATATTATTATGGGATAGGTTAAATTATCTTTTATGAAGCTTAACATTGTGATTAAACATACAGTAGGAAAATGTTACTCGTATATTTCGTGAACCAAAAGAAGTTGCCGTACAAAATACTTTTGAGAACCAAGGAAAGATCCAAAAAGACTCTAAAACCACTACTTTGAAGTGTTTTGTTGTCTGGAAATATGTTTATAAAAGGTTTTGTAGAATGGCTTAAATATGTTTCATGTATAAACCTCATATTTTAGGTTTGACCGTTTAAATGTTGTAAAATTGATCAAATAAGTGTTTAATATTTGGGTACAAGCTTAATTTAAATTTGTATGGAAACATTCTCAAGTTAACGGTGCTGTTCTTGCAAATTACTCGTACATTTGTGTAATATTCAAGCTACTGTGAAACTCTCAATCAAGAAAGAAGTTTGTTTAATACTCTTACGTTGACGTATGACTAATGACGTTACCGTTCAAAGACATGTAGATCACAGTTTTAAATCGCCCGCCATAATATTAGCTTTACTACATGTTAGATTAGCTTGACTTTTCTTTAAATATAGTTTTTACGATTGACTTTGGTAGACAATTTTAATTTCAAAATATGATTTGGGTTTTTTGATAACTGAGTAGTTCAGAAGCTGTAGCTCTGTCATGTCATTCGAATAAGCTCTATTTACACTTTGGTGGGCTGTAGATTTTTTCTCTAAAAAAGATGAAAACTTTCATCATTGTATGTGACTATGTTCTTGATATGAATATGTTATTTTAGAGTCGCAAAAAAGGTTCTTACGTTGGTCACAATATTAAAAAATGACAACCGATTTTAAAACGCACGATTATAATTTTGGAGCTAAAATAAAATAGGGATGATTTGACCATTTTTTCAAAAGTCATCGGCTGTAAGAAATTAGAGAAGGTTCAGTAAAAATGCATTTCACGAGTTTTCCAGTAAAAAAGGTTTTTTCAAAGTATTGTACATAATTAGAAATTGTTAGAATCATTCGTGATAAATAAAATAAAAAGTGAGTTTCTTAAAATAGTGACTACCATAAAAACATTGAATATCTTGATAACAAAAATAAATATATTTGAATATTTTGAAAGTATACCGCTGTCATATCCTTAGATAATTGCAACGCATTTCCGTTTGCTCACCTTTGTTTGCAAAGTTAAAACTTGTAAATTAATTCAGCTTAAGAACTTAAGTATTCTTTGAGAGCTTTTACAGGACTTAGACAGTGCACTATAGTTTCTTGCATCAAAGCTTTTCAATGAAAGGGTTTATTTAACTTCACTCTGCAAAACAAGCACTTTGCTGTTGTTTGGAAAATAATCATAGTTAGTGTAATTGTTTTACTCTTTCAGGGTCACTTTTTAGCTTTGCTTTGTCAGTATCTTTTACAGAAAGAGTAAACCAAATGGTTCAGTTACTTTGAAAAAGATTTTAATACAATATTTTAACTGTAAACAGGTCGCAGGCAAAATATAAATTTGTTAGGCGATGAGAGCTAAAGGTCCAGTAATCACCAAATAATTTCGTTTCACAACTTTTAGTAGTAATAAGTAACAATGATAAGTAACTTTTAGAGTAAGTAACAATAATAACCTTTTAGCCAACCAGTAGTTATCAAAACCTATCAATGTGTAGGATTGGACTTTTCTTAATACTTTCAATACCGAAGCTCAAGCTATCAAGGCATTACATCCCACGTGACAATTGTATTACCTTCATAAATAAACTTCTGATGGCAGTAGTTTAAAGTTGACTCTAGAAATAACTTTTAAATTACATTTTGACATGGCACTTATTATAAAATCACAATGTTTAATTTGTGCAATGGATTTTCCCTCTTCAACTTGAGTCAAGAGGGAATGAGTATAAAAATTCGTGGTGGTTGGGCAAGAACGGAAGTTCAAAGAGACTAGGTTTGGCAAGGACCTATATGTGAGCCAAGTGCTATCCCATTATTGAAAGAGGGAATCTCAGTAGTCGAATAGAGATAGAACCACTTATGTTAATATCTTTGACTTTATTTCTATGTGAACTCCACCTTAAGCCTTGGGCATACCTCAGTAGTCAAAATGGAACATATAAAAACTAGATTGGATATTCTATCCGTCGTATTAGGAGAAGAGAGTAAAATAGAAAACACCTATTACACATCTCTGCCGTTAGAGTTCCCTTTGCCTATATTTGGTTATTTCGACCAATTTTTTAGTTAATTTATTTTAAATAAGACCTATTATTATTTTCTTAATAATATTTACAATTTGTACAGGTCATGTAAAAAAATATCAAATAAGCGGTTTTGAACCAAACTAATGGATATAAAGAATTCATTTCATAGCCTGGGACAAAACTACACTACTGAGTGTTTGTAGCTAATTGTCAATTTGTACTTACCCCTTGTAGCAGTTTAACTTTTAACATTAAACCCGTAATTAAAATCATGTCTTGAGCGTCTGTTTCCATGAGAGCTGTGGGGAGGGCGCTGCGGTTCGCTTTATTGTGGGCCTCGTTTCCATAATTGTGCCGTTTAGTAATACAAACGCTGTTCCATCTGTTCCGAACTTGTAATTACACAAAGAACCGACTTGATTACGTTTGGGCTCGTTTACAATTAGTTGTTAAAACGGGACGTTACAATTTGAAGAGAAGCGGTTTTTCTTTGTATAATAACCTTTAACTTTCTCACCTTTAACATTCTTGGGTTTTTTGACAAAGTAGTTTCTTTGCAATCTGAATAATTGGTAAAATAATGAAATTTCAATGGCTGGTAACTTATATATTAAAATGACAGAACACTGAGAACATTAAATGGTCGAATAACATTTGGATGTATTTCTTACTAGATACAAGTTTAGTCCCAAAAAGTTTTTGTTGAGATTTGAGTATCCATTCTCACTTGTAAGTTGAACTGACCAAATAGGGAACTTCGTTGATGCAAATACCACAGATAATGGATCACGTAAGTCTGAGGCCGAAGGCTGAAGGCCGAAGTAAAGCTGTGAGTGGAGCGAACAGGCTAGTATCGCCCACGACGATAGAACGGCCAAATGTCAAAGCCAGACTGTGAAAGGTGCAAATAATATAAAAAAATTACAAAGGGAATTCATTTCACTCGTGCAAGCAGTGCTTTAGCAATTAGCTGCGTGTCGGCCTGGTTTTCCTTTTGTCAGTGTGATTGTTCCCTTTCTCTTTGTTTGTTTTCTTTGTTGTCAGTGTGGTTGCTCGCTTTTATTATTTTATATCACACAGTTTTAGTTGGTAGATAAGACCACGACCATATCACTTATATCATATCGCTTTAGGTAAGGAATGCACCGATTTTACAACAAGAAACTAACATCCATGGTATAGGAAGCTCTTTCTTATTGGAAATTACGTCAATTTAAGAGACATCTGCAAATATTCCAATAATGTTAATTTATTAGGCTCATAAATTAACATTATTGGAATATTTGCAGATGTATCTCAAATTGAAGAAACTAACAGTTTTATTGTACCTTAGCTGTATTTTCCTAGGCAACCTAAATGTTATGATACAACTTTGTGTAATATGTTATATAAATAATAGTCTAATGATATCCTTTATTTTCGGACAAAGAAGTTAGCATTCACAAATTAACAATGAAAACACAATAAATATATTAAACTGTAATAAACCTCATAATTATTGAATTATTTTGTCTAAAGTTGATAAGTCTTCCTCTTCAAAAAAGACTTCAAATGTATGTGCTTTTTGAAGTTAGTAATTTTTAATAAATTTTGTCGTGTTTTTTTTATTTTTTTACGCAATTTGATAAATAGTTATAAAGCTTAATCGTGTTGTACAACAAGAGTTTTTTATACCGTATCCAGTATTGTTATTGGAATTTTTGAAGTGATTGGTTGTTCTCAATATAATACTATCGTACAAAAGTAATTGCAGATTTTGTTTCAAATACAAATAACTCACGGAGGAAGGGACTGGTAATGGGTTTTAAATTTCCGTTAACAAAGCTTCCGTGATGAAAAAAGCTAAAACATTAGATGAAGGCAGTATATTCTTTGAAAGGATCATGGACTACTAGGAATGCGTCGAAGCAAAGTATGCAACCTCAGCCAAACTAAATCAAACCACTTTGACTACATTGATTAAAAATACCTTCCAGACACAGTAACTATTTTCTTCAAACATAGCTGAGAGCTAAGAGATACAGTACGAGTTGGAAGAATGTAAAGAGTTCACTATAACACTTAAAGATAAAGTCGTGTGCGGAAGAGTCGTTATTGAAAGCACTTGGCAGCGCTTAGGAACAAGAAACTTGCTCTCTAAGCTCTCAAAGTCGTGCCTTGCTTGTGAATTTAATTAAAGGAATATTCCGCCCTCTTCTTGTACAAAGAACAGAAATGTGAGCTGCGCTGAGCAGTGATATGCAAAGTAAGCAGTCGACTCACTTGTCTTTGCTCTATTTACTTTTCTTCCTTTATTACCTTAACCTTTTTGCTATAAGGAAACTTTAGATAATTGACAGTATAGTCAGTGGGTTTTAATCATATTGTGTTTATACATTCGTTAATTTGTTGATAAAGAAATATAAAGACTAAATGTTTGGACCGAACCAAAACTTGAACCCGGATAATTTGAGGATTCAACCAACTTGCGAGGACTTGAGCGGCAGGAGTCATGACTATATGCTAGGCTTCCGGTATTATATCGCGTCGTAAAACTAATACTTAAGTAATAGTTGAAACGATGATATTAAAATAGTTGCAACGATGAGAACTTCGTTTAAACGGCGTATTTTAAAAGACATGTACCAAATATTATTTATTTTTCTGTTGGAACCCTTAGTAAAGCCAATTTTTCAAAGGTTTTCTTATAATCACAACTTTTGGATTTCAATCTTTTTAGAATATGATATACCAATTACCAACATGTTTGTTTTTTTCAAATATGTAAGAAGTACGATCATATTTTTATCAGGCCCTGTTTTATATGCATTACTATTTTAAGAACTTCTAAAGGGTAGCGTAAATATTAGTAGTTGGGAGTCTTCTAATGTTTTGTTGAATATACATTATACAGATAAAAGCTCTTTCTCTAATTTTAATAATTCAAAACAGCAGTTTAGAGCTGATTTAGATAGGAGTCAGAATATTTCTGTGTCACAAAAACAAACGCTTAACGCTTCAAACTCTACACGCTTCAAATTATATTTCTAGGAGCCCTAATTAATACATACGTATTAGTTAGTCATGATTGTTAGTGATTGCGCCAGCCATATTGGATAAAAAACCAACAAATAATTAGGCACTTGCAAAATGGCTATAAATTCATTTTTAGTCTTAAGCTCAGTTTGATATCATTTAAGCCTAGATAATGTTTTTATTTGATTAGATTGTTGCCGAAAGCCTACTCTATAAGTTCATTTAGAATCGCTCTGAGGAAAATCTATTGATATCGTAGTTTTCAAAGGTTTAAAAGTAAACAGTCAGCTTATTTCGATTGGTTAAAAGAGAGGTTTAGCTTACTCTACCAGTTTGAATGTAGAAGTAAAGGTAGGTTCCTAAATCTTCACTCCTAAAAGAGGGTGTAACAGCTAAGGAGTCAGCTGTTTTGTATGAAACACAACTCAAAATGAACCATTAAAATACGTTTAATAGAAGCTTTACACTTCCAATATAATACTATGAAACAGGAAAAATATTTTACAAGTACTAAAATGTATACTCCCGTTTAGGAATCTAACTGCTTTTGAGAAATAAGGCCCGGACGGAGGAGCTGTATTTGAGTAGACGTAACCACTTATTAAAACAGTACGAGACAAAATACTTGATGTTAAGTAAACTGTAATCTGAAGCGATTATGACTGAAATAATGAGAAGATGGTAAAACCAACACTGTGACTCTCATTAAACAAAGCTACGTCACTTCTATTGGTAACATTGCCTTTTGACTTAACGAGAAAAATATCAATTTTTTTTTCTTAAAATCTTCGAGTATTATTAATATTAAGTACATATAATATATTTTAAATGTACTATTTATAGTTCAAAGACCTAGTAAGTGTACTTTACTACAAAAATATCATAAATATTAATCGTTGAACGAATGACAATCAGTGGTAATATGTTTGTAGGTAAGAATTTCTACAATATTACCTTCTATTGACTAGTTATTGTCAACAGTTTAGTCAGAGCATTTCTAAGTAATTTTTTTCATAACACCTCGCCTAAATGGGTTTATATAATATCGGGTTTTCCAAAGGCAGTAATTAGTTGAGATACATATTATGCGCCACTAAAAATAAATTAGATTTATAAATTACACCACATTTTGAATATTTTAAAACGGTAAATCTTCCACACGTTACGCCTCACTATTAATATTTCCATAATGCATTGTTAAACCAACCCCACCATATATCCATTGTATTTAGTTTGTATACCAAACATTAATTATATTATATGTTTGACAGCTTTGAGTAAAACGACATCACACAAACACAGCAAGAGGTTCTCAGGGCTGTACACAGGACCCTACTTTGACCCAGCCACTAGCAACAACATCACTACCCAGCTGGGTACTCATGCCTACCTGCCTTGCAAGATCAAGCAGCTGGGCAACAAATCAGTAAGTTGACTCTGTTTAACCTTGTCACAATATTGTGCTGCTGAATTAGGGGAAAATTCAAATTATTGGATACAATTATACGTGATTCAAAGTGTGCCCGAAGGAGTTAAAACAAGGTTTTACCTATTTAAAACCTTAGGAGTATCCCCAAAAGGGGCTAAAGGGGTAAAAACGTGTATTTTTAAGGAAAGAAATTTGTAACTTGTATCCAAATAATATATTAGGTAAAGTTGTCGCAAAGGTTTAGGGGTGCTGCATAGTAGTTATATTATTCGAACTGAAAATTAAGTCAGGAAAAGTTCCTAGAACTTCTAACTCAAGCTAGAAATTTTCATTTCGAGGAATGGTTTTGTTTGAGTAGTAAATGAACTAAACCCGGTTTTTGAATGTGTTTCGCTCCTAAGAGAGGGTCTAAAGTTGGAAAAGTTAATGTCAATAAGAAATAATTCGTAACATAATTATATTTTTGGTTATTGTAAAAAAACTAGAAATTATACTGTTAATCGTCGTACAAGTGTTGACACCTTGAACACCCTTGTAGCGCTAACAGTTATGGAGTAGATAAAAAAGAAAATAAAAATGACCTTGAAATGATTAAATTTTCAGACACAATTTCCTATTCGGACACAGTTTTATGGCATCAAGTGCAAAACTACCTGCTTGACACTGCACTAAAAACTCGTTATATTTTGTTAACCATCAAATACCGTCAGTTTTAGTTCTAAGCATACTCCAATTGTGTCCAAAACTATAATAATTTAAACCAAAACTATTTAGTTTTAAAATTCACTGTATTTAGACTGTACCAAGAGAACAGCAAATTACTCACTAATTTTGTGGCCACATTTAAACTCGCTTTAAAACTACCTTGATAACCTTAAACCTAAAGAACCTTGATTATTGAAATGTTGAATGTTGACTGAGTAAAGACAGTTGAGACAGACACAGTATAATGTGCTTGAATTGTTGGAGGTGTCGTGGGTGAGGAAGCGTGACTCACACATCCTGACTGTGGACCGCTACACGTTCATAGCGGACGAGAGGTTCCAAGCGTTCCTGGTGGAAGCGACGGACACATGGACGTTGCAGATCAAGTACGTCCAGGCTCGAGACAGGGGTCAGTACGAGTGCCAAGTAAGCATGGAGCCCAAGCTCAGTCACGTGGTCACGCTCAATGTTGTAGGTGAGTCCACTGTGTTTATAGCGAACGAAAATCCGGACTTACAGCTCGTTTATCCGGACGAGGTGCAAACTCTAATAGTGGCAAAAAATGTTTAAACTGTGAAATGTAAAGTTTTAAAATTTTATTTCTTGTACTATTTAAATAAGAAATACAAAAAACTAGATTAAAGATTTTCTTTTCATCGTTGAATTTGTATTACAGTTACCTTTCTTTTAAGTGCCACAAGGGGTAGGGGTTGTATGTTAAAAACTTGGGCCCCTATGTTTTTAGGTGGAGGTGGGTGACGCAAAGTACTTCAAGAAAACTTTGCCCTAAAGGGGTTTTAAAAATATTTCCTTTTTCAAACGTTTAGACGGGGGCATTTTAAACTCACCTTGTATAAAGCAAAGTAGCTTTAATAAAGGTATTTTTTTATGACACACTGTATCAACGTGTTTTGATTTTAATGTTCTTTAGTGGTTTTTTAAATAGTGGAACAAAACATAATATTGGATTTGGTAATGAAATCAACTCATTGAGAAATTCAGAAAAATCAATATTTAATTAACCTTTTAGACGAGGCCTTTCAATATCAAAGATATTATTTTCAGGTCCTCAACACAAATAAAAATAATAATTAAACATATAAACTTACAGTAGGCATATGGTAAAAAAGTGTAAATAAAACTATCAATTACTTGTATAATAAAAACTACTCTATATTTTGTAAATGTCTTAAAAATTCAATTTTAACACAGGGGAGTTTTGAACTGTGCCATTTTGTAATTCATGGAAGTTAAATTTATGTACAGTAGTAGGTTTCCCAAGAATTTTAAAAATTCTGTTTACATTTTAAAATTTGATTCAAATACTGTATGTCTTAGAGAATATTATTAATTATTGGCTCAATTTTTGGCGATTGCAGATGTTTCTGGATGATCATAATTTATGTGTGAGATAATTTTGTTCTTTAAATCGGGCTTCAAGGGTTTGTTTAGATTTTCTATTTACATTTTTTACATCCCTTACGATTTCAAATGTTCACACATCAGTAAGACTGAGAAACGAAATGATAAAAATATAACCCAGGGACACGCAGGAATGCTGTGCCCTTCTTTTGTTTGGACTATGTTTAATACTACACTTCCACCGTAATATCTTAAATTCATGCACGAATAATTCTGGTTTATGAATAAGGTTCTTGTACATCAAGAGTACGAATCGTTTGTACTCATACTGGTACATCGGCTTAATATAACAATCCTTAATGAAAACGTGTTAAATATCGTTTTAGATTACAGAAGAATTGTAATAAAACACATAAAACTCGAGTACAAAAAAAACCTCAAATTTCACTGCATTAGGGCAAACCATAATGCAGATATTCTAGGTCTAGACGATGAGTTCTCTAAGGTTAAAATATTTATATTCACCTTTATTAAAGTAAAGTTATACCAGACAACGTAATGTTTTTATGACCGGTTATCGGAATTAATTGTATGGGGAATTCTCTAAGTGCATAATGAAAAGTAATTCGATTTAAGTTACTCACTGCTCAGTTAGAACACGATAATTTTTGTATTTAAGATAATGTCTACAAGTCTAAATGTAGCTACAAACATAGAAATGCTTTACCTTAGGTTCAAAAGGGCACGCACACATTTATAAATCCATTCGATTAGATTATAATAAAAGGCACGAAACAGGATGGCCAATATCAAACATAATGTTCAGTTCAATCACTGAAACCAATCAGACTTAAAATATCAAACACTCCGATGATTGTTTTTGTGCAAATCTGTGATTCGTCGGACGCTCCGGATGTGATTGATATTTAATATTTAAAATGTCCATCAAACGTTCCACGTAGAAGAGAGGAATATCCGATACACACAGGACAGTGTGTGAACTGCCATATGAAACACGGATACACACCGTGTTTGAGCAAGCGTCCCAGAAACCGCTTACAAACTTTTATTACTTTTTGTGTTCATCTCGAATAACAAACCACTGCATATCAAAGTTTGCCAAGAAAATAACATCTGGATATCAACTTTTGATTCGTTTGATTCTGGTTTATCTTTGTCTTTATAACTCATGGAACGAAATATCTATTCTGTTGTGTAATTCTAAGGGTCGTTTTTTCAATTGCCGGGTTAGCAGCTGGTTAACTAACCACCGGTCAAGTTGTTGACAGTCTGCAATTTTACATTTTCACGCAACGTTCAAAGTATTTGAATGAATTATTTGAAGATCATTCATGCAATAAAGGAATAGTTTTGCCATTTTTATTGAATATATCAAGTACAAATTGTGCTAATATAGCTAAATACAAACTGTAACACCAAAATGCCAAATCAAAACAGACAAAGTAAAACTTAACCTAAAAAATATCCAGCTTATCAATTGGTTGGCTCCCTGTCCTAATTTTAACCACCGGTTAAGGCTGAATTGAAAAAAACGGCCCTTAGTGTAATTAGTAAAATTGTCAATGCACAAACTGTCAAACAGATTAACGTTTTAATGTTTAAAAATGTAAATACATTTAAGCTACAAAATGGAATTACATTGGGGTCTTAAAATTACTGGTTAATAAATAGTTTAATAGTGATTTTCTTTGTTAGCTAAACTTTGTCGATGTATGCAAATAAAAATGGTTACAAACATTTTAAAACAATAATAGGCAGTTTATACGTACTTTGCCGAATGAGAGATGACCACTACGCTATCTTGTCGACTTGTTTCAAAGTGAAATTGTCTCTCTAATATTCCGGTTAAGAAAGAATGTTATAACATTCAGAATGTTTCCCCAAAAAAAGAAGAAAGAGCGAGTGTTTGAGAACCTTCATCTTTGAACTTAGTTGTGCAGAACTTTGTTTAAACATCCAGTTTGCCAAAGTTAAACTTCTCTTGAAATAATCCAAGCGTAAAAAATTTTGTGAAAATACTTCTTTTCAAGAGCACTAAACCAAGAATCAAAGAATAACACTACTTTGGCTTTTATTCGGCAAAATGAACTTTCCGTCGAACTACAAAGCTATCGTTTGTACCCTATTACGTACATTCGTATCAAACTCATGCGTCTTAGTTATGATGTATTTTACTTTATACCTTTTCATACTGTACTATAAATAGGCCTACTATTTAACTGCACTAAAAATTAATATAAAAATGCATACGTGAAATGGTTACAAGCTATAAAATGTGTTATAACAATGTTCGACATATTAAAAAAAACTTTACTAGGGTTCCTCTCATAAAACATGCAATTATAATAGTTTACTCGGGTTTTCTGTATTGCAAGGGCATTTTTGACGAATCAAATTTTTCTTTATTCAAATAGGTTAAACCAGTTGTGTATATATGTTTAACGTTATGTAAGCTACCTACTATACTAATTAAGCTTGTATTTAGCCTGTATACAGGGTGTCACAAAAAAGTGTAGAGCGCTAAGCCGAATCGGACTCAACATACAAAAGTAAGTCGAAAATGTCTCTTAACATGTTTTGATTTCGGCTTAGTTCAGCCGTAATCCGCCATTTGTGATTTTTGAAAATAAAAAATAATTCAAAAACCCCTTTGAGATATTTTTGTATAAACCCTAATTGCTTTTCTAATAACATCTTCCAAACATAATTTTCATCTAACTTATCAAATTTTAAAATGGCAGCTATTTAAAAATTTCAAAGACAAATGGAATTAAATTGAAAATTGATTTAATTGCAGAAAAAATCTATAATTTTCGACTTACTTTTGTGTATAGAATATGGTTCTGCATAGCGCGCTACACATTTTTGTGACACTCTGTATGTTTAATCTTATATTTAACTAACTTCAGCTGCTGTTTTCAGTGCCCAAGATTGAAATACTTGGAGAGACAGACATTTACGTGAAGGCTGGCAGTATAGTGCAGATCAAGTGTGTTATCACACAGAGTCTGGAAGAGCCTGCATATATCTTCTGGTACCACAACGGAAAACGAGTCCTGGACTATGACAGGTAAACACTAACCTGACAAACCAAAAATGACACTAGAAACTGTAGGTTATACAATGAACATTCGACGTATAATAAACGAATAGTGAGTATTTGGGTTAAAAACGGTAATCATGTCAAATTAATTTTAATTGTAATAGAAATTAAAATAAATATTGTTGTGTGTCTTTTAATTTTATAAAATGGGTCCTTGTAGTCCTATGTGTTCAGTGCCTTTAACGTTAAACATGTTTTCTGTTGAAAATGCGAATTTCAATTGTACAGACAATTAATGGATTAAATAGTAATGAGTTATCGCTTCACACATTTGATATGATATACAGTAAAATACTAAATGCTGCAGAAGTCTTACAAGCAGATAGCTCCATTATAGTTAAAGCAATTACTCAATTTATTAAAAGCTTCAGGGAAAACGACAAACCCCTACTGAATAGAAAAATACTTAATTCACCCATTACAAAAGAAAAGGGATATGACTGATACGAGTATTAACAATTATCGTAGAATATCTATACTTCCGGTAACTCTAAGTGCCTGATCGACCAGTTTAAACATAATTGCCTGCGTAACAAAAGTTAAAATTTGAAATTCAGAAATTTTACAAAACCAGTATTGTCAAGATTTTGTACTGTAACATCCATGTTGTACTAAAAGATATAATTTCTTGTCTGATAGGAAGCTGAAAGACATAGTGTCTGAGCGTGTATCAGCTGACACTACAGTGGGCAGTCTGATCATCTACGAGGCACACAGAGAAGACTCTGGCAACTATACTTGCAGCCCTTCCAACCTAGACTCAGCCAGCGTCCAACTCCACGTGCTCAACGGTACGTGTGACGTCATTTCATGCTGCTCCCTTTGTAGTTATCTTAGCACAGCTAATACAAGCGTCTTGGCAGTATTTAGGCAGTATAATACCAAAGCCTCCAGTTCATCAGGAGTAACCTGGGTTTTAACATTTTCGGTAAACGATTAAATATAAACTGAATGAAAATCTAGGATTATAACAAATTCCGTTCTAATCCCATCGGGTTGGGTTTTGAATTAAATTTTTGCTTACATGTATAAGGATCCATTTTCCTTCCATAGCACGTATGAGGTACCAGGCCAAATAAGCCTTTCTCCACATTTTCTTGCTTAGGAAATAATAAACAAAAAAAGGGTTGCATTAGTTTGAATGTCTACATTGTGTATCGAATTTGTGTTTTACTATACATAAAATTTGGATTCCACACACTATATCAACACGTTGAGTTTGTGTAAGCTATGTATCTTGATATCAACTGAATAGTTCAGATTTTTAGTATAAACCTATTTTAGAGTATTTTATGAGTTATATTAGAGCAGAGGCAGTGCACTTGTTTATTATACATGCAAGTATTTTAGACAATGTAGAATGTAAATAACTCTACGTTGTCATGTGATTTCGTCTTCAAAATGCATCTTTACAAAAACGTGTGTTGAACACTAATACAATCGATACAAATCATATAGCACTGGTATATTAATTACTTTCAGTGTGTGATGCTGTTCCATTTTTTAATATTAGCACACAAAACTACGATTAATAAGATGCAAACCTTCCTTCCGTAGTACGCTAAGCGTTCAAGCAATATTGATGTTAGTGTAATGAATTGATATGTTCTTAGGCTTACCAGTTAATTCATTTTAAACAGGATTTAAAAAACTGACTGCTGATAGCCATCAGAAACTTCGCCCTCGTTGTGACAACGCTGCAGCATCGTCTCAGAGTCGTGGTGCGGGTTGGCTTCTAGGATGCCGTGGTAACCGTGGTAACTGTTCGTTCGGGTACCACGGCATCCTGGAGTCAAACCGTATCCAAGGTCGTCAAGAAGATCTTTTACTGTACTTTGTTATGTATGTGCTAATTTTAGAGAAATGTGATATCGTAATACGTATGTTATGTAGGCTATACCCTAAAAAAGGTAAAATTCATTGAAATGAACATATAATAATATGTTATAATGTAATTTGATACTAGCAATAGCATATTATGTGTGGATAAATTTCCTACAGGTATTAATAGGATAAGTTGAATTTTAATTCTAACTTTAAGTTTTTTTCTTAAGATTACTTACTAAGTTCACGGTTAGTTTTGGTTCACAAATAAGAATGAAAATTGTAGAAACTCCAAGTTGGAAACGAAACGTGCCACAGTCGTAAATATTTCACAGAGTTACAGATTAACCTGTATAACACAAAGATATGTACCAGTGGTAGCTAGTCAGCTCCCCTTGTGGTATAAACCCAGTGTTTCTCTATTACGTTGGTAATAAACCGACCAGCTCTACTGCGAAAACGTGCAATAATAATAAGTTATAACCTTCCACGCCAGAATATAAATGCTGACAGTTCTTATTGCTACCTTTTATTTCTTTCATTCTGCTGTAAATCCGGGTTAACGAGTTTAATAAAAAAACAATACTCAAGTAATAGTTGAGAATGTATTTCTTCCTGGGGATGATTGCTTGTCACGAAATAACAATTAAGGTGTAGTAATAATATAAACTGACAAAATATAGTACTTGTTAACTTCACGCTTTTTACCATTTATGTTATGTTCACTGCCATAGAATTGTATATTGTTTTTAGTTGTTAGTGTAAAGTTGCCCATTGTAAAACTTGACCTTGTTAATAACCTTTCCTAAATAATAACAATTTAATAATAACTTTTCCTACAATATAATTATTTGTCTGTGAACATATAGTTTTTTCCCTCAAACATTAACGTTCATGCACCTCAATGTTACTTTATCAAACCTAAAACGTGATATTTAACAAATTAAAAGAAAAATTACGTGTAAAAGTGTCAAAGATGTACATCACGCTATGTATTTATTCCGCATACTTGAAACCAGTTGGAAGTAAGAGCGAACCGCTAAAACTCATGCTACATGAACTGTGTACTATGAAGAAACATTTGTCATTCTAAGTTAAAATGTTTTCCCTGTTTCTTACAAATACTTGTGTGTTTTCTTTAATTTGTTAGCAGAATTACAATGTTGTGTGATTGTATACAATTATAAAACGTATACGCTAGAACTAGTTAGTACGATGTTTGAGTCTGTAGTAGCTCACTCAGAAAGTCAATGGTTCGACTCCCAGCGGAGGCACCTCTATTAATTGGTTTGGATCACTTCCCGAAAACGTATTACGCACACAATCCTACGTTAAGTTTTGCTAGTACATCACCACTCGCGTTCAAGAAGAAATCAGAAAGAAAAGTGTATCCGTTTAAAAACACGAATCGTAAGTAAACATGCACCCTGCACCTTCGAAATTATGAACCAGAGTAAGACAAGTTTAATCAGAATGATTGTAATGGAGGCAAAAAGTGTGACTGGAATAAAATTTAGACACGTTACAAACATCCCAATTCTAAAGCACACACCAAGAGTAAATGAACGTGATCGCCAATACCTGGGAGCGCTTTTTGTCAAAGGGTGTTTTAGTGAAAGAGAGGTAATACTGAAATTGACATATCCACTGTCGGCCTCGTTTGTTATTTTGACATGTGCCAATCTTTTACGCATTCACTGTCAACTCAAAGAGAGACACAAAACATGACGACTTTACAAAGACTTTTTCTCCTTTAAGATATTGTAGAACTTTTTGTAATTTTCTCTAAATATGGAAGTTTTTACGCAAGTAATGATGAACTAATAATCATTTTAAAGTACTTGTTCAATACAAGTTTTAGCTATTTACAAAAATAATTACTAGACAAATAAATAAATATAAATTCCTTTTATTTCAGTGTTTCTTTGTGCAATAACTGATTTTCAGAACAACCTGTGTCTCACTGGACGGGGTGATTGTAACTGATCTAGTTTTGTTCACAATAAAATAGTTATTTAGCTTATCTCTGTAAAAAGCTTATCCTTTCCTCGAAGTCCGCAGACCCTTATAACTACACTTGTAATAACTAACAGTAAAAACACTTTGTCGTTTTAGTTCTACGTCAAGAAAGTTAAAAACCCGAGTGTATAAAAGAAAGAGGCAATGCAAACACCCAATGTAATATTAAACTACTACTTTGTTAAATAACAAACTAAGCTAAATGAAGGTCTATAAATAACAATTTAAGCGTGTATAACTACCAATAATTATACCCCTTACAACAAATAAAAATCGAACTCTACGGTCAAATCCTTCTCTTTCTGTTAGCCTCCAACAAAATTAATCGGTTTGAATTCCAAGCACGGCTTTGATAAATCAAAATAAAGCTGACGTTCGACTTTTAATAAGTATCCGGGAGAGGTAACGCATATTTTATTCATTTCAGGTGAATGTGCGTTGCCGTGAGGCGGCCTGCATCACCCGGCAATCTCAGCACCGCCGACTGATGTAAGATTCAGCAGGCTCTTATCTTATCTCTATCATAGACTCTCTCCTTCTCTCTCTCTCTTGCGTTTCTTGCACTCGGTCCCCCCCCCAAGCCATGTTGGAATCAGCTGTCTTACCTCACAAGCCGTGCTTAGGTTTTCGGGTAGTGCGCGTCCAATTGACATATCGGTGTTTATTAATAAGTTCAACAAATTCGTTTGTTATCTAAACAAATGTTTGATGAGAGTGTTATATTATGTATTTAAAATAAAATTCTAAGGTTTTTCGGTTATGCTAGCTTTGCTAAGAACTTCGAGGCTATACAAATACACCTAAGACGTAATATAAACTCACACTTCACACACATACAAAACTGTATTGGCACAACTTACCTAATAATATATTACGATTATTGATGAATTTTCGATTAGATAAGCTAAATTTAATGTAACATGTCTATATTTGAAATAATTAACATGTCTATATGAAAAATAATTAAATTTAAAGCAAAGGTTATGTTTTGGTAAGAAGATGGCGCATAGATGTCAAATGGCTGAGGCATGAATTCAACCTAGTTACGGCAGCCCGAGCACAGATAGCGCTGCGAGGGAATTCTTTTCAGTATATCAAATAGGGCCACTGATGAACGCGTAAGTTCGTTTGTTCTTAAAATCGCACGTCTTTGTCACATTTTTCATCGACATCGAACAAACTCGAGCATGTGGAACCGAGAGGGCAGAAAGACGGCGAGGTATGGAAGCGCTCGCAGCGCTTTCTGTGCTTGGGCTGTCGCAACTATGTTGATTTTCCTGCCTCGGCCATGTGGCATTTATGTGCCATGTACTAATCATTACATAATCTTTGATAAAATTGTTTACACGATTGTTTAACAAACAAAAAAATCAAAATTGAGTATTATTCAATATTGTATTAACTAAATACCAGCATTATCAGTGTGTACCCCAAATCCCAACTATAATATATAAATAAATATATAAACACAACCAAAGACCTGATGGTCTATGGCTACGCCACTGGTCTTCAGAGCTTGCAGTTGCGGGTTTAAATCCTGAACTTCGTGTATAAGTTATGTTTCTCCCTAATAGCTTAACTGAGTATTGTTAGTTAGCTTATACGTATTTTAGATTGAGATTGATCTAAATTGTTTTTTCTCCCTTTGGCTTTTACTGTATATTTTAGTTTTGCATTTAAATTGGCTTGATTTTGTATGTATAAAAACCCAGTCCAGTATAATGTACTCGTATATTGTTTTATAAAAAAAGTATTAGATGCCATTTAAGAATTGTATTGCAATAGTGAACAGTTTATGATTAAAGATATTTACATTGATGGATTAATTGTTTGAGTAGTTCAGATTGTTAGTAAAAACCCTATTTTAGAGTATTTTATGAATTATATTAGACCAGAGGCAGAACACTTGTTCATGATATGCAAATATTATAGACGAAGTATGTTTGAAAAATAATGGAGAAATCACAAGGACTTTGTAGAGCGAAAATAACTCTACTTTGACTAATGATTGTATCCTCCAAATGTAACATTAATAAATCGTGTGTTGAGCAGTAATTAAATTGATGCAAATCATCCAGTATATTCATTACTTTTATGTGTGGCGCTGTTCTATTTTTTAAATATAAGAACACAAAACTATGGAGAATGATGCAAACCTTCCTTCAGTAGTACGCAACGCGTTTAAGCAAAATTGATGTTAGTGTAATTAGTTGATGTTCTTGGACTAACTAGTAAACTCACTTCAAACAGGATTAAAAGAAACTGCTGATAGCCGATCACAAACTTCGCCCACGTTGTGACAGCGCTACAGCATCGTCTCTGAGTCGTGGTGCGGGTTGGCTTCTAGGATGCCGTGGTAACCGTGGTAACTGTTTGTTCGGGTATCACGGCATCCTGAGTCAAACCGTATCCAAGGTATCGTCAAGAAGATCTTTACTGTATAATGTTATGTATGTGCTAATTTTAGAAATGTGATATCGTAATATGTTATGTAGTATACCCTAAAAGGTAAAATTCATTGAAATGAACATATAATAATATGTTATAATGTAATTTGATACTAGCAATAGCATATTATGTGTGGATAAATTCCTACAGGTATTAATAGGATTAGATGAATTTTAATTCTAACTTTAAGTTTTTTCTTAAGATTACTTACTAAGGGCACGGTTAGTTTTGGTTCACAAATAAGAATGAAAATTAATGAAAAATCAAAATTGAGTATTATTCAATATTGTATTAACTAAATACCAGCATTATCAGTGTGTACCCCAAATCCCAACTATAATATATAAATAAATATATAAACACAACCAAAGACCTGATGGTCTATGGCTACGCCACTGGTCTTCAGAGCTTGCAGTTGCGGGTTTAAATCCTGCTCTACTAAGTAGGCAAATGTTGTTTACACTTCAAGTGTTACTTCTAAATTCACTCAGCTGTGTGATGCAAGTGAGTAGATACCCTAGTATCGCACCTTGGTAACGATCATCGGAATCCAAACGGTGTTGGATTCGCAGGGAACTAACCACTCAAATTTTCAAATACCGCCCGGTCGCTTGGTCTTACTCGGTCCAACCGTGAATTATACACACAACTTAAACAGTCTGCTAGAAGAGGTATGTAGTATTAAGTTGGAAAACGTTTTAATTTATTAATTTGATTTCAATCGGTTTCCACTACACAATATTTACTTGAAATGTTAAAAGGAATAATCGCATGTTACAGACGAGCACCCAGCGGCCATGCAGCGCGGGAAGAACTGCGCCTCACCTATGCCCGGGTATGGTGGGGGCCCTCCGGCCAGCCCCTCTTGCTGCCTTCCCGCCGCACCCTGTACGTGGCCGTGGCCTCCATGGCTGTCCTTGGCCACCTGGCGACGCGTATGACGTGAGTCACCCTCACCTCACCATCACTCACTCCCTCCCCGCCATTGTACATAGCGTCTGTGTGAATCGTTGCTCATGGTCGTCACCCCCAGCTCATGTGCCAATACGGACTGATGGTGCGAACTTGTAAATATTCGACTCTTGGTTGGGACATGATCTAATTGAGACTTTTGGAATATGAAATGTATTCTTTTGATATTTTTTGCAATATGTAGGCTAAAGTTTAACGGTTGGGTACCAGTATGATTGTTCATATACCATCAGAAGCCATGGAATGCAAACTTTGGTATTGGATTAGAGGGGCAAAACTATTCCTACTAACACAAAAAAACAAACATAACGTTTAGGCACCACCTTTACTTTCAAAATGCACCTAAAAAACCAACAAGATAATGTATCAAAAAGACAATGTTTTACGACAGTACACATAGCTAATAGAAGTAACATTATAAAAAATAAGATTTTGATTGTGTTAAAATTGCAGACATATTGGTTAACAGTAAATTATACGCCATGCAATAGTATTTTTTTACGTGAGCCCTATACAGCTAGTCTGAGTTTATGTCACATTTACTATAGTCACTACTAAGTTTAAGGAATGTGTAAAGCCAAAAGTCTCAATTGATTGAAACAAATTAACCACATTACTATCTACTGTATTAGGATTTCTTTACAAGAAAACCTTAAAATAAGGGTTTATACTTATAAAATAATCAAACTGTAAATCAAAATCCGTTTTGTATTTTTTTTGTTACAACTTTAAAGTTGTATCTTAACTTAAATGTAGATTGTTATATAAATACGTTGTAAATATTGTATTGTTAAGTATTTATAATAAATGAAACATTTTTTTAAATACTTCAATTTCTCATGGTGAAACTTGAGAACGGGCCGGAGATTGTGGACGCTTATAAGAATCACTTACTGTAAATAATTTTATTGAAATAAATACTGTGGTGCATTGCTAAAAAGGGTCATAATAATCAAAATAACTCATAGTGCTTATGGAAACTTTAAATACCCTCAAAAATATACTTGCGGATTTCAGATGAATTCAAATGTTTTAAAATACATTTTAAAACATAGAAAATCCACTTTTAATTTTTAAAAGTTTAATTATTAATATTATTACAGGTCGTTGCAATAATACGGTGTTAATATTGGCATACAAAAGTAAAAACGACGACAACGGATAAGCAAACTGTGTTAAATTTGAATACGGTTTTATTTGTGTGTATCATAAAGACTGTTTAAGCATTAACAAAATTTAATGCTTGAATACATATGACAGTTTAAGTGTCTAGTGTACAACACCCAAAATAATAAAATGCTTACTTCAATTCAGAAGTTTGTCGAAATATGTATTATACAGTTTTTTAGTTTCATCGGTTGAATGTTTTATAAACATATAACATGCTGTGTTAATATTTAATCTAGGTAAGTGAAGGTTTCACTATATAAACCAAACACATTTTCACGTAACTGTTTTCATTAATCTTACGAGATAATCAAGTCCAACCTTGGTAATCAATGATGATCTACTTCTTATAACGATATCTCGAAGGTATGTTATCTCTATGTACCAAACACTTAAAGATTTACATGTTAAAGTACAAGGAAATGTGTTTTGTTTGTATAATGTCTATTTAACTAAAACATGTTTGTGAAAAAGTGCTGTACATACAATTTAAAGAATGTTTCTTAGTGCAAGCCACTTATGGACGTTACTGAATACTTTCATTAAAAATATATGAATGTCCATCTTGTAAATAACAATTGCTAAGATAATGAACTACTTAATAGTTGATTAATGTTATCATATTCTATATTTTATGCAATGTTCCGTTTTAACGATGTTTGTTGTTTTTGTCTACTTGCTAAGAAAAATGTCATTAATGTTATTGTAAAGAATGTTTTTGTTGGCTGTAAAACCTGTGATGTTCCTGTAAATTACAATTAATTATTGCAGCAGAGTCATCAAAGATGACTAGGATTTAATTTAAGTAAGAATATGGTTTAGTATCAAGATATTTACTTTGAATATTAAACGCAACTAGGCGGTTGTTTTGATGTCTTCAGTTAATCATAATATTGATATTTAAGTCATCCATTTTCATAATAAATTATTAGGAATTTCATTTTGTATGACATATTTTTAATAGTGGTAGCTCTAATCGATCGAGGTGCAGTTTTTTATAAATTACATATGGTAACACAAAATAAGCCGGTTAGGTATATGATTAATACTACTATTGTTAATTAATTACGAATTTCAAATGCCTACAATTCGTTTTACGCCCGATTTTGTTACTACATTTAGTTAAGTGAAATGTAATATAATTTGTGCAGTTACGTTTTAAAATTTCAAATAAAGTGGTTTTACTATCATGAAGGGGTTTTTATTTGTGTAATACCAATCAGCCAAAATTAAAATGGTTTTAAATGTATCTATTTCAATGTGTATTTTAAAAATGCTTTTGTTTTTTAAATATTGGGTTAATTAAGTTTATATTATACTTATATTAAACCTTTATTGAAATTCAACTTTAAAAAACGTGCCAAATATAATTAGTTTTATTGAAAAGAAATAGTAAAATTATAGGCCTCAAGATACCTTTACAGCCACAAAGAATGTTATACGTTGAAATAATATTGTTTACTGTTTTATTATTTTAGTATTATTCAAATCAATAATATTTGGCACAATTCAAATAAAATTCATTTAAATTTAATTTTTTTTATTTTTAATAATTATAGTATAAATGTATGAATATTATATTTATTATTTTATAATTGTTAGTATTATTATAACAAAATAAATTAACTATTGTGTTAGATTTAGATTTTAAATACATTTTAATACTATCCATATTATTAAAATGTGCTGACTACATTGGATAATTTGTTGTAAATAACTAAATGAGTGAATAGTACTCAAATGTGTCCTAGGTTAAAAAAAATAAAATAAAAGATTGCCATTCGCGGGGCGACCCTTTTGAAAGGGCTTAACAGAAATGGTGCAATAAAAAGAGGTAATTTCTGTAGCTTGATTTGGCAATTTGCCGGCCGCCGCGCCGGTGTGTCGCCACTTAGGCGAGGTCTCTAGGTCTGGTTGTAACGATTTCTAGGGAGGGGTTGTTAGCGCATGCGCACACCACATCCTTTCCCCTCCTTCTCCTCCCCGCCAACCACTCTGCACCCGCTGCATCCCTCTTACCTCAAGGACGATTTATCTGCCGCTTTCCTTCATATAAGGTGTTTATTTTCATAGTATTTCCGCAGCGAGATGCATTTTAGAGCTTTTGTGTTTAAAGACTGTCTGCAAACTTGATAATGTTCCTGGAACAATAGACTCCACAGTTTTAAAGTTAAGAAGTACTGTAAAGCATTATCTGCCGTTGAATACATTACCTTGGAAATAATAAATAAATATCTAGGCAACAGTAAACTTTAAAATAAAAACCTTTGGATTAACCACAATACTAACTTAACACAAAACGTT
Organism: Matsumurasca onukii; assembly: GCA_018831715.1. Lineage (NCBI taxonomy): Eukaryota > Metazoa > Arthropoda > Insecta > Hemiptera > Cicadellidae > Matsumurasca > Matsumurasca onukii. The sequence goes on from CM032062.1 coordinate 35,889,207, forward strand.
TCGACCATGCTATAATAGTCATCATCAGTTGTATAGAATAAAATAATTTAATACATAAAATAATAATAATTTGAAACAAATTTACATTTTTTAGTTTTTATTTCAATTATTTCAAACCACATAAGCTTTAAATAAAGAAAACTGTACACTTTGCTGGTGTAAATATTATGTATGACATTAAACAGTTCAAGAATGATTTATTTTCTCTTAATTTCGTGGTTTACTGAAATGGAGTTTACATTATACTAGAACCATTCATTTAGATTAAAAATATGTCTGCATTAAAGTGAATCCGGTTAAATTATAAAAGTTTAGTCCTGTCATAGAACTGAAATGGTTGTCAAACAACATTTGATTGGCTAATAAAAAGACTCGATTGTATATTACAATCAAGTGCTTTGGCCAAAATTCAGCTGCTCGAGCTTTACATAAACAACAAGAAACAAACAAAATAAGAGTCTGGAAAGACTATTTCCAACAGATAGCAGTGTCTACTCAATTTCCTGAGTTGACTTGCTATCAAGTTAAGAACAACGTGTGGCTTTTTGTGGCGGAACTAAAATAAAAAGGTCCTCAAATGATCTCTGTAGCGAATTGACAACAGAAAATTAATGTATCAATTAATTGTAGGTACTTTGCTTTAAAACGAAATGTAAATAACAAAATTACATACCTTTGGGTTATTACAATTTCTTCATTATAGTTACTTTGAATATTGCAATTCAAAATATGTTAACCAATATTACAGATGTTTACTACTTGATCATAACACAAAGCCATAAAACAACAGGTACGGTCAGGTTTTAGCGTATTAAGACTAACATGTATGCCTCTAGCAGGTAAATAGCAGGTATCTCATTCAACGGTCTACAGTAACTAGCACCATTAGTGGTATCCAATGAAGAATAGACTAGAATCACGGGTATTGAAGCAACTGCCACCGTACAGGAGTACCACCGTGTCAGACGTTTCCCAAAACAACAGCCTGGAAAGAACTTACTCTAACATATATGTCAAGTTGGTTTTGCTTTAAGGCACCTGGCAAAGTAATCCTTATACCGGGTGGCCACGATAAAGTGTCCTAAACGGATTACAGGAGTACTATTAGAGCTAGAAAGATGAAAAAAACTTTCCTTTCTGGAAATCGTACACGGAGATTTCAGGAAAAATATGTTAAGATTCTCAGTATACAGGTGTGTCAGTACTGAAACTCACGGGCCCAAAACTCGAGATTTTTAAATGCAAAGGTGGGTCATATTGTACATTATTTTAAACATAAGACAATTCTCGACATATTGACGAAACAATTTCTTTGATATGTTGCCCCGTTACAAAACTATAGCTATAAACATAAACCGCGTAAGCATTTATGGGACGCCCTGTAGTCAAATTATCAACTCGATTAGAAATATGGATTTTACGTATTTTTTCCTGAAATCTCCGTGTAAGATTTCCGAGAGAAAAGTTTGTTTCATCTTTCTCAGAGCTCGAATAGTACTGTAATCCGTTTAGGACACTTTATCGTGGCCACCCGGTATAAGTACATGATGACATTATTTAATTGTTTTAAAGTTACTTCCTGAATACCATTTTGTAAAAATCAGATTAAATATACAGCTCGTTCTTCCATTGTCAAAATGTATAAGATTTAGTTCAAGAAAAACAGGTCGAATACATTATATTCCTTAATAAATATCTATAAAATGTCTAAAATTAGGAAATTTAGTACTATAGCTAATTTAGAAAGAATCATTAGCTCTCATTTAAATGTCAAGGTTGTTTATGTTGTCGGCGAGTCATTGAAAGAAACAAGATATCCCATCGTTTTTAAAACCTAGTTTGTAATGACCTTTTCCTACAAAGTCAGTAGCAAAGTTATCTAACATTATCTGAAATTAAAATCATACAAACTATGCTTCAAAATATATACAAACATATTGAAATATGAAATATTAAAAAGGCACTTCCGTTAAAAATTACTCTGCCGTTACAGAAAGTTTGCTTAGATTCATTGTAGCGCTTGGGGCTACGTAATTCTTTTTTTCGCTATGTTTTGATTTATTTTATACTTAACGCCCATTTTCATTGATAGTTCTTGTCCTGCGTTATTAAATTCTCGTATATTCTTAAATAAATATATTTATTCGAAAACTTTGAATATTCGTCGATTCTTGTGTATAAGAACTTGTATTATTGTGGCCAAATGAAAGAGATGCGTTTTATTCCCAACTTCGCCACGTATTAAGTCGTATTTAATTGGTTTCATTACTTTGTTGTTTTTTTATTTAATTCAAGTAATCGTGAACCGAAATATACGTACCAACAAACATTTGGCGAACAAATCAAAAGTAAGGACTTAGAAGTAACTGCATGGAGGGTATGAGATTTCACCATTTCCTGCCGAAGTAACGTCGAGGCTAAAGTGGTATCGGGTTTTATGTGACGCTGAATCACTCGCTCAGAATATGAGTCGGTTTTACGGTATGATCCCTGCTAAATCCTAAATCTGTATTCGTGAAATTATACATGAAACTAAGAAATGTATGACGTTTTGGATGAATGTAAATGTAAAACATAGCCGACACGTAGCCACAAGCGCTATTGTTAATCCTCGTGAATTTAATGACATAAAAAGGTTTTCATTTAATTTTTATTTGAAAATTCTGTTATACCTACATTTTAGTAGTTTTGACAATTTAAAGTTTTATCCTGATTTTGCCTGTATTTTAGTGGTTTATACGGTCGTTTTGAAATTTGAAAACGCAATTTAACGTATAGGTCAGTTCAAAACTTCATAATAAAAACAAAACAACAGTAGAAGAAACAATAATTGTTTGGCGTCACAACAGGGTTATGTTATTGCGCACGTACACTTATTGTAGTCATTGATTGATTTTCAAGCTGTTGTATTGGTTGTATTTAAAATTTCATTGTAACGTCGTCACTGAATAATTAATGAAATACAAACAATACAACAAAGCTTGAGAAATCAACTAGCTGATATATAAGACAGCAGATAAAATAGTGCGACAACATAACCACGACAACTGGTTTTCTCCAACTGTTTTACATCAGCTACAAACAATTAATTATTGTTATATCTTTATTTATGTTTGTTTTTTGTCATTTTTTTGGTCCAACAGCTAGTCACCTATAACACCTGCCAACATGTCAACTGAAAATTTTACTTGGTGTCCAGCTTCGTACATGACTTTGATGTTCTGTTGTTAAATATTCTCCCTACTGAAACCAAAGTGTAAACAAAACGTTTCCAGAAATAGGGGTTGTTTAGGTCCATTTCAAAACCAGCGAGCACACAGGTGGTCACCCTTCTAGGATAATCTTCCGGTTGTAAGGCCTGTACTTTGAGGACTGTATATGGGTGGTTTTCTCCTTTTAAAACTTCCCATACAGTGTTCTTACTACAAACCAAGTTCACTCCCTACCACTCTACTAGACGGTTATTTTCAAACCGATTTAGAATTGTTCTCAAATCTAACACTACGAACCAACCGATTCATCACGCCCAGTGTCATTCATGTCATCCTTTGGGGTAAAATTCGTTTCAATCTATAACGAAACAGTAAATGTTCGATGATTTGGACAATGGAAAGTGTTGCGTACAACCTCGCTGCTCCTATTTGCACTGCCACGACATTCCATAACAATAGCGTATATCATAGTACTCTCTGTTGTGTATCTATTCATTTCTTCAAATAATAAGTACAACAGTATTTACTCTTTAATAACTAAAACGATAATAAGAAGAAATAACCAATAATTCTGCGTGCACGCTTCAGACAACAATGGAGTTAATTTAGGCCACAAGGACTTGATCAGCTGTTCTTTCACAAGACAGTCTATAGTAAACATAAAGCCTGACAATCACATTACACAAACTTTTCCATTGTTGTCATTGAAAGACCCATATTTGAACAACAGTGTCTCACAGTAAATCTTGTAGCTACTCAGTTGCCATGATTCGATTTTAATTTTTGTAATATAAGATTTGTAATAGAATTAATAAAGAAAAGTATACCTGCAAAATTGTTAAACCACTAGTTTTAAGATATTTAAGTTTAATATTTTAATGGCCGCCATTTTGAAAATTATTTATAATAATATTACAATACTTTTGTGCAATTGGTCTTTGTACCATGCAAACATTTGACCCAAAATTTGGTGAAATTCTATTAATTGGTTTTGACCTATTAATTAATGAAACACTACAGAACAGACAGACGGTAACTAACTTTAACTGCGACCATGTTCCTATGGTACGTGTTTGTCTTGACCCAAGGAACAGTGCTATATAATTATTGAAATAGATAGTAATGACCTTTTCCTACAAAGTCAGTAGCAAAGTTATCTAACATTATCTGAAATTAAAATCATACAAACTATGCTTCAAAATATATACAAACATATTGAAATATGAAATATTAAAAGGCACTTCCGTTAAAATTACTCTGCCGTTACAGAAAGTTTGCTTAGATTCATTGTAGCGCTTGGGGCTACGTAATTCTTTTTTTGCGCTATGTTTTGATTTATTTTTATACTTAACGCCCATTTTCATTGATAGTTCTTGTCCTGCGTTATTAAATTCTCGTATATTCTTAAATAAATATATTTATTCGAAAACTTTGAATATTCGGTGTCGAATATTCTTGTGTATAAGAAAAACTTGTATTATTGTGGCCAAATGAAAGAGATGCGTTTTTATTCCCAACTTCGCCACGTATTAAATTGGTTTCATTACTTTGTTGTTTTTTCATTTAATTCAAGTAATCGTGAACCGAAATATACGTACCAACAAACATTTGGCGAACAAATCAAAAGTAAGGACTTAGAAGTAACTGTAAAGGGCTGATGGAGGGTATGAGATTTCACCATTTCCTGCCGAAGTAACGTCGAGGCTAAAGTGGTATCGGGTTTTATGTGACGCTGAATCACTCGTATACTTCAGAATATGAGTCGGTTTTACGGTATGATCCCTGCTAAATCCTAAATCTGTATTCGTGAAATTATACATGAAACTAAGAAATGTATGACGTTTTGGATGAATGTAAATGTAAAACATAGCCGACACGTAGCCACAAGCGCTATTGTTAATCCTCGTGAATTTCCAATGACATAAAAAGGTTTTCATTTAATTTTTTATTTGAAAATTCTGTTATACCTACATTTTTAGTAGTTTTGACAATTTATTTTAAACGTTTTGTCTTATTTACTTGGTAGATTGGTGTTAATTGAAATGACTTTATTTTGTAAATAGCTATGTACCCGTGTTTCACCACGGCAAATATTGTATTACAGTATTATGACTGTAAAGTATTTTTGTACAAAGCCAGGCTGCTGCTCGGCCACTGGTATCAAACTACCGATCCTTACACCTGTTCCTGCACTTTGAACGTGGGCTGGAAGTTTTCTAGCTGACGTACCTGTTCTTCACACGTTTGTGTTTAATATAATTATATAGATAATATATAATAGTTATACATTATATATCGATAAGTGTGTTTGACCACTAACGGTTAGCTTCGCTTAAGACTTGATAAAATGGCACATGTTCGCTTTGTTGCAGGCAGTGTACTAAATATTACTAAAAAGTGAACACGATAAAAAAACTCTAAGTAACACTTATCAAAGGGTATAAAATACATCCTTGTTTCGTAAACCGTCTCGTCTAGAATTACTGATTTCTTTGACCGTCTCCAGTCTTTGTAGTGCTTAGGACTGGCTGATTTCTTTGAACAGGAGCCTTCCCTTGAGGATGAAAGACGCTTTTGAGCTAAAAGAAATCTTCCGTTACCTCTAATACAGTTGTGTCTAATAAACAAAGGATGTTTGGATTGTCTTTCCAGGAGGTTTTTAGTATCTTAAATCGAATTGTTTAAAGTAAGATTACAAAGAAGTTAGTTTAGAAATCCATTTGGTGAAAAACCGGAACAATAACCCTAATGGAAATAGTTTTTCATGGCCTGTGTACTATCATATAGTGTTTTAAGTAGTCTACATAACAATGATTTGCATCCTTGCGTTTTTACAATCAGCAAAGAGTTCAAAATAGTATATTTCATCACTAGGTCCTAAAGTGACACTTTTTGACACGAGGCAAGTTAACGTCGAGGCGACCGAGACTTAATGACGAGGGTCAAAAGCACTGAGTGATGAACGAAATTTTTTGTCAAGATGCAAATAATAATGATAAATAAATGTCAATAAATGTTAAAATATTATAAACAATTTATTAAGTAAACATTGTTTTGAGCTCAGCAGTTTGAATTATAATGTTTTGAAGAAACAGCTGTTACACTGATTTACTATACGTCAGTGTTAAATTTCAAAACAATCAAAACAAACTCGTTGAACCAGCTGATGTCCATGCCAGAAAAAGATCATCAAAACAATACTTTATTTACCTGGGTGTAAAAGTGACACTTTAGCACTGTCAATACACGTGTCTAAATCAGCTGTTTACAGAGCAGAATGACAAAAAGTTTTAATTTATTTGTTTTTACTTTATTTGAGATAGTCATAAAACAATTGCAAGCACACATGATTTTTGATGACATTATTTTTATGAACTATTAAATATTTTGAATGAGCCAACGTAAGTGAATATTAATGTCGACTATGGCAAACAAAGTTATAATACGTTCGTTTGTCCATATGTTCTTTTGTCTAGGTTCATTTGTTTGTTTATCTGTATAGGTGACAGAGCTCAGGCAGGTCTTGTTTAAATTGTGTACTTTTATAAAGCCGTATTAATAGAAAGGCTTAACTAGGTCCTTAACTAGTCGTCCACTTTGAAGATATTGAGGCTGAAGGCAATGATCAGTAGTTAATTATCCATTTCAAGTCTATTGAATTTGATTTGAATTCGGTATAGGTCTCTATTTACTTAAACGTAAAATGTATATGTAAAACTCATATTATCACAACCAATAATTGACATTTTGTTTGTTAGAACTTAAACCAACGGAAACACAGAATGGATTGTTACTGCCGACCTCGACGAAGGTCCAGTTACTTTTCAGGAAAGAGAAAAAGACCTTTATATTCAAAGGGAAGCCATCAATACATATCCCGAGGATATTTGAATTTCGTCAAAGGCTTCGACCACAGAGAGGGTATAAATGTCTATTTTATATTTGGGAATCTCGCGTTTGATGTTTGTGGGGTTTCAACCATAAGAGACACTTTGGAACGTCATGTTTATGAAAAAGGATATATGTACAGTAATATACTTAAATATGTCCGCAATCCCCTTAGTGTCATTCATGAACAATGATCGTAGAACAAACATTAACATCAATCATAGAGCCGATGGTAGCTAACTAGTTTTTTTGTTAGGTAATGTAACTTTTTCAATGTAAAAGCTATTCATTCAATACATGCTCGTACATCCTTTTAAGCAATTTTAACAGTTTTATAGTTTTCCATCACCCCTTACGTTTATAAACTGTTGGTAAATCTAATAACTTTTGTTTGTACCTATTGTTGTGCTTTGCTTCCAAGATACATAACACAGGAATTCAAACAGATTGTGTATTGATAGTTTTGGAATCTCAAAACTCTTGTTGGCTAGCCTATTCGTTTGTTATGAAGTAAGGGGCTAGGGTATAACTACGCCGTACGCACACTGCACGACCTGTACGTTAGAGTTGAACTCCTTTATTCGGAAAATTCGAGGTCTGCCTGACTTCCAACTAACACATCTTCCAAATCACGTCAAGGGTTATCGACCTTTTTAACCCTGAGAACGGCTTCGGTTCAGTGTGCCATCTGGTTACAGTTGATAGACTTTATTCTACATTCCAAAGGCATTTTCTGATACCAGCCAGTTAAAGCTTGTAGCGCGAAAACCTGTATCTTACCAAAACGTATCAAAGGCTAGATTTTCTTTTTAAGTAACACAATCAGCAAAATGTTCACGTTCATATAAACTATTCTAAAGTCAATTCGTAGCTCTTCCGCTTTAGTAATGATTATTGTTTACCATAATTGACTGCAAGGATGTACCGGTATACATAAATGAATTTTATATAAGAAAATAATTCGTCCCAACACGCAATTATGTTTTGAATAATTCGGAAACAGAGTTATTCTTCGCTGAATCTTAACCGCCAGACAGCAACCAAAATAGACTGACTGCGTTTACAATGTCCATTTTGGTTAGGTAATTCAAAGTAGTGGTGACACAAACATGGGACTACTTACTAATAACTATTAAAAACTGTAAGACAGTCAAAAGTTGTATAATCCAATAATGCATTTCATATGACATAAATTTTGACAGCGTGTTTTCAGGTTCGGGTTCTTTCTTTCCTGGAAATATAAACTTCGTTGTTTAGCCAAACTAGGACAAGTCCTTGATACAGTGAGGCCTTTGCGTGATCAAAAGTCATCCACAACTCATCCATAAAACATCCATAAAACATTTCCATCCTCGGACCAAAGACGTAACATATATTTGCAAGTAAATCACTTGATTATGTTAAAGAATCCCACACAAACACAGTTTAAATCTTAAATCGCATACAGTAACAGTGATAAGGTAAATAAAAAAATGATTAGTTAACTAAGAGCTTTAAATAGAAAAGGATAGTGATCTGATGTAAAACAAATATGTTTTCATGCTTTACGAATATGATTCATGAATGAAGTTTTTAAAAATAAATTATTCGATGTGAACCTATATGTTCGTGAGGATTTGTAATTAAAAGAGGTAATGACGTTTTGACAAGTGTCTAAACGAGTTTATTGATTTAACTAATAGAATAATTAACCCCAAAACCAACTTAGCCTGCTTGGACATTGAATTTTGGAAAAGTTGTTAAAGATTTAAGATAAAGAACCAGTTTTACCTAAACAACGCCAAGGTCCATTAAGAGTCAGTCTCACTGAGGTATTTAATAGATGCTACCAACTATGTACATGTTTGTAGCAACACGTCAACAATAAATCAAAACATCTGAGTTTTCTAGTATAAATTTTTACCTGCTACAAACCCCTCATATATAGCACTAGCAGCTCGTCATAAATTTTTAAACGATATTGAATTCTAATTTTGTACTTTAACATTTATTAAGGTACAATGTTTGGAGTTTGTTGACACTTTATAATTATAGCTAATTTTGACTCTTACTAAATTTGAAAATGATAAAATCCCCGGTACTGGGTTTGGCCAAATTATAGCGTTAAAAATTATATTTTTCTAGTAAAAGTTATCTTAAAATAAAGTAGTGAAGCCTTATCTTGAAAATAAATATTTAATTTGAACTACCAATGAACTCACCCACACTATAAAATGATTTGTTCAATAAGTATTGTTTTAGCTCTCTTTTAAATATCTTTACATAAGTTTCTTATTTAATATTTAGAGGTAATTTATTGTACTGTCTAGTTCCAGCTACACAGGGAAGTTGATCATATATGTAAAGCCTATGATAGCTATTTCTTAGTTGATTAGCGTGGCTAGTATAGTGGGTATGAAAATTCGCCTCTTTTTCTAAATCACATTTTCCTTTTGGTAAACAAAAATAATTGTTTCCAAAATGTACATACAAGGTAGGGTCAAACTTTTAAGAGTTTTGAACATTTCCTTACAATATTCACGAAATGCTGCCTTAAAATTAATCCGGGTGACTTTTATCATAAAAGCCTTAACTAAGTAATTTTTTACTTCTTTGCACCTAGTTTTAACGTGTCATTGCCTGTTAAGTTTTGAATACTAGTATGTTATTGCTGTTGTAAAACATTACACAGTAGCTGAACTAAAATGATAATTTAGGAACCCAACATTTTCAGTAGAGATGAAACGTTTGCTGCAGATTATCTTGTCATATTCACCAGCTTGTTGTGTTTTCCTTTATCTTCTTCTTCTTCTCACTTCAAAACCAGTGAAATTTCAGATCATACCTAATACTTTCAGTGTTTTGGTTTTACCTTTATAATGGAAAGACCCTTTAGGTGTTAAGATCGTTTAATATGTTGCGTTTCAAGTGAAAGACTCAAGTGACACGAGAAGTGTTTGACAAAAATTAGCAATTCAATATAAGTCAAAAACCGCCTCCGCACAAGCTGACAACGCATTTCCACTTCCTCGTATCTCAGTTCATTGTGTCCTGCTGTCTTACATTTTAATACCTTAACTTACTGCTAGGCACATCCTATTAGAATGTCCCTCTCTGGAGATCAGGAGAAGATGCCTACTAGAGAGGCGTAATTGGGATGAAGTTCACTTGTCTGAGCTTGGAGGAGTCACCTTGAGGCTTTGTGGTCCCACAGGGTGGGTCTCCAGGCTAAGATAACCGGGGCAGTACAATAAACCTTTGGTTGACGTACAACTGGTTCACTACCAGCCCTACATAATCTAATCTAATACCTTAACTTTTATAGATACTGTTTGACAGCGGAACGCTACAGTAGTTGCACAACTACGTATGAAGGTAGTGAATAAGTGTTTATAAAGAATAGGGCTGTCATATATTGTAATTCTATTCCGTACCAAGCATTATTAGGAAGTAGTTATGCTAGTATACATTAATATACAGAAGTTGCTTTTTTATTAACTTGATATAAAGTTGATGATTGTATTGATATGCGTTTTTTATTATTATTATCCGAGTATTGAGTAAGTGAGCGCAAACTAACGACACATTTAACTTCCCCACATTCTAGACGAGTTAAATATGCATGGTTTTACCATGAAGCAAATTCTATTTAAACATCACAAGTGCTGGATTTCGATAAACCAGCAATTTACGTGCAAATCAGTGGTGCCGGCCATATCTGACCACAAAACTGTGCGTGCATCGCTTTTCAATAAAGTGGCCCACATTTATTTCCCGGAATTACTGATTTTACTTTGACCTAATTTATGTTATTTAAACTGCTTACCAATTTAGGGTATGGTATGGAAGGAAACAGCTGTTGTGTTTTGACACTGATCGAACGAAAAATCGGACGGATATCTTAGGTTGTAGACTACAGTTTAGGATGTTCTCATAATGGTTTTACACATAACATAACATTACAAAAGTCTTATGTATAAAGTAAACACTTTAGTCAACCAAACTTAGTTTGTCTCACTATAATTAAATCAACTTATTTAAGCACAATAAATAAAGACGCATTCATGTTCCGACTGTGTTACGAGGTGTTATGATGGTGTTATGATCCCCCATCTCGAACCTAGATTCGTCAATTCCCGGGTAAGTATGCTAACCATTACACCATGCATGCTCACCTAATTACGTCTTCAAACTTAGAAGTATTAACCTGACGGATGGTATAATGATTAGCGTACCTACCCGTACCCGGCAAGTAATAGTTCCGGTTGAATTCCCGGCTCAGTCAATAAATTTTGGCTTCAATTTGCTTTGGAAATAAGTTAGCTATTTAGCGTTTGCACAAATGAGGATATACAATTATTAATTGTATCTCCCCTGTTAAAATGTTCCATTGAAACATACAAATATTTTTTAAACGTCTTTTTTTAATCTACGTTGTAACTTAACCCAAAATTATGTATTACATGTGCGTTTTATAACAACACATGTCTGGACTGTTTTTCAATCTAGAATAAACCACAGCAAATTAGCATAGTTTATAAGTATCTAATGTCCAGTCTTGAACTCCTGCCAGATAGGTGAAAAGACAAGTAGACTCATGATGTTCCCTTATCCTAAAAATATACAACTAACAGTTTACAAAAGTACTAAACCAAAAAGATAATCTAGGAACAATGGAACATAATATTTTCTGCCGAGATGAAATGTTTGCTGCGGATTATCTTGTCATATCCACCAGCTTGTGATGTTTTCCTTCAACTTCACCTCCTCTCTTCAAACCCAGTAAAATGTTTAAAGTAATGCGTGATACGTGTGTGACTTGCTTTCAAGGGAAACACTACTAATTGCAAACATCACCTGCTGCTTTTAGACGGTCGTCCAATCGTACGCTTTCGTCCTATGAATGCTAAATTACTAATTTTAATTCTGAAGTGGAAGCGATTTAAAACCACAATAGGTGTTAGCAATTCAATCAAAATTAGAATCAGCCTCTGGAGAAGCTAAATTAGTTATAATGTCACATACATCACCACATGGTTTGTCTGTTACAAAAATAACTTTCCATAATCAAAAATCACAAATTATATTAAAAGCCCATCTAATTTATTTTATATCCACTGGCAATCATACATAATTTAGTGTGCATGTCAATTTTAAGTCTGATAAATTGAAGGTGCATAAAAAAAGACTACTTGCTTGCTGGTTTTAAACATATTATGTATTATAATGCTACAATGTAACTGGATTATTAATCTGTAATGTATGCATGTAAAATAAAATAAATAAATAATTGAATCGCATCAATGTATCGATTTTGTATACAAATTGTATTATAGTTTTAAGGGTTCGTCTCAGCTGCGCGGCAACGCTTCAATAAAAGGGTTTACGGCGGCCCGTTTTTCACCTTCAAAACAATGTTTACATTAATAAACGTCATGCGAGATTTAGACACAAAACCTTTCTGACATTATTTTGTATAGATTTTTTTCAAATCTATGCCTGTTATCCCTACAAAATGGAGTTCAGTAGCAACAATAACTTGGACAATTTCAAAATGTAAACTGTTGAACAACTTATGAGACATCGGGCTCGGGGTGTGGAAACTCCTATAATTTCCATATATACTACTAGCTGAGAGTACCCGCGCTTCGCCTCGAGGCTTTCTTAACATAGCTGTGTATATATTTTAATACCACTGCAAATTAAAAGTAAACAGAAACATCTTTTATTTATCTTTAGAAAACCATTTAATTTGCCTGTTAGTTCACCATCTTCTCCTTAAAAGAGTTGGCTACCTTGTGCCGCCGTTCCGTTTTTAGACCCCGCTTTGGGTTTTTGCGCTGTATTTTGAGGATGTTATATGGGCATCAAATGTAGCTAAAGACATACTCTGTAGCTAGCTAGTTGAAAATAAAAAATTACATGGCTATAGTACAACATTTATTTTAATTTATCATGATAGACCACATACGTTTGAAATCCAAAACAAACTACTCTTGTTTAGTTGAAAATGGAATTTTTATGGCTATAGTACAACACTCTTATTTGGTTTTCACGCTGTAAAGCATGAATCGTAAGTACTATGGTCAACAAACACTGTCGGTCGGACGTACTGACGCGCCGAGGAGAGGTACAACCCGTGGAAGTGCCGAGTTTGAGCGTGCGCATCAGGAGCCTGTTTCTCCACGCTGAAGCAAGCTTTCCGAGCAAACGGTTGAACAAAAGTGCTCATGACCATTAATGTGGAAAATTAAATTTTAAAGCTCGTATGGGCTGTCAAAACCTAAATACCTGTTACGGTGTTTCTAGATTTTCACTTTACAGTATTGGGCTTACACATTTTCACATGTAATGAGGTCTTATCAATGACCGCTATCTTGAAAATAATAAAATTATCAAACATGTTAATAGCCTATGGATTGACCAGGTATATTTAGGCCACATTCCTGTAAAATGTCATTAAAATTGGTCCAGTGGTATTTTCGTGATTGAGGAACAGGCAGACACACAGACACACACCATCTCATTTTTATAGTATATTAGTATAGATATACTTGTTCATTACTGTAGCAATTGTTTTGAATGGTGAAAAACGGGCCGCCGTATTTTTGATATATTTGTGACATCTTATTACCATATTATTCCTTCTAAATGGATTCTTCTTCTAAATGGATTCTGTCCCACCTATAAAATATTGGTTTCAATTTTAAACGTAACATAAATGAAACTAACGACACAAATCAATTTGAACGATATCCCACACATGTTGAATATGCATTTCCATGCTACAAAGCAAATTCTATTCAAATATCATAAACGCTGGATTTCGATAAACCAGCAATTTAGGTGCAAATCAGAGGCCTTGGTCGATCACTACAGACAACACTGTGCGTGCGTTGCTTTTCAATGAGCAATACTCTTATTCTATTTACTCGTATATAGTCAAGTTATTTACTAAAATATAGTATTATGTTTACACAATTATCGAATTACACGTTGAGTACTCTCCTAGTTGGTTTGTGGCTGCGAACCAGTTTCAATCCAGTTGTTTATTTATTAAGGTGACAATATGTTATCAGAATAAAATACATTATGCACATTGTTGTATTGCTTTAAGAGTTTATAAAAGTTGATCTCCACAATGAGTTAAAAGTTAATTAAAGTAATAACTGTGCATATAATATTGCTAAGCCATTTACTATATTTGGTATGGTACTACGGTCCATATAAAAACAAATGGTGAGTTTAACCCTGATAATATACTGCCACCACAATTGTTAAGTTTTTTTACTACTTATAAAATTACATTAGAAATAAAAGTTTGAGCTGTTCAGGTTTTATTTCATTTGTTGCAATATTGGGAACAACCATTTGTTGCACAATCCAGCTCTTGAATTAGACGGAGCATTAATGGTACTAATGAATTTACTTTACCTAACAATTGTTGATTTTAATTTACATTACTTCAATGCATCTTTTGAATACGTAATACATAGGTTTGATTTTACCAACAGCTCTTAGAATACAATGGTTGCTACCGAATGTATATTTTAGTAAGAGATATATTCCAGATTTACGATCCATATTTTGCATATCGTTTCCATTGCATTCATACGGGAACGTATTTACATAGATATGGATGAAGCATAGCCGATGAATCACGCATCGAATGATCTTGTTTGGAAAAGAGTCAGGAAACATAAATGGTAACACTACCCGTACCTTGCTACATTAAGGTTGTAATTTCCTCAGATGTACTAGCTTTACTGAAACAGGTAAAATTATTCCCGAATAAAGAAAAATCAAAAGGAAACTTAATTTTAAACGTTTAAAGGGAAATTTAAACGCATTTCCTGCTGTTTATATTAACGATGGATAATGCTCGTGTAATTGTTTAGCCTGTTAAGTTTAATAAACTTGGTTGTACTTTAGAAATTCTTTTGCATTTAAAGTTTATACAAACTAAAAGAATACAGGTGTTCTGTTTATTCGCTGATACGTGATAATTGTGTATATTTGTTATTGTATTGTTCTATAATTTTCTACAAATATACGTACACTATAGAAAACAAATAATCTGGCTGAACTAAAAGTAACCCTCTTAAAAATATTTCTCAACATTTCCAAGGGCCAATACAATTGTAAAGTCTTTCTCAGAACTCTCTACTTAGGCATCCTCATAAACATGTGACACAAAATTTCGCTTCAATCGAACTTATCAGTCTTATCTTATTGTTCAATTTTCCTTGAAAAAAAACGAGTTATTTGTTTTAAGACCAAATATGTTGTGCTGGAAGATAAGTAACAACGGAATGATTAAAGTTTTCCTGAGCACAAACCTTTATTTACATATGTTTCTCAAATGTAAATAGAGAAGTGTACTCAGGAAAACTTAAATTTGACCTTTGTGCCTATCAAAGCACAACAAAATTGGTTTTCACCTTAATTGGCCTCGAGAAAAAAATGATTTTGTAAAAACACAGACCGAAATCTGAGCGAGATAGGGGTAAGTGTTATAGGAAAGGTTTATGTTTATTAAGAACTGACGAATCACCCTGTATAATATTTCCAAAATAGCCCAAAGTTTAAATGTTCCTTTACACCAGGAGAAGAGAATAAGGTACGTAATTGCCTCTACAGGATCAACACTGAAAGCTCGCGTAAATACCTAAGATTGAAAAGAAATGTTAACAAGTTTATTAAACGCCCTAAGTAAATGCCGGGAGCGCTGTTTTATTTAACACACTGATAAGCCGTTGATTTCATCTGAATGTCTAAAGTTGTTTAGATACAAACATTTCTCAGGTAACTAAATAAGTTATATTTTGTATTGGTTTTCGACATTTATGTACAGACAACCCATAATTTTCTTTACTCAATTGTCGATTCATTATTACCCTATACAATAGTCTATAAGTGTGTATTATTTGTTTTTGCTTTAGAGCTAAGGTTCTTACATGCGTCTTTATGCTCATATTTAGTTATACAGTGTAAGTTTGGAGTATTTAGTAAGGTATGTGAACTTAGTATGAAATGACAGTTGGGTGGTTTGCTTTAAAATAGCTTTCTGTCATTTTCCTTTTATAATTGGTGTTTTATACATGTATTGAAAGTTGCACTTTTTCTGGGGAATAATATTTGCTTTAATGATCTCTCTCTCTAGGGAGAAAAAGATCATGTTTATAAACTATATCTGGCAAAAAAATCAAATATTTTAAGAGTTTTGTTTGATTGTAGTGATTGATATACTGTAAAGAAATCTATCTACTGTTGTAAATAAACTACTCTAAATGTCAAACTTATGCGGTTGACCTTGCCATCAGAGAAGTAATCAGTTCCAAGTCAATGATAAGCCCTTATTCAGGATCGGCCAGAATGAACTGGCGTAACAATAGCCATATGATTAGTTAAATTTGAATGATTTAAAACTGAAATAAATTTCACATATTGTATTGTATTTTTATGAATATAATAGAGTTCGTTCAGAAACTCAAATTGTTTTATGTGATACAAATAATTATATTACCTCACCTTAGCAATTAAATGATTATTGTTTAAAGAATATTTAGATTTTGGATACGTAAATCCATCCTCAATGTGCTTATGTGTGAAAAAGCCATGTTAAGTCATCATGTAAACAATTATTCATCCAGTGGATTTCGTTATTTTCTTCATTATTCTCTGTTAAACTTGCAGATTCATCATGTTGACATATCAGACAAACATTCATGGCCATTGATAAAAAGTTTTAAAATCACTGTATATCTTTTATTCAAATACGTTAAAACCTCTATTAAAATACAGGTTGTATTTTTTGTACTTTAAAAAACTAAAACCACTAAACTTGGCTTTCTAACACAGAACTGAGGATAGATCTATGGATCCGAAATCTAGATATTCTTAAAACAAGAATTATTTGATTGCTAAGGTGAGGTAATATAATAATGTACAGAATAGAATTTGTCGTCTATTAGTAGTATACGTGCATCATGTCAAAAGTATCGTCACTCAGCCCAAAATTGTCTTTTAAACCTTGGTTATTTAACGTTAAACTTGACCTCATGTCAATAGGCTTAACTTCAGAAATAGTGTTAACTCGTACTATGAGTTCTGTATAAAAACTAAAAGGGTTCAAGTTGTTCATTAAACATTAGCCTTTGAATACAAATCAGTCAGAGAGCAGCTGGAGCTCAATATTCATGAGCTGTCCGACGTTGCAGTTTACACGCCTTAAAATGTCAGCTTATGACAGCCGGGCCAACAGCTGCTTGAGCATCAGCTGATAACGTCAAATCATAAAGAAGGCCAACAGTGGAATTAATTTGATCACGAGCAAAAACACAGCTGAAACGAAATCAAGCTTGGTGGTCTCAAGGTTGCCGTTCAGAAATAAATTTTAGTTTTGAAATATCTGTTATATAGGCTATCTATGGTAATACATAATTTCTAATATTTCACATCTTAAAATGGGCAGCTTATTAAACTTCGAAATATATTTTATTAATAACTAAAACTATTATCATAATTGTACTTATGTGGTTATTTCAAGAAAATATGCCAAGCAGTTAGCTCCTCAAATTGACCTCAAAAGTTAGACAACTAGACATATAGACCGAGTTAAAACGGAGATCTGACTTACGCTCGGTTTAAAAGAAAACTTCCGATGTCCAAAATAATTTAGAAAATACGAAAGTGTTTACGCTCTATGTAATTAATTTAAAATTTATATGTGTAAATACACTGTGCTACGGTGTACTGTACTATATTCCTAAATAATTTGTAAGACCTCAGAGCTCACGTTGAAATGAAACAATAAAATAAATTAAAAAGGTCATTCATTACTAGTCGTGGATTCAAGACCTAGGTCATCTCTTCTACTTAGCTGCAATACAAATATATGAAATTGTTTTCAAATGTATACAGACAATTTAAATTTACACTGTACAGTAGTTACTAAATAGTAATACTTTAAAAGAAACATCACTATATTAATGTTAAAAATGAAGCAAGTTAACCTAAAATAAACTTTGTGTTACGGAAATATTCTAATGCACTAAAACCATCCAATAACTCATCAATAAAACATTTCCATCCTCAGAAAGACGCAAGATTTGTTCACAACAACAGTTCTTGTTTATTCTTTGCCATTGTTTTAAGTTTAACTTGGACATATTTTAGATTTTCAGACGTTTGTATTACTCATAAATTAACACAAAATCTTTGCAGAACAAGAATTAAAATTTAAAAAGTCATTAAGTATGAAGTTAACAATTACTTTAACATTACAGGAACACATTGAAACTTGAGAGCCATTAATAATAAATTTTATGACTAGGTATGTGATACAAAATATAATTTTTGTTATTTTGCTCTAAAAACAGCTGCTTTAGACACGTGTATTGATGTGCAAGAGTGTCACTTTAAACCCAAGTAAGTATACCAAGTGATGATCTTTTCTGCCTAGAAAAAGATCATAAAACATTAGTTCTTAAAGTCTGCAGCACTATTTTCCAAACTCCTTGCATTTCACACGTTATGTTGTAAAACATGTTACATTATAAAGTATATTATATTTTACAGCAAGTTTGCTATATTTAACTAAGTTAAGGTGTATAGCTCAAAGCAGTGTACAGCTTAGGTACCGCAGCCTAACAACCCTTGACCTGATTGACTTGCTAATTCCCAACCACAAGAGTGTTCCTAGTTCCTGCTCCAGTCAACCTCAGCTCATGGCGGCCATTGGGAGGAAACTAAGTGGTTCCTTGTACTGGTTATGTAAAACAACATTCTATGTAAATCATTATACGTCATACTGTGATTACGCTTATGTGAAAAACAGTTGACGTTGAATAGGAAATAGGAATAGGAACTGTCAGTATGTGGCTTAATGTATTCCTTAGGAGGGATTCCTGTATTTTCAGGGTTCTATCGAAGTTTTATTCTTAGTCCAGAGCAACTGGCAGTGATGTGGGTACTTTTTTTCTACTAAGGGTATGTTTTTAAGCTCTAACAGGTAAGTCATTGTTCTAATAAATACAAATAATATTGCGTACGGTTTATAATTAATTTATATGGCTTAGTAGAATTGTCTTTAGCTTTTGACTAAAGAATACATCAGAGTTTTAAATCTACTAATCTACGGCTATATTCACGTTTTATCACATATCCAACGCTGACTGCATTTATATAAAGTGATGCATATTATATTTATCCGTTCAGTTGCAGCAACTATCTGTTCTAAAATTCCTCGAGCAACGAATCGAACTGAGCTGTAATGGGCGTTAATTTGACCCCATAAAAGCGTTTAAGTGGCCCCATCGTCAGAGTTGGACCTGCAGCCGCTCTATCCGGCCGCCTCTTATAAGACTATAGCGTAACATGTCCGTTCAGTCTACTGGTAACTAAATGAGCGGAGAATCGTGTATGGTGTAGAGAGGGGTTCCTCTTGTGCACGGAGTAAGAGTGAGCTTGTGAGATGCGTAAAAGTGAAAGTATAAACGTACGTATATAAAATTATGTTATTTTTGAGTGCACATGGTTTTTGGTAGTGAATTTATTATTAATAATCCAAATATTTAATATGACAAAGTTAGTATGATGTAATCATAAGTTTGAGACGTTAGGCCTTTTTCCTTAACATAAGGATATAATAAGGTTAAATATAAAAGGATATATTGAATAATACAGGGTTTTACTTTGCCTAACTCTAAGAGGATTCTCCCGACCTTTGCATTTGAAGCACAAAGCTCAATAATCCCTAAATACCACTGTGCGACTATTCAGTAGACTACAATACAAAGCGTATTGAAACACTGCAGAATTTCTAACCTGATATTTTATGTTTATTGGGATTAAATTTCATCTATTTGTTTTAAATGTGTTAAATAAGAATTTTAATTTTGCTAGATAAACTAAACCATTTTAACATTGAATTAGGTGACTGCATGCATGTTTATACTTTTTCAAAACTTTACGATTAATTATTAGACTACGCTGACAAAGGCATCTTCAGTTAAATTGTATTACAACCTACAGTTTTTACAAGGATTTACGGAATATAAAAATATTAAATTAATATTATAACTTGTATTTGTATTTTCTAGTCATTATCTATCAGACAACGCTTTCTCTTTAAGATTCATAAACAATCTAACTAATTATTTGATCATCATCAATACTCGTATTATAATACCAAACAGTTTCAAATACACACCTGGTAACTGAGCTAAAGGTAAACAACAAAAAACATGATAATTCACAGAACTCTCAGAACTCAGAAAAGCACAAGAAATGTGAGAAAGCTTTTAAACCACCAATACTTTTATGTTCGCTCAAAACCACTTTTATTCTCAGTTACTGACACCTTGGTACCTTAAATAATTTACTTGTTTGTATGTTCAAAACTACGGCTGTAGATATTCTATTGGAAATACGTAAGTAGACATAATTTTTCAAATGTTTTCATATTGTCGAAACATGTTAGGTACTTAAAATAATATATCTTCTGCAAGAATACAAGGATAATAAAAGAGTGACTACCATCCGTGAATCTCGAGCTGTTAAGGATGGTACACATGCAAAAATATAAAATACCACTATTCACGAACAAAAGTTTATTTTCGAGGTTTTCTAGAAATTGGATATTTAGATTAAATAATGTAAAGATAATATTTTATATGAAAGGAATTCTTCAAACGCGCATTGGAACATGTTATTAGAGTGCTCAAGTATTTTATGACGTGACCTAAAATGGCGGATAAATCCAAAATATCTTATACCTCTAGCTAGCAGCTATTCAGCTATATTTAAAGAGTACGAACAAATCAAACAAACGATACCTTCAAAAGACTTTTTGACGCGTTGTCTTCTGTTTTTGTAGTGGATATATTAAAAGAAATTAGAAAATACAAGCTCTATCAGTGTCGAACCCTTTTATTGAAGTGTGGAAAATGAGAATATTTAACCTGTTTTCTCATGTATTTCACTTTCACATTTAAAAAATGCAATCAGTCGTCTCCTAAACTAAGCTTACGTTTGAAAACTGCCGTTTCAAATTTAGTATGTTGAAGAAATCAAGTATACTCTCAACCTTGACCTTTACCTAGCCTCACTATACTTTTACTACAAAAACTGCAAGTGATGACTGCGAAGATCGATTTCGCGCCGTTCGAGAGATGGGACATGGATCAGCATTTAATGTATGTTTATAAAGAACATTTCTTTCAATAAAGCAACTTTGCCCAAACCAAAGCTTTCTATGCCACTTCCTCTTTTGAGCACAAACTCTGCATGACAAGGTAAGGTTTTGCGAGCTGAACACAGTTACTTTGTTCAAAAGTTTATGTTTACTTGAACCACCTGTTGCTCAGATGGTGTTCAATTGAACTTTGTAGTAAACCTGTGAGGATTGCTAACATTACCAACGTAAACGAAAAGAATCACATGACTAATAGGACTTTACCCTGCCATATTTTCACTATGAAAAGGGAAACTTCCAACTACTTAGTACTTACCCTTCCTGACAACGTTTAAGCTTGTAAACATTAAGCTGTGCTTACCCTCTCACTACCACTCAAAGATCAACCCCAAGCAAAACCGTTCATGAGATAACGTTGCATGGTCTGCTGAACTGACATTCCGGACATCTTATGAATATTAATCTCAATCCGTTTCCTGATGGATTGATATTCAAACCATAATGCTTGCTTTAGTGATTTCTTTCCATTCTTTAGTTTTGTTTAGTGTTAACATGAGTATTAAAATCTCCTCGAATTTAATTTAATTAAAATAACTAGAAAGCCAGTACGTTTATAAACAACTGTGAAGTCGTCTAGCCAGTAGTTCTGTCTTTACAGCTATACTACAAAAGATGGAACCTATCTCTCTTTAGTTCAGAAGTGCGCAAAATACGAAGTGTTTGTGTATCGGTTAGTAACGACCATGACTACCGGAGAGATCCGTTATTTATGCTTCGCCCAGTTATATTCACGTATTTACTTTGAAAATACCAAGCAGTTATCGTAAAGATATTTCTGCATGGTAATAGTAACATAAACCATTCAGTCAAAAAAATCAAACAATTTTAAGCTTTAAGGTGTATCTAATGAACAAAACTTTTCAAATAATTTAGTCAAGAAACCGTACTTAAAACTTCTTAAGTAGCTCAAGTTAAAATAATTGTATGACCTGTGTTAATCTTCTTTTACCTTTCAAAACTTCTTTTGATAAAAATAAAGTGTATTTTTGTATTTGTTTAGCTCCTTCAGTTACTATAACTTCAGTAACACACCAACTGAGGTATGACACATATTTAAACGTATTGTTTTGTATTTGACAATTAAAATTACTAACAGTGGTTATTCAGCAAGTTTCATTTATTTCTTATGACTGGGTTAAACTTGAAATCTACATCGTTCGAAACTTAGATAAAACTGTTTGGTACAAATGAGGAGATTCTACTCTGAAAGTCCCATGAAATTAGTCTCGGTCTGGCAAGCAAACTAATCTTTTCCTTCTCCCTGCATTTGAGAGTTACCCTTTACCCAAAGTAGTTTATTGTACAGTAGTTCACACTGAAATGATTATCCATTGTAAAATTTAACTTGTTCGTTGTTTAAGGCTCAATAAAAAATGGGTTTTGTATCACTAACATGCACCTTGTTGACTAAAGACCACTAAACATGTTATTCACAACAAGATCGCGGAATGTTAAAATATATACGAGTATGTTAATTATTTAAAAGACAAGTTGAACTGTGTGTTTCACCTGAGGGTTTTAGATTAAGCAAATAATGTATCAAATCGTTATTAAATTACCGTAACCTACCTTTGTAACTTACCCTTTATTTTTCGAAAATCCATTCCTATGGTGAGGTTTTCAACCTATCAACCAGTTATGGGGTATTTGATTTTGGTCGTAAACATCACAATAGGAGATAGATATTAGGTTTAGAATTAATACCATATTTTAAAATCAACAATTTGTAAAATACAAACCTACTTATTTTTTATTATACTGTTAGCGCATCCGATAATTTGATTTGTTTTAAATTACGAGTATTTTGTCAGCGTATTTCTCAGACGTTTTAAAACTACTGTAGGAAACCCATAACAAATGTCAACAAAAAATATATTAGTTTGTATGGTACTGGATAAAGAACTAAAAATGTAAATTACAGTTAACTTTTCAAAATATTAAATTGTAGATACTGTACATGCCGTTTTGTTGTAAAATTTAAGGCTGCAAACACATTCTAGACTTCCGAGGTTAGCTATTCTAAGATATGAACAAAACCAAATTTGGAAATATTTAGGTGGTACCTGATATACTACATTCGACCTTCAAAATCAAAATGCATAATAAACTGAAGTAGTATACACATCAAAATAAGTGGGGAACAAACGCCCTTAATTACCAAAGTTAGATATAAGATTCATATAAAGAAAATCTAAAAGTATAAGCCTTCCGTACAATTTAAAATTGGGGTTAACATGCAAACGATGTAAGGTTGTGAATATAAAGCAGATCACTCAACATATTCAATCAAAGTTTGAGACAGATTTGAGATTGGAGTAAATATTGAAGTGTGCAATCGACCACCTGATCCCGACTCGGGAACTGACCTACATTCCATCAAACTCAAACTAATCGTTCCTTACTTTACCCATACTTAAGTTTAATGAGTAATCCAAATTAATTTACGCAAGACATTTTCACAAATGTAAAACACTTTCATATATGTTTGTAGTGTATCACACTTACACCATCTTTACACTTGAAAGAGACGTTTTACACTTACTTTATTGGTTTGTTTAGACAACGACTTTTAGTTTAGACACATTGTAAGCTTGAAAATCCTCACTAACTCTACGCTTTACAATAGCTTTTATGACTTCTAGCAATCGGTATTAATAATAATAAAGCTTTAGAAACTCGCCTGAAAAAGTTTTGGATGCAGACGCATTTTACAATCCAGACGAGTTTATGGCACCCGACTGGGAAAACGCGGAACACACAGACTGACTACAGGACTAGAGTGGTACAATTCGAATGAATGAGAGAGAGTGAATGTCAAAATGTATATCTGACTGGGATTTACATATTTAATCAATTAATTAATTGAACCTCATTAAATACGAGGTGGGTTAAGTTTTTGTTTAACGTTTATATTTAACAACTAATTACTTTTCTCTTTGTAATTATACTTTGACTCTAAAGCACTAGCGTTGGCGCACTAGCCTGGTTCCAAGGTGTTTGTAACTAAGAGCAAAGTCGTTGAGAATGAACTGGTAAAAGTATCGGTGGTTTAAAAGCTTTCTCACATTTCTTGTTCCTTCCATTCTCTCACTCTGCCAATTTTTGGGTTATGGTGAATTTTTCTACTCTCAGAAGCTATTTAACGTTGTCTAAATTTGTTTATACGATTAAAATAGATTATAAATGAACGTTGCTAAGCTTTTATATGCGACTCTAAGTCCTGGCTACGTTTAATTAGTAAAGCCTACTAGTTTACTAATAGCATTAAATGTAAACAGTTCAGAATAACAACGGAATGATGAAATATGTTGACACCTTTACACTATCGCAAGAATAGGATTACATAGTGACAGCTTCGAACCTTTCTAGATAGTTATAATACAACGCTTTACTCGTTTAGTTTCCAAATAAACAAAGCTTTTCCTTATAATGCTACTTAACAAGTTATTTTTATTTAATAATCCCAGAAGAAACAAAAACACGTACAATCGATTACAATGATCCACAGTAATTTTAAAATTATCGTTTAAACGTAATTGATGTAACGAACTGTTGAACTGTAAGAGGCCCCCGGTTTAAATCATTTCCTCTGAACTTATGATTTTCTTCTACCTTATCTATATTTGACTCATTTTATAACTTTATTCAAACATAGCTTTAGAACTAGTATCAACACTAGTTTTTATACAAGGCGAGCTTTAAATCCCCTCTCCTCCGCCTTTGGCAGAGAAACAAAATTTGAAAAACCCTTTTATTTGAAACGGTTTATAGGGTCTGATTTCTGATAAAGTTCTGATTTCTGATTTCCTCTCTTGTGGCCACTCAAGAAAAGGGTTATTTTTTCTTTATTAAACCGCAGAAGCAAATTGTATCTCAATTCGTTTTAGGTTAACATATTTAAAGGATATTGTCTTTTGAATAAAGGTTTTACTATCGTTTAAAGCCGTTTTCAAAGGTTTTCTTGGTACATTTTGACGTTTGGGAATGGATATCGCTTGATACATATATTGCGGTTCAAGTGGAAGAGTCAAGTGATGTAAAGACGCGAGAAGTGTTTGACAGTAATTAGCAATTCAATCAAAGTCAAGAACAGCCTCCGCACCAGCTGACTCCGCATCTCAACTCGTACTGCTACATATATCAGTTCATGCTGCTCAATTGAGTATATAATCTACTTTGATCTATAATTACAGTCAATCATGTTACAATTGTGTATCGTGTGTCATCAGCGGTTTGTCACGTTCGTTTGCATATGTAGATAAGTATACATTCACAAACATATTTGTAGTAGCTAACCATGTACGTGGGTCATATCATTGAGTTTGAATAGTTCACTAAACATTTGTCAAACCCCTATACCAAGAATAACCTTTGTCAAAGAGTAATAACTTTCGTTGAAAATGCTTAGAAAAGTGAGGTACGCCGAGCCTATTGGTGCCTTTACCTTTGTTACCTACCACATTGATTTACGCTAACAATGCGAGGCCTTTATCTCTAACCCACGTCAAACAAAGTGTGGTCCGAATGTAAGAATAATCTGAGTGGGGACTGAAAGGTCAGGACTGCAGGTGGAAAAGTGAACTATTACCAAAGTTTTATATTACCTTTTTTGCATTAAGAATACTCCTAACTTTTGCTGAGAAACTTATCTTTGAAAATACTGCAATAGCACGCTTTAACTATTAGAAAAATTTGGTAGAGTCTGTGTATACCATAAAGCAAAAGCGAGTATAGAAGAGTGAAGACATGGAATTTTAAGTACTAGTGACCTCAATTAACTGCTGCCATTTTAAGGGTTTAATGCTTCTTTTTCAAACTTTATGAAATGGTGTTTTGAAATCCTGAGCAACGTAATTTCGCTGACGAATTATTTATTTTAAACGGTGATTCTTTTGTTAAAACTCAAAGAGTGTTTGGGCCTCATTACAACGTCGGTCGACACGGAAATGTTCTTACTCGAAAAACAATTAGAATCTGGGTAAGTTTATTCAGATATACTTTTACTACACAAAATAAAATCGGTAGATGAGCCAGAACAGTCTGCACACCAGAAAACTTTAAGAAGGTGCGAAATGTAGTCCTTTATCAGCTGTTCAAAAGAAAAAACTAGTGTCAGCTTGTTCAAAGTCACCATTTAAAGAATGTGGTTTTAAAAAACTTGTTCCAAGTCAAGCGGCATTAGATACCCTATCGTTCTGTACAATATTCAGCTGTCTAATATTAAACATTATGTATTCATAGAGTTTTAAAATTGTATCGTTCTCATTGGTCCACCCTGTATAATCATAGCTTGTTTTCTTATGTTGAAGAAATAACTAGCAGTTACCTATAAATCTTTGGTTAGATTATAATGACTAAATTATAATTAGATGTTGTCCGGTATTTACTGATAACACTTACTTAAACGTTGAACATTGCATATTTCTAAACCACAACATCATAAAGGTTGGTTTTGGATAATCCAGTCATTTAGGTGCAAATCAGTGGCACGGTCGGTCTCCACAAGCAAAACTGTGCGTGCATTGCTTTTCAATGAAGTCACCCATATTCTAGTGCATTGTGGAATATATAATGAGGAAAATGCATCGACAAAACACTGAGCTAGCTGTTTAATAATTATATAAAAGTGTTATATATAATGCCATATTAAAGAATATTATTAATTAAATATCAAACATTCCCAATCAATGTTGTAGATATTAGCATGATTGTAGTAAACAGTAGGGACATGCAGTAATGAATTAATGACTGAAAAATACTTTGAAAGATTATGCTTCAAAACCAGACTAATCCAAGAAGTATGTACAACACAAAGAGACTATATTCAATGAGTTTCTAAACACGTCCATTTTGGAATAGCCATAACATAAGCTACCTACAAAGTTAACTTTGAATCATATTAATGAATATTTTGTAAAGATTAACTTAGGAATTTGGACTTTGGTTCCAAAAACGTATGCGCTACCAAGCTTAAGTTCTTATATATATAAATACATAACATATATAATTTAAAAGTAAAAAGGTTTTTAACAGTATGCTTCGATTTTAAAACTTACAGTTTCTATTCAAAGCCATTTAATAACAACTTCAGTATAACAGTTTGCAAATCGTACCTAATGAGGGTGCAAACCTATTAGAATAAGTAATACCATACCATTTAGTGTTGCTTTAACACTGCGGTCATAACATAACCCCATTTTGGCATTTTGGATCACTTGAACATTAGGCTAAACTTGAAACTTAACCATAGAGCTATTAAAACATGTTGTTATAAGAGACTGTGATCTGGACGTAAGAAAAGGTCAATAAGGTTGGTCTGGACTTTTACTAGATATCAGTAAGACAGTCACGTTCTAAAAAAATCAAGACTAGTCTGTGAAGCAAATAACAAGATTTGATTAAGAAAGGTCAAATAGACTTCTCTCTTCTAAATCCCGAGTTATTACGTTTGTCGAGCTCTACATCCATTCCTTTCCCAATCCAACGTAAATACGTTGACTCGTTCGGTGAAATTAAATTAGTAAGAAGCTCATAGTTTTGTGTATTAATAATTATAACTGAGTTTAATAAGTGTATTTCCTTTACTAATAAAAATGCTGTCTTAAACCTTGATGTGATTATTGTAATTACCGTGTCAACAAAACTAAGTTTTGCAGAATTTCTCTTCAATTTCATTTCAGATTTAGTACTTAATGATTACTTGGACTACACCGTATAAATTTTATCGTTTAGTGTTATTTCAAGTATAAACAGGTAAATTGTGTTTGTAAAAGGTAGAATGTATCTTAAGAGAGAAAAAACATTACAAAGATGCATACAATTGTCAATTTTATTACTGTTGTATGCGCCTTTACCTTCACGCAAACCAGATTACTCCTTACAATAAACCTTGAATCAGCTTCAACATTTCTGGCTTCTCTGAAACCTTTAAGATATTACGTTAAAGCATACGTTTATGTATGAATTATATATTTTAGTCAACCCATTTGGCGTAAATAACTCATATAACTAAATAAAATAAATACATCAGTATGCTTTAATAGGGCCTGATAAAGTTTTTGTTGTGTTTTGTTGTATATATTTAATGTTAGGGTCAAAGTTTTCGAAATAAAAATAACCACGCAACAAAGATATTTCAATAACCATAAGAAATGGCACTCAACAAATATAAGGATATGAAAAATCCGACATAATATAACAGCCAAGTCAACCACAAATGTTGAAATTAAAGTTCAAATAAAGTGTCATGTTGGTAACCAATCCAAGCCATTTTAATTTCTGAGGTTTAAACTGTTGTCAGGGACAAAGTTTTAAAAGCTTTTTCATGTTTCTTAAGTAACTAATTCTTTGCTTTAATCCCTATGAACCATTACTTCTTCTTGGAAAAAGTACTTGTTATTTTGGTAAGGTATATAAGTTGACAAACTTAATTGTCAAGATTCACAATTTGCTTATAATTTGAGCAGTATGCTACGTAATTCAATATTACTTACATTATTTACAGCCACCAAGAGCTTTATGTTAAGTTAAACCCCAAACACATTTTACAAGAATAAAGTTTAAAAGTTTAATATGTTATTACCGGTATCAAACAAAACTGTTTATGCTACGTATTAGCTACCTATAGTAGTTTAATAAATAATGAATTATGATTGTACAACAATGCAGCATAGTGACTGGGGTTTTCCATGATTGGAAATGTTATCTGATTGTGTTTAACGATTGTTTTATGATTCTAATACTAAATGTCTATTAAGTATTTATTTAAGTGAATAATGTTTCTACTGGGTGAATGAAATCTAAACTAGTGTATATTCAAGTGTATACGAAATGTAATTTATTTATGTATTTACGAGTATTTATTGCATACGGCAATCGCCAATATACACATGGTTAATAGACTAGAAATATGAAAATACAGTTTTACATACAATTGAAGGAAGTGTAGTACTACATACAGTGATAACTTAATTGAGACTTGATACATAATATAAATGAAACTGTGTAGTAGAATATAACAATGACAATAAAATAATATGTGTAACGAATTAAATAATATAAAAATTTGATAAAATATAACAGTTGATAACAATAGTAATAATTGAGGTAACGAGTAGGATAAAAAACATTGCTGACAGTTATATGAATGAGGCGGTGTGATAAAGTAGCAATAACGACAGTGATTTGATGATTTGAACAATAACAATATAATAACATATATAGTTGATAACAATTGATATATATTTGTAGATTTAACGAATAAATAATAACACTACTATATAGTACATAAGAAAATCGAAATGGTTACATGCAAGATAATATTATTCAAGAGAAATGCTGCGCCTGAAACATACAAAAAGATTAGTAAGATGCATTGTACTTAAACTAGTTTTGATTTTGCTGGCTTGCCCAATCATGCTCGCATTCATTACTGACGTTCACGCGAAGACTCACTCTCTCGCATAACGTACAGTCATACACTCACACATGCCCACTCGCGCTCGCAATCGAACCGTAGACTTCAGAAGATTGGTCGTTGTCGTGTCGTAGTACCTGAGACTGCGTTGCCGAGTTATGAAGCCGTGTAGAATGGTGCTGTGAAGTGCATAGTTGTGGAGCATGAGGATGACAGAAGTGATCGGTGGAACGAGTACGGCCAGAAACTCTGAGGTTTATCAGTCCAAATAGACCAGGAGAGTTTAGCTCGCCAACAAGAATCTTCCGAAGAAGGTTTAGGTCGTGGAGCTGTCTTCTTGCTATCAGGGGACACAGACCCAGTGACTCCTCTACATCTTGCAGCGGTACAGTCCAGTAGTCGTAGCCAATCTTCACACCAATGATGCGTACGAACCGTCCTGGACCTTCTGCAGCCATTGGATCTGACCGGGACCACGCAACACTCCCGAATTCCAGAACAGATCTTACTAAGGAAGTAAACACGGTTTTCATGGCATCGACGCTTAAGCCTCTTCTAGATGTTCTGATGATAAATCCCAGCATTCGAGAAGCCTTAGATATTATTGAAGTTATGTGGTCTTCAGGGCTGAGGTTGCTTGATAGGGTCACTCCTAAGTCGCGGATCGATACGACCCTCTCCAGTAAAGATCCATTAAGTCTGTAGTTGAAGGAGATGACTTCTGTAGAGCGGTGGAAGGTAATAACCTGACATTTCTTGGTGTTAAGCTTCATGCAGTTGAGGTCGCACCAAACGTTGATACTCTGCAAGCAGGTCTGTAGTTTCTGGCTGTCATCCATGGTTGTAACGGAAGTATATATTTTGATGTCGTCAGCGAACAGGAGAAATTTCACATGTTAATTTGATCAATTATATCATTCAGGAGGATACAAAATAGAAAAGGGCCGAGGTGAGAGATTTAGCTACAAACCCCCCAGAGCCTGGCAACCAGTTAGAAACAAGATTAAATCTGTGCATAATTAGAGCATAGTTGAGCCAATGGCAGGAAAGAGAAAATTGAGGACCGTTCAATGAAGTACGATGGCGTCTATTGGTTGATAGTAGCAGCTTTGCCCGATCGGGTTCGCTGTGCCTGGTTACGTATGACAATAAATAAAATAAATAAATATTTTATTGAATGACATGATTACAGGCATATATTTCCCTCGTCCATTATAGTACCATATATACAATCTCGAGACTACGGTTGGGACATCTGATGCAAGAAGGTAGTAGGCAGCACTGCGACAGAAAGTATTTAAAGAAGGACTACAGTCACCTAAACTCCATTGTACGGTTCTCGTTTCAGCATCTCATTTGGCTCAACTCAGTTCTACCTATCTCACAGATTTAATCTTGTTTATACACTTGGAGTACTTAGTAGAATTCTGTCCTTGACGGGTCGAAGAAAATGTCTCATTTTGCTGCTAGGCTTGCCGCAGCAACTCCAGATGTATACGAAATTCCATGTAGATCCGATTACGACGTGAGACGAAGAAGATGATTACTATCGTAGGAACACATGAGAGAGACGTACAAAAGGTTTAGATCCCAAGTCGTTGATAGCTGAACACAGCTTAAAAACAAGACATGGAATTGAGTTCGACAAAACTAAAGTGCTCGCCAAGATACCATACTACTATTCGAGGATCATAAAAGAAATCCACAAGAAAAAAATTGAAAGTCAAATAAAAACTGTCTAATACGGGTAAGTATAAGAAATTCGGATTCAGTTTAACAGACTGCTATAATTATACTACAATCACCGAGTACCGCTTGGTGTAAAGTTTCTAGCCCTTTAACATCAAAAATATCATTGAATCCTTTCTTATTTGCAAACTTAACCATTGTCAGTCGTTAACTTACTGGAGCAAAACGTCGCATACTTTTAGGCATACGATTTAGGCCACTAATAAAAAAATGGACCGTCGGAAAACGATGTTTAATTTATCGTGTGCTTTGTATTGATTTTAATTAAACATGAGAGTTTCACAATAGACGTTTACATTTCAAACTCAACCCCTGAAAATCCAATTTTGGGGTTATGGTCATACGCCTCGATACAACCAAACAATATTTTGGAATACCCTCATAACAGTGTCAGAGGAAACGTTGTTCATTAGTTTAAAAGGTTAGGTGGGAGAGGGGAACTTTTGAAACACACTCTATGTTTGTTTATTGATTTGGAAGAAATACAATCATTCGTCTATAGCAAGAATGTTTAGTTTCAATGTGTAGAAAGAGCAATAGTTAGCTGCAACTAATGATGTAATAATACTTAACTTACTCACATTTTTATACTTACAAGCATTGATTAATAGGTACTCTCGTACTCATATACGAGTACTTTATCAGTTATTTATAACTATTCTAATGTTAATGATAAACAAACACAAGGGAAACCACGCTTAGCTAAATAACTCGATCCCATTTACTTCTTTGAAGTTTGCTAAGGTTAGAGTCTCAAAGCGTCTTGAATTCAGAACTTGGATTGGATCTCATTTGTCTCTATCGCTTGTCAAAAGAAATGCTTCCTAACTTGTCAGAAAACTTTCCTTTATCTGCTTTGTGTCTTATTGGATTGGAAAACGTAAGGTTTTAAAAACTACACTATAATTTAACTTCATAAGAAATGATTAGTTTCAATTTTACAAAAACACGGTAAGACTTAATTAAAAATGTTCAGTTGAAAATATAGTTGGTAATTATTTACACTTATTGTTACATAAATTTGTAAACATTCATCTTTATAGATTTCCTATTCAATAATACATAGTTGAGAATCAGAAAACCTGTTAAATGCAGTGCTAGCCAAAGCAATACTCTAATCATTGTGTTTAATTGGTTCATGCGTTTTAGACAATCGGTATTTACCGATTAAGGATTGTATTCGTATTTAAATACACAATCAGGAAACATATTTAGCCCTCAATCAGATTGAAACGCACACACGTTATTATAAGCCTCACATTGATGCACAAAAGTAATAGTAGACTTAGTGCGGCAGTGGAACTTCATGGAAAGTAAAGTGTCAAATGAATTAAAGACAATCTAGGATGCAATCTAAAGCCAACATTACAGAAGAGGATGACCTCTATTTCCAAACAATTTATGTACAAATGTATTCTAAAAATTCTTTAAGAGAGTTGTACATTCTGTAGATTGCAAATGCAACAATCAAATGGACAGTTGGTTGTGATTCAGTGCAGAATCCATACATTTCTGACAACAAGATTGATTGATTGTTTTGAAGTTTACTGTCAAAACTAAACGCATGTTCGTCGGTGTTGTCAGTGTCTTGTCTGAATGTGACGTTTTGTCAGGCATTTCAAGGTAGAGTACAACAAATGCAGCTACAGCACTTTAAAGCGTCTGTTCTCTTTGGTTGATTGTTCCGGGAATTTTCTTTCATTCTGCTAAAAAACGACGTAAAAACTGAAGTTTACAAAGAAAAAACCGAAATATTGATCATTTGAAGAAAAGAACCATCGCGGCAACTGAATCCGTAACCACAGAAGTTCTTCAACACGTTTGAAGAGAGAAGAGATTTATTTAGATGTTTGCAGAGCGATTGTGGAGGCCACGTCTAGCTACGATGAGTCAAATAAAATTCGTTTTAGTATTTAATAAATGTATCTCAATAGCGTTACTATACGATGTTTACTTTTGTTAATAAACGCAATAAAAAGTGTATCAATATTTTGTAAACACACTGATTTGTTTTTTATATGTGTGTGATATGTTTGATGTACGAGTATTTGGGCGCTCTAGCAAGCAAAATACAAGTATTCTTCCTTGAAAATATCTTTAGGTTTCAAACAAAATATGAATAATGATTACAAAACATCAATCAAATTAATGTTTATCTCGGTGAAGTAACATTCATTACTCAGTCTAGTTTCTTACAATCCACATGAAAGGCATGAAACTGTCCAGCATGTTTAAGCCTTGGGAATGGTTTAGGCGTCGTAACAATCAGGTAAAGCAAACACAATTCGTCGGCAGGTAAATATTGTCTCGAGATTGGCAACCTTGCTCTCTTGCTCAAACAATCTTGGCCAAAGTAGCCTAGAGATATTTTACCTGTTGATTGACTTTGTACGTGAACTAAATCAAATATGACATTGGAAAATGGTTGCACACATATCTTGCTTTTATTATTCAAAATGTGAGTTTTATAAAATACGTTACTAAACACTATACTTTACTTCGTTTGGCTGCCTTTCATAGTTTATAATGTCTAATGATTCCTGGCACTTCCATTAAAACGTTTTCAAAACTGTTCCTAAACAAGTTGTTATTTCGCGGCTATATTACTTTTGGCGTGGTCGGAGGTTTCGCTCTTGGCAAAAAGTAACTCACAGGAAATGTTGAATTTATATTTCGTAACCCGAATTTCAGATCGAGTAGGCCAATCTCTAACCCTTGGTAGTTTACGTTATCTCATCAACACGCGCGAGTTATACGCAAACCGAACTGAGATTTGATCTTCCAAGACTTACTAATTCAAATTACCAAATTTATAAAATGCAGAGTGTGCCATCGACCACCTGATCCCAACTGGGAACTGACCTACATTCCATCAAACTCAAACCAACTGTCAACATACCTCGTACTTTACTTAGTTGAGTTGAGTGAGTTGTTTGAATACTTGATTACATACAACTAATGTGTAATGCTCGTGTATTAACTCTATCGATAAAACGGCCATTCAAAATCAAACTAGCTAATAAATTAGCAATAAAACATTAATAGACAGTTGAATTTTAATATGCTGGCGATAGGTTCCGTGACTGTCGTTTACTTTTAATTAACTCGAGCATGAAAAAGCTTGGGTATTCCTTAAACTTACTATTCAGTGGTCAACAGTGGTCTACGACTTACGGGTTCTTGTAATTGCAAGTTTTATTACGTGCCTGATTCAATAAAATATTTCGAATATAATTAATATATGACTACCTATCCGCTGTTATAGCGAAAACCTTTGTTACCTCACTTTGAAACCACTCAATAGATTTTCATGTTTTGCATACATATCTATACAGTATAATGATATACGAGGTTCATCCAGAAAGTAAAGAACGATTGCGCATCACGCGCCGTGCACACCCACCACCACTACGAGCGCGTGCAGCTGCTAGCTACATTAAATTAAATAAATTCAGTCCTTCAGTTTGAGTAAGTTCGTTGCTGTGTGATTACGCGTCTCGTGTCCACAGTGATTAATAATGGCATCGACAATTGAAAACCCCGCCAAATGTAAGTGTGAAATTTAAACACTGAAAAGTGTTTTTTGGGATCGAAAGGGTTTAATCCATGTCTTTTATGCCAAGAATAGAAAGACTACAGCCCTGCCTTGGTGCCGAGTGATTATCACTTATTCCCATGTTTTGGGTAAAAAACAGTTTGCTAACGATAAGGAACTTAAAGAAGCTAAGAAATCCTGGCTCATGTTTTTGGCGGCAAATGAGTAGAACATGGGTATGGAAAAACTGGTCCCACGTTAAAATTAGTGTCTTAAAATCCATGGCGTTTGCGTAGAAATGTAGAGTAAGGTTCTATGCATTTGTAAATAAAGTTTTGTGTTGATATCTTTATTTTTTATTTGACCATGCCAAAACGTTCTTTACTTTCTGGATGACCCTCGTATCTAACAGTATATTGATAGATACTGTTAAAATACATATTACACATACATTTCAAATTTCATCAAATTCGAATGTTTATTATTATAATTACTATTTTTAGATAACTAAATTCCTTTTTTGAAGCAACTCAGCCCCAGAAGGAAACTTGCGGTAGTTCGATTATTCCGGTTACCGAACTTGGCCGAGATATTTACAGAAGGAACATTTGTACAAAACTCTGTTAAAAATTGTGACCTGTAGAGAGTATGCACATACGAGTATTAACATACATATATGTATATAAAGTGAAAAAAAATGCTCAAAACGTGTTCTGGGGGTCAGGATCGGTGCGCAGTTCACGGTCCCAGGTCTGGGTATTATCATGCGACGACATGAATATCTCATTTTTCCAAAGGAATTTCAATACATCTTCTTAATGTGACATAATTAAGAAAGGAAATAGCAAGTTATATGTTGGTTTGTTCTAAAGAACGATTGAACTAAGCCTTTTCTTAGATCTGTTTTAATCTTTTGTAAGACGACATGATGGTCTTAAGTAATGTAATAATTTAATTTTTTTATAAATATCAAGTCAGTTGTTATAACAAATACTAACTCAAGCTAATTTAAATTGGTTTGAAAATATGGTACCTATGTTTCTCATTTACAACATTTACACGTCTTACTAGCACAAAAAAACACAGAATTTACATAGATTTAAAAAGAGGAGTAAAATCCCTGCTGCTTGTACTACGACCATTTTGAAGCCGAATCGATGACATATTAACCTTTACATGTAAAGAGTGCTTATTGTAGACTAAACGAAACGCGTGTTTTCCGTTGCATTTAGGATTGCAGTAAAGTAAGGTAACGTGACGGGTAAGGTCCTAGTGTATTTCCTCAAGTCATCAGTTAGCATTCTTCTTGTCTACGTCATTGCAAAGCGTGACGTCATTGCTACATTCAGGGCACCAAGCTTCACTGGTAGATGTTAGTATGAGTATAAAATAAAGGCGATTAATGAAAACTTAGGCGTAAGTGCTTTTTTTGCACTTTAGCCACCATTTTGTTCTGTTGACTTGTTTAATCCTTTACACTACTGGAGTGTTTTACGTCAAACAAGTTTTCATCTAAGTTTCAACGTTCTGAACCAAACTAGATTAATGGTATATTTGGATAATTTTATAATCAAGTACATATACTCGTATTTACATGTAAAGTGAGAGTTACAGGGGAAACTGTGGCTGAAAACAGGCTACTTCAAAGTTATCGCCTATTTTGCAAGGGATTCATCTGTACTATGGTTTATTCTCCACTATATGTTTTAAGTATTTGCGTCAATGAAGGTAAAAAATTACTATCAACAAAATTCTTAACCGTTTTTATCCACATTATTTTCTAATGACCAAGGAAAAATATTAAAATAATTTTTAAACTTGAGTGAAATATAAATTATTAGATACTTTTAGTAGTCCACTAAATTATGTTCTTCGTATAGATAAATTGGCTCGTTTATTCTATGGTTATAGTCGACCACCATTAGTTAACATTATTAAGTAAACACATAAATAAAAGTGAAAGTCAAATAAAAACTGTCTAATACGGGTAAGTATAAGAAATTCGGATTCAGTTTAACAGACTGCTATCATTATACTACAACCACCAAGTACCGCTTGGTGTAAAGCTTCTAGCCCTTTAACACCGAAAATATCATTGAATCCTTCTTATTTGCAAACTTAACCGTTGTCAGTCGTTAACTTACCGGAGCAAAACGTCGCATACTTTTAGGCATACGATTTAGGCCTCTAGTAAAAAAATGGACCGTCGGAAAACGATGTTTAATTTATCGTGTGCTTTGTATTGATTTTAATTAAACATGATAGTTTCACAATAGACGTTTACATTTCAAACTCAACCCCTAAAAAATCATTTGGGGATTATGGTCATACGCCTCGATATAACCAAACACTATTTTGGAATACCCTCATAACAGTGTCAGAGGAAACGTTGTTCATTAGTTTAAAAGGTTAGGTGGGAGAGGGGAACTTTTGAAACACACTCTATTTTGTTTATTGATTTGAAGAAATACAATCATTCGTCTATAGCAAGAATGTTTAGTTTTAATTTACATACAGATACAATTTATTTTCCGCATTTTACATGTAACTTTTTCACTTTTACGTCCTTTACAGCTGTTTCTGGATTTAGTGCTGTTCATTTAGGTGTTCTATCGTTTGTGGCCAATAATATTTTTTGGTTAGCTGATCAAAGTTGCAAACTAAACCACATTAGGTTTAACAGCTGTTTCGTTTGTGTTAACCAGCTGATAGCTGAAGGTGTTTGCAAAGTTAATATTTATTAACCCATAAAATTGTTTTACGCTTTCTCGATTGAGTTTAAGCTTCTTATTTTGACCTTTTGTTAAAATGGTTCAGTATACGATTTAGAATATTTTCCTCAGATCGATGGTTCTCATGTACCATGGTTTTCCTCTTTTCTGTTTAACTTGCAGATTCCCAGTCTCACCAGATTTTCAAAGAAAAAAACCACTAGGATTGGTTTGGCCAAATCCATGGCACGCCTTACATAAATATCATATCCGCTTGTTATTATTGCATACTGAACCATTTAAACAAAAGTCACAATAACGTAAAATCAATCAGAAAGCGAAAAACAATGTATTGATAAATATTAACTTTGCAGAAACACCGTTTCTTTATTTCAACAATTAATAATTCACTGGATCAGCTTAACTGCTAAATATGTCTGTTGATCAGAGTGCAACTTTAATCACCTTAGATGTGAAGACATCAAAAAAATCAACTAATAACTGTTTTCAGTTAATGCGTAAAAGTGATAATGTAAATTCAGAAAATATCTGTATGTAAATCAAAATTACAACCAGATTCTTGTAAGCCATTTAAACATGAAAAATTTAAGCGCCAACCACCATTTTCTTTTCTGTAACATGAACTAATATTTTCACTCATGACAACGTGCACGGCTAATTTGAAATCTCAAGTTCCATTAAACTCTTGACAAAAAATAAAGTGATTACTGGGTAACAGAAAATTGATGTTTATACATACTATTTCGCAAAGGCTACCTAGTGATTATTGTTCGAGATACATTATAACGTGTAATTGCACTTTAAAACATAGTTTGGCAAAAAAAATACCAATTCCCATGAACAATATACAGGGTAAGGAAGATAAATCCATAAAGCTTAGTGTAAAATCTAGAGGAAGCATCAAATGCAGGCTCGGATTTATGCGGAGTTTGTTTACCCAGATCAGAAACTGTAAGCATAAATCAGTCCCAGAGATCTCGCAGAGTTATAAGCGTCAGCTGATTTTGTTCCACTGAGTTGCATTCATTGAACCACAGATAAACACTTCTTTTCCTCCTTCACATTCAGATACGTTTTCTTATTAAGTTATTAAGCATTTTGTTAAGTTTTAAATATGTGTCACATACTCGTAAAGTCGTATTGAGCTTAGCATACTCTCTTTTGCATGCATTTGCTTTGTTAAGTGGATCCACAACTCCCACCAAGAATGACGAAAATAATCGCATGTAGAAGAATTGAGAGGCTTTATTTCAAAATTTCAAATGTCATGGCACACTCTTTACATGGATAAAAGCCTATATTTCGACAAGAAAAGACTCTTCCTCTTCACGTAGAAATAAAGTTTAAAGTTAAAAATTTAAAAAACTGTTTCCAAAGTTGGCTTTATTTATTTAAAAAAAAAGCTTTAGCTGTATTAAATTTGTAAAAGCGAATGCCGTTTAAACAGGCATTGTTTTGAACAACTTTGATATTCGTCATATGTTTATATTTAAAATATACTCTTAAAAATTGGAGAAGAATAAATCTTTAGCACGTAGAAATTAAAACTGTAATTTACTGAAACTACAGTTATACCAACATAAACATACATAATTAAAATGTGTGTTAAACTTATAGATACTTTGTTGCATAGTGAGCAACACAATT
Organism: Matsumurasca onukii; assembly: GCA_018831715.1. Lineage (NCBI taxonomy): Eukaryota > Metazoa > Arthropoda > Insecta > Hemiptera > Cicadellidae > Matsumurasca > Matsumurasca onukii. The sequence goes on from CM032062.1 coordinate 35,928,622, forward strand.
TAAGAATCACTTAATCAAATATTTATTAAGTGATTTATTTAGTAGTAGATGTTTTATTGAGACTTCGATGTTGTAGAATGCTTGGACATTTTCAGCTGTATTTTGACGATTGCATGACATGGAATTGTTTCCGCAGCGAACGATTTATTTATGTATAGTATATTTCCTTGAGACGCTTGAGTTAAACCCTTTTGTTGTACATCTAGGTTTCTAAATATTATTCAGAGTAGCTCTTTTTTGTTTGAGTTATTTGAAGAATTAGACGCCTTAAACATATTTAGCAAAACTATTTTCAGTTTTATGTGGTAGTTTATTGTCTTACTAACAGTTTTTTTCTTAGCATTAGATATAAAATCAAAGGCTTTGTACAGCCGACAAGATAAAAACATCAATAACATCATACCCGATAAACATCCTTGAGCTCTACTATTAACAAAATAACATAAAGTTCCAAAGACTAATGCAAGACCTAATAAGAATCTTAAGGTGTCTATACCATTTTATATTACGAATAAACCATACGGAGGTAAAATCACAAAAAATAACAACGCATTAAGTTACGTATCAATTCTCACTTGATTTAAAATAGGCAATTTTATGGGTGCGTTTCCCGGTAAATTACCTAGCTGCCAAAATCCTCTAAGTTTAATTTTACAAGGATAATTATTCCCTTGAACTGGACGAGAAGCTGTCAGATCTGGCACAAATAATGGCTTATGTTGGTTTTATAAGAACCTTCTCTGAACTGTCAGCTCACATTCCATTTGCAGCCCATTAGTAAAAATTCAAAAGATTTCAAATTAAACTAGGTTACATAAGTTAACTTAAATGAGAACTCTTTCTAAACAGAAGAGTGTGCGCTAATGATATATATAAAAAAATATTCCGTATTTTAACAAAACTTACTTGTTATTATTTTTGAGGTTATTTAAAAGGTAACCCCTATAAATATACTTTTTATCAAACATGTTTTACAATGTTATTCCACGGGACGAAATGAAATAAGGAACTTTCTTTATCCAAACAAGTTTTGGCTAAAAGCAAATTTATTCGAGGAAATTGCATTCTGACAACAAAGGTCCTTTGTACATTCACATTCAGGATTGCTTGTATGTGCCATCCTTGAATCTTCCCAGGGTGTATGTTCCCTTAATTTAATCTAGTTAATGCATGCACTAATACAATACATTTACTTAATTTATTGACTTGAAACAAATCGGACATTCTGTACAGTAAAATTAAGTGATGATATATAAATGTACAAGAAATATTACGAAGTGCATGTTAATGAACACGTACAGGTATTTCTATAATCTATTTAGTTATTCAACTTATAAGTATTTAGACTTATAATGATATTAAGATTAGTTACAGTGTGTAACTACATACACTACGAGTAAGACTAAAAATGTTTAAATGCCAAAAATCTACACACAAATTGAGTTTAAACACAAAACCAACCATGAACGGTATTTGAAACATATTTATATTGTCTACTGTCTATGCACTGTAGGAACAAAGCAAAATAATATATAGGCTTTAGGTTATTTTGTACGGTTTTGGTTAAACGAGTAAGCTACGTGCCGTGTCTTCCATCAGTGCACGTAAGTTTTATAACTCGTGATCTTTAGGGTTAAAGGTGTTTTTCTGGTTTAATAACGGATGAATTCTTCAAATATTGTGCCAACCTCAACAGATATTGCCTAATAATTGTTTATTCAGTGTGTAGTTTCATTTTAATATGTTTGTACTCTAGCTGAAACTGAAACGTCTGTACGTTGTGAAAAGTTGTAAAACCATTGCCTTTTGCTCTTGGGTCGAATCAGATTTTTTTTCTCAAGAGTCTAATGTTAAACGCCTTTTTTTGACAGGGCAAATCCATCCTGTATTAAAGAACTAACTGCTTCTATATTGGCAGGCAAAAAAACATATCCAACACTTTCATTAGCCTACTCTATTAGAGCGTGTATTGTTTTAACACATAACCAGCTAACATCCAATATCAAAGTAGGGTTCTAGCTAGGAAACTACCCTAAGTATACGAGACCATGTGTTGCTGTTAGGACTTCTTTTGTAAGTAAGTGTGTCTTAATTCATTTTCAGACTTTTATTAGTGCAACTCATCCAAGTAAAGTTAAAACTTTAAGGTTGAAGTTTCCAAGGATTCAATCTTATAAGAATCACTTTGAATAATTGCCATAATATGACTGTCTATTCTTTAGTCGCACTAAATATAACGTGTTGTTTTAGCTGCCGGAACGTTGTCAGTCCTGTTTATATTCTAATATCCGTTATAAATGGAATTTTGAGTTATTAAGCCACTTCTATAAAGCTGTTGTAACAATCAACCAAAGCTAACACAATTTGTCGGCAGGTAAATATAGCCTGCAGGAAGGCAACCTTGCCCTCTTAGTTACAACCTGGCCTAAATCAATGTTATATATTATAATAATCTTGAAAATATCGTGTAACGCGTGTACCTGTTGCAAGGAAAATACCAGGAACTCGTGGCGTGGTCCTGTAGTCCAGCTTCATGGAGGTCAGGTTTTTGAGGATGATATAGGTCTAAAGCGGCTCAGATAGTCTCAGTGATCATCTGATGATACCCACATCAACTCCCACCATCGTTTAGACATATCAGACCATCACCTGCGTGGTTCGGAAGTCACGTAAAGTCTTGTATTTCCATTGGTCATTGGGCTATTAATTAATGACCCATTCTAAGGAAGAGTCGGCCTTAGTTTGTAATATTATACTACAGTACATAATTATATATAGTACTTAATGGTTTGTACTATTTGCACTTCACTCGAAGTTTTCAGTTAAAACAATCAACTGTGCGCCTGTTGAAAAAATTCAGGAAAAAGCAACAGTGGCAATTATAAACTTTAGTTGCGTCAGTTATATACTTTCTTTGCTCATTAAACTTCTTCAGGCTGAAGAAGAAAATGAACTTTACATACGAAGGAGGAACAGTTCTATTATATAACTACTCTTGGTGACGGGAAACAAACAGGCTTGCTAGTGGAGATTGCCGTGGCCACTGATTTGCAAGTAAATTGCTTTTTCATGGAAAACGCGCATTCATATGAAGTGCACACAACTACGTTAGGTACCACGAAATGAACACTTACGATATGATCAATGTTTATACAAGTACAATCTAGCAAGTTCTCTTCATATTCGTTTAAGCTACGAGTATATGGGTAATTATGTTATTCAGAGTGTTTTAGATCCCTTTATCAATAACATAGGTTCATTGTTCCTGCACCAAATGCTGCAAATGCTACGGGTGGAAATATTTCGTAATTGTAAAAAAAGCCTGTGGCTCCTCAAACATCCACCATTTTGCGTTTTATGTTTTGTCTTCCATCGGCATGTATTTTTTTATTCGGCGTTTTTGTTGCACATATGAACAAACGTTTTGTTGCACATATGAAATTTGCATACGAGTTTACGATGACAGTGAAACCAACGACTATTGAACGATTTCATGGGGATAATACCACTATTATTTTACCCAAGAACGGACAATGCCTTAAAGTACTGATGGAGAGTTCTGAAACAACCGGCTTAGTCAGGACAGCCTGATTATTTCTTAGTGAGTAAACATTGAGATTATAAGAGTGAATGAAGGTTATTATGGATCTTAATTTGTATAAACGCTGAAAGCATTTATTACTGAAGACATTTTGAAGACAGCAGAACCGAACCGGGACTTGAAACTGAAGTCTCCCGCTTTGCCAGGTGAAAGAATGTACACCATCCGGCCCAACTATTTCTGTCTTCAAATTTGGAGAGTACTTAAATCTGAACGTTTATCCAAAACATGTGACTGTCAAATAATTACTTTGAATCAAAAAGCTGTAAATATTACAAACCGACTTTAGTTGGGCCGGATGGTGTAGTGGTTTAGCATAACCACCCGGCAACCGGGAGACCCGGGTTCAAGTCCCGGTTTGGTCCAAACATTTTTGTCTTCAAATTTCTTTAGTAATAAATTAGCTTTTCAGCGTTTATACAAATTAAGATCTATAATGAGTCATTTGACTTCTGTATTTAAATGAGTATTTAAATTCGGTTTATTTCCAGCTTGTTGATTTAAAGTCACTATTTGACAGTCACATGTTTCGGATACACGTTCAGATTAAGTACTTCTCCAAATTTGAAGACAGAAATAGTTGGGCCAGATGGTGAAGTGGTTTAGCATAACCGCCTGGCAAGCGGGAGACCCGGGTACAAGTCCCGGTTCGGTCCAAACATTTTTGTCTTCAAATTTCTTTAGTAATGAAGATAATTATAATTATTCATAAAAATTTGAAATAGTCAGCTTAGGTTATTATAAGAATGTTGTTCTTGTTATTGTTTACTGAAGTATCATTTCTTCAGTTATATTGGTTATTTTACGCTAGCATTACAGCCTACTATTCATAAATAACTCATCATTTCTTTTTGTTTTACGAGCACAGCATTTAGGTATTAAATATATTTAAGTGTTAGTAAGGGCCATGTGCCCTAACTTCGCCTTTCTACAAAACAAATAAGTATATAAAGACGGTTTTTTATTCTATAGTTATTCCATTCTTATTAAATTCTACCCCTGACTTGTCTAATATACTCATTGAACTGTAGGCTCACATTATTGTTGTGTACCTACATTCAATTACATCATTTTAGTTACATGTACATAACCGTCTATGTAACATACACGTTTTCTCAAAATGTATAACAGTATCGTTCTTATAAAAAAATCATCCATAATTAATTAAAGGTTAAAAAGGTATAACGCATCAATTACGGTTTGAAATAAAATGAAAACGCGGAGGCTTTCATTTCAATTGTGTAAGTTAAAATGGTACATGGAACACATTGTTAAATTAGCAATACAAACGTAATTCATCACTACACTTCTTTTTCATCCGAGGCTCACAGTTCAAGGTGAGCCTATCAACACATTAAAATCCAAACCAAGCGAAACTACGTTGTTTGTGAGTTTACAGTTATGACGTAATGAAAGTGGTGACGTCATGGATTGTGGGTACAGTGACGTTGACTGATGACTCCAGGAAATGCCATGTCTCTGTCTTGTCTCAGCTACTGAGTAATCCTTGTAATGAAAAGTAATCATGAAGCATCCTCTAAATAATGTTCCTAGCATGAACCTAGAATACTGACTAGTTATTAATAATAAGCTAGTATACATATAGCGATAATTCCGTAACACTACACTAAAAAGTTAAAACGTTAATTTCAATTAATTGACAATTGGCTATAAACACATGCACTGAAATACTATTTAAATTATGAAAAAGGCCTAATGAGCAGTATCTTTCTGTATTTTTAGTTAAGGTAATTATTTGTTTAACAAGTACCGGTATCATTTGTAGAAGCATCTAACTGACAAACATAGTCGACTCGTAGCTACAACCGTGAGTCCTAGCAAGTTATAAAAGTTTTCATTTATTTTGTTTGAACTTTACACTATACAACTATTCACAACTCACTCATACACTATAAGTAACTTTCATAGTTCATTTGGGCTCTAATTAATATATTTATTGGTTTGAGGTGGAATAAATTTAATTTGTAATGCATATTTTGTAATTTTCAGATAACAGCTGTTATAGTTTTATTATTTCTAATATAAGAAAGTTTTAATATTTTATACAACCTTTTCTAGTAAATAATCCAACACCTGCATTATTTTATTTATTTTCTTTTTATTCACAACAATTGTTACCATTATTGTCCAAATTTTATTTTTACCAATTCTTTGAATGTCGATCACATTCTGACATTAATAAAATTAATACGAAGTGTAAAACACGTTAGATTCGGGAGTTGTTATGATCGATTAAGGAGGTACACATCAATTATACAGGGTCAACTACAACGTGTTCTCTTTTGGCAAGTGAAATGAATTGGTATATTTTCTTTAGAAATGCCCTAATAATACAAAATAACGTTTTCACTTGATAAGAAATGTAAGCTAAAATAAATTATTAAAATACACTTAACCATCAAAACCGTAGATCCTTAGATTCTAAATTAACAGTCAGTCCATACTTAGTCTAAACTATACGCTGTGCAAAGCATTTATAGTTTAATTTGTACAAGGGCTGTTGTATAAATATCTGTTCTATTTATGTTACTGTCGTTAAGATGCCTTACAATGTAAAAATATTGTAACCATTATTGAATAAGTGTAAATTTACTTTAAGAAAATAAAAACAACACGCTAAAGTTTGATGTATTCATGAGTAAACATTGTTAAGGTCTTGAGCCTCCCTACAAACCGATACGAATATTGATGATTCAGGGCTTCCAATAAAAGAAACACCTTGGATGGTTTCAACAGGCATTACGAAGTACATGCCTCCTTTACATTCATTGTTGTAAAACAAATTCGTCGCCTTTTCCGGCTAAGATACTTAGTTCGGGTTTACCTTTTACATTAATAAACCTCTAGGTATGTCACTTTTAATGGTCTTTACAGCTGTCAAAACGTAAAATACTCGTACATAGTTGTACAATTTTCTAACCGAAATTATTTCACGAAAATAACGTTTAATAACATAAAGGGCATTTATTTAAACCAATGTTTACCTATAACAAAGCATTAGTACATAGTTATGCTGTGCGTGACAAACTTGGGCCACACACACGTCCAACTCCGTATGAGCGATAAAATGCTCCGCGATATAAGCTTTCCCTGCAGTAGTTGACACCATATCAGCAAAGGTAACCTCAAGCACGAAATAAATAATAGTCTTAAAGACTTTGCAACAATTAAAAGTTGTCATAGCTGATTGACAAGGCAACACAGCTAATTAAATTTTAGTATTGTTTATTTTGGCGCATACTGTATTATATTAATTTTCACAATTCCAAGTTTTTTTTTTATTTGAGCAAAAATTGTTTTACAAAGTAACAACTAAAGTAATTTTACAAAAACAAACAGAGAAATTAACTATTATGAACCTGTAACACCTTCCTAATATTGGAACCAGCTCTACCACGAATTCTTCAAGTGGGCCAGCCGATCACATCGTCAGCTGGCACATCACGCCACCTTCTTGGCCGCTCAGCGGATTTTGTCAAGCGGAGTTCACCGACCGGTGGACAACCAATGAGGTGGCAGTTTTGGGATTCGGCGGTAGCGACGAGGGAAGTGCGCGGAGTGCGACAGTGCGTGTAGTGATTAGTTCCAAAGTGCGTCGTGGAGTCACAAGTCAGTTTAGATAGACACAAAATAGGTATTACCACATTATTATTATTATTATTATTATTTGAGCGCTCTAGATTAAGAATACATCATACCAAAATAATCAAATTTCCAATTTAATCGATTATAGTAACTATTCTAAATTATTTATATTGCTAATAACTTATTTACTATTGAATCACTATCTACTTAAATTTACTAAGTTACCTTTCAATTTAACCACTTGATTTATGCTGGGCTGATCGGTTAACATTGTTTAATTTTGTCAATACTTTCATAATATATCATTTTGTTACTACGGATAACCAATTCGTTTTATTCAACCACTGTGTACCTCTCACAATGATAACCCCCAACCTTACCTTACATACCTTACAAACCTGGTGCTTAACTTTGAGCTAGCATATTGTGGATCATGCAGCAAAATAGAACAACAGATACGCCCAAGCAATGCAACCTAGGACAGTATTCTAATTTTCAATACACTCCTAAAGTGCTCCATGATGAAACAAAATGACCTTGTGCGCATACAACATTGTAACGCCGAAACATGTATACAAAGCGGCACTAAAATGGCAATCAGATGCAAAATACTCGAATAAAAGTGGAAATATCAAACGCTACTTAACTTGGATCCCCGGGAGAACTGTGAGCGAGTGTTCTCTATAATCTGCCAATGTCGAAGTCGTTCTTGCAATACCTACTGAATCTGATCTCATTTGTCATTGTCACTCCGTCCCGAGAGAGCGCGCAATTGCGCCGTTTTACCTTTCCATTTAACTATACTTCTCATTCCAACTTTTCAATAACCTATTGGGAATATTAATAAATCTTAGGTACGAGTTACAATTGTGAATAAATACATCTAAAGGTTTTACATCGCTGCTGTAAAATCAAAGTTTTACTAGTGTGGATAACTTCTGATGGTTACAAATTTGACGGAACATAGTTTTGCTATTTTAGCAAGTAATAAAAGAATGTACAACCAATGCTATTGAGTTTGCGTGTTTTCATTAATTTTAAATTTAATTTTAGTTAGACCTTTTGATATACTAAACAAGTCAGTAGAACATCCAGCACTCACCAAACTTGCTGTGATCTATAAATAGTTGTATTTAAAGAACTGTTGTGAATAAGCTCATCCTCTCATCACTTCAAAACTAATTTCCATGGCCTACCACTCATAGTAAAAACCACCCCCTTTAACCTATTCAACAATAGTTAGTATTTAATGTTTAATAATGAGTTTAATAATTATACTAATAATTATTATTAATTAATTAGTAATATTTAATATTTAGTAGTTAGTATTTAATAATAATTTATTCAAAGATAAATTGTACTCAATTGAGTACCAATAATCTTTGAAGTGGAGATTATTGGCGATAGTAAAGGGAGTTTTACGTTCGTTGCACCACTACATTTAAGTACCGCGTTGATTTTTGGCCCTACTTCAGCTAAGATAGGCTTTAACGTACAGAGTGTTTGCTCCATCGTGTAAACTAAGATGTTATTCTTGGAACTGTGTGCAGCCAGAAAATCATATTTATTTTATCAAAAGCCCGTTCATTATTTGTACAGCTGGCATTTTGATTTCCCATGTTTTTTAATTAAAAGACTACTTCACATATGAATTTGAAACTTTGCTCACATCTTAACATCGTAAGATTTAACCATAAGAACATAAGAATTAACCGAACCATGCTCAGCTTTTAAACTCAGAAAATACTCGTATAAGTCGATTAAACTTTTCAAACGTCAATTAAATAGTTATGTGAGCGTCTATTTGGAAAATTGAATTCAGACACTTTGAAACAACAGTTAAATTATAATAGACTTATAATGAAAATTAAAATGACAGTTGTACAAATGACAAAGAAGTTTTGGGCCGGATAAATATAATTCTCAAGCTTCATTTAGTCTCAGGAATGATTCGTAATTACTCGACGGGACTTTTGAACCCTTTAAAGTATGACATTTGATTGTTATGCATATGAATTGGACTCAGTGATGTTTAAAGTGTTTATATGATACAACACAATAACCAACCACAACGTACTACGCAGTTAAGGAATACTAATGGCAGCAACTAACAAGATACAACAGGGAGTATTAGTTTGTTTATAAGCGATTATACAAGTAACTTACCGTACCTCAAGTCTCTGAATCAACTTTGGACCACATTCATCTCTTCTCAAAGACAAATCACTCTGTAAACTTTGCCTTTAGAACGTTACTTGAGGCCATTATGCACCGTTACTTATTCCCGTAAGTTAAGAACGCCATTACTCTTGCTTTACTTCCGTATAAAAAAACACGTTGAAAGCACGTAGTTTGCAGTACGGTCCCACTAACTATACGGCAAGCCATGTTGTTTCGCAACATGATTAACAATAGTTATGGAAATAATAATTGCTTATTTTCAAGGAAACAGTTTAGACCTTTAGGTTCAACCAGCTGGTGTGCCCCTTCTATGCGAACAATTAAATTATACTCTCCGATCCGTCACTCTACAACCTAACTGGTGCCTACTTCCTATACTTATCCCTACAACCACTCTTACACCGGATATGATATTACACCTTTATCCTATTTCAATCCATAGCACTCAATAATCCTGATTTATTTCAATATGCTTACTTCTAATTAAGTTCACCTAAATATCATGCATCTATTAGTCTATTACCTACCAGTGCCCATCCTCCTTACCCGAAGAAAGTTGAATATTACCTATAGCCTGCTCACGCTTAAGTATAATGCAGATCTGCAACCTATACCAGAGGACAAAATAAAATAGACTAATAATATTCATGAGTTTATTGTCATCAACCATTTTCTAGCGTTTTCCAAGCATGTATACAGTTGATTTGCACTTGGGCCTATATCGATTGGAAACGCTGCTTGCTGAAATACGTAAAAAACCTAAATTATACATTTACCGAACTGTTAACTCCGACAGTAGTCATTGCAACTAAAATTGAGTCGTTAGTTATCCCCTGGTCATTCTGTATTTATGTAACCGAAGTGGAACGACCAGAGATATTTGAGACTTAAAACTTATGTTCCGAAGTTAACAACGCAATTTTGACAATGAACACAACTGCTGCTCTTAATGCGAATAATGCCACTCTTGAAGTAATATCGCCTTTTTTGTATATTAACTATGTCTTTCAAAGCTTAATACTCTTAGTACCATCGCTATAAAATACTGTAGCTATTCAAAACTGCGAACAAACACTGTATTAGGCGAGCATCATTCGTTTTCGGCATTCGGACACTTTTGATTGAAATTGGAAATACGTTGACGAATTAAGCTCCAGCATTAGAAGGCAAACGCTGAGGAGATACCGTTCTGAGTTTGTTCGTAGTTTTGCCTGCCTCTAGTTATTTAAGTGTGTACAGTTATACTTCTCACAAAATCACCTCGTTCTGTGAACACGTTTCTAGGATGAAGAGACAATATAAGCGTTAACAAATTCAAACTTTAAAAATCTGGTCTGCACGATTCTCTCCTTTGCAGTTTGTCTATTGTACGGACTACGCGTTTTTGTAGATTACACTTTATGAAAAAATGGTGTTGTGTCTGGAAAGTCATTACGCAGGAAAGGTGTGCATGTATTAGTTTGTAATATGCCATTATCAGTGTCTGAGATGTGCAATATTTGGTCAAATGCCTTTGGTTAACTTGGAGTATCTACGTTGCAATTAAATTTGGTGAGCCAATTTTAAGTCTAGTTACTTTTTCTTTTCAATGCTTTATACCTGGAAGAATTATTAATGGACATCTATGATAAGGTAATTAAAGAAAATTAATTAGAGTTAGTTCTCTGCTAATAACACCTTGCAAGTACAGACGACAAGGCCTGTACTCGTAATGCACAACTGTTATCTTTGCAGATGTCGTTTTTATCAGTGCGTCGTTAGGAAAATATACGACTGATAAGAGCTCAGTTGACGCGATCTGCAGCAGCGACCATGGCGGCCTCCTCATCTTCGATTTTCCTACTGGTCCTTCTTATCAGTGTCACTCTGGTACGTCCTTGCAGCTTATCAGTTAGGGAAGAGTACCCACAGAAACAATGTCATGCTTTGTGACCAAGACTTACATTGTTATAAAGGCACTAAAGATCAATTTAAATTTTAAATTATAAAATCCAACTTTATACAGGTGTTAAACTGATTTTGAGAAAGTTTTATTGATTCATTTTAGTAGTTCAAATTATTATCGGTTATGGTAATTATTATGAACAACGACTATTATAAAATAAATATCACAATATCGTTTGATTGTTTTTAGGTTACTCGAAGGCAAAGACGTAACTTTTGGGAGATGTTGTTCTTGTTAGATTTTAACACAAACAAAACGCACATAGCATAGACTTAGGGGTTTGTTTCAAAGTTGACTAAAACCAAAATTCAGTTGTTGTCCTTAAGAATTTAAATATCCTTGGTTTACCAACCAATATTAACGCCATAAAGTATAAGAGCATCATAGAATCATTTTAGCTACCCTTATGTAGATTAAATCATTTATGTCTTTATCGTCCGTTTAGAGAGCTTTCATTAGGGTTGACTAAATTATTCTTTTTAAATTATAATTTATTATACCAATATTTGTACATTTGATACAGGGGTTTAACAAAGCTTTTGCACTGGTTGTAATACACTTCAAACTTATAAGACAGTAACGGGTGTTTAACACTTATGAAAGATTGCAATATTCATTAAAAAGTTGTTAAAGTAAATGCAATATGGTGGCTGAAGGAAGATAGCGTTGCTCGTTTCAGAAAGTGGTTGAGGAAAAGTTTGACGGCGGCTTCAGGAAAAGGATTAAACGAGGCACTAAACACAAGTGGCAAACTTACCAACGCCACTGGATAAGTTTTAATCAGTTCTTCAACATCTGACGCGATATTTATGGCTAGTGTAGAGCAACTATATTTATCATTGTCAGAGCATGATGAGTTTAATGTGATTGGCAACTTTTCGATCCAAGGAAGGAAAGTTTATAATGGTTTAATAAGCTGTTGCCCAGCAAACACAATAAAGTTGTTACTTAGACCGCTGCACGGTGTTGCGTACAACATAATTTCTTCACGCTCTTGCAACGTGTTTAGTGGCAAACAAAATATTCTCACGCGATAAATTTGCGAAGTGCTATTGTTTACCTTTTTATGGCAGAAATATGACGAAGTGTTTTTTTCTTCACATTAGCTATTATTCAATCGCAAATTAACCACACTTTTAATACAGCATTGTCGAAAGGTATGAGTTTTAAATAACTTTAATCAAATCACAACGTGTGTTTGTTGGGTGGAACCAAGCTGATGATATCTTGCAATAACACTACTTCAAACATAAATTTTAATTAGTTTGATTAAACCGCTTTCACCATACTGTAAGCGTCATCTTTATATAAAGACTTGGTATACTCTTGATTTATTCTTGCTTTGTAAAGCCTATGAAATATCTAACAAATCCTTTAACATTAAATGTTTCAGATATCTTTCACCTCAGCAGTGAGTAAACCTGAGGCGGTAGCAGCAGCCAAGGCGGCAGCAGTAGCAGGAGCCAAGGCTTTGGCAGAGGCACTCGGCAAGGCGCGAGCCGCGGCAGAAGTGTTGGCTACTCCAGAGGGCATTGCCACTGCCAAGGCCGTGGGTGAGGCCATCGCTGACGCCAAGGCCAGAGCAAAGGCCGCGGCTGAGGCCGCAGCGATCGCTTGCCCTGACTCGTGCATGGAGTGCATGGCCGACCAACTTTGGGCTCCAACTGTTTAGGAATAATTGTTCTTTTTTTGTAATAAAACTGCACCACTTCACCAACGTAAAGTTATAATTGCGTGCCCAAAATACCAGTAGTTTGATAGGTACTATGGGATAATTATCTCAAAATTTCAAAACATAATTTCGCGTATTATTTAACATGAAACTGTTCAGCTGATTTTTAAGTATTTTTAAATGCAATATTTTGTTTAAACTAAATATTTACATATTTAGGAGTCCACTGTACTTTCTATATAAAGGATAAAATAAAATATAATCGGGAACCTTAGTGCGATATCTTACATTTAAGTTGTACTAAAAGGCTGTAATGAATGTCTGTTTTATTTTGAGGTGAACAAAAAATATAAACAAGAATATTATAATAGTAAGCGTAAAAGATAGCGTCCTCAGAAAAGACAACCTTGAATGTAATTAAAACTTATTGTAAATGTGGGAAGATTTATAATTTAAACTATTGCGTTTGCTTAACTTAGAGACGAGGTATTAGCACAGTGTTTATGTTACAAATAATCTGACAAATATTTAAAAATAATTAGATTTTTTCTACCTAAACTGTCAATGTATATACGATTTGTGTCTTGTCAATGTTAAACATTCTACAGATATAATAAGGAAGATGTTTAAATACTCGTACAGTTTTAGGTTTGAAGTGTAAACACATGGACGATTCACAGTCGCTGAATCTAAAGATAAAATAGGAAATTAAGAAAGGATTAACGAACTTTGTTATAAATTCAAGATATTTCTTCAAAATAAAACTGATTGTACGATAATTTATTATACTTCTGACCTAAATGGTCAGTTTAACCGATAATTCGATGTGGTACGTCAAATACTTGTAAGAAACGGTACAATCACGTCAGCTGAACATCAATCGTTCTACCTTGTGCTGCAATGTTCAGCGAATCCACCACTTTGTACGATGTTATCTTTTTATCAATAACTGTCTTGGTTTTACAATGAAATGATATACCAGCTGTAGTCTTGCTATGCATACCAGGATAAGTAATTAAACAACATTTTATAACAACAACTGTTATATAAGATGAACAGACCTAATTAACTTTAACAAAAGTAATGGAACGGAGTTCTTTGTAAAACAACTGAATATCCGCTGGGCATATGATCATGTAAAGCAATGTTTGTAAATTTCCTTTGGGCATAATTACGGAAAACACTTAGAAAATTGTACCATTTAGACCTGCTTCTAGGAAATGGATACCTTTGTAATAAAACTCTCTCACGTTGTACATTTCTATTTCAACGTTGAACTGCTATCATTTGTTTACATTATTTTTGTTGCAATGGGTTACAAGTTGGAATACATGTAGGTATTTTGCACATTTTTATTTGAGTAGGAATGAAACTTTAATTATTTATAAACTGTATTATCGTAAAGCTTTTAATCTGTTCAGGAAAAACTACTCCCTACGTTTCAGGCAGTTGGGAAACCCCTTCCGTTGTCAAAGGCCTACCCTAAACTCACACTACATTACAGTACAAACTTGACCTTAAACCTAGTCTGAGAATCCATGGGCCTGTTTCATATAAATTACTTTTATTAGGAACTCCTTAATGAGAGTGTAGAAAATAGGCTAGTAGCTGTATGACTTACGAAAAATTATACAAATGAAAATTCTTCCTCTAATTTAAAGATTTAAAAAAAAACATTAGTTAAAACTTATTTTATTTTAGAGTTACAATATTTCTTATTTATTAAAGAAAACTTACATATCTTAAAATTCTATATTTTATAAGAAGTCTCAACAGATACTTTCCCTTTCACCAGTTACATGATTAGTATGATCGTTACTGATTTTGGCAGTCAAGTTGGATTCAAATACAAAAATAACTAGGCTGTTACAAGTTGGCCATGTAGACCTAAGCATAGCTTGATAACGACTAGGCCTAGATATTGTTTATATTACATTGAATTGTTGTCAAAAGCCTAAACTAGACTATAAGTTGATATCAAATAGTCCTAAGAAAATTTACTCAGTAGCACACTATGAATGAGTTGAAAAATGTACACAATCAACTCATTTCAAGTGGCCAAAAGAGAGGTTAGGTTTACTCTCCCAAATTGGAGTTAAAGGTAAAAATAGACCCCTTAATATTTCTCCTAAACAGGAGTGTAAATAAGGAATCAGCTGATAAAAACTAATCAGAACACAAATTTGTAGTCTTATGAAATATTTCTTAAAGAAGCTTTACACCCCCAATTACCATTATATAAAAAATAATAAGAACTTTTTAACAAAAATCGAACCGACTTCAAAAACAAACCTACAGTAAAATGCTCTATAAAGTTTAAAATAATTAGATAAATGCAGTTATGTATTGCTTTACATGCTACATTCATAAAAATGAGTTTCTGATGTTTTACAGCGTATAGGCAATAATTGATCTATTACATTATAGTAAAATATTATAGCTGGCCTTATTTCATGGTAACCATAATTATAAATATTAAGTTTCCGATACATATTATAATACCACCATATGCGCAAACTATTGGATACAATGCTAGAGATTTCATTTCTTTAGCAGCTGCTGCTATACAACTAAAATAAAGTAGGTCAGTAATGGTTCCAAATTACTTAGTGTACAAAATATTTCAAGTCCCCTTTTTACTGCGCGACTGGAGTGTATAAGACTCCTTCATTTTGTGCTCATTTCCACACTTCTGGGTATTGTGGTTTTTGAGAAACTGGAATCAGTCAGTAAGTGTTATTTAATTGCTATTGCAGAGAAAAAGTCTTCATCTTTTAAGCAACGAATCACTAAATATTTTAAATACAATATTTTAACTCTTTTACTGACAAGATCTTTCGATTTCTAACAACTTTGATTCAACACTCAGCGAAATACTGACAACATCATCAATTACGTCACCTTAAAATTTAATTTTAAACTTGAAGGTTTGCTTTAATTATTTCTATCCAAGCAATGATGTCTTAAGACTACATAAAGAACCTTTTTATTAACTCCTGCAACAATTTACCTACACATACAGTATGTAGATGAAGCTTTTCGTTTTCGTCGTTTTGAAGGAACTCAAAGCACATTTTTATTATACGCAGAGGTCAAATAATAGCATAACAAATGAACAAATTTGTAAGTTCAAGATAAACAGTCAGTTTTAACCAAAACATTATTAACCATTGTTCATTCTTGCATATAAATATAATTTCTTTATGTGGACTTGTTAAGTATGATGTAGTTTGAAATTTAAGAAGAAAATGTTTTGAACTTCTAGTTTTAGATAGTGAAACATAACGGTTCCAGCGCTTTTCATTTTCGTTATAAAGATCCCTTGGGTCCCTTGATATAATTATTTGAAATTTAAATGGCGAACCTCTCTGTTTATCTAAGTTCAAAAAGTTCATAATCATATGAAAACCGAAGACTGAAGTTAACTGAGTATTTTAACGGAGTAAAAAAGTATTTTCTTTGAAGTGTCTCACCTGACAGTGTATTAGGGACCCCACTGGTAACCTATAAATGGGTAATCCATAGAAATAATTATATCAATTGAGTTATACAATATTCATCGGAAAGTAAAGTTTGTTCGACAAAGTAAATTTTGAAGCAGAATGTTCATGTTTACCTTGACATCGTTGTTGTTTGAATAATAACTCGGCAAACAACACGGCAAATATAACCAGTCTTGTGATACTTTCCTGGTTTGCACCGGAGAGTTTCGTTAGAAAGATTAAATTTACTGTATAGCCTAGTAACAAAGAAAATAATCAATAATTTCATCAGATAACGTTTTTTACAAACAATCATCAAGTTAAGGTTTAAATAAGTTTTATTATAGTGCAGCTTGCAGTAGTATATTTCATCACTAGGTCTTGAAGTGATACTTTTTGACACGAGGTCAAATTGCGCAGCTGAGACGTTAAATAATTAAGGGTCCAACAGACACTCTAGGGACGAACGATGAACAATACTTGTTCTAATTATAAAAATAATAGTAAGAAACCTGGCCGAAACGCAGCTAAGCGCTAAAGCGCCGCTGGCATGAGTAAACCGAATTACCTTATTAGGCTACAATTCCTCAGCTTTGCCTCATATGAGATCACGAGTGACACGAGGCTGTGAGCGGAGCGAATCAATCTTTAACTACACGAAAAAAGCAGTTGGCTGCCACCAAATATACTATTTACTTGGACTGCTATAACATACACGTTCAATGCTGTAGGAGAAACTTGCAATTTTTAAAGTAAAACTACAACTATTAAAACCTAATTTATACAAGGAATTAAGTGGTTTCTTTCATTTGCGTCTCAATGAAATCACATTCAATTTCTACTCATTTGATTACATATTTCGGAAATTCTTTTTGCTTTTTTTGTAATTTGGCGAATATAATGTAATTGTTTCGTGAAGTGGTAAAATTTATAGTGAAATCGACTGTGTCTAAAGTTTTAAATTAGCTATTTGAATTAAGCAATTGAAAGCAAAAAGTTAAAACTAAGAAGATTTTTGGTGTTTTGCAGTTGTTTTATATGTATTTTATTCCCAGGTACACTAGGTTTGTACCAGTTGTTTAAAAACGGCGCTATTACGGAAAGCCCCAAAAGAGGGCGATGGTCAAGGGTCCATTTTTGCCCCATAATATCGCAATTGACTGTGACTAAGTCATCTATCTATTAATTTCCAGCCTTGACCAAGATATTATATTTTTAAGGCTCTGTCTAAACAAGTGTATTTGCAAAGAATTTCAACCAGATTACAAGATATATAGAGCTAAACTGAACTGAAGTAAATCATTCTCTAAAACTAATCGTTCAAAGAAATCTTACAAAACAGTCGCGTGGCTCTAACTTGTCAGTACAGTTCAAGTTCTTAACTAAATCTTTGGAACTCGAAGAGCTTCTTAAGAAAGAACTAGTAGCCAACGCGGATACCATACAAAATATAATACTTGTTACTCCAATCAACATCTCGCTTTACATTAGTTAATTTATTTTCTAGTTTACTTACATATCTTCACGAAAACCAAGGCAGGGTTATTGCTAATTATAAAGGATTGTCGTTCCTCTAAATAAGGTTATAAAGCGGGCTTATAAAGGCACGCCTATGACGTTGAAACTCGATTACAGCGTCGACAACCTACATAAAGCGGAGTTCAGCTTTGATAAACATTTCAATGTGACCCTCGCAAAAAGGTCTCGTTGTTGTCTAATAAACACTTCGTCTATAGTTTGTCGTCGACCTTGGTTCATTCAGCTTTCACAGATGTTGTGGTGCGAATTATAAGAACGTGAGTGTTATAATGTTTGGTAAATTTCTAAAACAATCAAACTCGGTTGATGATATAACCATAACTACATAATTGGGCCTTCAATTAATGATTCATTCTAAGGAAGAGTCGGCCTTAGTTTGTAACAAGACTACACCTCATAACTCATTACTACCACTCATCACACTCTTCCTTCGCCACATATTTGCCTTAAAATACCCTCATGAGAGTGGTCGGCGTCTCAAATAGTGATTTAGTGATTTAAATAATTTTGGGGTTTGAAATATTTGAGTTGGGGCGAACTTACAACGCATTCCTGGCTAAAGGCGGGAAGCGCCCGTCCTCTAATTTCACATAGTGCTGGACCGGGTCTTTTTGGTAAGTTCAAATCTTATATCTGATTAGTCAGTTGTTAAGTTTTCAAACCATTATTTGATAAGAGGTCGATTAGAATTGAGAGCTTTTAGGGAGAATATTCTGGAATACAAATTTTGTTTACACTAAACCGGTCTTCCTTTAGCAAAGTGATTTTAAAAAATTCTACTAATTTCCCTTAGAATACAACTTCTCAAGCTAGTTGTTTCATTTACAAAAAGTGTTCACATAAGTTATTTCTCAAACTATGAGTAAATAAGTGGGTGAATGGAATCTATTGGTTGTGTGCCAGAAACAATATGCATGGCTCTGCAACAAAGGGTCAGATTCGATTAATCCTAGACTTCATACAATGCCAGACACTCACTTTGATTCAAGCTGTTTATTCAATACAAACTATGAAACATACGATTCAATGTGAACAGTCAGTTTGAACATAGTTCATTCGAAGACAGACTTTCATTTCTATTGCATTTAATTTGAATAGCATCAATACAATTATTTTGTTTTTTTTTTACAAATACCAAATGGCAGATATACATTATAGATGTAAGTACCAGTTACGTAATTTACATTTAAAGTATCTTATCACGTAGTCTAAAAACTAAAGCAATATTTTAAAGGTTACGTTTGACATGAATTCAAACCTTGGACAACTTCAAAACCTGTTTGACAAGGCATTTTAAATAATATACAGGGTAAGTTTTAAGTGTCCCCACCCTTTCACCTTAACTTTTGAAAAATGAAATATTTTTAAAACCTTTTCAGGGAATGTTTTTATAAAATTCTTATAAAATTTTAAAAGTTTTTATAAGTACTTTGCGTCACCCACTCCCCACCCAAAACCCAGTCGTAGGGCCCCTCACATTTTTCGAATACAACCCCTCCAGGGCGTCGCACCTCAAAAGAAAGGGAATTTTAATACAAATTAAACATTTCAAAGAATTGTTGGTTTTATCTCGACTTGTTGTTTGTGATACCCATTACAAGAAATCAGATTTTAAAATCAAAACAAACTTTGAAACTTTATAAAACATTCCCCAAAGGGTAAACATATTGTTTTTACAAAACTTAAGGTGGTGGGGGGACATTTAAAACTCACACTGCATATTTTTGTTAACAGATTTGTACCGTTTTAATAATTGTTCACTCACGTGTTTGCTTTAGATCTGTAGCTGAAATGAAAATCGAATTAAGTTGTATCTAGCTTCAATTGGTTGTATTTTAAATCGCGTTTGACAAGTAAGACGTTTTAATCATGTTTACATTTATATTAATCGATAAAGTTTGGTCTTTATAACCTTTCTAAACCCCTACAACCCACCGTGGTTTGGAAGTCACATTAAGTCGTTGGTCCATTTCGATTGGTTGTTGAACTGCTAATTGATTGCCCAATCAGGGGAATCCTCGGTCCTAGTTTGTATAACA
Source organism: Matsumurasca onukii (assembly GCA_018831715.1). Taxonomy (NCBI): domain Eukaryota; kingdom Metazoa; phylum Arthropoda; class Insecta; order Hemiptera; family Cicadellidae; genus Matsumurasca; species Matsumurasca onukii. Next base: position 35,948,687 of record CM032062.1, read on the forward strand.
AGACTAAACCTTACCATTCATTCCATACTAACCTTAAATAACCCCAAGAGGGGCAGGTAGCTCAAATTAAGATACTGTTAATGTAAACTCACATAAAGAATAGTAAATAGCTTCAGTATGAGTTCACAGCAGACTAAAAGTATACCATTACTACTCGGATTTCAGAAACTACTCAATTAAATGATTCCCATATGAAGGGTTACAATACGCGTAAAAGGCGGGATAGTCTGACCAAAAACTGTAGTCTAAGGATGTAAACATTACATGTTATATGTTTAACGAAACATCTAGTTAGATTTGCAGACGCACTTTGTTGTCAATTTACAAGGGTTTGCGATGTTCAAAACAGCGTCTACGTTAAACTTTCAAATTCCGCGTTTAAAAATTAAATTTAGGGATCAATATATTTTATAAATACGCTTGGAAGCCGATTTTAAAGTGTATTTCATCTACCTCTAAAATAACCATATTTTTACACTGTTCTCAAAAAATCAAAATTAGTTTTAAAAGTTGACTTTGAGAGCGTTTTTTGAATTATATTGACCTTTTGTTAAAAAGGTTCAAAACTAAAGTTGTAACTTCGACATTGAACTGCGAGTTCTGCATCACGAGTTACGGTATCATCTTTAAGTACCTACAGAAAGGCGAAGCTCAAGTTGTGCAGTTCTGTGCAGTTACAGAGCGTTCGGAATATGTAGGCGTTAGCTTGCGCCGTAAAATACAAATAAAAAATGTTTAAGTGTGATTTGAAATGCCATCTAACAATGTTCGGAAGATAATTGTAAGTTTTATGATCGCTGAATAGTGGTGAGCTGTAATCTTGAAAGGAGTACATTATTACAGATATCTAATAGTAGGAGAAAACATTGAAAACAATCCAATTAACGATTGAAGACAAATATACACATAGTATACAACTTCAAACATTGGTTTTGTAACTGCATTGGTACACATTTACTTGACATCAATAACACTGTGGACTCTGTCAACAATGTAACTAAAGTAACCTAAGTTTATTTCTTACAGAACGGTCTGAATCTTTATTTTAGGAAACAATAGTGTTATGAAGGTAATTATGATTACAATTGACAGACCAATTATGTTTAATCAGACCATTATATTGAATTTGGATGGAAAGAACTATTAGAAAATAGGAATACAGTTGTGGGTTGATTGTGAAACTTGTAACATTGAGTTCACTCGCTCAGCTACTTGACCCAACAACGCCTTCAAAAGTCAGATACTCGCCTCCAACAGCTGCGCAGTATAGTGTCATGTTTTCAGAATACGTAGGCGAACAACAGAATACTGTTCAACTACAGTATTTCCTATTCAAAAACACAGAAGTTCTAATAAAATTTAACAACATAAAAGAACTATATTACCACGATAAAAGTAATTATTTAAGGTATTGCAGTTCAGGGTGTTTTTCTTTTAAGAGCGGTAAAAATAATATAGCAGTTGAAAATTAAACTAATACGTTTATTGGTTTTAGTTTTCTAGAATATTACCAAAAGTATTGAGGCTCAGAGACGTTTTTAAAATATATTATTTTCCTGAGGAAGGATAGTGAGGAAGTTGACTTGTAGGACAGTGCTATTTTGGGAGCAATTCCCAAAAACGGGCTTTTATTTTTACAAGACCAAACATATGATTCCAATTTCCGATTTCCATCAAACTGTACCTGGTGTTTCAAAAAGGACTTTACAACTTTGAAAATTCATATGAATTTTATTAAACAAGGTAGAGAGCTGGTTTTGGTGTTGTTATAAAGGAAAACACTTCAAGTTTTTACTCGCGTAGTCCGCTAGTGCCTTATAACAACATGTTCGTGATAGCCCTAAAGTGAACGGTTTTTGTGCGTTGAGCAAGACGACAGTGTACCCGTTTTCTTCCAAGAGAGAACCATCAATGGGGTATTGTACCTTGATACGAGTGAATCAAACGAAAGTAAAAATGCTCGTATGTTGCAACGATTTCTTATACCACAGATCGATGAGGATGATCGAGAACGAAATGTTTTCTTTATGCAAGATGGTGCACCACCACACTATCTGACTGACGTTTGGGATTTTCTAAATGACCGCTTCCCAGGTCAATGGATTGGGCGTGATGCGCCTTTTGCATGCCCCCCGGCCCCCGTTCACCAGACCTGACACCGCTAGAATTTTCTTCTGGTTTCATGAAAGATATGGTGTACGTAGTACCTCCATTGCCGGCCACTCTACGTGAACTTAGAGCAAGAATTTACGCCGCTGCTGATTTAGTTACACCTGAAATTATAGTGCAAGTCTGAGAAGAAATCGACTACTGATGGGATGTCTGCAGAATAACCAACGGAAGTCACATAGAACATCTTTAGTTTAAGGTAACGAAACTGAAGTGTTTTCCTTTAAAATAACACCAAAACCAGCTCTGGACCTTGTTTAATAAAATGTGTATGAATTTTCAGTTCTTTTAAACACCCGGTATAGTTACATCAATATTGATGGCACTATTGATGTGTGTAACAAACATCAATAAAACCCGTTTAGTTTGGCCAAGATGGTGGTGTAAAATAGTTTTCGTCGCCATATCCAGCTGGATGATAGGACTGTTTAGCTTTTTAGTACAGTTGTTTGGTACGGTGTTATAAATGAGTTCTAGCATAAAACTCTATTTTCAGTGGGGCACGTGTGATGTTAATTACTCCTTTAATTACCCATCAGGTATGTTTTTATTTCGGCTACGTTTTTGTTCTATAATTGTTAACAGATCATAAGTAAAATCCTTTTAAGGATATTTTCTTTTGTGGAGTGGGGTTGTTTCATAAAAGTTATAAACGCTCCCCCAAAATGGGACTTTTTGGGGTAAATAATTATCTCAGTTCCTTGAAATACACTAACATTCACAGTTAGTGCTGTAGCTACGTACATACTTGTAGTTATGTGACGGGAAAGGTTTTCCCTCTTAGCTTGTACAATGCTTAGACTGTTTCTTTGTTTATTTATGCTTGTGTGAAGGTGCAGTGAACTGAACTTAGTTCTCTGGTTGTATCTGGTGTCAGTAGAGAGAGACGTGTCAGAGAACGCCAGGGGCGGATTGCGCCGGTATATATCAGATCATATCTACACCTAAATATACGCTTTCTCTGTCCAAACCTTTGTGGTCGGAGATCTGATACAGTTACGCTTATTAGAGGCTATTAACAGGCTTGTTAGTGAAGAATGACGTTTGGTATTAACACATCTAACATAAAATATGTGGCTTCCGAACTGGAACTGTAGCTGTGTGACGTGCCCAGCTGTGTTCTAAAAGTTAAAAATCCAAATGTGTCTCTTATAAAATGGAGCTCGCAGTCTATTTTTAAAGCCTTATTTGATAGTATCAACTGAAACTATATTTAACATGTGGTGCTAAATTTCAGGACTAAGGGTACGCGCCGCGCGGTCCCGTACCAAGTTGAAGGAATACGTGTCATTGGCGTTTAAAGGTATGATCAAGTCCAAAGCTTTGCATGAATAATTTGAACAGTCTCTAAATCAGGCTATACAAATTAAATAAAAGTATTTTAAATATTTTAAAATTCTGTTGCAAAAAACTGTTTTTTTCCTCAAGCTTCGACCTCGGGGGTCGATGATTTTTGAAATCATCAAAAACATCGTAGATGATTGTTTTTACCTACAATTCAAAAATATTCAAGAATTTTCAAAGTTATTCAAATTAGGATTCTATCCCTCAGCCTTTGGCTTAGGAATTTCATTACATATTTATAACCTAGTGTTTTTTCTTCGCTATCAGGCCTCGAGACTTCATAGTACTTAACTAGAAATTACTTTATTTTCCTTCGGCTTTCAGCATTCATCCACAATTATTACTAACTGTGAATTGGTATAGGTAATAGTCATAAAACCATGAAAACTATAAAACGGCCATAAACTTAGCCTTTTTTTAAATAAAAGCTACTAACGCAACCCTCGTCAAGCCGTTTAAACGCGATCGTATACAGAGTGTCCTATAAGTATAAGCCAAATTCCGGGAAACATGTCTATGGGTCTAAATAAAAACAAATTCAAGTATGACTTTGTTTTCAAAAAACGCATTGCTTGCCAGATATCCGCCATTTTGTATATTTTACAAAATGATTTTTATCTCAAACACGTTTTGATTAAAACTAGTATGTATGATGAAGTAGATGATATCTATCATTTAACAAATAACTAGGTCTAATTCGAAATTTAAAAATGGCGTCCAGTTAAAGTCCTTTAACTTAAATGGTGGGAAAACGATAAATTAGATAACAAATTACAAAGAACAACTTTCTTTTCTAAATATTTTTCTATCTAACAACAACAAAAAATTATAATCGGACTAAAAATAACAAAACTTATAGAAAACATAATAAGTGACAATATTGATTTAAATGGGTAAACAGATTAAATACAACAGAAAACCTGCATAAAAGCCTTACACAAGATTTTAAAACGTGTTAAATTACAACAACTGTTTTTCTAAATATTATTATTCATCTATCAACACTGTGTTATTTAAATCAGAAGTTATTATCATCAGATCTGTGTTATTATTTGACCGATTTTAATTTATTTTGATTAATAGATAGAAAAAGGTTGTTTTCATAAGTATTTATTTCTTTTATCGTTTTCCCGCCATTTAAGTTAAAAAATGATAACTGGACGCCATTTTGAAATTTTGAATTGGACCAAGTTCATTTGTTTCTATGATAGAAATATAAAACGGTAGATATCTGGTAAACAATGCGTGTTTGCAAAAAAGGTTATTCTTGAATTTGTCTTTATTTAGACCCATAAAAACGTTTCCCAGGATTTGGCACTTCACTTATGGGACACCCGTATAGAAAGACAAACAAAGAAACGAACATACGAGTATAACTGGTTTGTCATCGTCGAGGGTTAGGAAACTCATTAACGTTCACTCATTCACATCATGTGAGATATTAGAATAACTATTATACCATTTTAAAATACTTTTGGGTTTTGGAATTAGTGTGAATGTTATAGTGGAATTGGTTTTGCTATTTAATGCTTCGAAGCGATTAGAAGCATCTGGAGAAGCATACTCTTTCACACTCATAAAAATACAGTATCGTGATTTCAAAGGCATTCTATAATTTTTTTTCGACAAAAATGTTTCTTATCTGGCCATTTTTACTTTACTGGTGTGACTGGAGAAGAGTTTTACCAACAGATCAAATATAGTTTAAGAAAGTCATGTGGTGCAGTTTAATGAAACTGGCTAAGCCCTGTTATCCATACAACAGGGATGGGTCCCTGTACTTGCATCTAAATTTCTTCCTACAAAGATGTCCTATTACATTTCAATTTATAGTAATAGTGCCTTAACAAAAAATACGAGCTACTCATAAATTTGACCTATTTACTAGCGAGAATAACAGTCTAACATTAAGGCTTAAATCTCAGCACGGTAGCTGTTATTAGGTCATATTTAATACACACTTTACGGTGACATATTTTATGAACAGGTTTGCTCTTACTACACACATGTTTTATACCATTTGAGAGTCATAAAGGTGAAGTAGTTGAATTGTACTGTATGTATATCTAAGTTATATGAGGTCGTAATATGTGTAAACGCTCTGAGCTAAAACCTAGCGTCTATCTTATACAAAAAGGTGAACGGTGTATGAGTGTTCCTACACTTCAGCTTTAAACACTTACAAAACATTCTATTCGAGAATCTCTGTAGGGTATTATGAAGTTCAGTTCCATTATGTATTCCCTTTATTAAAGTTACTAGACTTTATTGGCATTCCTTACTAGTTTTTCTAGCTTGTTCAACTCATCATCAAGGACTATGGGGCTTTACCTTGAAAAGATAATAATAATAGATTCTTTATTTGTCTCCACAATTTATATTGATACAATACAGATTAAAAATATGGTAAAATAATAAACAGTTTCTACACTAAACAAAATAAAATTACTTTAGTACTTACTGAATGGAGAAATTATAGGGCCTCTTGAACTAATTAAAAGTAAAACGAATGCGCGATCAAGAGAGTATACATTATGCGAGATCGCCACAGCACGAACTGCTGATTTTACGTCAACGACAGAGCTACAGCGCCTAGAAGAAACCCTACTACACTTCAGGTGGGAAGCAAGTCAAAGGGTGGACAATTAAAAAGATTCATCCAAAATGTTGGAGAAAAGTGGAGATAAATAAATAAAATGCCTGTTATTTAAGCATTTCTCGGTAAATTAATCCTTTTTTCAGATGAACTCGTGTTAACTTATTTTTAATTGAATAAGAACTGCATTTAATAGACCATAGTCAAATTAATAACTTCGAAAGCTACAAAGTTGTGCCTCTTGATAATATCATTATCCACTGTGTAATGAGCTTAACCTCTAAATGAAGTTTTACTTTCATATTTTCAGCCGATTTTGAACTATACGCGTTCCAAAATGCCTTAAAAACGTTTTCATAGACCACTTTGCTCATTTTCCATTTGTTTTTTGGATGTTGTGTGGATATGAAATATAGCTTAAGACGTAGCCTACTGCGTAATGGGCTAAATCGTTAAACGAAGTTTTACCACCATAGTTTCAACCAAATTTGAGTTATATAAGCGTTCAAACATGTCTTAAGGACGTTATAGACGGACAGACAGGAATCCTTTTACATCAGTTTCGGTCTTTGCAAAGTATAAAAAACCAAATAACCAAAAGCCGATGGATTTATTTCAATGTACAGACCAATATAGTATTTGATTCATATAGATTAATCATTCGATAACTATGAAGGTCGTAATTTTATGTCATTGGATGCTGTTAGAAACTTTAAACTGGAAAAAGCACTGCATTAAATGATACTTTTAAAAAGTATACTTCTATGGAAAAATAAATTATATACTTGTACTTTTATTATCTTTCGATTGTTGCCTAAACAATGAACACAGTACCACCAATCATTAATCTGTTTTACAAAGTGAGAATCAAGGTTTTACCACCAAGTATATTGCGAAAGCCTTTTTGAGTGAAAACAAATAACCAGCTAACAAACGGTTGTGGCATTTTATACAAATATTTGCGGCTCACTGAGCTCGGTTGGTTGTTTTAACACGTAGACTTCAACAGAAAGTTACTATAATTACTATTTTAAGCTTAGTTTTATTTGTTAAAAATATTACGTTGATGGTCGTGCCCTGTATAAACACAAAGTTTGGGTTTGAAAGGCATTAAATGGGTTCAGGTTGTGACTATTTTGCTTCATTAAGGTTTGAACTGACTCTAAATTAATTTTGGACATTATTCAAGACGATTCAGTTTTTCTCAACTTAATATACACCAAATTTTAAACTTAACATTCTTTAAAAATCACAAGTCTGTGACTACCGTGGGTTGTAAACCAGGAAGCTATGAAAAATTGATTTTGACCTCCCACCCACCTTCAAGTTCTTTTCAAAGTGTATTGGTTCCTAAATTTTGAAATATAGCTTTGTGAAAATGGATATTGCTCTGAGTATTCGCTTTGATTTCTTGTTTCTTATTTGATTTCTTTTGGTTAAATAACAAGGAATAAAATATGAGATCTTCGAAAGGGTATTAAGTATTAGATATAACCGCAAAAAGACCTAATTTATCTCTGGTAAAACCTATTATCTGTCTAACTATTGACGGAGGCGAGACCCATAGAAGTTTTTACTTCGTTATAAGAGTTAAAAAGTGGTAAACCTCTTCCAGTTTGCTTGATTTAACTTAAAACTCTTAGTTTTAGCCGTTCATTTTCGCGGAACACATCGACGATTGAATCAAACTGGGGATCAGAGATTGGATCAACACAGTCCAAACTCAAACGATATTTGGACAGCCTCAATAAGTTAAAGCTCAACAGCCGTGTTCCCCTCTGGCTCTCTTTATTGACACCCAATAACCAATCCCTCAGTTCCACGTGCTTCTCAGACTAACTGCACTTATATTATTAATTAAAGCCCGCAAATAAAATTTAGATTAAATAATAAGCCACCAAGAAAACAATATATTATTGAAAACAATTTTCGTATTATGGGATTACACAGTAGTTGTCCACAAATTCTTTTCCTAGCAATAATTGATTATGGCTTACATCAGTTAATATAGAGTGTGTACCTTGATAAAATCAAAATTTTCAATTGGTATACGTACACACATAAATGAATAAATAATCTTGTGAATAAGCGAGTGATTTCTGTGTAGTAAGTTGTCAAACTTTTGAAATTTAATCGTTTTATTGCAACAAGTTCCTCTTGCACTTAGTAATATAGTTGGTTTTAAAAATCACAATAGATGAAAAGGTCATATTAATTGATTAATTTACAAGAAAATAATACGAACGTTTCAGTCACATCAATAGAAAACCCCTCCCTAAGTTTCGGGCAGTCGGGAAACTCCACCCGATTTCAAGGGCCTAACGTTGTTAATCTACATTATTCTAATCAAACTTAGCCTAGAACCTAAACTAAAGGTTAAGTTAACCAAGCAGCTTAAGCTATATCGGGTTCTGCTTTAGTTTAGGTTTTAAGTGTACTTAGAATAACTTTCTTGAAAAATTGAAATGTTTGGGAACCCAAACCTTTTTAGTGAAAAGCCTTTACGATGTTACTAAAAGTTTGTATACGCACGCTGCACCCATAAAACCCTTACAATACCCTTTTCATGCAACAATCAACTTTATTTTATTTCAAAGTAAGATAAGTATTCTACTCGTATTTCATCAAAGTAATAGAACGTAAAACACGGTGGTTGGCTGTAATGTCAACGGTGCTACTGTGTAACTCAATTGTTGTTAGTGCCGACAGATGCAGAGAAGAGATTACCTTGTCACTCCGGTCTGTGATTAGAAGAAATTTCAAAACAGCACATTGTAGCACAAGTCTTATTGCTGACACATGTACAAACTAATCCGACCTCCTGACGCCGAAATGGCGTCGCGTCAAGTGATCAAACCTTCTACTTTGTTGTACTTCAAGCGTTTTACTTCCATCTACTTTAAGAATTCACTGTGTTCTTCTTATGTAAGAGTAGCCAAGCTCTTGTGTAATTTCACTCTCCATCCCTACATTTATTTGGGTCTTTTTACTATGAGCACGTGTCTGAATTAGTAGCTGTATTTTTATAAATATCGCTCACTCAGCATAACTATGACAGGAAACGTGGGTATTATTTACTTACTAATTTTCACTTCTGGCGCTTTACATCATGGGGCTGTCTTTGTAAGCTAGTTCTGTGTTGTTCGGTGTATTTATCTCTTTAGATACATACTAATTGATAATTATATGTTAAGTCTCAATGTTTAAGCGTACAGGCTAAAAGCCAAAAGGACCGTTATTTGGACGTATGCGAACCCGGTTAGGTTGAAAATAGGAAATGTTAGTAGGTTGGGCTAAAGTTGGGTAGAAACATAATCCAGACTCTTTTTATTACTAACACCATCAGATAAAACCCCGTATTAACTTTTGTATTTTTGAAACAGTAAAGGTAAAGCGTATTACTAATACAAATTTAAGCCATATTTTTATAAACTTTAACGCTTTTATAGCGCCCTATATTATAATATTTCCCCTAACCTCACGTCAAACAAGTCAATGTTCCAGTCTGTCCCTGGTCCATTCCTCTTCTTAAAACTATCTTGGGGAAATTTACTGGTATCGCGATCTATTGCAGTAAAGCATACATCTAGGAGTGCTAGGATTTTAAGAGTAACAAGTTACATGATAAATAATTGAATAAGTAAACAACATTTTGCTGGGTTTCAGATTCTTTACTTAACCAAAATCAATATGTATTAGTACTTTATTTTGAATAGCATATCATGGTTAAACAAACATATACTCCCAATAGGTCGGTTGCTTTCAACTAAATTTAATTCATGCACATCGGTTTCGTACAAGTGAAAAATTATGTATAGTGTCAATTTAATCTATTCATCACTTATCATACGAAATATTTTAATTTACAATGGGTTTTACTAAATTAGTTTGTCATGTTAACAATTGTACAATAGACCTAATATATACATTTCAGTAGTGGTCCTAGTTTAAGTCTAATATTTACAATAAACAGTTGGTAACACAGGTGACTCTGAAGGGTATTTATTATTTATGTAACACACATCTGTACAAAAATACAATAAATAATATCAATATCTCGAAAGATAAAGGTATTGATTTGTATGAGAAATATATAACCGACATGTATATTTCAACGTACAAATTGTCTATAAAATAAAACAAATATGAAGTTAGAAAACAACGCGCAAAAAACGTTGTTTATACACAAAATTAATAAATGTGATCGGACTAGAATATTGTGTTGAAAATTAAGCTCTAACGTTTAAATAAGGAAATGTTAATTCATTTTAAAAATGTATAGAATATGTTTGGATTCAGCGAACAGAGATAAAAGATACATAACAAGTTTTAAGAACTTTAATTCACATTTGTTAATGGCACTTGCTAATAATAAACGAACTTTGGATAAGACTTAAGTTCCAGGTCAGGTCCATGTGACTCTCTAACATTGTCCCTTCTCACTATCAAGCAGACTATCAAACATGTATGGTTACTGTTTATTTACATTTCTTCTGAAACGAAAAATATGTATGATAACTATCGAAATGCGAGATAAAACAACACAATTTTCGTACAGTAAACATAAGAGTCCCCGAGAAAGTTGATTGAAGTGACAGTTTTTAATTGAGGTATTTATGTGTTTTTACAACAACTCCTGGATTTTGGTATCTGCAGTACAAATGTACCAAACACTATTATGCAGCACTTCTAGAGTTAAAGCAAATATTAACCAAAGGCAGCCTTTAGAAAGATTGTTGACTAAAACAATAAAGATCATATCTAAGTTGAGCCAAACTTATTAAACATTTCAATAAAATCATCTTTGCTCCGTGTGTAGTAAATTCTTCATGGATACGCCAATCCATGACCTCCCTGAACTTTAAACCAGCTGATTCAATTGACAACAAAGCACTTGAAGTTGAGTCTGCACATGGACCCTGACTCTAACACTAAACATTGTCCTCATCACTGTGTGTCGTGTGTTTCTTGCCCCTGTGTGGCCGCTTGTTGGGACGTCTCCGCCTCACCCTGGGCAATACCTCACAACTGCACCCACTGCGCACCCTGATGTAGTCCAACATCCAGTTAGACCCTGCCGACGGGAACGAGGGGAAGTTGTGCGTCCTCTGCTCCGAGTGGTGCGACCTCACTATCGCGTAAGTGTAGGAATACTTCTGCACACACCTGTCGTACAATAGATTTGTTAGGGTTGTTTTTGTAAGCATGGTTGTTGCATCTTACAAAGCTTTGTTGGGGAATGTCTTCCAATGAGAGGGTATAGTATAGTTGGGTAGATTTAAGCGTCCATCTCAGTGGTCCCCTCAGACGCCTCCGTAAACCCTTGCATTGATGCAGCGCCCTTAACAAGTTTTATCTTATATTTCCTATATCAGCGTAATAATACTTTTCTTGAAAGATGAGCTCTAATATTGAAATCCTGCTTTTAACACATTTAAAAATCGAATTAACCAATATTATTTTGATCAGGACTGCTGACATATTCAAAAAACCTCACAAATCTAATAGACTATTCTTGAAGCATGATGTCTACCTGGATTGGTTATGGGAGTTACGGTCCATGAAGCGACATGGTTTGTTTTCCACGCCGTCGTGGCTGGATAGCTCAAAAAGCCTTTGTTTTTTCTCCTTCAGTAAGAATTAAATGAGGAGTACAAAAGGAAGTATTAACAACATTGAAATTAAAGGTTTAAAGTTTAAAAAGAATAAAGGTTATCAGAGTATAAATTTAAGAAGTAATCAAAAACTCTGATTTCAAACATGTTTTGAATGTATGAAGTCCATTTTCTAGTGTTAGAGAACAAACCACTAGTATAAATCTGTCTAAATAATAATTTATCAATTAGTGATCCATTGCAAGCCCATCATTATATATCCTTAATGACAATGAACAGTCGTAATTCTAGGGATTAGCTTAACAGACTAATCTTGAAGAATGATGTCTACCTGGATTGGTTATGGAGTTTACGGTCCATGAAGCGACATGGTTTGTTCTCCACGCCGTCGCGGCATGAAAGCTCAAAAAATCTTTGTTTGTTTTCTCCTTCACTAAATAATGTAACCAAGAGACCTGTAACATTCAGTACAAAGTTAGACATGTTTTCAATGGAGCAATGTTAAGGGCAAAATTTGTGATTCTAAGGTTGCAATTCTAAAAGTGCATAGCTATATTCATTTCAGTATACATATGTCGGATTGGTTGTAACCTTTCTTTTGGAACCTGACGACTTAGATTCTTCGAAATCGTTTAACCAATGAGTGTATTACCTTAAAATATGTGTAAAATGACAAGGCAGGAATAATAAAGTGTAACTATTGTTGACACTATGCAAGACACTAGTTTTGTGTAAGCCAAAGTAATTATTAAGTAATCTTTGCTCCAAAACAAATTTTTACTTGTCCAAGGATAAAGTGTAGTAAGGTATCTCACCGTCTTGGTTGATGCCTCCTTGTGGCTCAACCATCTCGAGGGTTGATGGGCAACAATCTACAGGCAACCCTTTCTCTCCTCCTTCCTTCCTGAGTACTGCCTGAGCCTCCTTGGACGACAACCAGCGACTTCCCGCTTCCACGGACATCAGCTGTGACTCCTCCCCTTCTTGTGACCTGCAGCACACAACACATTTAGTCTACAGGCAACCCTTTCTCTACTCCTTCCTTCCTGAGTACTGCCTGAGCCTCCTTGGGCGACAACCAGCGACTTCCCGCTTCCACGGACATCAGCTGTGACTCCTCCCCTTCTTGTGACCTGCAGCACACAACACATTTAGTCTACAGGCAACCCTTTCTACTCCTTCCTTCCTGAGTACTGCCTGAGCCTCCTTGGGCGACAACCAGCGACTTCCCGCTTCCACGGACATCAGCTGTGACTCCTCCCCTTCTTGTGACCTGCAGCACACAACACATTTAGTCTACAGGCAACCCTTTCTCCTCCTTCCTTCCTGAGTACTGCCTGAGCCTCCTTAGGCGACAACCAGCGACTGCCCGCTTCCACGGACATCAGCTGTGACTCCTCCTTCTTGTGACCTGCAGCACACAACACACTTAGTCTACAGGCAACCCTTTCTCTCCTCCTTCCTTCCTGAGTACTGCCTGAGCCTCCTTGGGCGACAACCAGCGACTTCCCGCTTCCACGGACATCAGCTGTGACTCCTCCTTCTTGTGACCTGCAGCACACAACACATTTAGTCTACAGGCAACCCTTTCTCCTCCTTCCTTCCTGAGTACTGCCTGAGCCTCCTTGGGCGACAACCAGCGACTTCCCGCTTCCACGGACATCAGCTGTGACTCCTCCCCTTCTTGTGACCTGCAGCACACAACACATTTAGTCTACAGGCAACCCTTTCTACTCCTTCCTTCCTTAGTACTGTCTGAGCCTCCTTGGGCGACAACCAGCGACTGCCCGCTTCCACGGACATCAGCTGTGACTCCTCCCCTTCTTGTGACCTGCAGCACACAACACATTTAGTCTACAGGCAACCCTTTCTCTACTCCTTCCTTCCTCAGTACTGTCTGAGCCTCCTTGGGCGACAACCAGCGACTGCCCGCTTCCACGGACATCAGCTGTGACTCCTCCCCTTCTTGTGACCTGCAGCACACAACACACTTAGTCTACAGGAAACCCTTTCTCTCCTCCTTCCTTCCTGAGTACTGTCTGAGCCTCCTTGGGCGACAACCAGCGACTGCCCGCTTCCAAGGACATCAGATGTGACTCATTCGCTTCTTGTGACCTGCAGATGATTTTAGATGATTTCCTGTTAACACAAACATTTTTAATTGTAAAATAAAGTTGTTACCAACTTTCGATTGTTGAACCCCTCCTAAGAGAAGAGGGGTTTAAAGGAGGTCAAAGCCGGGTTCCAAGCTATAGCGAAAATACTGTGAGCTGTGCACAAAGTATTTACCTGGTAAAAGTTTAGAACTAGTAGTTGTGCACAAGGCAAAGTTTACACTATGCTACTTTGCATTTTATTTTGAAACATTTTAAATATTTATCTATTGCCATGAAGGAAAAAACTAATTTTATTCTTACAAATTAAAAAAATGAACTTATAGTATAACAGTAGTTTCCTTTATCCTCCATTAAGTATGATAACCTACATAGTCATTCAAATGGATCTTGTTCTGCATAAGGCACGCTTCTCACTGTATACAGATCTAATCCTGTTTAAAACAAATTATGATAGATGCCAAATCCTCACTTTTAGTATTTCCTATATATATAAACTTCTAAGCCGATATATCACTCAAGCATGCCAAGGATAGAATGTACTTAGTGCTTTTTACTGGCTCCTATAGATAAAACCACTTGTTTATACATACCGAGTGGTTAATGAATAAATATGTGTGGGCGGAGCCAGCGATTGTATGAAAGTGTGAACTCACCAATCAAGTGCGATATCAGTCGTGTTGCCGGGATGGCGGGAAGAGCGGCTGAGCTGGTGGGAAAACCGAGGGAACAAGCAAGCAACCAAACACAGCACCTGTCAACCAAAACAAACCCAAATATAAATTAATATAATCTTAAGCTTAACTGAAGGGTCTGGTAACACACAAAATACACACAAGATATTGGCTTCCATGACCCATTTAGTTCTACCAAACTTCATGAAAAACTAGTAATTAAAAGGGTTAAACTGAGCAACGGCTAGACATCTAACTGTTTTTTTAGGTCACACTACCGTACGTGATACATATACAACCTGTATACTGTTAGAGTTGGCAGGAAAAGGCGGCTGAAATGTAAAAGCAAAATCCGTATAAATCAATCATTTATTAACCCCGCAGCAATTTTCACGGCAAGCAATTAGAAAGCAAAATAGTTTTGTAGAATTTATAAGAAGCCTTGCCAGAGTTACATTGTGGACAGGCACAGACAAATGAGTTATAAGCAAATTATACCTCAGATTTTAGCCCCTTTTAAACATGACAAACCGTATTTTTGCTCTTTACTATAGCAAAGGGATGAGAGTGAAGGCAAAAGTAATTGCCCTCTGCATTTTATAATATAATCGTGTGAATACTGAAACTGATATGTAACCAAAGGCGGCCGTTGTCCTGAGGCCACAGTTTAACTGCATGACGTGGCAACACTGGCCGCTACAGTTCCGGCAGGTCTGTCCGTCTGCTGCATTATTTACACCCCACTGCACACTGCACTTGAATCTCTATTTGTTTATTTCACGTTATCCAATTATATACACTTTATAAGGATATTCTTTTGTTAAAATCAAGTTAACTAATCAAACTAAACCTTTAGTTGTGATTCTTTAAAGCAGCAATAGTCAGAAGTGGAAAAATATTTGACCTCTCATAGTTTCAGGTTCATTGAGCTGCATGTAGCCTCCGGTTAAACTCGAGTATACCGCCCTTTTCATCCGATAGGTCAATCACTTACATCGCTTTTCCTCGTCCATTACTGAGCAATAGTAAACTAAAACGGGGAAGCATAAACTTAGGAACTCCCTTACGGGTAGATAAGCACTCTACTAATCACACGAGCTGTGTAAATGTAGTGTACAAAGCCACAGAGAGACAGCCGCGGCTCCACACATGTCACTATACAGAACTGATGTGACGTCACTGATGTGGCAATCTATCAACTCAGGTAGTTTTCACACACGTGCTACGCCTTCCTATTCATCCATGGCCGGTTTCAAACTAACCCCAAAGTGGTTTCATGAAATCTTCTTTGGAGACATTATTGCTGTTATATTCTACAGTAGACCCATCATTCACTAGTTTTTAAATAGTTATCGTTTAAGATGACTTATTTTATTTTCTTAAATAACGTTTTAGATGTTTGCTGATTTTATTGTGTATTGTACTTTTAATGCTAAAACTGAATTAAGTAGGCCTAATTAAGCCAGTGTAGTTGTAATTGGAATTGACTTTAAATGTGTAAACTGACTTATTAGGCAATATATGAGACCTTTATATGAGGTCAAAATTTGTTACGGGGTTGACGAACTGGGCCAGCGGTCATAAAAGACCGTAATTAAAACGGCGAACTAGGCAAGGGCCGGTATCGAACTGGGCCAGTAGTTGACGTAGATGATTGAGGGGTTGGAGGGCTACTATTGTAGGGTTACTATTGTGGAGGGCTACTATTGTAGTAATAGTCCCCTTACAGTTTTAGTTGAACAGTTGATTTTCCTTTAACGGGTAAAGCAAATATTTATAATTTTAAAATGTATAAATTTCTTATAGATATGCACTTATTAGTTTAATTTTAGCGTTAATACAACTCATTTGGATATTAGCCAGTGCATGAAACTGCGCTACCTTGGAAGACGACGCGCTGTCTTTATTAAAACTCAACACAATGAGTTTTGTGACCAATTAGCAAAGCAACGTCAACAAAATCTTAAAGAATAATATACGAGTAGCTTTGAATTATGTATTTTTATTTTGCTTATAAATGTAGTGGGTCTTAGTTTATTGTAATGAAGGCCTATTTATTGTCAAATTCGTGTATATATTTGATTGACGTACTTTTAGTTCTGTTTTGTTTTGAATACAAATGTACGTGCTTCATAAGAGAGAAGCGTTTGTGCAGATTTTATTTGTTCAAAACTTATATGATAGTTTCAAAAATATAAAGCAAAACAACAGTCAAAATCTCGGTGGAATTTAAATGCATCGCGGTCGATTCTCTAAATTAAATTTTTTCTGCACAGCTACCCCAGAAAAAGATACTGTATGAAATATGAGGTTAAATCACCACGAAAAATGTGTCATTCGAAAGATTTCGCTAGTATTGTGATAGGATAACTTCCGTATCAAAAACACTCCCAATGTTAACCTAAAACAAAATGTATCAATGTGATGATCCCGCAAGAGCTTTTTGAGTTATGAGAGGCGAACAATATCAACATCAACACCTGAGTCGGCGAGTGGCTGGTGGATGGGGTGCCGAAAGGTTAGATTAGATTAGATGGGGAAAATTTGTGGTTCAAGACCACGCGCACGTCAACCCTTTGGTTTATTGTGCTGGCTCCCTGTTCTCCTAATAAGGCCGCCGTTTGCTTACAAAGCTCGAGGATCGCGCTACCCAATTCTGATGGGTGTAACTCCTGCCACTCACGAACCCTAGAAGACCCCTTCTCCTGGCCTCCAGGGACTCGCATTCAATAAGAATGTGTTTTGCGGACTCAAGAGTACGCTCACATAGCCTACATCTGGTATCTCCTGTGTAGAGACCCATTTTGCTAGGTGATTTCTGAAGTGCCCATGACCTGTGATATACGATATTACCAGTCTGATGTTCTGGCGACTAAGACTGGTCAGATGTTTGGTAAGTATCCTTGATGGATTCTTGACTAAAAGTTTGGCGGGTTCCTGGCATGGTAGCTGTTTCCATCGCTCAGTGTGTCGCGCATTTGCCCTATCGGCTAGCATAGATTTGACAAGAGAAGGACTGATTAGGACTGACCAAGGTTAGTAACCCTTGGTAATCCCATTCTACCTGGGGACTGACCACTGGCCCGGTTCTGTACCAACCCTTTGGAGTCGACCCAAAAATTTATTTGGAAAAGATTATCCACTGGCCCAGTTCGGTATCACCCTTTGTTACCTACCTCCAAAGGTAAGCCAAAATTACGTTTCAATGCTAGTTGTGCACGTACAATAGTATGAACATTTCAAAATAAAACAATTTTCATGAAGAAATGTAGACAAACACATTGATCTTTACTCTTACCCAAGATAATAAATTTTATGCCAACTTTTAGATCTGTTAAGACTTTTACAGTATCTAGACAATAATACTATAGGGGAACAGTATTTTGGTAATGAATGTGCCATACATGCACTACATTTTTTTAATGACAAAGAAACCACATTAGTTTTTACTTAAAAAAGTTAAAATGAAGTTATTTACTTTAAATATAGTTAATTATAAATAAACACTGTTTACATTTTACGGTTTTGTATTGGTAAGGACGAATAAATCCAGAAAACCCTTAAGCCGGCAATAACTCCCTTTGCTGTGTCATGATAAGCAAGGCTTAGTACGCTTGAACTATGATTTGAAACCCTCAAAACGGTTTTCTGTTTGGTCTTAATTTCAGGAAGAAAGATATTCCTGAAACACTTAACTAAGTTGAAGCTGTGGGGTACGAGTATATATTTGCCTACAGACAGACAGTAGAGAGAATAAACATTGTAAATATGTCATGTCCGTGGATTGTGCCAAGTCGTGGTCCAGGGCCTCGTAAAGTAGTTACATTGACAAGCAGACAGTAAACCATAACGTCCACAATTTGATAATATTAGTTGGCAACTACTCATGCTCATAAATATCGCTACGCCACTCTCGCTCTACCCAACTGTTAGGTAAACTCGTTCTCTTAAAATTAAGGAGTACCTAGGGCGTTGTACAAAGAAACTCTTATGCTTTGAAAACTACAAGACTTTCGTTTAAAGCTTGCTTAGTACGTGGGAAAAGAATTGACGGTGCAGATGGCAGCAGTTCGTAAAACGCAATCGTGTCTAGTGTTACTGGGAATGTGAAACCTTTAAACGAAAAGTTTATGTATTATTTAGGGTGGATTGGAAGCTATTTTTATACTTTTTTCCTTATTAGAAACATTTACTTGAAAACGTGACAGTACACTTCTTTTAGAGCTCTCAAAACCGTACTTAAAAGTGGAATATCACAAATGTTACTTTAATTTGCAGTAGATAAACTTCTTACATCATGGGAAAAGTTGGAGGAAAATCGTCAAAAAAGAGCTGCGATTTTAGATTAAGACCCCTGTAAAACCAAAAAAGGTATGGGGCAAAGTTTCGTAAATACCGCTCGGAAAAAACTCTTTACTCCCGTAGACAAACCATTGTTCAGACTGCATCGCAGTTTCGTGCGTGAGTAGGTAATGTAATAATTCACGAAAGCTCTTAAGTTTGAACTTATTTCAGTAAAAAAGTCGTCCAATATTAAATAAATCTACTAATTTTTATTTTTTTTTTGCCAATAAACAATTAAATAATTGTGTTGACAGCAAAACTATACATCAATAACAAAAACACAACATTTAACACCACTGGTAAGAAACAAAAGCTAAAAATCTTCAACTATATGGTAAAAGATATAAGAATACAAAATTTAAATTTAAAAATGAATTTATTTTCTACGAACTCTCCCGTTGTATAAAATGAATTTAACAATAAAAAGTTCTTTAGCCCACGCTTAAAAGCCTGAATTTGGCTGATGTTTTCTGGTAGTTTGTTAAACATCTGTTTAACAGAGTTTATCGCCAATTATTTGAACATTTCTAAACAGTGGCTATCAAAATGTCTGATGTTTGCACTAAGGGAACTTTTGTATAAAAGTGACTTGACCCTACCAATTAAAGTTTGAAAAACAGAATATTAAAGTTTCCAGTACGTTAAGTGACGTAATTGTCAGTATAAAGGGTGATTTAAAAGTATTGCGACATGATTCTCTATGTTTAGTTTTACAATTATTCTTACAGCCGATTTTTAAAGAATCAACAGTCTAGAAATTGTGTGTTTGCGCAGTTTCCCCAAAACATTGTACCAAATAATATGTGGGGATGTATAAGACCAAAATAAACCATTCTCA
Organism: Matsumurasca onukii; assembly: GCA_018831715.1. Classification (NCBI taxonomy): domain Eukaryota; kingdom Metazoa; phylum Arthropoda; class Insecta; order Hemiptera; family Cicadellidae; genus Matsumurasca; species Matsumurasca onukii. The sequence goes on from CM032062.1 coordinate 35,968,381, forward strand.
ACATCTTCACTGCAGTGAGAAGATAGTTTTCGCAATGAGAATATCCCAGAAGCCATTCTTTTACAGATTATATCAATCTGGTTATTTCAGGTTAATTTGTTGTCAATAAATATACCTAAAACCTAAAACTGTCTGTTGAGCTGATTTCATGATTTGCGATTGAAAATTCAACCCCGCGTCGTTTCCTACTAAAAAGTGTCCAAATAGCATCAACAATTTGTCAAAATTAGTTTTTAAACTATTAAACTTAATTATTTATTTTAAATGATTAGTTTTCAAACAAATGTATACAAGAATTAGCATTCTGCTGTCCGAGAGCTTCTAAATTAATGACGGATTTTGCACAAAACCTGTGTCATCAGCTTACTGAATTATCTACTAAATCGCAAGGTTTCTGAGAACTGACGAACGCTAAATCCACACACGCTTCAGATTGAGTTAATATAGTCGGAGTAGTAGCGATCATTTCCAGGAAACCATTGTCATCACCAGCGTTAGCTCAGTAACTTCAACATACGAGTTTCCAGAGGTAATGGAAACTCTAAGGGAATTAGTTTCGCACTATGTTGAAAGTTCGGTATTATTAACAGTATGGTTTACATTAATCCACATTATGTAGTTGTGTGTTCTAACGTAATCATATTTTAATTTAACTGAAATATCACTAAGTATTTCACGTCAAAAGCTACTAAACTAGGGAGGAGCGTTAACAACCATTATTTACGTTTCTTTTTGGGTACTGCAGGAGGGAAGATGTACAGAAAAATTAACATGTGGGAGGTTGCAACTAATAGTTTGTACTATTAAATAATCAACAGGTTTTGTTATAGTGACTAACTTTAAAAATAGCGTATATGACATTTTTCGTAATTGTGGAGTTTGAGATATTATACATGCAGTATTAAGGCTGTTTTAGTCTAAACGCGCTTGATATGTTTAATAGTGCTACATTCCTTCACAGACTCAAGAAAGTTATGAATAAATGCCATAAAATAGCCATTTGACAAATACGCTATAGACAGTAAACTAGAACAATATCTCTATCATGAGTAAATTTTTAGAATTCGCTTAATTGAAATCGCATAGTGCTATGTAATAACCAGCTATCAACCCCTAAAAATGGGATACCTAAAGTCATCATGGGCAAAACACGTATGAAAATTAATATTGCTGCTTACAGATTTTACCTTGAGTTGGCATTTATAAACTGTGTATATAAATAAATAACAATACTGAAACTGGGTGGAGAACTATAATGCCTGAACACTTGAAAAATATATTATATTTTGTGTCTTGAAATAATTTAACCTAAACGTCATATTACAACATAATCACAGTTTAAAATTTATTTATTTCATCTAACAAAATTGTTTGTTAAACACTGAACAAGAGTGAAGTGAGAAAGTGGCACGCTGGAGGTAATTATGCCGGATGAATGGAAACAGCTGACTGTCTAGTTGTTGTAGAAGTCAGCTGGGCGCCTCACTGTTGGCGACACATTCGATGTTTTAACGACGCTAAACACTGCAAAGCACCGAGCCAAAATATCCCCACCACAGCCGCTGCGCTGACAGCCACCCAGTTCTCATATTCTCCAACTTTAAACAACTTTGTTAAGCGCTAATTTTAAACACGATTGTGCTTTAGCTGCACAGCTGTTCTAATTCTTAGAATTGTATTGAACTGGTTCGTGTAAGCCCGTGGGCTAGTTCATTTGTACAAGCCTCATATAATACTGTTCTGATAGCTACTCTATAGATTTAATTTCTTACAAGACAAGTTATATAGTACCTGCCGCAGGAAACAATGTAAACCCTGGGTATTAAGACCCGTTTCTCCTACACTGTTCAATGTAATTACTTTAAATACGTTTAATTTGGGTATGTACAAAGTTATCTAACAGTTTAGTGTTATCTACGCCCTAAAACCCTGTACAGTCGAAATCCAATGGTTGGACCCAGAATGGTTTGTCACTCCTCTTAATTCCATGGTGATTTGTTACTAACAAAATAACAGACAAAGAAAGGTTTTAAAATATTTTATACTTTAGTAATCTAAGCAAGCTATTCTACACATCAAAATTGGTCTTTCTCACTTTGTAACAGTTAACTCATTGAGTAACCAATATTTAGTGACATTTAAATACCTCTTTCTGGTAAAATCAAATAACTTTACTGGATATTTCGACATGTTCAATTCTAATTTGACTCTCCTTTGGTCTACAAAAATATTTTAATCATAAAATTTCAACAGGAGGGAACCCAATACAAAGAACTACTTTAATTCTTTCCCTAAAAGTTAGCTAACAATTTCTGTATTTTAAGAATAAGATCAGTTTAGGCCTACTGAACGGTGGCTAAAACCACATAGTAAATACTCAACGTTCAAAAACTGGTGTTACTAAGTACCAACTCTACTGTATTTGTAAAGTACACCAGTTACCAAAAAAATACTTACACATTTTATGGTTATAGTAATCCTATCTAAAGCCATGTGACCAAGACCAGCCTCCAGTACCAGGCGGGCCGACGCTTTCTTATCTGGACCAGTGGACCTGTATAATGCGTAAGCCTACAAATTAAGTGGCTCCACATTTTGGCTACTTTATCGCTTAATGGATTAAGAGTGTCTTTGAACCAAATATCAGAAGAACCGATACCACATTAAGATCTGTATTAATGTAAAGCAGAGTGATCCGTCTTGTTAATTGGTTGACAGTTTTGTTTTTTGCAAAATATTTGCTTTTAGCGAGTCGTGGATAGTGGATTAGTCACAGGAGTAGCTTCTGGGTTCTTTCAACGCTGGACTATCTGGAAGGTCAGGTTTTCTTGGCGCCCGTTGAGATTTACGAGTCAGCTATTCAAATACTGTAGTAGTGTTCCAAACCAATTTCCATTTTTTTTCAAAGGCTTTACTCAAAGTTCAAGACTTTTTTTATTAAAAGAAGTGAAAGTACCTTTGAAAACCAGTCCCGGTAAGCTCAAAGTAATTTTCTTAGAACATATTACGTATAAACAAAAATGCATTATTCGTAAGACTAGTTTCGAGTAAATTGTAAAGGTATGCCTCTGGGGTGACTTGATAGTTTTGTACATGGTTGTAATATGTTTACAAACTGGAGGGTAGTAAAACATTAGCTGATATAAATTGTAATACTATGGTCTTTTAAATAAAACCCTATAGTATTAGTTATTTGTTACTTTAAATATTTTAGAGTTGTAAATAAACGTGGGTTTTTGTGTTTCCCTTCGAGATATATATTTCTTCTCCCTCCGGGAAAAGAAAAATATTACAATTTTCACCCAGGAACTGAACTTACATTGTTTTCCTATTTTTCTATCTGCCAAACTGTATCAGCGATTTACATGCTAACTTATACTAAAAATTGTATATTGTCACATCAACTTCAAACTATTTTTACTATCTACAATAATTAAGTAATTTATTGTAAGACTATCTTTATAAGCGAAATGTGGATTTCAGCTAGGCTTAATTAAAACCACAGTTACTGTGTTACGTTTGTACAACAGTTTGTATTTACTTCGTCTAGAATTGCTGGCTTTATTAAAACGTGGCCGTGTTTGCACGTGCTTGATTGAAAATCATTTGCAATAAACGTGAAACCACGCTGTAAACGTGAGTCCAATAATGTCAGTATTATCGAAAGTTATGAAACGACAGAGAAATTTCAATATTCCAGTAATATTAAGTTCAGAAGCGCAGCTGTTTCTAAAATGAAACATTATGAAGTAAACAAAATGTCTCATCACAAACTTTGTGTTTGCTTTATCTCAACAAACGAGTAAATAATAATGTCGCTGAAATGTTTGAATGCAAGTGCGTTAAATAACTTCAAAAGCTTTCCCTTTACAACATTTTCTTTTTGTAATTTGTTTTGTTCTCTTTACTGAACATTATTACAGTAACATACACGAAAACAGAGATTTGAAACTTTTAACATTAAGTTAATATCTATACTGTATACACAATGCTTTCAAATTAAAGTTCAGTACTTTGAGTACGGTTCCTGATGTTACTAAATGTTTGTATTAAAACGAAATGGTGGCTTTGTGGATACCAAAAATTAACTCCTATTTCAAATGCATTGTTTAAAAATGGTTTTTTTAATGGTAACGTAATGTTTGAACTTAAAACAATGGTGTATGCATTGTATAAGCAACAGTCTAAAAATACAATTGTACAGAATAAAAGTGTATCAGAATTTTCTGATGGATAAAATGAAAATGGTAGTAATTTAATAAAAACTTTCAATTCCTTAAATAGCAGTAATTTAAAAAATACTTAATTCACATGCCCAAAAACTTTGAAACATTTTAATTCATCCACACGTTGACGCTGAATGGCGGAGGGGGGGGGCGGTTAAACTTGTTGGACACCTGGTATACGTACACATAGAATTTTCAAAAATTTCAGAACAAATAAAGTTGTACATTACAAACTACAGTACTTAATAGTTCAATGTTGCTTCTAAACCAAATGGAGCGATTAAGCAGTTGTCTGATGACAGCTCAATAATCAATTCAAGGTTAGAAAATGGTGGCAAAGAAGTGAACTGCGTTTTGGCTTTTCAGTGAATTGAAAGTTAGACACATATTTGCCTAGTGAATGTTATAATATACATTACATGAACAGTTGCTTACCGCAATGATGATCCAGTTAGATACAATGAGCATAGTCTCTGCTGTTCAGGGCATGCTCGCTCACGCCACCTACAAACACATTCACAAATCACACGCTAATTCACAGAAGTAACATTGAGTTCACTTCAATAAGTACAGTTGGAACCAGCTTCTGAAGCATTTGGAGATTTGGTTGCCAGAGAGCATAGTCAATTAAAATGATCAGCTGTCATAAGTAATCTAATGGTGCTCCTACTAGGCATCAAATCTGATCTGCGCAAAAACTGACATTTGGCTGTGAACAATTCAAGTAACTTCTATGTATATGTTCTATGATTGTAGTTACCACATCGGTTTACGTGTTGAATTGATGACAGCAAAAAGTACCTTCCTGAAAGTACCTTCGTAGCTAGATAAGGTCTAACTACGAAAGAATTGGCACAATAATCTAATGGTTTTCTTTTTAAAATGGTGGACTTTTACGTTAGTTTTAGATATTTTGCTTGTTTAGCGGGATAACTGTGTGGCTTACAAAAATTTCAACTATCAATTTCATTAGAAGGTTTATTTTTCAACTAATTAATATAAAAATACTTGATAAACAGCCTCTTTATGTGAAGAAATAATATTTTAAAAAACATATCAATTATAACTTAATATAATAACACATTTCCTTCTGTAACTCAGTAGTTTGAAAATGGATATTGAAATATTTGGTGTCAATCCCTTGCAAATTAAACCATTTAAGGAAGGTTGTTATGACAGACTTTTGGAACTCTACCAATGCGCTTTAGGAAAACACCCCGCTTTGATATTGATTCAATAAATACAAACGTTCACTGTTACACCAAGGCCATGAACTGCGGTCACTGCTTTCTAAGAAACCAATATTTTGTTTAGTTATAAACACGGAAAGGACAAACTGTAGACTTATAACCGTACACAAATATAGCTACACATCTTGTTTAAACATTATAAAACAATCACAATTCTCAAGAAGAAGGTTTCTTTCCCAAAATATGTGTCTAGAAAAACTGAGAGAACTGTATATTTCGTATGAAAGAGAAAAGTAGACAGAGAATAATTGCTCGGGAGATACTCAGCCGTCATTTCCAACAACTGGGGAGGTAAACACAACCACCACGCTGTCATTGTTTCAACAAAACCACTCTATACACTTTCCGTGTGTCATAGTTCTTTTAAACTATTAACAATCAAAGTTTATAATGTTCAAATATTATTAACGCTTTGTTCAACCAAAACTAGAAAATATTTCTATTTTTAAAAACTGCGATGATTCATGGGATTTGTTTATTTTATTTGTCGGCTATAGTTCCATTATTTTCAATAACTCTAACCGGTAAAAATCGTGTCGTTTAGAAGATAATTTAATAAACAAGAGGTTAAATAGACTGAGATAAAAAGAAGCTTAAAATAATAAGATATGTGGCTGTAAACATGTTTTAAAAGTTATAAACGGTTCAATGTTTTGGTAACGTGTAGTTTCTAACCTATTAATTTTCTTTTTTGGACCATTTTAGCCCTCCCATGGTTTCCGTATGAATTATTCCCTCCCACTTTGCACGAATTATTAAACTACACTTAGTTTATACGATAAACGTAACGTGCACTGTCCCTATCTTTCAAAAATTACCAATTTTGCAAAATTTGTCTTTTATCATGTTAATTATTCTCTGATAACCCAAAAACAAAATCCGTTATTGTTTTGAACAATCTTTTAAAACGACACCGACCGCGCCGATTTATCTGCTCAAAAAATGAAACACGTTTGCGGCAGCCATTTTGAACAGAGGCATTGTAAAATCGTTTCAATAGTATCAAAGAATGTGCGATAGATATTTTTCAAATGAGGTATCACAGATTGGGGTAAAATTAATATTTCAAAGAGTCACCCCTTTCTACCTCTATTTTGGGGCAAAAGCAAACCCCTAAAATATGTCAAAAAGTACTTCAGCTGACCCTTAATACATACGCCAAAGCACGTTAAAACCTTCATTCATTCAAAAGTTAAGGGAACTTATTAGGTCATCACAGAACACTTCGAACTTGAGAGTTGAACAACCTTTTTACAATATTGTGTATACAAGTTAAAAGCTTTACTCTTTAAGAAGGGTTGGGCTTGTAAGATAGAAAGAACACTAAATACAGCAAGGAGAACAACAAGACGATCAAAACTAGGGAAACAATAAAATACCTGACGATAATCTTCAAAGGAAACTTAATTAAATGTCGTGAAATTACTTACAAAACTGTCGACTTTTCAGTTCCAAGTATTTCTCAGTTTCCCAGCAACTTGAAGTATTTGGTCAGGATAAAGCAAGTTTAATTTATCTTTCGAGATTTTATAAATTTAAACATAATTTAAATAGTGTCTCTCAAATTAGTTTATGATATCTAAATAATGTACCAATCAACTAATTAGTCAAATAATTATAATATTGCTATTCAAATGGAACTTTCGAATTTTAATTATTCTAGAGCGATTGACGGCATTATACTTAAAAACTGGAAGGTAATATAAATTAAAGGCCTGAGTGCAGATACATTCTTACACCATACCTATCTAGTCGTAAAATTCTAATATCAAAACAGAACCTTTATGAAGAAAGAGTATTAAACCAACTCAACTAAGGATGAACGTCAATTCTTACCACAATAATCTTTAGAAACGTGATATAGGTATAATGCAATATTTTTTATTTAAATTACAGTATTCCTTTTTTGTTTCAGCCCAAAACAAAACAACCTAGCTCATCCCATTTTAGTAAACAACAAATCTTCAATTTAATACCGTTTATATAACCATGGGTTTGTCATCTTAAGATCTCCATTCATCCAGTTTTAATACATGTAAAAGATATGTACATGTAATTTAATATAATATAATTATTTAATAAATGTTTGTGTCAAAGGAAAACATGAGCGTTTTAGTCAAGTAGTCAAATCCAAGTTGTTTTGAATGAACTGTGTGAAGCTGTCATGATCGAATAGACAGTTTATGTAGGATTTCTTAGTGTAAAATGTACGTAAAATAGTTAAAAATGAACCATCGTAGATAAACGACATTTAATAGTTCGAGTATATTTAATCACTAGGTCCTAAAGGGACAATTTTGACTCGTGGTTAAGTTAAGGTCCGAGGCACAGCCGAGTTACTTTGTTAACTTATGGTTGTTGAACCATACTACAAAAATACCATAAAAATGATCATTTCTCTGTAGGGAGAAAGACATCGTCAAAAAATACTTTATTTACCTGGGTTAAAAATTGACCCTTAAGCATGTCAATACAAGTGTCTAAAGCAGCTATTTTAAAGCAAAATGGCAAACGTTGTTGTTATGTTAAATTGTTGGTTTTTATTGTATTTATAACTCTGTTCAAAACATTGCGTTTGAATTGTTGTTTTTGAAGAAACAGCTGATTGCCTAAATATTTGTTAACTAAATAAAATTACCAAATTTTAGTATGGACCACGTATTCATGATAAAATCCACAAAGTTTTGAACATTCTCAACATAAATGTTTTTTATTAGAGTTGAGCCATCAGCCTAGAGAGAGCCCAAGTGACACGACTCTGAATGGAAACATCCTCTGCAAACATGACCCGACCCGCCACAACATCCAGCCTGTGAGCATGTACCAGCCATCACGGGTCTATCCATCCATCACCACTTGTCACTCCATCATCAGTCACAATTAACTGTGGTGACCGACATCCAGACTTCGACACACTGTTCTGCTCTCCTACATCTTGCAACAGAAAAATACATATCTGGCGTGATTTACTGAGTGCGCATTCCGGAGGTGACAGGGATATATAGTGACTAGTGTTGTATCCGAAAAAGTATTTTTTGTACCAATAACCATTAATAACGAAATAAAAATCCAATTTATTTAAATTTTGTTACTGGCAACTTTAACAACCAAAATGGTGTTTTAACACCTCACATGGACATTTCATTCGTAGGCGGAATTCGGAAAGTTCCTATATAGAGTAATAACAAACTATGGACTTGGTTGCTCAAACCATAAAAGAACAAGTTAAACACTATACAAACCAAGGAGCCCAGTTTAAAAATTCTTCTATTAGGGCTTACTAGTTTATAAAATTAAACTTTTTGTGGAATATTTAAAAGCCTTAAACTACTTTACATAGTCAATAAAACCTTTGCAACGACTAGCCAACTAAAAGCTCAAAATGTATTAGAACATATTAATTACTGAGGAAGGTTGAAAACGGAGCTATAAATATTAGGTACATTAACCAACTACTATGGGATTGTGTATATCCACTAAATGAAAGTTCAAAATGGACGGAGGTTTAAACAATTGTTTGTAGAAGTCTTTTTTTTGTCGTAGGTTTTCGCATTCAAAATGTGTAATGTTCTTAAGAATTTTACGATTATTCATTCTTAGAGCCATAGTTTACTGGTAAATTTTGTTCTGTCCTACCTTCGAAAAGATTTGACGTACATGTTGAATTTAAATTTCAAAAAGTGTTATGGTTTGATTATAAAATATACACAATTCCATATTTAGATTGTGTTTGTATACGTCAACGATTTAATATAAAAATTAGTTATTAAAATTTACTCTAGCTTTTATTGATTTGAAACCCCATTTTTTATCTTACCTATTATTATCCTTTGATTCAATTATGTAAAGTAGGGGTTCCCTTGAGGTATCAGACCTGTTTGAGTGTAAACAAAATGTGACACCCCTAGGTTAGCTTTCAACCAAATACTATATGGCATACAATCGAAAGCCATTGTACTTAAAAGCACTAACTGTGTGATCTTTCAATAATCGCAATACTAGTTTCCTCAATTTAACAATAAGCTTTCCGATATGTAAGTCAACAAGTTAAGAGTCAATAATAACCCTAATACCATTTTTTCTTAACACATAAAATATTTCAACAGATCAATCTCTCACCGAGTGTTAGGTGCAAAACATAGCCTTGCGAACAAACAAGTTTCAGATGTGATCTACAACAGCTCCCGAGCAGACGCCAAGTCACTCCGATACATTTAGTGATCACTCTGTGAGAATATCTCTCGCCACCATCACTCTATGTTGTTCCATTAAAGCATCTGATATGTCACCAGTTTATAAATGTACCGCAGTATCCTTGACTTTTAAACTAACATACTTCTGTCCGTTTTGCGACCTTGAATCTGAGATGTGTTTGGTGAGTACTTGAGCATTAAACTTATGAAGAATGATTTGAGCACTGTGAATTTCAAATTGCTGTATTTTGAGACATGCTTAAAATATGCGATGAAGTTTGGCACTTAAAAAAGCTTAATCGATTCGAATTGCAGCATTGCAATGCTTGTTTAAAAAGGTGTATGTCAGTCACAGTCTACAATGTTTAAATAAGTGATGTTATGAGGCACTGTTGAATTATTTCAGTTTTAGGAGTTCTCTATTCGAAAATTGGCTCAACATGTTACCTGGCTATGTATTCGAAAATGTAAAGAAACAAACAATTTTACTCATACCAGAGTTTGTTTGTTTAGTCCCTCAAACCTAATCTCAAACATAAAAATATCTTTGCTGTAGCTATCACGTTTAAGAAAAGCTAAAAACAATGAAAATGTCACTGAAAACGAGAAAAATGCTTGTATTTGAGGTGGCCTTGATTACTTCCTTTGGTGGTGCAAAAGAACAATGAGTGTTTTCCCTGTTTACCGACGCTCACTCTGAGCATTGCCCATTGTTTATTGTTCAGTATTTTGTAAGTAAGGCTGGAATTGAAATGTTTTAATAGGCTTGGATGTAAAGAAAATTAGGTTACACGCAATTCAGAATTTTTATAAATTCTTGCTGTTATTAAAATGGTTAGATTTTCATATAACTAAGTTTAGTCTAATAAAAAATATTACACTTTTAAACACGCCTTTATCTTGAGGTCAATTGGAAAATATATAAAAACAATGGATAGCTACGGATACCAAATCAAGTGCGACATGAATCAATCCATTCAAATAAAGAAATCATATGTACAAAACCTAGTTCTAAGGAAGATGAAAACAAAATGAGTTTATTATAAGGAATGGTAATCCTGAGTTTATAAAGAGAGAGCCTTCACTCACATGGAATGGGCCGCGGCCGAAAGTTCTACAAAGATTCCGCTCTCTGACCTTGCTCAGTTTTAAAGCGCCCTTTGGAGGATTCATAGTTTACATTTCTTAACCGATCAAAACTAACTCGATTTTCTGAAAAGCTAATATTTATAATATTTCGTAAACAAAGTGTGCTGTTCAAACTAAACTTAAATCCTCAAGCTGAAGGATAAACCATAGGGTTAACTAGTCTCGTATTTTATATCACCTGCAAGATAGCACTTTTAGCGGGAGAACAAGCAGGTTTACTGCTAGTGGTATCGTATTGAAAGGATCAGGATTACAGGATTGATCAGGGGGCTGGTCACTCACTACCAGTTTAATCCGTTAAGTGCTCCTGTTCCCGGCTGTTAATGGCAAGTACATCTTCAATCGAACCTTTTTTGTCTTTCCGAACGGTTCAATTCAACGCGAAACACAAATCAATTCAATTTAGTTTGCTTCGAAAATAAACACCTGCAACAGTAATTACTCTCCTGAATCCAGACTTTCTTTCATTCCGGTGGTAGCGCAATATGCCCAACAGACGGGCAGACGTGCATAAAGGTAACCAGTCTCTAACCACTTGATCCCCTCAATCTTACATCTAACCATGTTATGCGAAAAACCTTAAACCTGTTATAGAAGTCATAAAAAACAAAAGCTTAAGCTTTACATCCATGTACTACATTTAGATGTCATTCAAACATACATAGTTATTTTCACTAAACAATCCCAATCACTCCGAATCATTCCACTTTTGTCCTAGTTTCAGCAGTCAGTCAGTTATGGGGTGTCCCAAGTCTGAGCAATAAAGCCATCTGTACTGTAAAACTCCTCTGAAACCAAAGTGGATTTTCAACAAGTTTTAAATGCTCTGGGTTTTGTGGCATTTGATCCAATTATGTAGTATGTCGACTAATTGGACCCTTGCCTAATATAAAAAGTTCAAAAACTACCGTTGCATGTCTCCCAGTTCGGTAGTTTTCTCTGCCTGTCGAATTATGAGAGTGTACGTCCAATACCTCTTATGGGTTTGCAGTTTTACTTGAATAAAAGAAGCATCTTTGAAATATAGAGACAGGATCATATTTAAAATAAAAACATTTTTATTTAGATTCAGCTTTAAAGAACACTGTGGCAACGTGTACTCCATGCACCTTTTAGAAACTAGTCACCTACTTATCACCATTAAATTTAAAAGATTAAATGAATATTATATTAGATCAGAACGAATTATTAGGAACCTGACTGGCAAACAAACAACTGCCCGGTAAATATTAGCTTAAGCGGTTGCTGTTTAACTATTCAAATCCAATTGATTGGGCGTAATAGACGTGAATACTAATGTAGATTAATTTGCGTTCAGCTGGCAACAGAGAAACAGTTGGCAACAATGACACAACGTCGGTACAACAATCAATCAGCTGTAGCGTCAACTGTGCCAACAGAATTCCACAACATCGTCTCGTCCTGATTTGAATATTTAACGTAATTCAAGTAATTACCTTTTCACATGTCTCATTGAAACACATTTATGACCGCATTAATTTAAAAACAAACCATCTACCTTGTCAGAGGAACCCGTTCTTCAACAATAACCAATTTGTATGTTTTTATTTCTGAAGCGTGTTCAAGAGGAACGATAAAAATATTGTAATACGAAAAGTGTACCTTTGTTTACTTTTAAAATAGTTGAAACAATAAGCTATAAAAATGGGAAACCTAATTTTTTGGCAAAACCGTACCTACTCTGTACGATCAAACTTCAACTGAAAACTAAACCTAGAACTTCTTGGCCATCGTACATTATGGTTCAACCAATAATATTTTGTTTAGGCAGTTGCGGTCTTTTAAGATTGCTTAATATGCCTGGAATGCTTGATTTGTTCCTATATATTGGTAACATATTAGACGGGTCGAAAGTTTTCAATTAAATGACTACAACCGTGTAGTTGAAAATAGTGGCGAGTTAGCTTAAATTAATTTATACGGTATATGGTAACATATGAACATATAATTAACAAGGAATTTCAAGTTCAATATTAAGTAGAAGTTACGTCTAGTAGGGTAAGCACGTGCAGACTATGGCCGAAGACACAAACGTTGTTTTTATTTTCTGAGCTTTTTATTTGATCTATTTTGATGTCAGTGCCCTTTTTAAACCTTGAGTTTCAATTTGTTTTTACATAGTTTGCTATTTAACGCTTACAATAATATTGTACTTATAAGCGGTTAGCTCGAATAGTTCATCTAGATTTGAAATTTCAACCACATGGATGATTTTTTATAGTAAATGCAGGATGGGACTTTGTAAGGTATTTATTAATTTAGCGTAACGTATTTTAGTCATACAAGGGTTGGTCCGTTTTGCCTGTGCTCGCTTCTACGGTCCTTGGTTATTCATGTCAAGTACGGGCTGGCGAAAAGCCGCCTGCATTTTTTGAAGGCAGCGACTGTGTTGACGTCCAGCCCAGGAACGCTTGAATTTCTTGGTCCGGAGGGGTGAGCTCAGATAACATACACTCTATTTACGTATAATCTTGGCTAGATCTGTGTGCAAAATTTGGAGTAACTGTTACAGTTTTTGTATTTGTTGTTAATATTTATTTGTATGTAACTATAGTGTAATTGTTTTCGTTATTCAAGGTATAATATATTGTTATTTACTGTTGTTAGTGCGGTGAAACTGTGTTATAATCTGCTGTGCATTGACTCAGAGACGGTGACCCTCCCCCAAGCACAAGATTTCTTTTTTGAGTGAGTAATTCCATAATTTATTGTAACTATTTGTAGCACGAAATCAATGGAATAAACTATGTTCATTCATTCGTTCATTCACCATTTTGTAGACAATTTCAGTTAGGATAGATCATATGTTTAAAAGAAAAAGCACGGTACTTTTTTATGTATAGATTCCCAAAAATACCAGTATCCAACGTAACTTATGAACTATGAGGTGCACAAAGAGTAACTAACCTGGTTAGAGCCTGCATTGAGAACGCGTCAAAGACCTCACATATCACGCACATAACCATCCATTCTGCACGTTATAAACAAGTTATGGGTTCAATTGTAAAACATGTAGTTTACCCATTGGTGAGCAATCATTACTGCCATGTTTGCTCCAATTACGAGACTAATGGTCCAACAAAGCTTGCATCTATCTCTGATATCATTGCAGTGTTTTCGTTTGACAAATTATAATTTGCTGGTGATATGACGCTGTTGCAGCAACTATTTTAGTGTATAATATGAAAACGAAGTAGTGTAATAAAGCATTTGTGTTAGTTTAACATGTACTGTAAATACGTATTTCCATTGGTTCAAGTTTTAAAGTAGCAGGATTAAAACTTCAAAACATATTGAGTGGAACGAAATCAATAATTAACAATCTGCGAAAGTATGTAGGGTAGAGATTATATTTTACACTACAATTAAAACGAATAAAACTCTTAAAAGAAAAAATGGAACCATACACAATCCTTAAAAACTTTATGTTCGAATCATATACTTTACGTGGATATGGTTAAACACATATGTTAAAATTAATTGTATGATAGTTTTAAAGAAATAGAAGCTAGTGTTTGCAATAATACATACACGAAACACGGCTTCGGTTATGTTAAGTCTTGAAAATTTGTAGGAAAACAAACGCTCAAAATACAACGGCAGTAGTTAATATGTTACAAAATAAAACCCTAATTCCTTGGCCTCCTCGTTCTACAGACATTACACTATGTGACATTATTTTGGTTATGTCAAGGAAAAAGTGTTCACAAGGAAAGTTCATGGCATTGAGGAACTTAAGAGAAAACTCCAGCAATTATCAGAAAAACACGGCGTGAGGATGAGTTTTGCCTGAAAACGTTGAAATTGTTTAGTTTCCTTGTTACATTAATTGTAAATAAATAGGTACCGGTATCAGCAGTGTTTATCATATTTTGTTTGTAATAAATCTGTTTTTTACTATGCTACCTAATAAAAACCTTCTACCTTTTGAGTCGATTGACCATTTACCAGCTTAATATAAAAATGTGTTGTTATACTTGTATATTCTTTAAACCTGATTCAAGCCAGCTAAGTGTCCTGGTATCCCGGCACATTGTCTGTATTTCAAAACTACATAAGACAAAACAATAAATAAATTGAATGAATTTTGAGTGAAAAGGTTTACCGCTTACGTCTTTGATGATAAACCTATGTTTGGAACAAATAAAACTCAATCAATACTAACCACTGCCAATTTGTCCAAAATGATCCTTCTTAAACAATTATCATCGGAATTCAAATAGTTAACACGGTCAAACATGTTACCACTGACGTATATCTGCAAGCTGGGGTTTGCTTGCCTAATGTACACAAAGTGAGCATTAAGTTTACAAATTTCCAAGACTACTATCAAAGTTTAATGGTTCAAATAACTAAACGAGAGCTCACCCATGGCTTTGCTTGATTGTTCAAATGGCAAAAAACCCTTTTACCGTCGATGAAATACAACTTTATGAGGGAATATTGATTGCGACATGCGTTTTACAATCGCAAACACGCCAGGCATACATAATAACGAAATACTGTATGAACAAAGATAATTATCTTGCTCAAAAGCAAGGGGGAGTTATGTTTCGAAAGTAAATTTGTGTCATCCGGCGTAGGTTGAACGACATTTCAACGCGAAATACTTTGAAGTTTCCCCTTTGAACAGAATTAATATAGTGGAGAACTCGTCGGTGGGACATCCATTACTGGAATCGGAAATTCTTGCTATAAACGTAGTTCAGTTACAACAGAGCTCCTTGCAAAATGAACGATGTCGAGTGAGGAGCGTCCGGTTGAAACTTTATTGATGATGTTTGATAGCAGTGAAGCTTTCACGGTACGAGATGACAATATGTACTATGAACTTACGTGAAGTGAACAACTTTACGAATGGAAAGGTTGAGTTATCTATCTTTGCCATTCATATAAGAAAAACATGCATCTTGTTTAATTGAAAAAGATTTATTGTGAACCATAAGAAATGGTAATATTAAACTGTTTGAATTATTCATCTTAATCATTTTGGGAAAATCGTCAAAATAACCATAAAAATACATTGTACAATTCGATATTCGATAAAAATAGTTAAATTTTTATTGAAATATCCCAGTTCCTTTCTATTTTTCTAGCCCTTACGCAAAGCCAGTCATGTACCATTTACAAAAATGTTTATTCCGATGAAGAAAATATTTTTAAGACAATCTGCTATATTAGCACAAAGGTGTATAACACAAACTGCTTAACGTCACTCGTTAGAACAGTTTTCATTAGAAAAATAAACATAACCATTAGACATAATGTGATTCACATTTATCTTAGCAAGGCCGTGCGCACTTCAAGGTAGTTTGCATTGAGTTTATGGAAAACAAACAAACTATTTATCGAATGGAAGGTGAAATAGATTCAAATAAAATTGTATTGTTACCATTCAATCTTCTTAGAAGCTTTCGCTTTTGTTTCCTTTACAACAATTGTTTGTTTTTGAGAGCTACTTAGGCGTGTGCTTTGATTTTGTGGGGATGTTAAACATTTTACACATGGATAGAGTATAAGTTAGAGTGAACTATCTCGGTTACTGTTACTAGATAGTTAGTAACCGTATGTTTGGTTTTCTAAATAAGCCGGATTTCTTATGCAACAGTTGTTCTTATTAAAAGAATCTATTAGAATGTCACCAAAAGTCTCATAATTGAAGCTTGAAATACATAGCTGAAATTGTTTCATTGAAGACATTAGTTGGATAAGATAACATTTTTTAAAATAAATAATCATAACAGTAGTAACAAAAACTATGAACTAATCTTATTTATTTTCTATCCATGTGTTTTGCAGGTGTTCTATCATAGCTGTGTAAACACAATTGCTTCAACTTATTTATATTTATTTATGTACTGAAGCCATCCCAGCAGACGACTCTTCAGGTCATTGCTGTGCCAGTGTTAAACACTCCAGGTCTTTTGTTAGAAACCTGATTATTGTAAATAACTATATTTTGATCAATAAAGCACTGTTTTCATTTATTAATAGTTGAAGACTGAAATTTATTATTCGTAGTCATTGGTAGGTTACGCCAGTTAATAATAAGATTATAAATTTTAAAATCAATATACAGTACTTCAATATGAAATTCTGTTATCATCGTCCGGCAAAATATAAGAAACATGTAACCAATACAAAAACCAGAAACATTTAGACAAGATTTAGACATAAAAAATGTAAAGTCATAAGTGGTTCGTACTGTGTACTGTATATCCTATGTCATATCAAGTTATTTTATTAAATAAATATTACATTGTTTGAGGTTCAGGATCATTTTAGCATGATCTCATACAACATATGTGTTTTTAGTGTTCGGCCACAACCATTGTTACACCATTGCCACAACAACTATAGGACTTTGCCAACTTTTCCCGCATGATCTAAGTAGATTTCACCCAATGAACATATAATGAAGAATATATAATGAAGAAATATAATGAAGAATAAGAAATAGTAATGTTTTTCTGTACCTCTGATGTAGTCATCAGCACTGGCTTTCAAGCAAGTCAGGAAGCTATCAGCATGATACGTGCGTGTTATGGTCTGCTCAGCAGAAGTGCTGAGTCAGCACTCAGCATGTGTGGGTTTGGAAGAGAAATGTGCCTATGATGAAGTTTGTATACGAGAGAAATGTCAACGGTAGTTCTGCGTACGGTATACCACGCCATTCCTACTTTGAATACGTTCTTTATTGCAACTACATAAAAAAGGATGCAGTAGAATAAACAACTTTCGATGTTGTTTACTGATATGTTATCAGAACACGATGAATATTATAGGAGGTTATTGTGGGATGTGTAGGAAACTCTAACATTATCCCAAGAGCACTGCATCCAAACCCTTGCAAGGAAGGTGGCAAATTGTCCCTTTTTATTGCTTGGAAATGTCAAATTCTAAGTTAATACCGAACTTACTGTCATTATCACAATCCAAAAACTCACTTACTCTATGAAGACAGTTAAAAGTAATTTTCACTCGACAATAGTTTGCTATAGTCTCCCCATAACAATATCTAATATTAAAGTACTGATCTCCATTTATTTTGAAAGCATAGTAACTGATTTGTTTACATTGACAGTGTAGTTTTCGCCCCAAATTGAAGGTCATGTTAATACGTCGCATAGTGTAATCAATCTTTTGAAAATAGCCAACAACTGCAACGTCCTGTAAAAAGCTACATGTAAAATGCTTTGTATACACGGCAAAGTCTCTGAGTTTCCTTGTACTGAGTTTTAATCAACTCAATAGATAACATAGTTTGGTCAGGACTAAGTAATAACCAGACAAGGAAACTGACAAAGATTGAAGCGGTCAAACAAAACTGAAGTATGTTCAAATACAAATATATAAATAGGAAAACAGGTCAAGATAACTACTCTTATTCATTTCGTTTAGTTAATTAAAATCTAATGTCTCAGAAACTTTACAAATCTAACGAATTATTCATTGAACAATTATTCCCTCGAATGCCAAATATATGTCTCATACCTCGAAAAAGTAGATGGTAAACAGCTGGTATGTTGAAAATTCGATTTTAACAAACCATACCGGTCCATAGTTCGATTACTATCCAAACATCTATTCGCAAAGCCTATAAAAGTTGAAAATAAATGGTTGATATGGTTAATTTATATCAACAAAACGTCAGGCAAGAAAAAATGAATCATTCATATTTCAAGTACTGGCTTTGGTTTTATTCATAGTATTGGTTTATTTCAGCCAACACCAGGACATTTAAATCGTAGTCCAATTTAAATCGTCTAGCAAAACTCGATACAAACTAACTTGGCTGTGAAACTATGCAACAAGGTCAATACAGTTCTTCAGTTGTAATAAGGCTTTGAGTTTATTAAGACATCTGTATATGCTAATCTTATCTTGCGCACGGTGATAGGGGTCTGATTTAGTTTCGCGTAAAGCCGTCGACAACTAGTTCAACAAGTCCAACTACGTCGTTATTGTACACAATTGTATGTGGTATTTGTTTGTACTGCTTTGCTCTTGAATTACTTGGTATGGGATATTTCTCCTAAATATTAAAATCAGAAACATAGAAAAACATTACAATAAACTATGCTATTTTAGGGGCCTGAATCAGTTATCAATCGAACTCTGAACAAAGTAATTCATGAACACAAATACCGAATACATATTGTTGTATTCGGTGATACAATCAAACCAGCGGCCACTACATTCATACAATTTGCAAGCGGTTCTTAATTGCCTCTCTGTATCTGTGGAGGGACAAAAACTTGTATGCTTGGTTTTAACTAAAATTACAATTTGACAATGATAGCTCTGGAAGATAAAATTATACCTCATGTTAACTTTATGAGTAAATATAACACCTATCACAGTAACTACACCTCTGTACATCCTCCTTACTCTCAACAATAGTTTTTCTTGCCTCTCGAGTACCTAAAGGAAATACTTATGTGGAAATATGTAAACGTATACTGACTGAAGGTTCCTGAAACAGCTTTTTACTGTTTCACTCTTGTCATTCAGCACATAAACCCTAAAGCCTTAACAAGTAAATTAAGCAAGACCCTAACCTAACTGATTTCCATAAAGTGTGCAGATAAAACAATCATCGCCTACATCGTAGCCTACTCAGGCCAGGGTCTAATGGAGACCTCCTTGTCTTGCGGCTCGGAGTTTTATGTCTGCCGCCCAAGTTACAGATTTGCCGACACAATCCCCTACTGTGACCAAGCCCCCACACTCCGGCATTCGGTGCTTTATGATCTTGAAGTACTTTAAAGCATGGCAGCTTGCCAACGCTGCAGCCACGACCGGCTGCTTTTTAGAGTGCGCGCGCTAACCTCAAAGACCTACCATGGCTGGCTCTTGGCTGAAACAGTTCATGTAGAAGTTTGTCGTATACTTTGTAAATTAACTTGGGAGTTGGGGTCATTGTAATTATACATTTGAACTACGCTCACTTGTACGTTTAAAATTGGTGAATCTATTGTGTGGACTATTTGTTTGCATTGGCTCACCACTTATGATAGGAATGATAACGGAATATATTACAACAAAGTATTATAAAACGGTTAGGAGTTCGTATAGTCTATAAAACTCAGCGTGTATGTCTTGATACGTCAAAAAATATTCATCAGCACGTGAATATTTTATAATGATTGCGAGTTACCATATGAATGAATGAATTAATAAGCTCTGAAATGTGATGTAAACTTGTTCTGCGTATTCTCTGGAGCAGAAAAATCTTCAGTAATTGAACTTTTCGCTGTTCATCGCTTTTAAATTTAGGTAGCTTCTTGTTGCATTAAAATATATAGCAATATAGTAGCAATTAAGTTATATTTGTAATATTTCCAGCTTGATGATTTAAAATCGCTATTGACAGTCACATGTTTCGGATAAACATTCAAACTTAAGTACTTTTTAAGTAAATTTAAGTAAATTTGAAGGTGTAAATGGTTGGTCCAGATGTTGTAGTGGTCAGCATAATCGCCCGGCAAGTGTGAGATACGGGTTCAAGTCCCAGTTCGGTCTAAATATTCTTGTCTTCAAATTTCGTTAGTAATATAGTAGCGATTAAATGTACATAATGCACGTTTTATATTTTTTTACTTGAAAGTATATATATTCTTGAAGCGGAGATTATTGGCAATTAATACAAGTACTTTTAAAACAACAAAAAGGCCAATATAGTGTGATAATTTATTTGAAAGTATATGTTATGGCCTTGTTTATATTCTCTAGGTAGGAGCCAAATCAGTCTAAACTTTTACGTTTATATTACTAGTACCTGTTGTTCCTGTTTAACATACGCTAACAAAAGTACCTAACTTATCTTGCTTTGACCGATATCAAAACTATTATAGGAAAAGCATATAACTTGCGAACTTCAACTTTGTATTGTAAATTATCCATCAAATTAGTCGTTATGCCAAGCTGACAAACCACTGTTGCTGCCTGTGGAATAATAACATCATAAATCTATTTTTGACGCAGCCATGCTTGTTTTTCTCTGCAGAAATGTTACATTAAACTCTTTTTATAGACCTGACTTCAACATTACATAGCTTAAGCGTTAGTAAATACCAGTAATTAGCATAAGTGCTCGTAAAATACAAGGAGCCAGTATTTTTCTAACGGTTTTTGTGTCTCACGGCTTGAAGTTGGCAGACTCTTGACATTCCGACACCTCTCACCTTCGTGATATCGCGTCTTCCTTACTTCCAAAGGTCAAGATCCATCGGTATAAGTGTGTGAATAGAATCGGTAACTCTAACTTGGATCATACCGTAAACCTGAATATGATGATACTCGATCTAACATGTCAAATCGAATCAAACTTTATTCACAGTTAGTCATTTATGTGAAATAGGTTTTGTCAGTTTTTAAACTATGCCACTAAGTTTACAGTGTCTTACATGAACTCTTAAAACTAACTATTAACATGCTTTCAACTTGCAATTCAAATGTTATAATACTTTAAAAATCAAAAGAAACTAAATACAAACACAATAATTACTTAAAATATGAAAAACACTCGTTGACGGAATAAAAACAATAATTCTTAATACAGAAATCTTTCAGCGCCTTATCAAAGTCCTAACGTTAGGCTTCCCTATCAGGCTAGCGCTTAAAAAGTTAAAAAGAGTAATTCCGTTGTAAAAGGGACCGTTTTCAAAGAAAGAAGTTTTGTGTTTAGGAAATTTTAGAATATTGTGTCTAGTACAGGGTCCGGCAGTCAAACCTGACGGTTTTAAAATGGAATAAATCAAAAAGTTGTTGAGATATTTTAAAAATTATTTTTTTATTGTAAAGAGGAGAAATGGAAATTTAATATTCATAATAAAAAAGCACAACAAATTTTATATAGCAAAAATTATGTCACTTAAATAATTACCACTATTTTCACTGTACGAGTCTCTTGGAGAAGTTAGTCATGACTCTCTCCAATGTTTGGACGGGATCTCACGAAGTTCTCGCTGAATGACGGTTTTTGAGAGGGGATAGGTAGTGGTGGGGACGTCTGGTCAGTTGGGGATGGTCGCCATTCTGTCCACCTTGAACGAAGGTTCAGAGATGGAGCGTTGGACCGCGAACACCGTGCGTATGTAGTCGAGACTATTTTCTATAAATAATGGTTCTGTGATTCTAACACAAAAAATCACGTTTTTTCGTATACGGTTTAATGTTCCTCGTGGTGCGATCCCGTCTCTAAACACAATTCTTCTATGGGTTCGAAACTTTCAGAACACTGCTTTTTGAACAACAAGAAGAAGAGGAGGATCACCTCGAATGGTTAGAACACCTGCTAATATTGAAGCTGTTCGACATGCTTTTGAACGGAGCCCTCGTCACTCTGCCGTTCTTCACACCCTCAAGGTGAACAGAATGGCAACCATCCCCAACTGACCAGACGTCCCCACCACTACCTATCTCCACTCAAAAACCGTAATTCGGCGCGAACTTTGTGAGATCCCGTGCCAAACATTAGAGAGAGTCATGACTAACTTCTCCAAGAGACTCGCACAGTGAAAATAGTGGTCATTATTTTAAGTGACATAACTTTTGCTATATAAGTTATTTTTGTGCTTTTTTATTATGAATATTAAATTTCCATTTCTCCTCTTTACAATAAAAAAATAATTTTTAAAATATCTCAACAACTTTTTGATTTATCGCATTTTAAAAACCGTTAGGTTTGACTGCCGGACCCTGTATTATGTAAGTGATGAGCATTATTAAGGTCAAACATTTTAAAATTACGCTCAACAAATCGCAGGGTTTCATAAATATAAAAAGAAGGCAAACAGAGAATGTTGTGTTTTCGAAAGGTTGGACGCCAAGAAACTTGGAAGTTTGCTTTAATAAATTATTTTCATTGCATATTTTTGAAGAATATAATAAAAACCGGATACGCTTTCAAAGAATTCCCCCATTGAGTAATATTGTAGCTGATAATAGAATGGATCTAATGAAAATATTATCAGCTACAATATTACTCAATGGGGGAATTCTTCGATGTATAGAAATAATACGTTTTTCGCTGCGATACGGCGTCGTTAAAGATTCTTACCGAAGGATACTGTGTGATTTTCAAAAGGTTTATACAGTACATAACCGTACACAGTAGTATGCAGGAGTAATAAGTGTATATTTTTGTATTACATTTACTTTATACATCACAAAGTATTCCATTGAAAACGAGGTTTGAAACCAACATACAGCGCATCTACGCAACATGATACGAAACCTTTATTATAAACTGGAGATAAAATATTCCAAAGATTTTTAGTTATAATCGTTGTTCAATTAATTAATATTGAATTGGGTGATATTGAGTTATTTTTCTCAATGATTGTAGCACTAACTAAAGTTTGATCGTCCCGAATTTAACAACACATTTTCATTGACTCTAACCACTTGTTTTAGTTTATGTATCACCTGATAATAACTAGGAACTACAAATGTATTTATATATTCAAAAACTTGTTACATTAAGGCTAACAACACAGATAATTGGGGTCGCTAACGTGAAACCGGATGACCGAGCATGTAAGAGGATCAGCTGAGTGGTCCCAGTGACAGCTGTTTGACAACACTCGAAATTGGCGGCAAATCTCCCGCCAGATTCCATTACGTCACTCGCAATTCCCGCCAATACCGACAGATATTACATGTCCAGTGGTTGTTTGAGCTCAACAGCTGTTGAATGAAAGATTAAATCAATTCAATGAAAGCTATCCAGTATTCAGTATTTGGTGTTCAAAACAAGAGTTAAATCAAAGAATCACAATTCGGAAATATTGCGGGTTTGAACAAATAAAAACTTGTAGAGTTCAACGAATTTCGGTCGTTTAATACTCCATATTTTACTGGTTCAGATTGATATGCCTAAATAATCGATCATGTTTGTTATTATGTTTGTATACAACTCTCTTTATCAAAAAGTCAATTAAAGTATCATGTTCAATTGAAATACTACAACAACATTTGAAAATAGCATCAAATAAATGTTTAATGAATATAAAAGTGTTTGAGTAATTAAAATCAGAAGTTAATAGTGTTGAGAGCATGGAACTGTTCCATTGAGATGGGGGTTGTATATAGACACAAAAGTAGTATTTGTACCTTTAAGGTCAGTTTTAGCTTTAGTTACATGCTTAAATGTATTTTTTAAATACAAACCTTTAGTGAGTTTGCTTACAACTTGAGGTAACTCCGATTTAATTTAAGTACCTTCCTGGCATTTATATTAGTTAAAATTGATTTTGTAGAGGGAGGAATAAGTTGAGCGAAGTTTGGAGAGCAGATTACAGTAGACAACAAAGTTAGAAGTTAGAGTTGGACTGATGACACTATTTACACAGTGGAAGGTAAACACTGAGCACTGAGCAGATTTCCGTCAGTGATTGATAATTCGGCCCAGTGAGATCCAACTTTGTACCAAGTTTAACTGTGAAATGATAGCTACAATTGATGAGCTTCAGTTCGTCAACCGTTTATGTCCTTGGCCAACTAACAGCAATGCACTGTAGCTAGAACTGGTCTTTTCTAATCTTAAGATATGTGTTTTTTAGACAATTCTTTTGTAGGCTATGATTTTTATAAACAAACGTATTATTATACACACTGTTTTTAATTGAAGAAATCTAAGTATGTTTATTTAAACCGTGGTGAAATGAACGTGTAGTTTTTATTTACATTCAGATGCTTCTATATGACTTTTTACCGGATTGATGGTTAAACATACTGGCTCATTGCTAGGTTATTGAAAGAGGACATAACTTTGAAGTAGCGTGTATACTCTGTATCGAATTCTGAAAGTATAAAATATGATCTGACAGTTTTACACCACAGTTCGTTTTATGTCACATAAACTACAAATTCGAACTAACCTGATGTTGTGTTAACTGTAGCATGGCTAAAAGCATGTAAAGTATGAGAAATGCTGCATTGTACATGTAGTTTATGAACAACTTGAGATGGATGGTTTTCAACGTGTTTCATGTGTTTTTTAAAGAAAACAAAATTAGCTAGTCAAATATAATTTGTAGTTGCTACAAAAAAAAACTCGAAAATATATATGCGTTCGAAACTTCACCTTGATTACAAATATTTTAATATCTCTTCCGAGTTTATGAATTATTTAGGTTAACAGTTCTCTAAACCACTACGCTATTTCAAACAAATATGCGTTTCGCATTTTTGAATCACCCGTCAGGTACAACTTAAACCAAAAGTCCTAACCTACAGAGAACGTAACAGAGAAGTATTTTATTAACGCCCATGAACAGACTCTTGGAAATGTCCAATAATAACGAGTCAAAGATTAAGGACAACCACTCTACGTAAAGGAAGAAGTAATCGAAAGTTGATTGTAATATTACCTACATTAATGGTTGTCATTGATGGGTTTCTTATGTTTGAAATACTGTAAGCTGTACTCACCCTCGCAGTCGAAGGCGCGTGTGAGCTAAGTTGTTCTGTCCCCTTGAAGCCTTTCTAATGGCAACATCATCTGCAAACATAACATTATAGAATCAATAAGGTTTGTGTAACACTTGTTAATGATTTGATCTTGGTACAAACAACGCTGCATCAACATATTTGTATTGAACGCTATTACAACTAGTATAACTATATCAAAGCCATTTGCTTACGTAGTGTTTGTAAAGAATGCTGTTTTGCCATTTGAAATATTTAAACACCCGTTATTTTGGCGTCAAAAGTACTGGTTCTTTTTTTAAGTGTCTCATGAAGGTGTTAAGACCAATGCATATTTTCTAGCTTTGAATTAAAAAGAAGAACAAATAAATAACAAATTGGAGGTTATACATAGTTATGACGAATGGGCTATAGATAAAAATATAAATGTGATTATCTGGCTTAACTTTGTCCCAGAAACAATCCCTTAATGTACTATAGTTTTGATACACTCAGTATAGTGGCAGTACTAAAGTGCAAGTACATAAACACGGAATGAAATTTTGTCCCAGATTTGCAACAGAACTACATGTTTAAAGAAATCTGGTTATTATAAGCTATTATAACAGCATAGTGCATTGAACATACAACCAACAAATATCAGAAAACTAGATGATAAGCTTGATAAAATTTCAATCTCGACTAACAATTCTTGAGAGCTCAGGTTGAAATTGGTTTCTTCAAGATTCAATTACTTTTGGTTATTGCTGATTCATTGAAAGTCTGGCTAAACTGTAAATCTAGTTGATTTCTTTCACATACTCTGCAATATTTGTACTAATCACTCGTATATGTACATTCTTGGTTAAAATAAATCCTATGCAGAATCAACTCAAGGGTTCTTTAATTTTAGTGGTAAAAAAGAGCTCGTTATACAATTCATTATTTACCTAGATATTTACCTGGCTTAGCTGTCAACTGACCTTTCAGCCAGTATAAACTAAAAATAAAATATCTTAGAAAACAACAAAACGTGGTCTAAGTATAGATTTGGTCGTCATATTTTATCACTTCCCGACTTTTACTTTTACCGTGTGCCAACTAGTTGTTTGTCAGAGTGTTTGCACACAAAACAAAGGTGCAATAAAGTAACGAAGACTACAATAGGGGAACTGTGTTATCCGAGTCACTGATAACAGATAAGATAAATTGGCTTTGGTGTTGGACATTTTTAGAACAATACAACGTTATGCTAATGCGGTTAAATATAGAAGAGACCCGTGTCTGAAAGAGTTTGAACCAAGTGTGTAGTGAAAATATCAAATAGAAACACGACTAAACCTAAGTAAGTTTATAATGAGTTGTTGGGCCAACAGTAGGTAAAAAATATCGCTATAAATTCAAAGCCTGTGTAATATGGTCATAATACTTCACTGTTTTTCTTACTGAAAACCGACCATAATAGGACTGCAATAACTACACGTAAGTTATCCATCTACGTCCAGTTCAGGTCTAATCATTGAGAAAAACGAAATACTAGCCCCTGACTTGCTCAATCCACAGAACTTGACCTGCCACGGACCGCGGATAAACTAGGGAAAAGAGGTTTCGTCACCTCATAATCATGCTGTTTCATAAATTTCGTTTCAGGAACAAGTATTTAGTAGACCATAACTCGAAATCTGGTTTTGGGAAGTTTATACGACTTAATTTGATGCCGGATACATGTCAGCCAACTTTTATAAAAGTAGTTTTTAGGTATAGCCCCGGAAAACCATGAGTTACAAAATATATGCTTGCAGGATATTTATTGAATCAAAACTATAAACACAATTACATGTATCTAGTTCAAACACAAATAATATTCATCATCTCTTTGAAAACAGTTTTATAATGATTGAGGAGAAACGTTGGCCGTTACGATGTGTAAAGGAGTGTATTTATGAACAAAGATAATGCACATACACGAATATTTATGGACACCGTAATGTGTATAAGTGCGTGGTTATGCTGCTGATATTTTACACTGTGAACAAACTATCTCTCTACTCGCGCTAGCTCAACATTCACTCGTCAACAGCTTTGAAAATTAAGTACGTAAATTTATATGCGTCTACCAAGTTGAGATATCTTGAAGAAAGCGTATGTAACATGCTAGCGCATATGACTAAAACGAGACGAGTAAATAATTAGTTCAATAATAAGTGTTCCTAAATATCGTATATCAGTTATTTAAATTGATTCAGTTATTTCAAAACAATTATCATTGGAGTGGAGAAATAACTGAAACATATGACTGTCTTCTCATCACCTTTGTCTTTAATGAATCGTACTAATTATATGTGAAAAGGTTCTAGTTAACTAAATGGGACACGCTGCTACGAGTATATTTTCCGTTACCGCGTTTGTCCAGTTTCGTCTGTTGTTCTATCATTATTACTTGTTATTAAGGGTTTTTATTCGATTTTTCCGATCAACCCATAAGTTCGGGGAGGTTATTTGGCTTAAGGGCAACACTTACTTTGTTGTTAATGTGTTTGTTGTATGAGCGAGAAACTTAGATCACAGATTCAGTACACTTGGCTGAAACCCATGTCAACGACCGGGGAACAAGACGTCGTCAGCAGCTGACTGACTCAGCGCAGATGTTACTATCAGCAAAACCTGGATACAGACTGTTATCTAATCTCGACTGTCAACTGAACAGAAAGTGAGTGCATCTAGAGTTGGGCATGTGCAAAATGGTGAAAGTATTCAGTAGTAGCTGGGATTTGCTTGATTACTTTTGCTACCTCTTCCCTATGCCATATAAGCAAGGATAATATTTTCCTCTGATTTAAACGAGGAACATTGATTTATTTTTGTTTATTGACATAAAGTGTTAAAACTAGTGCAGTTTCAAAGATTGAGTAATATAATGCAGTTTGTTTACTGATTTTAAAAAACTGTTGTCACGTTCTCATTTTTAGTAAAAGCAGGGCACTAAATTTGGGTTTAAAAATAATATAAAGGTTAAGTGCGTATTAAATGAAATAAAATGTTGTGTAGGTCCTGAACATTACAGATAAAACACGATTTGAATAAATGAAACAAGCTCTCTCACAAAAGAATCCAATGCAGAGTCCAGAATGTTATTCTTTGGAGCGTGTAATTTCTGGTATTTCTGTAATAAGTGAGTTAAAACTTCAAAGTAATTTTGTACACAAAAGGCTTTTGAGTTTGAAACGTACATCACCGGTAACATGTTTTGTACTAATTAGTTTAAACACAACAGTTTTGTTTAAATGTTGGTTTAACTAAGGTGGGCTCGTCCTTTTGTTTCAATTAACGTTTATATTTTCAAACATATTTCTTCACGCTCTTTCATTTATGTCCACCGTTATTTTTCATTTGTGTACTACGTATTCTAGTGCTATATTCGGGTAGGTATGCAACTAATAACAATTTTGAGCCGTGAATAATTTGCTTTTTGACCATGTCGAACTTAAATGAAATATTCATTAAATGCAACATAATCTTATTGGTTCTTGGTCCACAGTTAGTGGTTTGTCTAAGCTTCAACATAAAATAACTCTTTCTCAAATAATAAATTAGGATAAAAATACTTTTGTGTTTGACAGAAAAGAATTCGTTGTGTAAAGTCACCCAAAAATTAAAGGCAAATCAAAAGAAACATTTTGCATTTTTTACAAATTGGATGATTTCATTAACCAAAACAAATAATAAAACCCTAAAACAAACCTAATGCTTTTGTATAAGTTTTAACTTATACATTTTGTTACGATCATACATTTATTTCGAACAATTCTATATTAACTTTTGAATGTGTGTTCCAACAAAACGTTATTTTGTAAGCTATCAAAATAAATGCTATTGGATATGTATCTGGTTTCAGACCTCAATATAAACGGAATCCAACACCTTATTCCTAAAAAACATAATACTTTAAAGGCCGTCACCAACTTAAAGAAAATCAAGCAGCACAAATAGTAGCTAGACAAAACTTTCGATTCTACAGCAAGTCTGACAACGATGTAGTTACTCAAATCCTACGTTAAAGTTACTCTAGCTAATTCAATTCATGACGCATAACCGTTGTACTGTAGTGGCTTCATTGTAATTTTAACCAAGCTTCTCTCTTACGTTGAGTGCACCATTTCAATCTACATGTAAATCCATGTACGTGCGATACTGCACTTTAACGCGTTTAGCTTTAGCTCAGTTAAAGAACGCTTTTAGTCGAATAGTGTTTCGAATTACTCACTTAGTTGGCCAGCAGTACAGTTAAGTGTTATTTTTCATACGCGCATTGTAGGACCTTTGTCAACTATGGGGAAATACCTCGTATTTATAGCTTGGAGATTGCTGCGAATGAAGGCGTATAGAAGCAAATATATATTTCGCAACTCTTGTCTCAAGTGGCATTGTCGGTGCTGTTTCTTCCTTATTCTTCCTTATTTTTTCCTTGTCCATCTGTTCTAAATTTATAAAATATACCTCGATAAACGATCTTTAACAAAGATATTTTTTACCGGTTGGGCTTAGTACCATCATTAAGATGATCTTCCTACCAGATCGTGTCGGCCTTCTGGCGTCGTCAGAATAATCACACTAACACTTACACACAATAAATTACGAAAACTAAACTATTAGCGAATGGATGAGAAGAAATATTTAGGCTGCGAACACAAACCGTTCCAGATACGATGTCACATGTTTGATCCTATACGAGACTTAGGTTCTTTGACAAAATATTTGAACCACTAAAAGTGCCATTTCCGGAGTCTTTACAATCCCCAATGGTTATATTACCATTTTAGATATTAAAGTTTGAAACTCACTTAAAGACACAGTCGACATATTTATCCTTCAAATTTTACGATGTTTGGTCGAAACTTGAAATCAAATTCAGCCTAAGCGTGCCCTAACCAACGAGTTTTAAGTTCTTAGTTTTAAAGCATCTAACGAATAATAATATGTTGATTAGTATACTAATGAATGTTACAGAATTCACTCAACTAATAACGCTACCTTGATACTTCGCACGTAAATTTCTCTTATCATATTAGCTAATTAAGTACTATTAAGATAAAGTTGAGACCGATACTTTTAGTAACACAGCTCGTAAATGAATAGTAGTAATAAGTACGGCATTCTTCTCTGCCCACGCCCTCTGTGCTGTCGGTGCGATCACCTGACACATTAAAGTCTCAGTTGATTTACACAAGTCTCTCTGCACTGTCTCAATTCACGACGTCTCTCCATTGCAGCCTGCTTCACTTGTGCAGGACTCTGTCGTTAATCGGCGACGGCTGCACTTCCCTCGTTAATACCGCGATAAATCTCTCTACTTTATTGGATTCCGAAGCTTGCCCAGTATAACATTGATTGAGTTATCAGGTGACAGGCAGTAAGAACTTTATTAAGAAAATCCGCAAGGTTTGGTATCTGTTTAGTTGTCGGTTGAGTGACCGTTAACATTAGGAGTTAGAGGTTTGCCAAACTGTTTTAAATATTTAACCTATTTTGGGATGTTTTGAGTTTTTTATCAGTCCTTAATTAATGAGGCTCCTGAAATTACTAAAGTTAAGAAAACTACATTATTCATATGAATTACCTAAGGGTAAGTTACTCAATTAGTACTTATCTCGTCATTCTCTAACTCCAATTATTCTTAAAAAAAGAAAGAAGAAAAATCCTATAATATAGCAGCCCAGCCTACGCACAGGCCCCGTGTCCATGTAGGCTATTCCCGAATTTAAAAACTAAATGTAAGGTACAATATTTACTCCTTAGTCTAATTAGTATAATATTATCTTGTAAATGTATCAATATATATTAAATTCAATAGCCATACGTATTAGACCTATTTTTATAATTTAGTTATTTTTTGTTATATGTATATTGTACCATGTTATAGTTATTGGAAATAAACGAGATTTTCATTTATTCGTTCATATTAAAAAGGTAAATGATAAATAGACAATTTTATAAAATAGGGTTTTAAAAGGGGAAAATAGAGGGGTTTATGTGTTGCTCAATAAAAGCATTTATGGTCAGCAAGTATTTGAAGCAAAATGTCTGCAATGAAACCATCAGAAACGTCAAGCGTCTAAAACACTGCAATGTTTTGCAAGTGTTGTTTGAGCTCGAATATCATTTGAAGGTGTGCAGCGCGACCGATGGCGCACACATACAACTTCGTTAAGCAATGCGTATAGCAATAGTTATAGACATAAACATAAACATACCACTGAAAAACGCCACCAGGATTTTGTGGATACACTGTATAACATTACCATTTGAAGCGGTCTTCCATTTAAAAACTAATTGTGAACTGTCATCATAATAACTATCAATATAAAGGACGAAACTATTGTGGAAATAGTACAATATAGAAAAAGTAGAAGGCGCGCATTTTAGGACTTTCAGGTTCATTCCTTTAAGTATGTGACCGCAAATTCTGGCTTCAGCCATATCCGAGTTTACTTGAAAACATAAATTTTCCACGCTAGCTATGTATTGAACTATGGTTTCGTCTATCCGTTGTTTTCTTTCATTTAAAGTCATTTCTAAAGCAATGTTCCCATAAGCAATGTAACTTTCCCAGCTATCGATAGAATCTATGTAACATTATTTCTAACAATGTATTTGCTTCTAACTGCAACCAAACATTCTCAAATAGGCTTTTGCTTTAGTTATAAATCAAAGCAACAACTCAACTATTAGTCAACCATCAAAAAATATTCAAAAAGTATTTACAATTCCTGTAAGCGGTTCTCAAAACAACTATTTTGAACTCCTTGTTTTACACGAGTGAAGCACCTTGATGACAGTCTCGAGTCTGAAAAGTGATTGCACTCTGAGTTGGATTTGCATGTATATTGCATTGCACGTGGGGACCTGAAAGTAACGTAGAGTGTAACCCATCAGTGATTGCATTACAACACTTGACTACAATGAAACCACTAACTGCTTGCTCCTCCGGATTAATTACACTCCCTTGAATTACACTCACTTACCTTCACGACAAACGTCGCAAACCCAGTAACAGTACTCCTTTGTGGCAAGTTCTACTAAAATATCTGAAATTCATAGAACACTTTAGGAACCTGTGGTTTTGTTAAGTTAAAACTGGTTTGGTTCAAAACTGTTAAACGTAAGATTTTCCTGTTAGAATTTCCTGTGCACTCTGTACTTTGGGGTGAGTTTGTGAAATAATTGGTGGCTTTCTTGATAATAGTGAGTAGAAAAAACAGTCGTATGCTTTAAACCGTTACATTTTTTGTTACATGGAGATGTTGCTAAAGTTTATTAACTAAACAATAATTTACTATGACAAACTAATTGGAAACTACTGTTTTAAATCGATTTAGTTCAAAATATATTACACTTACCGTTGGAGTTTTCTAAGCTATCTATTAGACTACTAGTAAATTGGAAATTAATTGATACGAAAATGTTAATAAATCTAACTCAGACTGGCTTTTGGACTTGAAGGACGGCTTTTTCACCGGAATTATAAACGTTTGTCAATGAAGCAAAAACTGGAAGTGGTGTTTCGTAAAATCTTGTGTAGCATAACTCGTTATACAAGTTGAAGACAAGTTTTTCGTGTTCCGTTTAATTGGTGATTTAAAAGGCATATTTATAAGATTGGGCGAGTATAAGTTACTAATTGACGTTGATCCCTGATTTGTTTGACATTACTGGTTTCTAACAGATCTGGGTCAAACTGTTGCACCTTCAAATAATAGTTCCCACGATTTTGTTAAGGTCGATTAATGTTCGTAAAAAGTGCGATTTCCTCTAACTTTGTATGGCGTTTCATATACCACAGAGATTCTTCATGGTCTATGTATTAAAAGGTATTTCTTAGGTAAAATACAAAACAAGTGATTTAACCACATTGTTGCCAAATTTGTTTTTGTAAAGTACAAAGCCCTTTTTACTTATGTATTTGATTCTCGAATTTCTCCTAAACTTTATATCTCTTTAGGCCAAGATGGTGGGAGAATTACGAAGTTTAATGTACAAAAGTGGACAACGAACACTGTAAAGGTAAAGTTTGTCTTGTTTAACGAGGCGAAGTTAGGACATAAAGTCCTCTCTACCACTCAACCTCGACCTTTACCTAGCGTCACCGTATCAGTCAAATTACAAATTGTAAGTGGTGACTGCGGGAATCGAACCCGCGTCACTGGAGTGATGAGCTCCGGAGTCGCGTGCGATACCAATCCGCCACGGATCCACTAAAGTTACTCAGGAACTGTTTCCAAGACGAACTATTTTATTTACCACTTTGTGTCATTTAAACTGAACTGTCTGCGATTTTGATAAACTTTCATCTATTCGACGTCCTGCTGTTTCATCCTAAACTTAAGTGTTGAATTTAGTATCACAAAGAAATGTACCCGTTGGAATATATAATCAATTTTTCGTGAAGAGAATGACACTTTGAGGTACATCAAACCGGGTGCTATTGATAGATAAAGAACTGTGATTTCTCTTACATTTTTGCCAACCATACGGACAAAAGAACATTGAGCTACTTCAGTTTTGGCACGTTTTTCATGTACACTCAAGGTTTTGCTGAAAGCGCCTCCGGCCGAGCAGTTGTAGAGGGGATACACCACTATTTACTCAGCTCTTGATGTACTCTGCTGCGTTGACTTTGCAGGTTGAACAAAGCTCGATACTTTCATGAGAGAGATCGATTCACTGTTGATGAGTCATAGCGATTGTAACGCACCCTGTGAAGCGATACAGCAACAGCAACAGACGAATCTTGTCTTGGCCATGGGAGCTTGCTTGCTTTGTTGGTTCTTATCAAGGAGTCATGGACCTTTCCAAAGTACGAGTTGAGAAAAAAACTCTGTAAAGTTATTAATTTTAGTTGTTTTAAACAAAGGTCAGGAAAACATATTCCAAACTAAAACGAAATTACCTTCCCTGAATATATTTTAACCTGAAATAAACTATGGAGAAGGTCAAAGGTCTCACACAAACGTCAGAGATGAGTAAAAGCTTTTTAGTATCTGAAGAGTTGATCATCTGATCTTAATCATAACATCACTTCATTAGGTATTGTATTGTAATGAACGTAATCCGTAAAGTCTAAAATCATTTCACTGTGAACAAATCCTCGAGCAAGAAGCGTTAAACTCCAACTAATTTGTTGCTAGAGGTACAAAGGGAAAGAGGAGAAGGGGCTGATGTGTTGGTTTGTTTGGACAATACACGAGACATCCAAGTATGTTCACAGGTGGTACTCAGATTAGGGCTAATCTGTTGAGCTCTGTAAAGCCGCCATTTGCCGTGATTAGTGCCCTGTTCGTAGCCTTAGTTCCCGACCTCTCTTGCGTGAACAAAACAACACGACTAACCTCTAGTTTATAGGTCGTGAAAACCTAAAGAGGAATTTCGATGGAAACAACAATTGAGAGGTTTCTTATTTTTACTGCTTATTAATTGTTGATTCATACAAAAGGGGGGTAAAAATAGTAACTGCCGTTAAAGGTAACCATAAGATAAGTAATTACGAAAGATAAATTAGAAAATATATTTAGACCGCCACGTTATTCTTGTTGTCAATTTATCTTGGGAAAATTATTTGTGTTAATTTATCGGAATAGCTATTTGATAGTACTACAAATAGTATATTACACGGACAACATATTGAAATAATTATTACAGTATTGATAAAAGAAAAGCCAAAATATTTGGTGAATACGATATTGAGTATTTAAAAATTATGTACAAAGTACATTCAGAAGCTGTAGGATAAAACTTGCACATTTATATTGCTAACCTTTGACTTGATTATCGTGAAAACCTTTTAAAAACGTATCGAATATTGTTCGCATTTATACTTATTAACTTCTAACACCCCTTTAGTACAATTTCAAATTATTGAAAATCTAGCACTGATTCGTCCATACTACTCATGTACACTCGATAGAGTGATTTCAGGAAAACAGCAATACACTAGGAAGCAATTAACGTGTACACTGGTGTATTCGACGTGACTACTTGTTCCTACCATCTCGAAGGAGTTACAGACCTTCTAAGTTTATATTTAGCCAGCCTATGAATATTGAGTGCTCTATACTGAAACAATCAATTAATCAGCCACACGTCTAAGTGTTGTGGGTGTAGCCGTCATTGCCAGTGGGCGGTATCTAGTATCTACTCACTGATAACGATGCAAACTTCATCAGTAACAACTTTTCCTGGAGACATGCCGGTAGTCGCTTCCAACATGTCAAGGAAACACGTCTCCGTAATTCCGCTAAATCACCTGATCGAGAATGTCGGTAATGTTTCGGTTGAAGTTTCGCCAACTTTGTCCACTGATTGATGGAACTTATCTCTCACAGGTGATAAACATTTTCAACTCGATGTAGAGTTTATAGTGGCAATCAGTTACATTCGCAACTCGGTTAGTGAACAAGGATTGCCTGCATCCGACATGAACTTGCTAATTGTAATTAATTGTCTTTATTAGCAAAGTACGTTTGAAAAAATCCTGTTCCTACTGCAGCGGAGGAGGAGTTTTGCATTGGAAATGAAGGTGGAAATTTCCATTATCGATTTACGCCAATCATGAAGTGGAAGAAATATGTTTTGCAGTCTAATGTATGAAGTGGTAATTACGTCTGACTGTCTGTGTATTGACTCAACACAGTGCAAATAACTCTATTAGATTAGTTATGCAAGTTAGCAAAAGCATCCCTTTGATTTGTCAGTGATAGACGTTTCTGCAAACAGCACGAAAGTAATAGAACTAATTCACAAATGTTTGCTGTTATGGCAATTTGGCTTATACAGACACATTTTAACGTTTTTATTAAATAAAATGTAAAGCAAAATTAAGAAACCCTGTTGAAATAAACGTCAGTTGCGATGACTACTTGATTACTTGTTATGGAAACTAAATTGCTTACCCTTCAATATTGTGTAATTTTCTACTTACTATCACAGCAGGTTTTCTAAGGCGATCTTTTCACTGTGTGACACTATTTTGTTTTATTTATTAACCTTGCTTAACTCTTTCGTAGTACGCGAAGGACATATATATGTCAGATAACGTGTATTTAAAGTAATAATGAAATCAGGACGCAATTCACAAATCAAGGTCATGTGAAATTGACAAACATGGGAAACCAACATGAGAAAATACGATGGCAATAACTTGGGATTATAATCAAGCAGTTGCATCGAGCGCATTATTTAGTCAACTTACTTATCTACGGATGTAATACTTGCTACAGTGCAACTCTTTCAAGAACAGCCACGTGTACACTTAGATTATGTGGCAAATAAGGAGACTTTGTCAAAGGACTCAATGTTACTCTAGAGTTCTTTATGGCTGTTTGTACAAGGAAAGGAAACTGCAGGTAAACCCGGATTAAGATACAAACACTTCAATTTACCTCTTCAACTTCTCTTACTTGGTTTATTGCAACATAATGTGAACCTTTTCCGTCACTTACATCCTTCTGAAATGCTTTAAATTCAAATAATTACTATCCATTAAAGTTTTACATCGTGTTACAAGGAATGTACAAATTAATTTACTTAACTAAAATATAGCCATCGCGTAGTTAACGTATACTTGTACTTTAAGCATTAAAAGTACCCAATTAACAACAATTTTTAAAATTTAAGACATAAATAAATGTATGAACAAACTGCAGTAGTTGTTCTTAGAACAACTTTTGAATCTTACAATTACTTTTGTGTGCTCAAAGAAATGTCAAATTGGCAATTTACACAAACAATTAAAATTACAATCAGGCAAACGTCTACGTTGTCATATCATTCGTCAAACAATAAATCAGTAGACTAACTGTTCCGTGGTCAGTAACTGTTCCTCTTTACACTAAGTTCTTGACTTTCTATTTTGGGGTCAAAGTCATAAATTTAATACTAGAAGAAAGAAAAGGACCCAGCCGCAATTTAAAACTTGACTAGAACCAAATCTTGTATTGTCTTCGTAAACCCTTTAATTAGAGGACATAACAAACTAAAGAAGTACTATGTAATTGGCCAAATTTTCAACCTTGTCTAAATTAACTAAGTAACTTGTTTTTTAAATCAAAACCAATTAACTAAACCAACTGTAATGTCACTTTAAAACTTGTGTAAAGTAGCAGCATAGAATAATCATAACAGTTGCTTATTCTATGGTAGCAGTAATCTGTCTCCTGCACATTTAAAACTGCATCTCATAAGTGTTCTAAATCCTACTTCACTGCTGAGAGATACGAAACTAAACGAATCAGAGAAGATTAAACACGTACAAGGCAAACCAAGTGCTTATTAATGGCGCAAAGTAGTCGGAATTAATTCAAGTCAAGGCTTTCCAGCTGACTTTGCGGCTCTTTTCTTGTTTTATCACCTTTTACTGACATTTATTTCACCTCTCGCTCCGCACCTAAGTGGCTTCAAGATTCCTACCTAGGCAGAAATCCTGACAGTTTTACTTTCAAACTAAATTGGTAAAGCTATCTGGCTTATATCACATTATGTTGTTATTTTATTATTAAGTTTTATAATTGTGTAATTGTTTTTAAGAATCACTCTGTCTATAAGAAAAGGATTTACTACTAGAAGGATTAAAGGAGCGAAGCGCATTTTAAAACTATATATTTGGCTAGAAACCAAATTTGTATTACCTTCATGAATTCTTTAAGAGGGTGCAGTAGCGGCACACGTTGTATGTACATTGTAATGTAAGTTTTTACAGAAAAAACCTCATTGTAACATATCTATGACTAGATATGTCTATGACAGTTCTCACATACATTTTACAATAGCGTTTCCTCATGTTTGAGTCTAAT
Source organism: Matsumurasca onukii (assembly GCA_018831715.1). NCBI lineage: Eukaryota > Metazoa > Arthropoda > Insecta > Hemiptera > Cicadellidae > Matsumurasca > Matsumurasca onukii. The sequence continues at coordinate 36,006,480 of CM032062.1, forward strand.
GGAGGTCAGTGTGTGTATAAAGGTGCACTCAATCAGCTGATTGTAAGGGAGAGTGTACACTCTGGACACGGTTGTGTAAATGATGAGCATTATGCAACGTACAGTAAACGTTATACAAACAAAACGATGAAGTGGAAAACTAGCTGCCAAACGTGTAAAAATAATTCGAATCAACGATACATTTAAACTAATGACACGTTGAAGTGTTGCATCAATGTAAATTGTCCCTTTATTGCATCATAAATATACCTGCTGAAACATAACTGACTTTTGTTTATATAATTTGAAATTAAACGCTGAATGCAAACAAATGTGCGTATTGACACTACTTTTAAATTTGAAACAATAATAAATAATCAATAACAATCAATTACAATAAATTTGAAATAGCACTGTTTCACATTTAAAAATAGTATTTTGTAGATGTTGTGTTTGTTCTCGACACTTTATAAAGACCTTGTAATATGGTTGAAACATGTAGTATTATGCACACATTGTTTGCATTCAGCGTTTAAATTCAATTATATAATATAATACATTGCCAACTTGGTCTTTTTGAATGTCTTCTTTTATCATTTAGCACGAAAATGAAATGTGAAATTAGCTACTGTATTATAATTGGTTTAAATATACTCAAACTTTCCATTTGAATGGCTATGGTCCAACTATTGTTGAATTATTTCAACATATGCGAACTCTAGTTATTTGACAATATATTTTGTAACGTAAAAATAATAAAGAAATGACAATCTAAGTAGTTTATGTTTATAATGGATAGTTAGTCCAACATCTAGTGTTAACTGTACCCAGCAAACGACTGTTTCTATTAGACACATTCCCATAAATTACGATCAACGTATTTATTTAAACAAATTGGAAATGTATTGCCCAATGATGTAAACAGAAACTGTATAACGCTCCCATTAGAATGAACAAACGGACAAACCGAAGCATATTCCACGCCGTGGTGGGGAGCGGTAGTGGGAGGGGGTGTTTGGCTGTGCCGCGCGATGCCAGTGATATAACAAGTTAATTAGTTGGGACCGGCGAGCCAATTAATTACCTTAATTGGACGGACTGGAGGTGTGAGCGTGCGCCGCTCAGTGGTTGAGTCGTGGTCAGACGTGGACAGGTTAATTGTACCGTGTTTAGTTTTTTGTCTGGTTTGATAACTTTTTCTAACACACATTCGACTTAACATATGATTCACGATTGCTTTCACATAGATTTGATCGGAGCACTATAGGTCAGTGAGATATAATCTAAAAATTTAAAACAAAACTGAATATATTATTTATAACTCTTGAGTGTCCATTGTATAATACAGTAGAGGAAAAATGGCTTTAAGTATATTGATTTTGTTAATAGTCTGTTTTGTTGAAGTGAAATGAAGTTGAGTTGAGCATGAGTTTGGACTACTTTCCCAAATAGAGGTTTATGTAGGTACAAATTCTAGGTAAGGTGCTGGTGAAAAATACCATTGTCGTATAACATAAACAAGAAAAAAAAGCATTTTAGAAAGAAATTAGTCTAAAGTTTGAACCTCAAGAATGTTATACACTGTACAGCTCTTGCATGTTGTACGAAGCAAGTAAATGTTTTACAACAATTACCATCATAGTCTATCCTAAAGACAAATCAACTTGACTGTGCTGCTACCTATCGGGGTTTCAACCGAAAACAAATCCAACAAATTGGTGATTGGTTGATATAACTGCTGGTACACCATTGGTGAATTACAAGATCACTAATGACACGTGGGAGTCTGGTCGATTCTTCATTGAGATACGCTGAACCTTACAAGAACTTTTCTTCAGTCTTCAAGTTTAACACGTGTCTTTCTCAATTAAGCTATATATTGTGGCCCTTTACTCTTAGCCTTACGTGGTACCTTGATTTTTTATGTACGACAAGGTTTCGCATGTGCGATGTTAATTCTATTCACAAGGTGCTACTGTTAAAATATTTGCGATGAAAATCTCCCTTGCAAAAATGAATAAATTTCACAATTAATTGTGCTACCATTTAACGAACTTTTCACTGCACTATAAATGTATCAATAGAATAACCAACATAACAATAAAACGGAGCTGGTATACCTCTTTGTGAGACATGACTAAGTAATGACGTTGTACTAATAAATGCTACTTTGTTTACTTGCGTTACAACAACTACAATTTGTAATCAAAGATACTTAATAACATGTCTTTTGATCAATAAAGACTTAAATTGTAGCATGAGATACAATCGTTAATCTTTCATGTTCACCTAATCTTGATCCAATCAGTTGCTTGAGATTGCAGATCGATTGTAATGCATACGATATCTTGTAAACTAGTTAATAAAGAACACTATATGAATTAACAGTCTTGATTGTAGACCAACACTTTGCTATGAGTGACTAGTGAGTGCATGGTTGTTGTATAATAAAACCACCACGTATCAAACATTATTGTTGCAGCTCAACTACATCGTTTCCCTTTTCACTTGTCAAATTTTTATTATATAAGGATATTTTAAGTTATTTGTTGATATTTATACCTTAAGTTATTGTTTAATAATCTGTATTTATAAATAAAAATTAAACGTATGAGTAAAACACACTACTTTTAGCGAATGTCTAAACTAAAAATCTCAACGCTGTTTCATTCTGTTACCTTCCGCCTTTACGTTACACAACTCAAATTAAGTTATTTTAACCCATTATTGTACGAGCTTGTCACACGTTTCTAATGATTAAATTACTGTGGTCAAAGTCAAACTCATTACATTTACATACAAAGTAGAAAATAGTTTTTCTATTATAGAAGCTGGCCATGTGCAGCCGATCTAGTCTAATGAGCACATAAAATGCAATAATTATCTCTAAGGCGTTGATAAAAGCATTATCTGGACAATATGTAAACTAGTTGCATATCTTAAGTGTAAGATAGACTTGAGCAGCATTAGCAATGCAAGTCCTCACTGGCTCTAACATACCCATTCAGGTTGGTTGCCCTTGCCCTACAGACAGATAACGGCTGGAGGCGAAGAAATGTGTAAACAGCAAAAAACTGTGAATACATTGAAAAGGTAACTGAACAAATGAAAATACTAGAAACTCGCCAGTCAACATGTCACCTTCTGTTTAAAATATAATAGACTCTGGTGTCCTCACGAGCCTAAAAGAACGTCCTTAATTCCATAAGTCTGAAGGAGTGTATGGCTACTGAATAAATTGCTTAAATTGCGAAGCAGTTTTTACCAACTTCAGAGAAACGAGGAGGTTATAACAACATACTTTAGGAAACTTGGGCGTTTCGAAAAAAAAACGTCTACTACGTTTTTGAATTTTTACGTCTGTTTGAATTTCTCACACATGTATTCACAAGAAATGCTAAAATCAGGAAGAAATATAACCTTTATAAATACACGTGGGTTTAAACACATAACTAAGAATCGTTAGTTTCCAATCCATTAGTTCTCTCTAAAGCTCAATTAATCGCACTTTGAATAACTTACACGATGCATATCAAATTCATTTGTAACTGTGCCATGATGTTGCAAACAAAGTAGCGCAATGTCATAATCGGATTAAGGGCCTATTCATGACTAAGTAAACATGTTGTATATTACAAGTTAACATAATACTGTCCACTAATATTAATAATTTTCAAAATATTAAATTTACATGGTTTTGCAGTTTTTTAAACAGTATTCTCATGCCATGTCATGATGGTACCTTCTCCCGGTACCATGACGTCATCATCGAGTACAAAAGCACCAAAGGTACGCAATGTGTTTGATAAAAGTAAGAAAACAACACTAAAAAGAAAGGAAAACAACGGCCGCAGTGTTTGGCCAGTTAATGAAGAAGCCGTGAGAAACACGACAAGTAAGCAATTAGCAAAGTAAGCAAGTAAGAAGGCAGTGTGAAGCGCATCAGACAAGTCATTAGGAAGTGTGAATTGTAAATTGACTGAATCTTCACCCTCCTTGACTTCCAACAGCTCTCTTATCGGTAATGTTGCGAGTAACTTAGACATATTTACATTTAGTGGCTCCTTGCGGTTTCAATTTGCTGTGTGCTTGCGTTGCAATGGCTTATGAGACTTTCAGGAATGACATAGTTGAGGTAACTAATATTCTTTACATTAGGAGTGAGCTGCATTGAATTGAGTGTAAGGATTGAACGCTTAATTGTAATTTGCTATGCTAACATCTCAGATTTGGGTGCGTTACATCCCCGGTCTTTACTGGGCAGTTTGCTGTACTCACAGACTCGTATTGGTCTTTGGCTAACTTCCTAAAAGTAACTTTCTATACGGTCTTGGTCTTTACGAGTCTGAGAGCTTGAACAGTTATTTTCTATAAGTATGTACACGATATGTTTAAAACACAACCATTACTATGCAAAAGTAACGTTAAAATTTTACTTTATCAAAGTTGTACGTTTGTCATTAGTACAAAACAATATTTGGAAGTTTTGACAGAGCAATATTTGACATTGTGCGTTCGGCCTCTCCTATTAATTTCAAAGTTCATTCTGATACAATTCCAACTATGATTGAACAGTCAGTGATTTCAGTAGGTTATGCAGTCCACACTAATGGTGATGTAAATCAATAACATAAGAAGTCTTATTCACCAGCTGATGATATGTAAATGCAACGCGATTATTTACTCTGTCTCAGTGGCGCCTTGGCGGGTACGGGCAGGCGCCATTGTCAAGGTCGCGGACATAAGTAATTAGCCAATCAGATGCAAGATAGGTCCGCATAGCACACTGAAGAGAGGAAGCGTGCCAAATGACCGCCCGCCCACCCGCATTATACCCATCACCAACACATGCGGCTGCAGCGTGCGGCGTGCGGCCAGCTTCCTGTCAACTACACCGCACTTGCTAACCAAGTGGAGGCGTAGCAAGCCGAAAGAAATCGTGCCTTACAATTCAGATTGGTCTGTGCATCTTAAAATGATGATTTTGTAGGGTATTGTTAACCTAAACTCTTGACAATAACTTGATAGAAGTACTCACGTAAATCGTGTGAGTTTCTTTTGAAAAAACGTACTGTCTCTCTGAGCAAATTGTCTAGGCTCTTTTTGTATCCTTTCAAGCTCTGTAAACCCAATGAGTTCAAACACAAAGTAGATTTATATATTACATTGAGATCGTTATCTGACTGCTACATCTTAATCATAATTAAATGTAAGCGGTCATTAGATTGTAATTGACAATTGTATAGTACCAATAGCATGTGTCAGAACGATCCAACGTGTGTATTCCAATACGTTCAATAACTCAAGATGTACTTTTATAGTATATTTTTGAACATTTCTTTATCCAATTATAACTATTCAATTTAGTACATTCTCCATGGTAATTGTGCACGCTTATTATGAAGCATTTTAGTAAATAAATAAACATAACGTTGTACTCACGAAACAGATTTCCTTTAGTACCTACAGATGCTGTCGTAATCCAACATAAATTTATTTACAAACGCTTTGTGTTTAGTTCGTACTTAAATAAATATTTGTTATGATACTGTTGATAATACGATATTATATCAGCTGATAAAACTGCAAACAGGAGTGCTGAAAGTGCAGATAGGAACCCACGCACTTCCATGAACGGGTCCACACAAGTCACTATGAATAGCTCTGCACATTCCATATTGCTGCTCAATTGCTGATCTAGCTTAGTAGCTTATATACGAGTACAGTGCCATTCAGGCACTTGTAGTTGAGAGAATGTGAGATATTGTTATTTATTTTACAATTTGACAACAATTATTCATTCCTCTAAGAAATTAAGGGTTTTGCCATTCTACCGCAGTTGTTGCCTAAATTTTGCCTGAAATAAATTAAGTTACACTTATTGGAATGGTAAAAGTTTTTTTTTAAGATCATACCTAAAGCATCACAATCTTACAATGTGAAATTCAGCCTCGAATACATTTATCAGAAAGATAATTTCCTCTTGTGTAATTAAATCGGTCTCTTAAATAGGTGTTCGCACGCAGATATACATATTTGCAACGTCTAGTCAAAGTATTTGCAGATACATATTTTAAAGAGCTGGATCTTATTAGATTATTTAGAAATTCAAAAACATCAATGAATATCACAAATGCATTTGAAATGCCTTAATATAAAACTATTTTTTATTGCAGATACTTACTATATTGACCCTAGTAAATTGGCAGTACGATATTCAATTTATAGTGCAAAAACAAACACCATCGCGCGATTAACTATGTTAAATTCAAAATCTGAACTTCCTCTAAATGCATGCAGTAAAAGTTACACATCAGTTACTCATCATTTACGGGTGGTTTTATTGAGGATAAACCATGTTTACTAGTTACACGAGTGAAGAGAGTGGAGCCAGACGATGTCTCCTGTCATAGAAGTCAGCATGCAACTGTCCAGGGTGAACGGGTTATGCACGAGCAGAATTCTTAATTACTTGAATTATTTTTAGTTTCGCATGCAAGTCTCTAGCAAGCTTTTTATGATGAACGGTGCGGATTCCTTTGAAATGAAATAAACAACTGTCCGTGTAAATTAGTTATCTGATAGAATAATCTAGTGCAGTGAGAATACGCGATGACAGGAATATTAGTCACAAATCTGCATGTAGAATCTTTACATTGAACAGAAGAAAAAGTTGCACTAGTTGAGTTAATTTTAACGTATTAAGCCTTAACTTCGTTTATTTATGTTTTTAATATAACCAGCAAATACAAATAAAATTGGTGTATCGCGTTAAGTTTTATAATTCATAAAATAAATATAAGTCTTTGGAATGTCATTTACAGAACCGACAAAATATCCTCATATACAGGTGTTTCCTAAATAATAAAACTTTAATATGTATTAATATATGTAAGGTACATGTATATGTTTGTTAATATGTAGGTTAAAACATGACCATTTATATTAAGACATATTTTGAATACTTATTGATCACTAAATATTTAACACGGATAAATAATTAAATGTACATGAGTTTATTTAAATTTTGGATTTATTTGAAAGGTATCTACGTCAATGGTGAATGAGAAATACCAAAATAACATTTAGTTGTAGATTACTCCCCCTTAGTCTTCTTTATTTATTTTAAACTTTAAATATGTAAGTTAACTTACCATACGTGTCTACAACAACCAGCAAATTTTGTGAATCGAATATTAAGTATATAAAAGAGTACAAGTTCTTGAAAAGTAATTTTTAGTCAGTTACCAACACACCTTTTCAACACCGCATCGTAAACAAACCCAGCCTCGAACCGTAGTACACAAACAGGAAACTACAATGACCGGTATAATTGAAGTAGTGGGAAAACAATGATAACCATAGATCAATGTAACAAGGTGCTCATGTATATTGCTCATTTGTGCCGGCCATACATAATGCAATGCACAATGGCATCAGCAAGTGTAGTGTGTAGTGTGTATGCACACACTAGTCTGTGTGTCTGTCAACAAGATGGATTGGTGTAGAAGCCTTCATGAATCCCGCGGACAAGTTGTTACAGTTACTGTATCCTAGCTGGAGAGTGGCAACTGTCTGGGAGTGAGTGTGTTGTCTAGGCTATCCATTTCTGGGTTAGAGGTCGTCTGGTTAACTGCTAACCAAATGCGCTTACGAGTTTTAGACATCGCAGTATTTTAAACAGTTTGTTTACTTAATAAGGGTTTGGTAGCTAATGATTGAAATCAACTGAATAAGTTTCAACTGCTAGAGTTACAACTGTCATAGGACTTGAAGGTCACAGGAAAAATTATTTACAAAACATGATGTTTCATCCTGATAGGTTATACTGTATCATGTTATACCGTCTATAACTTGAAAACAAAATCATATTACCAACATTGCTAACAATTAAGTTACAATCTAGTTCTTCCAGTTCAAATCGCGTCCAAACTTCATAAATAGGTTAAGGTATTTCGGCCAGCGAGGTCGAAATATCTCAACCTATTTATGATGTTTGGACGCGGTGTAACCGAAAAGAACTAAACTACAGTTGTAACACCGTTCGCGAAAGCCTAAGAGTTGAATATGCAAAGTTCTCAAATACTAGAAGTCACTTGTTACTTTCTAAACTAATATTAGGGTAGAAAGTTATTCGAGATAATAATAGGTATAATAACATGTTTTTTAGAATAGCAGTGACCTTCTTTTTACTGCTAAGTTAACATCACTGTGAAGTTTTTAACGTAATCATATGTAACCGGGGACTGTTCTCTAAAGACTCCTGTATGATTACATTGCTTGAACACAAAGATTCGATGTCATATTATGTCTGTAAAAACTAATATTCTTACTCACAAAACACTAATCGATAATATCGCTAAAAGCCTTGCACTGTGCTTGTATCGAGACTCCTGACTGCACACAACGTCCACGTGTAACATTGTGCTGTGCTGAGATATGTGGTGTTGGCAGCAGTGTGTGCCCTGCTGTGAGATATGACGCAGAAGGCCAAGGTGTGCACTTCATTCTAATGTACATTTCGTCTCTGATAAGAGAACAACTCTTACCGGTTTGTGTTTGCCTCCACACGTCAGTACAGTATGTGTAACTAATGCAACCTGCGCTCTCAAACCTGTTTACAAGTGAATCCGCATCACTGAAGATTCCACTCGTCCAGTCAAATTGAAAGTGTTTCAAGATACGTAGTTGAATTGCATTTTTAAAACAGATTTTATGCGTACATTCGTGAAAGTGTGATCGCGTCACAGCATCCGGTTTTTATTAAAGCCAAAGGATCTTATAGCCTATACACTTTGAAAACTGAGGGTCAAGTCCTCTCTTAACTAAGATCTAAGGCTTCCGGTTTTCGGCTGGTCTCAGCCAGTCAACCAGCTACTGAGGATAACTCTCTACAGCGAGGTCGAAACTTGTGACGCGGTGTAAACCGGAAGCCTTAGATCTAAGTTATGACACCGGCCGCGAAAGCTTAAGAGTTAAGAAGTCTCCTCTTACTTGCCCGGTACTTGACGCAGGTTTGTCTTGTTTATAATGGTGCCCTTTAGTTTCTTCAATTCATTATATTTATAAACTGTTTACTTTTTACTAAGTAAAAAATCTTTCGGCTTTAACCGATTCCCCACTCAAGGTGAAGGTTACACTATTCAGTTAAGCGGATTTCTCTACGTCTGTTATTGTTACCTTGGTACTTCATTCATAAGACGGAACATTACCACCGTAAATAAGAAAGAGTGAAAACCACTCCGAATGAGTGAAAATCTAGCCACTCTTGAATGAGAGTGACTGGGTTTCAGCACCCGAAAAGAGTGAAATTTCACTATTTCATAATGGTTTGTACTCCTTCATTTTTTGTGTTTGTTTGGTAATAAATTAAATAGATATTGACATTTTACCGGTTCGTTTTACCAACTAGCTAGTATGCCATATCTCAAAACTATCGGCATGATGTACACACTAATCAAATTATATAATCCAAAAGAAATTCGAGCATGTAAAGTAAGCTATATCAAAACGGTTCTTTAATCTATCACACCAACTTAACTTTTTTCCATAAATTATGGAATTTCTTTAAGGGAAGCCTGTTCAGACCAAAGGTTTATGCGCATATTTATTTCGAGAGAAACACGGACTGTTTCCAAGGCAAGATTTTGTGAATCTTGTAAGGAAATGTTCAAACCCCCTTAACATTAAGACCATGTCTTGTATGTACAATTTGGAAACAACAAAATGTAATTTAACAAAATGTTATTTAACAAAATGTAATTTAACAAAATGTTATTTAACAAAATGTAATTTAACAAAATGTAATTTAGAGACAGGGGCAAATCTTCATACCCACAATACGAAATAGCTTCGCACGCCAATCAATTACGAAATAGCACATATATGATCAATTTCCCTGTGTAGTGGGAGTTAGAATGTACAATAAACTACCTCAAAATATTAGATCAGAAACTGATTCAAAGGAATCAAAAGAAAACTAAAACAATACATACTGAACGAATTATTTTATACTGTAAATGAGTTCATTGATAGTTCAAGTTAAATATTCATTTTTAAGATAAGGCTTATTATAACTGTTACTAGATTAATAGAATCATTTGGCCAAACCTGGTACCGGGGGTTTTATCATTTTAAAATGTAGTATGTTAAAACTAGCTTTAACGAATCAAGTGTCAACACAACCGAAATATTGTACAATGACCTAAATAAAATGTTCCACACATCCTTTTACTACATTTTGAGAGGTTTTTCATATTCTATCTATTCCACTATTTTGTCATAAATTAGTATAGCCTTTTACTTTGGTTATACTAAAGTCGTCAAATTAAGTATTTCGTTCAAGATAAAACTTAAATACCCAAATGATCCTTCACAGTTTCACCTCCAACACCTGGACATAACTCAGACCTACAATGATTTATTGGGGACCTCCAGACACTAAACATTTCGGATTTGAGGGACACAACTCAGATTTTGGTGACCAAGTCGTTAAAAATTCGCTACCGGTGTGGTAGGGCGTGGTGGGCGCAATTTATGGAACGGGCCGTAAAAGCCAATCATAAAGCCAAATGAGGTCCTGGAAAGGTGTTAAGCGTTATGACTCAAGTTAGTGCCCAAAGAGCAGCTACCGTGCTAAGTCGTCTGGCCGCAAGTAATGTTGCATTTTAATCAAAAGTTACCTTCAAACTTTAACTAAGAAAATTTATCGTCATGGAGATATTATTTTGTTTTGTATATACGAGTTTATTTCACTATAGTCTTCATTAATTTTATAACAAAAAATAATTCGAAATACTTTTAGGAGTTTCTGATAAGCAACTAATATGGTCACTATGACATATGCGGTAGATAATCAAACAAATAGTTTTGGTTGTATTCCCCATAAGGGTAGAAACTTATAAACAGGATACCCAACATTAACCTCTTGAGGATTACATAGGGATTACTCCTTTGAGCATAATTATTATCAATAATAATTATTGATAAAGATTACGCCTGACTACTTACTGATTACTTTATCTTGTAATTTAAAATTAAATACTGCTTGTCCAAGAAGGTTGAATTGAACACAGTATTCCTACACTTGGACCCTTTACATTTCCCATAGATACTCGTACTTTAGTAAATATGCACGTTTAGGCTACATAATCAAAACCTGTACTTTAAAGGTTCACAGAAATTAAAGTCATGACAAACGATGGTTTAAAATACGTCGTACGTGACTCAGCAAAAGTAAAATTAAATTTAATAACAATATATTTTTGGCCACGGTCAAAGCTTTTGTACCAAATGCATTCTCAGAACAGAGGGACCACGTGTTTTGTGCACGTGTTTTTAAGTGCACTTCAACGTCATAACGACTCTTAAAAGCAACAAGTCTTTTAAAGTGCTCAGAACCATTGCCCCTCGATGTGATTTAGGTGGAAGGTCCATATACGCGTCACCCATGGTTACAATTCAAGAGGAAAGGATAATTTGCAGATTATACAGCATGGAACAGTCCATTTTGAGTGATTACCCGTAATGGTAAGTATACATTTCTTTAGCCACCTTCCTATACATGAAAATTAAAATTAAAAACATTGTTTTCAAATCTAGAATGAAACATTAATTTTGATAAAAGCATTTATTACTCGGAGAAACCCTCCAATAACTCATTTCATTAAGATTTAGCTGAGATCCACCCACTTTACATTACAATAAAAACAAGGACTGATATTATGGGTTAAAGGTAGGATACATACGAGTAGAATGAAGGTAATTAATATGAATGTACCATTTTACTTGTTTTTGTGCTTCCTTTTGATTTTCTTTTTGGTACTCAATGTCGTAGTTGTCTATAGCAAATAAATAATAATATTTATTATCAAGGTTGGTCGGTCCGTATAACGTTAATTGTCTGTAATTATTTGCTTTCAAATGTACACAACTTACTAATATTATTGTTATTCTGCTAAGTAGCTAGGAATGCGTGCCCAACTCTGGTAGAGAGTATGGTAATAGCTTGTGTTACCTTTTTAAGTAATGTATGATGTTATAATATACATGTCAGGACTGAAAAATTGCTGAATCAACAGTCAACTCAACCATTTTTACGTTTTGTTTGGAATCAATGATCTTTCTTTAGCTCAAGTAGCTTAAAATAATTTAAAATAAAAAATTTGGTCTGTTTGAAGTATTATGAAATATAGTTTAATCATCTTAAAAACGGATCCATGGGCTAGCTCCACCAAAATGAACGGTACCTGCCTAGTGATCCAACTAGAGCTCTCTAGCGGTGACTGATACAATCTAGTCTAGAGTCTAGATCAGAGTCTCTAAACCACGAGCTGAACCCCTCATGATCAAAGCGGTCAGTGAAGCAACACATCACACGTTTCAGCTAAATCCCTGAACAAGCTTGACGAATTTACGACGAAATCATCTGATATGAATCTCTCCTTTGATCAAATCTTTCTTGCGATTCAGATTCTGATCCCGCGAGAAGTTTATAGTACGAGTTCTTTGTCTGAATGAATTCCATTCATCGGTGTTTTTACACCTTTAGAAAATGAATTCAAACGACGTCTCCAGAGGTGGGTTTTACTGTAACAAGATCGTTGATTGGTTTGTTAAGATTCGTTCGAGTAGTAAATCGTTCACTTTGTGGGCTATCGTGGTTTGTGTTCCGTCTGAAACAGAACAAACAAGTTCATTCCCTGTTTAAGAAGCCTAGGTTCCGACTATGACAACTCACATGGGTTTTACCACCGCTGTCGTCAGGTTTCAGCTTAGTTAAACTACGTTCAATTTTGTTATGTTACACAGACGGATATTTCAACAAAAAGTATAAACGTAAAAGTACAAATATAAACGTAAATTGAATGTAAAACCTGAAAGCGAAGAAGCTTGTTTGGAAGAAAAAGCTGCGTCGTTTTTATTTAAAACAAGTCAAGTCACTACGACTGACCACAAAGTTACTTTTGTTCGTTAGGGTCGCGTGTTTTTAAAACATACTCACTTACCACCCCACATGACATTTCACGCGTTAGTTATGTAAATATCCGTTTCAGTCTTCTATCACCTTTTCGTAATGTTATTCATGAGTTGAGTAACTGAATTCAAACAGCTTTAGTTCCGATCAATTTAAAAGCAAAGCATCTGTTATAGCGGAAATGACAAACACTGAATCTAATCTTTATTTAGTACATATAAATGTATATGCGTTGAGAAACTTTCAATAACCTGTCAGCATTAGTGTAAAATATTGTGAGGTCGATCAAAGCTTTTCTCCACAGAAAGGCGGTTTGAATAGGAATTGTAATATTTCCTATATAAACGCGATGACAGTTAGTTGAGTTTAGAAGATATATGGAGAATGAGGAATAAGCGTTTGTAGCCAGAGCTTTTACCGCTGTTGGGAAACTACTATTGAACACTTGGAGGGGGAATTTTATGAAACCACAACGTTATTCGCTTAAGCTTTTCACTTACTAAAGATAGTATTATAGACATTCGTTTGTCGTAACAAACCTGTTTACCGGCCTAATTCATGTGTAATATAGAATATAATAATCGTTACTAACGAGGACAACTTTTCACAGTCACGTAAATCAGTCAGTACTTAAATAATTGGTGTAAGTACAAATTTATGATTGAAATGCTTAAAGTAACTAGTGCTTTTCTTCGATATAATCATATGTAGGAATTACACAGTATTTAAAAATGTTCAAAGTACACCAAGCAAGAACACGCATCAGCTTCTGGTGCACATTCCCAAAATATGTATATACTCAAAGCTTATACTTCGATATATTTACTTCAAATCTAGACTCAGAACTTTCCGTTTGAAATATTCCCTAACGATATAAGAAACATTAAAACCAACCTTTCAACAATTGCTTGCTCTATGATATCCCACCCTACATCATCGTTTAACCTGTCGTTCTGCTCATGTCACCGTAGGAGAGCCCCAACAACAAAACTATTTATCATTAGATTAGGGTGACGTTAGGTTCTATAGTTAAGGTCACTCTAGATGATCAACACTGGCGATACAATACATCCTTCTGTTTGTTCTTCTCGTGTCCAGTTGACAGCAGGTGTAGAAGGAGGGTGATCCATCATAGCCTCTCTATGTCCTGGTGAACTCAAGGACCTCCTGGTCTACTCTAGTGGTCTGTCGAGCTTCTTCGCGTGACCTAATCGTTAGTCACAAACATAAGCTCTTTCTTACGTGATTTAATAATCTAACAAATATTTTGTAGTAATATTTCTTGTTTAATTTATTCTGGTTTTCAAGCACAGTTTTAACAGAAAACTGCAAAGTGGATATCACGCACTTAAGAGTATTTGATCAAATGTTCATACTAAAACTCAACCATAATAAGCTTGGTTATTTTAAACATGACTATGAGTTCATGACATCAATCATCGAAACCTTAGTGGTCTACTTCCAAATAAGTTAAATTATATAAAACATTACAGACTAATGTTTTAAAGGTTTTGTGCTTTAGCATGCTTTATTCACTGGGAATTTAAATTAATACTATGCAGGTAACTAAAGATGTTTCGCGAAATAAAGATTTCTCAATTATAAATGTTTTCATGTAATTGATTTTTTTGGGAAGAATTTCATTCTCAGAAGTTAGTTTTTCATTTCTTTTAACTTCTTAAAGAAACAAAATGTTCTACCAAAAAATCGTTAAAAGAGGGGTTTGCAAGACTAATACGAGTATAACAAATAAACAAACATAACATTAAAACTAGAACTTTAAAAAGAAAGTTGAATCTTTAGCGCTCCCTTGTCGAATTAGTATTGCACGTCTATGATGGCACAAATTCAACCCCAGTTACCATAACATCTTGTTATATTTCTTTGCGATAACGCTAGGTAAAGGTCGAAGTTGTGTGGTAGAAAGGGCTTTGTAGTCCTAATTTCATCTCATCAATTGAGACAATATTTTTACAAACAAATTAAACCCACTGATTATTCTGTTAAATTATTAAAAATCGTTGACTATGAACATTGGTTAGCTAAGCTTGTGACCAGGTTTCGTAAAAAATAACTTGATTGTCTATGAGGCAATGGGTGATTGCCCTCAGGTCTACTATAACTTCCATTTAATAATAAGTTCCATAATTTCATTACTAAGTTCAATAGTATGTTTTCACAGTAACTGTTTGCTCAGTATGATTTCAAATTAAACCGTGTTAATTGAAATTTATATCAACATAGTTTTGTTCATTTCGGAGAACTCACTGTTTGACCAAGTAGTTACAGTATTTACTCAAGTATTAATGAAATGTGGCTAGTTGCTTAATTGGAAACTTAACTAGGAAACTATTGCTTTAACCAAAACAGTAGGTTATATTAATTGTTTATTTATTGCTACTTGTGGTTCCCACTTCTTAAACATTTCAAATTGATACTATAGTTGGTATCCAAGTTGATATGAAAGGGACTGTAAACAAAAAATATAGGTTAACCCCCGTTTGTACAGCTCTGGACGAAGAAAAAGTCATATCAAAAAGAATTATTACTTATCAACAGTTATAAAAAACAAATATTTACCTTTTACACATATTTATAAGTACGTTCAATAAAGGTGCAACTCGCAACACTGAGAGAAACCTACAAGCGCTATAGATAATTGAATGTAAAATTTCCATTTGAAGAGGAGATATTTACATACACGTCGCTTAAACAAGTTGCTAACAATATAAGCTCCTCGTAGCGCGCCGGCTGAATTACTGTGTGCAAATTGTTGTGGTGTTAGTTACAAATGGGTTCACACTTGAGTTATGGGAGTTTAAAAAGGCCACCGGCCATCTTCCTAATGGGCCGTCGTCACCTCGCTTACAGAGTAATTCATTGTATCTGACACACTCTGTATAACACATTGCTTCTCCGACACAATTGATGACAATGCTCGTGAGAACACTGAGTGGTTTTCTATCAAAACTTACTTGCTGTTTAGAAGTAATTTTCCTTGTGGGTTGTGTATACAGCATGGTATAGAAATAAGCTTAGCAATGTTTATAGAATCAAATTTAGTTTAAAACAAACAGGTTGTTAGTAATTATAACCCCAAATATCCTTAAGCTATGATTTCTAAGGTTGCGATGGACGCTATATTACAACCATAATGTGACGGTGTAGATTTTTTTCAGTGTTAATATAGGAGTGTTTTCCAAGAGAGCGGTGGTCGCTCCCATGTATTTTTATGTACGTAAGTTGTGGAATATGTACGCTTAACGTTCAACTGTAGAGTTCGCACAACAGGACATGTGAACTTGCCCCTGTGTCCCATCACTAAAAACCACACCTCTTTCCTGGGGTCTTTTTTCAATAATGGACAGATTAGGAAACCACCAAACAGTATTACTTCCTGGTCTGTCGAGGTTTAAACATCACCTTCCGTTCATAAGCGTCCAGCTATTATCCTCTTCATATATCCTTCAGCTGTGCTAGTTTGATTTTAATTGAAAGATGAAGGCCTCGATGCGTTTTCATTTTTCGTCTACTTCTAGAATCTGGCCAACAAAGTTTTCTGCTGAAACATCTACTCCGAGATATTGCTACTCCCATACATAAACCAAATGCATCGTAATACTACGGCCGTAATATAGCGGTGGCCACTTTTCTATAAAACCATAGCTTTAGCAAAGACGTCTGGTTTAATAAATGTTTAAAAAATTGACACACAATTTATGTTTTTTTATTATATTACAAACTTAATGTCTCAACCGCAAACTACTAAACTTAAAGCTTAAGTGTTCATTATGGCTAAAGCCTAATCAAATATTGACAACTGACCTACCTACCTGTAGGTTTAGTTTTAACTTACACTTAAAGTAGTTTACGAGTGTAACAATGACACAAAGAGATTATAGAAAGTGTGTGCTAAATAGCTGTTGAACACTACACGCGTTCAAACACGGTTCCTAGAAATCCTACACATAGAGGCGACTGTTTCAAAGCCTAACCTATATTCCTGATAAGCCGCTTTCAGGTATGTCAATAGATACTCCACACCTGAAAAGACCATCGGCCAAGAGGGATTCTCTAAATCTCATGAATACAAGCGTGTTGAAATAGACCCAACGTCTTATTTAAGATTTTCATATTAGTGTTTAAGTAATGGTTTCACCGCGGCTGACGTGGGTGAAGATAATAAGGTTGGAGGTGTATTAGCCCAAGAACGGGCAGGAGGCCAATACAGAAGGTTCAAACTAGTTTGGTCCTTCATACGATAAAGAAACCCCTTCATAGTACGGTAAAATATTCACGAATAATAAGGTTTCTTCTTAATATAAAATATATACAAGCTTCCGCATGTAGATATATTTTAATCCTTTAACTAAGTATTGATTATTATAAATAAAAGTTAGGGTGGGTCAAAGTAAGATTACAGAAACTGTAGGGCTCGCTAGGTGGTCTGCCTGACTTGCCGGAGGCCCTGTTTGATTTAGACATCACTTTTCTGTGTCTGTCTACTTGTCTGCTACGGCATTAACCAACTGACGGCAGGACTACATTCTTGTAAGTCACACCGACCATATTCCTCTTACTACCGGAGTTTTAACAACTTTCACACAACTCTATGTACTGGATGGTATTCAAGCTTATCGGATCACGAAACGTTTCAAATGTTGACGTTTAAGATTGTTTCAATTTGTCTTTAATAGGTATGAAAAAAGTTTTTAGCGTTTAGCTGTCAAATTGGAAATACTAAGAATAACCTGATGAACAGATATAAAATAAAATCGAGAATACACAGAAAGCATAAACAGAATTGTTTGTTGCTTTTAATGTACAATCTTAAATTTCAGTTCTAGCTTTCTCAAAACCATAAACCATAGAAATAGAAACGTTGAAACCATGTGTTTTATAACATACTTGTACGCTAAATTAAACTAAGCAAAATAATAATTCGAAATTTCAACTACGTCTTCATTTGATGAATATGTTGGCTTGGTTGTATACCGTGTCCTTGACTTGTGTTATAATTAAAACTACGTATTTATATGTTGTGCGTAAACAATTGCGTGCCAACAAAATATTTCAGTAAAAAAACTTTTATTTTACGTATGTGACTTTAATTATAAAATATCTGTTTGATTACAGTTTGACCAGTATACTCCCTAAAAAGCGCAAAATTCAAGATGTCTCAAGAAAAGTTAAAAATACTCAGCACTTCATGGCCTTGAATAAAAACATCGCAAATTATGTTCACATTTGTGTCTGTTAGAAAGGTGTCGTCTGCCTGACGATCTGTAGGTATATGACACAATGCTGTGGAGGAGGTCTGCCTATAGCTTGACAAGCTCACTGCAACATGTCAGTGGATGTGTGTAAAGTTGTCAGTTTACGCAGTCCTGCCTCCTGGCTCCACAGATGAGAGCCGTGTGTGGCCCGAGACAGGCGTGGCGAACCCGAGATGTTTGGACATTTAGGGAACGAAAATGCAATTTGTAGTTTATTTGTAAGATAACTTAACAAAATCCATGAGCCTATGCAGCCTTTAAGGTTACCCTAGTGACAAATTAACTAGAACTTACTACGACTGTTAATTGAAGCGGAGTTCGAGCCTGAGAACTTATTCCGGCAATGAAATCATTATGAGTTTTTCACGGTAGTACGCTTGTGTACTAATGTAAAGCAAATAGTATATAAACAAACATTTCCGATATTAAAATACCATCATTAAAAGACTTGTACTTAAACTGATTTCCAGAAAATAAATGCATGAACAGCACCAGGATATTGATAACTGCTAACCAGATCATTTCTGGAGTCCTACCTGCTCCTTCAAGAGTTATTCAAAACAACTCAATTTGCATTTTAAGTATAAAATGTATTGTAAATTAAGGATTTTAAAACTTGCAAAAGAGTAAGTGATTTTCGTAAATAATCTTCAGTGATTTACTGGGTGATTCTAAAATAGGGCTTCAACAGACAGTTGTATGGTTTCTATGCGAAACAACTAGTAAATTCCTATACAAGTGGGTTAACGGCCTTTTGTTTGTTCGTTTGCCGCCAGACATTTTGAGATATTATAAATTAGATTTTGAAATATTATACGTTATAATTCGGATGGCCTTACTTAGGTACAAAACTAGTTTAAATGTTAACCGTGGTTGATAAGATGATTAGGGCCTATCATGTAGCTAATAGAAATCCAGATTGTTTCCTTATTTTGATACCTTCAATTATAATCTCAAATCTATTGGGAGTACATATTAATTAAATCTCAAATTTCAAATCTAAGTGTATTGGGAGTATTAATTAAATCTTAGTTCAAAGCATATCCTATGCAAATTTTCATTTCCTGAGGAATTACGAAACTGGACCAAACCAGTTGGCGTGGAAGGTGCGCAAATATTTTGACGATGCGCGCCCACACCTCATTACGGAGCAAACGATCAGTTTAGCCAAGCTTCTCAGCCCTGCCACCGGTCACATGTTCGCTGCGCTCGTTACTCCAGTGATTGATCGTGGCGAGACACCCCTGGTGCTGCAGCAGGGGACTTTACACCTTAGCGACCTTGATCATGGCCGAGAATAACTTGACCTGTCGACCTATATCGCTACACCTCCCATACTCGCAGGTCAGTGACGCTCTGGTTTGAGCTGTGTGCAGCTTGCGTCGCACACATAATTTGCACCTGTAATTTATGTATATATGAAAGATGTTAAATACATACAATAGAATGAAAGCGACACGGTGGCTTGGTTTGGTAGATTAAGCAGGCTCCTATTTTTCGTTCGATTTGGGCCCCAACTACTGTATTCATGTTTGAACATGTTTAAACAAACGTGTAATAAAGAAGTTGTATGGGTAAGTCATTAATAACCATAAACCTTCATAAATATGATTGTTAATAATGTTGCAAGCTTTAGACGTTTGGCAGGCAGGGTTTAGGGTAGCGGGGCTAGGTTAGGTGGGTTACGTTACGTTAGCTTATATCAGGTAAGGTTTCGATAGCCTCTCAGCTAGCCTTATTGCATTCACAATTCTAATAAGATTTAGAGGAGGGAATTAGTATAACCGCAACACACTTACGATTCATCTTTGATTTGAAAGTAAAAACACTGCATTTGAGATAAATTGCTTTTAGAGAAGGTTTTCAACGCAAACAGCACGCAGTGTTTTAAAATCTAAAACTAAAAGTATTTTAATTTTGAATAGTACTACTTAAATTAAATTATTATTTAGCCTACAGGTTTGTTTGGTTAAAGATTATATCTTTGAAGTTGAAAGGTCTTGAGAACACTTTAATATCGGAGTTTTTTATATTATATTAACATTGTTATCTTTGTTCAACCTTTGGATGGAGAATTAAAACCATATTGTCTTGTCATCAACTCCAAATTGAGATTTTGCTTAATTTTCCTGTTTTGTTTCATTACCATTGATAACATGACATTCGAAACTATGTTTCATTTAGCATGGCACTGTTTTACTGAACAGGTTATATAAATTCCAGCTCGACAAAGGTCAAACACAATCAGCATAACAACACCTCCTGGCCAACCCAGAAACAACTTTATTCTCACCTCAGCTTTGATAGACTGAGGGAATCGAAAGCTGTTAAACACCATCGCCACCCAACACGCCAGTGAAATATGTAACACAAACTTGCGCCCAAAATTATTTATTGGCATTACCCGGAGGAAACTGCGATGTGTGTCGACTCATGTTGAATTTCAAATTTGAGAAGTTTTCAGGATTAGGTAGGAGACAGGCACATCAGTAACCGGCCTACTCTGCCCACACCCGCAGTTTTGGACAGAGGGTCCGGCGGCGGCGCCCGAATCTCAAATCACCCGCCCACCTGGTGTTCCCACTGTATCATCCTGTTCCCGCCGTAGGATGATCCGGGCATTGGGGATCAAGTCTGCGGCGCTGCTTTGATCCCTATCAGTCTCTCTGAGTAGGACATCTTATCTTTTACTGGTATTAGGAGTTCGTTTCCGTGTTTTGTAATATGTTGACACCTGTTTTAACATTAGTTTACTTCACATATACTTATCCTTGTATTATATACAAAGTATTATCAAAGTATTATCAAACTAGTTTGATGATGGAAGTTTAAATTACAGTTAAATTATAGTAGTCAAATATGGTTACTGCACATTTGTATTTTTTCATTATGTTACAGTTAAACGCAGCAAAAACTCGTTGCTCTTGCTTATGGAAAACCAGTTACATGAAAAAAACGAGTCAATATGAAAAACTCAACAACGGAAACGCACACTGATTGAATACGCCGTGTAACCATTCAACAACGCGGCTTTGTTATTTGACACTCAACAAATATTTCACTGATTTATTGAAAGTAATGTTTCCTATAGAAACAAATTCTTTCTTTTCTGTTTCCTTACAACTTTCACAAGGTAGTGATAGTAAAAGGGGGGTCAAAGGTGATTTTATTCTTGTTTACGTGCCTTTATAACTTATGTCTTTAAATTCACATAAATTTGTAAAAAAGTGTTTGAATTATTCTAGGTTGAATGTTTCATACAACTAAGAAATAATTATTGATCAAGTAGACATTTTACGAAAGGTTATTTTTACTTGTTCAAGGGTACATTCTTAAAGTCCAGAGTTAAAGTTTAAAAACCTTGTTCATTATACTTGTGATTTATTGACAGTGACAATTCCAATAGAAATAAAATGAAACCCTACCCTCAAATACATTTTCAAAAACCACATGGAAATACCTTAGCAAGTCAGCAGATACTATAAGTGATTTTTAAGCTATTTTATGTGTTAACTAATGAAACATTTCTAAAAGGCTATAAGCAAGGATCAATTTTCTTACAGAAAAAATGTAATACCCTTCGATTCAAAGCCTATTGACACGTAAACTGTAATTAAACCACCATAGTGTTATGAGATGAGAGGCTATTTGTGAGATCACTTAATTCCGTTGTTAATTCACCTCGTGGTACCTTAACAACAGGCTAAAGGTCACACCGAAATACATTGAACGATAGTTGATAATCTCACGGACCATCACGTTGCATCTCTCTTGCCTGAGACCCTTTTCAATCAAGGCTTGGACTAAACTCATCTTAAGTCCTTGTCCTGAAGGACCAAAACGTAAGTCTCCCTTTGTTCGTTGGATCGAAAGCGTTTTAGAATCTAACAATATATCAATTTGCTACGTTACATTACGAAATGTATAACGTTTTATACAGTATTTTGTTTTAATAAGACGATGAAATAGCATATAATACTTGACACTAATATTATCTATTCTGTGTTTCTTATACTCGTTAACTCTCACATACCCGTCCCAATTGCAAGGTAAAAAGTTTGTCATACTCAGTCAAGAACAATGTGCTTCAGTATTTAAGGTGTATGGCAAAGTAAAAGTTCAAACTACTATTATCTTAATTAAAATTACGTCTGAAAAGGTTAAAAGTGGGTAACAATGAGTAAGTACGATAAAAAATAATACAAAAAGAAAGAGAGTTTCACAAAGAAAGAGCAGGTTTCATATACTAATACAGAAACTATAAATAAGCCAATAATTAGTTTCCCTAGATATAGCAAAGAAGAAATTATTGTTATTATTGTATCAGCTTATCACTTGTAGTCTGTTTGTTATCACACTCACGTCCTTAGAAAACGACAACTCCTCAAGAAAAGTTTTTTTGTTTTTAAAAGTTTGCTAAATGTGAACCAATAGTTCAAGTGCAACTACGCTTTCACAAACAGATTTAATACACATCCGCCTTGTCAAAACAAATGAACGGTATTACAATAAAATTTTCATAACAAGTTACAACAAGCCTATGACGAGTTCAAACATTCCTCAACTACACTGTTCTAAACCATTGGATGGCGCGAGGAAGAGAAGATGATCACACTTTTTAGCATTGGCTCTCTTGGTCACCAGACGTAATACCTTGCGATTCTTATCTTTGGGAACTTTTAAAAGATAAGGCAATATTTACCAGCTGCCATTCAGGAACTCAGGGTTCGAATAACGGAAGCAGTAGACTCCATCACCCCAGTTACTTTGTCTCTCGTACGGCAAGAAATTGACTAAAGCTTCGACGTGTGTGCCGTGCTACATGTGGTGCACATATAGAATGTACAACACCACAATAACATAAAGTTTAGACCTTCCTCTTTGTGTCTAATTGAACTAGCACTATCAAATATAGTTTGTCTGTAATAATGATATTAATTTTTTTTTTATTTTGAAACGCCCTGTATACACTAAAGTTTAAGTAAATGTTGCGAATATTTTTCATTGAGTTTAAAATCATTGAAAAGTAATGTCATATTTAAATTTTTTTCCAAATGCATAACACTGATGATTAAAATAATTACTAGGTCCTATGATACAATTATTCGTACACAGCTGATATCTTGCTCAAAATATGTTGACTAAGTCACAACGTAATAAACACATGATCAGGTTTTAGATGCACTATAAAATCCAATACGTGTAAGGTCTGATCCAATCTAACGTGATATAAAAGTAGATCAGCTCTTGTAGTCTGTGACCCGTGAAATTAGATTCTATTCATGGACGATGGCTTTGGAACTAAATCTTTGAACTTTACATGAATTCATTTGTAGTTAGACTATGTTTACAAGTATCGAATGAAACCCTACAGCTGACTTCTTTGGAACGATCTAAGTAACTACTTATGATGTACAAGCGTATTAAATATTAAATTTTTAAATTGAAAAATAAATTTGCAATCGGAGAAGGAAACAACACTGAATTTCCTAAAGGGTTGTTTTCTGTTAACTTTTGTCAAGGAATAAAAAGATCTTTAATACAAGTTCGCATTTAATACACTCCTGGACAACATTTACACTGGTAAAATTACCAATTACTTTTCATAGTTGAACTATATTGCATATTTCTTTGTTGCTGATTACTCAAATCAAATTTTTACCTGCATTCAGCCAAAATATGTCCAATTTTAAAATAAAAGACAGAAGATACAAATTCAGAAAAAAACATAAATTGATGTGTTAATTTTGTTTTGGAGTGTATATTGACGTGTTCAAAATATCCGAAAATAAGACATATGGAACGTTACATTTTTATGGGGAAAACACATACGAGCCTTTGAAGTGTCCATCTGTTCATTAATGAAAAGGTTGTTTACAAAAGAACATTGATGTGGGTACAGTATTTCAAAAATTACATGTTTTGGGTTATTTCCAAAAGTACATGTTTTGGGCCGCCATGTATTTTGTCAACAGGTGTGAGTCGAGTGGTCTGTACTCATTAGGTCGGCTATTAGTAGGCCTGCGCTTGAGCGCTTGAGCGCTTGAGGTGAGAGGTGTCAACAGATCGCGCTGTTGTTCCAGCGTAGCGGCAGCATCTGTAGAACAATCTCTCTGTTTGATGTCCTCTCCAGCGACAGACTAGGAAAACATCTCAACATTCTTCACACGTGAGAAGTGAGAAGCTCATCTACAGTAGTGAGGTTCAAAATAACTTTCAATAACAATGTTAATACTGAGAGTTTACAGTTAAGCTGATTCACAGACACAGCGCCATCTAAGCTAGGTAGACGTTTTCTTGGAAAAGCTATTTATATTAGTTGTTATGCACGCGCATCGTCAAATAGCCTGGGTTCTTAGGAGAAGTGTTTGCCAGCTGATGTTTCTCTCACCTCGTTGGAAATTATATCTTCCAAGAATGGGAATATTAGCAACTTGTATATATCACCAAAATAATAGTTCAGCTCTTGTACGTGAAATCCAAACATTTGGAAACAAATTGTTAAAATGGTTTAAGAAAAATAAAGATCTTCTAATTTAAATATCGACGGTGAATTATAAGTTGTATGTTTTGTTGTAAGCCCTCTTGACTTGAAGACTAACAGAGCTTATAACAAACAAACACAACGATGAGAAGAGTGTCTAAGAAAATAAGCATAGAAGATCAAAACAATGTTTACAACACAGTTCGGGGAAATAATCAATGGTATCGATTACAAAGAGAGAGATTACAGCTTAACACTTTCATTGCTATCATGTTAAAGCATGAATATTGCATTTGGTTACATGCAAATTGCAAAGTGCCAATATAGGCACCCGTAGCCGTGATAACAAAATTCTACTCTTCAAATACTTTAGTAACATTTTTATACAGAATATTTGTTTCCACACGTTAAGGGTACTGTGGTTTCAATCAAATAGTATATGCGTTAGGTACTTTTATCTTTTCGAGAATAGTAGATATGATTAAGACTGATATTTTCTGCTATAGTTTTAATTTACTGTTATGGAAACCAAACAAGGGCTGGCCAAAGGATATGTGGCACGTAATGTTAACATATAGCCAACCATTTTTCAAAACATTACAAAATAAACAAAATTTGGTTATTAGCTCAGTGGCAGTTCTATTGTATGTTATTTTAGGATTAGAAAAACTTGTCTGGTTCTATTTACGCGTACAATGTTAGTCCAAGGCCGCTTAAGATTAAATATACCCTTAATCATTTCTCACTCTGTTATATTTCCAATTACTAAAATCATGATGTGTAAAACATGACACAAGGTTTTAGAATCAACACAGACGCAGCGTAATTGCAGGTTGTCCGAGTTTATAAATATGAAACAGACAACCTGCGAGTGAATAAAGTACTCAATCAAAGTTGTCACAACGAATCACCTGCATTGAGTTCTTCGATTCGAATTTCCATTGATTGAGCTTTTTGGTTTACATTATCAATTTTAAGTTAACTTAAACAAAACCTTACGTTTGATAGTCGTGTCTTGTTATGTATTTGCTATGAGTAAGTCTATCGAAAAAGGGGAAATCATGCGTAGAGGCCGTTCACCTTAGGTTGCTAAATTAAAAGGTTGCAAAACTGCACGATGAAAATACGATTGTAGTCAAAAGATTTGTTTTAAATGCAAAAATAACTTCGAAACATTATAATTAAAATAATTGTGCTTTAACTGGCTTAAAGAACTGGCTCAAAAACTACGTAACTTGACGTTGATATAACTACTCACAAAACAAATTATGTAGTTGTCACATTTAAAACTGGCCTAGATATGCATATACTAAGTTTGACCCAGGCCAAAGCCAAGTAGTTACAACTAAAGTATCGCAATTTGATAAAAATGTGGAATTTCTTGATCTAATGTTAAACTAAATAGGTAGTGTGTTTTTTTTTCACACAAGTCACTTAAAGTTCTTGAGACAAAATGGTGCGAAATCACTAGTTGGTTGCTAGTTGAAGAACGATAGGTATATTTTATTTACATTTAAAAAGTCAGCATGCAAACGCTTGGTTGATAATAAATCTAGTGAAAGGTCATAAGTTTAAAGTCCAAATTTCCAATTTATTTGTAACTAAAACTGGTTTCTATTTTACCGGTTTATTGAATAAAAAGCCATTTAACACTAGCTGAAGCCAAGCCCGAGTCCTAATTAAATAATCTTTCTACTGGAGGTTATGAATAATATATGGCCTCACAAGGTAGCATTTAGGGAGACATACAAAACTTTAAATATATCACAACTGGTCATGATGAAATCTTCAAACGCTATTGATTTGATAGTCATTTACGGTAGATTAATGTGTCAAAAACCAAACGTGTGGATGGTTTTATTCCGCACTAGCGATTTCCATTATTTAAAATCCAACCACTCAAACCCACGCTCGAGCTCAATCAGAGGGCATTCAAAATTAACACTCAATTCGTCTTTGAACATCAGCCCTTGGTATTTATATTATTTTAGTATAAAAATCATGACATATAGAAATTAGATTTTGTATAAGAAGGTCTACTTTCGTCTTAAATATCAACTTTCTACAATCCTAAGTGGTTCACTAGGATAAAATAAAATTCACAGATTAGAAATCAGGTAACATCTAATCTGCATGGCCGGGTTAAAACTAAGCAAGCTGTCCTGATGCATTGAAGATGCCCCAAGCCCTCCAAAATGAAATAACATTTACATTGGTCTAAGAAATAAAAACATCGAGCCACCTGGTGTATGAGTGGACGATGATTTTTCAATACAGTATGTACAAAGTCTACAAAACTCCTTGGGCTGCACATTTATCAAGGGTTGACCTGGGATTTCCAAATTGAGCATGTTTTTACCAAGGTTACGTCAGGTATTTATGCTCTACAGTCTCAAAAAGTTGTGCACAAAGTATGTGTTAGGAACCGCTTACTTTGGCCTGATTCCTCCTCATCTATCCTGTGGAATTCAACTTTGGGGTAGCTGTGATAATTACAAATTAGAAAAACTTGTTATATTTCAAAAAACTTGCTATAACTCGCATTATTAAACACTTAAAAGTAGAGATTCTTGTAAGAATGCATTTAGGGAACCAAATGTTTTGACTTTACCTTACCTCTACTTGTTTGGAACAGCTTGATTTTGCCGGCCAAAGTATAACCTGTCGAAAGGCATAAATATACATGATCATAACACTAGAGGTAAAGATGAACTAGGAATTTAGTTACACTGAATTCTTGTCTTTAAACATTTGCCAATTCGATTTGGAGTCAAAACTGTCAACGAACTGTCAAAAATAAAAACCATAAATATTCTTCAAAGTTTCAAACAACAATTAAATAAGTAAGTGAAACAATTTTATTCGATTGAAGAATTTTTATCAATCTGTGGGAAAAAATAATATTTAGGCCAATAGTTTTTATTATTAGACAACTAAATTGACATATATGGAAAGGAATATGTAGGGGCCTATCTTAGAAAGGGTATGAAATTTGGAATGACGTGAGATCCACTTAGGCCCTTTCCTGGCTCAGCCTCTAGTCCTCAAGTTGTCGAGGAGAAGCGAGCACTGCTGGAGTGTCCTTGAGTAAAATTGTTCACAACAGCTCTTCACCCTTTGTTGAATATGCAATTAGCCCGTCTTAGCATTGCAATTGAGAAATTCATTACTCGCTGCAATTTTGAACAAAGTTCTTTAGTGGTCCTTTCTTTAATTAACTGCAAAACCCATCTATTGTTTTTTTTAATTAATTTGTTTTGAAATAGGTTATTTTGCACGTACCGTATTGTACGCGCTAAGTTTTCAAACGTGTCTTCCATAAAATGAAAACACATTCAGTATTTAAATAATAGCTTTATCGTGTTATTAGTTGTTTGTGTCTGTGCATATTTATGGTATCCAAACTTAACCCAATAAGATGTCTATCATTGTTGGACAACCACACACATTTAATACAAACTCCATTTCAAACACACAAAAACTTTGCTGCGGATCCTTGTTTTTCGGTTGTGTGGTCTTTTTGGCTCGCTTTTAGATAAGAGATCCTGGTAGAGTCGTATTGTGAGATCTCAGGAGTAGGGGACCACATGATGAGTATAAATAATAAGTTTCGTTTACCTGAAATAATTAATAACTTAGATAGGGCCTAGCTTCGTTAAAAATTATAACTTTTCACCCTCATAACAATTCATTACATTTCAGGCTATAAAAATGTTAACAAATAATTGAGTATGTTTGTAAAAAATACATATGATATGTTTACGACAAAACCGTTACGTACAGAAACAAACCACATCTTTGAAGTTATTTTCTTTTACTCTAGAGACAGTGTAATCCGGCCTTTGAGTATGCTTGGAAATCCAATTCCTAGAGCTCTTCTAAGGATCTAAGTCTTACAAAGAAAGACAGAAGGTATCAGTATGCATCCACCCTTTAAATTAAGCTTTATTTGTAACATGCTTTTAAAACAACTCCAATCTCGTAGCTAGCAGTACAAAAATAACCTTGTTCTTAAATATCAATGATACTTTGGCTAAGAACGTACAGCTACTTGTACATATTAATAATTGTACAGGGTTATTTAAAAAAGGTCCTACTTTCAGAAAACTTCATTTCATTAATTATTACTAAGATTTATATAAAATAAATACTAGTAAAAAGAGCACATTTCAAAGTTTTTCCTCCTTGTTACACGTCTATAAATGCTAATTATGTCCTCCCCTGACTGCTCAGCAAACACCTAGCCAACAATATTATATAGTTTCTTCCCTTACTTCACGAAGAAAATATTGATTTATGACATTGACTGCAGCTCTGATACGGTTCCGCAGGTCAACTACTTGTCTTGGCAGAAGCAGTACGTAAACTTTCTCCTTATCACAGCCACAGAAGAAACAGTCTAAATTACGAATCTACGGCAAAACTCTCGCTGAACTTAAGTGACTAGTTTGTTGAAAATTTAAGAACGAAAAATATCTTGTGTTGAAGGTTAGCCATCTTGTTGATGATAAACAGTTTAAATGACCTCTCAATGTATGTAAACCAAACTTTGGAACTTTTTTAACTACAAGAAACTATTCATGAAGAATTTTTATATAAAAGTAACAAAAGAATGATAGGAAGACATTCTTTTTTATTTGCCCTTTGTATTAATATACAACTTAATACAATAAACTTAATAAATACTCAGTCTTTTAGTAGTTGATACACATTTTAAATCCTCTTAGCACTTTATTTGCACGCCTACAAATAAAGCTCAACACAACGACGCTTTGTATATTTCAAAGATTTAATCCATTAAACCGGATGATTTGTTTGAAAAACATCTACAGAAATGAACATTTCTTCCCTACTTTTGCATAGGATAAACTAAAAGGCTACCTCACAATACCTTGACGCGTTCTGTTTGAAACAAAATGAACTTCAGAAGTCATCAAATCAGTAGTTGTGTTTAGGAATTATTAGAAAGCAACAAATAGATAAGCTGTACAAGTATTCACATTCCTGTTGGTGTATATCAGATCTGGGTTGTAGCCAAGCCAGGTATGACAAGCCGTGATACAGTTTATGACTGAGATTACTGCTGAATCGAGCCCCCTGTTGAGTCCGATCTACGACCTGCCTCAGCACACTACTCAGCTTCTCTAATGTCACACTTCGAACCTAATTGTGACTTTGATTTGATTGTACAGTGGAATTGTTTACTTAAGGGTGTGCCTCAGTGGTCATCTCAGAGAAAGTTTAAATTCGCCTGCACAAGGAAGACAAGACTCCATACACGCACTCGTGACAACTGGTTAATAAAGCACCGCCTTCTTTCAACTGATGCGGCATAACAGCTGTCAAATCAAGTGCTTGCAAGTCGCCGTAAACCATTGCATTAAAGCGTCGCCGCGAAGCTGAGGCGTGCCATTAATAGCTTCAACAAGAATTTATAATTAGGCGACCATGCCTCAAACGGGAAACGCCTAAACATTTGGGTCATCAGGTAGATGCTTTTCTAAGTTATAGTTTAACTACTAAGTTAATTTCTTAAACCGACTAGGATTTGAGAACAAGGAATTTCCGGGCGAGTACAACGGTTTCGTCGTTTTAAATGGGTTGAAAAATTATCGGGAAGAGATAGATGTGTAAGGCAAAACTTTGGAAGCAAAAGTTTGTAATCGACTGACAGCACTAGTCCGTATAATTACTTTGCCTTGCTCTATTTATCCTATTCATTAAAAGTTTTAAGTTGAGTACTTCTAAATAAAGAGCTCTTTTGTAAAACTCTTGTTGGTTGTTATTTATAATTAGCCTTGATAAATAACTATCATGTAACCTACGATAGTTAAAGAACTAATAGGTATTTTTTCGTGACCCGTGCATTCCCCGTGCACTCCGGCCTCAAATACTACAACATGCTGCCGGCTGAGTTGAAAGAAGTACCTTCGTACTCCCGATTTAGTCATAAGTTAAAGTTATTTTTACTGTCTTCAGTTGTTTACAATTATACAGATTTTAACAAACTATGTGCAAGCTATAAAAGATTCTAAATTTTTGCCATGTTAATCTTAACTAATCTAGTTAACAATTCACAATATTTTAAAATTATTTAATTTATATCTAAGTTTATATATTTTTTATCTTAATTTGTATTTTGGCTTTATATTTAATTTGTATTCTGTGCTTTCATATTTAACGTGCTTATGTATATATTGTATATAACAAACTGTAATTAGTTTTGACGAAGCCTTGATGGATGTACTATCTGTTTTTGGCCAATAAAGATATTTATTTATTAAAGCAAGCTTCTTTACAACCCTTCCCACTTGGCATTATAAGAATGAAATTCTACTGGAATGTTTCATTTTTAACTGTATAATATTGGAAATCCTTTTGTTACTTGCGCGATCACACAACTATCAACGTACGGTATCTAATTTTAAACCTGAATATAATATTTAAACATTACAATCTAAATTCAACCTAAACTACAAACTATGACAAACTAAATATTCGAAGGCACAAATAGATGGGCCGGATGGTGGTGTGGTCAGCATAACCACCCGGCAAGTAAGAGACCCTTGTTCGAGTCCCAATTGGGTCACACTTTGTCTACAAATTTCCTTAGTTTTATTTAACATAACATTACATTTGACTGTCATCAAAACAAACATATTTTGTGTAGACAAATAATAGAGCACATAATAAAAACAACAACAACAAAAGAAACTAATGCACCGAAGTAAAACCACCGTTAACAAATAAGGCCTAATTTATACTAATGTAATAGAACCAAATTATTCAAAGGTTCCAGAAGAATTCAGAAATTAATTTATAGTGTAGTATGTTTTATCAACCAGAACTTCTTCTAGTAAGTTTTTAAAATTAATATTCAATTTGTTTAGTTTCTGAAAGATTATTGAACAATTTTATTCCTGAATATTGAGGTAGATTTTCCAACATTTGGAGCCATTTTAAATACCAAATAGAGGAACTTATACCCAATTTTCCAGACTGCTGATTCAAGCTTGTGAAGTTGAACATAAATTGATTTAATTAGCTGAAGGAAGAACTGCTCTTGAATATCAAGTGCGGCTGATTGACTTTGAAGAACACCTTTTGCATAAAGTTAATGAGCAGCAGCTACCAATCATTATTTTGTTCAAGCAATCACTTAGTGAGTAACAAAACCAAACAAGTGTTTGCTTCTTTAAAACCATTTCTATGGAGGTATTCTATTAATTAAACTTCACGCTGATCATTTCCTTATACACTGAATAACACTCTTATATTTATCACGTATGTTAAATTAACTCAATGATAACATTACCTGGAAGGCATTGGATACTGCATGTACACAAATCAAAATGAGTTATAATTGCTAATTACTCCAAGTTACACATAACAACTCATACATGATGATGATTTTGATAGCTTTGAATGTACGAATCACTAAACTACTGAGGCACATTTGAAGCTAGCTGAAGAAAACGAAACCATCATTATTATTTTTATTGAGAAGCATTGGTTTTATCAAAAATAACACAGATTTCAATAAGTTTGACGAAACAAAGTTCGGTTCTCAAAAGGTTCATTTATCAAGCTCAAACCTGGCGCGACCGAGTGTTCTAATTCTCAACAACTTGTTATTTTGGCCCGTCCACGATAATTACATTTGAAAAGGAGCTCCAAGATAAATATCTATCTTCTCAAACTTCTCTTGTTTTATTGGGACATTAATCTCTTCGGAAAACAAGTCCAAGTGAATAAATAAAGTGATCACAGAGCGGCTCCTCTTTCGACGTTCTTAGTATCGTGTGTTTAATTGATTGTTATAGTGTTTACTTTACCCAACACATGTAAAAAAGCAACAAACATTTATTCAAAGAGATTCTTTCAATGTTAAAAAAAACTCTACTGACTGTGGGTATGTAATTTGTCGTTGTAACCGTACGTCTTAACCGTCGGAGTCAACAGCAAAACCTTGATAGTGATGAAAAGCCTTTTATCAATGATCATGCGTGCCAAATTAGTCCCTACAATATATTTTGAAAACCCCGGATTGATTTTGTTTTTAACTAGCCTAGTTCTACGTTTACGTGTTGTTAGAGTATTTAATAACAGATATTTCTGATAAGCCCACAGTTTGTTACATGTCAAAAGTACGCATCTTTTACAGCAGTTTTCAAACACTTCAACAACTCTTAAATGTAGACTAAACCTCACGGATATAGTACTCGTATAAAACATTGAAAAAGCTAGTAAAATACATTCCGCTAAAATCTCGAAGAAAATTTTCTACAATTATACGTCCAAAGTATATGATTACATTATTTTGTTAAGATGTAGGCTAGTGAACAGTTGGAATCACCTAACTCTACTTTTAAATTGCTAAAGGGAATGCAGTATGGTAGGAATTTTCACAATGCACATATGCCTACTACTCAGGTTTATTTCAAAACGCAATACAAAGCACTTCATTTGAGGTGCACATATCATTGTTGTAGAGTTGCACAGTTAATTTCAATTACTGGAAGATTGTAATTTCAATCAACGGGCAAACAACAAGTACAATCGAAATTAAATCCCCATTGATGTACTCTACATATAGCTTATATTGAACATTATCTATCGATATTAGCTTTTCAAATTATATGATCGCTTGTTGAATACAATAACAAATCCACAATAATTTAATCCGTTATAAAATCGGATTAACTCTTATACTATTCGTAATGTAGTTTTAATGTAGTTCGAAATTAATTAAAAACCCATTTAAAATGCAAAAATCCAAAGGATATGACGCAACGGTTGAGTTTGAAATCAACAAAAATAGTTGACTAGTGGAAAGCTAGTCTGTTTGTTTTGTAGGTTTTATCAACTGAAGACAAAATGGTGAAACATTAGAGATAAAACAAGCTAATAAACGATCAATTAAGTGTTCAGACTGGCGGACGGCGAGCGTATCAAGTGTTGAATTAATTATGAGCTGTTAATTTGACAAGAGAGCGCCAGACGTAGACTAAATATAGTTGTAGTGTTGGCCGCGGCTTGGCTCGGCGCTAGTGTCGTGTTGAGGTGTGGAGAGATCAAGGAAGCCGTGGTGACAGTTGTCACAACATCCACAGAGAACTGAGACTCACAGCTGATATATATGTGAGAGCACAGCACGCTAAGTGTTATGGGGAACGGCTGTGGCCTTCTGCGGCCCCTCAATGTCGACATCGAGCATGAGAACGTTTACTCTACCAAGTACCTTGGGAGTTGGGCCTCACTTTCATTATTTGTTTGGTTTGAACTACCTCTGGATACTATAGGCACAGAAGTGTTGTTAATTAAAAGATGTAAACAGGGTGAGTTATTTGTATGAATATACCCTGTAAAATTTTTAATGGATAAAGATAGAAAATTGAAACGCTATCTATACCTATATAGGAAACAAAATTGAACTTTTTAGTCAATGTTACAACTTCGCCTATTTCCTCAAAATGGGATTTTTTGGTCTTTCAACCCAGTAAAAAATGGCAGCTTATTAAAATTAAGGAAAGCTTAATAATGACGTGAGAGTTAAAAATATGGATACACCCAGTTAAGTTGAAAACGGTTAGACAGTTAGAAACAAACATAAAAATCAGAACACCTTCATAGGGTAAAAGTTGAACTTTTTAGTCAATGTTACAACTTCGCCTATTTCCTCAAAATGGGATTTTTGGTCTTTCAACCCAGTAAAAAATGGCAGCTTATTAAAATTAAGGAAAGCTTAATAATGACGTGAGAGTTAAAAATATGGATACACCCAGTTAAGTTGAAAACGGTTAGACAGTTAGAAACAAACATAAAAATCAGAACACCTTCATAGGGGTAAAAGTTGAACTTTTTAGTCTCTGTTAAATTGTTTCCCATCTCCCCAAAATGGTATTTGTGGGAGATAACTCGAAATTTTCATATAGAAACCCCATTTAGGCCTTGGGCACCTTTATTTAAAGGCCTTGGTTAAAGAAAAGAACAGTAGAAATTAGAGCCTTCTATCTAAACCCAGTATAAATCTGTAGCCTCAATTATGTTTTACTCAATTTCAATGAGCCGCCATTTTGTACTGGGGTGAGATAAATGATCTATAGTTACCACTGTTTTTTTCTTTAACCAAGACCTTTCAAATGAGGTGTCACTAAATGGGTCTTGCTGATTGAAGATTTTGACTTGCTCCCCAAAATGTCCCATTTTGAGGAAATGTGCAAAATTGTAATAGTGACTTTAAAGTTCCCTTTTTCCTTATAAGGGTGTCCCGAGTTTCATGTTTTTTGTCTGGGGTTTCCATACTTTTAACTCACACGTCTTTATAAATTTTTCTTAATTTCAATGAGCTGCCAATTTGGACTGGGTTGAGATAAAGAGCTCTAATTTCAACTGTGCTTCTTTTACCAAGGCATTTACAATGAGGAGTCACTTAATGGTTTTATTCTTTAAAGATTTTGAGCAGTCGCCAAATTCCCATTTTAGGGCAATAGGCAGAGTTGTAATATTAAATGAAAAATTCAACTACATAGGTAGGCCTATCCATAGTTTCATTTTTCTATCTTTATTCATTTAAAATTGTACAGGCCTATAAACATCATGTCCTCTTATAATGGTAAAGTTCTCCGATTGTGATTTAAATAAACAATGACTATGGAAAATCATTCAAAAACTAACAATTGCTTTACTTACTATTACACAAAAAGCGTAAATACGGTATGGTTGAAGGGGGAAGGCCCCCTCTAAGATGCTCTACTGCTTGACCTTTGACTATACGTGCTCTAGGGAATAACAAGTACTTGTTTTCTTATCATGCAAAAAAGTTTTATTTTCTGTTTGACAATAATTGTAAAACAAGTAAAAGTGTGATTTGATCAAGTTTGCAACATTGCGAGTGTGTGACCTAGCCGGATCTACGCCAATCGGAGAAGACAATCAAAGCTTGTGTTTTGCTTAAGTAACTGTTCACTTGTTTTGACTCATGTCGGCAAATAATACTGTATTGAATGGTTAAAGAACACTGCGGTAATAGATCAATACTATTTGAACCTTTTAGTTACAGGTTTGGCTATAAAATCATTTTTAGAACCTTGCGAGGACTCTTCAGGTTACATTTGTTCTACTGTTTTCACAAAATTAAGTAAAATCTAGTGAGAACTATGGAATCATGTATTATGTGCGTTTTATGACTTTTTTTAAAACAATTGTCGTTTAGGATTTCATAAAACAAAGTTTCTTCAAGTTAAAACAACGTTAAACAAAAGGTCAAAAAGGTCCAACATTGTAAAGTATAATTAAAATTTTAAAAACGTCGAAGCAAATATTAAAATATTTGGTAAGTCCTAATAAAAGAAGGTTAGCTTCCGAAAGACCCAGTCAACCTAAATAAAACTTAATATTGGCTTAGAAGTTTTTTTTGTATTATATTTAGGATTACAAAATTGCTTCTACACCCCCTGTACTGTAATTAGCCTTTTATTATTGATTAATAATCGACACTTATAACTGCAGTGTCTTATAAACGGCATCCTCCGCATCGTTCTCTTTGTACACCTGTAAAGTATTTCGTAGATACACATTGTACAATATGTAGTACTGTATCCCAATTATATTGAACGACTGTTTCTTCTAGAAAAGAAACCTTTATTGACAAAACTAGCCCAAACCACATCAAACAGAAATGTGTTGAGCGTTATCAAACACTCCCCGCCCCATCTTCCGTTGACAAAAGTAGGATTACCTATGGACGATTGACTGGACACTGTTGACACACAAATTGGTCCTAAGCAAACTTCTCTTGGACGATTCACTAGGGCAAATAAGCGTTGTTGAATGCACACGATGACTCAGCACCCTTGTGTCCAACATATGTACAAACATGGCGGCAACAACAATAACAACATTGAGGGAAGAGTTGCACGTTCCTTACATTCCTTCTACAGAATATTAGCATTCTTCCTCAGCTGCTGAAGCTATTTCCTTTCATTTTTAAAGAAGCAATGAAAGCTGTGGATACAAGGAGCATTGTTTTCTTGAAATCGTCTACACAATTTGTTAGTTTTACTCAGTGTAGACTAAATGAACAAAATCAAGAAATTGAAGATTGTGTTGTAAGTTGCAAACTTGCACAGAGTCCCTGGCGTCAGCACTCACATCCGTGTTATGGACTCAATGGAAATGAGTTGATGTTACAGTAATGGAGTACATAGCTACATAAATGTTGTAGAAACCTTTTTCTGAGGTAAGCTTAAGGCTTTAGTAACTATACTTCCTTAAACTGGTATATAAATTGTAAACATTGATTTATACTTCGTAAAATTGCAAAACTAATAACCAAAAATCATTATAAATGTGAAAGTAGTTATTCGAGTGTGGTCCAGAACTAAACTAATTTAGAGTTTAACCACGTCTTTACTAGAAGAGGGTTTCTTTACCTACTTCTTCTTAGAGATAGTTTACACCTACGAGCCCCATACCAACTAAGCAATTTAATCACAGTCACATAAAAGTGTCACCACGATAATTACCCATAAAACCAATATATTTAATAAGCTACTACGTAACATGCCTGCTATAGGCATGAAAGATTGGAAGGAGAAAGGATTATAAAAGGAAACATTAAACTCTTGATTTTGATGGGTCTTCAGCCTATCAGAATCACTTTAAAAGAAACCTTGGGTTTTCTTTAACAGTTAAACCGCTCCCTTCATATACAGTCATGCAATCAATTTCAATAATCATTCAATTAAATATTATATAGCCAATGTATAAAATCCTTCTGTATATATTGGCTTTTTGAAGTTATAAATTAGTATTATTATTATAATATGCGAATGAGAATCACAAAACAGGGATACTTGTATTATGTATAATTATGGTGTTGGAACAAACATAGCACCTTTATAATGTGTTGGTTTTTTTGCAACCGGTTTCGGACCTTGTCCATTTTCCTAGCAGCCTTACAAGTATTGAAATATAAGTATTTACATATTTTAAAAACAAACATAGTCATCTGTTCGTTAAACAATCTATTATTATTATATTTGTATTTTTTTATAAACCTAAAACTGATATAGAAACACCATACCTTTTCCTAAAAATGAAAATAATTGGACTTTGGATGAGCCGTTTTTATATGGCAAACCTTTAAACTCCAATAACTGTTAACACGCTTTAAAATCATGCGTTCAATTAGGTTGGATAATTGAAGCTAATAACAATTCTCAAGAATGTAATAATTTGAAGATATACGCAGCTTTGACACGTATGAAATTACAACAAATAAAAGTTAAAAGAATTAGCTTCAGTTCAACAAATATTTGGTGGCAGTCCATCAATGTCGTGACTCTCAGCTCCTCAAAATTATGTATATTCGCATATGTTTAGTTGAACTAATTGCGAATCAAATAATCATTCGCAAACGTCACAGAGTTTGATTTTTTGACATTTTAAAAGTACTGCTGTAATCTTTGCGTTTGTAAGGAAACCACCTTCACATTAATAACACAAAAGAAATAATGTAATGAAACCTTAGTAGCAGGTATAAACTATAAAGGCATTTATAGATTGTCTGGCGCCTTTAATAAGTGATGTAGAAATAGAACAGCTTTAGCCGAGTTTACAGCTTACAAGGTATTAACTAGTAATTGTATCTATTTAATTACAAGCTGTAAACTTTTACGACTACAAGAGTTTTAACATCTATGAATTAACCATAATATTTTCCCGAAATCCAGGTTCAATTCATTCATTTAAATGCTCATTTATTAAAAAGAAACAATATTTTCTTTGTATTTTGTCTCTATCATTTTTATGTATTATAATAAACGTGAATCGTGCTCTACATGTTCAACACAAGATATGTATACTCATGAAAAGGTATTTATTATAAAGAACCTATATAGAAGGTGTTTTTGAAATCTTTGGCCATGCTCTTGGAAGGTTTCTTGGACGAAAAACTTATTTTGCCTTGGGTCTAACATGATTATTTTGTTCGGTAGCTACCGTTTCGTAATTTTGATTATATACTTTTTCATAGTTATGATTAGAATACACAATTCTTTACTCAGGAGGAAAAATAAAACTAGTCTTGAAATATATTAATAATGCAAGTGAAGAGAACTAAAAACAATATAATCAAAACTGTAAAGAAAATATTAACAGCAGGTAAGGTTCTCAAATGACTTTAAAAGGCAGTGACACCTGAATCCATCATAAAAGTTGCCATCTGAATTCAGCTTAACATGTTTCATCACGCAAAACTAACCACGGTTTATAATGATAACTGTGTTATTGTTTGGATGATACAAAAAGACACATAAAAAGGCGAAAGAAGCTGTATTGCTGTATTTTAACAATTTTGAATAGAAAAGAATACGAAGTGGGTCACGACTGAATGCGGGCGTGAGCAAAGCGTAAACGTCCCTACAGATTGGGGCATATTTGTTTTTTTCAGCTCAGGGACGTGGATTGGAGCGGATAAAGCAGAGGGTGAGGGGGAAGGGGTGCATAAGGGATGAGAATGGGTGGAGGGGGGTGACGACTCTGAGAGGAATGAGAGCAATAAACTGTTCACTATCTGTCCGGTCATCTGCTGGCAAGGCTTTCAAAATACCTTAACCCTACACACGTTCACCTATCAGCTGTTGTGGTTTTACTTGAATATTAACTTTTACATTGCGAAAAAAAGACTAGATTTTCATTATGTTTAATTTGTTACCAGTATAATAATACAAGTGTTAAATATTCGTGTACATTTATATTTTACTGTGAAACGCGATTAATACAAATATTTTAAACCAAAAACCGTCAAGTGAAATACTTATATTATACCAAAGATCCTTGAATAAGTACTGTAAAAAACAATGTTTTTAATGTAAATTGATCATTTTGATATAATATTTGGGATACTTTTAGTTAAACGAATAAAATACAAGTTTTAAACTAACTTACTATTTTGTATAGCATTAAAATACAATAATTGTATGATATATTTCGAAAACGCGTAAATTATTCTTTTGATAATAGGAAACTTAAAAAAGCGTTTTTGGAGTCCATGTTTTAACCATTTTTACTAACCCGACTTTATTGATTACATATACTGGTAACCAAACGTTGTTAACGAATAATTAATTTTACCAGGCAGGACTGAATTTTACCAAGTAACCCATGTTTTTTGTGTGTGTGTGTAAATTAAACATACAACACAACTTAAAACAATTACTATTAAATAACAGGTAACGGTAGAAGTTCATACGTTGGATCTCAGGATCAAAACGGATTCCTTTTAGATGATATAGTAAACTTATTAACACTTTTATTTAAATAATCTTTAAAAGATTCCAATTATTCATAACATATAAAAAATTTTGTGTGTAACAAATTATTTCAAAACATATCACTTTACACCACTTACGAGACCTAACACCACTTTACACTCGTACATACAAGACTTGAACAAGTTAATTTGAGAGCAATCAACTTAAGTTAAACTTCATAACGACATTGAGTAACTTTGACAGATATTACTTTGCCCGTTACCAACAAACATAACATTAGCTTGAAATATGTACAAGTGTTATTTAAATGAAAAAGTCGTTACATACATCTTAAATTGTTTTAAGTAAATTATTATTATTATTATTGGAACAAGAGAGAGGAACAGCTTGAGTGTCGTTTGGTAAAGAGCTACAGTTTACGAAAATTGGGTACTAAATTATACAATTAACTGCGAAATAACATAAAGATTTCGTATTTTTACAAACGGTTTGAAATTGACCCAGTCAATTTACTCAATTGGTGCATTTAATGAATATTGATGCAAAGCATTATTTTGACGTTTCCGTTGTTTTGGGTTACGTCTTCGTTCGAAATTACTATTTGATGAATGATTGAATCTACGAGTATTTGTATGTCCAAGTGTGAGTTATTTTTCAAAACGATTACTTTGTTTTATTTTTCTTTGATATATTTGCGGAGTAAATATTCGCTATCAATAATTCCTTTCACCATTTAAACGCAAACCCGATGTTTCAAAGTGTCATGAGGCCACACTGGTGAGCATTGTATAGCATTGTATCTATACGGCGTTATTGTGTTGATGCAATCACACAGTCCATCACCCTCAGACCTCTCAATCCCCTGTATCTCCTTGAGCTGCTCTCAAGCTCTTGCTCAGTCACTTGCAACCTACATACCGATCCGCATTTCACCCAACTTCCCTTCCATAACAAGTTCAAACGCACCGTTCGTACACTGTCAAACATGGTGTCACGTAACATGATTGTGTTGACTAAATGCTGTGTACAAAACAAGCCCTCCTGGTGTTACTTTGTGTAATCCCAGTATGCATCTCAATGTAATATCTGAACTGACTACAGCTTGATAATAGTTTTTTTTTTATCTACACTCATTTTTCTATTTTATGTTTTATTCTACTCATTTATATAAAATTAAAAATATTTAAAAATTCTAACATAGTTTATAATATACTTACATAATTTATAAACCATTTATAAAACTGTTTGAATAACTAATAAATAATATTTAATTATAAGTCGTTTAATATCATCTAAATTTAAATTCAAGCATTTACCGAAAGTTCGTTTATAGGTCGATTAATAAGTTTTTCATCGATATTTCAATCACTAACAAGTTAAGATGCCTTATTTTTCATCGATATTTCAATCACTAACAAGTTAAGATGCCTTATTTTTTAATGTCTTTAAATTCTTTTACTTTTAGTAAACATTAAATGCGTTCACTGCGTAAATAAGATCTACTTAAGATTTGGAACATTTTTTACATTGGTTTACATAAGCCGCTGAAACTGTTGAATAAAGTTTATGAAGAAATGGACAATAGACTACTAAGTTACGTTGTCATTAAAGTACGTTCCATTACGTTATCTTTAACAGATATCATCTCCAAACTACAACTGAAACGTCTACGCTCACGGACACAATAATTTATACTCCGATATTTCATCCCTAATTCGGTTGTCCTCTTTAGAAATAACCGAGAACCTCTCTATTACTACGTAACGTGACTTATAAGACAATAAATTTATTCAAGAATTTTTATTAGGCCTAATTGGCGTGGAGATAAAACGCGAGGCCTTGTGGCTAGGGTTACCGGATGACACTTGATTTATTCACAAGGCCCGCTAGAGAGCTGCCCCAGAAGCTGATATCTGATACTTGTCACAATGTTGGTCAAATAATTTGCGTATATGGCTTTTTGCAGGGTTTACTAAACCGGGATGTATTATACTTCTGAATGAGTTAATGGTACCTAATTGTAGTGGAATATAAAAATGCATTATTGAATAGCTACATTTTATTGAGATAGAAATTACATATTGTTTTTCGACGGAAAAAATAAATGTATTGCCATTGGTAAGCCATTAGTCTATTCCATTGGTCCTTTGGCTATTAATTAATGACCCAATCTGAGGAACAGTCGGCCTTTGTTTGTAACAAGACTACATCTCATCATCCATCAAAACACTCATTAAACTCACCATCATTCCATATTCTCTTTAAAATACCTTCTGAGAATGGTCGGTATCTGAAAGCAAACGTATCAAAAGTACAAACGAATATTTTGAAACATTCCGACTTAAAGATAAGAAAGCGCGATAAAGAAAATTACGAAACAAAATAAATGCCTTTAGCCAAGGCATATAAATGCAAATTAAATTCTTGCTAATGAGTCATTTAGTGAGAATTACTTCTTCAGCGTAAGATTATTCATCGTCTGCGCCGTTCTTGTTGAAAATATTCAGACTATTTTACCTATAAACACTCTTGAGCACAGTCGAGTTCTTTGTGACCTTTCTTCTAAGCAAGTTAATAACAATAACAGGTTTCTTATAACAATAACCAGGATCGTTGTCATAAAAATATTGTCTATGTACAGGAAAAACTTGGTGAACCTTACAGATAGTGTACTGTACATATTATGTTTGATTATTAGGCCTATAAGTTTTTTCTCAGAAATAAACTCTAGACAATAAATATAAATTGACTGCTTTAATACTTTAAAAAGCCCTGTCGCTTCTGGAATTGTTAGGCCTACTCAAAATTAAATACTATAACATGTAATGTAGTTGAAGCAAATCAACTTCGAAGTATCAGTTTAGTAGATTTAACTGTTATACTGCAGACCGAGTTTGAAAGAAACATTACACAGTTTCAGCTGATTTTACTTTTTCCAATTGGAAACCCTCCCAAGTGCTAACGAAAAGTTTATTTGATTCACAGAGGAATTAAATGAAAACACGCTTATTATTGAATTATTGAAAAGAACACCCAATTAAGTCAAAGGTAAACCCTTCACTGGCCAAAACAGGTGTTCACTGTAGGAAAAGGCGGGTGACATAAATAAGGCTGATTTACATATATATTTCAGCCGCTTAGCAGCCTCGCGGTTATCATAAGAAATATGAATGAAAGCGGCTGTTTTACGAGCATATTAGGCGCATAAGTCACCGAGCCAGCGCAAGCGGTGTTCTGATATACGAGCAGTGGACGAGCACGGGTCACGCTAATTAGGCAAAGTACCAAGAGGTTTTCTGTCCAACGCTCCAAAATTGAGGATAAAAAAATGTGTCTTACAGCACATTTTGACTTTTTACTAAAATCTCAAGTCCTAATAAACAGAACCTAGTTTAACGACTTGAACATGACTTGATTTACCTCCCTTGAGATGTTTCTTGGTACCTCTACACTGATAGTCAATCTAATCTGTTGATGTAGATCGCATTAGGCCTAGCATGTAATAGGCCTACCCTAAGTACATGACTGGTGTGTAATCAGGCATGTATTAACTCTCCAAGCGGTCTGGGATTGTAAGATAGACAAATCATACAATTAATAAATGAAATTTGAAGAGCGTTATATTTATTGTTACTACATAAATAAATTTGCTTTATATTTATTGGAATCTATTATAATTATAATCCATATTAATTTATATTTTGATAATAACACAGTATTGTTGTGTTTACACTAGATCAAATGAAAAATAAACATGAGTTACTTAATACTGACATTTGAGTACTCGAGAAAGTTCAGTTTTAATGATTATTAAACTAGATAAAGTGTATGATTCTGGGATCTATCAACTTAAGCGGATTCCAATGAGTGCGAATATCATAAAATCCATAACTTAATATTTAGGATTAAGGAGCACAATGTATGAGATTAGTCAAAGTATTTGTAAAATCTGACATAATACAAAATTGAAAATTGCAATATCTAACCACGTATAACGTGCCAAGACGTTTGCAAAATCTTTGAAAACTTAGAAGCCAAGACATTTGTGTACCGTTTCTCACCTCCTTCAAGCTTTTAATATTGAATCTTTCCTGATA
Organism: Matsumurasca onukii; assembly: GCA_018831715.1. NCBI lineage: Eukaryota > Metazoa > Arthropoda > Insecta > Hemiptera > Cicadellidae > Matsumurasca > Matsumurasca onukii. The sequence goes on from CM032062.1 coordinate 36,050,570, forward strand.
AAATTAAAGACAAAATTATAATGTAACACATCGACAGCAGTTACAGTTGAATTTATTGAAGATAAACTTCATTTTTTTCCTTGTATAACCCCATTATTGCTTTTGTCATGGTCATAGTCTATGCAATGTGTGCAATGAGGCTCAAACCAAATTGTGCTGATGATGCCACGCAAAACCATTGATCTCAATAAGATTATTAAGCACAATATTGTTAGTTAAAATATTTGTTGAAGCCAATGCGTACTGATCTACAGTTTAGCTTTTTAGATGGTTTATTTTCAGATGTGCCATAGATGCTGCATAAATGTTTCGTCAATTTTTACACAAAGCATATAACAACAAAAATAGGCTACCGACAATAAACTTGTAGAGTCAAAAATTGATGACGGTCGTCAAGAACTGAAGAGTATTTATAAGGAACAGTATCACTACTATCATGTCTATAACGTGAAGTGGCAAGTTTGGGGTAATACAACTACTGCGGCAAGTGTCCTAATAGTCGTAGTAAACAATGAACTGAGTAGACTGGGTCAGGACTGGCATTTCTAGGCCACCGGCTACCGTCACACACTCTAAAACTTTACAACCCATTTCTGATGCGGTTGAAACGGTCTGCCAAAAAGTTGACAGCTTTAAATGGTAAAAATGAAATCGACATAATTTACTACTGCGTTTGGTTTTGATGTGTCCGTTTAAATATTTCCACCCTTAATGTATAACCTAATTAATAACATTACTCAGGGTGGGAAACAAAATGTGAGAAAAAAACATAACAGATTTTAAGAAAGAATAAGATACAGTTCTGATTCAAGTTCGACTATTATGCGATAAAAGAATAACAGCCACAATGGGTAAAATACAGAAGAAATTAGTTCATGGCTAAAACTGTAGTTATCATCTCTTGACGATTGTAGGAATCAAGGTCAGTTAAGTCCCTCACTGTAAAATATGTTGAGCATGGTGTTTAGGGGGGTGGAGCCCAAAGGCAAAACCTAATATATCATTTACAAAAAAACGCCATTCTACTGTGTTGTTGTAGCTGAGTATGCTGAGTCAATTAAAATAACCTCTATACCAAAAGACAGCTCCTAGGATCTATTGACTTCGTTTAAAGGCGTAAAAGTGGTTATTTCGGGGAAAAATAACGGTTTAATCTTAACGTATATATCTAACATGACTGCATGAGGTTGTTTTTGTTTTTTTTTCGGAGTCAAATTGAAAGTTTATAGTGTCGATAAAACCTTTGGCATAATAAATTTAGTTTGTTTTATTTTGGTATAAGGTCATTTTATCAGTAAAGGATGGTATCTCCAGAAAATAATCTAAAAGTTATGATCGCTCCAATTATTAAATCATATGATTTTTTACGTTTAATCAAACATAGTCATTTAAAAATTCAACATATTTAAAAGGTTTTATAGCGTAAATTTGATTCAAGCTACGAAACAGAATACAAAATCCAATTACATTTATTGTATCACTTATTATAGATATTTTACGCACATAATTCATTTAATCGTTACTTCGTTCCTTCTTTTCTTCGCTCATTACTTCATCCTTTTATCGATCCACCATAGATCAACGATCATTAAAACAAAATTAGTCATACAATTAACCAAGCTAATTAACTATGACCGGAAATCAAAGCAAAACTGCATGAGCATCATAAAGCTACGAATATGATTTCTAGATGACCTACAAATGTCCAGTGTGACCTAGAGGGTTGTTTACAACTTCTATCTACTTGCAATCATTAGATCTTGCTGAGAGATAATCGCATTCTATAGATTGGCTTTAGCTTGTAAACTTTCAACTCTAATGAGACTTTGCAAGTCTTTCAGTGACCTACTTCAGACTTTTTATTTCCTCTGTGTAATTGAACAAACATTTCTCACTCTTCTGATTTAATTTGAGTTTTTGTTCTAGGAATTGTTTTTATCTTACATAATTATACAGTTTTAAGGAAAGTATTCAATTCAAAAGAATTAAAGTTGTTTGTAATTGCAAGCTTGTAGTTTTAGTCTTTAGACATCACCGCAATGAAAAAGTGTCAAAACGTGCTGTGTATTTAGTTAACGTATTTTAGTCTAGCTGATTCGGTTCTATTACTTTTTTTTTTCTTCAAATATATTACTATACAAACTTATCAACACTGTTGGTAAGAGAAACGATTATAGAAAACACTTTCTGAGTAATGGCACCTTTCAGTTTGCTTAACAAAATATATTCTATCAATACGTACAGTACCTACAAAACTACCAAACAAATCTACTAAGTTCTTTCTTGCACTATGGTTAAAAAGCCATTTGTATTAATTGTGTTCAAAGCATATTATATTAATCATGTCCAGATATGTTTTATCTGTGATTAATTATGTATGTTTAGACAAATTCCTTAACCTACTACAGGTGTCTCTACTCAGCATTTTAACTGCAAAGGAGAGGCAAAGAGAAGGAGCCCATAGAGAGGCAAACATAAATTCAAACACGGTAGCTACAAAATTAATGAATTATAGCGGGAAACTTAAACAAGCAAACATTGAAACCTTTTCAAGCACTCCATTACACTTTACGAGGTTTTGAGATAGTTGAAGGAAATAAAGTCTTATCAGTAACACTAAAGATTTGTCCTGGACGAGAGGTTTTTGCCCTTTACCCTGCTTGTACTTTACCTTTGCAACGCGTCTCTTTTATAAAAAATGCTTAAAATATAAGCTTTTTAACTGTTATCACATACTTTTAGTATGAACTGTATTTGATTAGTGTTTTAGCTTTATTAAAAGCATAACACTAAAAGCATAAGTCTCGTACCTGAGTATGCTTTATAATCATTTTGTTTCTGCAAATTTCTTCGTTTGAGCTTCTGAATTAGACTTTTTTAAACCTACAAGGTTTTTTTAAAGAACTGTTCAAATTTTGAAATACGAGAATTCAAATACTACTTTATTGGAAATCAGGTTAAGGAATGGTTTATAGCCTAAAAGGTCCATTATACCCCTACAATAAGGCTGAAATACGTTTACAACTACGGACATTTTCCATCGTTTTAGTGAACAAGAAGAACACTGCGTTACGGGATATGGAATATGATCCCATCTTCAGCTAAAAACTAACCTCAAGTTCAGGAGAAAAAGAGAAAAACAAAATTAATAAAAGAGAAAGTTGTGTTATTTGGCGGTGGGTGACTTGTCACCTTGCGCTGATTACTTTTAGACTAGCTCATTTTCTAATGTTTTTCTAGGTTATTGTCACATGAAGACGGAATCATACTCCATATCCCAAAACGTTGTACTTTCATGTTTGCTAAAACTATGTAAAACGAGCGTAGCAGTATTTCAACCTCAGAAATTCTACCATCGTCATCAAACAAAATACTCGTTCATTGTACCTTTTATAGAACAGGAGTTCTTTTCATATGACAATCAGTATAACGCAACCCTGTAACGGTCCAAATCCTGCAAATTGAGTGGCAAATGAGGTTGTTTCGACTACAGAGCGGATCATGAATCGTCAGTGTCATCAATCATCATTACAGCTGACATGTGGAACAACGTGGTAACAGCTGATCCCTTGTACATACAAACACGCACAACATGTCTAGCCAATAGTCATCCATTATCTAGCACAAACTGTAATCAATTACACCCTAAGTGTATCCGAAACGATTCAGTTGCGTAAAAACCGAGAAAGTTTGACTTCTGAAGCTAAAAATATAATTCATCTATAGATTTGACGGCACATTTTTCTTCTTTTTTTACTTACACACACGATCATTTTTAATTTTGAAGATGAAAAACAGCTTGAGTGTTTCTTTTTACTTTGGCTTTGGTTAATACATAAACTGCTACTAGTAAATAATGAGGCCGTATTATTTTTAAGGTGGTTGGAATGTTTCATATTGTTTGTATTTTACATATAGCCATTTGGAATAGTGACTAACAAATAAAAATAGACCTACTAAATTACAATTTCGAACTCGCCCTTGACTAGGTCTATATTCTCCTTATTGTCCCCTTACCCTTGACTTCTAAATCGGTCTGTGGTTCTGAAACCATCTGGAATGATGTCACATTCTTTACGATGTCAAATATTGCAGATGTCGCGAGTGTCTATTGTTTTGATTGTTTTAGGGCATTGACACGGACGAAGATTAGCCTCGTAATATCTTACAACTGTTATGACTTGGCGGCCCCACAGCCCAATGTATTCCGTTTCATTTGTCATTACATTGTTGAGTACCAGTACCGGTGTGTTACTGAGTGTTTTCAATAAACAATAATGCACGACATCAATGAAAACATTTCGTCGGAATACATTGGCGGATAATCAGTAAACCGACAAACTCTTTTAGTTACATAAAACTTATTAGTTCAACTGAAGCTAACCAAATAGAAATGCCTTTCTTCCAATCCAAATTAAGACTTTTATTTTAGTTAGAGTTTAAGTGAAGCAACCGCTATATATAAAACAATATAAAAGATGTTGTCACTAAATAAAACCTTCTACCAGCTCAATAGTTGTTTTTTCCAATTCAAAAGAATCACGATTGAATCAGAACTAACGCTCGGAATAAAGAGCATTTGATGAAAGGAGTCAGCAAAGCCGAGAAGATTGACAATTAGGAAGCAGACTGCAGCTGAACTCAATTACGGGTCAAACCGACTCAGTTTGACCCAATTTTTGACCTTTGGTACTGAATGTCAACAATCAGAGGTCAAGATTGAGCGTTAAATACTAATCAGACGGTTTTCATTCGGAAAGTGTCGCCCATTATATATTGCTTTCAGTCTGACGAAAACCAGATCTGATAATAAATTATATAGGTATGTAGATTATAAATGAAGGGTTCTGATTTTTTATAGAGCTACATACGAGTTCAACATAGTTTCATCTTAACAAATAAAGTTGTGAAACATGGGTTATCAGATAATATTAGGCAATTTCTAGTTTAATAGTATTTTTTAGTTTATATTTTTAATCAATTAAAGGTTCTGTCTGATTGGTTTGTCACTAGATAGAATATAACGAAATTTCTTATAAAAGTATCATACAAATTCTCTAAAAATACTTGTTTGGTGTAGTTTGTAATATTAACAACCATTATGTTAGTTTTTATGATTAATTTTACATTAAGAATATGTTATTTTGCAAAACTGTTCATGGGTTAAATCACTAAAAATGTTCAAACATCTATACTTTACAAAGGTACGTGCAATATGTTAAAACCGTAAACAGATTTTCCAAAAGTAAATCAAACATTAAAACAAGTTGCGAGCTTTTTGTAACAGCAGTTTTGTGTCTTTGTTTAGTTTTGTTTTACTTTAGGTGTAAATACTCTCCTTCTTGCGGAGTTACTCTCCTTTATGAAACTTACAATAAAATGTTTAAAATACGTCTATACAACACAAAGACATTTTTATGAATATTTGGACACTAGATATGTAAAAAGGTTCATTAAGACTCTATTTTGTGTCTAATATTGATTTAATTATTGATGTAATATACTCGAACAAAATTAGTGTGCTGTTAACAACCAGTTTTTTTATGCAAGCCTTAAGTTTAAATGTTACAATCGGTTGTTTATTTTACCAAATATTATAGACTATTACTTTAATAAAATAATATCAAAAACGTATTCAGCAAAACAATGAACATTTGAAGTGAACTTTATATTTCAATCATTTGAAAAGAGGTAAACGAGAGGAAAATCCACAATGAGTTAATGACGAAATGGCGTTTTTGTGTTCGGAAGTGGAGAAACAGAGACGAAGTGATTGGAAATGGAAACCACTGAGGCGTTTAGCAGTAAACAAAACTCAACAGCAAAGATCCATTAAATCTATATTGAGTGTCGCAGGTTCCCCCAAATATTCCAGGAACTGAGGTTTATTGGTCCGGCCTCACCACAATGTGGTGAGTCACTGTAGAACAGTTTAGCAATGTATAAAACAAAGCGTATCTGTGGTAATACATCAGCTGTTACCACATAACAACTCGTGGTAACGATTTTCTCTTAACACAGGTTTAACTTTTGATTCGAGTTAAACACGTTGTCGTTAAACCTGACAAGGGATCTTAGATATTGCACTCTGTACTTATTGTGATTGAAACATCCATTTTTGTCTGGAGATTATTAGTAAATGAACAAATAATCGAGTACGTAATGGATTCTAATGAGTAATATTTCAAAGATTATTTCAGTTGATGCAGAGGATACAGAAAAGCGTATATTCTTCTGTGTTCGTTGACTATCATATACGAGAATGTGTGATTTGAGTTTATTTTAAACGTGACTGAAGTCAAATAAATTGTATGTAATCATGTTTTTGTTTTTGTATTTATTTTGTAGAGAAGTGTGTAAATTAATCGCATATTTAGCAGAGTACCTCATAATTCCGTAACATCGCATGTACAAAAAGGTTTTAATTACACCCGCCTTTCTCCAAAACTTTTGAAAATAGGACATTTTGAAACCCTTTTTTAGAAATGTTTTTATTGGGTCCTGGTATTTCATTTACGACTCATTTCATTTTTTTTATGGAAGGCCCCTAAGCTTTTAAGGATTGTAAGTTGTCAGGTTTAAAATGCCACATTTCACGTACAATTAATTTTGATTGATCAATTTTTCTTCAAAATATTCAAGACATTAATTTACAAGGCTGTGACGTTTCACGGAGAGCATTTTGCCAAAATTTGTTAGCAAAAAAAAAGGTACGTGTAATATGACATTTTGAATCTGACAACTGAAAATCTTAAATGGGGGGGTGGTAACGTAAAGTACGTCAACACAAATTTCAGCGCTCTTTAAAAAAATCCTCAATAGGTTTGCAAATTGTTTTCTTTTTTTAAAGTTAAGGGGTGAGGGACATTGAAAACGCACCTTGTATATGAACGACTGCTTTACATTTTCTGCTTTCAAAAGTCCTGTCAAACCAAGCCAGGTGGTCGTTCACAACCTAATTGATTAAGCCCAGGCTTAAAACAACCAAACTGTTTATTTTTGTTTTCAATTTCAAAATGTCTAATCATCTGCGTATGTTATTGAAAAAGTAATGCAAAGCAATACCTATTGAACCCACGTCGAGTGAATGGTCGACAACCGTGCCGTTACAGCGTTTACAAGTAGCTAGAACACAAAACGATGAGGTTATTTCACTAAATTTGTCAAAACGACTATTCCGAAGTGAAAGAGTCGGCCATAAAATACAAAGCCATGACAGAAACTTAACTGATTCCCTAAATACTGGGGCGTATATAGTATAGTTTATGTGTCTGCGGTGCTTCTGGGATTGGCGTTTCCAGGAACACGGCCGCGACTGTGGTCAGTATTGGCAGCAGAGCGACTGGCAGAGCCGTAAAATTATGTTGTGTGAAAATAATCGTTTGTGGATGTGTGAAATCTTTAAATAGCTACTCAGAACAGAAATAGTAGCAGACAAGACATAGTGTGACAAACAATCCGAACTATAGGGTTTTCAATTTATTAGGCCCGTAATAGTTTGATTAAAGGTTTGAAACTACTTAATGTTCTCGTAGCAGGGTTTCATTTGTAGAGAAATTTTATTTATTCACATTCAATGCATGGCATAACCTTAGTACCAATGGTTTAATGAAAATTACTAAATGTTGAAACTTGACGGTTAGGGTAAGTAATTTCTTCGTCGTTCACTGTCTCAGCCAGATTTTTCCTCTTCAGGTTTTTAAATATTTAATACAAGGAGCCGACCTTTCGATACTGTACCCAAAGCCTTTATAGTTACTATCAGATAAACAGTTTGTTATTAATTGTATTAATGGTGCATTTTTATTGAGCTTAAGAAAGTTCCTACTTTTCGTAATTTAGGATAATATAATATTTCGTACGTAGGCTATAATAGTAACGTCTAGTAATTATTCTTAGAGTTCAATATTGAAAAAATATTAAAATACGACCGCAACTTGTATAATACTGTTTAAGAAAACAATTTTTTTATTGAATATCTTTGAGGCTTAAGTTTGACTCAGTTACCTACGGATATAATACCCACAGTTTTAATCAATAGTCTCTCGACACCGTTTTGTGCCACCCCATAACCCGAAAAACTCTCGGATAAGGCCAAAAGAATAGAGACCTTATCGAGTAGGGCAGAAGTAAGACGAAAGTAGAAACTATTATATGGGTCACAGCAGCAGTTAAAGAAGTTTTAAAAGCGGTAGATAACACACATACGGACATATTCTATGAATTATAATATACACATTTAGACCAAAAATGTATGATTAAAATGTTGGTAATTGAGAACTGATGAAAGAAAAAGATCTTATTTCGAAAGGATGAAGTAGGTCTGGGCACAAAGAAAAGTTAACTTTTCAAGATGGCGTTAACGCACTTCGCGTGGTCCGCCTGGGCCAATACGGGAATGGGGAATGTAATAAAATGTTTAATGTTTAACACATTCTTGAAGTTTTAATATGTTGTATATGAATGCATATAACATCTAACTTATAATTATGCAGATCAGTCAAGTCTTAAGTTATTTTTTATAAGTTATAACATAAAATTAAAATATACAAAGTTGAACACTATTTTTGGCGCGAATCATCAGTGGGTAGAGACAGACCCGCGGACCCACGGACAAGTCCGCAGCGTCTCATACGAGTGATTGTAGCTGCGTGTTGTTTGTTATCTCTTATCTCTAATCTGAACAAGTTTACATAAAGTGGGAACAGGTTTGTCTGACCAGACTGCAACGTCAAACATGACCCACGGCTGAGATGAGCGCTCGCCATACTCTTTCTAGCAGGATCAGAGGAGGCTCCTAGATAGTTTTTCATTGTTGCGATTTATTTTTTACTAAAAGGTCGGAATAAACTATTATAAAAATAACATGTTTTCTATATACAATCTTTTGGATACTTAAAAAAATAGATGAAGGTCTTTATTGGTTTTCAACGCTAAAAACTAGGTTTAACGCCGAAAACGTAATATTGCAGTTTCATAATTTTTACGTATTAATGACTTTAAACCTTATATTGGACGAACTTCAAGTTTCATTTATGTCCGTGTCAAATTGTAATATATTCATACAGCTGAGCCTAAACAAATGTAGCGTACAGGATCGTCTTAGCTAGCGTGTAACCATTCAAAGCTCTTTACTCACTGCATCAGTTTCCCAACGCCTTGCCAACAATAAGATGTCATACCTGAAACAAAAATTACATTTTGTGAAAACTAAGTGGAAACTATTGAATATTAACTGCATAGTAATGTAATTCAAATGCCACCAAACAACTGTTACTAGCGGCTATTACGATTTGTACTCGTATTACCGCTACTCTTAAATTCTCTCTAAATGTTGAAAATGGTTTTGCTTGAAAACAGAAGGGTTCTTGTATTGCGCCTATTACTTGAGTCTGGTGTTCCTGCTGTCTTTTTTAGATGTTTGTTTTTATTTTATTTAGCTACATAACTTAACATTCATAAGTGCCTATGTTAAATCCTTTTGAATTAAATAAAAACGTGAATATTACTTCGCTAACGTTGAATTTCATTGGTTTTGAGAAGTCTTTCTTACTTTTTATTTACTTAGCAGCTATAACTATGAACTTATATAATTATATATAGGATCTTATATATTATAATATCCTATAATTATATCCATACGACCACGAATCTGTTGCCCTCACCAGGACCTCTGTCATACGTCTTGTTATTCCTCAGTTTACGTAAAAAGCAATTTCAGCACAATCTGATGACTCCGATCAGATAACGACAGCGAGTGTGACATAGGCAGCAGATTGTGGTATGATGGGGGCGAGGGGCGGCGGGGGTGAGAGGTGGGAGCGGCGCCCAAAGTACACAATTTGTCTCCAGCGCCATGAATCTCCAGGCTGGAGCTTCCAGCAGATGTAAGCACACTATTAATTCCAGTCCTCCAGTACTTCGTCTCAGCGCTCTGCCTGGACAGTGTGCTCTGAGCCAGTCACACTGACACCCACACTCACTCATTGAACATACTCAGTGTCTAATATACGCAATACTCAGTATGTGAAGGTAAAAATTGTAAATATTTACGTTTGAAGGAAAGTAACACACCAATTTCCACTTGTTCTAAATTGTGCTCCTAATGTAACCTAGCCTACTAACTCTTTATGACAATCATCAATGCAAGAAACAGAGACCTAATTGTAATACCAACACATGCCATAGAGTTTTTCAAATAAAAAGCCCAGTAGAGCTGGAATTCCTTTTACTTCACCTTTTTCTTTTAAAGAAACTCTTAAAAATTGTTTTACTCGTATGTTGTTATGTTGCTATTAAGTTCTAAGTAATAATAATAATTCTTGTGTGGAGCTGAGGATAACGGCTTTGTTTTTAAGCCTCGTCCAATTAAAAATTATTTAATATTGACCTTTTGACAATTAAAATTATTGTTCATTAAATACATTTTTTAAGAAGAAGAATGCCAATTATTTGGAAAGGAATGCTTTTTCTTACAGTTTTTTTGTTTTAATTTCGATACTGTATTTATACATCTATAACAAGTTTCAAAGCCTAAATTAGTTGTAGCGGCATTCTATGTTTGTCATGTGCTTTTTATGCACAAAATTTGAATGAATAAACATAAAATAAAATCAATCCCAAGGACTTCAAATCCCAAAGCACTTCAAATCCCAAAGCACTTCAAACCCCAAAGCACTTCAAATCCCAAAGCACTTCAGATCCCAAAGCACTTCAAATCCCAAAGCACTTCAAATCCCAAGCACTTCAAAGGTTCAGGCGTTTTGCGGCAAGTAAATATGTTATGTTAACCAATATTAAACATTATTTTGACCTTTCATAAAGATTTACTTATTTGATGTATCATAGATATGGGATCTTCCATTAATCCAAATAGTGCTTTATCCAAATAAGGTTTATCGTTGAAAGATCTGTAAGGAAGTATCAAACTAATCATTGGAATCTACAGAGCACAAAAACAATGACAGACATTACTATTTATAATGATTGCTGACTGCGGTGAATTGTAAATAGGTAGTTGTTACACCTCTGCAAAATGAATTTAATGAGCCATAAATTGTATCAGATTTATTGTTGGCTGATTAGATGCCGTTTTTAGAATTGTGCTGGTGTGTGGTTTGATTTACGAGGCTACTACAATGCAATGTAGATATACTGGGTTATAATGTATGAATGTATGTTTGTCCGTATGAAAAATAGAACAGACGACAGCAGTTATTGTGTATTGAGCTTTAAGTCATTCGATTAATTCTATTGTAACATGTCAGATAGGTGCAACTGACAACAGGGCGAATACAGGCATACAAACCGATATACATTATATTCGTACATATAAAACCCAACTATAACCTGCACTACGAATGTTGGCTGTTGAGAACGTCCAAATCCCCTTAAGATCTCTTAAAACCGATTCTTTTGAAGATTTTCAATCATCATTAGTCTTTTGATAGGTTGAGACATTAACTTCTACCCAAACCCACAAAACTAGACTAGTTTTAATGTTGTTTTAAAGTTGTATCCGGTCCTCATCAACCGCCAACTAGCATGACGCGGGGTGTAGTGGTACACGGCTTCATAGATTTTGAAAAGATAAATGAACCGAGAGGGAAGCAAAGTGAAATCGAGTGACATTTGCAGCAGCACCCAGTCTCCAAGTGTCGCTATCATTTATAACAATGACTGAAGGTTCTTTAACCGAGGAATATATGACTCAGCTGACGCTTTATCTGGTGCTACTAACCTACATTAATCGTGGACAAGTAACTCCCAAACTGATTTGCAGAGTTTTGTAATAAATGTGTGAAGTATGCTGTTTGTTTTTTAAATTGTATCTGTTTTTAACCACACCACGCTTCAGAATGCGCTTCTGATGTAATAATAAGGCCAACAAAAAGTCAAATAACTGACAGACGGAAACCAAGCAGAGGTAACAATCAAAACTCAAATATTGAACTTCATTTTCCAGCGGCAATTAGAATAACTTCAACGCCATTTAACGTTGTCATTTACTTGATTTGGACTAGGTTTCACTTGTGTTTGCACTTTGTACCTTCAGCCTTAAAAAGTAACTTTAGTGACTAAAGCTTGCCCATTTAGTTTATTTTACTCACTTAACAATTCGTCTTTTTGACACTGTTCTTATTATTCCCTTAAATTATAATTTGAATGAAAATCTTTAAAAATAATGAGCCTTGTTCTAGTTTACGGTTTAGTTTCCTCTTGAAAGGTTTATACGGTGCTTTTTTTGAAAATGAATCACTAAATCACTATTTGAGATGCCGACCACTCTCATGAGGGTATTTTAAGGCAAATATGTGGTAAAGGATGAGTGTGATGAGTAGTAGTAATGAGTTATGAGGTGTAGTTGCAAACTAAAGCCGACTCTTCCTTAGAATGGGTCATTAATTAATAGCCCAATGACCAATGGAAAATACAAGGACCAATGGCTTAACGTGACTTCCAAACCACGCAGGTGATGGTCTGATATGTCTAAACGATGGTGGGAGTTGATGCGGGTATCATCAGATGATCACTGAGACTATCTGAGCCGCTTAAGACCCATATCATCCTTAAAACCTGACCTCTATGAAGCTGGATTACAGGACCACGCCACGAGTCCCAGTCATAAGATGTACGTACAAAAATGCATTAATACTTAAATGATTCCGTTGGAAAAAATTGAACGTGTGTCTGTGTAGCCTACTGATATCGAGGACAAAGCTGAAGTGTGCTGAGTATTATGGCCTGCAGCAGAAGACGTCGTCTCATAAAATGCTGTTGAGCCCAGGACGTGTGATTATGCAAAGCTGTCGCAATCAAGGAGTTATCGTTGTTATCTCAGATGCTGGCTGCAGTTCGTCCAAGCATCTGATCCGACATCCTGTGATAGTGGACCGGTCGCTCTAATACTCTCAACTGGTGGTAAGCTCTTCTCTACGACCAGTGTTGACAGCTGCGATTAAAAATAACAAGAAAAACGAGAAACTAAATGTAGAACTTGAAATGCACTCAAGGCTCAGGTTTTCTCAATTTTGCAATACACAGTTGCGTAGGTAGTTTCCTTTCTGTTAATAAATTGCAGAATATTTACGAGTTTCACGGATTCAAAACTGGTTTTGCTTAAAACTTTGGTTTATCATGTGTGTTATATAGATGTAAGTGTTTGGTATTTAATCATGTTATTTCCCTTAAGTCGTTAAAGAAGTTAGTTAGAACATAATGTTTACTTTCAGGTACATAATACTCTCACGGAAAAACTATTGAACGAAATGTTTTTTCCATTTAATTTCCCCTTTTTTGTTTAACACTGTATAATTTTGAGTTGTTTGCAATCGTTTTGTTGGTTTTAATATTTACGAAAGCTTTGCTAGAGAAAATTCCAATTTCAAACGAAAAAGGGGCAAAATTGGAAGAAAATTATTTGGTTCCATAATTTTGTCCATGACTGTATGTATAATAAATATTTAAAAAGAATCTCGCCCATAAATACACTAAAGGGTCAATCTTTATGGAACTACCTCACTTAGCTAGAGTTAATTAATTTAGATTCATATAGTTTCATTCACACATTCTAAGTTGACTAAAGCCTCCTAAAGACACGTGACATTTGCCGGGAAGCTAGCAACACCTGGCTGAATCACGCCAAATCAGATGTGTAGGTGGTTCAGCTATTTGAGAGAAAACATTCAGTCATTTGTGAGGGTCTTGAAACCCACACTATTGTTGTTAAATGTTAAGGTTAAGGTAAAGGTTAATTATAAAGTAGGGTTTGTTAATGATTTATTGGAACGAAAACACAGAGTTTTTATAAAATACTTTAGAAATCAAGCATTGCTTCTTAGTTTATTATTAAGGATAACGATGGCTGGTTAATATTTGAAAGGGTAAGTCAAACAGTGTTTTACATTGACTTATAAATTATTTATTAATCAATTTTGAACACGACCAGCTGACAATTTGTGAATATTCGTGTCTCGGTGACTCCCACATGAGTGTAGGCAGCTTTAGTTGTAATCAACTCTACAACACATTGATTAATCAATTACTCAGTAGAGAACGCGTAATTATTTTCTAACCTTGTCCCAACTTCACTTACCAAGGGGTAGGCTACAACTCCACTCACTTTACTCACAGTTACAATTCCAGTGTTAGGGAAGCGGATTAAACAGTAGATGAGTTTATCAAGTAGGATTAGCTGCAATTATAATAGGCTTTGCCTTGGCTAAGCTCTACTTTAAGTTTTCAGCTAAACAGCTCAATTTGCTGATGGTTTTTACGAAACAACCAGCCAGAATAGTGACCTTAGTTTAGTGTACAACATGCGTTCATGGAAAGTAATTATATTTGACGGTCTGGCTTTTGTTAATCTAAATTATAGATAGCATATTATAAGGCGGCGTTATGAACAAAATAAAATTACATGAACTTCTTTCCTTTACCCTATTGTATAAGTAAAATTACAAGTTATACAAATTTCTCATAACAAGACTCAAACTAAGCCGTTCATGAACTCTAGAAATTAATGCTAATTATAAAAACGAAAACGCACGTTGACTCAGGTTTGAAGATTTTGTCGTCATAAATACAAACTACAGTAATTGCGTGAATTTTTGAACGGCTGCATCTTAACAAGTATATTTTAATTACCAGTCTCCCAAAGACCAGTAGAACATAATTCAGCATTGTTTAAGAAAGAATGTAATCAAAACATAAAATACAGAACTCCAGAAGCGTATGTCGAGGATATTTAAGCTTTGGAAATGTCCTACCAACTTAGTACTTGATTTCACTGCCTCTTCCAACGGTCTTTAGCCTTTACGTTCGTTATGCGTCAGCACCCTTCTTATTCAAAAATATTGTAAGTTAAAACGAAGCAAGTAAATCAATCAGCTGGTATCCTGTCATGGTGTGAGGGGACAGTGAATGGGCGTTGGCGCGATGCTCCGGGAAATTGAAAGACTGTAAAGTCGGGTTCGTCGCTTAACCATCTCGTTAGAAACCCGCGCATTAGGCACACCCTGTAATTTGAATTGTTTGACTGAAGCGAACCCTATAATAAGGTGAGCAAACAATGTATCGATGGCTATCAGGAGCCGGCGGTGTGTCTAGGCCAGGTCTAGTGGTCTAGGAGGTCACCGGGCCTATGGTAGGTCAGTAGTATATGTACTGTTTTAGAAATGCTTGTAAACCATAGCAAATACTATTGTCCATGTTTTATGGTACCTTTTTGTTGAGCAAAAGAGACGATAAGATTGAAATAATTTTGGTTGGTTTTAGGACGCATTTTGTTATGTGTTAAATCATCATAATATCTTAAAAACCTAAAATATCACAATAGCCAATTGGAAAAACTGTTAAACTACCATTTCGATGCTATACACGTATTTATATTACCTGTACTTTAACGAACTTATCAATATTGTTACAGTATAGTATTTGTAATCGATGCAGAGTTATACCTGACAAAAGCTAATTCTAAAATATTATTAAATGTACCATTTTGTATTTTCAGAAATACTTTTAAAATTACTAAAAAAAATTATTAATAAAAATAAAAATTTCAAATATTTATAAGAACTTTAACTTAAGAAGTTTTAAAAAATTGAAAGTTATTGTACACTTACGAGTACGTTTCTTTACTAGGGCCTAAAGTAACGCTTTTAATACGAGCTAAATTTAATAGGGGAAACATCTGACGCTATATCAGCTGGGTTAAAAAAAATATCAGCTGGACAAGTGATGAACGATACTTGCTGTCGTAGCGCAGCAATAATGTTATACCAATTTAAGTATTGTATATTTTAAATAAACTCAAAGTAAACTCTCTTTTGAGCCCAATAGTCTGGTCAGTTACAAAAACTCATCGATAAGGGTTATTATCATAAGTAGAACTTAAAAGTGTGTAAAGCCAAACTAAAACCAAAATATTTACAATATCTAGTTTTTTAAATAGATCTGATCAATCATAAACTAGTTCTTTTTTGTTTAAAGTTTGTTGTTGATGATGGGAAAATTTCAGACTTTAAACTATTATTGCGGACATTTTCCATCGTTAGTGAGCAAGATGATCACGACATTACGGAATCTGCAATCTGATCCCATCTTCAGGTGAAAAGTAAAGTGCAGATCCCAAAACGTCATGATCATCTTGCTCACTAACGATGGAACATGTCCGCAATAATAGTTTAAACTTTGGAATTCTTTTTGATTGCTGCTGTTATTATTAAGACTACAACTAACTATCTTAGGTAGTACTCTTTCAAAGTAACCAGTAACGTAATAACGAGCAAGAATGTTTGAAAAGCCATTTCAATACCTGTTCACTCATAACTCAATCCTGACCTCAGAGTGTAGTAATTGTTCTAATCACTGTACCATAAACTAATCTCTCCCGATCAACTATGTACTAATCTCGACAGTTTTCCTAGAACAGCATTTCAACTCTTAATATTAACAATTAAACAGGCACTTGTATCTTTGTTAATCATTGCAATCAGAGAGTTTTGTTGATATACTTGTATCTATGGACGTACAAAGTAATGTTGAGTCAATAATGCTTTTAATGAATTCAAGAACAATACAAGAGTTTAGGGACGTTCGTCTTTACAGACAGAAGTTCATTTTGTCAACAGGTCACCAAGTTTGATAAACAGTGCTCTGACGCCAAAAGCTAAAACCCATCTCAAAAATATTTTGATCGCACAAGCTGTTGTTTACAGTACACTAGGTTCATTACATTCATTACACTAGGTGACAGACTGACCATTGGGATATCATAGAATGAGAACGTGAATGAAATTACTACCAACAACAAAATGTCACTAGAACTAACAGTCAGGAAAGTAAAACAATTAAAATCGAGTATTTACATATTTAACAGCCAGTACATTCACCAAGCTATGACACAGTAGAAGTATGAAAGTGTGAAATGTATTGCTCGAGTTGGGTGTAGTGGAGCCCACGATTAAGTTTCAACGAATGCCAGCAAAAGGCCACGTTACAAGTATGTAATTCAGTCTTGATCTACTCGTGAATGTTATTTTCTATGGAATCCAAACGACAGTCCGCTATGCAAGCGCATGTAAACCTTGGGCTTTATCGCCATTAAACACCTCGTTTATTAAATTCGATGGCCAACCGCTCCCACTCATACCAGGCTGCGAATAAAATCCTCCTATTTTATAGGCGTCCTGGACACGTAATTCGACACGACTTGGGTGTTCTTACAGTTTTCAATTGCATTAGTTTTTGCACAGCTGTTACTTAGAACATCTGGAAAATAATTAATTGTAGTAGTACACAGAATAAAGTGTACTCGTAGATGAATAAGTGGAATAACAAATGTTAGTGTAAGGTCTGGTACAAATGAGCCCCTGAAGCATTTCGTATATATGTCTAAGTGTACGTGCTAAGTTATCTATTTCAAAAGAGCTTTACAGGGAAATAGTTATTTCCCCTGAAATAATTATTTAATAATTGAGTTATTCTTTTCATTTTTAATTGTTACTTTTCATAATTACAAAATCTTACCCTAGTTAAAATAATGTACTCTACTTTGAAACATCTGAAACTGTTATAATTCTATGAAACGTTATTTCTCTAGATAAACAGTAAACACTGTAGATATAGCTAATAAATCCTGTTTACAAGAAGAGTGTTGATTCATGGCCAGTGTTATCAGATAAGAAAGCTTCTTGCAAAAAGCAAAGGCCACCCACGCTTACTTCATGTTCTTTGATTTATATGCTGACATCGGAATAAGGTGGTGATTATTTTTCAATTAATTGGATAAAACGTGTTTTGCGGGAAAATACTAACTTGGAATAGATTGGCAATTCCCACAACTATTGATAAACTAACGTATGCTGTTCTTTATGATAGAGTGTTTAGTAAAAAGACAATGTTTCGGCCTCGTGGCTAATTTTGTATCAAACTTTTTACTTGAGTACATCTTAGTATATTTCATCACTAGGTCCTAAAGTGAATGTGTTTGATACGAGCTCAAGTTTAACGTCCAAGGCACGGCCGTTTATTCATGAAACAAAACCATGGAACAGCTGATGTCCTCACCTCTTGAAGATCATCCTAGGAAGAAAAATACTCCCAAACAACACCCTATTTCCCTGGAAATAAAGGTGAAACTGTAGCTCGTTAGTGCATGTGTCTAAAGCAGCTGTTTTAGAGAAAGAAATTCTTCTAACAGTTAGTTCGCTTACAAAAGATTGTTTTCTGTACAAGAACCAGTGGGGGTTTTCATGAAAAACTGGTCGCCTTGTTCTTGTGTTTACATGAAGTAGCCAAAAAACAACTAGAAAAAACTGTACATTTGTGGATCGTAGAATAAGTTTTCCACTTACAACATATTTCCCTCATACTAGCATGGTACATTGTGTCTGTGACAGTCCAATACACATGTCCAAATAACGGTACCAAATTTAGCACAGTGAAACTATCAATGGAATCCGCACATTAAAGTAAGCAACAAAATACTATTTTACAATAGTATATTGTTAGAATGTGAAACTGTACAAGTAAGAGTATTAGTACAATAGAGATAGCGGAGCGTGACACTACAAACACATGTTACACTTTGTTTATCCTCTCGCGTTAATTCCCACGTAAATACAGTTGAACGGTTTATAAAATTAACTTAATTCAATAAATCGATTTATTACTTATTGCAAAGCTTACAACGACCTTCAATGTGTATTTGCTGAGTTTGATCACAATTAAATAATATTGTACGTGTGCACTTTTTAGCACTGTTAGGCAATCAAGTTTTCAGTAAACAACAAACTGTCGATTGATTATCATATGATTAATTAAGCATTGTATTATCATAAGCGTGCGTTTTAAATTACCTAATAGACAATCATGCAAAGTTATATTTCATTAGTTAATATACAATGGAATGTTGAAATGTTTAAGTATAAAATAACACAGCGTATTGTTTCATCCTTAGGCGTCATTAATTTTACATGATTTGGTATGTATCAAGGTGTCCGCAGGATTATTTCTGTTAAGAATTTTGTCGTCACATTGCAACCACGATGTTTTGAAAATGGCATATTATGGCATTTATATCCCCATCTCTCCTACAGATTGTGTTTATGAAAAACTACTCTCAAACCAAAATTCAAAGAATTTGTGTACTCCAAAAGGAAGCAACAAGAATAATAGCCAGGCTTAATCACCGAGAATCTTGCAAAGAATAATTCAAATCTTAATCCATATTGCCAGTATTATTTCTATACATAGGCCCTTTTACAAACGGTGTTGTTTTCCATCCAAATTCTTGAAGAACAAAATAATGTATACAACACTAGAAACCAATCAATTCGGACAACCTATACCAAAGACTACACATCTGTGATAGTCCTCCTATGGAAGCTGGCAGGCAATTATATAATTACCAATCCACGGAAGGGATATATGTATATTGTAATATTATACTTATATTGTAATATATATATATGTATATTAAAACAAAAATAAAAATAACTTGCTAATGAATTTGTTTTACAAGGTACTGGATTTAAATCAATTTGAAACAAAAATAACTTGCTAATTAATTTGTTTTACAAGGTATTGGATTTTACTGGCAGCTAAATTATTGTAGCATACCTATTCGTTAAGCTTAGCTTTTATTACAGTCTTACCAGTGGTAATAGGTTTTATTTTATATTTATATGTATTGTAATTTTGAAGTAAAAAAACAGTTTTACATTGTACACATTGACAATAAATTATTATTGTAATGTATTTCAAGTATCCCCCCTTTTCAGCTTGTACCACGAGGTTTGGATTTAAAATTTTAGAACAGGGGAAATTTATTTTATTTGCTTCCTTCCACTTGCAAAAGAAATAAAGTGACAAAATTACAATTACAAACTAATTCGAAACTACACACAGTTCGTTGAACTGATCATCCTCTTGCGAAGTGTACGTTGATGATGAAAAGAAAGTGTAATTGAATGAAGATCCACTGTTGAATCTTTAATAGTTAGACCGTTAGGGTTGGCAAACATGATTGCACTTATACTTAAATCAAGTGCAGATTTCAACTAACCTTTGGCCCCGAGAGCTGATGAATTGTTTGCAGATGATGTTTTGTTGATGAATGACGATATTATGATCATGAAAGTGGCGCCACTCGTATGGTTTAGAGATACCACGTAAGTATTCTTACATTACGACAGAAACTGTTAGGGTAACAGAAACTGTCACGCTGTAATTTTAAAAAGGCTAGGAACATATAGTTTTAATACTGTTTATAGTTTCCAATTGAAAATTATTTTATGCGTGCTAGTGCAAACAAATTTTCTATTAAGATGAATACTATTATTATGAAAGTGCTTATCAAATTTGAAACTACTTTTAGTCTGCGAAAATTACCTTTCGTAAAACCTGAGAAGATATTCTAATCGCGCCTAACAGCTGTAGCATTATAGACGAGTAAGAAGTGTGTTGCTTTGCGTGTGCACAGTCTGCGTGATGCTTTGATAGCATAAATGATGTAAATTAGCATAAACACAACAGATAAAGAGTTGTGTTACAGCTGCTTCATCACTTGATTTGTGGTTCAATATAGAAACACCTTAACAATATAAGAATTGAAACATTACTGCGAAAAAGTAATTTATTACAATTTAGAATAGTATTATATTTCTATAGAGACCAGTGAATTACGGAAACGTTAAATTTCTAAGGGTTTTTAACTTTATAAAGTACTGCTTTACATGTATAGCAGCAGTTTCAAATATATAAATTTCAGACAAAATTGTTAATGTTGATTTTTTAAATATGAAATTGGTTCTGTCATCAACGTAGTTCATTTTTTATTTTTAACGTAATCCAAATTTATGAGACAAGCCAAAAATACTTTGAAAAAAACATTTCATTCACACACTGAAATACGAATGCCAATCAACACTGTTTTTGAATTAGAAAATAGTTACACGTGGGTGTCAACCAAACATAAATAGTTTTGACTGATAGGTATATTATTTTGTACAATGCATAAAAACCTGCTATTTTCAATTAGACAAAACATATTACACTTTTTGGCACATTGCGCAATCAAGGCAATTCGTATGCGTATTTTCATAAGGAACTGATCAAACAGATGATGAGATCAGCAAGACAAGAGGAGAGGAGGCGCCATCTCTTCATCCATTTATCATCCATCCATCAACACAGTATCATCCGCAAACAATCCATCAGCAAGTCATCAATCAAGCGTCAACAATCAACCTCAGTCCAGCTCCGGGTGACACGTCTCAAGAAACAGTGCGCATCGCAACACGAGCAGCGCGCTGTTTAATAAGTAGAAATATCTGATTTCCGTAAGGTTTCAAATTATAACGATACAAATTCAATTCAAATAAATACTATATTATTTATTACTCAGATGATAAGTTGTTTACTTTGAGACAGGGAAAAGTTTCAGTGTTTTAAAACAAATAGTTCAAAGATCCGTTATAATAACTTGTATTGTTAGCATACAATCAAGAAAAACTTAAAAGATACATTATAGCAATCGGCAGTATTACCTATCTACCTCATGAGTCAACCAAGTTAAATATGTTTTCTATTATGTTATTGGGATGAAATAACATAAGTTATTACACTCTAGTGTTTAACGCTTACGTTGGGTCGTTAATGACCCGATGGGCATATATGGGTTAAGAGCATTTACCAATGTAAATAATTGTCCATTATACGTGTCCGTTAATTTAAAGATTTTTAATAATATAACCATTCTTTGATTTTGTTTATACACTTACATTAATAAACCGGGAAGGGTTAAGTACTAATAAGCTTTAACAAAAGTACCAGAGTGACGCATGTGGACAAAATAATGGTATATTTCTTCACTAGGTGCTAACGTGATGCCGGATGATAAGAGCTAAAGCTTAACGTATGAACGGCTCCTAGACGGCTCCTAGTAGTTTTAGTCGAAATGCTATTTTATTTTTGTATGAATTTCCTTCTCGTTCCTAATATTTTAACTAAACTCAAATTAAACTATGTTTTGGACTTATTAGACTGGTTTACATTGATTAAAAGAAACCGCTGTTACACCTTTTTACTAATAGTCAGTGTATTAAAAGTAAATACGTTGGAAAATCTCATGTCCCTAAAATATTTTAAGATCATTAAAACAAACGATCTTATTCAGGCGTTGATTTCCCTGAATAAAAGTGCAGCTTTAGCAAACAATAAATAGGTTTAAAACAGCTTCGTTTTCTTCTTAAGAAAACTAACAAACTACAAACTAAAAGTACCACTAAAAATTGAAGGATTATTAGTATTTGGTTATTATTTGCGTATTGCATACTCAGTCGACAAGCAGTTCATTAAACTGGTCTCCACAAAGTAGCCTAAGTTTCTGTAGCCTCCAACTCACTAATATCTCCCGACCATGCCCGCTCAGGCCTTGTTTATCCAATAGCAGGCATTTAACAAGTAAACATTAGCGGGACAACAACAAGGCTTTGTTCGGAGGCTTCAGGCTGGACTTTCTCACAGATTGTCCTTTGTGGTCAGTGCCGGAAGAAAAATCCTTCGTTCCTTCGGTAACATATCGAACGTTACAAGTTAGAAACTAGTCAACAAAACAATAGAAAAATAGAAGGCCTTTTCATAATAAGACATGGAGGCACTCGTGACCCTAAAAGTGGTATTTTACCTAATACTGATGTTATAAATCTAAATGTATGTACACCAACACGACAACTTAATAAAAGCATCCATTAAGATATTAAATCTTACTTATTAGTTTTACTATATGTGTTTTCAAAATGACAAACCCTCTTTTTGGTTTACGATTGTCCTCTCATTACACAGAAATGATCTTACTTAATGTACAATGTTAACATTAAATATTTGTTATACGTAGGTTTTGTATTGGTTTTTTAACTACAATTTACTTACTATAATCGCAAGCTTTAATTTTTGCTAATGGAGTAAGAAGTTCCTGCTAAAATTAAAAACACGTTTGTTAATAAATAGGCTAGCGGTTAAGCTGATGACGACAGGTTTCAAAATACCATATTGCAATTGCGTTTGTTTTAAAGTTGATTTTTCCCAAACTAAAACAAAATATGGATTATTTTTCCAGTTAACCCTTAACATACGATTGATATAAAAGGCTTAAACACTCACAGCGTCTTTTGGAATTGTATCAAACCTTCATAAAAAGCAAACCGACAAAAGTTTTATTTATAATTTAGATAACTTGGTTTTAGCTTAATACTTAAGCCTAATGTAACATAATTTATTTTTTGGCGAAAATAATTTTTAAAGTTCAGCTAAACTATTGTTTAGCCAATCGATATCTCAGGTTTGACTTCAGGTGAGTGGGGAGGATTGTCAGTCTTGGCACCTGCGTGGGATGGTTTTCTTCGAACATTGATGTTTTTTGGCTTTCTAATGCTTACTTATCAAGTTCCCAGTTTAAAGAACTTTACAAGAGTAACCTTAAAGTTACCAATTAGTCTTTCAATGACTTCATGAAAAAGAAACATGATGACGTGCTCAGTCAAACACAAACTAAGCATTTCACTTCAACTGTGATTGAAATAGTTTCATAGAACAAAACAAAAGGAGAATCAAAGAGTGATGTTCTCATTGGAATGAAAGAGTGAACGGCAATAAAACTAATTTCTTTTAACTGAAATTTAAGAGAGCGACTTATTGATTTCTTCTTTTTGCTCAACATAATAAAATACTAAGGTTCCATATTCTATCTCTAAAATATACTTGGAGAGTTTTTGTTTTAGTTTCGTAATTAAAACTTCTGTATTGCAAACATATTGTGTATTGAGTATGTGTTTACCTAAACTGTTCGTGCTTTTACCTGCATTTGATAAATAAAATCATTGATACCCCAACCTCTATCTAATAAAGTTTGAATAATACTAACCATTATTCACATACCGATTTCCTTGAAGCTTTATTTTGTAATCTTCCAAGTAGTTTAAAAGTTGATTTTTTCAAAGGTTAAGCAATGCAATGCATACAAAATTATTTCAGTAGTTTGTTTCATCACTAATCTCACTCTCACTTATGTTTACATAGTGTGTTACTATGTAAACAACAATAGAACAACAACACAGAAACAACAACTACAACACATCGACTAATCTTGCATCTAACACCCACTCACCCAAGAGAGCATACACAAGTAGCAATAGACAAAGAGAGAAGCATCTACATTAAAGCATGACCTATGGTAAACTAAAAGACTCAGTAAACTGAGAATGATGTTTGCTTTCAATGAAACAAATGAAACTATAAGAGGAGCTTGGGAAGATTACAGTTGTGAATTGTTCTCTATCTATAACATGCCCTGAGTTTCTCCATCTCAGTAAACATTTCATTCCTCACTCCAGTCTTTGTTTAACAACAGTATACTTCATTATTGAGTGCACTTATAGAGAAAATCGATAACTCTTAAAATGCTCAACGTCTAGTCGTCCTTCTATTTTCATCGGAACATTTCGCCAGAAAGTTGGAATTTAGGAAACGGTTTTATTTCTGGTTTCGTTTTGGTATTCTGTATTGCAATGCTTTGTTTTGGTTATGTGTCAGACCGTGGTATACAACCCGTCAAACAATACTCGCGATACAGGAAACTGAAAGTCAAACATTTCTGTGTTTGTTTATACTGTTCCTGCAACAACAATTTGCACAACTCAAAATATATCATATAATGTAACATAAAATATATCTTGTAATGTTCTCCTTGATATCTCTTTTGCTTTGTTAAATACTGGACTTGTAGGTTTTTAGTTTGTGTCTCAAATAGCAATAATAAGAAATTGAGTGTGAAACACTTTTTTTGACGAAAATGAAGCATAATATGGTATTAATAGTAACAAATATATTAGTAATTTTATCATATTTACATTTATTAACTGGTTTTGTTCAACCTAATATTCTTAGGTGTTTAGGTTAATACAAATATTTTAGGTTGTTTAAAATATTTGTATTAACCTAAACACCTAGGATGATGGGCTAGTTCCGAAACCGGTAGTGTATTAAAAGATGATAAAGGTACTTTATTGTTCTTGTCTTTAATAATATTACAAGTATCCCTGTGTGAACAATCCTTTTCAAACATAACATAATAGTTTATTGCCAGTCAAATTTAACAATATAAGCTGTCTTTGACATTAAATAAAACATACAATTTAAAATACCCATTACCAGTGGTAAGACTAAAATAGAAATAATGTGACTTAAGTTATACGTGTTGGTATGCATACAAACAATAATTTAGTTACCAAAAATTATCGTAATTTATAACACGAATTTTGAAGCAAGTAGTTTTTAGTATGTGTTTTAAATTGTTATCTTTAATACTGGCAGGTAGTTTATTATACGATTGCCTACCAGCTTCCATAGGAAGCCTGTCAAAATTTGAAGTCTGCGATACGTTGGCCGAATCGATAGATTTCTGGTATTGTTGTCGATGAACGAACAATGAATGAATTTCTTAAATTCTTATTACCTTCTTTTGCCCTTTGGACTTTTGTTTCAGAGCAGTTTCCCCATAAACACAATACAGTACCTAAGAAAGATGGGGATGGATAATGCATAATATGCCATTTTCAAAACGTCTTGGCTGCAGTATGATGACAAGCTTTAATGGAAATAGTTTTGTGGCCACCCTGGAACATACTAAATCAATGTGATGATCCCATGACAGTTTTTTATCTTTAAAATTCTCAAGAACTTAACATAATCAGCCTCTTGAAGGATATATTTATTAATTGTAAAGTTGAATTTATCATTATCATTATAATGGTTTAACCCAAAGTTGATATAATTTGTTTTGCTATAGTTTGTATCTAAATCAATGTGTAATAAAGTTTGAATTGACAACAAGATTTATAGTTTACCAGAAATAATTGACCGTATCGACAAAACATACGAGGATACATTAATAAACTGACAGATAGAAAATGAATTAGAAATGACTTCCTTAAACAATAAAATCTGTAATAACAGCTTGATGTTAACAAATCCCCAAACCTTCTTAAGACAACTTGATAAGTTAACTGCGATTTATTAAAACAAATACTATTGTTTGAATGACTTACTACAACAAATGAAACAATTTCAAATGTTACACCAAATAAAAACATACAAGATATCTGCTGAGCCAAGCTTGAAAATAGCAATGATTAAAAAAGTTTGTAGTAGTTTGAAGTAGAATAATTTGAGCTGAAATACCAAAGTTTGTTCCCTTCTGCAATCAACGCTATTCATACTAGGAAAGTTTGTCGCTTCCTACAAGTTGTACGATATTACGGCTTGTATATGAATTTTGATGTGGAAATTGTACAAACTTAATAAAGACTTTAGCTACCGAAACTGCATTGTGAAAAGTAATAACAGAAAGTATAAAAGTGGGTCAGTAAGTAGTTGACATACTTCAAGTTTCAGAACAGTCGTAAATGTTTTATTTAACAAGTCTTCCACTAAATCATTAGGTCTTCTTGTTCAAATTAACAAATGTTTTCATTCGCTTTATTCGGAACTGCTTTCACGCGGAACGCTACTGTTAGATGTATCGTAATAAATTGTACTCTTAGATTATAGTTAGTGGTAAAACTATTGATACTTTGTTTTAAAGATTATAAAGTTTAAGGTATAAAGGTTTAGGTGTTATCAAAGTTCGATAACATCTTCATAACGTAGGTACCAAAGTCTCATTCGTACTTAAGCTAAGTTGTCATGCTTAGAGAACTGAGGAAGTCTGGTAGAATAGGTTGGACTTTATAAAACTGGGCTTCAGACAATTATTGATTGGTATATGATATTTAAACAGACTCCTTTGTTTAGTTCTACCGTGCGGCATTTAACATTTACTTGCAACAGGTCGAATCTTTGCATTTAGTTTTAAGATTTAAACAAGGAAAATACATTTAATCAAATAACCGAGATAAATTACGACTAAAACTATTCAGTCAGAACTACAGACTACGAACTACGGGCTTATCCTTTGTTTCAATTATAGTAAGTACAGTACATTAAATATCAAACTTTTTATCGTCCTAATATCCTAAGTTTAAAACAGTCATAGACTACAAAATGTAAACGGGTCTTTCTATCCATGCCCTGAGCCGGATTATAGTAGTTCTACGTCCAAACCGTTCAAAACATTTTAAAGTTCAAGTTTTACTACAACTTCTTGCATGATTTTTCATGATTTCCCTACAATTAAACTGACTAGTGTCTACATTTTAAATTCTATTGATATAAAGACCAAATTCGATTGAAAGAAACAAGTCAAACAATAGGTAACTTGTCATCTTTCCTATGTCAAATGTCTACTGAGGTAGTTGACCTTTCTCCATCACAGTCTCATAGTGATCAAAGCTAGTTTGACCCCTCTATAATCGATATATCATATAGATTCCTGTGAGATAAATCCATCAAACAAACAGCTTGATCACGAGTATATCGACCTTGCCATCTAGCGGCACAATCCTTGGCTCCTCTCTACCTCATCCTCAGCCGCACAACCTTGCCAGTTGCAACTTAGATAATCTCAAGCCTTTCTCTCAGTTAATTACACTTGGATGCCATTCAGTAATAAAATAACGTTTAATCCACTCTACTCATTATTATGTTCCGCAAATTTTAATAAAACTGAATCATTGTGATTAAAGGCTATTTCAAACAAGAAGTTGTTGGTTTTATTATTAATTACAATACATCCTGTAATCGTACAGCGTGGAATGAGTATGGTAGCTGCAAGTTGTTGTAATCTTTACTTGTTTGATATTGCAGCGTGTTATTATAAGTGATAAATTACTAAAGGTGTCAATCTTTGATAATTTATAGGTTGTTGGATATATTATTCACACACATTAATAATCTTCTTATAGAGGAAGGCTAACTATATGTACGAGAACATTTTGTAAAATTAACTTTCCTGAAATCATGTATTATTGATTTGATCTTGGATTCATATTACAGAAGTATAAGTATTTTACACATATTTCTGTCCTACTCAAAAACATATTTTCTAGTATATTTTGAAAGTACTCCATTATTACACAAATTCACTAGAACAAGACATTTAGAAGGTAGGTTGCGGTACTCAGAGGGGGGTATTTCTTTTCTTTTGATGAAAGATAATTTATACAACTGTATTACAAACTTAAATATTATTTTTGGTACACGCCATTAACAGAAGTGAATAAATAATACAACAATTGACAATTTAATTTGTGTTTTAAATTACTTAATTAATTTGATACATTATCATTTCTTGTTATGTTAAAGTTTTAATACTCACCAATATAGTCAAAAGCTCCATTAATGAGAACTCATTTTAGTAAAGATTTGAATGTGTTGGAATTTTCCTCGCGTTTTATTTTACTAGGAAGTTATGATAGCTTTGGCCCTAAGTTTTGGGAAAGGGAGACCTCGATTTCTATTCTATGGAAGTCTGTCGATGTTCATTTTTGTGTCTTTTCTCGTAAGAATATACTTCTATGCCAGTTTGAAACGTTGCAAATTTGAATTTGTAAAAGATTAACATTTCTTAGATGTATAGCGACGCTGAAGGGTAAATTTTGTAGTATTTTAAATATTGCCCTACGTGAAGGTTGTCTACGATCACCTGTCAAAATACGAACTGCTCTTTTTGTAGTACAGAGATTGTAGTTCTAAAGACTTGCATGAGTTGTATACAGTAGGTATCAGAGTGACTACATGCAGAGGACTTATAGGTATGCAGGCACGCACGTCACCTGTTGTAATCAGTGGTGATAAGGAGTGTCAGTCTGGGACCACTCCTCGGCGGTCACACAGACCTTTAATCAGCATTCCGAGACAATGTCATTGGCTGCGTGCTGGCTCATCTTCCTGTTCCGACAGTTCCGTTATCCTACATACTCGTCCAATCTAGATCAGTCAATTTAAACACAGTTTTCATGCGAAACTGAATACTTTACAAAAGTTAAATTTACTGAAAAGCTACCTTCCTGAAAAGTTAATCTTACGCCCAATTAGACACTTACAAAAGGTTAGTTTTAAAAACGGACTATTTTTTATACTTTGTACAAGTATTAAGTTTACACATTATAAAATAATATATAAGGCTTACAAACTTTGAGAAATAAACTTTGCCAATTTCACGTTCTTAAAAATTCTTTTTTTTTATATGCGCGTAGGCCTATACGTGAAAAATAAAGTACCCAAATTTAAAGGAAACAGTTGCGTAATTAAATCTCAATCAAGTACACTATCAAAACAATGAAACAAAATAAAAGACAGTTTAAATTTGTTTTACCCGTGCTTTAATTCGTTCCATCAAACGAACGATATAAAGTTTTGACATGTGACTCAGGAGTTGATGGTAAGCAAAACCCTGCAAACCGTACCTTTCTACGACATGTCCTTCTCTTTGGCGATGGAAATTAATAGCTCTATGTTCTATGAAAATTTGCTTATGAATAAAGATGATTCATTTAGACAAAATATAAATGAGCACGTGTAAAGAGTTATAAATACACCAAGCAGATAAAGGAGCAAAGTAATAATTGTCTTAATGCCCTCTCATGCGGGCAGAAAACAGCGCTACTCGAAACAAAATGACACTTTGAGTTACTTTTAATCACTCGGCTGTAAAATTAATGGCTTTTATTAAAGTTGTTTACATTTTACGTTCTTTTTATGAGTGGGTAATAAAAGCAGTAAGCGTTGTAAACCCTAAACAGCTGTTTGAAATGTACTTTCTTATAGTTAGATGATGTCGATAGTATACTAGTTTAAAGGACAAAAATTCTAATACAGTTACTTTAAACATGTGAAGTTAGTACTCAATTGAATGCACTCTGCTAGAAAATAAACTCGCTGGCATTTAACTGTAGTATGTTGATATCTAAGTAGCCCAGTCAGCAAGTAAATAATATAACTAACAGCTTAAAAACCAAAACTGCTATCTAAAAACATCTCTTTTCATTACACAAATTCAATATTAGTACAACATAAAATAGCCGGGTTTTGTCTCAAGTGTAAAGTGTAAAGCTATTAATAAGCACGTTATATCTGACAGCCTTGGTGAGATAAGATCTGTACAATGTAGATGCCAGACACTGATAGGGTCGAGTGTTGTTGTTACCAGTTAATACACAAGCGTGCCAATTATGAAAGCTAATATCTACCCTTTCAATCATTTACATGTTATGCTCTACTTCAGTTTTATACGTTTAAAACAAAATGATAAAAGTTAAGTCAATCAAAATTAGCTGAATGAATTCGCATGTAGTTTTTTGTCTAGTTTCGGTTTTGTCCACTATTTAAAATCTATTTTAGATATTATTTGTTTAGATAAAACTGTACTTTTTAAATTTTATACGTAACCTTTCAAATTCTAACTACTTCCAGGATAAATGTTGTTTGTATTTAATCTGCATGCTGGGTATACACATGTACACTAAAAAATAGAGGAAAATTTGAAAAATTAAAAACATTGTTTGTAGAGATTTTGTAAGTTTGTTACTTTATACAAGCTCACAAAACGGCCTTGACAATATGGTCCCTGGCCACCTTTCAATATAAAGGGATGAAATTGTATTCGTGCGGTTTTCTTATTTTCTATTGTGTCTATCAAATGTTATCTGTAGCTACCTATTTCAGCTAATGATCAACTTGTAACACTAATGGGACCTGTGTCGACAAATTGATTTTATTTGAGTTATTTTTTAAGCAGCATGAATTGAAATTCGGTCTGAATAAAAACGATAGTAGTTATTTACTTATTTTCACTTTGTAAAACATAATTTCAATCAAACCACCTAAATGTGTTGTGGAAAGGTTTCAACTATGACTAGAGTGATGATGTATGTTACTGTTAGCAAATTTGGTTTTGTAGACTTGAGGTATTGACTCCAAGTACATGTGCTATTGACTTAAATCCCTTTAATTTATTAGCTATAACATATAACGAGCGGCGGTAAAGTACTTTCATGCACTACAGATGTTTTAAGAGCAAGCTAACAACGACGGTGGGAAACCAGCTGAAGCAATCAGCATTATTAATCACACGGTAAAACGCTGATGTCAGTTTTACGCTTGAGTTAACAGGGTTGATTCAACCCACTGACAGTCAGACTAAAGACAAAGACAAAGAGAGAGTTAATGTAATTGATTTGAAGCTTTACAGTCGATAAAATCAATGAAAGGCCAAGAACTGCTTGACTCGGCGCCGCGTCAGCAACAAATCAGTAAAATCAATTACACACGGCCGGCTCGCGCCGCGGAGCAACACCACCCTGCACAAACACAGCAGCAGTATTTGTGACAACTTTGAGTAAAGTTTAGGAACTAAAGAAGAAACAAAAGCCAATACTTGAATATTAATGAACTTACGAGGCCTTTCACTAGCAAAACTAGCATCTACGAACAACACAAAATGTCTTTAATGTTTTTAAGGAAATTCGTCACAATTTAAACTTTGGCTTGTTACGGGTTGTGTGAGAGTGTTTTTTTTATGTAAAGGGAAAATATGTTCCTGTTTTTATTCATAACATGGGTTCTTGCTTTGGTTGACTAATACTCTTAAGACTGTCGCAACGAGCGATAGAATTCAAGGCACGTGCGGTAGGCCGGCGCGTCCCCTCAGGCGCCAAAATATCAATAAAACTGTGTTTGTATTTGCCTTTTTTTGCCCACCCTTATTTTCAGCCGCAGGTCCACAAGAAGGAAGTGTCAGCCATAAACATACCTGTCATATTCAAGGACACATCTATTCATTCAACTGTTTTTGCTTCGTTCAGATTGTAAACAAAAGTGGTTCTAAACTACTTTGAGTTAGTTTCACAACCGTCTCAAATTAATTTATGTTAATGGTAAACTGTGGTGCGAAATCACTAAAAGAACGAAAAATCTCAACACCCACAAGTATTTTACAACTCGGACAATATACCATCCTTTATCCTGCTACATCGACATAGCGAGAAGAGCTCAACAGTTTCCAGTTAACATAGAACATTATTTTAGCTAAAATGTCATTCAGATTAACCTTTGTTAGTGACAAAGGTAGCCTCAGTCAGATTACGCCACATCGTGGAAATCCCCTTTGTGAACATATTACCAGGCTATTTTTGGGTTTAATATCGTATGGTTCTATTCACGGGATTATCTTCCACAATCATGTGCTATGACGAGGAAACCCCAAACTCGGAGGTGGTTCAAATAACATTTTGAAAAAGGACATGCATAAAACCTCGTATATTTATTACAATTGCAAAGCATCATCTTTTCGACAAAATATCAGTTAGAGGCAACAACGCATTTTGAAACCATGGAGGCATGAATAAAAATAAGCTTAATAAATATACAACTGTGAAATATTATTAAAACCATTATTTTTCTTTGTTGGGATTTTAATTAGTTCAATAACAGTTACTAGAAATTACCAGGTTTGGTCAAAAGCAAATTAGATGCAAAAAACAAACCCTGTGACGTATTGACAGATTAAATTACAAATCAAACCGTGAATTTTACTTGTCTGAATCAACATTGTTGCTTGATAGCCACTATAAATAATTGGTAACATATTGGTAACATGAGCTGTGAAGTTTAAGTAGCATTTGACTTGTTCATTATTCATTATTAGTGAAATAAATCAGCTGTTTAGCTTACTTAAAACACTATATAATAATAGTTTGTTTTAAATTTAATAATATTTTTCGTCTAAATTTCTTGAAACATCTTCAAGATCAACAGTAATGTTCACAATTTCTACTCAAAAAACAAAACATACAAAACCATATGATTTAAGTTCTAAAACTTAAACACTGCATATTAGAATTTTAAGGTATAAAGCCTTTATACAAATTAGTCGTTGATCATGGTTGTCGTTAACTAGGATCTACTGATATCTACAAACCGACCCTTGTAAACTGCTCCGTCAGAAATTAACCTAACAATGGCTCCAGTATCAGAAAAGATAATAGAGTGACTACAGAGATCCAATGGAATGGACTATGGAGTGCGGAGTGTTTGGATTCTCGGGGGTGGGGCGGGACATGTGAGTATTAGTAGATATGGCAACCGCGCCCGGTGATGGATTAAACTAGCCTTAGCTTTACAACGAAAGATGGCCGTCTGTATAGAGTTTGTTGTCTGTGGCACCGGCCACTATTGTTGCAGTGTAGAGGGGTGAAAGCGGTGTATTGGTGACGCCAGGAACTGGCCCCCGGTGACACATTCCAGCTCGGTTCTTCCCCTAATAGTGACACGTCAAAACATTCCCCGGGCCTCACCGCGACTTTCCAACTCTAGCCTAATGACACTGGTCGCGACTTAGCTGTACACACCCCTACTACTCAGAGCTACGCAGGAATGTTAGGGAATACAACTCTTAACTTCTTGTTAAAAATGGAAAGTGTTTTTCGTAGAGGCCATTTCGTTGTGCAATGATTCACTTTTACCCATCGGTGTTTAAAAAAAACCCCAAATACTTGCTTTGAATCATAAATGATCATATCATAATAATGCATATGGAGTAGGTATACTGTTTTGATTTTATGATTTCATTTTAATTTGGTTAACATTACAAATTTAGTTTAGTGACATTGAAAAATCGCGTATTGGCTACCCGTGCGATGAGGGTGGATGAAGGGTTAACTTCTGGTAATTGGTTTGATAGTGGTGAAGCCGAAATATTACCAAAATTAGTTTATTTGCAACTGTGAGTTATTTATCTATGTATATACAATATAGTATAATGGCTATTTGCCGTTGGTAAATATATAATATTAGATAAGGTAGCCAAGGCATGGAATGTGCAATTGGAAGGTGTATGAATAATGATCAACTTATTCGTCGATTCAAAGTTCACTTGAAATGCTGGGTAGACAACGTACTTACCTGCGTAGCTAGCCTCGTCTCACGTATGTTGAACTCAGCAGTCAGCTACACAGTTACCTTCAGCAGTTAAAAGAAAAAGAAAAACAGTACAGCTCTTACATTTCTATATGCATGAGCATACTCTCACTGCATAACACACAGTATCAGAGGTGTTCCACAAGACCAAGCATCGCACACACATTCTCTGAAAATAAACTGTTTTCTTACCAAACCCCTAGTTCTTGAGGGATTTCCCGAAATGAAGCAGAAAAATGGCGTTAAACAAAAGTATGAATGTGCATGTAGAAGCTTTACAGAAACCGTAAAAGCGTTTCACATCCGTTAACTCATTTCTCAACTACATTTTAACTACAGAAATCCAATAAACTCCAAACAATACATAACTGTGATTATGTAGACAAATCATACGACATTTGAAAACCACAACGTTTTTCCTGTTACATTTGAATCATACAACTCTACGACAGATTTATTTTCTTGGCTAGAGTTCAGGAGCTGATGGAGCTTGGAGGTGATGATCTCCAAGTGTCACAGAGTGATCAGGTGATGTGGTGATGTGGCGGGAATGTGGTGACGTCACGTTATACACGCCTTGTCACATTAGCATCCTGCAGCCGTCAATCCGGTGAACACGCCACGCGGCACGACTGTGGGGTCCACCGCACACTACTAGCTAGTAGACAGCTTTGCAATAGATCAGCATTTCTTCATAATTTTACCACGATTACTAATCTACTATTCAGTAGATTAGTAATCATTGCTACTACGTAATTTTCATTCCTTCGGCCTTCGACTTCGGAGTATTGCTAACCCTTATCTTTTAGCGGATCCGTGGCGGATTGGTATTGCGCGTGACTCCGGAGCTCATCACTCCGGTAGCGCGGGTTCGATCCTCGCAGTCAGGACTTACAATTTTTAATGTGACTAATACGGTAAGGCTTACGGTGAGTACAGTAAAGGTTGAGGTTGAGTGGTAGAGAAGACTTTGTAGTCTTAACTTCACATCTTTAAACAAGACAAACTCACCTCTTTACCTTACCTGGCAAGACCCTATTTTTCCATAGGTATTTTGACCCATGATTATAATTTATCATTTTCTTCCTTGATCTCTTACTTAGGTATTTCGTCCTATATGTATATTTTATTTCTTTGTAGTCGTAATGGATGATACTTAAAATATACGTTTTCATTATACAGGATATTACAAACACTAACGCATGTTTTGCCTTTGTAACAAAATGTAATATTGATTTTACACAAATTACTATTTCTTTACGTTTTGGTTAAAAAAATAAACTACCTCGGAAAAACAACAAGAAAAGCACAAATATGGCCACTATCCTGGAATGAATGACTCGATATACTTCAAATTCGAACAAAGACTCTTATAATTATTACTAGCTGCACTGATGGGGCTTCGCCCCAGACCCTGGCACGCTGCTCGCTTGCTCACGAGCAAGCACCTCGGCCTGCGGCCTCGGTGCCCGCTTTGTAAAACTCAGCCATCCCGATGTTTTACCCCACTTTTAACCCCCTTCCTCTCCAAACAATTTGTAGACAACCAATATATTTTGAAATCAGAATAATATTCCCTTTTTGATACCCCACATCGATTTGTATGATTTTTTTTATTTCTTGCCCCCAATTCCAATCCATATATATGTGTGCCCCGAACCCCAAATCAGTAGGGTCTTTGGGTTAATGGTATACAACTATGTGTCGAGTTTCAAACAAATCCGTTGATATTTACTAATAAATATTTACTAAAAAAGAAATGTTACATAGGGAATTAGGGACCTCAAAACCCCATAAAATAAAAATCTATATCATTTTATTCGTTTCCCCACCCTTCACACTAAGGACCATTTCTATTCAACAAATTCTGAATTACCCCAGCCAGATTCCGAGATCTCAACACTCCGGACAACCCTAACCGAAATACTAATAGTATAGATGTAGACCCAGTGTTGGACCACCTATTAAAAAGGATCTCTGTAAGATCAAGAGGCACCCCAACAAAGGTAAATCTTTTTAAAGACTCACAACAGTTGCGAATACTTTAAGCCGGTCCAACACTATCGTCTACACAGACATACGAGCATATGATTTGTTTTCAATAATTGAGGTTTCATTCATTTCACCTTCGCTCATCTAATTGAGAGTGCGCATTAAAGGCGTCAACAATGCAGGTACAGTTCGACCGATGACTGTACTCGTAGTCGATGACAGCTAAAGAAACTACGGATAGTTCTGAAAAATGAATAAAAACAAACAACTAAAAGACGTTCGTTATACTCGTATAATACAAAAAAACAACAAAAGAGTGGTTTAAATACGAAGAGTAAGGGGTTAGTTTTCATCCAATCAATTATTTTTAACGAGAGCTTGTAAAACTTTGATAGACTGAAGTGAACGTAATAAGGTTGAGAAGGCAAAGCTTTAATTATCAATGCAACAAACTACTTTTACAGAGGTAATATTTTTATACATTTATTTTCTAGCAGTTACTTCTAAAGTATTTAGCATATTTCGTTCTGGCGCAATTCTAATTTGTTCCATAGTCAGTTTTCGGTTGTACCGCTGTTAAGCCTAGTGTTACTATGAGCTAACTTTCAAATGAAAGGTTAACATATTATTTGAAGCTGGTTGGAAGTCAATTCGATCAATTTCATTTTATATTTAGGAAAAATAGTTTTAAATCAAGCTCCAAAGTCCCAGATAAAAATAGAGTATAGAAACGTAGCTCCAATCACCCCATGCCATTCCTTTTGCCATGAAATAAAACTATTGACATGTAGTTTTACTGTCATCGTTACGAGTACAGTCATCGGTCGAACTGTACCTGCATTGTTGACGCCTTTAATGCGCACTCTCAATTAGATGAGTGAACGTGAAATGAATGAATGAACCCTCAGTTATTGAAAAATATCATATGCTCGTTTGTGTGTGTAGACGATAGCGTTTGACCTGCTTAAAGTATTCGCTCAACTGTTGTGGGTTCTTTGAAATAACGAGTATTTAAAAGATTTACCTTTGTGTGGTGCCTCTTGGTCCTACAGAGATCCTTTTTAATAGATGGTCCTACACTGGGTCTACATAATAACTATAGGAGGCTTTGTTCGAATTTAAAGCATATCGAGTCATTCATTCCAGGATAGCGGCCATCTATATGTTTTTCTTGTAGTTTTTCCGTGCTAGTTTTTTTTTACCGAAACGTAAGGAAATAGTGATTTGTGTAAAATCAATATTACACTTTGTTACAAAGGCAAAACATGCGTGAGTTTTTGTAATCTCCTGTAAAATGAAATCGTATATTTATTATCATCCATTAAGACTACAAAGAAACAAAACATACATATAGGACGAAAGCTCATAGTAACACTAGTTTTAACAGCGGTACAACCAAAAACTGGCTATGGAACAAATTAGAATTGCGCCAGAACGAAATATGCTAAATACCTTAGAAGTTACTGCTAGAAAATAAATGTATAAAAATATTAGCTCTGTAAAGGTAGTTTGTTGCATTGATAATTAAAGCTTTGTCTTCTCAACCTTATTACGTTCACTTCAGTCTATCAAAGTTTTACAAGTTCTCGTTAAAAACAATTGATTGGATGAAAACTAACCCCTTACTCTTCGTATTTAAACCACTCTTTTGTTGTTTTTGTAATATACGAGTATAATGAACGTCTTTTAGGTTGTTAGTTTTTATTCATTTTTCAGAACTGTCCGTAGTTTCTTTAGCTTGTTGAATGTTTTCTACTAAAGCTGCAAGTAATTTCGTATATATAATTCTAAACGTTGCACAGGTTTATTGGAGAGATCACTTAATTACAAATGACAAATCTGTACCGTATATTTTTGTATCTTGTATACGCAAATTTCGAGTTATATTTAGGAAAAATAGTTTTAAATCAAGCTCCAAAGTCCCAGATAAAAATAGAGTATAGAAACGTAGCTCCAATCACCCCATGCCATTCCTTTTGCCATGAAATAAAACTATTGACATGTAGTTTTACTGTCATCGTTCACGAGTACAGTCATCGGTCGAACTGTACCTGCATTGTTGACGCCTTTAATGCGCACTCTCAATTAGATGAGTGAACGTGAAATGAATGAATGAACCTCAGTTATTGAAAAATATCATATGCTCGTTTGTTTGTGTAGACGATAGCGTTCGACCTGCTTAAAGTATTCGCTCAACTGTTGTGGGTTCTTTGAAATTAGGAGTCTTTAAAAGATTTACCTTTGTGTGGTGCCTCTTGGTCCTACAGAGATCCTTTTAATAGATGGTCCTACACTGGGTCTACATAATTACTGTAGGAGGCCTGTTCGAATTTAAAGCATATCGAACAGAATAAGTGGTGCGGTTAAGTGGAAGAGAGGACTTTAAAGTCCTAACTTCGCCACCAATAAAGTCGCTTTTCATTGCATTTCATTTCATTTCATATCGAGTCATTCATTCCAGGATAGTGGCCATCTTTATGTTTTTCTTGTAGTTTTCCGTGCTAGTTTACTTTTTTTACCAAAACGTAAGGAAATAGTGATTTGTGTAAAATCAATATTACACTTTGTTACAAAGGCAAAACATGCGTGAGTTTTTGTAATCTCCTGTAAAATGAAATTGTATATTTATTATCATCCATTAAGACTACAAAGAAACAAAACATACATATAGGACGAAAGCTCATAGTAACACTAGTTTTAACAGCGGTACAACCAAAACTGGCTATGGAACAAATTAGAATTGCGCCGGAACGAAATATGCTAAATACCTTAGAAGTTACTGCTATAAAATAAATGTATAAAAATATTAGCTCTGTAAAGGTAGTTTGTTGCATTGATAATTAAAGCTTTGTCTTCTCAACCTTATTACGTTCACTTCAGTCTACCAAAGTTTTACAAGTTCTCGTTAAAACAAATTGATTGAATGAAAACTAACCCTTACTCTTCGTATTTAAACCACTCTTTTGTTGTTTTTTGTAATATACGAGTATAATGAACGTCTTTTAGGTTGTTAGTTTTTATTCATTTTTCAGAACTATCCGTAGTTTCTTTAGCTTGTTGAATTTGTTCTACTAAAGCTGCAAGTACTATAATTCTGCGTATATATAATTCTAAACGTTGCACAGGTTTATTGGAGAGATCACTTAATTACAAATGACAAATCTGTATTTGTATCTTGTATACGCAAATTTCGAGTTAATTTATGTAGACATTTCAGTTCTGTTAACCTAGATTGTATTGCCCGAACACAACACAACGTAGCTAGAATGTAAAACATGTTTAAAAGTTATTTTGAAGTATTGTATCTATATCAACAATGTCAACTAGCCAGATAAGTAGACAAGAAAACACTTGCAGATTTAGCTGCTTATGAGTTGAAAGATTACAGTAAAGACGCTTTTGATAAAAACAGTTCTTAAAACCGAAAGGTTTACACTAAACTGAATCTTTTGCAAACATCACACCAGCCCAAAAGAGGGGAAAGCTGTAAATTAAATCGAAAGATAGTATTTCCGTGGAATGAAATTCCAGCAGTTGCTGTGAGCTCCGGTGACGAAGGTGAAGGAGATGGATTCTACTCCAAGAATGTGGAGAGGTATTCACTTAATCGTTATCAACACAGTGGAGTGAACACAAAAACACTCACTGTGATCTCTATCTGCAACAGCGTCCAACACCTCGCATCTCACTCACTTCCAAGTCACATTCTCGCCAAGCTGTTAATGATGAGGTTTTGCATACTCGGATATATTTAGACTCAATCATTGTCTCTATGTAACACGTATCGTGTCGCGAAATACCTTATGAATGAATAGTCTTTTGAAGCGTTTGAATGAATCGATATTGGAAATTACAAATTGTAAAAATATCAAGTGTCTAATGTCAGTCCTTACATGTCTATTGGAACTTACATTGAAAAAGACCAGTTTGTTTTTGGCTAAAAATCCAAAGTAGAAAGTAGGTTTTATAGGTTTTATCTCGTAATACTGGTTTACCTTGCATATAATACTGCTTTGTTTTAAACTAAGGGTGTTATTTTTGTTATCAATATGAATTAATCCCAGTCAGCGTAATTCGTTTGCGTAATTGAACGTGTGTACTATAATTATGAAACGTTGAATGCAAAACAGAGCAAAACAAAAACCAGGCAAGCTTTAGCAGATCATCCACAGTCCAAGCACTCCATAGGTACAATACAGCTCTCACTGTAGCAAATCGAGTGTTTCAAACAAGTAACCGCAATGTTGGATTTGTATCAACAATTGACATAAGCCCTGAAAAGCTCTTTACACGGTTTTTCAGTTACAGTGGAATTGTTACTAAAGTTGCTGTTTAATACTGATAAACCTGCGTCATAGTACTCGTTACTCGGTACTTCACGTTGGAAATTAATATTTTTGAAATATTGTGACTATTCTTCGTTTTAACAATCTAACGGACTCTATTAAAGACAAACAATACAATTTAGTGTTAATCTCGCAGCATGTAATCCAATCCGTAACTATTAAACTAAGGGTCTATCATCTAAAGTACATAAACAGCCAACTTAAAACAATTTTTCCGAGGTCGATGAACATTAACGTAAGTATTATCCGCTGTAAAATATCGTCTCAACAACACGTAAATTGAAGTGAAAATAGAAGTATTAAGCTTTTGTTGTTAGTTTTACCTTGAAGACCCCTTCAATAATTATTAATGAACGATGTATTATAACCCCGATCATTCACATTGCAAAATTAAATATTATACACTCAATTTAAACAAATTAAAAACCGCCATAAATGTCAACACAGACATTATCACGCACAAAGGTACTTCAAACTAAGTTACTTTAACGCTTTACGCCAGCGGGAAACTGTGGGCTCAACTGCCCGCGGCAGATAACGCGGATAAAAACAGCCATAAACACTTTGCCGGCCAGATGACATCATTGACGCGCACTAACCTCGTCATTAACAACGCGCGTTTTACGGTGCCATCAATTAACACAGTAAGTAGTAGAACAGCGGCCGCGCGGTAGTCTAGTTGGGCGCCGTTAGCTATCAATAATAGGCCGCTTCCGCAGTGAGAGCCCTTCCACGCCGCAGCGCCCATTTTGGAATTCCTCTCCGATCACCGAAAATTAAGTGGGTTGAAATTACTGTTTGTATACTGGTAGTAAAAACCCGATAACACCTCCAGGCCACCTCTAGGTAGACAACACAAAAAATGGTGTTTGTTTTACTGAATTAGTCCTACTTGTGAATAGGTTAGGCTGTAAGTTATTCGATAAAACGAAATTCATGATTTAGCCGTTCCATAGTGATAAATTGGGTTTAGGCAGTAGCCAGTTAAGGTGGGTAATTTAGTGTTAAATTTATGTCAAAACTTATTGTTACTAAATAACTTCTGTGAACAATAATTTCTCAAAACATATATTTCCTGTTTTACGTATCAAATAAAAACACCAACCTATTAACACTTGCACTGCCTAAGAAGGTCTTTTAATACTTCGCAACTTACAAGGAAACCAATGAAATTTTCGGTCGCAGTGGACGCGTTGAATAGTAACCTCAAACTATTGTTTAACAGAAGGATTACAAAACTACAGAGTATTTTGGAAAATTCTTCGCCTGTGAAAATAGACTATGACAATATTTTATAGTAAAAGTCCAAATTTTGCACCTACATCTTCCATTTAAAGATCACGATATAATTTTCAGCGTTATCTAAACGTTTAGTCTTTACAAAATATTAGTCGATTTTCATTGTTATAACGCTTTGTAAACCTGATCTCGATAAAATTTAAATATGGCAAAATCAGTTGTAGCAATGAACTCGTAGTTCAGAGCACTCAAATAATGTTGTCAAAATTCAAAAGTTTGAGAAATCAGTCAAAACTTCTGAAACTTGTTATTACTTCACTGAAACTCCGTTAACCGTACCACAGAAAACCTTAGTTCATCTTTAGTCGTACTCGTATCAACGTTTCATTTAAACTTATCGGGTGAATCGAGATTACTCAAAAAGCAAAGCAGGACCAACATTGTGCAACCAACATAGTACCAGATGTGAAAGTCACATGAATAAAACAACATTTCGGAGAAGAATCTCACAAGTTTGGTCGAAGTTGGTGGTATAGTAACGCGCGTTTTACGGTGCCATCAATTAACACAGTAAGTAGTAGAACAGCGGCCGCGCGGTAGTCTAGTTGGGCGCCGTTAGCTATCAATAATAGGCCGCTTCCGCAGTGAGAGCCCTTCCACGCCGCAGCGCCCATTTTGGAATTCCTCTCCGATCACCGAAAATTAAGTGGGTTGAAATTACTGTTTGTATACTGGTAGTAAAACCCGATAACACCTCCAGGCCACCTCTAGGTAGACAACACAAAAATGGTGTTTGTTTTACTGAATTAGTCCTACTTGTGAATAGGTTAGGCTGTAAGTTATTCGATAAAACGAAATTCATGATTTAGCCGTTCCATAGTGATAAATTGGGATTAGGCAGTAGCCAGTTAAGGTGGGTAATTTAGTGTTAAATTTATGTCAAAACTTATTGTTACTAAATAACTTTGTGAACAATAATTTCTCAAAACATATATTTCCTGTTTTACGTATCAAATAAAAACACCAACCTATTAACACTTGCACTGCCTAAGAAGGTCTTTTAATACTTCGCAACTTACAAGGAAACCAATGAAATTTTCGGTCACAGTGGACGCGTTGAATAGTAACCTCAAACTATTGTTTAACACGAGGATTACAAAACTACAGAGTATTTTGGAAAATTCTTCGCCTGTGCAAATATACTATGACAATATTTTATAGTAAAAGTCCAAGTTTTGCACCTACATCTTCCATTTAAAGATCACGATATAATTTTCAGCGTTATCTAAACGTTTAGTCTTTACAAAATATTAGTCGATTTTCATTGTTATAACGCTTTGTAAACCTGATCTCGATACAATTTAAATATGGCAAAATCAATTGTAGCAATGAACTCGTAGTTCAGAGCACTCAAATAATGTTGTCAAAATTCAAAAGTTTGAGAAATCAGTCAAAACTTCTGAAACTTGTTATTACTTCACTGAAACTCCGTTAACCGTACCACAGAAAACCTTAGTTCATCTTTAGTCGTACTCGTATCAACGTTTCATCGGGTGAATCGAGATTACTCAAAAAGCAAAGCAGGACCAACATTGTGCAACCAACATAGTACCAGATGTGAAAGTCACATGAATAAAACAACATTTCGGAGAAGAATCTCACAAGTTTGGTCGAAGTTGGTGGTATAGTAACGCGCGTAATTAGTATTCATTTGTGCAAATTTTCAATCGAACAGTTGATCGTGTGGGCGAGCCCGTCTATCAGCCGTGATCAGCTGAGGACTAGGCCTACAAATTACTTCATTTTCCTTGAGATGCCGATAATTGACGGTTTCGTGTTCGCACGGCCTCGCAGCCTGCTAAGCGCCCC
This sequence comes from Matsumurasca onukii, assembly GCA_018831715.1. NCBI lineage: Eukaryota > Metazoa > Arthropoda > Insecta > Hemiptera > Cicadellidae > Matsumurasca > Matsumurasca onukii. The sequence continues at coordinate 36,093,931 of CM032062.1, forward strand.
GGGTGCCGGCCACCTCTTGTCTCAAGTCGTTAGATGGAACGGTCCCAGGACGTTCAAGAGGTACTGGTTAGCTAACGAGAGATGACAAAGTCGCTGCCCCCTCTGTCCAGTATAGTATAGGTTGTAGTTGTAGTATAGGTTTCCTTTATCAAGGTGTAGTTTTCCCAAACTTTCATTTTTCAAAAAACTCACCCCAAGCTCATACTACACATTATTTTCCGTACATGTTATATAGTAAGAAATCAGTAGGTAGTTTTAATGTTTTATTCATGCTATATTATGTACGTTTAAGGTGCCTAAAAGATGTACTGTATCTGAAATGTAGCCGACGCGTTGCCACAAGCGCTACCGTAGTACTAATGATTTTTCAACAACAATGTGGATAATTAACCCCAATAATGAACCTTTATGCTTTAAAAACGAAATTTATGATCGGACTTCAATGAAACTTAATACTGTATAAACATTTATAAAAGAATTTAAAAAGCCTTCCTAATATCAATGTTATTTGCACACGCGCTTTCGATAGCAGGCTACCATTTTCAGGCTGTTGCACAAAGAAACACAAAAAGTATAAGGTATTCCATTATTTTTACATGTTACTTTTTGTATGAATTGAAGATGACAGCCTGCTATTGAAAGTGATTGTGCAAATAAAATTGATAATGTTGGCCTTCTGTGTTTGAATTATTCTATCAAGTCCAAATAACTCCGCAAGAAGATCACAAATATATATGTTACTAAAACAACATCCGTACTAAGAACCAACTAAATCCTACTAGCCAAATCAATTAAAATGTAGACAAAAAAAGGTTTTTACCACAATCATGGTGTGGCTGAACCTCCCCTCCACCCTAAACGAGAATCCTTCTGGTGAACCGATGTAATAAGTAACCAAACCTAATCGGTGATTTACAAAAGAAATCTTTGACCCAAGTGATTTAAACACGCTATCTACTCGTAGTATGTAGCTGAAACACTCAATCAAGTATGTAGCTGAAACACTCAATATAGTATGTAGATGAAACACTCGATCTAGTATAAAGCTGAAACACTCAATCTAGTATGTGGCTAAACATACTATGTGTAGTATGTGAAACACACCATCTAGTATGTAGCTGAAACACACTATCTAGCATGTAGCTGAAACACACTATCTAGTATGTACCTGAAACCCACTATCTAGTATGTGCAGCTGAAAAACACTATCTAGTATGTAGCTGAAACACACTACCTAGTAGGTGGCTGAAACACACTATCTAGTATGTACAAACCCACTATTTGGTATGTGTAGCTGAAAAAATTATCTAGTATGTAGCTAAACCACACTATGTAGTATGTAGCTGAAACAAATTATCTAGTATGTTGGTGAAACACACTATCTAGTATGTAGGTGAAACACTATCTAGTGTGTAGCTGAAACAAACTATGTAGTATGTAGCTGAAACACACTATGGTATGTAGGTGAAACACAATATGTAGTATGTGGTTGAAACACACACTATCTAGTGTGGTGAAACATTATCTAGTATGTAGGTGAAACACTATCTAGTATGTAGGTGAAACACACTATGAGTATGTGGTTGAAACACACTATCTAGTGTGTGAAACACTATCTAGTATGTGGCTGAAACACCTATCTAGTATGGCTGAACACTATTTAGTATGTAGCTGAAACACATATGTGGTGTGGCTGAAACACACTATGTAGTATGTATTGAAACACACTATGTAGTATGTAGCTGAAACACACTATGTGGTATGTAGCAAACACACTATGTGTGTGGCTGAGCATGCACACTATTTGGTGTGTTGAAACACTGTCGGTGTGTAGGCTGAAACACGCTATGTGGTGGCATGTGGTATGGTAGTAGTTGAAACACACTATGTATGTGGCTGAAACATACTGTGGTGTGTGACCAAACACACTAGTCTGGTAGTTGACACACCATCTAGTATGTAGGTGAAACACACTATCTAGTATGTAGGTGAAACACACTATCTAGTATGTAGTTGAAACACACTATGAGTATGTGGTTGAAACACACTATCTAGTATGTAGCTGAAACACACTATGTAGTATGGTACTGAAACACACTATGTAGTATGTAGTTGAAACACACTATGTAGTATGTAGGTGACACTATGTAGTATGTAGCTGAAACACACTATCTAGTATGTAGCTGAAACACACTATGTAGTATGTAGCTGAAACACACTATCTAGTATGTAGGTGAAACACACTATCTAGTATGTAGCTGAAACACACTATGTAGTATGTAGCTGAAACACACTATCTAGTAAGTAGCTTAAGAATTGGACAGAAATTATTGCAATTTACAAGTCACACACACAAGTTTTGCTATTTGACTCGGGAAGTATTGGGATGCTCAAAAGTACGCATTCCGTTTTGTTCTATGTTCCATATGGTAGTAAAGGTCAATAGGTCTTTTTCCGATATAAATTTGCGGATAAACTAAAAGAGTATTAAAATATAGATTGCTTAAAGGTTTCAGCATTTAAATTACGTATATAAGTTGGTCGTAGACATAATTTACTGTCGGTTTTCACGAGGTTCAGGATTGATACCTCTATGTGACACGTATTTACCTTTGACAGCTGGTCGTTATAATAGACAAATTTCTGAAACCACCAAGTTTTAACTTGTCTGTAAGGGTTGGTTCTGACAGAATGCTGGCTGAAAACAGTAAACAAGAGTCCCATTTGAGTAGGGAGTCTATAAGTAAATTCAACTGTTTAAGGAGATGAACAAGTAATTACTAAGACCGTCTATTCTCTTTTGAAATAAATTGTAAAGTTGAACCCACGATTAAAATACAAACAACTCACGGACGCAAACAATATATATTTTGTTGATTAAAAGTGTTTATCAACATAACGCTGATTAAAGCAAAGCCCATTTTTTACACTTTTATTACGTAGTTGAATAGATAGTCGGAAACCTGTTGAGTACTGACAGAGAAACCATAAAACAAGATCAACAGAATGACGTCAGAGCTATTTTATATTTGTCGTAGGAAACAAATGTGTCCGAGTCATAAGCTATTGTGTTGTTCTAAACGAACGCTTTTATTGCCAAGAAGTGGTAAAACAGGAAGTAAACTGAACCAATCGTAAAGTTGTTACTATTTTTTAATATAAGAACTCGTAAAAACGATTCTCGCACTTCCACTGCTAACAAGTCAAACAGTTCTGAAATATGTTGTAATAATATCCGCAAGCTATTTAAATTACAGCTGTTCAACATACAATAACATAGGAAGTAAATAAAATGCTTAGCCGTTGTTTATTTAACTATTGTAATGGTCTCATATTCAGCTGGATGTGTGGAAGTGTATTAAACACAAAATGTAATTGTGTCAGCGCCAAATATTGACTGCAGCTGAAGTTCAACGAGTCAGCGTGAAATCAAAGTCCAAAGTGGTTTAATCTCAGTTTGCTTTCAGTTCCTAAAATTTAAAACCCAAAAATAATGTAAACAGTGTTAATCTTAACTCTTAGGCTTTCGCGGCCGGTGTCATCACTAAGATCTAAGGCTTCCGGTTGACACCGCGTCTCAGTTGAAATACAATTACTGCTATAATAATAGCAGTTTTTTATAGACGTTTCGACCTCGCTGTGGAGAGTCATCCTCAGTAGCTTGTTGACTGGCTGAGACCTTAATGCCTTTTTGCCTACTTACTTTTTAACCACCCTGTAGATTACAAAACGATATTCAAAAGATATTCAAAACTATTAATAAACCATTTTAAAACTATTGTTGTCCATGATATTTTTCATCCAATGGTATTAAAAGTTTCAAAAAAGGAGTTTATTTGTATAAGATTCTTACTTGCTACCGGAATAGTACGTCAGTGGATTACAATCACTTTTAGAAAACAATCATGTTAGGTACTTTAGTAGAAACGCGTTGAAGTTTACGAAGTCATCAGGTTTTATGTTTATTATCAGTCTCTATTCTTAGCCGCGTTGCCATTTTTATGAGGAAAATGAATTACAGCTTTAAACCTACCTTATTCAGTAACTTTGTTTACTCGCTGTTGAAGGAGTTTCCAGCCAGTGATAAACATGACCTTAACCTTCGTAGTAAACATTTAATAAATCAGAACTTATCCTATTTTTGTTTGATAGTAGTAATAGTGTGGTATGGTTTCACACTTGAATAAAGATTTAGAGGAAAACAGTAAAACAAAATGAAAATGTGGGACATTTTGGCCTACATATTAGCACTTAATAAGAAAAATACATTTAAACTCAAAAGCCAATCTAATAACTGTTCCTTGCACAATAGTGAGCTATCATGGTCAGGCATGTTTTCAAAACGCCCAAGTTTTAGGCTAGCTCATTTTCTAATGTTTTCTGTTATGATTTAAGTTATTTTTCCCTTGAAGATGGAATCAGATTGCAGATAACGAAACGTTGTGTTATTATTGTTCACTAACGATGGAAAACGTCCGCAACTCGTATTTCTTACTCAGAAGTTCCTCCATCGTGAACAACAAGCTTCAAACAAAGAAGTAACTTACTTAAATCACTAAATCACTATATTACTATTTGAGATGCCGATTACTCTCGTGAGGGTATTTTAAGGCAAATATGTGGTGAAGGATGAGTGTGATGAGTGGTAGTAGTGAGTTATGCGGTGTAGTTTTGTTACAAACTAAGACCGACTCTTCCTTAGAATGGGTCATTAATTAATAGCCCAATGACCAATGGAAATACAAGGACCAACGGCTTAACGTGACTTCCGAACCACGCAGGTGATGGTCTGATATTTCTAAACGATGGTGGGAGTTGATTTGGGTATCATCAGATGATCACTGAGAATATCTGAGCCGCTTTAGACCTTTATCATCCTTTCATTGCATCCAACAGTAGGCTAACTCACTTTGTCACGTTTGTATTTTACGAGAAACAATAAATGCCTTTCAGGTGCCACAGCATAAACAAGAACATCCGTTTTTCAAGGACCCCGATTTAAAACCATATTTCAATTATCTCAACTTTAAATACCGGTCGTCAGTAGGCACTTACAAACATGTATGCACATTTTCAATTGCTTCTGTTAGTTTTTGCTCGAATTATAGCAAAACGGACTGACCCACGCACGAAAAAGATATTTTTTGATCCCAAGTAGGAGGTTCAAATTAGGCCTATAACTCATTACGTTCACTCATCCAACTATATTGAGAGTTGTATGGTTTCACGCATAAAACTACCATTATAAATACTAAATCAATGAAATATTACACACTTGCAGCTTAAGTATTTAACTGGTTATTTACAAAGATTGTGAGTAAAGTTCTGAGCTACTAGACAGTGGAACAAACTTTGACTTCTATACTATTCCTGAGAACTCTGTGTCCGTAAATCGACGTGTGTCTTGTTATTTTTTATTGGTCGGACAACGACAAGCGCAGCGCTCAATGGCACGCTTCAGGGTTATTACAAGGGAAATATGGCTACTAAATCCATCGCCCCAAAGAGAGCGTGGGCTAAAATAAACACTCAACGTCTTCCCAGACTCCTTTAGTTGATTATTTCAACACTTGTTAACACTGGACACACGGTTACCGTATTTCAGGTCTCATCGTCTGGTTTACTATACGAGGGCTGCCCAGTGTCCAGTGAAGGTTCTGTTGCTCTATGTATTGTATCAGTGTGAGACCGCGAGTATGCTTGATGTACTTTGGTGTGCCGTTTTTGAGTTCTTGTGGCCAACACGAAATAGCGGTTGCATGTCATATTTCCACCATCTTAAATCAAAAGCCCTAAAAACTTGGAAATAATGTGTGATCATACATTTAACCTCGTTTTGTCTAATCGATTTTTATTTAAATTGAAGTCCTATTCTAACGACTTTAAAAGGTTGTTACCGCATAAAAGGACCGGGTCGCATCAATTAAGAAGTAGAACAAACTTCTAATGTATTGGCGAGTTATATACGGATGTACTAAACAGGACTTAAACAGCGTAATAAAATTTACCCTTTAAACAATTAGACTTCCATGTGAGGGGGCATATGAATTGGAAAAACATTAATTCCTCCAAACATTTTCAATTCCAGATTAATATGTACCTAGTCAAATTGATAAATAATTTATCTTCTGTAGTTTATTAAATTATGTCTGGAAATGCTAGTTAAAGTTACAATAACAATATTTAGCTTTATAAAACCCGTGTTAAGAGGGTTATAGAGTTTTTATTGGCATCATTCAGATGACCAAGCATCTTACAAATAATAATTACGATGCAAACTTAGAAACATTAGTAACAATATGTGCATTTAATATATGAATCAGGTTACTTACTGTATGGAGAATTCTTACTTTAGGTCACAAGTACCTAAAACAAGAAGAAACAACCATGCATTAATACATATAACTCATGTAAATATTAATTTAGGTACATAAGAAATTTCCTTCTACTTTGGAGTTAACATTATAAGGTTTAACTATTTTCTAATATTAAATAGTTTATAATATTCGATATATTCATGATCTGAACCTTAGGACGAAAAAATTAAACCAATTTTTAAAACTACTCAACTGATTTGATACTCAGTTAAGATTAAATAATAATACTTTTATAGTATTTAGAACATATTCCATAGAAATAACCATTTGAAAATTCTGTTGTCAGCAATACTTTCTAGTTGGATTTTGAACTTGCATTATGCAACACATGTGTTTGTCCTTTGATAATAATAATACGAAAGTGCACGTGTTATTATCAAAATCTCCTTTTGATTACAAAACGTTGAATCCGATAATAAACCGGACGTATGCTGTATATTCGTATCTGCTATAGAGTAACTAAAAGTAAGTAAGTTATTGTTTAATTTCGAGAACTAACAATAAATGCGTGGCAATCGTCAACACAAATTTGTATAAAATATTTCTTTTATTCTTCCATGAACATCCATTTTAAAGAGCTAAGTAAACTAAGGTATTTATGTAAAACAATGTACGATAATGTAAAATTCAGACCACTGTTGTAAGGAACGTTATGTTTCTGTACTTAATATTTAGAGAATAAAGAGGAGAACTTTGCCCACACACCGGCGAGCCAGTGCTCCCTGGAGACCTCACAAATCCCGCTAACTCGTCCTGAGTACGTCTCAACAATATTTCCCAATTCCACCTTCCCTCTCATCTCCCGCCTCTTTCAAAGCGAAAGTGCAAACAGGGCTTAACTGTAGTCGTGAGATATACAAACGCAAAAACACGTTTGTGAGTTTGTTACCCGTAATGCTGTATATTGCTTGCTTCTTACTTTAATACAGATCTCCAGTGGCATTCCCTACTTAGGTCTTCTCTGAACGTGATTAAAAACGCATTAGGGGACAAAACAATCCAGCATTTGTAAAAACCGGTGGTAAAACTAAATTTAGCCGTTGAGATTGACATTCTTTGACAAATACTTTCCATTTCCGACATGCTAATGAATATTTAAACTCTTGATCTCCTTGGTCTACTGAGCTGAAGATTATATCTTACAATCACAAATATTGAAACGAGCGAGATAAAGTGGTTCGGAAATATTCGGTTGCCAAAAGTGTCGTTGATGATGACCCGTGTGCAGAGATGATCGCAGATTAGAACTTCTAGTGTCAATTATGTCTCAATCAAAATACCACAGAGTTATTTATCTGTATTCACACAGATTCAGAGGTCGGCCGACAGGCGACACTATTGACGACTGTCAAGAACTGTCAAGGCTCTCCAGGCGCTAAACCAGTTTTACTGCAGGTTTTTATTTTATTAGTGACGTAGTCTCACAAATATTTGCATATTTTGATGATACGGCAGCGGCAGCTTGGCAGACTCTCTTTGCGGCGATGATAGGACGACCATCTGCTATTTATATTTGATGGAAACGTGCCTTTATAATAAATTTACATCGCGTATTTTCACTGACTTTATGGTAAATAAGGCATCTGATATTGGTAGTAAAGAAGGCAAATAGGTTTGAATCGTTGGTAAATGTCAGACAAACAAATTCCCTCTCCTTGGTGGTATATAAAACCATACGTGGCCTTTGCGGATATTGAAAACAAGACAAAAATATAGACACTAAACTTAGACTCAAATGTAGAAATGTACACTAAAATGTGTTCGGAAATAGTAACTTAAGAACCTTACTGGAAAGGAATGTACCGTACCCAACACCTCTCAAGAGAGCCAGTCAGGCACGTGGTGGGCTTTAGAGTACACTTACGGGTAATCTCGGCTTTGCATATAACTCATGTCAAAAACCACACTTTTCCGAAAACAGATTTTCACAAGTTAGTCTTGTTCTCCCAAACTGCTAAAGTTTGTTTGACTTGATATGACGTTGTATCTTTGTAAGAATTTTAAAGGAAAACGCAATTCTATAATATGTAATTAGTTTTTTTCATTTTGGTAGAAATTTTAGAGTTTTTACTTTAAATTGTAGAAAAACTTCCAAGTTTATGCAAATTTGTCGAGAATTGTGCTTTAGTTATGTTAAAGAAAACGCTCTAATATTGGACTGGTAAAGTTTAAAAATTCATTAAACCAATATTTTAACTTTTAACTGTATGAGACCTTTTGACTAGCAAATGTGTCACGTTTAGATAACCAGGTTATTTTCAATATTGGTGTGATGAATTTTAAATTTTTAACTCGGTTACTAATCTACCGATACTAAAATATTGAAAGTCCGTAATAGAACAACTGACTTAAAAAAGAAAACTATTGAAAGATTAAGTTTTTCTTGTAAGCCAGTTAGCCTAACACATATTGGCTTTTATGTTTCGAGAAATGGATCCATCAATGAAGCTCTGTAGAATTCAACGTTTTAGTCTAGAACTTTGTATATTAACTAACTCTTTAGGTTAAAACTCGGATAATTCACATAAAAGCGTTAAAATTGGAAAACATCATTTAAATGGAAACCGGTGTGGTTTGAAATATTTGAACAGTCGGTATAAAACATTTCATTATCTTGTTCGCAATATGAATGTCAAAATCCTAATCGAATTGTTTGTATTGAAACGGAGGGAAGGGATGGATCGAAGGGAGGTTTGCCCACACATTGGCGAGTTGGCCACCACAATCCCTAGAGATACCGCAAATTCCACTAACTCGACCTAAATGGATCTCAACAGTATTTTCCGATTTCATCCCTCTCTCCTGTTCTCGTAGGTGTAAATTTACACGTTTACAACCCTACTGACGTGTCTCTCACGTATTTACGTCACACTTTTCATTTTCTTCCGGTTTACGCTGTTTATGTGACCTAAGACTTAATTTAGATTATTTTTTATACACATTTTACATTAATTTTGTTGACGTATAAACATAAATATGTATAGACATTGACATTTTCATAGCAATGGTAAATAAAGAATCAAACTTATTCCTATCTCATTTATCTTGTAAAATTTGTACCCGTAAACCCCTGAACTACTGTATTTTTAAAATAATCTATATTAGTTATTAGGTCTGGGTAGTAAAGTAAAAAACCACGGTACAGAAGATTGCATATCAAAAAACGACGCTGTTATAAACAATTCTACTGTGAGAGAAACTTAAACACTTTTAAACAAAAGTTTTTCTTGAAACCTTTTCGATACATTCTTTAAAGCAGGTTGAAAGACAATGTTTTGAGTTTTAACCCTTTTTGAGATAAATCCACTTAGAAAACGTGACATTTTAAACTTTGAAACCCCCAGGTAAAATGCAAACAACAAACATGTGGCTCCGATCCACTCTACATAATCTTTCTTGCACCACGATAAAATAATGATGCAATAAAAGGTCATAAAATGAGAGCAGCGTGGGTTAGATTGCGAACTTTTATAAAGAGCAGTTCCGATTAAAATCTAGTTAAATTGTTATTCCAATGGCAACTATCCTATTGGTGTTTCGTTTACTTTGTCCAATCAAAGTGTCATATTTTATGGTCCAAAATTAACAAATTACTGATTAATTCACGAATAACTAAAGACCGTTTATTTATTTTACGTTTGGCATTATTTCAACCCTAAAGCAAAGTCAAACAAAAAATTTAATAGTTTAGTAATATGTTAAAATAGTTATGAGAGTTGAAACAGATAGTTTCAACAGATAGATAGATTCAAACTTCTGTACTAAACTTTCCGTGTGTATTTAATTTATTAAATTTATTAAGCTTACAAAATCGGATTGACAACATACAATGGAGTTTAACGCTCTGAACTGCATCAGCAAAATTAAGAAGCATAAGGTTTAAACCACAAATAAATTTTCAATCAGAACCAGCAGTGGTCGAGCCCAGCAGTTCATTTAAATCCTTCATCACAATAGTAGTTACTGTTCAAATCTAAATCCGTATAGCTAGTTGCTTTTATCTATGTGCATACCCCTAACTGCTCTCTTTATTTCGATTTTGATTCCAACCAAATCCGACTAAAACATGTCCATGCATTTACATTAGTCAACTATATAATTGTTACTGTAATGGAGCTGGTTTTTCTTTCACAATTTATTATAAATGTCAAAAATAAAATTGGAAGAAATTCTTCAAAATCATTAAATTTTCTCTGCTGCCAAAATTGTTCTCATTTTATTGTTACTATTTGAAATTGTAAAACTATTTATCTTATTGCTAAACTTTCAAGCCTGCCTGATTTATCCGAGTGGATTTTATGAAAGGTTTTGCGTTTCCTGTGTGCTCCCATCTCTGGTCCTTGGATATTCATGATCTGTACTGTACGGGCTGGTGAAAAGCCGGCTTCTTTTATTTTAACAAAGGCTGCGTATGTGTTGGCGTCCAGCCAGGAACGCTTCAGTGCCTTGGTTCAGGGGTGTGAGCCTAGATAGCATAATTATTCTTCTTGGCTTAGGCCTAGAATAAATATGTATACTATAGTCCTTAGGGCAAAACCAACCAAGAAAATTGATTTGTTAATTTTTTTAAATATCTATTATTGTTGTGTTTATATGTGAATGATATTGCATGTGAATTTTAATTTTTAAATAATTATTACTCTGTTTTTTTTGTATTAGAATGAAACTTATTCCGTTACAAAACTCTGTCTAAAGGTATGTTATGGAGCCGAAGTTATTATAGAATGTTTTTTCAGAGATGACTTTTAGCACAACACCTGTGTTTTTTCACTTTTAACCAATACTTTTTGATACAATACCAGTGTTAGTGGGCTGAGGCTATTCTCTCACCACGGATGAAAATACATTAAATAATCAAATCTCAATACAAATTGTGATGTTGGCACTGTGTAGCATGCGCCAAGGTAATATTTCTTCTTTGATATCAAAACAACCAGTTCCAGTGATACAAAACTGGTAATTGGAAAACTAGAGTGCGAACAATCGAATATCCCAGGATTGTTTTCAATTAAAAACCGAACACGTTTTGAGGCAGATTGAATTTATCGGGATTCATAGTGATTATATCAGACCCTGTGTAGTCACAAAACAAACGCGTGTGTGTAAACCAGAACAATTCCCACTGTGCCATTCTCAACTGAAATAGTTTTTATTTATCATTGTTATGATTTACGATTTTTAGTATTTGGCAACCATAGAGATTACGTTTCGAGTTAATTTTGCTTTAAATAAACGATGTTTTGTTTTGTTTAGGGATCAGCTTTTAAAAATTCCAGGTTATCTTTTATTCCTTCAGTTTACCATGGAATTTACTTATAGAATCCCACCTTAAATTCTTCTTATTTGCGTCTGGCTCGTGGAGTATAGTCTGACTTATGTCAGCATCAACCTCAGAAGCTTTTAAAGATTTGGTAAATGTTAACATATTCGATTAAAATGGCAAGTTGCCAAAAGTTAACGAGGGCGCACAAACAGGTAACAATCACGAACTGCGGAGATTGTACCAGTATTATCGTTTACTTGTGACTATTACGAGTATCATACGCGTAACAACTCAATACATTTATATTATAATTAAAAGTAGGTATATAAAGTACAGTACATATAAAGTATTTTGAAGAATTTTCTTCCGAAACCAGCATGCTTGCAGTAGGTAAACAAAGCTGCTGCCTATTTTGAGTTAATGTGTTGTTTTAGGCATTGGCTAATAACTATAGTATTTGCTTTCAAATTCCATAATTCGTCGTACTTTTAAAATATATTCTTTTATAGGTTGAAAAATTCGAATTTACTATCACGGTATCTGTGTTGCATTCTGTCTATTATACTTCTAGTTCTGCTTGATCGCAAGCACGATTCGTTGACCAATTGTTGTTCATAGAAAATTGTACACGAGATTTGTTTTTCAAATGGCATAAAAAGATTTAAATCCCAAACACTTAATTGAACTCTACCAAAACTTCAGTTGCTTAAACCGTTTAGGCCTTAGGGGATTTAACGATATAGATAGGCATTCTTAACTCGTAAGTCCAAAGTCTGGATTTCTTGTGAGTGTACCAGTTTCATCTTAGTTTTGCGAGATGATTAAGTGTAAAACATTTTACAAGAAGCTATTTACACTTATTTCGATGTTTAATAACAAACAAAATCGTTTAGGAATGTAAACTACACGTGTACCCTACTTTCACTTGAAATATTGAAGTTCCCCATTCTCTGTTGTTGATGTTTTCAATTTACATTAGCGTCAAAGTGACAATATCAATAATGAATGACAAATATCACATCGGTGTCAATTTCGTGTTACAATTCCGCAACTGATATACACGAGTCGACGGAATTGATTTGATTGATGTATAAGTAATCAACTCAGTTTTACTCGTTTATAATCAAAGTTATTTGGTCGTTTTCAAATATTGAATTTATTATATAATAAAATTGTATATTATCATTAAATATTTTTGCTTTTATTTGAGAACATTTCAGCTGTCTCACTTTGCCTGAAATTTAATGTTATGTAGATGCTACTTTATAACTTATGTTGATGCATAATTTTTTACGTGAAATCAATGTTTTACGACAATAAAGAATTTTAACTTTTGGAATTGGGACCTAGTAACTCGTATTCTGTTTTCAAATTGGGTTATTTCCAAAAGTACCTCGAGATATAACTATGATGAAGAATTTGTCCCTTTTCATTGACCAACCGTACCCACTACCTAGGTACTAATTACAGTACCTAATAAATACTAATTCAGCTGAAATCACACCAGTACTGTTTTAATGATCAGTAAAATAACAACTTATTACAGCTGTATACTCTAAACTCCCCATTGAATTGGTTGACATGAAATGAAAGTCAAAGGTGGATGTGGTCTGTGAACTGTGTGTAGAGTTTGTAGTCAAAGTAGCAACTTGTTCTACATACAGATTGTCTGCTCCTAAATCACCGTCTTCACAGCTGCTGAAATGAGTTGTTGTGGCTTGTCTGACGTAGCGAGCACACGACACGAGTTTCATACAAACATTCTCGCTTTTCATACACACACATTTACAAGTCAGATATCTGTTCAACGAGGAACACTAAGCAGATAATTTTAGTTGATTATTAAGTTTAATTGTTTTTGTCTGTAGGGTCCTTAGAAAATGTTAACCGTACATGATAAGGTTGATGAAAAGTAATAAACATTAGATGATTTTGATTATGGTGAATTTAAAACTCCAGTTAGATGTGAAAACATGCTTTAAATGCCATACATTGTTCAGTGTGAGAGGTGTTTGTAGTGCATTGTGCTAGAAGGGATTGCACCTGCTTGTCCTGCGCTCTGCGTGAGTAAACTGTGTAATCCGTTCTAATATTTGTCCTTCTACTATAGAAGCTTCAACTTATACGTCAAACATTACATGTCAAACAAACGAAGCTCCAAGAACCATATAATCACACAAGCTTGAGCGTACTGAAAACTGAATAGTCCAAAATAACTCCGTGTATCAAATGGATGTTTACGAAAAAGCTCTATAGCTAATTCTAGCTTCCGGCTTATCATCAACGTATCAAGGAAATCACAAGATACATTTCTAACGGAATGGTGTGAAGTCGTTATGTTGTTTGTCAGCGGGAGATTATCTAAAGCTTCTACAAGCAAATGTTTTGTATACCTTCACTAATCCGGAACACTTCTGGCATTTTTCATTTCAAAACTACGAGAGCTGCTTCAGTCGTTGCATTGTGCAACAGTAACACTTAGGTGAATTATTGGATTTCCGGGCATATGAATAATTACAATTATTGTGTTAAAGCTTTAATTCCAATGAATAAAACAACCACTGTTATGTGGGTGGAGGTGATAATCCGGAGTTTTTAAGAGAGAAATACGAAACACGCATTATATTTTTTAAACTGTTCTGGTTTTGAATCTGCATTCAACAGATGATTATACACGGTTTAAAAGCAAACGCGATTTTCACTCTTTTTAACTATGCGTTTTCAAATCTAAGACAACCTTCCTGTTTCTTTAATTATTCTTAAACCTCGTGAGGTCAATGCATGATACCTCATCTAGAATAAAATTTTATGTGAAATACTAAATTTCAAGTCATAACAGTTTAAAACCCACTGGTAAGTTTTCAGCACCTTTTTTATACCTTTCTGTATGATATAAAATCTTTTAAACCACAAAATGTATCAGCCTGACTCACAGAAACCGTGAGAAATTAGAAGTGCAGGTAAAATATTTAAACAGTGAAGTAAAGTGATAAGTCGTCATAACATATGTCTAGCATTAATTCTAAAAACACTGAAATTAGTTTTCAGGATTAATAGTTGATTCTCGTATAGATGTATTATCTACTATCCAAATCAAATGCCAAGATCTTATCAACCTTCTTTGGCTCCAGAGTTGATCTAAAAACTGAAGCATTACAGAATAGCTAGATATTATTATTTGCTTGTCTGTATTGTTTCTGAATAATTAACCAATTTGAATCCTACTACTCATTCAAAGAAGAAAGAAAGACAAAGATAAGTGGCGTCAGGTGAAATACGGCTTTCAAAACTTAACCACTCGACGAATGGGTTTAAATAAAAGAGTTAAGTCATGTTTCAAGATTGACACACGGGAACTTAAGAAGTAAAGATAAAGTATAAATGTACTTTTCGTACCTTCAATAGTATTTCAATTTGTTCTAGTTTTAATATAGTGTTCTGTTTCCTCTTTTAATATAATTAATACAATGTTATTCTTAGTTGCCACTCCCAAGACAAGATCTACAGCCGATGACTGAACTAAGTATCAAAGTACAAACACTTGTGAGTATGGACTTAAGCCGTTTACCAAAACAACTTGTAACAAGCAGCTTAAGTTGGAAACTTGACGTGTTCAAGACTCGTCTTCTGCCTCAAGTTTAACAAACGCTTGACAACGTGTTCTTAACGTCACCACTTTCAATCTTAACCTCTAAATTGAATCCTCTGCCTGAAATATGTACTATTTCACGTGTCCTTTAAAGTTAAGAATGAAAGTTAATTAAAGCCAACTCAGGATTTTTCATTAACTTCTGTATAACTTAAGGTCCTGTTGTTGAACATTATGCATGGTGAACTACCATCACCAAAAAGATTTTCTAAATCTCTAATATTTAACACAGATGGACCACATGACTGAAAACGCACTTATTTTCAAAGCCAATTTTAACAGTGATATAAACAAATCTTATAATTGTTTTAAAGATGTATTGCAGGTTTTGGAGTTCCAAATTTTAAACGTGCGAAGTAAAAGTTGTTTTAATATTAAAACACTTTGAAGTTGCACAGGTCCTTGTTTGGTTTAAATATGTTACCACAATTTTACCCCCATTTGTGTTTAAGTTCTTCAACTTCTTCAATGTTGTCCAACATTTAGCCAAATGTGACAGCCCCATTCTTAGCATGGCTTTATTATCCAAATGTGTGTCCTTAAAATACTTTATCTGACATGCTATTCATCACTGACCTTATAATATAACATAACATCCACCCTTCTAATAACCACACATTTTTACGACCCATTCTTAGGGCTAAGGCATGAATCCTCCAGGCTCCAATCGTCCAATCCTTGAAGAAGTCTTAATATAATAATTATAAACAATATAGTTCATTTATAAAAACCGTCTGGTTTATACAACAACTGTGTTTGGACCAGTATTCATTTATACTTAACTTTGATACTCTGACATGAGACATCGACCACTCCTAGGTGAAATTTGAAGGTGAATATAGGATAAATAGCGAATGGGATGAGCTGACTGTTCCCAGATCTTTTATTAATTGATAGCCCAACGACCAATGGAAAACTTAACGTGAATTCAGAACCACTGTAACTGTTTGTACAAAAAGCAACACTTGAATAATTTTCTAACCTAGAACCAACAATCTACGAGTTTTGCAAACTCACGTTAAACGTCTTCTGGCGTATCACTTACCACCGCTTCTTGTAACCACAGTCCTAATCGCATTTTCTCCCCTTACATTAGCTATCACGTTGTTCTGACCCCCTCGCATATTGACACAGGTGTCTATAGTTCCATCACTCTTTGTGCAACAAATCAACCCCAACCTTGTACAATCTGCATGTTTAAACCAGGTGAAGACAGTTGTAATGAGTGTTGTATTGTCACAAGCAATACTTCCCTCTGAAACATGTGGTGTAGTCTGCAGTGAGTTCCGTAATTTAACGTTTCAGTTTAATTAGTTTCCGCGGTTTTGGGTCTGCAGTTGGTAGCGAGTCAGTTACCTTTGTGGTAGAATTAGTTAAACTTTGCACCATTCAACATGTCAAGCGTATATCACTAAAGAGTTACAAGCCACGTCAATAAGCCTACATTTCTGTTCCTGAATGCGGTAAGTCCAACTTTCCAACGTTCCGTATAAGCTGGTATCAAATATTGTGTCCGGTACAAGTAAGACGAAGTTTCCCCAGTCCGTTTCTGTCTTGCAAGTACCTGCTCAGATTATCTTATACTGGGGTACATCGAAAAAGATTTGTTCACAAAATTACTGGGCAGCTTTGTAGTTGTCCGAATGTGGAACACGCTTCGTTTCCCACCAGGGGAGGTTGGATCAGATATCATTTTAAGGGGATGCGGCAGCAGGGTAGACCGCGACTTCAGGAGAGGCTTGCCATAATCTTGGGAGGGGGAGGTCGACATCTAACATCTAAGTCGAAGTTTTTAATTTCCAAGCCTTGAGTATGATTGGTAAGGTTTACGAGGAAAAGAAGAACCAACTACTCATAAAAATTGCATATCACAATTGCATTCAAACACTTTACTAAAGTCACGATCAGATCTTATGTTTGGAACATAAATCTGAAGAGAAGACTACGATATTGTGAGAACACTGCTCACGTGTGCTCACAATAGAAAAGCCACAATAACTCATCGCAGTGGCTTGGATAAGATGATTTGGAACTAAGCAAATCTGTATACATAACAAGTTGGATCCTTTGATAACGCGAGTTTCGTATCCACTTTCCTGTTCC
The DNA here is from genome assembly GCA_018831715.1 of Matsumurasca onukii. Classification (NCBI taxonomy): domain Eukaryota; kingdom Metazoa; phylum Arthropoda; class Insecta; order Hemiptera; family Cicadellidae; genus Matsumurasca; species Matsumurasca onukii. The sequence goes on from CM032062.1 coordinate 36,111,323, forward strand.
AGCTCTGTTAATTAAGTCCCTTTCCTAACCACAAGGGATTTATAAATGTCAGAACAATATTGTGGTACAGAAAACAGTAATAAACAAGGTCAAAGAAAATTCTCCCTAATGAAAAATATATTGCATCTCGTTGTCCGTTTTCAATTTTCAAAATGTAAATGAACATTTTTATCATTTTGTCTCGTAATAAACAGTGATAGGGACCCATGAAAAGTGTGGCTGGTGAAGTAACTTCAAGTTTTAAAAGATTTGCACTCGCTTTCATACCTAAGCTGGTAATCATGTTCAAAAACAAACATTTAGTTACTTCACCAGTGCAAGGCTAGCAGTGCAATGACTTATACACAAGAAAGGTAGTTTTACACTATAATGTTTTCCTTTTAGTGTCAGAGTTCCCATTGTTTACTAAACAAATTAAATCAATGCTAATGTTTAACATCTGCAGTGGTTTAAATATAGTTATTTGGTTTTCATTGATTTCTTAGTTTTTCTTTTATTCAGCATGAGTTGCGGTAAATTATCCCTAAAAATAAACTGTCAGCTCAATTGAGTTAATTGAAAGAGTTATGTTGTATTTTGTTATTTTGTTTATATTGAAGAAACTACAAACCTCTAACCTCAAAAGTAAACAACGATTCTTATAACCCTCGATTACTCACTTTGCCTAGGGTTAAATGAATCAAGCAACTTTTTCCAGCTGAGCATCTCCTCGCTTGTTAGCTTGTTAATGACAAGTTGATGTTTTGTTAATGACTTGTTAATGCCGTGACATTGTTGCCATTACAAGTGTCTCTTCGTCTCTTGTCACACCGCTAGCCTTAAATAGCGGTATACTATTAACCTCTTAGACGTCACTCTGAATCTTTCTTGATCATATATGATCCATCCATTCCTTACATGGTCTTTCAACTTTTCTATTCCCTCCATCACGAGATAAAGGGAATGGTAGCTTTGGTGTTTCAAGTTAACGTTTAGTATACAGTTTGTTTTTGAGTTGGTAAATTGGTTCATTTTTAAAGCCAAAACTAAACGGAATTAGCTGGCGTCCTCAAAATCCCACCCTCCTAGATACCCACCAAACATTTACAAATATAAAACAGCAATTAGTACTTCATTTTTAAGTGAAAGGAATCACTTTGCTGAGTTTAAATGTCTTGTCTGTGTTTTGCCTTTTTAGTTCTGTAACACGAGCTTAATAGCCCTGGAAGGGGGGAAAGGGGTATCAAACTAAAGATAATTTGTGTGGTATAATTTAATCTCAGAGCTCACGAAAAAGTATTTACCAAGGCCTCCCCCAGCGTAAACTCAAAGGTAGAAATTCGGGCACCACCCTATAAAATGTTTTTGTACTATAGGCACGTAACAACTGTGCAAAATTTGGTCCCCTAGTCCAATGTGTCCTCTTTTTTATTTAAGTCATCGCAATTATGAGTATTTACAACCAGTATTGAAACCAAATGTCAACATTTAAATATTTTATTAAAAAACTGGTTTATATAGTTTATTTGCTTTAAATTTAAACTAACTATTCATTTAGTGTATAATTTTAGACGACTGACAACGTACACGTTGGCTGCTTCGGCCCTGAAGTAAGGAAACCTGTGTTGACACAGTTTTATTGGTAGTAAACAGAACTTTATTGACAACGGAAGAGAAATAATCAGCAGTTAATTGCCAATCTTCCGTAAATTGTCCGTTCTTTATTAACGCGCCTCAAGCTCTACTCTCCACTCTTCATCAACGTTTTAGTGAAACCAAAAATCTGAAAGTTTTCACAACAGAAGAATCACAGAGAGACTGGTTTGTGTTGGACTTCTGGATTATCTGCTATTGTGGTAGTAAAATGTTTCTCTACTACAGTTAATAATTTATTGCATCTTCTCATGCATAAAAGACTTGAACTACTCGTCGATCAAAAATGTTAAAGGAACCAATGCAACATTGCATGTATAAGTATCAATCTCCATGTCCCCACCCCTAGCTATGTCCGAATCTGCACTATTTATCGGTAAGAAAACATGGAAAGGTCGTGAAATTGTCTAGTATATCACCGATCATGCACCACTGGTTTGAAATCGTTGCTCATCTTTGGCATCTCTGTTGAATTTTAAATTAAAACTAGGTGACAACTCCCCCCAAATAGAGGACTTCTGGTATTCCAAAATGTGTGCTGGTTATCGAACTTGCCAAAGGATTCGACCTATACATACTTCACACATATATACATTTACAGTAACATTATACAGTTCTGTAACAATTTCTCAAAACGTGCGCTGGTGGTCGGGGTCTTTGCTTATTTCATGGTCGACCCGGGTCTACGTCTTCCATAGTATCGTCCATGTATGAACTATGGAAATTTAGTCTTTAGCATGAAGTAGTGTTATCTGAACGACAATTTTAGAGAAACGTCAATGTTCCACTAAATTTAAGACCAGATACCCTTGGTCGTCTTAATAAGTACTATTTCAATATCCGTTAATATTTTTTGGAACAAAAATTACATATATTATGTAAAGGTAAAGGTTTTAAACAGGTAATTTTCAATACGAAGACGGCAAAGTAAATCACTTTTAGAAACAACCAAGATCTCAAAAACAAGACAAAGCCACAACTTCTAAGAAACAAAGCCCCGACCGCTACAAAGTACAGTATTTCAATATGTAAGCCCAGTGAGCAGAGGGGAGGATCGTAACACTTATAAACCAACTGGAGGTGGTCTATAAAACAGACTTGCTGGCAGTGGGTAAGCCCGGATATACACTGAGGTGGATCAGAATAAGGCATCGGTTTTCTGTCAAAGTGTTTGTTTATGACCGACCTGTTACAGACCTTAAACATGCAGCTATTCCGGCTCGATCTGATCCCATTATATCTCACTACAGTATATATCATTAGCTAGGATACCGATCATGCCATACCGTAGCCTCTCCGCCAGCAACAATTGCACTTTGTGTGTTCAGGTTAATCGTCCTACAGTTGCGAGACCATGTTCAAATCTGAGTTGAGAAGGGTAATATGAAAATAGCTATAAACTGAAATTTTCAGTTGAAAGGTTTTCAGAGTCAAATAAAAAAAGACACGCTTTTAGTTCTCTAGTCGGCATTCAATGAAAGAGTCATTTTACTTTTTAATTTACGTGACAAAGCATATCTTTGTGAGATGTGTCTGTATTTTCTTTTCCGTTCTACTTTAAAATTCCCATCTCGATGGTGGATAAACACTTAGTTTAAATTGGTAAGAGGTGCATGAGAGGTCACTAGAGGGAGAAATGGAGGAATTAGTTTTTTATCAAGGCAAAGTAGGGCTACAAACAAAAACAATTACCTCAAGTTTCGTACTATTAAATAGAAATTTAAGAACTAACCATCTAAAACTCTAGAAAGGGTATGTTAAAGGGAAGCATACAGTAGAACGTAGCTACAAAACCATTCATCCAAATGAATACTGGTTGTTAAGCAAAGAACAAATAAGTATTAAATCAATAAAGTTATTGTATCTGTCGTAATTACTTGCATGGAAGTAGTAATTAGTCATTTCGGTTGACTGTAATGAAAATATATTTACCCAATTAATTATAATTGGCTCTGTCAGTAATTACCAGCGACACAAAGCTGACAACTGTGCAAAATGGCTAGTTATTTGTATCATTATATACATTCCATTATTGGTTTTTAATAAAAATTTCAATTTAACGCATTAGTTAGCTTAACTAGCTTTCTCTTAGTTCGTTTCAAGATAGTTTGATTTTGCAAATTGAAGTATGCATAATATGGTGGTTACAGTTAGAAATGAAATATATCTATGAATCACGTGATCTATATGATCTTTAATACTGGATGTAAATTGTGATTGCTGTAAGCTATTACACGCTTAAGAGCTTGACGTGTATCTCGAAAAACTCGATCTTGACGCTTATTCTTGGGTATTTTTCCTTTCAACACAAATAATAAGTGGAAATGGTTAAAATTACGAGCGGAACTTTAGGTAGACCATGTATTTCATAGCTTTATTTCCTGTAACAGTTAACATAAATACATAAACAAATAAACTTTGTTTGCAATTTAGTTCGTTTTTTTATTGAGAACGTTCTTTTATTATGATACTAAGCTGTTAGTTTATTTTGTCTTACGCCTCGTTCATAGACCGCAGTAAAGGTAAGCTCTCGTTCATAGACCGCAGTAAAGGTAAGCTCTCGTTCATAGACCGCAGTAAAGGTAAGCTCTCGTTCATAGACCGCAGTAAAGGTAAGCTCTCGTTCATAGACCGCAGTAAAGGTAAGCTCGTTCATAGACCGCAAAGGTAAGCTCTCGTTCATAGACCGCAGTAAAGGTAAGCTCGTTCATAGACCGCAGTAAAGGTAAGCTCGTTCGTTTTTCTGTTTTATTAGTAAGGTATTTGTAGACTTGAAATATTCATGCTAGACTTCAAATATACATGTTTGCGCAAAGTTAGCCGTGTATCTTCTAGAGGCATAAACATACCGTGAAAACAATACTTTCAATTGTCACGTGTATGTAATAAGGAAAACACTGGTTTATAATATTATAGAATTATATTACATATTGAATAAGATCTTAGAGAATAAGTTGACAAAAGCTATAAGACTAAGGTACTGTTGGACTAGATCTAATAATGGGAGCCTATCCTGACCCTAATGTTGTGACAGGTTAATGGCCCGTTTGTTATATCTACTAGCCCAGAGATAACCCAACACATACACTTTCCGTAATCAACGCACAGCTGTTAAAGTACAGTTTCTTAACGGTTGATACTAATTAAATGTTTTAGCCATTATCAAACACTGCTTATTAATTAACTTTGATTTGTTATGTTCCTTTGGTTTGTGCATAGTAGTTTATAGAAAAAGGTTCCATAAGGTTTCCTAACACACATAAAAAAGACATTATATCTTGGTATAAATGGCCAAGATTTAAAATACGTAAAATGGTACCGAAATATAATATGGGGGCATCTTTATAAAAGAAATGAGTTTTTTTTAATTGAATCATGTTTGCTTAGTTAGTTATGCCATATCATGGAAAGCCGAATCGACGTTCAAAAATTTCTGTCCGTCTATTTTTCTGGACAACTGTTTTCTGTAGTGTTGAAGTCGCTATTTTACTTTTTCCCATCTACCCTACGTGTATAGAGAAAGTATTTTATTACTGGAAAATTGTTTATACTTCCACATTTTAATGGACGAGCATGTCCATCAAAATGTGTACACTGGTAAGATGCATTACGCTGGTAAGTTACATTACACATTGCCATTATGATAAATCTGTCTTTGTACGTAAATATGTCCAAGATGAAAAGCACTATACTCGTACAAATCATGAACTCATTTAATCATATTTAATATGAATATCAAATTAGCCAAATGCAATTACTCTAGTAGACAATACTCCACGAATGCACTAAGCACTGATGAAGGGTGAAGATGGAGGGTTGGTGTAAGGTGGGGAAGGTGAGGTGGATGGAAGAGCAGGGATGACGAGTGTTTGGCCAGTCTCTTCAACTATTCACTAATAACTTCCACGGATTGTTTGGAGAAACATTCCTCCCCCGCAGGTCAAGTTGCACCTGAGAGAAACTCACCTAGTCTACTTGTTGAATAAATCTGCTTCTTGTTTGTTCTATGCTACTAAGCTACTTGTCTTTCGTATATAGACCGTGGCACGTCGCAGTGGCAACGTGTTGCGGTATCTTGAGTACATTTATTTAAAGAAAGTTTGCGATACCTCTTACTATCCAGACAAGTATAAAAACAAGTGATTGGCTTTATATTCTTTAGGTTTGGTCACTTCTCGTTGCGTTTATATTGACGTTGGGTTTCACGGGACTACCTTTGCTTCGGCGGTGCGACATTTTGTAATCTGTAAAGCTACTAACCCGCTGAAAACACTGGATTAAACAGGAGGCGGAATTCGGTTGCAACAAAACATCTCGGTGACAGACTAACAAGCTACAAGTGGGTAACGCAACACGCCGACACGACACATCCGTAGATGTCACCGTCACGTACCGCTGTTTATGAATGGGGCCTGAGAAAAGTCAAATAAATTGTAACGTACGCAGTTTTACTGATCTTGTCCTCTAATTTTTTTCGCATGTTTCGTCAATTTTATTTTTATTTATTCAAAACTATGTGAGGCCAAAGGAGATTTATGACAAATTGATTGAGTTTTCCAGGTTTCAGCTAACGGCCTCAAAATACGTATTTCATTAATGTTTTATTCTGAGGCTAACGTATTTTCCTGAGAAACGCATGTTTAATTCTATAGGATGGTTTGGAATCCGTGAGTCATTTGGATCGAATGCGAATGGACAACTGTAGTCAGTGTTGACTGCGCGCGTTTCTTCCACACGCTACTCTTTGAGCTCCGTTAGCACCTTCTCGACTCGTAACAATAATATTATTAGTAACCCGACTGACTGTTAGAACCTTCATGACTGTTAGACGACCTTGAGTGGTGGACAGTGAAACGGCTAAACTGCCTCCGTGACAACTCAATTTATATAGCGAACCGTTCAGAGTTAGTACTGTACTCAGGCTCGCTCGGCATGTAACACGTAGTGCAACAGCTATTGAGGAATTTGCATGTTACAATGCCAATAACGCTACTTCACTTCCTTGAGTTCAATCGATTTACCTATGCTTGTTTATAGATAACGTTGTTCTATAATGATTTCCCATTCCACATTGATAACGGTTGTAGTAAACTGTTTGTTAGTTTGCGTTATAATAAACAAAAAGGCATATGAAAATAAGCCTGCAACAAACAGAAAGGTCAGAGATACCCGTAATTCTAAATCCTTTTGAGTTTCTTTAGTGCAAACAAATAAACTAATATATTTTCTGTTAAATAAGTTTTAGTGCATACCTTTTGTAAGCATAAAATCAAAGAACTCAACAGTTGAATATTAGAGCACTCCATCACAAAAAGCACCGTATATAGTTTTAGCCTAGTAAAGCGGTTTCAATATTTGTGCTCATATATGTAAAACGTCACTCACCTCAACCTAACCTACGTATTTTCTGACCTCCTACTTCCGTACAGTGTAGGGGAGTGACTGACGATCAAATATAATTCAAGAGGATTGTTGACCAAACATCTTGTTCTGGAGAGGTGAGTGTTCGCCTAACGTAACGTAACCGAAGCATGATCTATGAAAGGCCGAGGGCGGTGCTTATGATAATGACTAAGAGAGAGATCGAGCAACAAAAACCGACCTGGGACTGAAGAATCAATCAGGATAATACGGTGTTATTACCCGCTGTAACTAGCCCCATTAATATGTACGTCTGTCCGTCCACCCAGGTTGATCTACTTTAGTTTTTGTATTATTTTCGCTTCTGAAGGCAGCAAGGATATCGGGCGGTAATTGCCAATCGAATGTTGAGCTCCCGCTTTTACTACGGCGTGAAATAAGTGTGATAAGTTACTAAAGAGCTAATTGCTTGTTGGCACTTCCCTTGATTTGAAGGCGGTTTGAAACTGGTATTGGTTGTGTTGTAATCGTTTATAAAGGAAGTTATTCTGTGCATTCGTATTGTGGCGATCAGCAGCTTGACACTTAGGCTGAATTGTGCAAGGTTGCATTTCTCGAACAGCAGAATTTAGCAACTGCAACATATATTCTTCCATTCATGGTGAAGGCAAAGGGAGGGTTCTGTAGGAGCGGTCAGATAACAAAAACGTGTTTCTGGGAAGACTGTAGTCAGCCTCTTACTACAAAGGTTGACAATAGCCTCCCCTGAATAGCCGGGGTGGCGTGATCCTAGGCGTGTTTGGGTCTTTTCTGCCACTCCCCACTACCGTTACACCACGTGGTCTGGTTTGACATTTCAGGCTAGCGAGAACGCCTAGTTTGTTTACATCGACCCCATGAACTCAGCAGTTTGGTATTAACTTATAAGTTAAAATACTTAAACTGTCTTTGTTTTTGTGGGTTTAGCTGTTTTATAAACATATAGTGTGTCTTACCAATTAACCTTTATAATAAAAACAAATGTTTCGATCTTATTGTTCCTTGTAACTTCATTCATTTTCATTTCACTTCATTCATTGATTTAAAACGTGGACTAATTACTCGAACGACTTTATAAGCCCAAGTTACCAAATTGGACCGATACTGTACATGTACAGATACTATACATGTCCATAGTAAAAATAAAAGTTATTTTATTTTCACGTTGACGTTATCGAACTCACGTAATCAGCTGTGTACGAGTACAAAATAGAAGGGGTGTGTGTGTTGATCAGATCAGGTCGGCGGTGTTGTGTGATCAACAGCTGATGCTGATTTGTTGACTCTCAGCTGTTGACACCCGGCTCTTGAGGCAAGGGTCCTGTCACTGCCTAATATCTTATCTCACTTACCAACCGTCTCTACTTTGGCTTTGTTTCTGACAACGTTTAAACACTCACTCACTCTTCCCACAGAAAACTCTTTGTCTTCTCTACGGCTGTTGACCCGTCTGATCTGTATGCGCGGGTTGTTATAGTTTCGTTCTAGATTTTATCTAATGTTTTGTTCATTTATTCGTTTGATTTTTGCCTAAATAGTCGCGAATAAACTGATTTTAGAGTCAAGTGTGCACTTGATGGGTCGGTTGAACAACTTGGACTGTTTTAGATTGAAATGTTGCACTATGCTGAAATCCGTTTGTAAATTTCATTCCTAGTGTAAAATATATACAAGATGTCCTCTAAATACGGGATCAAACTTCACCAGGTGATTGTTCACGTCATAATAAACAAAAAATGTCCTATAATACATAGGCATATCTCGCTTAGTTTTCCGTATGTCTGTATGTGTTTTCACTAAATCGTTTTTATCTTCAAGGTCAATTAAGTTACTCACAATAATTATAATAAATGTTTGTAAGTAAAATTACTATTTATATAATTTTTTAACCCCGCTTTTAACAGCTCAAACCAGTCGAAACGTAAATTGTATGTACAGCAGCCGTTGTTAGTTTCATTAAAAACTCGTTGAACTTCCTTTACAGCTTTTTACGCGGAAATAAAACAAATAGTACACAGCGAGGAGAAAACTATAAAACACCTTCTTGCAGTTCTACCTCGGTGACTTTAAGAGTATGCCCATGCAATTACTTTTGTAAATTGCTTTTTTGCACCCATTTTATTGTAATTGGCTTTTTGTTCAAGTTTTACGAAACTAATAATGTTATGAGCTTGTCAAGTTATAAAAATAGCATGTCCTGTTTTTGCGAAAAGAGCCAAAATTCACTGAAAACTCACTGCTTAAAATGACAATAAAGTTACATAGCCAGTTGTGGAAATGTTCAACGAAAAACATTTCAAAATTAAGTAATATTTCAAAAGACAAGTTTGGAAGTTTCAGTACATTCAAAACGAAGAAATCCGTATTTTAGTTTACATTTAACCATAGACAACGTTGTAACATTGTCTTTGATTGGACTTATAGAGAATAAATCCAAGATGATGTGGTTAGACCCTTGCCTTACTTTTGTATAAATTTATAAATACTAACTAACTACTGTAGAAATATGGTTACAAAGATCCCATTCCACGTATACAAATGAAATGCGTATTAAATATTCGTATTCAATTGAATAAATACCACAACAGTCACAGTCGAACACTGTTGGCATATAATCGCAACATAACATGCTGGTTTTACAATTAACCGACCACGAAACAATGGTTGTGATAAATCACACCACTAATAGTTAGTGATAGTTGGTGCAAATCAATAAGTCTGATTTGGGATTTCCCACTGTAACCTAAATCTGTCTACAACATATGTACATATTTCACAGCTTTCAGATACTTAATTATAGTCTACTTTGTACCCTTACTGTATAGTGTCTGGTTTTTATGACCAACCTCTGTGACATGTCGATTAGCTAATGCACTTAGTGCTTTGTTTTTACTCTTTCCTTTTAATGTTTGAAGATTCAGTTGTATTTACTTGTCCTATTTTCACTCATAAAAAGCTACTACATCTCAGATTTGGTTCAACTTTTAGCGTACTTTGTCTGATACTTCCTGTATTAAGAAGTTGAACACTAAGCAAACAACATATAGTAAAACTGTATCTAGTTTTAAATGTAAAATTTGTATATTTCATGTTCTCAAGCAGTTAAATTTCGTTTTATTTTGGATAGTGTTGAAAATAGCTAATCTCGCAATAAGACTAGATGTTGATGAAAGTTGTTTTAAGTTTACCTTAGTGTGAAGAAGGTTTTTAGGTTTATTTTACCAAACAAATTCTTTATTTTCTAAACAACACTGTAGCAACCGAGTTTATATTTAGTCATAACAAACTAATGTAACATAGACAATTTAGCTTATAACTAAGTTGTAATGATAAACCTACATCAAAAGGGAGGAACCTATACTAAATATCGTAATTATTTTACTTGATAAATATATTACAACAGATTTCAATGTACATAAACCTTTCAGGCAAAAACTAAAACACATATAAAGAGCATTCCATTTATTTTTCAAAGAATATAATAAATTTTACTTCGTGTCTGATAACAAGGTCAGTTTCAAATGAGAGCAGCTATGACTGTGCATTCGGTATTTTGTTTCCCGTTTGAAATGTATCTAATTACAAAAGCTAGTGTAAGTCAAGTGTGTTTTTAAAACTTAAAACTTTTCTTCAGAAATTAGGCAGCGAAAAACACTTGACTTAGGTTACAGTATTGTGTATTCCAAAGCTATTTATTCTGTTTTTTTTTTAATTATTAAAGCCACGAAAAAGGAGCAAAGTCTCGGGTTAAATTGGGCCACATTAGTTTTTAAAAACTACAATTCAGACCCGAACTAAAATTAGTATTTAAATTTATTAGGAAGTCGATTTTTACTTTGCATACAAAACAAACACATGCCCACCGACTAGTTAAGACATGACATGAATTCACGTAGAGAACAAAATAAATCGCATTGAAGAAACCAAATAAAACTTGTCCCAAACTTGAGCTCTCGATCTGCTCTACTTGCAGGGTTTAGAGCAATATTGAAATCTTTTTTGAAAGAGGAAACTTTATTGGTGTGCAGGAATTCAATAACGTTGCCTGTCTTGTTGAAAATACCGGTTTAGTACGGTATGTCATATTGATATCTGAAACTATTCAGAATCCTCCGTATTTTGACATAACAAACGACTTACTGAGTATCTTGAAGATTATTCAATATGTATTTGTCTTTTACAACTCTTACTCTTATAGTATTACACTTTAGTTGTGAATGGGTACCGAAACTAAATGGGTTAATCAAAAAGTAATGTGCCTTATTCAACTATGTTTTGGGTTTTTAAGGAAGTTTTAAAGCTATGGGACAGCTAAAGTCATAAGTGCTGTATCTCACTCGTCAATTTTAAATTAAATACATACTTTTTAACCGGTGAAAATATATTTCTAAGTAAAATATTTCTAAAAGTACTATTAAGTTATAATGGTTTAAACCTGTCATTCATGTTTAGGCACTAGTGGAACATTTTGACCTTATTTTCTGGGTCGGTCTGATTGAATACTGGAAAATTCTCTCTAACCACATGGTCTTGGCAAACTGGACAGATAAAATCTTCATTCTTATTTAAGAATTTGAGGCCTTTTTCTACTTTCTTGAACAAGGTAAACTCGATACCTAGATGAAGAGGTGGCATATATTTGGAAGTCCATGTTCTCCTTTTAGATTAACCTCCTCCTTCATTATCCACAGGTTCAATGCTGTAACATCCGGATATAAACTCAGAACCTTTTTTCAAATGTGGTGGTGGAGGGCTTTTTATTTTACTATCTTAAGTATATAATTAAGGTTATCAAGGAAAGACTGACATACAATTTAACTTTGAGTTTTGAATAGTACATTACGTACATTTTGGTTTTGGTACAATTAATTCTAAATAATTTATGCATCAAATAACTTTGCTATCAATCAACTCTTTAAAGTTTTGCTAGTACTAACGCCTATTGTATTATATTATTATAAAACCTAAATATCTCTCACTTACTTCAGTGAGTAAGTATTGCATTGTAATTGAATATAAACCAATATGCTAACCAAATGCTACCCGTAATGTAGCATTTGAAAATATACTAATTAAACACTGTAGTTTAGCAGGCAAACAGCTAGGTAATTTGTATAAAATGCTTTGTGAATAGTGTAAGGTATAAAGGAAGGTAATAAATTAGTACCTTATCAGCGATCTATTGTAGTTGCTGAAGAGGTGCTGTGCCGACATCTTGGGAATATTTACAACATCATTAACTTCTCTTCAAAGAACGTTGACAGCTCTTTATCGCTCTTCTTACATTATTCTACGTGTAATTATGTTTCCTGAAACTTGTAAAAACTAGGGGTTGTATTTACAGTTAATAACAGCGACAATGCACATTTTACATTGGTTTATTGATGCGTTCGTTACTTTAAGGTAGTGAAACAACGCACTATCGTGAAAGATATATGAAGATGAAAGATGAATTTTCTTTTCATAAAACTTGTATGGATTAAAAAATATCTACTACGACTAAACTCCTGTGAAACACATTTCATTTAATTTGGTATGAATGTATACAGGTACTATCAGTACGTATGGTAAGGCCACCTCATCATACGTACTTTCCTAAAAAAGAAGAAATATAGGCCCTACTCGTTGGGTTATTCAGCTTGTTATGATATCACCCGTAGTTCAAATACTACTATTAGGTTGAATATCCTTTCAAACTATGAAACTTTGATATAGCCTCTATATTTAAGTGAATTTGTGTTCTGTTTGTATATTTACGTGTAAGTGATTTTATATCTAGTTTCAAGAACGTAATGGGCCGTTCGGACAGTGAAAACTGTATAATATAATCCACACTTATAACATTACTACATTACTAACTACATTATTTATAACATTGGACTTGATGCAGAATCTACTAAAACTCATTTCAATTAGCCCCTGAACTGTAGTTAATGACTAAATCACCTCCGTCAAACAGTTCAGTACTGCAAAGATTTTGAACTGTTTGACGGAGGTAATTACGTAATTTTAGTCAGAATCTACTGTCACTTGCTAACTGGCACCTTTGCTAATGTGTTAATACATTCGTATAAATAAACTCCTAATAAACCAAGAATTAGTAAAAACAAAACGTTCAAATATGTATGAATTCAAAATGTTAGTTTAAAATTATTGTACAACTAACCACCTTATTGCTAACATTGATACAAATTGAATGTTTAATACCTACTTGTTTTCGCTAAATTTATGATCTTTACCCACAACAAAACCTTGAGCGCACATCTGGTTGACATACGTTTTTTTGCATTTAGCGAAAACAGCCTGGGCCGATGCTATGTCACGTATCGCTGAAATACACAACGAAATATATGGCCCACTCAAAACCTGAAGGCAAGTGACGAATGATTTAGGCGAGTCGAGTGCTGTCAAAATAAGCAAAGTCAACGACCTCCAGAGCCCTTCTGGCGGCCCGGGGAATTCCCACCCCTTCTTCAAGGACAGGCTGTAAACTCCCAGATGCCCCTGAGAGCCCTCACACCAACATTCTGTCCCGTTTCTTCAGTAGAATCACGTCCTAGGTAATAACAATACAAAAGTGTAATTTTCGGGAAAATGTTTGATGAATAGTGTACTACCGCATTGGTAAGATGTTCAGCTGTTAAGCAAGAGTTAAAAAAGTTATTAAACAAAATATATCGTAATGTTTTGGAGCCTAACATGTGTAGCAGTTTTAAATTTCGAGGATATGTATTGAATTGGAGATCCTCCTCGTATTCGGTGTGTCTGAAAGAGGGTTGACATTACTTTTTATTTGTTAAAATGGAGCCGGGTGATAAAATGCGTCCTTTCAACGAAATGGACGAGAATGATCAACAAGACATCCCCATTTTCAACCAACGGTGTTTTTACAGTCCCAGTTACAGCAAAGGAGAAGTAGCCTATTCAATCTAAAATGAATCTACGAGTATAACGACCACTTAAGTTTTATTGACTGTTTACAAACTATTTCCAATTTGAAAAGAACCAAAAAATGTATGTCTCTATTATAACGATTATACAGATTGTTGAAAATGTAAGGACACGCCCCAATGTGTCAGTGTCTCTAAACGGAATATGAGATTGGGTATTGAAAAAGCTTTAGAAGTTTTAAAGTAATACATGCCTACTTTTTAACACCACATCCATGACCTAAGCCAGGGGACGTCTTTTCGAGGGTGTTCCACAAGGTTGTTGTAAAGGGATCACACTCGTGGATAGAATGCCATAAACCGCGACTCGGTGGGTAAGAGCTAGGTATAACAAAGTTTTGGCCCTGAAGCCTATTTTGGTTTTAAGGGCGTGTATTATCCGCTGAAACGTTCAACACAGGTAGAACAAAATTGTCAAGAGACACTATACTTTTAAACCTTTAACCTTTTTTAACCTGCACAGTCCAAAAATGGGGTGGAACACCTAAAGATTTAAATTTGACTCTAAGTGGCGCACACTTACATAACCATCAAGACGTGTTTTCATTCGCATCTGACTTTTTTCTCGTTCACGCTCTACTATACATAGTCCTAATAGTCTCTAAACTAATGGCACTCCAACTATACACTAGCACAAAGATCGAGCGAGACTACAATAGAACGCCCTCTAGCTACACGGGACAGCACTCCACCCTCCCCCTGGCAATATATTTGATCTCAGATGCATCCTGTATTTATGCATCACCAGTTTAGTTGCCGCTCCAGCCACAGAACTGCGCTGCAGGCGCTCTGCGTTCTCTCTGCTGAATATACAATGTCATTACCATCGTTGCGTTATAACTATTCTGATACGTGAAATATCGATGTATTTAGTAAGCTAGGCAAAGTTTACAATTGCGTTTTGTCTGCGTTTGTGGATTAGTGGTTACGGTCTAGGTTTCCGCTGAGAGGTCAAAGGTGTGAGGTAAAATAATGGGACAACAAACTGTACCAAGTAGGCTAACCACAACTCATACTAATCCGAAATTCCACATACCCCAGATTCCACAAATCCCATTTGAACTTGGAATTGTCATTGATCATCCTTGTTTCAGCATGTCAATAATCTATGCTTCAAGCTGAAATGTGATCTTTTTCCATAAACAAAAGAGCATTATTGAGACAACTCAAGCTTTTGATTCACAAAAGTTGTTCTGAAAATCAGGTTGTAACTGGGAAACGTACAAGTAAAAGGTAATGTATATTTAAACTTTGATGGTTGGGTTATTGTCTTGTGTGGTTTCCCATTTGTTTTAATAAATTATTAGTGATGTATTTATTTTTACGAAAAACTTTAACCAAAAGGCAGCTAGTACCACCTGCTTTAGTTCTTGTATTTGATATTGAAGTATGGAATAATGATGAAGTATAGAATGATTCTATGAAAATACTAAGCTTGCGTTAACTTTGAGTGTATTTTGGTTGTGAACCTTGACTAGCTTAGAACAACAACCGCTGCACGAGGGATTTTATTTTATATGGAATCTATGCATGTGGTAGCGATTATGAGGTAATTAAACAGCAAAACAAGAGATATTCTACTTGTTGACTTGAACACATACATGATCACACCAGTTTCTGAAATAGGTTTAAACTTCCCATCCACAGAAGTTCGGAGTTTGAGAAGAAATTATTTCAAGCCGGAGCAAAGTACTGTAATGATATTCCTGCAGAATCCTGAATCTTGCAAAACACTGAATTCTGCTAAGTTAAAGGCTGCCCTCGAGAAATGGTATCTACCAAGACTAGTTTACATTATTAAAGAATTCATTACTTGGGGGGACTTCAAGACGCTTTAAAACTGTGTATTATATTTGGTTATGAAAGTTGCGGATTTACATTATACATTCAAATACCTAATGTAATAAAGATTTTCCTCCATATACGTATATTCATTAATCTATCTAACGTCACTCCTGCTGCATCCTATGTTGCCATAATAATTACGTCTTCACAGTTTTGTTGTTTGTGTAGCTTTTGAACCTGTCTATTGATAAATTATGCATGGTTCACCTTCTGTTTCACCTTTACCGTATGTTTATAGTCTAGTAAGAAAAACTGGTACTTGCGCTAGACGCAGTGAAGTAGTCTACTTGTAGCTACTCCTATGTATCAAACGTGGATCTGGCGAATCAACTGCCTGAAGGGGAACATGAATCAGATTATGTGTGTGCGTGTGTAATTTGTGTGCTTGCACAGACCACACCTGAAGTACCAAGATATACAGGATATTGCTAATTGCTCACTTGACTTAGGCTTACGATCCAGCCAAGCCGTAAAGGCAAGATATGCGTTAGTGCGCATTTAATCGAGAATAAACTTGAATAGAAACTAACCCCTTTTGATGAAACTCAAAGCCATGTTGTTTACCATTGTTTGAGAAGTTTCGTCTACTCCGCATGAAATTCCAGGTCTTCAATGAACCTTGAGATCGTGGAGATAATGTTTTCCCGCCAATAGGGTTCGTGTCTGGTGTCTCTGGCCTCTCTGAGAATATTTATATGTATTGCTCATTAGACAAGTCAAAATACCTTGTTTACAACTCCCAAATTTTACCACTACAGCTACCATTTGGCTTTTGCGGGTTTTAAATTTCTTGAAACCCCAGTTATACAGACCAAAGTAGGACACAAATCATTAAACAATTTTAAGCGGTGGCTGTTCAATCAAAGTGGTGGCTATTAAAACGCTTTTTGGTAATTATTTTCTGAATACATCTGCTTTAGACACATGTAGCCTATTGACAGTGCTAAAGTATCACTTTTTTACCCAGGTAAATGAATTATTGTTTTGGTGACATTTTACTCCCTAGGGAGAAAAATTTTATTTTAATGATCTATCGTGGCATCTGCATCAGCTGGTTCAACGAGTTTGTTTTGAATTTTAACACTGACTTATAATAAATCAGTGTAACAGCTGTTTCTTCAAAACAATATAACTCAAACTGCTTAGTTCAAAACAATGTTTACTATCGATTATCGCTCAGTGTATAATTATTGAAGACAGTTGAAACTCTCATTTTATTTACAACTAGCGGACCCGACAGACTTCGTTCTGTCAAAAGATTTGTAATTTGGCAGTTTGATTTTTGTCTACCGTAAATTTGTTTTATAAAAATAGGGATATCAGCTGGCAAAGATTAGCAATAAAGATCAAATTGTTTACGTTTTAGTTAGAAAAGTTTGTATGGGAAAAAGAAAGAGCTGTTTTAAGGGGTTTACCGGCAATTATTCGAATTTTTCTCGCCGAAAAAACATTATTGAACTCCAACGAACATTTTAAAAAAGAATTTGGCCAAATTGGTCCAGGCGTTGTTGAGTTATGCGCACACATTTTGCGATTCATTTTTATATTATAGATAACTTTTAGGACTGCATTTGATTATCTTTCAGACGAAACAAACACGGTAAAACAGCTGTTTCCCTGGTTGTCAAAGGATCATAAAAATGATATTTTGTTCCCTAGTGAAGACATCTCATCAACACAAATGTATACGAGTATTCCATTTACAAATACAAAGTTTACCTTGTCACTTTATTACACGTTTCAAAACTAGCTTATTCAAATTAGTTTAATCAACCCATTCAAGTTACAAAATGTTTAGTGGTAGTGCTCTTAAATACGTTATTATCCCAATCAATAGCATTTATTTCATATTGGTGGATAGGCCTACATCTCGTTGGGATATGCCATTTGGTATTTAGCTAATGTACTTAAAGCTTCTACAATTAACCCTTCAACTTCTGTATAAAATGTCATTAGTCCGTCAAATAACGTACTAAAAGTCATCTAAAGTTTATTTACAAAGCAATGTGTATCAACTTCCAGAACCAAGCCAGCTGTAGTAGCCTAATTTTTCCGGATAATAGTTTCGATTTGTCAAGACTTTATTCTCAAAGCAAGTTAAGAGGGTAATAAACTTTATTCATTAACAAAAGTCTTGTTTGTCCTAGTTTTAAAACATCCATAGTATTCCTAAAAATAGTTAAAACATAGGCTTTTTGCCAAAAATAGTAAATATTTAAAAGTAATACTGTTCAAACTGGTTTCAAAGAATGTGTGAAAGTCAATAAGACAAAAGGCGAGAACAGAGGCTGTGGTGGATACGATTGACAAAGGCCGATATCACTTCTGCTTCGAGGCCAAATCCTACAGTCTTCTCTCTTCTCTCAGCGCAATATGTTCATAGGGTATTAAGGGTGCGCCTCAGCTTCGCGGCGACGCTTCAATGCAAGGGTTTACGGCGGCCCGTTTTCACCTTTCAAAATAATTTTTACATCAATAAAAATGTAATATTTAAAAACAAGAGGAGTTTTCCGACGCGCATATAGAGCGTTTTTTTAAGTTATGCGTTTTAGGTTTACGGAATGGAGTTTAAAATCCCTAAGACTTGGTCAATTTTAAAGTTTATTTGTGAAATTATTGAACAACTTATGAGAAGTCGGGCTTTATACACGTATCGAAAACTCCTCTAGCAAGTATATTATGTTTATTGGTGTCAAAATTATTTTGAAAGGTGAAAAATGGGCCGCCCTAAACCTTTGCAGGCGGTTGACAGTTAGGCTGCATCAGTAGAATAAGGCCACTTGTTTAGCCAATTGTTACGTGCGTGGTGTCGTGTGGTCCTTGGGCGGACGAACTCAGGCTTTCTCTAAAGTGACTACTGAGACCGACCCTTGATGTAAATTCTGCTTTGCTGGGACATATATGTATAAAGACATGTAGAGATCTTCCCATCCTCGAAAATCACGAGTTTTCAATACGACCTAGTTGTCTGAGAAAAAAGTTACTGTTACGGACAGGGCAAAGACAATAGGAGAATAATGTAAACCCATCAACTACATAAATAAAAGCCGATGGATGATTAACTACTTCTTTATCACTTATCTTGAGGCACACAGTAGTCCGTCCGTTAACCATGTCTTTTGTGTCAGGGCAGTTATAAAAAGTAATTACCCTACTTGTTTTGCAAATCTGTAAAACTTAAATATATATGTCAAAAATTGTAATCAAAAGATGTTTGATTAGTAATAGATTATAGAAACATGCGTAAATATATCTGTAATATTTTCATGTATGGAAAATTTCGTCACGATTTTGCTCGTTTTACAGCTTTTTTTACACGTGCAATTACGTGCTTAGGTTGCAGTTTTTTTTACAAAAGAATAGTTTTGATAGATTTTTTACCCAGGGGCTCGCAAAAGATCATGTTCTTGATCTGTATTATGCGGGAATGTCAGCCTAAAGTCAATTGACGTTGTTGTTAAAGTGGTTCTAAGTCCCACAATAAACTAACTTAATAAACAATAGCTCAACAAGCTATACATAAATCCACATATTCTTTTGAAAACACGGAATTGTGAAAATGTCATATCCATGACATAAAAGCGTTTATAGAAGCAGTGGGAAACTTACGATTGACAAAAGCCGATATAACTTCTGCCTCCCTACACCTCGAGCCAATCCGTATGTTCTTCTCACAATTCAATGCGATCCATCACAAAAGATATCACTTTCTCCTTTCCTTGTCTAACTCACAGAGTATAAGATGACACGTTCACTCAAGTTAGATACGAGTATGAATGTATTTATTGCTCAAAGTCGTTTGTCTTTACTTTCTTCATTCCTTGAAGTGAAGGATTTTTTTCTTTAAAATTAATGCCTTTAAAATGAACGTGTATGACAAATTTTTATTGGCACTATAAACATTTCTGATTTTAAAACTTCTAGTATGTGAATTTTAATACCTTAAAGTGCTGTATTAGGGTGCTGTACCTTAGCTCTTAATGTAGTATTTAGCTAAACATTAGATACCAACCACCCACAAATAATTGCAAAGCTGATGAGCTACGTTCTTATTGTAGCAAAAATTTAATAAATACTGCTACACAACTAATAAAACTTTAATTAATTCAAATATTATAGGATTTTTTAAATCCAGAGCTAAGGCTTCTTACAGTAAATATGTGCCTTTTTTGTTCTGGCGATTCATTTTGACGCAATATTTCAACGGCAATTTAGTATTACGCTAAGTTAAACCTTCCCTTTCCTAAAAACAAAAACCATATCACCCTCATTTTCAACAAGCAAACCACTATCACTCACAACGAAAATGAAAAATGTTGTCTTCAAGCCATGCCAGTCAAGACTACGCAATGAAACATAATCACTTGGGCAGAAGGAATGACAAGGACTAGGGAGTAGTGAGTAGGGAGTGAAAAGCTCTGCCAGCTGATGTGTGTAATGTGTAGCCTATGACAAAGCTCTGTTGTGTGTGTGTGTGGGGCCGAGGTTTTCTCCAACCCAGAGATTCAGGCCCCTGCTTTAATTAGTTTCCGCGGTTTCCACTCGGGTTTTGACTTTGGGACCAACTTCTGCTGTGTGGTGGAAACTCCTCTTGTAAAGGGCGTCTAACTTTGAGATATATTGCCCTTTCATAATTCTCACTACACCACTCTTTTATGTACTTCTCTTATTTGCAGGTTGGACGAATAACATGTTATGAGTTTAAAAGTGGTTCTTTTGACTTTAGTTTATTGGGGTAGCGAATTTAATGGACTGTCCGATACGTAGAAAACAAAAGTGAACCGTTAATCTGTGTAAGCAGAATATAGTGACTATACAAACTATTGTTATTTAAAACGTGTGCTTTCTATTTAATACTCGCTTAATTTATTCCTACAGAAAACTTATTTAACAATGTTAGCTTTTCCTTTTGCAAACATTATAATTATATGTGTAAAGTATCAGCTGTCAATTTAACCGACATTCTCTTTACTCCCCACATTTGCAATACAGAGCAAAATCTGTTTGTGGGCCAAATTCCACCAACGGTGTCCAAGTTGGACCTATAACGAGACATCTGGTCACTGACAGCTGAGCCTGCGGTGTGTTTTCGACAACTGCGTGACATTCGTTCCATTGGTTTACTTAAGAAACTGCCAGTTTACACCGGTTATTACCGGATTGAAGGCCTCTTTGAATAAACATGTGTGAGTCGGATACACCACAAGGAAGTTATAGTATGTGAAGCGCTGAGTTCGTCTAATTACTTGTTAAATTTACGTCTTCTTTTTGTAATACACACTTACTATTTTATTTAAAATATTTATGTAGTTAAACTCTAGCATTGGACAACAATAATATTAGTTGCAGCTTAAGCTTTCCAGAGATAAATACTTTATATAGTAGTAAAGCACATTGACATTTATAATACTAAAAGTCTTCGAATACAAAGTCATAAGAACTTTAAACTAAATACTGAATGAACCATTTCCTTGTACATAAACTAACCTTAACATATGCTCAACCGTCTTTCATGAATAGAAAACTATCAAGAAACTAACCTACCTTTACTTGGGAACTACACCTGGGTCTTTGCTTTGCTCTCAATTTCCAGGATTTGAATCGTAAATAAACAACCGGACATGAACAGTTCTGCAATGAAAGCGAAATGAACCAGACTAAACTATAAACCCATCTAAGTGTTTACAGGAACAAGTGAATTAGAGGTAAACAGGAAAACAGCAACGTGTAAATAGAGCGTTTGAGCTGAAGAAAACACCGACGTTTTGTATATTTACAAGTCTGAAGGCCGAGAAGAGCGACGACTTGCGACTTGTGCCAAAATCTGGGACTTTATAACTTAACCCCCTGGCAACGTCTGCTGCTATATTTTATTCTTGACTTTCCTTGGTGATGTTGTATAACTAACTTGTGTTTCTCTATATAGACAGGACTTAACTATCAATTTGCTGATGTTCTATCGATTCCTGATTGAATTTAAACAGACCTGTAAATCATGACAACAATGCTACAGTAAATGACAACATTGTTGACGGTTGCTATAGCTCAAATGAAATGGAACATGATATATGTTCATTCATTGATATTTTTATCAAACGAACAAAAGTAAGTAAGCTCATGGTGGAATTAAATATATCGGATTGAATTGATTATCTGTATTTCGACCTTTTGCGCGTTACTACTTCTATTTTACCTTTTACGAATAGGAAAATGTTTAAAGAATGAATGATTAGAACAAAAAAATAGTTGCTTCTATGAGTTTTATTTTTTGTTTAAGAAATTCATAAATGTAGCTCTAGCTCCATAATTCAACTCTGGTTATTTCAAAACAAGCTCACAAACGTAGCCGACGGCAGCGGAAGCGAATCGTAGAAACACGCCTGGCAATATGAAAGGGTGCACGAAGGCTTGTATTCTGGCCACAAATTAGTTGCTTGCAACCCTTAAGCAGGTGAGAGAGCAGGTGCTCAGGCAGGCCAGTGGACAATTATTGTGTCTGGTCAGCAGACGGACAGACAAACACACAGACAGACAGACAGACAGAGGTAACACTTCGTGACCTAGAATACATCCATTGAATGCTCAAGCGCCGTGACATTGTACCTATCCACTCCACTTAGCTGGTGACGCCTTGATTTTATCTACCTACGAATGGACTCGGACATTTATTTCAGAACTGATAACTTGACTACTACTTAGCTCGAGATAAGGGTTATAGTAGGCCTACACGTCAAAGGTATTGGATTCGACTCGACTTGAACGCAGATCGGGTGCTGGCGAACTTAAAAACTCTTAAAACCGTGTTTTCCTAGAAACTTGTCTCAATTAAGAAGAAAAAGGCAGTCAAAACCTAACCTTGAATATCATGTTGCCAATCAAACGTTGAATATTCAAAGATTGAATGAACTTTGCTGATAACTGCGTATGAAATCGCAGTAAAAGGTAAAGTTTGTCTTGTGTAACGAGGGTAAGTTAGGACTACAAAGTCCTCTCTATCGTATAGTATCTTTACACATTGTAAGTGGTGACTGCGGGGGTCGAGCCCGCGGTGGATTCCAACTCACACCTAAAAGCGAAAGTTCGAGGTGGTCAATTCACACCCCGTGAACATCGATGAGCAATTACAATACGCATCGCTACATCGTTGACAAGCGGCATATTGTACAATTGAGTAAATTGTATTTAATTGTCATTAAAATTCCAAAACTTAAGTAGAAAACTTGATCAGAAACAATTGTCAAATTTTAAAACAAAGTAGTTCTGAAAAAAACACGTTTTTATTTATTTTGGCCAATCAAACAATTTTAAATTTAATAAATATACATTGAAAACATTAAACACCCATAGTAAAAGTGCTTTAGAATAAACCCACTTTCTTACCAAAGGGTGTTTTATGTTTCAATCATATTTTGTTGAAGACACATACAATAAAAAATTCTACAAACATTGAGGTTAATTTAAAAAGAAAATAAATATTAAACCTTGTATTTACAGAATTGTATTTATTAATTGTACATGTGCATCTCACAGTTTCGTGAATCTTTGAACTTTTAGCTACAAATTCCTTTCTTGATATTTTTTTCCACTAAGATATTCACTCTTGGCAACACAAAGTTCGTCTAGAGCACGTCGGTGGCTTTACCCGGTTTTCCCAGTTCATTAGGAATGTATCTTAATGTAAACAAATGCTGATTACTGATCAGTTCTCTGACAAAGGTAAAACGTCGGTGTGCTTGGTAAAACTTTTTCCAAAGTGTGCGTGGAAAGATTCGCATATGTTTATTATAATGTCTCTGTTAAAGGATGCCCAAATTTGCGCTGGGAACAAAGCACCGGTTTCAAATATGTTTCCACTAAATAGTCACTTAACTTTCTATTTGGTTATCTGGTAGATTGTCCATGAAGTCCCTACGTAAGCGTGGACTTCTTCCGGTTTCAGATAAGGCAACTAACACTTTGCAACCAACTTCTTCCTCGTGAGTGTTGGTCACCCCAGTCAGGTACCGGATAGCTGTCAGGACCGCCTGTTAAAAGTGAGTGAAGCGTACAATAGTTGCTCACCGATGTTCACGGGGTAATTCTGATCGCCTCGAACTTTCGCTTTAGAGGTGTGAGTTGAAAGCCCGAGCCCGCGCCATCGGAGTGATGAGCCCGAGTCGCGCGATACCAATTTTGCCACGGATCCGCAGTACGGTTGTTACAAAATTACTATCTAGTCTCTCCGGGAGTAAAATATTATTTTTTCCAAGGGCTAGAAACTGCGAGGTCTTTAGTTAATCGTACACGCGCGTTTTAGCAGCTTTACGAGGGTTTGCAATCCAAAAAGGCGGATTAAAGTATCTCCCAACACATCGGTGACAATCGCCGACAGGTACGTGACTATCATACTACCCTGTATAGTGTATACTTCCAACATGTATGGTTCAACTGTACCGTATAGTATTCGTCAATATTAGGTCTATTGTATTATGTTTATAAACATTCTGTACTGTGTTTAGTCTACGTCTTACTAGTTACTACATGACGCTGAAAGTAGTGTAATGATGAACTTTAAATATTTTAGTTTTCTATTAGTTATGTGATACATACATATCGTCGCGGTGTGACAAATATAATTACAATTTAATTCTAGCAGTGGTCTTTCAGTGGTTCTAATAATTCAACTGTTAATAGTTCTTTAATGGAACATCAAGCGAACTTGTTTTTCTCGTTCTTTAAATAGCCAACATATATCTCAAGTGTGATACACGTCATTGTACAGTTTATAACTTGCATGCTTAGCCTTCTGCAGTTAAGAAAACTTGAAAGGTGCATTAAAGGCGGTAAGAATATTTTATTCCCAAAAAGTACAGAAACAATAGTTTTTAGTCTAAGGCAGACCGGTATAGCTTCTGTATGTGATGGTGTATTTTATGTGGTGTACGACAAGCGTGCTGTATATCTTGGCCGGAGACTATATTTCAAGTATTGCATGATCTATAGCTGCTATCCTTCTCGGATAGATTCATTATCTACAAGTACACTGCAGTGAAGGTAGCAATAGTTACATGTTATTATATCCTTGAAGATCAAATCTTCTACATTAGCTGATTACTGTATTGTGCCAAGACGTCAATCATTGCATCACCTTGACTTTCAAGCAGACGTTTTAAGTTATTGTCTAAAAACTCGATGGACGATTGATGAAGTGGTTTTAAATGGATTTTCAATGTCCGCTGCTTGAAGTGACTCAGTTTACAGGCTGCTTTATGTGCGATTTCAAGTTCTCTTACGGTTGAATAGCCGTCTTTAAGCTCTTCCGAGATTTGATATTTGACGTTGATAAATTCATCGTAGCGTTGAATGGAAAGAGCGCTGCTGCAGCATGATTTTATACGCTACTTGTACTTATCAAATGACACTCTTCAGCTGTCATTTTTAGTACACACCATTCTAGTTACATCAATTCTACTTCATCACCTAAATCGTTTTTGATTGGAGTTATTGTTAGATTTTCTTCAGTAGAATAATTATTGTCCTTTTTTGGATTAGTCAAAGTCGTTCATCCTTAAAGATCTCATTACACTTTAAGTCATCCCAAAAATTGGAAAATTCTGTCAGCCTTTTTATGATTTTTGAAACAGTATCGAAATTGTGTAAAGTGTATTGCAATTTGTAATCATATTAAACTTTGTATAGCAATTGCTGAAGCCTGTAACTTAAAGCAAGTGTTGGTATGTGCTTTGGACCATGTGTGTTGGTTGAATATTTTCATCAAGCTTACGGGATTATTTTTTCTTAAAGGAAGGTGCCATTGCGGTTTCCTTTTTTATTCTGCTTATTTAAAATACAAAACTATTAAAACATTAAGCTATTTTCAAATAAGGCTTATATTTCGGCTCTTTCGAACCTTCAACGGAGCATATAAACACAAAAATACATACGGTTTTAAATGTTTATTGTTTTGAAATACAGTCTACGGTTTAAATCAAAATCATGCCCGTAGATCTCGTTTGATAATTGCAGTAATCTAGGTAGGTGAAGCACGACAGGAGCTAGGCGGATGAGTTCAAAGGGAAAGAGGCGTCTATACAAACACCTGACCAAAGCGCCAGGGTGCCTGTGTGATGGAGGGGAGGGGGGGGGTTACTTTGACAGTAACAGCCCCCGGCCCTCACTGTCACAGTGCAACTCTCACATTTACACCTTTCACGACATTCCCCACCAAACCCCGTCCCACTGCAACTCGTTACTGCCAGTCTTTTGATCAAACCTTTTTTGTGTTTGCGATACACGTGATCAAAACAAACCAATTTTTGTATTTGAATATAACTGTTGAGGTTTACGACGACTGATGTTGTTTAAACAATCCAGCTGTTTTGCTATGATAGCGGTGAACGCTTTTTTCTGTCGTAATAATATGCCATTGACACCGGTTTGCAATCTAATAATGTAGGATCGCGACAATGTTCCCTCCGGAAACGCTCTTCTACGAACGATGTTACCTTCTTTACCTTTAGTTTAGGCACTTTCAAAGCAGATACGACACAGTAACATGCAAAGCATATTGTTGGAAACCCGTCCACATTATTCCTAAAAGTAATACTTTTGTATTGTTGATACAAGAAGCAGTACAAGCCTTTTTCCGTGAATCGGTTTATTGTCCACCTACACAGTTACATAGATGGAGCAAGGACTAATGAACTGTAAAGTAATGCTTGAATGTTTCCGCTGCAAGAAACAGTACAAGCTCTTTTCCGGGAACCTGGTTTGCTGTTCAAATGCATACTACTTGTTTATGATGAATACGCACAGAGTTCGCAGTTTGTTTCTATAACTACGCTACCTAGCGCGCGGTGATCGTTATAGTAAGTTTTGAAAATACATAGTAAAATACAGTATTTAGAATAAATTTGAAAATTTACCTTTAAAACAGCTCCTTCCGGCAGGGTGTAGTCTGTGGGGTTGAGTCACTGATAACTTTCACTAAATAATTCAACTCACTGTACTATCACTGTTTCACTGTCACAAACACAATCACTAGGATAAAACTGAACTGTTTAGTTTCAAGTCGATAGCTTCTAGAAATATGTTGGTCTCCAACGGCTTGTGGGTCTTAAACCTAAAACAGTAACATCTTTATTAAGATAAGTAACAAACTTAATGTGTGATGACGAGGTTCTAAGCATCAACCACTTGTATTGTGAATATATCTTTATAATGTGTAGAAACTTTCAAGATTACCAAATGATGTCCCAACAAAATTGTGGTTAAGTGGAAGAGAGGACTTAAAAGTCCTAACTTCGCCACCAATAAAAACGCTTTTCATTTCATTTCAAAATTGAGTTCATTTCAATTAAATATGTACTCTTTTCGTCAACAAAACCTGAAAGCCATCCAAAAACTATTAATGCTAGCCAAAATACTATTTCTTTTTTATCAAACCGGTCTACTTCATAAGTTCCTTGAAAGTGAAACCAGTCGAGCTTGAACGTTTGAATTCATTCATCAAATCGTTGAGACATGGATAATTATTAAACTAAACAATTACGAGAAAGTTAAGCTAAGTTTTCTCAAGCTTATCAAGACTGAGACTATTGAATATAACCAGAGAGGTGTGAAAGTGTAAAGTTGGACCGAGGGCCTGATTTGTTTATCGCTCAGTGAGTTGTTAATTAACGATGAAGCGAGGCGTGTGTTTAATGCGAATGCTGTGCCTCCTGCCTCTTGTTATAAGTTAAGTTGTTTCTGACGAAACATTGACGGCGTGATGTGCGTTGACAGAACAAGAGTAACACGTCAAGTTTTCAACGCCAGCTCCGGAACCGACTCACGCTTACGTTGCTAAATTCTTGTACGCAATCTTCAAGTATTTCTCCAGTTTAGTGACTTTTGTTCAACTAGGTAAAAATCTGGCCTAAATATTGTTTTCATTTTTTTGGCATGAAACATGTTAAAAAACGTTATTATATTATAGTTAGGTCGTTTTGTAGGTTAGGTTAGGTTAAGTAAGTTTAGGGTAGGTTAGGTTAAGTTAGTTTAAGTGAAGGTTAGGTTTAGTTAGGTCAGTTTAAATTATATTTGGTCAGTTTAGGTTAAAATAGGATAATGCCGTTTTCACCTATTTCCTTTTATTTCCCGAATGTAAAATCAGTATGTTTTTGTCATTTTACAGTGGTTTAACTATAAAAATGTCTTCAGAACAAAATTCACTATACTGGAATTTTACCAAACTTCACTAGCAACTTCAATTTGTCCTATTCTTGCTATAATTTTGTATACACACTTTTAGAGAGTTTTGGACTCCCGTGGCGTGGAAGTTAGTTAAAATCATATGACTATAATTGAACATTTTTCAAAGTAAATATGACGGACTGGTTTCTTTATGTAGTTGAAAACAGTTTAAACAAAGAATGTCAAACCATTTCAATTAAAAAACAAATGTTTGTCTAGACTTGCTATTTACTTATCAACATTTTAAACAATTGTAAAAAAAGTTGTAATTTGAACATTGTGTGGTACCTTTTGTACTGTAACTGCTTATCCGAGTACTTAAGTTTGTAACTCTGAGTACTTTAAAATTATTATAATGCAAAGCAGAAGGTGAATAAATTTAAAACTTCGATAAAAGAGCCTTACCCACTCTTTTTTAAGTTAGTTTTATTGAAAACTGTGTCATTTTCTATATATAGTGTTCCTGCCTGCAGAGTTATACATAAAACAGTAAAACAGATTATAATTTTACGCAGACAATATGATTTCATACGATTATGTAATGGTATTAAAGATGAATTTAAAAGACATCATTGTAAAATTGGCTCGACTTTTGACTATAAAACCATTACGTTTAAAACTTCAATAACTACTTAGTCAAGTTTAAATGTTTATAATTTCAATTAGTAGTCCGTAGGTCTCGTATTTATTAGTAGTAAATAACGCATAAGTTTGTTAACTATGTGTAAAAATCACACCTTAAATATTAAAGGGGCCACTTGGCTGAAAAAATATATAAATGGTACAACACACGGATAAGCAAAACTCTACTTTAAAACTTATAAATAACTTAAAACCTATGACCCAGAGCCTTTTGAACGTTCCACCTACTTCAAGTTTAAACTTTCACTTAAGCTTCCACGTCGCTCAGGTATAAAGTTGTCAATTACTAAGAATCCGTCTTTGCTTAACAAACTGTAGTTCCTACTCGTTTTAAACTTTGAGTTAAAAGGTTGATTTGAACTGATATATCTAGGGACTCAAATTTATTTTAAAGTTATATTTATAAAACTTACAAATTGTGAACTACTGTTTTATAAATGTAATGAGACAATGAATATCCAATATTAAACTTGTTAGTTCATCTTAAAAATAATGAGTATTCCGAAACACTGATGAAAAGAACAAAAATACGTATTGTACGTAAAGGACTCATGGAAATTGTTAATAACTATGTCAGCTTTATTAAAAAGTGAATACAATTTGCAAAAACATCATACCTGATAAAAGTTAGTCCAAAGATTTAAATCACGTACAATGTCCACATATCACTGGTCTGAGAAGAGTGTTCAAGATTATACGCGAGTTCTCCATGACGAAGCGAGGTAGTAGCGTAGTGACAAGCGAGCGCAAGCGTGGTCAAACACGGACTGGCGGCGTAAAGTAGCACCTCCCCCCTCCACTACGCACACCTTCTCGTACTACCCTTGCGTGTAGCTGACGTCACAGCTCCTACGTCACCCCTGCAGGGGTGTAGTGAGTACCTAGCGCGGTCAAACACGGACTGGCGGCGTAAAGTAGCACCTCCCCCCTCCACTACGCACACCTTCTCGTACTACCCTTGCGTGTAGCTGACGTCACAGCTCACTACGTCACCTGCAGGGGTGTAGTGAGTACCTAGCGCGGTCAAACACGGACTGGCGGCGTAAAGTAGCACCTCCCCCCTCCACTACGCACACCTTCTCGTACTACCCTTGCGTGTAGCTGACGTCACAGCTCACTACGTCACCCCTGCAGGGGTGTAGTGAGTACCTGGCGCGGTCAAACACGGACTGGCGGCGTAAGTAGCACCTCCCCCCTCCACTACGCACACCTTCTCGTACTACCCTTGCGTGTAGCTGACGTCACAGCTCACTACGTCACCTGCGGCAGTGGTGAGTACCTGGCGCGGTCAAACACGGACTGGCGGCGTAAAGTAGCACCTCCCCCCTCCACTACGCACACCTTCTCGTACTACCCTTGCGTGTAGCTGACGTCACAGCTCACTACGTCACCCCTGCAGGGGTGTAGTGAGTACCTGGCGCGGTCAAACACGGACTGGCGGCGTAAAGTAGCACCTCCTCCCTCCACTACGCACACCTTCTCGTACTACCCTTGCGTGTAGCTGACGTCACAGCTCACTACGTCACCCTGCGGGGT
Organism: Matsumurasca onukii; assembly: GCA_018831715.1. NCBI lineage: Eukaryota > Metazoa > Arthropoda > Insecta > Hemiptera > Cicadellidae > Matsumurasca > Matsumurasca onukii. The sequence goes on from CM032062.1 coordinate 36,141,541, forward strand.
GTAGGTGAGTACCTAGCGCGGTCAAACACGGACTGGCGGCGTAAAGTAGCACCTCCCCCTCCACTACGCACACCTTCTCGTACTACCCTTGCGTGTAGCTGACGTCACAGCTCACTACGTCACCCCTGCAGGGGTGTAGTGAGTACCTAGCGCGGTCAAACACGGACTGGCGGCGTAAAGTAGCACCTCCCTCTCCACTACGCACACTTCTCGTACTACCTTGCGTGTAGCTGACGTCACAGCACACTACGTCACCCTGCGGGGTGTAGTGAGTACCTAGCGCGGTCAAACACGGACTGGCGGCGTAAAGTAGCACCTCCCCTCTCCTACGCACACCTTCTCGTACTACCCTTGCGTGTAGCTGACGTCACAGCTCTACGTCACCTGCAGGGTGTAGTGAGTACCTAGCGCGGTCAAACACGGACTGGCGGCGTAAAGTAGCACCTCCCTCTCCACTACGCACACCTTCTCGTACTACCCTTGCGTGCTGACGTGTCACACTACGTCACCCTGCAGGTGTAGTGAGTACCAGCGCGGTCAAACACGGACTGGCGGCGTAAAGTAGCACCTCCCCCCTCCACTACGCACACCTTCTCGTACTACCCTTGCGTGTAGCTGACGTCACAGCACCTACGTCACCCCTGCAGGGGTGTAGTGAGTACCTGGCGCGGTCAAACACGGACTGGCGGCGTAAAGTAGCACCTCCCCCCTCCACTACGCACACCTTCTCGTACTACCCTTGCGTGTAGCTGACGTCACAGCACCTACGTCACCCCTGCAGGGGTGTAGTGAGTACCTAGCGCGGTCAAACACGGACTGGCGGCGTAAAGTAGCACCTCCCCCCTCCACTACGCACACCTTCTCGTACTACCCTTGCGTGTAGCTGACGTCACAGCTCACTACGTCACCCCTGCAGGGGTGTAGTGAGTACCTAGCGCGGTCAAACACGGACTGGCGGCGTAAAGTAGCACCTCCCCCTCCACTACGCACACCTTCTCGTACTACCCTTGCGTGTAGCTGACGTCACAGCTCACTACGTCACCCTGCAGGGGTGGTAGTAACACGCGGTCAAACACGGACTGGCGGCGTAAAACACCTCTCCATTACGCTCACCTTCTCGTACTACCCTTGCGTGTAGCTGACGTCACAGCTCACTACGTCACCCCTGCAGGGGTGTAGTGAGTACCTAGCGCGGTCAAACACGGACTGGCGGCGTAAAGTAGCACCTCCCCCTCCACTACGCACACCTTCACGTACTACCCTTGCGTGTAGCTGACGTCACAGCTCACTACGTCACCCCTGCAGGGGTGTAGTGAGTACCTAGCGCGGTCAAACACGGACTGGCGGCGTAAAGTAGCACCTCCCCCCTCCATTACGCACACCTTCACGTACTACCCTTGCGTGTGACGTCACACTCACTACGTCACCTGCAGGGGTGTAGTGAGTACCTAGCGCGGTCAAACACGGACTGGCGGCGTAAAGTAGCACCTCCCCCCTCCATTACGCTCACCTTCACTTACCCTTGCGTAGCTGACGTCACAACCTATAGACTAAGCGAAGAAATACGTACTATAGCTGTGTGTTTACTAAAAATTGAAGCTTCAACCAAACCTAATTCAGATAAACAAATTTTTTTTAAACTAAGTTATGAAACTTTATATAACTTTATAAAGGGTTTACATAACCCACTTTTTTCTTTCAACAACCGTGAGAATTGTAAAACCTGGTTCGCATTCCATATAGCAGACAAACAAAAGCCTGCAAGTTGACTTTCCATTGCCACAGTTTTGTTTTCCCGCGGTAAGACGCCAACAACGCACATACATATTCCTAATCCCTAACGAATACAACTTGGCTTGCGGCAAGCGGCTTACCTCTTAGCATAATCACGCCAAACTTACCGGGCTTAACTCTGCTGCAGGCTCAGCTGTGTGCTACGATTTATCAAACACAGTTTGCTTCCGTTTTCTAACAATTTTTTAAATAGATAAAAAATGTCTGAAGAAAAAATTCAAAAATTGTGAAACTAACAGCGAGTTTGGTTTGGTTCTTAACTAGGGAATTTTGTTCTAAAGACTTGCCCAGCCTTGCTATTGTACTCTGTTTGAACCTCGCGCTACCTAGCTAGCTTTTTATTGGCCGGTATATTGCCATATTGCAGTATATATATACGCCATATTGCACATTTTCAGTACATTCTCTTTCCTAACAAACGAGATTTTCAACTACGTATTATCCAAATTAACATAAAACTATAGATATTCAAACAATTCATTTTATATTAAAATTGCATTATAGCAAACACCTGTGCAAATAGCGCCCTAGCTACTCCATTAGTGAATTCACTTCTATACTCGTACAGGGTAGGTCCAGGGTCGGAAGGCGCAACACCGACGCCTATTGGTACACCTGTTCGATCCTTCAATTGAGGCTTGTTAAATATAATAAAATGGTAGACATATAATAAAATTTACTTGAAATGAAGAAGTCTTTATTTATACGTGGCAAAGTTAGGACTTTATAGTGCTTACTACCACTTACCACTTTGTACAGAGTATAACTCATTTCAAAATTTACATTCGTACAACATTATTACCGTAAGGTCGCGATTCAACAAATTACAGTGGTGGTTAAACTGGAGAGGTCTGAATGGACTAATCTATCGGTTCTTGAAACTCTGTAGAAAAGCATTTGATATAGAATAAGAGAGGTGTGTAATGTTTAAAAACGCTCAACAACATTTAAAAAATACCCTGTTTTTATCGAAATAGAGAGAAATATTGGGTATCAGCTGGACTAGTGTTTGAATAGCACTTGTTGCACCAGTAAACAAGCACCAGAGTAGGCCAGAACACTCATGTCCAATGTACGTGGTACAAACATAGCTATAAATAGAAGTTCTTAACTTTATTTATTTTGGAATTTTTCAACAAATTGTATTTGTATTTTTTAGTTATGCAATGAATCTCTTTTCAACTGTTTCTTCTTTATAAATATCCATATCATCTCTATAATACTACATAAAATCTACTGTTATAGTCACTTTCTTTAGTTATTACATTGTCTTTCACTTCAATATCATAAAAATATCAATAAAATGTATATCCGAACGTTTTAAAAATGAAACTTGGCAGTAAAACGCAGAATGTTTTGATATCCCAACCCTTGGTTGGATTGTAAGTACTTCTAGACACACTCTTTATGGGCTTTTACCCGCCTAAGCCTGCTAAAAACTAACCCCATTAAAATAAACAAGATCTAAATTCAGTGAGATCAACTTTAAATATTACGATTTTGCGTTGTTTCAATAATGAAGAACTTGGCAGGCAATGAGGTAAACAAGGTAGTTTTGATTACACTTATGTGGAAAATGATAGTTTGTAATGTTAAGAGAATTAAATAAAAGTGCCTTTACCCGGGTTCAATTCTATTTCACAGATTATGTTTATACTGTGTTAAAACTACTGCAAAGCACTGTAAATCCAAACAAGTTGGTTAGTAAAGTGTTAATGGTTGGGCTTTAAAGTCATGTCTCCCACATTACATTAGTTTGTTGTATAAAGTGAAGTTCGAAGAAGCTTAACTTGTGAAACTCGTCAAGTGCTAAGTTGAAGCTGAAGTATCGTAGCCTCATACTCATACGTGTCTGCAGGATCCTTCATCGCTCAACTTATCAAACATGCACATAATTATTCTATCTTCACTTCGTCATCATTTCAAGTGTAAGTTCAGTTCAACTGTGTAAACACTTGTTCTGATTCTTCGCTTCGGAAGAAGTATAGATTACTATTTCCCAGGAAAAATATAATCAGAAGATTCATCTTTACTCATGCTCATTACTGATGCTCTAGAACTTTGTATATTCTTTTATTATCGAACTTTCTTTGGAAAAATGAGATATTCGTGTCGTCAGCATGGTAAGAACCAGGATCGTGAAATGAGCACCGATCCTGAACCCCATGCAGAACACATTTGAGCGTGTGTTCACACTTTATAAACATATGTTGTATGTATATATACAGGGTGAGTTTTTAATGTCCCTCCACCCCCACCTTAACTTTTGAAAACGTTTTTAAAACCGTTGGGGAATGTTTTTATAAAGTTCTGAAACTTGTGTACTTTGCGTCACCCACCCCCACCCAAAATCCGTAAGGAAGGACCCTCTAAGTTGTTTAAATACAAACCTCCCCTTGTGGCACCTCAAAAAAAGGGAGTTTCAACACAAATTCAATAACGCAAAGAAACCCTTTTATTGCCATTCGTTTTATTGTTATATTAGTATAAAGTGACACAAACCCGGTTTTAAATTTTACATTTCATATTGTGGCGTTTACGTAAAGAAGACAAATAATTAGACATCGCACAGAAAATAAATTTAATTTTTAACCACAACCTTGAACCAACCCTACACTATTTTCAACTTGGTTTTATGTGTTCTTCGAATCTGTATTGTGATTCTGATATTGTGTTCTGTATCTGTATGGTGATTCAAACATTGAAGCTAGAAAAAGCTACATAGGCCAAATCTCTCCACACACAAAACTCTTTAAACCGTGGCAAAAATGCACACGACCAAACATAATTAAATTCCCAATAAGAGGAAACTTTAACTTAGTTGATTGCACAAGTACTGAGTAGAGATTGAATGAATTGAGTGAGCTAAGCGGCTCTAGTGTTTACTTGTATCAGAAGGGGTTGTTTGACACAAGTAATATCGGCTAGCGAGGCAAGGGGAGGGAGCGGCCCCGAGGTACTTTATGGATCCATTTATTTGGCTGATCACCTCACATTGCACTCGATAAATCATATATACTTTTGCTTTATAAATCCTCTACGTCTAAAGGTTTTTCTCAAATTAGGTGGGATCCTATGTCATCGATATTTTAATAGATCTAAAACATGTATTTTTGTATAGTATCCAGCGTTCATGGGGTTAATTTGGTAAATTTTAATTTGATCACTACTTTACTCCAAGAGGCCAGTGCGAAAGGCACTTAAAATTGTTATTATTTAACAGTTTTACACAAAACTTTGTTTAACGTGTTAGTTGCTTTATTAAAATAAATTGAGTCAAAAGAAATCCTCTTAAAATAAACTTCAAACGTTTTCAAACTGAAGTTACTTTAAATAATTAAATGTACATTTATGAAGCGGTAGTTTACTGTCTTTCAAAATGTCGCTTAATCCAAGGCCATGAAATTCATTCCTATGAAACACGATTGGCAAACACATTTCGAACTAACCATCATAGATCTCATATTTATTCCCAATTACCGTCTCAGGCACGGAATTACGAAATGTTGAAAGGTTGAATATATTCAAGACTAAATTAAAAAGTTATTTACTTTCGAAATCATTCTATAGCGTAGACGAATTTATCGATGGGCCTTAATTAATAATTATTAGTTATCTGTCACTACTGGTGGCGTTTAATACATTAATTTATGTAAATGATTTTATAAATTTTAAATAAAATTAGTCTTTCCAATGGGTAGGCTTGTCTTATATTGTTATTGTAAATTCAATTGTATTGCCAAAACAATGTGTTTGTAAGGCTAAAATAAAATAAAAATAATAAGGTTGTGTGAAAATACTGATGTTACTTTATGTTTCGTAATTATTGTTATAATTACATAAAATGTTAAAAATAATCTTTTACTGTGCACCGTTTCTTCTTTATTTTCCTGAAAATAAGTGACGTGTTTAGGCGTTCCCTTCTCTCTCTCATTAACTAGATACCTGTTTAGTTTTTGTCTTGGCATTTTCTATTCACTGTAAAAACAGCTAAAATATTAATTAAGCTAAAATTATTTACAAACTTTGCTAACATTAGTATATTTTTGATGATGTAAACAAACTATAAAAACAACAGTATTGTGAAACAGAATGCACCCATGACAGTGACAACATTCTTTGCAACAGTGCTCCATCATTCTTCCAATTCATCTATCTTCGGGAATAGGAAACAGATCGGATCTGAGGTTCTCATATTTCGGAAATGGGATGTCGTTCATTATCTATTGGACGATTTGTCCTTAGTGGAATGATGAAACACGGAATAGATATCGATGACTAAAGATACGACAGAGGGACAGGATTATATTGAGAGGAACAGGTGGCGGTGGTTTGAAAAAAATATAACTGCTCTCTAATATTTTTGGAGGAATTACAAGGGTTTTTCATATTCCTTCCTCGTTTATTTCCTTATTATTATAATGAGTAGCTTACAGTAAATTTAGTTCACATAGTTCACCTCAGAAAACTTCTAGTTCATCATGGAGTCACATGGTTTATTTACCTAAATATGTCATTCTATAATTAATGACCCAAGCATTGGGCTATTAATTAATGACTCATTCTAAGGAAGAGTCGGCCTTAGTTTGTAACAAGACTATACCTCATAGCTCATTACTACCACTCATCACACTCATCCTCCGCCACATATTTGCCTTAAAATACCCTCATGAGAGTGGTCGGCATCTCAAATATTGATTTAGTGATTAGTGATGTATGTCTTTCCACCAACTAGTGCGAAGTAATCTCATAAAGAGAACGACTCATGCAAACGTATTTCCGAACATGATACATTTTTTTACCTACGGCCTACATATTTTGATCATTTACAATATTGGTATACGTGCAAAAGCGTGTATAAGGACCTAGCAGAGGTTACATCCAGCTAATACCCTAATCTGTGGGTAGCTGCAAGTGAAAGGACAGGGCACAAGGACCACCCACGACGTATCTGATCACACCCTTACATCAACCTTCAACCAGCTTGTCGAAGGGTGAATTGATGACACTCGGGTGAGAGGGTGGGGGAGGGGGGGGGCTGAGGGTTTAGTGACCCTTTGGAATGATAATGGTTCGGAATTGTGGGATCGAAGTTTTTGAGTCACCTGCATTACTGTTAGGGTATACTCGTAGTTTCATGAACCAGAGTCCATGGACAAGCAAGGATAGAGTTCTTGAACAATACCGTGTCCATTCTGTGGAGTCACTCAAGATTGAGAAGAGTATAAAACGTGTTTAGTGCGCTTGGATCCCAAGTAACTGCTTCGCTTGTAAGAGTACTTTTACTTCAAACTAACTGGCAACCAACATTTTAAAATTGGGATAAATATAAGCTCATATGGAGCTCATACACGTGTTGTATATGTGTGCATTCGGCCGATAAACTACACAGCTTCCAAACAAGACAGCAAAGATGACCACTCTTTACATTAGAGGCTTTAATTCTTTACTTTACCAAAACAAATAAACGTATGAACGTACAGTATTGCATTCTATTGGCAATAATAGATGGAGTCGATAATTACGATCGTGTTTATAGCTGAAAGGGTAACTGCGAGTACATAGCTAAGTATACGATGCTGTATTATTGATACACCTAGAACTTTGACTAACTAAACATTTTCAAATGGGCTCTGGCATTTTGAAAGTTAATTTTAAATACTGATTTTTTTTGTTATTTGGAATTTTTGTATGAGCCAAAAGTATTGTGTAAGGACATATTTTGGGTGTAATTTAAATTCCATCCTTTTGGTTGTAAAACTAAAATTACCCTGGAAAACATGTTTGACGCCCCGTTTTAATAGCTACTTAAAATGTTTGAGTTTATACTGTTACATTTAGTTATTGAGATATTTACGGCAATTTACTATTTTATAGGTTTTGGAAACAAACCACTAGCCGATTTTTCCCAGGATCCGTTAACCGATTTATTTTTACTGATTGCTTTTTTTAATGATACGCACCTTGTTATAAAGCTCTTGATCTTCTTGAGCCTAATATCTTACTGCATGTAATTCTACGCTAGCCACTAAAGTAAGTCATTAATCTAGATCTGAGTTCGTACAACGTTGTGGCCCGCTATTCGAAAACGGGTTGTGGAAACCTTTGATATCCTTGATTTTGCATTTGTATTGGCCTTAATTAATTTAATGCTCCCCATTAGTCTAGCCCAGGGAAATACCCAGCGATGGGAGACAGCAGCAAGATATTTCTCATCCAATAAACCACTTGTAATTATATACAATATGTTGATTGTAATTAGTAATACCTAGATTTTTTGGTGGGGAGTAAAACCTTCAACCACGAAAACAAGTATTGAGGACAACAGGTTGCCTTTAAAATACTTCGGCTATTCAAAATGTGTGCTGGGAGAAAGCTTGTTTTACACTTTGTATACATAAATTTTAAAATAATGATGTCAAACCAATTACCTATGGTGCTCAGGGTAGACTAAAACCAACAATATTGCCGATAAGTAAAACCTGTTCATAGCAAGAGAGCAAGTAAGTGGGAGCCTTCAATTATATGGTGGCAACTCAGGCACAGCTGGATGAAGAACTGTGGCTGCTTATAGTCAGGCTCTGGGAGGACTCGCACAGGAGAAGACAGTACATACGGTCAACAAAATATTTTGTGCTCCTAAGTCTATAGGTGTGTATTTAATATGTACGTGTATAAACCACAAAAAACTCATTGCTTATCACAAAAGATACACTACACGATTGAAATTACTACTATTACGTCGAGAACGGCCAAGCGAATGCCATGAGGCCACGCCTTCATAAAATCCCATTAATTTTAGTGTATCATGATAATGCACGTACCGCGGATGTCCAATAGAAAATTCGCTTTCATCAGCAAAACGTTTAATGAATAAATTTATATGGTTGAGAGCTCATCAGTTATGACTGGAAAGCAAGAGCGGATATCCGAAGTAACGGGCAGCAGTCAACGCTGCACATAGGGTTCAATAATGGCCGGATGTTATTGATCTATGTTCCTCGTGGGATTTATACCCTCAGTTTAAAATCTGAGTAAACATTCTCTACCAGGGCCAGATTCTGCAATTTTTAACGTTTTCATATATTTCTAAACCATGTTCTGACTTCTACTGTCATCAAGGATGTGCGGGTAATTCAAAAATACCCTCTCGTGGGATAACTCACCCCCAGGTTCTAGGTTTAAGAAAAACTTTGGAATTTTTTTGGCTTTATCAGTTAGGATATTTTTCTCGTCATTCATGAATGCGTTTTACTCCTTAACTATACAACGGGCCTAGTCATTGTTCCATTAATGTGCCTTTATTACTACTGTGAATTATATCTTCACCAAAATACATGACCAAGAAAACTTGGAGATGAATAGATTATTAACAATCGTAAATATGGTTTTATCTGAAAATCTCCAGCGTTATTTTTTAATGGTGTGACTTTAAATTATTGCCAGTGAACATCGCCCAAAGGTGTTACAACTAAAACCACTCCCTAAACTATCAACAGAAGTTCAGACTGCCAAAACACCATGGTTCACAAAATGGAGCAAAGGTGTCTGATTCAATTCCTGAAAGGTGCGTGGGGACAATTGATTTAATTTCGAAACGTACGGTACACATAGCGTACGACCCTTGTACATTAAAGTGGCCTATAAATTAGAACCAACTCATAATACTAATCTTAAGGCTCATAATAAATTTGTTTTGGTACTTTTTAAATAGGTCTATAGCCAATATGTGCTTTAACCACAGAAGAAAGTTGAAGAGAAAGGAAAACACAGAAGAATATGAGATATATTTGGCCTCAAAGTGTACGAGTTGGATTGATATCGGCCTTTGTCAATTTCACCCGCACGTTTGCCACTGCTTCAATAAATCTACAAACCTCTTTCATCTTGTAGACCTATAGCTCGTGTCTTTTATAAATTCTACTTGATATTACAACTTAGTGTTTGTTGCACTTCTAGGTTCTAATTGACTTTTAAAAGAGTAAATACTATAATTTCCATTGTGTAGTACCCACAAAACATTATAGTAGCAGGACTATATGAATAAAAGGAATTGAGGAATTTAACTTGCTTCAATTTCCAAGGTTGATTCAACGAGTCAAGTGCGAGTTTGTAGAAGTTAAGAATTTTAAACTCGTTGTATTAATAGGCCTTTGAGTATTTAACTGTATTTAACACCTACCACATTCAACTTCTACGTATATACGATTGTCTTATGACGTCGAGTTTGTTCCTAAGACGTGGCTTACAGTTTCTTTTAAACGCGGTTCACAAGAATACTGTTAAGTTTATGTCAGAAAATTCCATGGTAAAATGCGCCAACTTCTACACGTTAAGGTGAAGGTGTACGTACAGATGTGTGAGAATGGCATTCAATGGCGATGCATCAACAGCTTTACACGCAGACGTGAGAGAATGTAGGCGGAAGCAGAATATTCAGCGTTGCCTCGGGCACAGAGAGATAGAATTGATATCAGCCTTTGTCAATAGCGTCCTTTGACGCCACTTCCATCTAAAGTCATTCGCTCAGGTCAACGTCTCAATATAGACTAGGATAAGCTTCAAATATGGAGTGTGAAAAGGTCAAGCAATTGATGAAAAGTAGTGTTGTAATCAGAGACACTCTTTTGTAAACCGAAAGCACTAATGTTATTTCTTTAACTGCTTCCTTGATTTTAGGATTGGTTGTTATCTAGTATAATGAGCGATTTTACAAATTTGGTGTGTTCACCTTGAAATATTGCCAAAAAAATTATTATATCTAGACATTTTTTAACGCATTCTGCACAACCTACTGTAATCTAACTATACGACTTGGTTTATTTAGTCAATACCCTCTTTTTAACAGAGTCTAGAACTTATATACTTTAATGGATAGATCATTTGTAAAAGAAATTCACATTATTGACCAGTGACAATACTGACATTTTACATTTTCACCAGTTACCATAATAATAGTAACTAAATGTGTATGAACAACCAGAAGAACACTTGAAAAGTGTGGGTATGAGTGTCATTCGTCATTAAGTACCTATGTTACCATTGCTGGGTTTTACGTAACTGTGCTTTTAGTTCAACACAATAACAAGTGTTCCCGTACTTCTAGTGTAAATACTTGAGTTCTTTACATTTGTGAGCAGCAGCACTTACAAGCCCAACATACAGAGTACAACATATTAGCAATCTGTCTAAAGTTAGTTTTTGACATAATTCTTCTTTTCTTTTAAATGTCTGATTGAACATTTCTCCATGAACAGTAAGAATTATAAATTGATTGCTAAAGATCAAACACCATTTCCCAATTACAATAATTACAAAAATATATTTTCCTTCGGTTAATTTCTAAAGTTATATGCCCACTCATTTTGATATGCCATTACTTATTGATGTTTCCAAAGTATTTGAGTTCAGCACTTTAGGACCTAGTGATACTACAGTAATTTTCTTAAGTATACAGTATTTCAATTTGTTTTTATCGTTTAAAAAAATGATGTGTATAATTTATCAAGGTCTTGGGCCACAAAGCCCCAACATCTTACCCCCACTCATTCTCATTATACAGTTAGAGTAAGTTTAATATTTATTAAACTATGATTTCCGGTTTCAGGACCTATTTGAAGTAAATTACATTCTTTGTAGTCTGAAGATCCTGATTGAACTTAGAGTGGGTATCATACTTTGACGATCGTTTCGGTCTTATAAGACCATCTCAGGCACGATCACTAAATGGTATCTATAACTGATTATATACACTGATTATTTATACTTTACAACAAAGTTTTACCCCATGCAAAGTGTAAAAAGTATTCTTATTTAAAATAATTAAATAAAATACATTTCCAAATATGTTTACTTCATTCAGTAATTCTAACAACAACATCATGTAACCAAAGATTTGATACATAAATAAACTTAACAGCTGATAATAACAGAACTATTATACTGACATCCTCCCTTTTCACTATTTAAGCTGGTTGTTGAGGTACAGTATGTTTTGTCCCTCAGTCTGACTGGTTTGTTAAAACAATATCTTTCATATGTTAAATTGGTTTTTACTGTGAAGTAATCTGAAAACCTTTCAATTAGCAAATCATTACTTTCATCATCGCACAGCACTGAGATCAAATGCATTTGAATATCTCTGACTTCTGGGCCAATGGTAGACATGAAAGAAGCAACTTGCACATTGTCCCAATTGTCTTTGCAACCCTGCCGCTATGGCATACCGACCATTACTGAATCCATATTTCCATCGGTGTCACACCTGTCTCAGAAACACCTAAATGCATTGGGGTTTCAGGTTCTGTCTAGGTTTAAATGACCAACCTGTGTTGTTGTAGAATTGTCATCATTTTTTTGCTGTATACGTTTTGTTTTGTTCTCTTCATCAACATATTGACATTTGCCTGTAACTTCTTTTTGGCATCTTTAATATGTTGTTCGGTTTCAGCACCAAGTATTCTTATTTAAAATAATTAAATAAAATGCATTTCAAAAACTAACTGTTTACTTCATTCAGTAATTCTAACAACAACATCATGTAACCAAGGTGATACATAAATAAACAACAGCTGATAATAACAGATTTATTATACTGACGGTAAATAAACAGTTATTTTAATCAGTTATAGTGGTAATTTAGTTTAGTGATCGTCCTTTGAATGCGGTCTTATTAGACCGAAACGATCATCAGCACCACATCTAGCTCCTAAGTTCAATCAGGATCTTCAGGTTACAAAGAAGGCAATTAAATATTTAATTATGAAATACTTATAGTATATGGGGTAGGTAGAAATAGCGTAATAACCCACTAATTTTTATACGCCATTACTTATTGATGTTTTCAAGTATTTAAGGTCCTTCTAGAACAGTTTATATACTTGTTATTAACATTTCAAAACTTTATGAACGTGGAAGATCGCAGCTGCGTTTTTTTGTTTCACCGCTAAAGTTCAACTTACAATACGTTATTTTTCCCTGCAATAATTTTAACACTTTACAACTACTACACTCTAAATTACACAAAGAGCGATATGTGAAATGGTCGAGCTACAGTACAGTACAGCATTAGTGTTTGAACAGCTCGATATTGGAAGTAGAGACACACAGACTGTACTGAGGTAATCCTGTTCACGGTTCACCATTGAAGGGTAAATAGGTAATCCTTGTAACATCCGTTACGTACATAATCTGCCACACTGAGTTCCATCCATTCACAGCTGATTACCCTCTCTACTGGCTTCCCAAGTCTTCAGGTGTGTGCCCAGTCCTTCGTAGTTCCACATAGAGGAAGGATTGGGGTTTTAGTGGCTTTGCGGATGTGAAATAAGTGAATCCTAATTCTCAACTGTAGCGAAAAGGTTACAATAGATCTTAATTTGTATAAACGCTAAAAAGCTAAATTATTACTGAAGAAATTTGAAGACAAAAATGTTAGGACCGAACCGGGACTTGAAAAGGTAACATTGTCTGTTTGTTAGCGATCAACAAATCCCTTCCAATGTCGAGGTTTTAGACTACAAAAGTTATCCAACTGTGGTAATGGTGACCAATTATTATTGTCTCTCTAACATAACGTGTTTTCTGAGTTAAATGTACTGATTCTTAGTAAAATCTTAGTTGTGCAATATTAATTTCGTGTGCAATTTTCATTTCGTCAAAGTTTTATTCGTACATATTACTGAACAGTATAACTCTGCGTTAGGCTATCAAGAAGATTGGAGTGTTATTTAGAGGTGAGGTTGGTCTTTCAATTATTTAACTTCAAACCGCTGCTTAACTTCAAAGATAAAGTAGTTGTTCACATGGTGGCAGTTTAGTTTCCACTTAGACTGCACTTCTGTCATTCCAAGAATAATATTATAAATTATTCCATGTTAACAATGACCTCTTTCTACCAAGTTAAGATCCTGGCATAACAGTATAACTAGTACCAGCGTGGAATCTCTGTAGATCAGGATATTTTTTGTCAATTGTAATTGTTAAGCTTACTGTTAACCCTAATTTTAAGCCAAATAAAGCTACATTTTAAGGCTATATTTAAATCTTCACTCGATTCTTCAGGTAAACAAAATTTATCAATTAATTTATTATTAAATTTATACATTTATTTATATATTTCTTTTTGCTTACGTTAAATACTGTAGTGAAATTGTTCTCCAAGTCTTTAAGTGCTCACAACGGTCAACGAATTACGAGTACGTGTGTTTTAAACAACGAGAGATACCAGTTAATTTCAATGGCAGGCCTACTCTAGAGTAACATGAATGTAGTTGCTAATATAAGATGTATATTGGAACTGTATGGTTCAAACGTATAGTTTTGTTTCAGAGGATATATTTTACAATAGGAATGAACTATTGACAGTGGTTCCAAACATCAATTTTTGTTTCTGAACAGCCGTTGGAACTAAAGAAGGAAGAACAAAAGCCATAAAAGCAAAAGAATGTTGCCCGTTCCTGTACTTTACAGCGAAACTTTTGTTCTTTCTTAAACTTAGGTCTTCATAAAAATATTTCCTTTCCGTTAAACAACCGAACAGAAGAAATTAAAGGGTAGTTCATTCTAATGTATACTTAGCTATGTCTCGTAACAAAATGATCGAAAGTGAGCTTAATAATGTATGATACAGTAGTACTTATAGTGTACTTACATTTTAGTGTAACTTGTATTATCAAACGTTTTGCATTTTGAAGTGTGCAATGGTTTAAGGCAAAACCATGCAATAACTATGCCCAGAAAATAAAACCAGCGAAATAAAATCAATCTCACTAAACCTAAAAAAAACTTGAAAACTTTTAAAACACCCTAAAGTCATGATTTGTAACGAATAATATTGGTAGCAAAACTAATTATGCAATATACAACTGCAAAAGTTCTTAACCTAACTTATCAGGTAATTAGTAACAAATAGGGATAAAGTAGTTAGTATGTAAGAAGTAAAAAATATTTAACTAGAGCATAAGCCATGTGGCATCAGAATAAAAAGCCATTTCAGTAAAGTACGTTGGTCAAACCGCATCTCAAAGGACGAACTCTGCCGAAAATGGCGGCATTTTCAAGGTTGAAAACTTTAAAACTTCGAAACGGTGTATTTTACCATTTGTCGTACCATTTGCCATAGTTACGTAACGGCTCGTACACCAGGCTACTGAGTCTGCTACATTGTTTAGTCTGTTTCTTTAAAATATTTTAACTTAGGCCTCAAAGAATAGGCCTACTAAGATTTTGAGTGGTAGTTATGTGTACACTGGACTATAGTTTAAAATATTATTAACAACAAATCTACAAAATACTATTATAAACAAATGGCTTATCATTAAACCATTATATTAAGCCGAAGATCTGATCTAAAGCGAAAGGTCCAGTATCAGTTTTCCGAAGTAAGAAGTAGCTGAAGAGTTGTTGAAGGACAAAACTTCCGCTGTAAATACAGAAACTGGCAGCCAACTTCTTGATGGTCTTTTGTGTCTTGATTACTTTTGTTCTTTCTGCTTTAGAATCAATGCAAGCTGTTCAAGATAACCGATGCTTTCAGAGGTTCTCTTTATCCGACAGATTTTCAGATGTGTATTATATTCAATAACCATCAAGTGTGTACGTGCGCGTGTGTAAATAACTGTTTAAGCTCTAAATAAGTTGTAAAACTCAGTTTATATTTGGTTCGTGGATGTGAACAATGTTATATAAACGCCTAAAGTATACAATAAAGTACTTATTTATTAAAGTATACTTATTATTAAGTATACTTTTTATTAGATAGTTGGTTTTGTTTACCTTACCACAATTATAAGTGCAGTAAGAAGCTCTCCTGATGCTCTGTGCTTATTTTTACCCCCGGTACAAAACGTACAATAAAACTTTACAATGAAGCTTTGAACGTTTGGTCGTATAGAGCACACATTTCAAACGACTGTAAAATGAGTTTCAAAGCAAACATAATACGACTGTTTATTATCCTGAACAGAAAACTAGATCACTGTAGTGGACGTAACTATATTTTAAGCAACAACATGATTCCATATGTATGAGCATTTGTATGCGTTACCAAGCTTAAAAGCGCTCTCGATCAAGACACTATTTGTGTCTCGTTTTGTAACAAACTACTGTAAACTTGTTGCTTTAACACAAATAAGATAAAATAACTCTAAAATGGAACCGTTGCATGAACCTAGCCTGTTGAGGAAGTTTATACTCTTCGTTTATTTCAAGCCCAGGGAATCTGAAAACACCGAAATCATGCAATATACTATTTAAACCTTCTGCTGTAACGCTCACGAAACCCTTTCAAATATTCATAATAATGCAGAATGCTGCTTTGTTTAAACATTATAAAAATAAGTAGCTTGAACTTATTTCAACAAAGTAGTTACACAAATTATGCACGGTACGAAACGCGCAAAATCGGACGAAACGCGTCCACGCCATTAATTTAAAAATGAAATAATGTTTAAATATTCAATTAAAATACAATAGCTGAGTAACAATTTCTTATTTTCAAACGTAATCTTGACAGAGTTATGGTCACAAAGAAGTCTGTTTAGGGATAATTTAAATCCCTAATCCAGTAAGCCGAGCCGACAGCAGCGCGGCGCGCGGTGAAATTGGATATTAGCAACAGATTCATCGCTGGTAACGCTCCTACTGGTAGTGACTGTTCTACTTTTAGGCAGCACTTATAAGATTATAAAGCATTTAGAAAGCAAAATATCACTTGAATAGATGCACAAAAATATAAATACTTATAAAGATAGTCCATGAATCATGGTGAAACCAATATCCTTCAGTTCTACAACAGAAAAAACCGGAATTTTCACCTTTGTTTAAATTATTGGAAAAAGCCTGGAAATTAATGATAACCCCAAATATCTTGGACTGGGACTCGTGGCGTGGTCCTGTAATCCAGCTTCATGGAGGTCAAGTTTTGAGGATGATATAGGTCTAAAGCGGCTCAGATAGTCTCAGTGATCATCTGATGATACCCGCATCAACTCCCTCCATCGTTTAGCCATATCAGACCATCACCTGCGTGGTTCGGAAGTCACGTTAAGCCGTTGGTCCTGGTATTTCCATTGGGCTATTAATTAATGACCCATTCTAAGGAACAATCAGCCTTAGTTTGTAACAAGACTACACCTCATAACTCATTACTACCACTCATCACACTCCTCCTTCACCACGTATTTGCCTTAAAATACCATAAGAGTGGTCGGTATCTCAAATAGTGTTAAAGAGTTGTACATTACAGAAAATTTAAGTTGGACACTTCATATCGATAATATTACAAACATGTTGACAGTAGTATGCTGTCTGATAAAAGACTTCAGAATTCATTTGACAAGGAAGTTCTACTTAAGATTTACTTTGGATGCTTCCAGAGTAGGATGGCCTATGGCATTCTACTCTGGGATGATAGCCCGGATACCAACCGGGTATTTGTTCTTCAGAAATGGTTAATCAGGTCCATATGTAGAGAACATTATTTGGCTTCTTGTACTCCACTTTTCAAACACTTAAGTATTAACTTTTATATATTAGAAGCAACAATAACAGTTAAGAAATCTCCTCGATATTTTACACTAAATCAGGAGATTCATAATATTATTACTAGACAAAGAAAAAGGTTACACGCTCCACAGATAAATACTACCTTAGCAAGCAATAGTCCATATAATCAGAGCATAAAAATCTTTAATAAACTACCTTCTGAAATTAGAGAAAAAGAACAAATTGAACATTTTAAAAAGAATATAAAGGTTTATCTATTGGAAAAAACAAATTATAAAATTCAATAATATTATGCCAAATGAAATATCCTGCATC
This sequence comes from Matsumurasca onukii, assembly GCA_018831715.1. Taxonomy (NCBI): domain Eukaryota; kingdom Metazoa; phylum Arthropoda; class Insecta; order Hemiptera; family Cicadellidae; genus Matsumurasca; species Matsumurasca onukii. Next base: position 36,159,157 of record CM032062.1, read on the forward strand.
TCTTCTAGTGACAAAAAAATAAATATATAAAAAAGATTAGGCGCAAATGTTAGTATAGGTGTCACCGATAAACCAGCTGACCTAAGCTGTATAAAAGTCGAACCATTCACAAAATATCTGGTGCATTAAGGTGTAAATTGGAAAGAAGTGTTTCGTGTTTGGGCTCTCGAATATCAGCGGACCTTAATCCAGGAATATCTGCCAACTGGCCAATCGGCTTACTCAAGCTAGTATTGCTCTGGTTACGTTTTGTCTCGATTCTGAGAACCTTTTTAAACTTAATGATCCATTTATAACCGGCCTTGATTCCAGATGAAGGTTGCGTTTTACAGGTTGCAGTCTGGCAATTTTAAAGTGTAAAATAAAAAATAAAGGTGTTAAATATATTTTTAAAGTTGGAGGAGCGAAATCCAATTCTCCAAATGTTATTTCATTTTGAGACAAATCAATTATTTTGAAACACGTGATCTAAAGTACTTTTAAAGCTCTGAATTTCACATTTGAAAGTAAAATACCACAAATGTGAATTATTTTCCGATCCATTCTAGAAAATCTGGTTACTATCAAAACCATCACACGAGAGCAGAGTTCTTTTAGATTTCAGACCCTTGCAAGGTCACTAAAAGGCGCGTGTACAAAGTTAACGCATGATTTCGTAGTTTCTAGCCACTCGGAAACATTTGTTTACGTCTGTATACTCGTACTATAGTAATCGGTCTGATTACATCGTCATTAAACTACATCGTACTTCGCACCCTTAAGATTGCAAACAACGTGTTTGATGCCTAACCCACGTAGTCATGGCGTATTCTGTCTTCCTAATACAGTTGTTTTTTTTGGATGTGGAAAACGTGCGTTCCCAGTACAGTACAGTTCTCAATCTGCATTCCACCTCTAAGAAAGGTTCTTTTTATCTCGCAACCTCCAATTATCTTTTCACCTTCTTTAAGAAGTGGCCAGATTGAGCGGCCAACTTTGAGTACCGCTTATAACATGGAGTATAAACTACAAACGACGTGTCAATCAAGTTATTTGGCTAATGGGTAAATTCTTTCTCTCGAAGCATAGATCCATTGATGCTACTGCATATAAACAGTAAAACTTTTACTTTCGTCATCAAACGAATTTTGCATTTCAAAATTTAAAATATATTCTCTATAAAAAGATATAATTCGAAATTTCAACATTAAAATTATATTTTATTGCGAAAATTAAATTTTTTTATTTGATATGTAGCAGCACTAATGGTTCTATGCTTTCAGTGAAAAACTGTTCACGTTTCAGTACATTAACCTACTTTAAAAATCGTTTGCAAATTTTCCCAAGTTAAATTCCCTATCCCATTTAAATACCTCTCGGGCTCCATCCAGTCCTCTTTAAGAAGGTGGTATACTAGTTCCTGGTATCAAACTATGCAAAGCACTTAGAAATTCGTTTTTATTTTTAGGCAGTTTGAAAGCTGCTTTATATTAAACAGCCCCAAAGAGCACTTGAATCATATGAGAAGAATAATCAGGCAGGAGTAATTTAGGCTGATACACAACATTAATACGTGAACCTTTAAAAACACTTAGTTCTACTGTAAAAATAATTACAGAGTTATAGATCACTCTGCTGCTTTAACTCTTGAATTGATTATCCTACAAAAAAATAATCAAAATAAAGTAGTTAACTATGGGTTGATTTTGATTAATATATAAGTTGATATTTTTCGGTCGATTGTGTTGATATGGCGGCCGCACACAAAGCGTGGTCAGATTGCAAATTAGAGTTAAAGAGCGGAACAACAATAACTGTATGTGCTGAGTAAGGTAAACACTAGCAATCGCTCGAGTGATTGTCAACAGCCAGATCATGTTTGATTGCATGCAATAACACCGTTGTTCCAATTCTTAATATTGAAACTATCATTCACACTCTAATTGCAACATTTGTCATACTTCTGCACAATATTAAAAGTAAAATATAATAGCTTATGCTGTTAAAATCTCTCGTTATGTTTATTACTGTTAAAAGTATGTTCATGCATGTATAAAGTAAAATGTAGCGATTTCACTTTAAATTTGACTATTCCGAGATGAGTTGTTCGTAACTAAGCCCATTTTATGCAGTTTCAATGCTAAAACAAATTATATTCTGGTAATTTTTTAAAGTCTTTGTACGTTCTAAAAACGTACTAAAGTTCCAAATTTTGTGAACTCCCCCTTTTGGACTACTACAACATACATAAAACCACCGGAAAAGTTTTAAAACGTTAAACTTTGCCTGATGTAAAGTATGGAGATATAGTTCTTGGGGGCTTGATGGGCGTATTTTGGCGAAATCAAACTTGTTTGACCTCTTGTGATCCTTAGTTTAATGCTTACAATTCGTCCTACTGTTTTAAGTAACTAAGTGGCAAGACGATTGTATATTGAGCGAAACGTCTGGCTTTTAAATAGTATAAGCAGTTATAATTTAGTTCTTCCGGTTCACACTGCGTCAAAACATCGTAATGACATCGCAGCTTGAAATATTTCGGTCTCGCTGTTGAGTATCATCTTCAGCCACTGATTGGCTAAAACTGAGCCACTTTATATCTAATATCCTATTGGTGGACTGTCCATTGGAGCAGGGATGCCAACTGTCGATGTTCTCACTGGATGTGGCACTACCAAAAATACTTCTTCAGCACTGGTTGTCAGCTTTTTTAAAATTCAACTATAACCTTTAGTCTCATTTAGCCTAAAGTGCCAGAAACCTTTTTTGTGAGTGTCGCCTTAGTATTGAGACGTAACATGATAGAACCAATAATGTTCGTGAGGTTTAAAAGTTATATTTCGCTAAACGCTCTGACATATTGCATTGGAACTTCAACAGGTGAGGTCTGTACTAGGTTAGGCCTATATTACAGTTAAATTATATCGCTTATAGCCTATATTTATCTTTCCTCTTCATTCAGGAGTAAAATATTAAGTATAACATTTCAATGGTAAAAGCAGCTCAAAGAATCAACCTGTAATTATTTCAAAATTGCTGAATATATTCCATAAAGTTTAAGAATAACATGAAGAATATATTACACCTTCAAGTAAACACATTTCTTCATTTAATTTCTAATTTTAACGTACTGTAATTAAACATTCCTAAAACAATATTAGCGTTTTCAATTAAATGAAACCAAGTCGAGCACAGCAGAATGAGATTTCTCGGAAACTAATTTTGGTTAAACGAACAGACAATGGCGTGTTTTCCTTGTATAACTTAAACAATCTTAATATAATTTATGTATATTCCAGCTTTAATCTCGTTAAGATTGATACTGTACTTAACATTTGTGTAATCAACATATTTGAATAAACAATACAACTGTTTTCGTGCCGTTTATTAATTAAATAAAGTTAAACATAACCCAAGTAACTATTTATTGTATTGCCTTACCACAAATGTTACCTTGTAACAATTAACTTCTGGCTCACAAATATGTGTAAATCAGTATTAAAATAAACTTTTAAGCGTCTGTAAATTAATTACAAGTATTGTATACTCAAAACTGCCTTTAAACCGAAGCAACATAACCTACACAGAGCCTCTTGACTAGAGTATTTTACCCAACCCAAGTACTAAAGGAAATTAACAGTTCTTCGTTATAACAGCATATCAAAGGTAAATTATTAATGACTAATAACATTTTTTTAATTTTATAAATCTTTCATTTTTACACAATAAGAACATCTGAGCTTTAACAGAATTTTAGTTAAAATAGTTTCAGTTATAACACACTTTTAACTATGTTTCTTCAATACGTATATGAACATTAACTACCTTTAAAGACCCTAATGTGTAATTATATCTTATTAAATACCTAAAATGTTCAGGCAAAGATAATGTTATGGTAATTAAATTGCGCATATATGCCGAACGGCTGAGGCAGAAAAATATAGGGCTGCGAGGGAATTCTTTCCCTCAAGTAGAGCGACAGACGCTCCCGCAAGTTCGTTCGTTCTTAAAAGTCGTACGGTTTGGCATCTGACAAACTCGAGCGTGAGGAGCCAAGGGAGCGCTCGCACAGGGCCTTGCTTTGCACGCGCCCGCGGCGAGATAATACCTAGCGCCCCCCGCCCCCAATAAATTCATAAAACCATACATCTATTTTCTTTATTTACCTGTCCACCGCTATAAGCCTTAGACTTTTGCGGTAGTCTATGAATGTATGTATGATGCAGGTAAAGTACCAACTATGGTCCTAATTGCTACTTATTATGGTATTGGCTACTTACATATTATGTATTGAAATTTAGAAATTTGTACATAGGTAGCCTATGATTTCCGAAAATTACAAAGAATGTTTTCACTTATGCAGGTAGAAAAAATTAAACAATGTTGTATTAAAAGTTCATATTTAATTTGTTTCAATGCGTCAATTTCACATAATTTATAATTTTTAGTACGGTAGGCCTAGTCTTTGAAACATATTTACACATTAAATGGCATTCTTCTGGCTTTTGCATGAGCAAATGTGGAAAGAATCTCTTTGAAATCAATGTTCTTTGCTTTTTCATTTTCAATTGCTAGCATAGCTAGGGAGTTCAATCTTTCCTGACCCATACTAGATCGCGTGTAGGTTTTAATTAATTTAAGTTTACTGAAACTTCGAGCTGCACTGGCCACTGTTACTGGTATCGTTAAAAGAATTCTCAATGCGAATTGTGATCCAGAAGTTTGGGAACAAATCTGTGCTGGTTTTATTTTTACTGTACAAAGAAACCTCTTTTGGCGTCACACTATCTTTTTTTCTAGTATTGAATGTACATGTACAAGTTCGTGAAACAGTTCATTACCACTGATGTCAGATGTTTTATTCTTGTCGGTCAAATGTTTTTAAAGATCTAAACAAGATTTTTTCTGAATGTAATTTCCTGTGATTTGAGCTATATTATTAAAAAAAAACCATTTTTGTCCATGGTCACTCAACGCAGTAGACCTTCTCTTAAGTGAGTTTGAAACAGTATCCACTAGGGGATAAAACACTTCTCTTTTGAATGTATCTTCGGGAGTCGACTGCACCACTTCAGATGACTCATAAACGAATATTCGTTTAGGTTTACGAATTCGTTTCTGGGTAAACCTTGGTTCAATTTCAAGTTCATCGGCAATTTCTTTTGCAGCAATGACTGTATCCACAAATCCATTTTCTCTAAATCTTTTTAGAAATTCCAAACTCTTTTTAAATTGTTTGGTCGACTCACTTATGTCCATTTCTTTCGCTTATTAAATTTACTTGGAAAAGAATATCATACCACATCATCAGTGCTACAATCAATGAAAAGTCTTCCATTTGGTTACTCAACGACTGGGCCTCAGATGCTGTTTGGGGATCATGCACTTTCTCACGCAAATCCAGCAAAGCATCATGAACTTCGACATACTGATATCTGACGGCTTGAACAGCAGAGATTCGAGCTTCCCAGCGTATGTGTGCCCCTAAAAGGTCACCAGCTGCTGCAAAGTTGCAGTCGGTTGAAATTTCTGACCGGCCCCTTTTCCAGCTAGGGCAGCCGCCACTTCGCGGCGCTCCCCTAGCTTCGGCCCTGTCCACGCTACGGCCCTGCCGGCTCGCAGTGCTATCTGCGCTTGGGCTGCCGAACTATTTTGATTTCGCTGCCTCGAAAAGTGACAAACAATGCCGCAAACCAAATTTCTATTTAATTTGTTTAAATTGTAAGCCTATAATAACAAACAACTTTAAACATGGGCTGGAAAAATATTTTCTGCAAAGGGCTACGACAAGTTGCATATTAATGAAAAGGTTTTTATCACGGTCAATAATGCTGCTAAGTGAGTTGGAAGTACATACAGTAGTTTCTTTTATTTTGCTATTTTTATTCTATTTTGTACAACTGATGATGATTATCATAGTATAATCGGAACGTCTTGTGTACCTAACCACTGTTTTTAGTGTGATTCATCCAAAAGTATCTTTTTAGTTATAATGACAAATCGTATAATTTTGAACCCCAGAACTACTTTTCTTAGGTATGTTTTTATTCTGGAAAAATAACTTTCATTTAAAAGATATCTGTGTCGAGCGAATTTGATATATTTCTAGATGATGAAAACTTATTAACTTCTTTTAACTTTCAAATAATTGGAATTGTCTTCCACAAAACTATTAAAACTAATTTTTCCAGTTTTAAATTAAAAAACTATTGTTTTAATGGGTTTGTGGAAGATAATGCCAAATATTTGGCGGTTAAAATAAATTTGATAGAGTTACGATGTTATTATACGGTATTGATCAATTCAGCACAGTTAAAAGGTTTAGAAGTTCTGAAAGGCGTCCATCATCTCGTATTTAAGTGTTTCTTGAGAATTCTCCGGATAATTAATCAGCTGTTAATTTCTAGCGCCAAAACACTTTTACGTTGGCGCCAACTCATCAAACAAGTCTTTCAAGAAGTGTTTCTGAAGATGGTTTGACAAAAGGTTCATTGACACGATTCAATATTTACGAATCCGTAGACTAATAAAGAAGTATTTGATTTCTGCCAATTTCCTTGTCATAATGTCTTTAGGTGTTTGAAGTTTGAGATGTTTACAAAGTGTGTAAACCTATTCTAAACTATATTCTTAATGTTTTTCCATCCTACTTAGAAATTATTGTAGTTCCTTTTTTAAATACCACTATTGACATTGTTCTATAGAGTATTTTGAGGAAAAGCTTGACATTTAAAAACAATTGGATGTGAAATGTAGAAGTTTAAACCTGAATTAAATTAGTGTAACCAAAAAGTAGTCGAGATAAAAAGTTTTTCTTTACGTCGTAGAATTTGTACTTGTTTAAAGGGGGAGGTTTGTATTAAAAAAAATTAGGGGGGCTTTCCCCGGATTTTTGGTGATGGGTGTTTGACGCAAATAACGTCAAAACAAACTTCAGAATAGTACAATCCAATATTTCCTTTTTCAAAAGTTACAATTAAAACTCACCCAGTATAAATACAAACAATAGCCTAGTTATAGTAATGAATAGCTTATTCTTACAACAGACTTCTTTGTGACTCTGTTTTCATCTTTCGCATCGAAGAAAGTAAAGCTGAAACGCACTTAAAGAAATCCTTTAATCCTAAGCGCTTTGGAAACGCGATACTTTTGCTTCGTTTGCTGAACGCACAGTCGTGCATTCAGACAGTTTATATTTCGTTACTTTTACCATTCTCGTTTATTCACAATTGTTTCAAATTAAATTTGGAAAGTGAGAAATAAAGTATTTAACTTCTGCGTTGTACTCGTACGTTAATATATTTTACAGTACTATAGTTACAATGTCCATGTACATGTATATTCAGTATATATAGGGGTTTGGTAATTTATGTAAACAATTTAACTGGTGGAAATATATAACAAATGCTACAAAACTGTGAAAAAAATAAGTTTTTCCCATGTTCCGTTTCGGAGCAGCAGCAATTTTTCCGTCTCGGCAGTGGAAAAAACAGAAAAAATTACAAAAAACCGTTAAGGTTTTGCTATGGTGCGTTGTATAGAGTTTCAAATCCATCAAAATCTTGCCCAACTAATAAGGTTTCCAACAACACCAAATAACCTTTGTTATGTATTAGGCTTGTGACTTTTATAACGTTTGAAATTTTGAAAACGCGGTTTATCGAAAATATAATGATCCATTTCGTAAAATGTCAATAACATTTTAATAGCCCTCTAAACAACAGCTTTTGCTCTCTCTCTCTTAACAGTTTTGTAGCTTTTGTTGTATTGCTACCAGTTAAAATAGTTTACACTAATTACCCAACACCCTGTATATATATATGTTCATGGAACATACTTTAAGAATTTACAGCCACATATTCTTTTGATGAGAAAGAATTTACAATATGTTCAAAAAATACTGTAAACATACGGTCTATAAAGTATTAGTATTGCAATATCCACCAGCACAAACGGTACTAGAAGTGGAATATTTTATTAAGTTTTATTACTGTTAATATTGGCGGATACTTTATTTTGCTGTCAATTAAATATATATAAGAGTTTTATACCCTCGTATTTCTGTAATAACTGTTACTATTTTGTTAAAACCCCAATGAGTTTTAATTTGATCCCGGAAAACGATACGTTTAGTTGCAATAACCACGAGGGTTAAAAAATCAAACCCAATTCAAATGAGATTTAATTACGTAATAAATGTTAAAAACGTAGCCCCGTTCTTGATTAGATTTCACTCATCAGCTGTCAAGTTGGTTTGAAAAAATTAGTTTCCATGAAAACTCAACTCATTTTATTTTACAGGGCTCCCTTCCTTTAATTGGAAATGGTACAACTTTTAATGAGGGGTTGATTTGGTTGATTGCAAAAACCAAGTCGATTGCAGTATTTATGAACTCCTACATAAAGTATATTTTCATAACTAATGACTTACTTGCACTCTAGTGCCGATCTCAGCAAAGTTACAACGATTAAATAGTATATTTCTTCACTAGGGCCTAAAGTGTCACTTTTCGATCACGTCCGAGGCGCAGCCGAGCAGATTAAACGACCGAGGGGCAAAAAGACACTTTCGGGCCAAGTGATGAACGATACTTTTTGTCATGATGCAAATAATAATAAGAAATGAATGTCAATAAATGTTTTAATATTATAATGAAACAATAAAGTAAATATTGTTTTGAACTCAGCAGTCTGAATTATAATGTTTTGGAGAAACAGCTGTTACACTGATTTACTATAAGTCAGTGTTAGAATTCAAAACAAACTCGTTCAGATTATTAAAATTAGGTTTTCTCCCTAGGGGAAAAACATCATCAAAATAATACTTTATTTATATGGGTGTAAAAGTGACACTTTAGCACTGTCAATGTGTCTAAAGCAGCTCTTTTCAGAACAGAATGACAAAAAAATATTTCCAAATTAGTTTCTAAACAGGTTAAACTTTTGATTTAATTACGATACAGCTGATTCTTACTGTGGCTTTAACTCAGAGTGGTAATAAGACTTGGGTGGCTGGAAATCCATTAATTAGCTAAAGGTAAAGTAGTAAAATTAGGTTTTTTATTACGAGTAGTCTGCTCTGAAGACTTTAGCACGTATATTGACAGTGCTAAAGTGTCACTTTTACGCCCAGGCAAATAAAGTATTGTTTTGATAACATTATGTGTTATGTGTATACACTATTTTCAAGTGAAGTAATTAAAACTAAAATGTGTATACTAATTCACTGTTTTGATAAACAAAAATACTTTTAATCACTCTGTAGATTGTAGTTTGTTAATATCTTCAGTTTTTGTTTTGTATATATCGTATACAGCCTATAGATTAAAAGCTTGTGTAGGCTGAGAAAAATAGTACTAGAAATTTTGGAAGTTTAATCGGAATTTTATCCTGTATAACTTACAGCAGCCTTAGTCTAACTTAACATTTGTTACTCCAGAAAATTACGTTAATTTGTTTCACTTTTATATCAAGGCCCCCACTTTTATATAGTGCATAGAGCCTATATCTAAGTATGTGGCTTTTCATCTCAACAAATGACAGCTGTCGCATGATATTTGATGGCTTTCAAAGCCCACTAGGGATTATCCTTTCGCATTCACTTTGAATACTATGGCACTTTCAGCCCACCCCAGAGAACATACGTGCCTACATAGCTGACTATAAAACCTGCATAAATGTGAAACTTTCAGTCAACTTGTTGATATTCTTCAGCTTCAGTTAAGCCTACTTGGACTTATCCTCAGACACTACGGTTTTGGGTGGTCTAAGCTTCAAACCAAGACAAATGCTCTGTAAATCTATATATACGAATTTTAACTTCCCCATTATGATTATTCAGCTATTTCTGTGAGATTTTTGCCTTAAATTCGGTATAAATTTTATTTGGAACTATTCTAGTAGAATAATTGATCATTTTGAAGTCTGATATTCCTAACTTCTTCAATCAAAATACCTTATATTCAAGTTCACTCAGCTATGCACTGCTCAAACTCTACTAAGGTTATAAATATAATTTTACTTTTTCTTTACGAATTATATACTCTTATTTTACAAGCTTGTGTAGGCTGAGAAAAATAGTACTAGAAATTTTGGAAGTTTAATCGGAATTTTATCCTGTATAACTTACAGCAGCCTTAGTCTAACTTAACATATTTTGTTACTCCAAAAATTACGTTAATTTGTTTTACTTTTATATCGAGGCCCCCTACTTTTATATAGTGTGCATAGAGCCTATATCTAAGTATGTGGCTTTTCATCTCAACAAATGACAGCTGTCGCATGATATTTGATGGCTTTCAAAGCCCACTAGGGATTATCCTTTCATTCTTTGAATACTATGGCACTTTCAGCCCACCCCAGAGAACATACGTGCCTACATAGCTGACTATAAAACCTGCATAAATGTGAAACTTTCAGTCAACTTGTTGATATTCTTCAGCTTCAGTTAAGCCTACTTGGACTTATCCTCAGACACTACGGTTTTGGGTGGTCTAAGCTTCAAACCAAGACAAATGCTCTGTAAATCTATATATACGAATTTTAACTTCCCCATTATGATTATTCAGCTATTTCTGTGAGATTTTTTGCCTTAAATTCGGTATAAATTTTATTTGGAACTATTCTAGTAGAATAATTGATCATTTTGAAGTCTGATATTCCTAACTTCTTCAATCAAAAATACCTTATATTCAAGTTCACTCAGCTATGCACTGCTCAAACTCTACTAAGGTTATAAATATAATTTTACTTTTTTTCTTTACGAATTATATACTCTTATTTTACAAGGTATTTCACAACTATTATTGATGTTTCATTGCATTGTGCTAATACATCAGTTGGTGCCATTCAAGTCGTAATAGTTTCTAAATTGACAAAAACCCCATTATTGAGTCACTCAATACATCTATTTGGAATAAATAGTATAGAACAATTTTAGTTTTAGGAAGGTTTTCGATTTTCTAAACGCACTGTTGAGTTGAGTTTTCATGTAACCTCCTTCTTTAGAAAAACGTAATATAAGGCTCTTCTAGACCTAACATACTCGTAGGTGCGTATGTGTTAGGAGCTATATCTTGGTGTAAGAAAACAGCGTTTGACTGAGTTTCATCGCATCTGACCGTAAGAAACTAGGAAGTTAATTCTTAACTAAGCCATATTAGGAATATATCTTTAAAATCTAGATTTATTTCAGACACAGAGAAATTGTCTCATCACTTTAATAAGGGTACGGATTTGGAATCGAAATTTTGGAGCAGGTCTTGCCAGAACCAACGCAAAAACATTAATAAAGTATAAAAGAATTGGTTTTTACGTAAAAATGCCTAGAGAGAATAATGTCATGACCAGATTAAAACATGTGATACACTAATAGGAGAAAGTAGGTATTATGAATATCATATTCTTGGGGTTTGTTAACCCTAAAGTTGAAACAGAGTATAATCATGTTGTAAAAATCATCTGTACAAAACTTCAACCAACTATTCAATAATACTCGGTAAAATGCAAATATTATTCCAAAGAGAAGTGAAAGTATTGTAAACACGTACTGTGTATGATTTACAGAAGCTATGAAGGCATTGAATGTATCATGCTCAGATTTATGGGGAGTTTGTTGATGTGAATCCCTAGCATAAATCTGACCTATGAACACACTGTCAGTCCTTTGCCTGACTATAGGCTCTCTTTGTGCAAATCCCTTGTGGAATGTATTAAATATTTTGTTCTGAAAACTATTTAATTTAATTTAGTTTCAACTAAACTGTTCAACTATAAACTATTTTAGCGTTAACTTTTGAATCTATATATTAATTTATTGTTTAGCTTAACCTATTGTTAAATTGAACTAAAAATTTTAAAACTGTTAAACTAAACTAAGTTTTATTAAGAAGAAAAGAATTTACATTTTTATTCTAAGGGGTCTCCACGTGGTAGCGGAGTGTAGTTCAGATTCTGTTGTTACCTAAAACAAATATTCAACAACATCTATAAACTTTGTGAACCAAAATGTCTGGACACCTAAAAATTACTTTTCAACATTGTTTTGGACACGTTTGAAATATTGCAATCATCGTGTCACTAGTTTTATATTACGTTCAATTATTGTGTATTTGAAACAAATGGTAGTCAGTTTAATATAACCCTGATGAGTTGCGGTACACCTTTTATAAACTAGGTTCAAGCTAAATGAATGCACAACGTAAACAGCTTGAAACGCTAAAGTTTGTTTCAGTTTTATTAAGAACAAAGCCAGGGTTATCAAATCTAGATACTTTACGCGTTGAACCTTTTCGTTATTTAACGTTTATGAAACAAAATATTGTTGCAGTAATATGTAAAAGAAAATAGACGAAAGTGCGTTCAATGCTTGCAAAGAGTTTGAGAACTTAGATTTATACTGCTTTTATATCAACAAAATGCTCGTAAATTTATACCCAGATTCATTGCCTTCAGCGCCAACTATAAATCATATCGTTGCAAAGTGTCAGCATTTTGTTCTTTTGTCCACTTCTGCATCTTACCAATCGAATGCTGGGCACTTTTAATAATGTTTTGCCTTAAACATACTAAGTCATACTAAACATATTTTACTATGTATACGTTGAATGCGACCTTATTTTTGTTTTTATTCAACTCAGACCAAATTAATTGTTTTTTATTATTTAAATAATAGAACCATACACACTACAGTAGAAAGAGGGTTCAGATTATCTCTTAATAACACAAACGATAAACCTTTTATTTTCAAATGGCTCAACGTAAATGTTGATTGTTTTGGTCAAATAAATATTTGAAATAAGACTGCCCGATTTTATTTGTCATTGAAATAATTGAGATTGCACGAGCTTATTCAAACAAACTTTGGTTTGCTTTGATGGATGTTTAGATCTTCTCTTCTGCTCAATCTTATTGATATAAGAAATATTTATAAACATAATAAAATGGGAGAAATATTATTAAATTTTTAATGTAATATATACAATTTATTGATAATAATATCTGCATCATGACAAAAGGTATCGTTCAAGGTTCGTCACTGTTCCTAAAGTGCCTTTTTGAACCTCACTCAATAAAAACATCAATTTAGGACTTAATGACGAAATGTACAATTTGAATCGGAAGGGTGTAAATTTCACTATTATCGGTCACATGACCCTACAAGATAAGATTCAGCATGTAATAAATTTACGGATATATCAGTGGAGAAAGGTATAATCTAAAAATATCCTAGAAGTAGCTTAGAAGTGGTTTGGCTAGACGAGATGCAGAGGAGAAGCTATTGAATCACTGAGCTGTCATCTCCATGTAGTTTATCATATGAACACCAGAGTGCACTGTGCCACCGGCACGTAGTCCTGGGAGGAATGACCTCGTTTGTAACAGAGGCGACTAGTAAAAATAAAACTTAATAAGACTGTGAACTGTTCAGCTTACGAACAACTTTGAACACCACGTATAAGGAATTTTACATTGCTATTGGGAAGTATTAATTTAATATGAATGAATGAATGAATGAATGAAAATATTTTATTCCATTGATTTCCATTGATTTTGTGCTACAAAATATACAATAAATTATGGAATTCTCCCCAAAAAAAGAAATCTTGTGTTGGGGGGTCACCGTCTCTGAGTCCATGAATACTGATAACTGTTTGGTTGTTTCAAATATTATCCCTTAAACTTAAATTCCTTGATTCTATTTCAGATGTGCTATTTCGTCTCAAATTACATTTTAAATTCTTATTTTAATTAAGGCCTAGAGGCTTTATTTAAAATTCTGAACGATACTAAATCGAAAAACGTATAACAAACCGTAACTCAGCTACAGTAGCTGAGTGGAAAGAGCAATAGCTTAAGACGATTTTTAATGAAAAACGTCTTTATTTGGGTGAAGGTGAGGACTGTAACAGTTCTCTCTCCCACTTAACCTGACAAATCAAAATAAATAATCTATGAAGAATAGTTTTTATTTTTAACACTAAAATTACCTAAATAAAACGTAGTTTAGAAAACGATAAGTGCATAAACATAATATTATCATTTATACTAAATTAGTAAATAAATTATAATTGTTTTCACTATTAATTATTGGTATGATACACGGTGGCTAGGTCCACTGTTTTTCGTCCACGGACAAAATGTCCACTTTTTTACGTCTACAGACAAAGTGTCCACAAATTGACGTCCACAATTTTTTTGTCCACTTACAAGAATGTCCAACACCTGTAATGTCCATAACCTATTATGAAAGTATTAAACAAGTCAAATGCAATACACGAGTATTATACTAGGTTTGGTTTAATACTAATAGAAAAATAACATTGAACTTTATCATGCAACAAGTTCCGAGGTATTTCTTCTGGGTAGAGCTTGAGTCGGTATGCAATCGCCCTTAGATATCTGTCAATGTCCCCTTCTTCTCTATATGTATTGTAGTTTTGAACGATGTGTTCTATATGTCTTAAATTTAAAACGTACGAACGTTTGATGGGGTGATGAACGCCAACATGTCCACTAAGAATCTGGTTGATCAATAAATTGTTATTATGTTGGTCCTTTTGTAAATATTCTATGAACTTCCAAATGTTTGCGTGGTGAGTTACAATAACCTTTTGAAATTTGCTGTGCCAGCCTTCAACAGAATTAGTGGTTCTCTGAACTCCATTAAGAACGGGGTCGTACACGTTCCATGTCTGAGGCGGGAAGCAGGGTTGAACGGCTCTGCGCCTACCTCTTGCTGGACCTCCGGTGACATTTTATGTTCTTTCAATGTATAGAACTAATTCCTCAACACGCTCTGTCACAGTACACAAATTTCTCTCTTGGTAAATCACCAATAAATATTTCTTTGGTTTCTACTCTTTGAGTGATAATGGTAAGAATGGTTTTTGTATACTAATATTTGTTTATGTTTGTGGGAGGTAATCGTGTATGTTTCAGCCATGTTCTTTACAAACTGCAATTTGAAATACAGTAATGAATTATACTATACTCAATAATTTTCTAAAACACGTTCAAAGAACTTCACTACACTGAAATTTCCATGACAACTGGATTAGAATATTTCCTATCCTATATTTTCCAAATTTTAAAAGTGACCATTTTTGTTTGTTTTGGGTTTACGTGTGGACATTTTGTCTTGTGGACATTTTATCCTGTGGACACTTTATGTATGGACATTTTGGCAGTGGACCTAACCACCTGGAACCATTGGTATAGATAGTGTTGTAAAAAACAGTATTGTACATATTATTTTAATATTACTGAAATTGTACTGTACACAAGTGAACAACGTGTTTTGCTCAACTTTGACGGTGCTTATCAATCCATGATTTTGATCGACAAGTTTGCTGTTTTGTTCACTTGCTGAAACCCACTTTCAAGAACTATGGGATTATTTATACGGTTCAAGCAGTCAAACCTGACGGTTTTAAAATGAATAAATCAAAGTGTTGTTGAGATATTTTAAAACATTTTTATTGTAAGAGGAGAATTGAAAATTTAATATAATAATAAAAATATCATAATGCAAAGCACAAAAATAACTTATACAGCAAAGCTATGTCACTCAAATGACCCCTATTTTCTACACTTACGAGTTCTTGAGAAGTCATGACTTTCCAATGTTTGGAGGGATCTCACAAAGTTCTCGCAATTACGGTTTTGAGTGGGGATAGGTAGTGACGTCTGTTCAGGGGATGGTTGCCATTCTGTTCACCTTGAGCGAAATTTCAGTAAAATGGAGCGTTGTTCCGCTGAACGTTCTAACCGTTCGAGGTGATCCCTTCTTTGTTATTCCAAAAGCAGTGTTCTGAAAAGTTTGGAACCCATAGAAAGAATTAAGTAGGTGGATTAAAATTGAGGAGGAACAATAAACCGTATGCGAAAAACCTTGTGTTAGAATCACAGAACCATAATTTCAAAAAGTCTTGACTACATACGCACGGTGTTCAGCGATCCAACGCTCCATCGCTACTAAACTTTGCTCAGTGAACAGAATGGTGACCATCCCCACCTGACCAGACGTCCCCACTAATACTGTTCTATCCCCACTTAAAACTTCATATCGGCGAGAACTTCGTGAGATCCCGCGCCAAACATTGAGAGTCATGACTTTCATACAGTGTAGAGAAATGGGGTTTATCATTTAAGTGACATAACTTGCTACCAAGTTATTTGTACTTTTTATTATGAATATTAAATTTTACCTTTAATAAAAAATAACTTTAAAATATCTCAACAACTTTTTAATTTATTCTATTTTAAAACCGTCAGGTTTAATGCCGACCCTGTAGTATTTGGAACTACTGATAAAGTGGGTTAAATTATTGAATACATACGTTGTTATAAACCTAAACTAAATGCTCAAGTCTGTTCGCAAGCAACTGTAATTTTTCACAGAGTGCAGCCTTAATGCCGTTGGTCCTCCACGTTTATTTTTGAAAGATGGTCATTAAAATATAAGGGTGTTTTTTTAATGCAACCCAATAAATTTCAAACTATATTAAATCGTTCTTTACAAAAAATACTATAAGTTCATAAGTGTGTATCACTGGTGTCTATCAGCTGGTATGTCTTGTTGCAGTAATATTAGAGTTTCGACTTCCTAATTTGATAAATTATGATTTACGGTTTCATGACCTATTTGAAGTTATAGCCTGGAGATCGTGATGAAACTTAGATTGACCGGATTGGCTTGTCATGTTTGAACAAATTATGATTTCCGGTTTCAGGACCTATTTGTAGTTACCTAATATTATGTTATTGTAAAACAAACGCAATAATTTTCTTTGTCTCAAGAGGCGTGTGAGGTCAAATTTGCAGGTGTCAGTAAGATATTTGCTTTTGTTGCTTGAAAAATCGCAAAAATCCTTTTGAAGAATTTCCAAACTGGCTAACATCTTCCAACCTTTTTTTTATTCAGTAGGGTTCGCCTTTTGTTGTGTTTTCTTTTCCATAAAAATTCCGATCCTGTTTCGTTAAATTTTTTAACAAGTCTGTGAATGCTAGATTTGTTTGGAATACTCACACCTGTAAACTTGACCTAAAACGTCTCGAGTCTAGACACACAGAAAATTAGCTTCTTCTTAAACTGTATTCTTCGACAATAAACCTTCTTTGATCTTTGCTAAGACCAGTATTGCGTTTGTTTCACAATAACATCAAATTATGAAATTGAAATCCCAATATTACTGCAACAAGACATACCAGCTGATAGATATTAAAGGGTAAAACCAGTGATACACACTTATGATCTATTGCTGGTAATAACTACTTACTGTAAAGACTGAGCTGCGTTAAAAAAATACCCTGTACAATGTCCTGTGCTTACCGAACCTGCAAACAATTCTATGATTGAAACGTTAGAAAGTGGGCAACATTTTCAATTGAGTTGACTCTCTATGCGTATATTCAATGGTACAGTATATTGAATGGTTTAATGTGTGATTGACAATGGCAACTCGCAGTTCTCGTCATTACCGCGACTGTTGATTAGTTCTGCACGTCTCGTCATCTAGTTGCTAATGAGGTCGGATAGTGCTAATTTCCACTTTACGTTGATTGATAGGTGGAGCACTGTTTTTAGCATCGCCCATGATGGCAGAACTGATTGTTATTAATCCAAAGTTTGGTAAATCGGACATAAACATCCATGATGGTTTATCTACTGTTCCACAACCTGCATGTTCCTACCATTATAACTGGCCAGGTCACAATTCCCTTGATAAAATTCTTGTTGATCGAGTATTTCTCGTTGATCTTCTTGTATTTTTGTGTTCTTGTTGATCGAGTAACATGTATGCAATGGAGGTTTTTTTATGTGTTAAATACTATCATCCTAGGGTATAGCAGGGTAATAACCAAACTATTATATTGATTGGTAATCCCATAAATCCTCTTACTAAGTATTCGTACTAATATTAATTTGGTGTTCTATAATACATTCCAAATTTTAATCATGTAAGAATATTTTTCTAATTTTAAATTTACTAGTGGCTTGTAATATACATGTTGTAATTTGTTATTGTTTTTATAAATATATACGAACACAATGTTAATTTGTATATTGGTATTTATTGTGTTGGTGGTACGAGTAACTGGTGTTATGGTTGTGAAAGCAGGAACGAATAAAGCCGAAAGTAAGTCCTGCACAGGAAGTAAATATGATTTTACTATTTATACAAATGTACTATATCTGGTTTCATGACCTATTGAATCAACAATTACCTTGTTTAGAGTGCCTGAAGATCTAGAGGAAGAGTCTTTTGTGCTGATGCGCATTTCGGCCTCAAAAGGCCATCGTCGGAGCACTTTCACTACACTATAATCTTCACTTAACACTACACTAAAAGCTACTATATAGGTTGTAAAACCAGTGATACACACTTATGAACTTATATTGCTGGTAAAAACTACTTACTGTGAAAATTGGGCTGCGTTAAATAAACTATACTATAAGCTACTATATAGTTGTAAATAGTGTAGTGTTAAGTGAAGTGAACATTTTAGTGTAGTGACAGTGCTCCGACGATGGCCTTTTGAGGCCGAAATGCACGTCAGCACATAAGACTTTTCCTCAGGGGTTTCAGGCATTCCAAACAAGGTAATTATTTATATAACTTATTTACTCGTTACCTACTACGAACTTACTAGACAGTATCTTCTTATTTAAAGTATAAATTATACAATATCTTCAAATCACAGCTTAAGTGATAGTGTGTTTAAAACTAAATATAAAATTAAACAATATAGAGGTTTTTTCCACCGTGACCATGGAATAATTTCCGAAACCGGTCGGCAAAATAAAAATTATAAAAGGGTATTTGGTTTTTTATTTATTTTCTAGTCTATAATACACATAAGATTTAACAAGAACTCTGCTGGTCCCAAGTAATTACAACATCTAAATTTACTAACTATTTTCATTATTTTAGTTATAGTGTAGCACAAAATACGAGATTCTCAGTTACAGCGACATCGTCAAAAGGATAAGACGTGCTCGCAGCTAAATAAACTTACCCAACTAGTAATTGTGTTTAAGGTTTGAGCAAACTAAGCTGTAATTTACTCTTATTAGAAAGCTCTTTTCAAACCTGTTTAACTTTTTAGTTTTAAGAGTACCTTATTCTTTAACTATTGTAAGTTATTAAGCATTTGTTAACTTAACAATGCTGCTAATCATGTTTTAATTAATTACGTTATCATTAATTTTTATTTTTGATTTTATTCTTCATGTTTGTAAACTAATGTACAATAGGTCAGAGGTTTTCATTTATATAACTTCATAAATACATTAACAAAAGACATATCGCACTTGACCAAACTACTATAACAATCCAGTACCGATTCATATTCAAATCGCTTAAAGCCTACACAATATCGGTATTTGAATTACTGTTTGGGTCCATTCTGTTACTGACCCTGTTAATGTTTTGATTTGAAGCTGTATAACGGTTACTTACTGAAGAAATTACTCTACCGACTGTTTGTTATTTTCAAAAGTGTTATACGACGTTAAAAAAGCCAAGGATGAAATCATTTACAGCATACAAAGCATTGACTTGAGCATTGTTTTGAATGTACAGATAATTTACTTTATATATAATCTTCTTGGTTCGTTCATTATGTTTTTTAATGCAACTGTGAATTTAGTCAAAATTTAGTCCTCCACATTATAGGCCACTTGTATAGCTTCCTTTAACAAAGTTCATTTACTTTAACTCGTGTTTATCTATCAAATCGTGAAAGAGACATTACAAAATGTAAATTTAAGTACATTAAATATGTACGTGTGTCGTTAAATAATATTCCTGAACTTCCCATAGACATCAGTTCAATATTGATATTATCTAATACAATGGGACAAATACCATCCATCCAAACATAACCTCGATATCACATGAGCAGATAACAATGAAAACTAGATCAGTAAAATAGGTATGCAAACAAATAACGATATACAGAAGGTAATAAAAATACGTGCCATGAATGTGGTTGGTATGAGATCGATGTGGCATAGTTCAGTGCAATGGGTGAGCTCCGTGACTTTTCCTGTGACTTACGTTCCATGTCACACATCAACGGAATAACAACTTTGCTATTCTGAGTTTCTACACTAATGAATAAAAACCAAATGTACAATATTCATTTTCCACATCCAAACACAGTAGATTTTTAATACGGTTACAAGTGTATTAAGTGTATTATCAAGTGTATTAAGTGGATTGAGTACACTACATGTACTGCGTTATTCTGAAGATGAACTTATGTAAATAATGTCGATAGACCTGTCGATTGAAAAGTTGCCTTCAAAGCTTTAAAGGGGCTCGTAATGTGATTAGACTGTTTTACCTGTTACTCATAAAACATCTGATACATCAAAATAAATGTCAAATTGGACATCAGATATAAGTAGTCACTAAAGTATACTAACCTAATACCGTGATTAAAAGGGTTTACTTCTTTCCTTGATAAAACAATGAATATGAAGTATGAACGGTTAAAAGTTCTTACGTTCTTAAACTTGAATACTTAAAAAAAGTCCAAAACTGCTTTCGATTTGTTCTTGTTCTACACGACGTTTCGTTCTATCCTCTTCAGTCCCAGGCTCAATATACACAGACAAGGTAATGTAACTTGTAGGTGACGTGGGGTCTGAGGAGGTTATATAGATAACAATAAGTAGCTCTCAGGAATTCGCTGATAACATATCTATGGTTTACGAACTGTTACCAAAGAATACTGTCTTGTTGGCAATGAGCAAAGCTCTGATTCTGCGCTGCACATGCGAAAATTCGATGCTTTAAAGCCATTCCAATGAAGCTCTTTAGCATGAATAGTGAAACATTGGACAAAGGCCTCCTGAGTGGATTAAACAAAGAGTAGCACGGGGAACTACTCGTACTTAAGAGGCTTCCAAAGGCTTACTGAGGATGTAAAGTAAATGCATTTCATTATCAAGGCTTTCCTATACCTTGGGTACGATATAGCGAAATCATATCTAGTTGGTTGAGGTAGTGATCGCGTAAATTGCATAAGGCACTGTGATGTGTGTTCAGTTCTATATATTCAAAGTACCCTATCGAAATTATAATAATACACTAATATACAAAATACACTAATATGTTGTTAACAAGAATAGACGTAATAAATTAACTATTAAGACCAGATGTTCTGAGTTACACGTTCTGAAAACTGATTTCTTGGAAATTGGCATAGTTTACAAATGTCGGCCTTTTACCCATTTTTATAACTTAAACATTAAAAGACCCTTGACGTTTTCCTAGTAGGTTTGTACCACTGTATCACGTTGATATTTTGTTTTCGTAACTAAACACAGTCTTTAGCAGTGCCCGAAAAATAACTTGGTAATAAACTTGGTATTGGAGGTAAAATGTGTAACAAAAATTGGCGTATATTATATTTGGTAAACCAAGCGTTGATGGGAAAACAGATTTCATTGTATATCTTTATTTTTACTAAAAGACTTATTTCCGTAGGTACATTTTGAACGTGTACTCACTCTGTATATATGTTTAATATATTTCCTTCTATAGAACCGTTTTGCCATTCCGATAAATCGTATCAAGATTTTAAAGTTCGAAATTGTCGTATAGAAGACAAGTAAGAAAGTAATAAGCTTACAAATCTCACAGACGTCCAGGGCTCAGATATGTTACCAATAACGGATGTTTACTGCCGACATCAAACCTGGAACTGTTCGAGCTGTGCTTTGTCGCTAATGTCGCCATGTCGTCATGTCACTAATGTCGTCATGTCACTACACTACCTTTATATCTCTACTACCTTGCAAATCTGTATCGTTCAAGAGATTAACGGTTGAGTTAACGTTGTTTTGTGAAATTAATGTCATTAATTTCTTCATGAACCTTCAACCAACTCTTGGTGTTCTGTGCTTCAACAATCAAACTACTGTTTACGATTTTAGTGTGATTTGCCATTAAACGTTTTTGCCCTTTTAGTTTAGGTTCAGTATTTGTTTATATTACTCGTATAACTAATGAAAGCATAATACAAAAACTTTAACTCTTTGTCATAAAAGCCCACTACTCGATTTAAAAACTAACAAAATGAATTTTGGAGGTAAAAAACAGTTTGACATGATAAGTGCTGGCATTATATCAAGACGTCGTATCAATTAGCTAATGAATAATACAACGCTTTAAAACTTTTCTCACTTGTATTTTCAGTAAATAAAGATATTGAACATGTTAATTATACAAGGTGAGTTTTAAATTCCCCAGTAAAAAATCCTTTAGAGAATGTTTTTAAAGGATCCTGAAGCTTGTTTTTTACGTACTTTGTCACTCCACCCCCAAGCTGGGGGGACGCTCCCCACTCCAAATAAATGTTTTAAATACAAACCCTTCCTTGTGGCACCTCAAAAGAAAGGAAATGTTTATACGGGCTCAACAACGCAAGGAAAATTTTTATCTCGACTCGATTTTTTGTTTAGAAAATCAGGTTTAAAATACCACATTTTACATTCAAATTATTTTGAATGACAAATCTTTCTTCAAAATACTATATGGGATTATGTTATGAGGTTTGGATGTTCTCCCAGAAAAATTTGTCATTCAAAATAAACTGTATGTGAAATGTGGCATTTTATACTTAATTTCTTGTTATGTTTAAATTGTTATAAGAGTCAAGTCGAGATAAAAGAAAATATTTCTTTGCGTCGTTGAGTTTGGGTTAAAACTCGTATTTTGAGATGCTACAAGGGGGGGAGTTTGTATTTAAAACCCCCGGCTTTTGGGTGGTTGGTGATGCAAAGTACGTCAAAACAAACTTTAGGATCCTATAAAACATTCCCTAAAGGGTTTTTAATATTTCCTTTTTCAAAAGTTAAGTTGTTCCTTTTTTAACAAGTACCATTAACACGTATACAAGCATAGTTCGTATAGCTTTCAACCGCATCGTCACAGTAAAAAAATGGAAAGCCAACTCCCAAGATATCTATGTGAAAAGACGTATAAAACAGTAAGGAATTCTCACTTGAGTCGGCTGCTGTGAAATGCGATGATATTGACATTTAGGATCATATAACCGTCACTTTGCGTCATATTTACAGACGTTCCCCAACAGATCGATAAAATACAAGGTTTCTGTCAGCGGCTCGCCAATACCAAGAGACAAGGCGCTTTCTAATCTTGGTCGGCGCCCAAATTTACATTTACGTCTGTCGCTCGTCTGTGGACTTGTGCACAAGGAGTCAGTCGTCCTTGGGCCCAGGTTCAGGCTAGACGTACAAGACAGCGTGTTTATGTTTAAAATGCTCAATAATTGTAAACGTCGGACGGCAATATTTTTAATCAGTTTGCTTCTAACCATAATTTATGTCAGTTTTAATTTATATCACCTTGTTTTTCAAAAGGGTGTATATAAAACATGTTTAAGTCCTACGACTAAAAGCGTGATTCAAATAAAAAGTGTTATACAGTGTTTTATAAACTGCTCTTATTAGCTAAAGTGAGGTCCCATTATTGGGATATAGTGAACCCATAAAATATATAGGTACAGTACTGTTTTCAAATAAGTCTATTGTCCCGAAAGTTTCACAAAGGCTGCCCACAGTTTCATGATTTGTATAATTCTGTTTAACAATAAAACTGATCGGTTCTTCTATGTTAATCTTTGAGATTCAAGTACATAGCATTTACATTGTGCAGATGAACCTGATAAACTCTAACTTCAAATGTATCCCTTAATTGGCGGGTGCAGTAGTGTAACTACATCCACGCATAGTCTAACAAAACCTCCATTTTGGGACAGTTTGTACAAATTTGTAGGTTTTAAACTCATTTTGAGTACTGATTTCTCGTACCCAGCGAACACTTCAGTCCAACTTCCAAGTTGTTCTACCCAGAAACTTCAAGTAATAATGCCCTTGGAGACATGGCCTAGATCTGTCTCCCTGTCGGCTTGTACTGGAAAAGTGAGTCTTTTACTGACAAAACAGACGTTTTTATATACAACTGACGTGATAAGTTCTTTTCATAGGTCGTTGAAATATAACATTTGATTATTGTAATATTTAAAAAAAATTGCCTCAGATTTGTGTTCTGTTAACATAAACAAGGGGAGTCCTTCTCTGAAGATGTAGCTTCTGCTTTGACGGATAATGCTAACGGCATGAATGTATTTATTTCCCAGGTTGTAATGTGCGTAAAACTAGTTGTAAGCTCAAAACTGTTCATTTCTTAATGAGACCTAATGCAACATTGAATTCAAGAAAGATATAACTCATTTTTCTCTGAAAGATGGACGATTTATACCATAAAAAGTATTATAATAAGTATATAAAGATTATGATACGTGAATTCCATAGTAAGAAGTACCTACTTTTTCTCTTACTTACGTATTTTTATGGCAACACCCTTCAATCAGAACACAGATAATATTCTAATTTTCAAATTATATTTCGAACATTTTCAATATTTATCCTCAGAATATAAACGATATACTTTTCTCTTGGTATAGTTACGGAAGTTGTTGTTAACTCGCGTTGAAAGGTATAATTTTGATTAAAGAGCTACTTCTGCCTTAATTAGTTATATAAGTATAATTATATCCTATGAACCGTCTTAAGGCCCTTCAATTTTACTTACCAAGTAAACAACACAGCTTACATCTCAAGGTATAATTAGCCGTATACGGGTATTACACAGTTCCCACCTGCTGAAACCTTGACACCGCGCTTTCCTCGGGGATAAATCAAGATCAGTTCTTATCAGCTACTACGCGCTACGCATAAATAGATTACGTTTCACACTGAACATTGTAAACAACTGGCAGTAGCGCTAACGCATATTCACGACGCAAGGCGGCTCCGCATTTAGAATAAAACAACCATAAATAAATCCGTAGCAAATTGAATCACAAATCACATAATTGTGTCGGAGTCTTGGAATGATGGATGGTGTATGAAAGGACGCATTGTCACCATTCAGATTTAGCCGTGATTGTAGCTTGTCTGCCATTGTCCACTGGAATGTTCAGTTTCTGTGCCAAGCTACCGAGTCTGTGATTGATCATGTTCCCATTCATAGTGGCTACTCAGATACGGATCTTCTAACTACTGTCTACTGTCAAGGAATGTCTCAGCTCTTGTCTCTGCCGAGGTGTAACTTTCTGCTTCAATCCAGCCCACGCCTTGGTATTCGGTACTCGGTAGTATAGCAGTCACATTTCTAGCCCCGCAATATGCTCTGAGGTAAAGAACAATGTTTTGATATTTGGTCCTTACGGGTACATAGGTTATTTACAAATTACACCGAAATGGAGCTTTCCTCGTACTTCACTGAAAACTTTACATTAATAAATTCGGTTTAAAACAGTTATTTCGTGTCATTTCCTTAAACGTACGGAAAGTGAGAAAGTGTTCGGAAAGTTAAAAACAACTTACCTGAAATGAGAAAAATGTTATTATTTTTCGTGCTGTTAATACGGAGTTTCTCACTGCTAGCGCTAATGTATTTGCTGCATTTGTAACTTTACTTGAAAGGTGTACACATTCACATCCATCAAGTGATTTGACTTATCCATATTTAAAGTACCAAAATTTAGTTGATTGTAACTTTATTTTTTAATACAAAGCTTGAATCTCTCTACACATTAGAATACTAAAAGTAGAAGGCAATTCAAAACTTATGATTGGCTTAGTTGTGTAATTAAATCAATAGATAAAATCTAGATAAATATATTTTCAAGCAATTCTTTTTTCAAGCAAATAAAACACTTTTTAAGGACAAATTAGTTTTTTCGATGAACATCTACTGTTTTACTGCGACTTTTATGGTTAGGTTCTGTACATACACTTCAAAGGTGCTGGTAAGGATAATGGAATACCCGTACAGACTGTAGAAACTGCAGCAAAACCTAGATTTACTCATGGGGATGTAAGCTCATGAGCCCTATACAATACACCTAAATAACAAGGTTTGTGGCTTTTTTAGAAGTACTTTGTCCTGCGTTATGGGAATAAACTTCCCGCTGTACAGTACCAGATTATAAAAGCACCATCCAAAGAGCAAACCACTTAATATCACCAAATGATTTCCAAACGCTGCAAGTATCTTACTTGCAAATGTACTTTACCAATGTGTAGGATATGACAAGATTCTCGACAGGTCATAGTCTAAGTAAGATATTCACAACTGAGAGAGGCCAGCACAACCCACCACACAAAGCCCCAGTATTGTTTCTTTATCATGGAACACTTCTCCTATATCCTATATCTGGTGGAAAGTGCTTGTATATTAGCTGGCCACCTCACCAGTTCACATAAACTGCTCAGATAAAAGCTAACGCCCACAACTGGGCCTACTCAACTGAGACGGGCGGCGGGCAGTACCCGATACTGTCCACCAGTTCTGTCTGAATTACTTCTTTTGTCTCGCCGTGTTTTACAAAGACTTTTATACGTTAAAGGGTGCCGCTAAACGTTGTCACCAGGTGTCGATGCCTTATGTTATAACCGGTTTAATTATGGCAACCCGTCAAAAAAAGTCATCAAAGGTCTTGAGTCTCGGTTTGGTTTATTTGACAACAAATTTCAATATTTTTAGATGTAATGAAATTGAAGTGCAAAAATAATTGATTGTATGTAATTTATTATTGAAATAATATTAGTTTTTCATGTTGAAATAATAGTATGAAACTTATTTTTGCGCTGTGGGTTTCCAAGCAGTTCTATTTTTTGTGCAATGTCCCAAGTAGGAGTCAAATAGGATAGTGAAAAGTCAATTATGTTGCTGACTATTGTTCGGCACTTCGCCTCGGGGCTTTGTTAACGTAGCTGTGTGTATACTTTAAGAAAATTAAAAATTTAAAGTAAACAAAAAAGAAGTATGTATCTCTTTTTAGAATTTATTTGTTAAAATAATAAATTAATAAGAATTAGAAAACTCTCTTTAGGGTTAAAAAAAGAGAGTTTTCCTCGCTTTGTTTTCTGCAATTTATTTTGAGGATTTTATGTGGACTTCAAATATAGCTAAAGACACAATGCGTGATTAGTTTAACCTTCAAACAAAGTTTCCTTGTCATAGTTTCAGCCGATTTTGATTTATAAGTGGTCCAAAATGCCTAAGAACATTTTCAGAGTTCATTTTGATCCCTTGCCATTTATTTTGTTGATGTTGTATTGATACAAAATATAGGTAAAGACACATTTTGTAATAAGCTAAACCCTTTAACGAAGTTTCACCGCTGTAGCTTCAGCCGACTTTGTGTTATAAGCGGTCCAATATGCCTTAACAACATAACAGACAGACAGACAGATAGACGGGAATTTTTCGGGGCCAGTAGTATTTGCGTGATTAGGGAATATACACACCCCATCTCATTTTTATACGGTATACAGTATTAGGATAAGCGACCGATGTTGTTGTGGCACTTCAACACTACGCGTAATCAAAAAGTTCATCCAAAAGTTGAACAGATTCGGGTTTTCCTTGCCTGTTCGAAAACGTATGATTATCTTTTCTTAAATTTGCTTCACTTATAAACTATTTTCTGTACTAAGGCACTTTCCAACACATGTTTATTGGTTCAAAACGTTTGCTTAGATCCAAGGAGAAATATTCCCAAGAATGATCGTCTTCTTTCGGAACACTCTGTATATAGTTTTAATGTTGAGTGGGAATTTGTAACCCACGCGTAATATCATTTACTGTATGACATTTACTGACACTGATACTGTATTATCTTTCTCTAGGATTGAATCAACTTTGACATTACACATGGATTTGAAAGTGCCATGTGCTTAGTACGGCTCAAACTCTGTTTGACGTGATTAGCTAATTGTTGAAATGTCACGAATAGGTATTGTAGACTGAGTGAATATTATAGCATTATGAAACATTTCTATTCAAAGTTCTAAATTTAAGAGCTAGTTTAAACTTGGAGACATCCTGCTAATCTTTAATGACTACATTGGAAACAAACTTCGTTTCAGGGTCATAAAAGTTAGTGTTTATTCAACTTTGCTTTGCAATTTATTTTGAGGATTTTATGTGGACTTCAAATATAGCTAAAGACACAATGCGTGATTAGTTTAACCTTCAAACAAAGTTTCCTTGTCATAGTTTCAGCCGATTTTGATTTATAAGTGGTCCAAAATGCTTAAGAACATTTTCAGAGTTCATTTTGATCCCTTGCCATTTATTTTGTTGATGTTGTATTGATACAAAATATAGGTAAAGACATTTTTTGTAATAAGCTAAACCCTTTAACGAAGTTTCACCGCTTAGCTTCAGCCGACTTTGTGTTATAAGCGGTCCAATATGCCTTACAACATAACAGACAGACAGACAGATAGACGGGGTTTTGGGGCGTAGGCGTTAGGGATCATTTTATACGGTATACAGTATTAGGATAAGCGACCGATGTTGTTGTGGCACTTTACGCGTAATCAAAAGTTCATCCAAAAGTTGAACAGATTCGGGTTTTCCTCGCCTGTTCGAAAACGTATGATTATCTTTTCTTAAATTTACTTCCTTATAAACTATTTTCTGTACTAAGGCACTTTCCAACACATGTTTATTGGTTCAAAACATTTGCTTAGATCCAAGGAGAAATATTCCCAAGAATGATCGTCTTCTTTCGGAACACTCTGTATATAGTTTTAATGTTGAGTGGGAGTTTGTAACCCACGCGTAATATCATTTACTGTATGACATTTACTGACACTGATACTGTATTATTCTCTAGGATTGAATCAACTTTGACATTACACATGGATTTGAAAGTGCCATGTGCTTAGTACAACTCAAACTCTGACGTGATTAGCTAATTGTTGAAATGTCACGAATAGGTATTGTAGACTGAGTGAATATTATAGCATTATGAAACATTTCTATTCAAAGTTCTAAATTTAAGAGCTAGTTTAAACTTGGAGACATCCTGCTAATCTTTAATGACTACATTGGAAACAAACTTCGTTTCAGGGTCATAAAAGTTAGTGTTTATTCAACTTTGCTAATTTCTTGGTTTCGACAACTTCCATTCCAGTTCAAATTTGCTATTATTGCCAGGACAATATATCAATTGTGGCGGTTTTCCGAGCAGTTTTAAAACAAAGACACCGGCAAGAACACTATGTAGGCGTAACTTATATTATCTGTCCACCTTTTGGGTAAAGGAAATTTGTGTATGATTTTGTACAAGTTGAAAGGATCATTTTGGTCTTGCATACCTTGATGCGATTTAGATAACATAATTTAAATGTAACATCACTGTCAAAACTTCATCATAGCTCACAAACAA
Organism: Matsumurasca onukii; assembly: GCA_018831715.1. Classification (NCBI taxonomy): domain Eukaryota; kingdom Metazoa; phylum Arthropoda; class Insecta; order Hemiptera; family Cicadellidae; genus Matsumurasca; species Matsumurasca onukii. The sequence goes on from CM032062.1 coordinate 36,188,425, forward strand.
ACTAGGTCAATTTAATTTAAACTCACTCAACAAGGACGAAGCACGACACAAAAGGAAATCTTCGTGCAAAGATACGTTTCACAAGTATATACCTATGTTTTATCTATTAGATCATCGTTTTCAAAGTTTATATCAGTATAAGATTACATTTTATTTATTAGATTCAACCGTATAAAAGTTTTGAACCTTAGTTTTGTCTAAAAAAATTAAGAATATGCGAATCAGGTTATTACTTGTACATTACTTACACTTTTAAGTTAACTAAGCGTTGGAAATTTTTAATATTAGTCATAAATATTTGATGATTTATCGTTGAGAGGATTTAAGAAAACCACGGTCATGGAATCAGTAGGTCATGTTATACGTCATTAGAAATCTCATTTAATTTACAGCATTTTTGTGCTAATAAATTACAGTAGTACTGGTCCGCTACAAATGGCGGCCATGAGCGTGAGAATTTCGTATAATAACGGAACCCCATTTATTATTGTTTATAATTTTTTAAAGCTAATCCTTGTTAGTGATCTTGGTTCAAAACTATCAAAGCATCCCAAAATATATTAACATTAGGACAAATTGTTATTTATATTAATAGTTTTAGAAGTAAAAGGCTGGTTTTGAAATGACGCCTTAAAACTTATCGATTGTTTAAAATTCAATGGTTACATGTTACAATATTTATGGTTTAACTCATCTGGAAATGAGATCAGATCTGCATGGACAAACGTTTATTTCTGTAATGTGTTGTAAACACGATCATTATTTAGTTAAATGACATCGATGAAGCGAGATAGGCTGGCAAGACATCTCGCCGCAAGGGCACAGACGAGTTAGCAATGCAATGCATACAACTAACTGCATTTATAACTGCTATCTAAGTTAAATGTTCTTCCTATCTAAGTGAAATGAGCTTAGTGGAATTATCAAGCTTAGTCATGCCCTATTGGCTACTAATCTAATAATAAAACATAAATCCTTGTCTTTACTGTATATGTACTTGATCTAAAATTATTTAATTTCACTGGTTCGTTAGTTTTCCTTCCACTAGTAAGCTAAAAATTAAAACCTAAATATGTTTTAGAACAATAGTGCAGTAATGGGATATATTCAACTAGTTGCTTGAGGTTGCGTGTTTTAAAAAGGCTTTAGCCAGTTACAAATCCACAGAACTTACAGAACGGTAAGAATATCATGCACTAAGTTGTTTCTAGAATATATTACCTAGGTATGGTTTATGGTGGGACGTTGTTATCAGCTGCATGTCAAATCCCAAGATTCGGCCCGGTTTTAAATCGATCAATAAATCAATAAACTGTCCACGTTTGCTTTTATTTATGTACTAGCTGATATTACCGCGCTTCGCCTCGGGGCTTTCTTATTATAGCTGTGTGTATATTTACTAAAACTGCAAATTTAAAGGAAACAAAAAGATTCCTATATATCCTTAGAAAACCATTTAGTTTGCCTGTTAGTTCACCGTCTTCTCCTTATAAGTGTTGGCTATTTGTTTGCTGGGTGATAGCCCACAATGCCTTAGGTTTAGCGTTCTTACAGTATTCCCCGCAGGGGTGTGCTGTTATTTTTCTCTGTTTTATTTTTCTCTTTCTTTTTTTCCTTCTTTTTTTTCTTATCTTCTTCTTTTTTTTTTCTTGTATTCAATTATGTTTGTTAAAATTGTTCTGTTTTATATTGCTATCTTCACCCTTTTTTTATATATTTTCCTTTATTGTTTAATAGTAGTTTATAAATTTTTGATGTCTGTCGTGGCTTACTGATCCTAGAATAAATGTGCATTCTCTTATCTTTCTCTATATTTATTTGTCTATTTACTTTTTTTGTATTTTATTTTGTTATTAATTTTTTTTGCTTTATTTTTGTTATTATTTATTTTATTATTTATTTATTTATTTATTTTGTACTCAATGTAGTGACAATCTGCGCTTTTTCTTTCTTTTTTTTCTTTAATTAATTTTTTTTGTTATTCGAGTAGTATTATTATCAATTTTTAATTTTTCCATTGTCCCTTCTGTGCCTCTGTCCCAGGCTGTTGGTATGCCATCTCTACCTAGCGCCCTAAGGAACAACCACTGCCTCCGCGAAACCAAACCTCTGATTGTGGGGCCCGCTGGCTGGGGAGAGCCAGCGGGGGGCACCCCCACACCCGCAGTACCAGTAGTACTCATCACAGCACTGGTGGGCCGGAAAGTCCCCGTTGCCCGAAGGCTACCCTAGTCCCACATGGGAGCGGCAAATATAGATCGTCGCCTTTAGTATTCCACTGACGATGGCTATGTGGGCAGGCGTAGTTGAGATACCAAGGATGCTGAGGCCCCTTTCTGTTTCTTTTGGGAAGCCCCCTCTGGAGCCAAACACCAACGGCATGACGACTGCGTCGGCCACGCTGAAGACGCGCTTGACCGAGTTGATGATCCTACTATATTTATCGCTCTTCTCTCTGGAGGCTTCCTGCAGTGATGTACCCTGTTCGAATCGTACGGTGACGTCGATGATCCAAGCCCGATCCGGTGTTACAATGACCAGATCGGGTCTGAGCGGATCGCCACCTACCTCGCCTTCTGATGCTTGTTGCGTACGCTCGGAGTCAAAGAGTTGCTCTCTCGCAAAGGGCCATCCTGCTTCTTCTGCTCTCTTTTGTAGGATCTCGACAATGTCCTCATGCCGCTGCCTTATCGCCCCGAGCCGTGCGCACTCGCCAATAACGTGGCCGAGTGTCTCCTCTTTAAGGTTACACCTTCTACATGTGGAGACAAATCCTCCATCGGTCGTCGCTCTCTTGAGGGCTTCCCGTACAGGGAAGGTATTGTTCCTAATTTTCAGTAGGTCGATTTCCTCCCCTGCGTGTAGGCGCTTATGGATCAGCCAGTCGTTCCCTACTTTGTTGCTACGGAACAGCTTGGTGCCCTTCCCCTGGCTTAGCTGGCCCGACCAGGTCTCATGTTCCTTCTTCTTCCTCTGGCTCTTCCAGCCTTCTATTTCATCCACAGTCGCTGGCCAAGTCAGCCCCATTGCCTCGGCGGTCTTAGTGCAGGAGGCGTAGCGGGCCGCCCGATAGACCGCAAGAAACGCTTCGTCCTGCAGTTCCAGCACCTTAGTATAGTTTTTGAGGTGGGCGGCCCTTATGACGTCCTTTAATCGCGGAACCCCCAGACCGCCGTCCACCTTCCTGGAGTAAATCAGGCCGTCGGACGTGGACTCCGGCAGGTGGAAAATCTCTTTGACTACACGTCGGACTATAACATCAGTTTTATCTAGATTGTTATCCGAGGGCAAGTCACTAATCAAAATATGGTAGTATCCGGGGAGCACATAGCGGATCAATAGATCCAACTTCTGTCTTGGTTTGAGAGCTAGGTGTACGATCCTTGACACCGCTGATTCGATGGATCCCGCTATGTTGCTCCCCCCCATTCCCTCGGATATGCTGAAGTCCACGCCCAGGTATTTAACCTTCTCGGCAAAATCCAGATTTCTTATGGGGACATCATTGGCAGCGACTGAGATGTTGTAGTTAACCCAAGTCTTGTTTTGCCTCTTCAGGGCGAACGCCGCGCATTTTTCCGCAGACAACGCCAGCCCCACGTCGGCAAGCCCTCCGATCACTAGGCTTAAGGCCGCTTGGAGGGTTTCTTCGTTGTTAAATAGCAAGACCAGGTCGTCCGCAAAGGCCAGCACCGGGCAAGGGGCCCCGCAAGAAACAAACGCCCCCGGCAGCCGACTGATCTCGGCCAGCAGGGGATCGATAACTAAGTTGAAAAGCAGGGGGAAGAGTGGATCTCCTGTTTGACGCCCCTCCTGAGCCTAATCGTTTCTCCCCCGCAGTTCTTCAATAGAGTACAGCTTCCCTTATACATTTCTTCCAGGAGGGCCACCACCTTCCTTTCCTGGATACTCCCTGGTTCCGAACCGCTGTCAGGATAGCACGGTGGGGGACGGCGTCGAATGCCTTAGAAATATCAAGTATAGCGCCACATAACGAGCTTTTCTTCCCCTCTTTCCAGGCATCATGGAGCATGGTTGTATTGGCAAAACAGCCGTTGCCCTCCATGAACCCTTTCTGCTGTTTGCCAATCACTGTCACCGTTCGGAGTTTACCCTCCATGATACCACTAAACAGCCGCGCTAAAATGTTCCCCACCGTGATTGGTCTCCATCCGCTGGCGGTAGACAGGTCCTTACCTTCCTTCGGTATAACCGTGGTGTGGTTTATTTTCCACGCCGAAGGGTAGTGTCCAGAGACCAAGATAGCGTTGAAGAACCCCGGCAGGTCGGATAATCCAGCACGCCCACAAGGTTTTCCTTTTAAGACCATCGGGGCCGGGGCCCCCGGTTTCATCCTTGATACGAGATCTTACTTCAGCGGGCGTAATAGGGAGAGCTCTCCGAGATAACCCTCTCCTGCGTCACTAGCACCTAGCTCGCTCCACAGGCTGGTATAGTCTCTTAACTCCCGCAAAGGGGTCTCGAGGGCTCCTGGCTGGCCCAGATTGTCCTTCCTGACCAACTCCGCCAGGCGGATTGGCCTTGTAGTTCCTGTGTGTTGGCGTTTCTTTTCTTTTTTGCCAGCTTTATTCCTAGGGCGCCTCCCCCGGCTCTCACGCCTTCCTTCCCCTAAGCCTCCGCCCCCGGTCTCCAGCCCGAGCGTTATGTCTTCGAGGAGATTATCGAGAACCTCTCCTGTCAGGAAGAGTTCCTCTCTCCACAGGCTCGCCAGGGTCCTGGCCAATTCATGTCTTCTCTCTCTGAGCAGCCAGTCCGCTCTTATTTCTTCCTCACATGTGCTGTCCTGCCCATGTTCGTCGACGCGAAGCTCTCTGTCGTTGACTTCCGCTCCTTCTCCTATTTCCTCCTCATCGTCAGAAATGTACACGACGTCATTTAGCGCATCGGCGGGCGGAGCAGGGGGAATCGTTCCGTTAGCAATTAGAACCACCTTCTTGTCTCTTATTTAACAATAACAATAACAATAACAATTTATTAGTCATTTTACAAAAATTAATTGTTGACTATAAAACAAAAAAACAAACAAACTAAATAACTAATTATTAACATAAAACAAATTATAGAAATGTGATAAAACCTATGGTACCGGGAGGCCAATTGAGTGTAATATTCTAAGTTATAGTATTAAATCCAATTACGTTTGATTGTCATGCATAAATTCACCCACACTGTAAAATGATTTATTAATTAAATATGATTTTAATTTTCGTTTGAAAATAGCCAAATTAGGTTCAGTTTTTATGTTTTCAGGCAGTTTGTTGTATAATTTAACTCCAGCTTGACAAGGAAGTTGGTCATAAACCCGAAGCCTGTGATAATTATTTCTAAATACATTAGAATACCTTGTATTATGTACATGAAAGTTAGCTCCAGTTTCTAAATTACATTTAGTCAGACATAGAACAACTGCTTCAAAAATGTACATACAAGGTAGTGTTAATATGTTAAGTGTTTTAAAAATTTCTCTACAAGGTTCTCGAAATCTAGCTTTAGATACGATTCGTACAGCCTTTTTCTGAAGTATAAAAAGGCGCATAAACCTCTGTTTAGAACACGCTCCCCATAAAGCAATTCCATAATTTAAATGAGGATGGATTAAACCGAAATAAGCCGTTCTCAAAATACTAGTTTTACAATAATCGGATAAATTTCGAAGAAGAAAAATTCCAGATGCAATTTTAGTGCACACGCTCTCAACCTGAGAGCTCCAAGATAAATCTTTATCAATATGGATTCCAAGAAATTTAACACTAGTCAACTCTTCAAGAATTCCGTCGTTTATCATTATCAGGGGGCTGTTATTATTGATATTATCAAACCGATGATTCAGTCTATAATGTAGGTAATTTGACTTTAATATACTATTTAAATTTAATTCATCAAAATACTGGACACAAGTATTCAACTGTTCAAAGCATGCTATTTCTAAATCTTTGATATTATTGTTATTCAATGTGAGGGAAGTATCATCAGCATATAAAATAGTACTCTCAGGATTCATAAACTTGTCTACGTCATTTATATAAATTAGAAATAGTATTGGTCCTAGTATTGATCCTTGAGGCACACCAAATCTCAAAGAGACTGAGCTTGAAAGAATACCACTGACTTCAACTTGCTGTGTTCTGTTAGATAAATATGATTTTATCCAATTATAAGGAATCCCACGAATACCATATGAATACAGTTTATCAAGTAATATACCATGATTGACACAATCAAATGCTTTGGTCAAATCAATGAATATACTTGCTGTTTGTCTGCCCTTTTCTAAGCTTTCAATGACAGTTTCAAGAAGTTTATTGACTGCATCAATGGTACTTAATCCTTTTCTAAATCCGTATTGGTTTTTAAAGAATGTATTGTGTTTGGATAAAAAAGAAAGAAGTCTGTTTAAAAATAGTTTTTCAATTATCTTGCCAATAATAGGTAAAAGGGAAATTGGTCGATAATTAGCAACATCGTGACAGGAACCTTTTTTATAAATAGGAACAACTTTGGCAGGTTTCAGTATATTTGGAAAATGACCGGTAGAGAAAGACTTATTGGTTAGATCTGTCAGCACATGAATAATTTCATTAGAACATAATTTGACAAGCCATGACGAGAGTCCATTTATATCTGTTGATAATTTAGATGGAAAACTTTTAATTACCGAATAGATTTCCTTCTGAAGCTGAGTTAAATACATGGAGTTTAAATTGTTTGAATGTGGTTTGTTGAAAATGGTTTAGTTTGACAAGCATTAGGGTACAAACTTGTGACTGCTGTTGTTAAGAATGTATTAAAGTGTTCTGCAACCTCGTGGTTCAAAAATTAGATTTCCATTTGAAATAAGTTCTATTGGTTTTTAATACTTTGAGGTTTATTAAAATTTATAATTTTCAAGCAGTTTTTGATAGGTTAGTGAATTTTGTATTAATTGATTTACTTCGTATGATTTAGCAGCTTTTATTACCTTTCTATAAACAGATTTGTATTTTGTAGTATCGATTAAACTTTCGTTGTTAGAATTTGAGAAAAGCTTTTGGTATTTATGTTTCTGGACACTAAAATTCTTTGTAATCCAAGAAATATTCTTCTTAATACTTGCTTGCACAATTTAAGGACAACTATTTTCAAAATGATAAATGAATGTATTTAAATAGTGAGAAAAGCTTCATCACAGTTTTATTATCATTTAAAACATTGTCCCAGGATTCATTAAGTTAGATTTTAGAAGGTTCACGTTTTCAGGATAAATTTTACGTCTTAGTATACTTTTAGTAGGTAATAATCTCTCTGTTATCATATTTACTGGAAACTAACTGACCATAGTGATCTGATAAAGCAGTTTCCATGATGACAGTTATCTCAATTTGAGATGTTTCAAAGTTTGTTATAACATTGTCCAAGCAGGACGGCCACGGTTTGTAACTCTTGTGGGTGAATTACTGACCAAACTAGGTTAAATGTTTGTTTAGTGTTTTGTTGGCAGAACCTGGGCCAACCCGATGTGTATTCATCAAGCCTCCTTCCCGCGGAGAAATTCTATGAGGACCTGCTCCTCCTCGAACGACCAGATCTTGCGGTCCCACACTCCACGCCCTCTTTGGTAGCTGATTGGCCAAAGCGTCTCTCTCTCTTCCATTCTAACTTCAGTGCTTATGCCTCTTGTGCTGTGACAATCCAGAGTCGGAGAGAACTTCCTTCCACATTCCCCGCAGGCATGGGCGTCCGCTATTGCTGCTTCACCCCGACACTTTGAATGGTGGCAGAGTGCAGCGTGAAAGTTCCTAAAGTTTTTCCGCACATGCTGCACTCGACCAGGATGGTCACGTTGCTGTGCGCCATTCTGGTGTTTGAAGAGTGCACCCGGCTTAGTGAACACCGCCCGACAGCTCTTGCAGGCCTGTGGTTCCCAAGGGACCGCATAAGAAGTCGGCCCCTCCGTTCCAGGTAATCCCTGTAATTCCCTATCCATACGAACCTACGTACGCTGTCCCCCAGCTCTCAAGTAAAGCGGTCTAGACCTGTGTTAAGTTTCTTGCCAACTTGCACAGGCCGGACAGCGTGTTCCGCGTCCTCCTCTTTACAAGTCTGGGTTTCATGACCCTCCTTCCCGCAAGAACCACAGATCGCCTTATTCCTGCAATATTTAGCGACGTGCCCGTAAGATTGGCACTTGTAGCACCTCGAAACGTTGATATAGTCTTTTGTCCGGCACACACTCCAATCAATATAAATCCTTTCCTTCTCTATGAGCCAGGCTCGTGCCGCTCCCGAACACTTGAGGACTAGGTGTCTACCAGTCTTGCCCTTTATCTCCTTTACGACCTCCAGCATTTTGTCTCCTCCCGGCGGAATTCCCTCTTGGTTCTGTTCCAGGATACACGCCACTATGCCTTCGTTGTCCATCATCTCAGGGACGTTGAAGATGATCACATGTGGGGCCCCACTGTTCGGTCTTCCAGCTGAAAGACCCGAAGCCTTCAGGTTAGCGTCACTGATGAGCCTGTCCGCCATCTCCTTGTTCTCGGCCACCAGCAACACTCCTCCCTTGTTAATACCTTTCAAAGTCTTCACGTTGATTCTTTGGGCTCGTGGCTTGACCTTCTCCCAAACCAGATCCCTAACTTCTTCAGAGGTCTTTTTGTGAGAGTCATAGTTACTTCCGCGCCATTCCGGCTGTTTTCAGAGCCCACTTTGATTGTTTGCAATTTATTTTGAAGATGTTATATGTACATCAAATGTTGCTAAAGACACACTGCTTGATTAGTTTTAGCCGATTTGGGCTTATAAGCGGTCCAAAATGCCTTAACACATTTTCAGAGTCCACTTTGGTTCCTTGCCATTTATTTTGTAGATGTTGTATGTATATGAAATATAGTTAAAGTCAAGACAGAGTAATGAGCTAAACCCTTAAACGAAGTTTAACCGCCATAGCTTCAGCCAATTTTGAGTTATAAGCAGTCCCATATGCCTTAAAAACGTTACAGACAGACAGACAAACAGAATTTTTTTCCGTCAGTTACGCCTCGCCAGTCGTGACTCGCCACCGCGACCACGTGAGTGGAAGGGTGGGGGACTAATTTGCCAAACACACCGAGAGTTCCGGTGGGGAAAAACCTTTTCAGAGCCCACTTTGGTCCCTCGCCATTTATTTTATGGACGTTGTATGGATACAAAATATATCTAAAGACATACTGCGTAATGGGTTGAACCCTTAAACGAAGTTTCACTACCATAGCTTCAACCGATTTTGAGTTATAAGCGGTCCAGTATGCCTTAAAAACGTGTTAAGTGCCCATTTGGTCCCTCACCATTTATTTTGTGGACGTTGTATGGATACAAAATATAGCTAAAGTCACACTTCGTAACGGGCTAAACCCTTAAACGAAGTTTCACCCGATTTTGAGTTATAAGCGGTCCAAGATGCCTTGACGTTACAGACAGTTTTGTTGATACCAGAGTTCGGTTCAGAGTTCGTACTCATTGTGCACAAAGAATGCGTTAGACTTGTCGTAAGTTAATCACCCCGCTCAAAAGTTTTCTCAAAATATGCTCTCGTAGTCCCCAGTTTAACACGCTATTTCTTTGTGTAGAGATTAGAAAAGTTGTTTTCCATGTTCTCAAAGGTTGTCCCTAGGTTTGTATGACCTGGTTTAAAAAAGACTTACGCCCATATTAGCAAACAAATGTTAAAGTAGGCTATTTTAAAAGTGTATTATGTTTTTCTCAAGAGGTTTTTTCCTTTTTCGTATATAAGGAAGATATAGGAAGATATTGTGCACTCCTACCCTGGCACAAATATAACCCGCACGTGTGCGATTCGGTTTATAAAAGGCATCGGAAACAGGGGACTACGAAATCATGTTTCGCCACTTTTGAGTGAGCTGAGTAAGTTGGAATATCGCTACTACCATTTCTCTTGGCTTAAAAACTTGGGAGTAAGAACCCTACCAGAGCCGATGTTTTTGAAACAGAAGATACACTTGGATTTCTATTCCTCGTCCACCGAGAGAAATAATCAATACTCCGCGATTTCAGTGATATACATGAGTTCTTGCTTGGTCCGCCGTAGTGCCAGTGAGGTGCCTGATGCAAGGATCTGCGCGCAAGAGGCAACACTACACCGACACCTCTAAAGCTAAAATGTACGCTTATTATACAGTCAAGGAGGTTATCTGCACGTGAAAAGAACACTTTTTCGCAACTGATGCGACCAACTTGTAGGGGCTCTTGGAACTAGAAGATACGTTCAACTCTTGTATAGAGCCCGATTTTCGATGAGTTACATAATAAGCTACAATTTGATTGAGAAAAGTTCAACTTTCTATGTTTTTAACTTCAGATTGTAAGCTCGTTAAGTTCAATTTCAACTAAAGCGCTCCATCCGCATGTACGAGTAGATAGTTTTGTTGGTTTTATGATGAGCGTAAAAACTCAATTTTAACTTTTAACGTGTCAGCGTATTTTGGTTTCTTGCACCGGGCGTCGCCGCGGCACTGAGACGGACCCTTAAGCCAAACATTTTACGACTTCTAGTTAGAGAATCAGCTACTTTTAACAGAAATCCTGTTTTGAAATAATTGTTGACGTGAGGAATATAACGCGAAGTGCTGCAGAGGCAGTGTACAGGCCAGATGGTACGCTCAGGTGACGTTGTTGTACGCTGCCGAGCGTACCGCAGAATTGTGTACGGTAAACAACACGCTGCCTGCGTCTCTCTCTGTCTCTCTAGCTCATGAAAATATCCACACTTTCATAAATGCTCGAATTCAGCTAACAAATGTGTGATTTAAACTTTATAATAGGACTAATTTCTTGTATTTGTTCTGAAACAGCGACCATTTTAATGTATGCTAAAATATCCACAAAAAAGATACACAAACATTATACAGCCTAAGTAGCCGGTATTTTCTTTGTAGTTTTTTCTAATAGTCAATTATTTCAAAAATTTCCAAAATACAACTCCCCTCATCCCCAAAAAAACTGAAATCTTACGCGGAAGGAGGTTTTTTCCTATCGAGGAAAAATTGTAGTCTGACATGTTTGTGATGGTTAAGAGTATGGCATTGCTTTGTCATCAAATGTTGATACCTTTCATGTATTGTTTTATATAACGTAATACTTTTAATACGTCAGCAAAGTTCACGCGTTAATGCCACTTTTTACACTAAATTTTTAACTTTTCACACTTTTTACCTGAAATTGAAAAAGCAACAGTGAAAGATTCTTCGTTGATTCCAAATATTGGTAGAGTTCGTTTGTCTGTGCAAATACGAGTATTATTGTATTAAAGTTTACTTTTGAAAACATTGCTATCAGGAAATACAAATACTTACAATGGGCTCTGACAAGCATGTATGTCGCTGCATAGGGGTCTTGAATACAAACAAATCTGTTTTAAACTTGAAAGAAGCACAAATGATCCAATAAAAATTTTAATAGTTTGTGAGGGTTTTAATAATCATGTTCTTATCTACACAATATAGTCAATATAGTTTTGTAAAAGTAATTCCTACGTTATAAGGCAAGAGTTGACTTTATTATTTGGTTTCTGTTGTACTATGAGAATGGAGTTTTCTAATATTCTGTACTTGAACTAATAATAGGCTAAATGGTGAAAGCATAATTATCATGAACTTGGCTTTCACAGCTAAGTTTAAAACACTGTGCACTTCCACGAAAATATCACATTAAAATTGACAATTGTATGAAACTGTATTTATCAGTATGTTTGGGGAGAGAAAATGTCTAACATTTGCGCCGTCATTTGAAACTCATCACAAAGCCAGCCAATGTCAGTTTCATTGGGAGTTATGAAAAACAACTGCGGACTTTCAATATTAAAAATCCATTGTGCACAATTAACTTCTGCAGAGTGTAGTTGTTTCTGTGTCATTCAATATTGAAACATACGTAGTCACGTGTGTAGTTTCTCCATTCAACAAACAGTATGTGGGGTAAAGGGCAGGACCAAACATATTTGGTCCTGGGTAAAGAGAGTAAGTAGTAAATTGCAATGCACACCCCCGTGAGCTCACAATTTTAGTTTAGTTTTATCATAAATCCAATTACAGTGTTATCAATTGGTTTAAAACTTGAAAGAAGCACAAATGGTCCGATAAAAACTTTTATTAGTTGTTTAGGCCTTTCGAGAACCGTGTTCCCATTTACAGACCACATCAATGAGAGCATAACGGCAAAAGTTACGTTTTTACATGTAAAATATAGGACAGTTTGACCGCTCTTAATTAATTAATTGTTTCTGTTGACGGACCTTCAGCACGCTTATACGAAGGAAGATCACACACATTTGATGTCACACCATTTGTGACTAAAGACCTCAACGTAAAAGTGTTGTCCAGAAATGTGTCATTATTAAAGATTTTCTTCTCAATACTCAAAGTATTTATTTCTTGAATTATTAGTTGTGTACGTTATTATCACTATTATAATTTGTAATATATCTGTCTTAAAGGCCGTGTGAGTTTTTATCACACAGCACAGTTTGAGAAATACCAAAGAGAAAGTTTAACAAATCCTGTAGGTCATACAATTACAATTAGGATACAGAATAATTTAACTCAGGTGAACTCGAAACGTACAATTATTTAGCCCCACTGGTTAGTAAATCCAAGTTCAAAGTGAACATAGCAGCGACAATGTTGTCAGTTTTTCTAGATGACCAGTTCTTGTAACAATTAGTCTTTGACACTCTTTGTAGCGTTGTTGTAACGAACCCAGCTGTACTATCTGCGTGGTTTATAGCATAGCGTGTGTTTGCAATGTTGTCGTACAGATACAAAACAAGCGTCTTTCAGCCATACGGAGCACAGACAATAGAAATCATTTACAGACGTGTATTTCTTCATTATAAAGAAAAGGCTCACCTAATCTCCAAATCCATGACCGGGCGCAGTTGTTATATTATCGTATGCGGTATGCCTTACTTCAGTGCAGAGAGCACGGCAGCACGCTCACACCCCGGACCACGTTATAGTGACCCTCCTCCCTCCAGGTATTTTATCACACCATTGCAGATAATTATATTTCCGGTCTTCAGCCTCAGTATCTCACCCACGATTACTATTTAGTGTTTTACCTTTGGGCTTTAGTATTTCATTACATATTTATTTCCTAGTGTCTTTCCTTCGGCCTCCGGAGTTTCACTACTTTATGACATATTTTTGTATTTTCCCTCTGCCTTCAACCTCGGTATTACATTTCTTAACTACAAGTTGTTTTTGTTCCCCTCGGTCCCCGGCCATGGTATTTCGTTCTATCATTACAGATCATTGTTACATACTTTGGTCGTTTAAACATTACCTTAAGAAAATACGTGCATTGTTCTTATGGGACATGTCCAAGTAGATAGCCAGTACAACTCTTTTTTCAAAACACGTAACCTGGATTCCTGGACTCGGAAAGACATATTTTACCTGGACGTCTGTTAAAAGCCTCCTGCACGGTACGTCTAAGCGTGTGTGAAGGCCTTTACTGTAGAAGTTTCAATTACAATATTTATGAGGAAGATCTCCTGTTTATGAAATGCAGAGATTAGAGGTCGGCTGATTATAGCCTACCTTCCTTATTGATCACACGCGAACATGCATCGCGTGAAGCACTGAGTGGATGTGGTATGATGCGTCAGTACGACACAACCGCTCAGACACCTGATTTGTTCCACGTATATAGGTTATGTTTTAATTTCTTAATAAATTATGTTTAATTTGTTTCAATACCTGGTTACTCGCAAACATGTCAATTTTAATTGAATGAGCTAACGTAATTGAGTGAATCCTACCACTTGACTATGGCAAACACGTTCTTCGTGTTTCTGTTTGTCAAAGACGATAGCGTTTGAACTGCTGGACGTGTCGCGTTCAAATGTAGGTTTGTTTATAAGCTTGAGGGAAAGGTACAGTGGCAGTTTCAGAGGGAGGAGGCCTCGGGGACCATGCCCCTCCTCCGAGCGGTCCCTTAATATATTGTTGTTCGTGTAAAAATTAAGGGGATTAAATCATTTACAAGCCAAATTTACATTCTTGTATTTATATTTATAGCTGTAATTTAAACTAACCAAACATATACCACGTACGAGATCAATTTTGATAAGCAGGCACAGTTTTGTCTAGTTTAAATACCATTATGCCAAAACTCTCAGCTGTTTTGATTGGCTAATCAAATTCCAAAAAGGTAGCAATTTTTAGTGTTTACTTGACACTGATATAGGTTTATTTCATTCATAACATTTGCATACGAAAATAATGCAATGCTTTTTTACTGTCTAAAACCAAACATTTTAACACTCATACCCCCCGTCAATGGGTACTTCCAGTCACACTTAGTCTAAATATTAATGGAAATATTACCAGTGATCCTGCATTGGTGTCTGACGAGTTTAATACATTTTTCCTTTCTATTGTTGATAATTTAAGCATTAAAACTAATAAACCTACAAATTTTGATTTGATGAATTATAGTAATGTTTTCAACCCTAAACATTCATTAAAGTCTTTAGACTTTAAATAAGTAAATATTTAGTCGCCCGCGTTGAAATACCGACTTCCATACCGTTCGCGGCGATCTTTCAAAAATTCAAAATTCTTTATTGTAAACGACAGTAATTGGATGCTATTGTATTACAATCGTCACATCAAAATACTCATTGCAATGTTCACATTCTTGTTTAAAACATAAGCATTTAGTTTTAGCTGAGTTTACATGCAAGTTGTTGCTATTTAAATATTTATAAAGACTAGACAACTGTGAATAGCAGTCAATTTCTAAGCTGCTTAGTACGTTATTTTTAAAAATCAGTGCAATATCATCGGCGTACATTTTCAAGCTTAAATTTGGAAAGGTGTCTGTAAGATTGTTAATATAAAGTATATCTCTTGACTCCCGCTAACGCCCGCGTTGAAATCTATACTTTGATACCGTTCAATGCGATTTTTGGACTCCCACTAGCGTCCGCGTCAAAATCCCCATACCTAAGACAAATTACTCGACCAAATTTCGAGTTTTATCGATCAGGTCGAGACGAGTTTTAGTATTGGTAAACACTCGAACTCGCACTCGATAATCGAGTACTTGCACACTTCTATTAAAGAGGCAAAGTTAGGACTACAAAGTCCTCTCTACCACTCCACCTCGGCCTTTAGCTAGCGTCACCGTATAGTCACATTACAAAAATTAACTGTAAGTAGTGACTACTGGGATCGAACCCCTGCTACCGGAGTGATGAGTTCCAGAGTTGTGCACAATATAATTCCGCTCTGGATCTGCTAAAACTCTCAAAGTTGCAGTTCTAATCATTTGGATGATATTTTGGTTTTCACTATTTTCAAATAAAATGCAGTTTTTTATTATTATCAACAAAACTATCATCAAAATTAGAACTGCTACTGTGAGTTTTCAATAGTTATATAATATTACTAGCCTTTGGCCAGCTGGGGGCTTCGCCCGGTCGCCCCCAGACCCCCGCTTCCGCCTGCGACCTCAGTTCGTTCGCTTCGCTCACGGTTCTGCTACGGCCTCTCGGTTTATGCATTCGCTCGCTAATGACTATACTTTTCAGCTAGGCATTTCCTTTTCAAACTCTATCACCCTCCGCTGCAGTGCAGGCGTAATTATAGCGTTTGGTTTTATACATTTTGTCTTCATGGTTTGTACCAGTTTCACCTATCAGAACAACACGCTCTTCGTCAGGATCTTTAACCTTTCAAAGGATCGCGACGTACAGCGTACGTCCGCCGAGATCGCTTTGAGAATGGAATACGATGCAGTATAAGAGATGGTTGAAACCGTCTCTGATATGCGAGGACTACGCAACACTAACGGCGCCTAGCAGAGAAGAGCGAAACTACCACTCCCTCCCCCCTCCTCGGCAACTCAAGTGTGAGTTTCACCGCTCACGACAAACAGCCCGGTGGTTTAGTGGTTATAGTGTCGGACAGCTGGCCCCTGTCCGTCACAGCGTGGGTTCGAATCCCACCCGGGTGCGCATGCATCTGGTACGGTGCAATGCTAGTTGATCACGCTGCGTGGGGCCAACACCCGCTGAGGATCACTGAAGAGAAAATGGCTCATCAAATCCAGTGAGGCGGAGAGTGCACTTTTGAGTTTAGGGAGGCGCTAAATCCCCGCGCTTAGAGGTGTGGTTCAATGACTGGTAATGCACCGTACCAGAGAGGTGTTTTGCTGAAATTTTGCTTACAGGGGACTGGGGAAGAAATTTTTCTAATTTTTATATAATTTTTCAGCTAGGCATTTCCTTTTCAAACTCTATCACCCTCCGCTGCAGTGCAGGCGTAATTATAGCGTTTGGTTTTATACATTTTGTCTTCATGGTTTGTACCAGTTTCACCTATCAGAACAACACGCTTCGCCAGATCTAATCATGTCACTAAACAGGTAATTTCTGATCTTCCCGTAGAGGCAATTGCAAGGTTCATCTTGACATCTTTGACAGTAATAATAATAATAATATATTTGCTGAAGACAATACAAAATACGTGTAGCAAAAAAACACAAATTACAATACAATGAAATTAAACATTCACACTCACTCACACACGCACTCATTCCACATTCAGAGTTAACAGCAGACCTGGCTTTTGGGAGAGGAGGAATTAAAATATGATTTTTTTAACAGTCATATTTTGCAGGAGAGCAGGGTTGTAAGGCACTACCTACGTATAATTGATGATTATAGATTTGTTTCTATACTTGATTCAAGTGATGTTTGTTGAATCACGCTTGTAATAAACAAATCCATGCTGATCCCCCAAAGTTATATCTGAATTTGAATTCGGGAAATACTTGAAAATTTTTTTTGTTCAGATCAACTTAAGGTGTAGTCGCATTTTCCTCGTTGAAGATAAAAAAGTGTTAAATACAAAAGTTGTAGATAAATTAATTCAACAAGGACGTTTTTTCGTCAAATATAAGATCCGACCACCTGTTTAGGCTCTACGGTCAAAATAGTACACCTCTACATACCCGATTTCGCTATTTTTAAACCCCCCCAAATTTGAAATTAGATTTTGAATTTTCCAGTTGGTTGCAGGCCAAGACCAACCAACATGCCAAATTTCAAGTTTCTATCTCATCTGGAAGTACCCAAACATTTATTATGTCAGTGAGTCAGTGATCACGCTACCGAGCTCGAGCCTTATAGTACAGAGATATAATATAATGCTAAATACAAAGTTGTAGATAATTTAATTTCAAAGAACAATTTTTCGTCAAATTTAAGACCTGACCACTTGTTTAGGCTCCTACGGTCAATAATACACCTCTACATACCCGATTGCTATTTTAAACCCCAAACGGGCCCCCACATTAGAAATTCTGATTTTTTGGAATTTTCCTTGTAGACAATTTAATTTCACAGAACAATTTTTCAAAATTTAAGATCTGACCACTTGTTTAGGCTCTACGGTCAAAACAGTACACCTCTTCATACCTGATTTCGCTATTTTAAACCCCAAAACGGGCCCCCCAATTTGAAATTCTGATTTTTTTGGAATTTTCCAGTAGGTTACAGGCCAATACTAACCTACATGCCAAATTTCAAGTTTCTATCTCATCTAAACATTTATGTCAGTGAGTGAGTGAGTGAGTCAGTCAGTCAGTGATCGCGCCGTTGGAGCTTCGAGATTCGGAGCTTTATAGTATAGAGATAATAGAAGGTTAAAAGTTAATGAACAACACAATTATATTTTAAGAACGACATAATTATTATGTATGTACAGATTTAACTTAAACAGCTAGAATAGTGCTACACAATTTGTATATTTCTTCGAAAGTGGATATAAATGGCAAAGGTAAAAAACTTTTAAACAAATTTAAATAATATTATATATACAGAATAAAAATACATGTTAATATGGCTATGCTATGATAAAGCCCAAGTTAATTTATCTATTTATAAAGACCTAAATTACTATACATATAAGCTTGCTTTTAAAACAAGGCTTACTTAGAACAAGTATATTATTTGTGGTTCATCTGAATCAAACTAGGGTTGACACACTTTCTTCATTAGACCACTAAGGCTTTCAAAATGGTCTTAACCTTTTGACATGTGTGTAATATTAAAGAACCCAATCTCCTTTTGTTTACTAAATTAATTTTTGTTTAAGTTAAGTTGTTAGTGTAATATAACAGTTATAAATATAATTAGTGAGTATTGTTTTACATGTAGGCTAAAGGGGTTTCAAACCTCATATAGATTATTTTAAGGGTTTGTTCCTAGTGTCACCAGAAAATCATATTTTCATAACACTTTTGTTAAGATATCAGCCACTATTTCTCATCGCCATTCAAAAGTTCACCATTTTGCTTTTTTTTCAACAACTCTAGATTATTTTCTTGTTTGTACTTTGCTAGTGAAAAGATTCATGCAAAATTTCAAGTTCCTTTTCAAATAGTCTTTTTCAATGTTTTTCCTAAATCACAGACTTTTGAAAGCAGATATCACAAAAACTACCTATACAAGATATTGGAAAAATGTTAATATAAGACTTGTAGAAAATTTAATCAGCTTTCATTTAGTAAATTATGTTTACCAATACAACGCATAGTTTTCGAGATATAAAAAAACCAAAAAATAGGCCTACGGGCAGGGACTTTTGATATGTTCACCTCCTAACTAGTCTAAACAAAGTCAAAAATTGTGTTCCTTACATTTCCCTCTGTACCTTTCATTGAGCATTTGTTGCCTGGACTATGAGCAACTCTCTGAATGAAATCACCTATCGAACTTTTGCATGTATCTACCTAATCTAGTTGCAACTTGCTTTGTGATGAAAGTGTTTCAGACCTTTACTAACACTAACATTTACTTTTCTGCATTGTTCTTTTGAGGGATTCATTAAGTTTCATAACTGTCAATGAGATTTTTAATACTGCTTGATTATTTATTTCATTTTCTATTTTGTTTGTAGATTAGCCCTCTCCTTTTCCCTGTATAACAAAAATTCCTAATTTTCAAGAATATCTCTATGTTGGACACTTGTTTAATGTCACCCATCAATATAAAAGAAATTAAGAACATCTTTTATAAAATGACGGCCAACAAGTTTTTTTTTCTGCATTTTAAATTGAACGAATAGTCCAAATTTAATGAAGTTTTATTTTACTTTTTCCTTTATGATATAATATTCCTTTAAAACTTGAAAGAAAAGATAAGGGAAAAGATGAGGCCAAAGGCCGAAGCGAGACTGTGAGGGTAGAGAAGACAGGTTGAATTTTATGAATGCTTTATGGGGCTATGTAAATCAGAGGCTAAAGGTTTTTTATAATTAATAATAATAGAACTATTTTTTCTCTACTTCATTATTATTTAAAAAGATAAAATAGTTGCCAAATATAAAAACATCAAACTTTGACTAAAAAAATTACGGTACCTTTTTGATCTGTTCCTTTGTTTTATACAATTTCCACTTCTTTGGCTGGAGTTTCATGAAATTCATCCTGAGTTTTACAATAGGGAAAGTGAGAGTTCTAGGCTTAAGAGTTTGGTAAAATAAAATATAAATGTTGATCATTTTATGATTAGCAAACCCAGTTTCACTTGAATATTTTACTGTTAATGAAATCAAGTACTGTAAGTACAAACCAAAGTAAAATTATGAAAACAAAATATTGTATTGACACAGTGCAAATGTATTGAGTCCAGTAGTGTCAAGCCCAAATGTGACTGGGAGAGGGTTAAAGAATGTGTTATAGAAGCATATTTTTTATCCATATCATAAAAACCGTTGGTACTAGTCACTTAATACTATACATTCTTCAGAAGAAGATTTTTCTGTTGGGGTATTTTTTGAAACAAATGATGTTAAAGTGATAGGTGTGATGCGTTTTTTTACATTATTTTTGTTTGAAACTGTAGAGCTAGATTTAATTATGTCAGGCTGCTTCTCATTATTTACTTTTTTGTTATTTGATACTACTTTATCTTTGGATTGTTTGTTTTTATCATTTGATGAAAGTGCTTTTGCTTCAGTGGGGGTTGATTTTGAGGCTGTTTGCATGAAATTCATTAAGGAAGATCGTTTTTCGGTAGCTGTTGACAAGGAGGTACTGAGACTAGTAGCGGAACTCTCTTTTTTCCTCCTTGAGTAGATTTGTTGCTTGTTTGCTTAAGGGATGAAGAGGATGGTGTCGCAGACGTATTTGTTGGCTTCACACAAGCTTTAGAAGACGTCGATGAAACTGGAGAAGTTTGACCATCGTTAGAAGAAGCTGATGATGACGGCAATTCCCTAAAATATTATTCTAAATATATTATTTGAATAATTGGAAGTTGAAGGGATGTTATACTTATAAATAAAAATGAATACAACACAGAAAAACACAAAATATTTCTATATGCCTATAAACGAAAGTCTACAAATCCTCCACTACTCCCAAAAATCAAGTTTTCTCAACTCCATAGAAGAATTCGAAATATACAAATCCTTTAAAAATAATCATCCACTTTTAAACGAAAAATTACAATACAAATCACACCATCTCTTTAACCACCTTATCAATAGTTCAAGACAACCAGTATCAGCTGATCATCTGTTATCAGTCCAGCCAGGAGGAAGTGGGGAGGAAAGACGAGATGCAAGCCTCAGTGTAGTCTTCGCATGCGTGCGGGGAGTTTGTTCGTGAGCCGCTCAATGTTTTGTATTTATTGTATTTGTTTTAATTTATTTCGTTTATTCGTCGCTCGTGTGTCATGTACTTTGTGTGGAAGTTTTAATGTGAAGACGGCCAACTGGCGGATGAAGAAATGATTATGGCCTAATTAGGTTGAAACGCTGGCCGTCCTTCGACAAAAAGAGGATAGTGACAAAGGTAATACCCATTAATTGTTGAATACTATCCTGGGGCTAATATGAATGATATAAAATATTTCTATTACAAAATATTTTACCAAGGGTGTTTTTTCTGTCTCATATTCATTTTATGTATTCTCAATATAATATTTCTAAACAACAAACTTTGCCAGTAATGATTATTTAGTCTAGACCATTAAAGGTACTTTTCAATTTACATTACACTTTTTTTTACTGTTATATCATTACGCCCCATGTTTAGAAAATATTGTGTTGGGCTGCTGAAGTGAAAAGTGCAATCAGACTTAGTAGTTAACTCGATGAAACATTCAAAATTTACAATTGTTATACGCTGTGCTAAAATAAAGTTAGACTAGCCAAGTGGGTTTAAAAAATTTGATAACTTTCTAATCCAAGCAAGCTTGAATGATAGCTCTGTTAGCATGATAATCAGCTACGACAAATGCAATGCAGATCTGTGAATATTCATGAATCATGGCCGAGGGTAGAATCAGAATATTACCTGAGGAGTTTGAGGCGTTCGTCAGAAGTTAGCACTTTAGTGAACTTGGTGATGTTGGCTTTAGGGGTGGCTGGAGTGGGTGGTTCCACTGTCTTGACCAATAGGTCAGCAAGTCCGTATGCTGCTCTCACTTCGTCTTTCACGTACCTACGAAATAACCCAAACAGGTATACACTTTTATTAAAGAAACACTCAGGAGTACTAATTTAAAAACAGTTTCAACAGAGTTGTTCCTAAATGTTTGGACAAAATGTGCAGACTGATGGTTTAAAATGTCTAGAAACTAAATGTATTGCCGTTCGGTCAATTAACTGCCTATAATATGTATACTTAAGTCTATAAATCAATATTTTTGGAGACAAAACTCAACTATAAAGCAATGCAACTTTTAACACAATTATTTTGATGGACACTTTGCAATTTGCATAAACATATGCGTAATTTTGATGTTTTAACATGTCGATCGCAGTGTAAGTCTTCAATTGTTAGGCAATGTTTTGTTTGGTTATCTAACCAAAAAAACTTACCAGCAATGACGATCAAAGTTTGGAGTTTTCTCCCAAGAAGCCATCTCTCTTATTTTGTCTGCCAAGCACTTTTTAGATGGTCGTTTTATTTTATCCTTTTCTTCATCCAGCAGCTCGTTAAGTAATCGTGACAATTTTTTACGACTGCCATGAATCTTTTTAATTATGTCAGGTATCACTGCAAAATTAGTTTGTCAATCAATACAAGTTTCACATTTATGAAAAAGAAAAAAAAAATCATGCAAGATTGAAATTGTAGTTTTGTTAGTGTAATGACTTGTAAGGAACTCAAGTGTGAATTGAACAGCCATATAACTTTTGTATAATAAAACAAAGTTTAAAATAGTTTGTTTTTCAATCAATTTAAGTATTTAAAAAAGTAAATTTGGTTTGTGAGAAATAAAAGAGTTAGATCAGACGTACACAGTACACACTGACACAATGTGCCTTTTATTAGCCTTGCTCGGACCTGTTTTTCACACTTTAAGCATATTACTAAAGAAATTTGAAGAACAAATATGGGGATCAAACCAGGACTCGAACCCGTGTCTCTCACTAGCCGGGTGATTATGCTGACCACTACACCATCCGGCCCACCTATTTATGCGTTCAAATTTAGGGAAGTACTTAAATCTGAATTTTTATCCGAAACATGTGACTGTCAATAGGGACTTTAAATCAACAATTACAATATTTATTTATAAATAAATAAATTAACAAGCTGGACATATTAATCACAGAATTTAAATATATTGTCAAGTGACTTATTATAGATCTTAATTAGTATAAACGCTAAATAGCTCATTTATTTTACTTAAAGCTTAATAATTTTGATTATTTAAAAAAAACTTCGTTATTGCATTAGGTTAGTTTATTTTTATTACTAAAAAACAATTATTATAATTTTATTCCATTCATTTTAAATACTTTATAACATGGGCTTTGACTAACAAATATATGAGCAAATCTAAAATTAATAGTGTTGTTAGGAAAGACTCACTTGATTCAATGACGAACTTGCGTTTAGCTCCTGCTCTGGAGTCTTTAGTCTCTGAGCCGCCAAGTGTTTGATCAGACGGATCGTTTGTTGTTGATGGGGAAGAAGAGGGAGGGGCCGTTACTGTCACTGGGAGAGAGCCTTCCCAAACAGCTCTTCTGCTCAAGAACAAATCAGCTATGTGACTGCCAACTGAAATTTTAAATGAAACCGTGGTTATTTACGTTTCTTAAGATTAGGCATTTTTATTTTTCCAAAGTAAGATGGATTTGAGAGTGGCTACATTAATAGATAGTGTTCACAATTATCTGGACTTGAAACATAAACAATACAGAGGTTGTTTAATCAGCCTTGCTTAGTCTCCATTTAGGCTGTTCTGTGCAACAGAAAACGATTCCAACTTACTAAATGATGTTTCCATTGAAACATTTCTGTTTTGTAAATAAGCATACACAGTAGACTCCCGTAAGTTCGGCTACCTTGGAACTGGACTCTAGATCGAATTTAAAAGTGGACTAAGTAACCGATGCCTATCTAAGTATATACAGTTATACACTAGTACACAACAGTAAAAAACTCAAGTGAAACAAAAATCACTGACTGTAGGCCTACTGTAAGAATGAGCGCCATTCGACTGCACAGTATGAATGTACGACGTACTTGTGCTTAGAAATCTGTTTATAATCAACTGTTTGATTAATTATGAATTGTTGCTTTTGTTTGTTTATGTTTTTGATTTAGTCATGGAAATGTTTTGGGTTTGTTAAGTTGTGTGTTAATTAAATTAAATTTTTGAAATTAAAGGCTTTTTAACTACAAGCTATTTGGCAGTAACAAAGATGTCAGCTGCAAGATTTTCAGATCTGATAAAGCAGTACAATGGAGTTGGGGATTTTTCCGAGTGGCTGAAAAATTTGGAGTTGGTTTGCAAACTGCAGAAAGTGAAAGATTTGGAGACTGTTCTTCCTTTGGTTTTGTGTGATGGAGCTTTTGCGGTTTACGATGGACTAACCGAGGAAGTCAAAAGGAATTACTCAGCATTTACTCAAGCTCTACTCTAAGCATTTTCTGCAAATAGTTCTGTATGCGTGTGAGCAGTTCATATCAAGGTGTTTGCTACCTGGTGAGTCGGTGGATGTTTATGCTTCTCAACTAAAAGGTTGGCTAAAACTAGTGGATCCGTTTGGTCAAATGAATGGATCAAAATGCAATGGTTCATGGACTGCCCTATGTTCCCATCCAGGCTTATCTCAAAAGTGGTAGAGAGCAAGGAGTTTGGTGTGTGGAAGTGAAATTAACATTGAGCACTGGCAAACCTAAATTGGAAGAGTTAAGATTAAGAAAAGAACCAAAGAAAGTGTTTAATTTGTAAAGGAAGGTCATGTGGCGCCTTCTTGTCCGTATTGAAGGTTGTTTGGACATTACCTGTTTTTGTGGAGAAACAGGTCATTATGCTTCTAAGTGTCCAAAAGCCTCAAAAAACAAATAGGGATGGCCACTGTTTGTTGCTAGGTGGTTATCCGAGCTGGTCAGCGCAATTGACTACGTTGAAGACAAGTGTATTCAAATTCAAATTCTTTTATTCTGTAGATTGACATTTAAAATAATTGTATTACAGATGTCACTTAACCTATAATTTTACATATTTTGTTTGACATTGTGGCTTACAGCTAAATAAAACAGTTTAACTAAAAACAAAATGTAACACACATTTCTTTCTGCCTAAAGTTCTTCTTTTATAAATAATATATTATTGCACGCTATTTACAATGTTTACTTTGTGACAAAACTCATCAACAGAGTATCATGCTCTTTCTAAAAGATATTCTTTAATTAAAATTTTGAATTTGTTTGGCTATTTTCAAATCTAATACTTGGTAATTTATTAAATAATTTTGGTCCTAGGTTTTGGGTAAAGGGCAGTAAGTTGTAATCTAGAGTCTGCCTGTGCTGTTCTCGGCTCTTGTATTATATTCGTGAACTTCATTTCCGGTTTGATAGTCATATTTAAATTTGTAATACATAAGGAGTTCATAAATCAGGAAAACAGTTTGTTGCATTGTTGGACACGGGCTGTACTAGGTCAATTGTATCTCCAAGTTTGGCTAGGCACGGAGGAGAGCTGAGGAATGCAAACCAGAGAATTGTGATGATGAATGTAGAGTCTGTGACAAGTAACTCAGCAAGTACTGTGCAAGTGTCGATCGGTAGGAATCAATTCGAGTTGGATTGTTTGGTTGCAGAGGTTTTGTTGCCTTCATAACATGCTTCTGGGTATGGATGCAGTGTCGGCGATGGGAGGAGTCACCATTGGAGGAAATGGCGACATCATGTTTGGGATTTGTCAGGATACTGGCTTGGGTGCAGTAGCTGAAACTGAACATATTGAAATACAAGATTGTGATTTCAAAGCTAAGTTTGCAGATGAAAAGTGGACGGTTGAATGGAATTGGTTGAGCTCGGATAAAGTACCAATGTTACAGAACCAAGTTTTACTCTACAAAGTACAGGATGATTCTCAGCAAGCTTTTCAAACTGAGGTACAAGAATGGATTACAAATGGATGGCTGAAAGAGTACAACGAAGAATTTGATGGAGTTATACCTTTGATGGCAGTTATCCAACATAACAAAGATAAAGTGCGTCCAGTTTTAGACTATAGAGAGCTAAACCAATATGTTTCAAGTCACACTGCAAATAGTGAGGTTTGTGGAGAAAAATTAAGATTGTGGAGGAAAATGGGAGATCATGAGATCGATCTACGTAAAGCGTATTCCAGATTCATGTCACCCCTCATTTGTGGAAGTTTCAAGTAGTTCGTTTTAAAGAAAAGAACTATTGTTTGACACGCCTTGGTTTTGGATTAAGTGTTGCTCCAAAAATCATGTGTAGTATTGTGAACAAAGTGCTATCAATGGAAGTCTTATTTCTGAATGTGATCTGAGTGTTCAAATTGAGCTTATCAGGTCAAATTACAACAAAGCCGACTGTCTAACGAGAGTCTAAACAATGCAAGTGCACCTTTGGTAGATGAAAATGAAGACATAGCCTTGGTAGTGAGGTTAAAAATGTACTAGATCAGCAAAAGCTAATAACAGAAGTGCACCTTGAACATCATTTTGGAGTGAATCGAACTCTCTTTACAGTAAGTCGACGTTATCCTGGTGAGCAGTTTAGGAAGCAAGATGTGGAAAAAGTTGTTAAATCGTGTAAAGAATGTTTGTCATAGATCCGCCAAATCACCAAATGGGAGGCAGGCCATTTAGACTGTGAAGATACATGGCAGGTTTGTAGTTGACGAATTCATTATGGAACGGGTAAGTACTTGACAATCATAGACTGTGGACCAAGTAGGTTTTGCATATGGCGAAAATTATGAGCAAAACAGGAGAGAATGTCTCAAAGTGTTGCAAGAGATCTGACTTTGCTGAACATCTGACTTTGCTGAACGAGGACCCCAAGAGAATTACTTATGACACAGTACAACATTGCATTGTGAAATAATTCAGCGGCTGTGTAAAGAGGAATGTAAGACGTTATTTAAGTGTATAAATAGACCAAGTGGAAATGGAACAGTAGAGCGAACCATAGAACAGTCAGGAGAGGATGGCAGGAGAGTAAAGAACAATCCAAGAAATAGTGTACTGGTACAACTTGTTCCTCTAACCGAAACTGAAGGTAACAGTTCACCAAATACCCAGTTGTTTTCAAAATGGAGGTGCAAAGGCGAAATGCATCAAAGAGGATGAGTTCAAAGACAATCAATTCAAAACCGGGAAAGTGTGTATGTCAAACCCAACAAACCCTAGGTGCACAAGATGGCAAGAAGGTTGTGACAAAACAGTATCACCAACTAGTGTCAAGTAAATGGAATAAAGCAACACATATAGCTGATAGAAGAGTGCAACCTATGAAAACTATGAATGGTGTTGACACCTCATCGGGCGAGGCTTAGAAATCATTCATAATCAGCTGTTTGATTAATTATGAATTGTTGTTTTCGCTTGTTTATTTTTTGATTCAGTCATGGAAATGTTTTGGGTTTGTTAAGTTGTGTGTTAATTAAATTAAATTTTTAAAATTAAATGCTTTTTAACTACAGTAATAATGAACTAAACAAGAACACTAACAAGCTGAGACTTGCTGTCTGTTTATGCCCCGCTCATGCTCAGAGAGCCGACTGGACCAATTGGAGACCAACTAACAGAGGCTGAACTTACGAAGGTCTACTGTACATCTAACGTTGAGGGTCTACAGTACATCTAATGTTACTTATAAATGTCTTAAAAGGTTTGAACAACACAGCTGAATTTTGTTCATTGGTAATGGTCTGCAACTAGCAAGTCAACCTGTTCCTACCTACATGTTTATTACTGTGACACCACAAACTGTCACAGGTAAGTACGTCTTGTTTATTAAATGTTATTTGGAAACTCTGTATACAAAATTATAATAATAATAACAATATATTTGCTATAGACAATACAAAATATTGCGTAGCAAAACACAAAAACAAATTACAATACAATGAAATTAAACATTCACACTCACTCGCACTTACATTATAGTTGGTAGTTTAAACTGTACATTCTATCAAACCAAATGTGATTTGAAAATTGAGTTCACAAAAGGACTGACTATCGTATTATTAAAATAAACAAAAGAAAGCGGTAACACATCCTGACATTATTTTTATTTGCACACAATCGGGGGGATACCGATAAGTATATCCTGGTGCATTAGGATCGATAAAATAGACTCAAGATGACTAATTTGAGGTCCAGATCGGTTATTGACGTGTTTGGCTGAGCCAAACTCTTTAAAACCACTCACTCTCAGAAAACACATTTAACGCTCAACAATGTATTCATTTCATTCAAAATACTGTATTTTCAAAATTAATGTACAATCATATTTACATTAAAAAAAGGTTTCTAATTTTAATAAAATTCCTCCACGAATGAACACTCTTATGCTTTTGTCCGCCATCGTAATCACATACAGTAACACAAGTTATCACAATACAGATATCATTTCACTAATCAGCTGCAGGTGACTCACTGTTGTTTACATTTGTGACAGCGCTAAGGAAGGGTGATCACTGCGCGCAGTAGATAGCCTGACATTATCGATCCACCCTGCTCCAGTCTGCCGGTGTATCCTGACAACCCCAGCATCGATTCGCAAACTCAGAACTCAGTTTTCGCGCTTCATGTAGTTCCGTATTGTCAATCGGACGTTAGTGCACTATATTGTCATTAATATTGTAATTTATATATACTCAAGTGTGTAATTTTCCTAAAACTGTTTTGTTCATTAATGTCAACACATAATAGAATCGGAATATATAACCTATGAACAATTTTGATTGACCAAACGAAACAAACTTCTCATCTCAGTAAAAATATTGGTTGATCGCTTTATTATTCAAATATACAGACCCGTAGAAGCATCCGACTCAGAATTGCAGAACCAAACACAACCAATCAGGCGGGGCTTTAGTTTCTCCTGTTTTTCATTTCTTTCCGCTTCAAATTCCATTTGTAAAAACTTCAGCTTGGCTTTCATGGCTTCAGGAGACTGAAAACACAATAAAAAAAAGGTCATTGACAACTTATTAGCCAAGACTGATCAAGCCGTCTACGCAGAAAATGTGGATGTTCTTAAAATAACCGGTACAGTAATATTTTCATCACTGGTATCAGGCAAGTTTAGCCTGTAAAGTAAGAGAGAAGGAAACACAATTTTTGATTAAAGAAAACAATTTACGTAGTCTTTGAAAAATTGTTGTTTTTAAGACGGGATAAGCTTAACCTAATCACGTCAAGAAATAAATTATTCCTTTCATAATAAAATTAGGCCAGTTACAAATTTTTTCTGGTTATCGGTTTTCTAGCTGTTTTGATCATCGGTTATTAGTTCCACCGGTTCTCTCAGTTCTTTCTTCTTTGCTTAATAAAACTGATTTATATTCGCTAAGTTATATTTGGTTCAGTTTTCAACCAAAGTGTTCCCAGTCAACAGCAACAGTGTTACCTTATAAGTTATTACAAGGTAAACTCAAAATAAAGATCAAAATCAAGATTTACGTAGGTCTACCAGTATATTAAACTAGTAAGTTGTTAATTAATATTAAGTTTACAATAATTAGTTAACTGTTGATTATTCCTTATTCCGCCCTATCACATGACACAAAAACGCTTGTTCAACATTGTTAAAATTAAAATTGTGTATAATTAAAATCAACAGTTTACACTCACCGTTTTGCTCCAAATGTTTTGTAGTAACTGAAGTACAAAGTGCTTCTGTGGAATTCAGCAGTTAAGAGGCTGCCGAATAGAGCCTGAGCAGCCCCTATCCGGGATAGGGAATTTAACTTAAGAAAATTTGCAAACGATGTTTTAAGTAGTTAATAACGTACCAAAATGTGAAAAGTGTTCCAATAGAAGCATTGCCATTAATGCTGCAGCATATGAAAGCAAAAACGTAAAACTTCCTTGCCAAACAAAATATTAACTACGAATTTTCAAGGTCTATGTTCTTCTGGGAAAATCAAGATTTAATAATTTATTGTTTGACGAAAGTACAAGTTTTAATGTTTATATGCAGTAGCTTCAATAGCTATTTCTAAGTTCTAATGAAACAGATTTTTGATTTAAGTACGTTAACCGGTTAAAAACATCGTTTGTAGTTTTTACTCCGTGTTATAAGCGGTGCCCAGAGTGGGTCCTACGGCTGCTCTATCCAGGGCCTCTATAGGCTGTTGTGAAAGAAACTGAAAAAATCCCCTTAAAAATGTTTATGGTCTTACTTTGCCGAGAGAAAATTCTTTTAATTACTAATCAGTCTCAATTATAGAAGAAGGGTTGATACAATTACTTACAGTATCATCAAAATCATCGTCGTCTCCTTCTCCATCACTGAGGTAACCGTGAGGCACAAACATGTCGTTGTCTTCCTCGTACTGCTCGTCTTGAGACTCCTCGTCCTCCGAACCTCGCAAACTCTCACCATCTTCCGGCTCCTCCCACTCATCATCAGAGTCTATTTCATATTCCAGCATTGTCTGAAACCACACCATAAATGCATTTTCATGTTACACTCTATGAATCCTAAAAATTCACAAAACACCATCCAAATTAGTAAAGTTATAACTATATTTTTTCCTGAACAGCCTATTTGGATTAACCAAATTTTCTGACTACCGGTGTTCAGAATTTTTGTTAATTATGTGTAAATAAATTCTTTTAGAAAAAACCAAAAATAACTTAATACAGTAGAGTTGGTTATCCGACATTCCGAGTTATCCGACCTACTGGGTCAATTTACTATCGGTCATTTATCATGAGTTTTCGCAGAAGGCTGCTACCAAACACACCCGTTTCAATGTTTCATCACACCCGACGCATTTAGCAGATTCCTGCACGATGCAGCCCCTTTCCTACCCAACTGTACATCGCTTGTATTCAAGGCTAGGTGACAGGTGGTGACCGCACTTTCCTATCTGACAGTAACGCATTGTTTTAGCACGCTATATGTATTTTAAAAAAGTTTATGTGTAAATAAAATTACTTTAACACATTTTCAACGCCGTTTTACCGAATTCGTGTTATCCGACCGTTATCCCACTGTCGGTTTAGGTCGGATAATCGAGACTCTACTGTAATAAAATCAAAACTAAAAACTTTTGTAAGTTTTATTTAAGAAAAAGTTTTTACTCTATATTTAATTGTTGACTTGTTGACACACTTTAAATCTTGCCGAAGCTTATACAAAACTTCACCCCCATTTAATAAGGGGTATGTTCAGTCAATGTTAAACTGTAGAATACGTTTACATTGAACATTTGGCTGTAGGTTGATGGTTGGATTTGATATAAGCCACACATTTAAATATGGACAGAGAAGGCACAGGTTAAAAGGTTATATTCTCTAACTGTTTCTTCATAGGCAGCTATTTTGTGTCGAAATGTCACTCATATGTCTTTATGGCTTTGTCTGTGTGTATGTATGTCTGAGTGTCCAGTTCAGTGTTCAGGAAAACAAATTTCCCTTATAATTCCCCGATTTTCCGAAAATTTTGCCAATTTCCAGTTTTGGGGTACACAGGTGGCCAATGAAGTAGCTTGGTAAAATTCACGATATTTCCGTTTTTCCCCGCAATATACACATTTTCCGGTGCACTTCCACTGTTGCAGAGAACCGACACGTTTCCACAGTCTGCACCAATCCTCGCGAAGTCCGAGACCTTTCCAATCAGGGTTTTACGCCTGCGGTATCGCTTTGAGAGCCGTTAGACCGGTTTGTCCCGATCGCTTTTACGCCAGCCGCGTATCGTCCGACGCTTTTAAACCCCACGATACATTCCGAGAGCCGCTTATTACCTGGCACACTTTCCTCGGCCGTTTTTACCGGATACGTTATGGGGATGTCCAAGACTTGGCGGTACGATCCGATCGCTCATTTTCGCCCACGATACGAGCGAATCGCATCGACGCTTTTTACCCCACGGCACGCTCCGACGCCATTTTACCCCCACGGTACGCTTCGACGCCTTTTAAACCCCACTATACTTTCAGAGACCCGTCTATTACCCGCAACACTTTCCGATCGCGCCCTTATAAGCTCGCGATACGTCTCGAGAGATGTTTCAGATCCACAGTACGCTTTAAGAGGCGCTTGATATCTGCATGACGCTATGATCGCTTTTAGGCTCACGATATTTTCCGAGAGGCATGTCAGATCCACAGTATAATGCTACTACCGCATACGCTTTTGACGGTCGTTTATACCAAGGTATGCTGAGGATCTAATTATGCCCCGATACGATATAGGGCCGATTTTTCCCGTTATAGCCAGAATTCACGATATTTCCGGTACTTATTATTCCCCAAGATATTCCCGAATTCCCGGTCTGTGGCCACCCTGGGTACAATAAAATTAGGCTTCAAAAATCCCCACTGTCGCTATTGTCTGCGACAAAATCTTAACTTGTTGGCATCCAAGACCTAATCATGATTTTTGTCATTGTTTCCAACAATCCAGCCTCGGCGACGAAACCACAACCTATACTACCGTTGGCTGCGGTCCCTATGTTTGTTTTTGCGCAAAGTGTCATGATTCCCATAAGTGTCTGTGACAAAATCATGATTTTCAAAAACTGCCTTCTCAACATTTCTCGGTTTAAGGACAAAATACCCAATGTTTCCTCTATACAGAAAATTCCCACATAATTCCAGGTTTTCCTGTATGCTAGACACCCTAATCTTACATCCACAACACTTTTTCTGAACTGTAAAACCTACCTGCACCCAAGGAGTAAATAAAGTTCTTATATGGAAACTATAAACATACACTTACACTTCCTAACACAAAATGGTTTCAAAAAACTATATATTACTTCAATGCCTCTACAGTACCTCCCATCTAAATACTAAACCAAACTCTGTTGAGGTTTTTAAGATCTGTTATGTTTATAAACGTGTTTCAACAAGCCTTAAATACGTATTTGTTCATTTTAGTTTTGGTAAACAATTGAACGAGTCACTATCATGGATAACAAAAATTAAACTCTCTCAAGGTCTGATTGTAAAAGCCTAATATTAAAAGAATTTAATGAGTTGGAAATTTAATGTACCTTGTCTTGGTTGAAGGGTAATCTAGGTCGAATAAACTTGCTCTTTTTTCGCCAGGTCCCCCAGTATGGAGGCCGCCTGTTTTCATGAAACTGCAGAAGTTTTGCTTTATGCCTCTTCTTTTCAGACTTTTTCTCAGGAACAATATCAGTCTCCATGTCTTCATCAGCTTTCTCTGACTCTAAAATTAACAAAAATATAATGTTAGTTAATAGTTACATTAGCCTAAGAAATTGTTGATTAAAAGTTAAAACTTAATTATATTTTTTAATAATTGTTTACGATGTAAAATTATTTTCATTATTGAATAGGTAAAGGGCCTAGACCAAAAGTCTTTGGATTCAGGAGAAAAACTGAGGTTCAAGAAGTATGATAGTAAACAACAGCCTTTCTTTAACGAAAGGTTGTACGTAGCATTCCACAAGACTTTTCTACAAATCCCTTCTCAACTCCTATCACCCTACAATTCATCATACTCAGAAAGAAGGGTTCTGATTGAAAGAACAACAATGTTGTTGGATGTTGTTTAGATGTTGAACTGTCCTTTGAGCCATCTTTGTATGTGACCTAGCTAGTTTGAAAAGTCGGGTTTAGGAGGAGAAATTGGACATTGTCCTTGGCTAGTATTTATAATCACCACACTGTGGCAATCTATATACCCTTTGTGCTGTTTACGGCAATTGTCTGCAGAATATCAATCAGAAAATTTATATTTTACAATTTGGCCATTTTCCCAGCCAAAACTAAAGAAACCCACTATAAAATAAAAGGATAAGCTCTGAAATTTTACCAATAAAGATAACATCCTCTGTATCATCCACTGCAGGCCAAGTCTTAGTGTCAAACTTTTTGTCATAAGAAGGACTGCGGAGTTCTTGCAAGTACAGACATCGTGGCTGCACTGCTTTCTCTACCGCACTCTCCAGGGCTTCCTTGCTCTCCTCTGACAGCTGCCTTCGTACCAATGGTGCCAGCCGCATGTCTGCCTTCACCTACATCACAACATCTGTCACGGTCTGATTTTGAGCTAGAATATCAGATTCTAAACCCTTTTCGTAGCTGGTTCTAGATCTCTCAAAAGACTTGTTTCACATGAAAAGCTGTACTTTTATAATAAAGCCAGTTTGTTTAAACTATAGTTATGTGCAAATAAATGTTTTATTTGTATATAATTTAAACAAACTCCAAGGTAGTGTGAGCTTCATTAAGATAACTTGTTTTGTGACTACAGAATTCTCCCATTTTTCATTCTCTTATACAATTCCAAATAGTACTACTACATCTTGTTTAAAAAACGCTGAATAACCCAAAACTAACTACCTATCTCTTGCTTAAATTTGAGTCATTTGGAACTGGACGGGGTTATTGTTATGATTTCAATGAGATCACCACGAGGTAATGCATACTTAATAAGAAGTTTAAGTATGTTATTACATGGGTAATAAGAATAAATATTAAACTGCAAGAAACAAAGTAGCAACTGACACAAATTGTAAGAATCCTAGTATTTGAATTTAGTCTTTAGTCACTTAAATAACCGTTGATCCAACAAAATTGGTTATAGTGATCACTGCATTAAAACCTAAACTTTTTTAGTTTACTACAATGTAGAGTTTTGTTATATAGTTCTTCTGATCATTTCAAGTAGTACTAGTACAATACTCAGATCAAGGGTTTAATTTTGAGTAGTTCAATTAAACGTTCAAGGTTCTATCAATATTTATGCCATGGGCTTTATCCTTGAATTCATCTTCTTCGGCTCTTATTATTCCTTTAATCTTGCCTAACCAGTAGGATTTGTAGCTTTTTAGATTATAATTAATAGGATTTGTTGATTCTTAATGTTTTTAAGTAAAAGCCAGAAAAGCAAGTAAAATTACCTCAAAGGATTTGAAGTAAGAATCAACTTTGACGTTCTCCTTCTCTTCCTCAACTGGAACTGATCTAGTTTCACTTTTGACGAAGTAACTTGCAAATGCTTGCATTGATTTGCGTGCTTAACTGCTTCTTTCTTTTCTTCGATCAACTTCTTTTCTTCCTTCTTCTTCCTTTCCTCCTCTTCTTTTTTCCGTTTTTCTTCTGCCTTTGTCTGCTTTTCTTCTTCTTTTAGCCGCTTCTCCTCCTCTTTTAATCGTTTTTCTTCATTCTTTTGCCTACAAAATACACATTTTAATACCTATTAGCTTCCAACTTAAAGGTATATTGTATTAAGTACTAAAGAACTATTCATTACCTCAAGTCATTGACTTCTATGTCTAGTATCATGTCTTGTTAGTCCAAACTTCACCTGAATGCAGACAATTTTCATTTAATCATTTTTGCTGATCAAATGCATAAGGAGTAAAGTGCCTTCTTTTTAATTTGGCCATGTGCGTACAGAAGTAAGTATAGGAAGGGCAATGTGAGGGCTCACAGTCTTCGACCTTAGCTTTACATGTGCTATTGCCACAAGCGTTACAAGGCTGTTCGCTAAGCTCACACCATCCCATCAGCTTTTCGTCCTTTATGAATGAATAAATTATTTATTTCTAATAATAATTATTCATAAAATCAGATAAACGTATACAGTTAACTGGACATTTGTTATCACTTATGTTATTCAGCTTCAGATTTGAGTACCCTTTTACTTTGAGTTTTAATACATATCATGAAGGGAGCTTTCATATGAATCTTAATGAATTAAAACCGACTACTCATTTCCCCGCTACATCAAAAACTGGTCTTTTGGTGCCATTTTAAAACAACTTAACATGTTGAAAATTCATTATGCTGGTGTTACATTAACATAGAAATCCATGGAATTTTCTATCAGTTATTGTGTTTACTACTACACAACATTTTGAGAGATATGAAACTTAACTCCTCTCGTTATCAAGTAAATCTTAACCAGAATTATATTCTAATCCTGAAAACCAGTTCACTTTACAATAGAAACAAATACCTATATTTCTAAGCGACATAGAAACTTTACACAACAATACGGTAATATTAATTGTACAACAAATTGGAAATGACTAGCCAAATCTTCACTCTTGTGTACCCAACACATACTGGCACTTACAGTTCTGTCACTTGAACAGGTAGGCTATAGGTGGACTATGTTAATTGTTTCTGTAGTAAAGTGTACTAGTTTTCAGGATTAGAATATGATTTAGGTTAAGTTTCACTTGATTTCAAGATGATTTTTCATACCTCTCGAAATGTTGTGTAGTTTTAAACAACAATAACCTGTAGACAAATCCATCAATTTCTATGTTAACTTTATAGATTTTCATAATTTTGGTATATTGATTAGTACCAAAACACATTACAAAACATATTTATTTCAAATTGCATCAAATTCTGATAGAATTTACTATGTTTAGATTAGTTTTTGATTACTTGAAAAACTCCCAAAAATATGTTTGATATTTTAAAGCACTGCTAAGTTACGGTCATCAGAAAGTAAAGAACATTTTGGCATGGTCAAATAAAAAATAAAGATATCAACACAAAACTTTATTTAAAAATGCATAGAACCTTCTACATTTCTCACGCTAGCGCATGGATTTCAAGACACTGGTTTTAACGTGGGACCAGTTTTTCCATAACCATGTTCTACTCATTTGCCGCCAAAAACATGAGCCAGGATTTCTTAGCTTCTTTGAGTTCCTTATCGTTAGCAAACTGTTTTTACCCAAAACATGGGAATAAGTGATAATCACCGGCACCAAGACAGGGCTGTAGTCTTTTCTATTCTTGGCATAAATTAGACATGGATTAAGCCCTTTCGATCCCAAAAAACAGTTGCGTGACTTTTCGGTGTTTAAATTTCACACTTTACATTTGGCGGGTTTTCAATTGTCGATGCCATTATTAATCACTGTGGACACGAGGCGTAATCACACAGCGAACCTACACTCAAACTGAAGAGGAAGAATGTAGCTAGCAGCTGCGTGGCTTGTAGTGGTGAGGGGTGTGTGCGGCGTGTGATGCGTGTCGTTCTTTACTTTCTGGATGACCCTCATTATTTTTTAAAAACAGTTTTGAACACTATTATTTTCATACTCACTCAATCTCAGCTATTTTTTTCTTTTCTTTTTCTTCTTTTTCTTTGCGTTTTTCTTCTTCTTTCTCTTGTTTTAGTCTTATTCTCTCTTCTTCCTTTGCTTGTTTTTCTTCTGCTTTCTTCTTTTCTCTTTCCTGACCAAACCACAAAAACAACTTTTGGTACAAGGAAA
This sequence comes from Matsumurasca onukii, assembly GCA_018831715.1. Taxonomy (NCBI): domain Eukaryota; kingdom Metazoa; phylum Arthropoda; class Insecta; order Hemiptera; family Cicadellidae; genus Matsumurasca; species Matsumurasca onukii. Next base: position 36,225,169 of record CM032062.1, read on the forward strand.
AATTGTATTGTTGATAAGAAAAGCGAGATATAAGAGTGTATGAATCTACAACTAAAAAAAATCTAGAAAAACAGCTCTTCAAATGCGAGTTTGAAGTCAATGAAATAAAACACTGCTTGGCGGCAAGTAGTCAAGAAGTTTGTTTATGTTTGCACTAGTGTTTTTTTCATCTCTGGCTTAAGAGCACCTCGTTAAATGATAGGCTGAATTTTACTGCTTTTTCAGTAGATAATCAAGATTAAAAAGTGGAAAGACAGCTAAAACTACGCATTTATGTCTTGAGCACAAAATTTGTATTTTAAGACAAATCAAAAGAAGACTGTTTTTTCACTATTATTAATGTTTAAAAAGTAAATTGTTAATGTAGGCCTAATTGTTATTGCTAAAAAGTAACACTCACCCGTTACTGTGTTTCAAATGTAACAATTACAATTTTAACTGTTACTCCCAAGCATGAACACAACCGTTGCACTATTAATTTGTTGGTAAAAACTAAAAATTTCTGTATTTTCTTTTATTTGTTTATAAATTGGTTCACATTGCTGATTAAGTCAAGGTGCTGATAGCCAATCAGTAGTATTTTCTGATAAATTATTTAATACTGCTCTAACACCATAATGGCACAGAGTTCTTGTTAGTTTGGCTCATTGGAAAGCTATTTAAAAGTTAAAACATGTGTTAACTATATTTAAAAATGGCCTGATCTACCGGTATTATTGTATTGACCTTCACGAAAAACTCACCTCTTTTAATCGTTCTTTCTCTTTGATTTTTTCTTCCTTTTCTTTCATTCTTTGTAACTGTTTGGGAGTGATTTTTCGGTTGGTAGAGCCCAACACTTTCTTGGAAGACACAGGTGTGACAGGAGAGGGTGCAGGGGAATCACTTGGAACTGAGACTGGCGAGAGGAACTTATCTTCTTTAGCAGTCGGAGGAGTCTGGAGGAGTTCACTTTCTTTAGGGGTGGTTTCCAGATGTTCACTTTGCGAATCATCTGCATTAGACATTTTATTTAGCTCTTCTTTTGTATTACAACTGGAACTTTCCGCTTTAGAAGGCTTATTAGCAATGAGAGTCATAATTGAAGGTTGTTTCAGGGAATCTCTGTTTGGACTAGTTTTTTTAATGGTTGTATTTGATTTCTCATTTGTTTTGCCTGAAGGTTTACATTCATTTAAAACCTTGGGAGATTTAGTTTCATCACTCTTCTTTATTGGAGGTGGTAATTTTTCAACAACCTCTTCTATTGAATTATTTGTATTGGCAGTTTCATTGCCTGTCTCATTCTCTGTTTCATTAGCTCCAGGTTTGCTTTTTAATTTTTCACTAATAGTAGCAGATTTAGCCACACTACTAACAGACTCTAAGCTTCCTTGATCAGATTTTTCTGGTGAATTGGTTAAATCCACCTAAAAAATTACAAACCAATATTCATATAGGGGTTAGTAATACAATAATACTAACCTATACCGGTGTCCACAGAATATTAGTACAACTTTGATGCCTAATAACACAGATTTAATGTAAAACTAAACAACATTTTTTGTAACACCATAAAGGTATAACCCTGAAAGTTTGTTTGAACAGTTTTGCAAGTTTCCACATGACCTCCATTTGTGGCTCAGACAACATCCAACCGGTGATACAGTTCCATCCATCTGTTTTTCAACATTTAATTATTACCTTATTACCAAGCAGCATTCTTTGACCAGAAAGTCTGGATAGAAGTTGTCAACAGTTTAAACAAAAAAACAACACAAATAATATATACACTATTTACATAACAGGCAAGTTCTAGGCAGGTGAGACGTTACAAAAATTAAATATCTTTGACTGGTTCCTCAAAGAACTCCTGCAGCGAGTAGGTCCTCTTCTCCAACCAAGATGATAGCCTAGCTTTTAGCTGGTTGAGGTTAAGATTTCTCACTTCTGTTATAATTTGTGACTAGAGGGAAGGCTGCATATATTCTTTCTCTGAGCTTAGCAAATGAATGCAACTTTGTTATATAATCAAGGTCTTTTATAAACCCGCACAAAAGTATCGGTTCCCCACGTCTTGGCACAGTTTGCAGTTCTTGGACTCTTTCTTGAGGTATGGGTGATCTACCCAGGTATTTACTTTTTTTCGCCACTATTAGTATTGCTAAACCCATTTACCCGTTGAAGAATGTTACTGTATGATGTCTGTTGTACACTGTATACGTAAATTTCACACTTGTGTCAAAGATTTAGTTTCCATAGATCTAAAAGGGAAAACAACTCAAGACAAAATAAACTTACTCACTTTGGGTTAAAAAAAAGTCTATTGCATCTTTCTTTCAATAAAACAGTAGACATATTATTCTCTTTTACCTAATAACAATGTTGAAAAACAATATTGCAACAAACATATGGTTAGACATTTTCAAACACAAACCAACAAAAATTAATACACAATACAAAAATTACTGTATAAAGTCCAGTCCGTAACAGCCGGTATACAGTCAACTCCTGATTAACCGCGATAAAGTCAGGTTGAGGCTTCCCGGATAAGCAAAATCTTGGTTAATCCGCAAAAACTCAAACTTAATGTACAATAAGGTATAATAAAGATGTAAACAACTAAAAATGAGGATAAGATTCCAATGAGCGGTGCATGTGGAATCTAGTCATTAGTTCTCATGTATTTTAGCACACCACGGTCAGACGGCGTCTCAAACCACACATGGTCTGATGCTACCACGTGTACATAGCCTTTTGGTAGCCTAGGTTCCACGGTTTTAGTTAGCTACTGAGCGATCAGGAGCGCAAGCGTCGAACTCTTGACAGGTCATGTGACTTGGTTACCACAGCAACCAGAAAATGGCGACGGAGTATTGTTAGTGTTTATGTTGTTATTGTTATCTTGCTTCCGTGTATCACCATGACACCGTTGTACCACCAATACGCAATGTTGTTGAGTTTTGCTGTATTGTCAATACGACCCGTTTGCGTTTTAGACATTGTTTCGAAATCACCAATAGCCACTCCATTAACAAAACCACACCTGCAACTGCACTTCAGAAAATTATAAGCCCTCTTATACCACTATCAAAACCTTGAATAATTAGTCAGATTTATCGGTAATTCTGGTAGGTGGGAAGAATTGCTATTTTTGGACTATTGTCAGGTGAATCAGAGAGGACGAGTCAAGGTCATGCGGGACACTATTATACCTAGTCTGTTTTGTGAGAGATGGCGGTATTGTATTTTTTCTCCATTCGGTGTCACGGTTAATCCAATTACGGTTAATCGGAGTTGACTGTATATAAAAGAGTGACCTGACTCACTCACTCATAATCAGACCACAACCCAAACTACTTTTGAGACTTGAAACTTTACACACCTATTTCTTGTAGCCCAAAACCACCTACCAAGGAACTGTTTTGAAACATTTTAATTTAAAGAATTGTTTTTAGAGGGGGTAAAATAGGCTATGAACTTGGATCGGTAGCTCCTAAACAAGTAATCCAATTATCCGTTAGTAGAAGAAAAAAATCGTTAGTGTGGCATGACATAATCTTCATTTTTTAATTCAAACATTTTCTCATACCTTCCTTAGTTTTCGAGCAACTGAGCAAAACGTAAAAAAGGTTGGGGAGCGGGGTTTTACCCCTGCACACGCATCACTTGTCACCTTCTTGAAACCGATGCGCCGTGGTGAGGAGTGCTACCTACAGGCTGAGATCGGACTAAACCCTTCCACGCCGCATTATTCAGTTTTGTTAAATGTTACTACTTACAAATCATGCTTTATAGCGTGCAAACCATCAAATTAAAGTATTAAGGGTATTTCATAGATCTTAATTTGTATAAACGCTAAATAGCTAATTTATTACTAATGAAATTTGAAGACAAAAATGTTCGGACCAAACTAGGACTTGAACCCGGGTTTAAATTCTGTTTGTAATATTTCCTGCTTGTTAATTTAAAGTCACTACTTGACAGTCACATGTTTCGGATAAACATTCAGATTTAAATGCTTCTCTAAATTTGAAGGAAAAATAGTTGGGCCGGATGGTGTAGTGGTGAGCATAACCGCCTGGCAAGAGGGAGACCCAGGTTCAAATCCCAGTTCAGTCCGAACAATTGTGTCTTCAAATTTCTTTAGAAATAATATTAGAATTAATAATATGAGAAATTTTTTTAATACAGGTCATTTGATACAATCACCCGAAGATAAGCTCAGCTCAAAACCGGTCGAGAAATGATAAAATGTCCAGAGTGCTCTGTGTTTTGATTTCTACACTTTTGCTTAAACAATATTGAATAATGAATGCCTAATGTTGGTCATTACTCAATAGGAAACTTCCATTATACCTTCTTGTATATTAACCAGTAAAATGTTCTGACTCCGGATATTGTTAGGTAAGAAGCCTATGCTAAAGTTCAAGATATTTTTTATAGGAGGGAGTTTGACTTTACCATTACTACAATATATAAGCTTACCAAGATTTATTTTATTACAATCCTGACTCCGGAGTCTCAGAATACGTTGGTATATTCAACATATTTCGGAGCAAAAGAGGTAAAAATAGGAAAGGTATGCCTACTTTCAAAGTATTCAGTAAGGTCAGGTGTACTATATGTTCAGTTTTGTTTGATGGTAGTGTCCAAGCAACAGCCTGCTTTTTGACAAATACTTAGAATAGGGCAAAAACACTGAAAGGGACATTAAATGTGGAAGCTGTGCACATTTTATAACAATAACAAAGGACTTCATTGACAAACAAAATTTGTACAAGGCTAGGTTAGGGCTTTAGAGCCCTCTCTACCAAGGATTTATGGTTTTCATCTCAAAGAGTACTAAGTAGGATAAAGTAAATTTCACAGTCATGTTACTGTAACTTATTTTATCCTTAGCGAAACACGGGTAAACAGGTAGTCCTTGATAGTTACAGGCAATGTGTTTTTTACTTGTCTCCTAATTAAATTTATACTTACATCAGCATGAGAAGTCAAAGTCTTTGAAACAGCATTTTTACGATCTTTTGTTTTGCTTTTAGAGTTACTGACTTTTCCTTTAGCATTCACTTTTGATTTTGCACTTGGAGGAGTAGAGTTTGGGTTCTTTCTTGATCTTCCTCTTCGTGGTTTTGGAGTATCAACAGTTTTGTTTTTCTCGTTGGAATCTTTTGAAATTTCATCAGAAACAGTAGTTTCTGGAATATCTTCATCAACCTCCATTTTATCCCCAACATTTTCATTGCCTTTGACTTCTGACACTTGATCAGATTCTTTATTAGTAATTTTAGGTTTTTTCTCTAATTGGGAAATTTTATTTTCTTTTACTTCTGTACTCTCAACAATTACAATGTCGTCATCTGATGAGTTTTCACTAGCCTTGCGTTTTCTTTCTATAGGTGAGGATGCGACTGGGTTTTTTACTCCTGGACTGAGTAGTTGAAAAGGTAGTCTTGCTGCAAAATACACATACAAATTGAAATTCAATTATCAATACATACCTACACAAAGTCCCGCTAGTTTAAATTGCAAAATTAGTCCCGCTGTGTTAATTTGAAAATTCAGGTAATCCAAACAGGCTATACAGCAACTTTCAATTTTAATTGGTTTTTGTGTGTAAATTTTGAACAACAAAATTGTGTACAAGGGGGAAAATTAACAACATGAAGTATTGAAATCTATTTTAATTAACCCTTTGGGCGTCATGAAAAAGTTGTCTTTATTCTTCTTAAACTTTACATTACATTTTTTTATCATGCCAAATGTAACGTAACTTTTTTATCTCTTCTTGTACCAAAATAAAACATTTAAGGATAAAATAAAAATGTTATGTAAATACTTTTTTGTTTACAGCATATTTAAATTTTTTGAGATTTGAAAATGTATTCTCGTATTTGATTTTAAGCAGTTCCTTTAGTTTTATATTTTAGTAAAAAAACATATTGTTAACATTAACCATGAACCACTATAATATACGATATAGTATACGCGCGAAACAAAATATGCATATGAGTTGACAACGCAGCGATCAGTGATGAGAGAGGCAGTGACGGGGCGGGGCAATGCCGTTTAGAGAAGGCGTGGCCAGCACACAAAAGACTCCTTTCAGCCAATGAGAAGCCAAGGCGACCGCCATTATTACTATTTTGAGGTAGAGCAGTAGTAATCTATGCCACGGTAACTACTAGAACTACCTAACGTCAAAATAATGTACTAACACAGCAGCTACAAAATAAAGAACATGAAAACACGGGTTCACGCTAAAGATGTTTTGTACTTGTCCTGATCCTCCGCGGACCCACGTCAATGACGCCCAAAAGGTTAAAACACCTAAATAAAACACAAAACATTACGGTACTATAAATTGCAATTGAAAATGTTTGCCGTGGATCAGCATTGCAATGTAGCGTATTATTCAATGCAGCCATTTTCAATGCAGCGTATTATTCAGTAGAAAGAGTTTCTCACATGAAGTCCCCGTGCCCTGCTCTGAAAGCCAAATGTAATTCTTGCTCACAGATGGTCACTTTGCCTGTGGTGTAAAAGGAACAAAGTCTCGGAAAATGAGAAAACTCAACAAAAGGTACAAGAAGTAAGTACACAAGAGTCAGCCGAGGAAGGTGAACACTTTTTGATAACATTTTCAGTGTTAGTTCTAAGTCTTGGGAAGTAGATCTTGTAGTAGAACTACAAGTATAAAATTTTCCCTGGACAGTGGTGCAGATGTTACCGTCATTTGGTATGACATATGACACATTTTTTAGAACATCCCTTTAAATACAAGTCAAATTAAACTGTTTGGACCGGGCAGATTCCCTATTCAAGTTCGAGTCGGTTTTAGGCCAATTTCACGGTATAACAATGAGAGATCATATACTCAAGATATCTATGTTATTGAAGGGGAACAAAAGCCTTTGTTGGGAAGACCAGCAATTGAAGGACTAGGGCTTATAAAATGGAATAATTCCTTGACTAAAGCTGAAGTTGTCAATAAGTACCCTGAACTGTTTGATGGCATTGGAAAAATTAAGTCCGAAGAATATCATATAGAAATCAAGCCAGAAACTAAACCCTATGCAATTGGGTGTCCAAGACAATTCCTTTTAGACTTAGGAATAAAGCCGGGAGGAACTAAACCGATTAGAAGAAAGTGGCATAATTTCCAAGGTTAGTGCACCTACAGATTGGGTAGCTGGAATGGTTATTGTACCAAAACCTAATGGGGATGTTAGGATTTGTGTGGATTATACACAATTGAATAAATCTATTAAACGAGGCGATCAGTTTTACCTTGGTGAATGAAATTTTGGGACAACTTCAAGGAGCAGAGTATTTCTCTAAAATTGACTGTCGATCTGGTTACTTTCAGATACCTCTGTCTGAAGAGTCGAAACAACTTACTACATTTCTTACACACAAGGGGCGTTATTGCTTCAATAGATTGCCCATGGGGATAACAAGTCGCCAGAGGTGTATCATCAAAAGATGAACAGAATCTTACAAGGACTGGAAGGTGTTTTAACTTTGTTAGATGATTCTATTGTTTATGGAAAAACCTTAGAAGAACACAATGAAAGATTGGATTCAGTTTTGAACCGTTTGAAGACTTATGGTGTCACTCTGAATGAATCAAATGTGATTTTCTTACTCAAAGGCTGAAGTTTCTTGGACATGTGATTTCCAACAAGGGAATAAGCCCAGATGATGATAAAATTGAAGCTATACTAAAGCTTGATGCTCAAAGTGTGTCTGAAGTAAGACGTCTGTTAGGGATGACTAATACTATATCAAATTCTTCCCACAGTTATCTTCTGTGACTGAACCTATCAGAGATTTATTGAGGAAAGACAGAGATGGCATTGGGATTCAAATCAAGAAACTAGCTTTCAAGAAATCAAGAAATTTTAACAAAACCGCCAGTTTAGCATTTTTGAGACTAACAGAAAAACAAGAATAGCAGCTGATGCCTCACTCGCTGGTTTAGGAGCGTTCTAGAACAAGAGGTCATCAAAGGGTGTGTGGAAGCCTGTGCGATGCATCTCGCAGTTTAAATGAGACTGAAAAGATACTCAAACATAGAAAGAAGCTCTAGGTATTGTTTGGGCATGTGAAAAAATTTCAAGATTACATTTTGGGAGATGATAGTTCAAACTGATCACAAACCCCTTTTGACTTTATTTGGACTCAAACCTCTCAATGAGTTGACACCTAGAATTCAAAGGCTGAGGATGAGATTAATGAGATTCAAACATCATTGGAATATGTACCAGGAAAAACTTTTCCGCCAGACACTCAAGATGTCCAGTAAGGGTAATAATCGGGATGAAAATGTGTCAGATGATCTAGAACTGTCGATATATATAGTGAGCCAACCTAATGTTTCGGATCAATTTTGGAAAGCGTAAAGAAAGAAAAAATGATGAAGAAATGATAATGGTTAAACAATACATTGTCAGGCTGGCCGACTCAGTTTTCTAATATAGCTTCAAATACAAGCTATGGTAATGACTTATGGATAAATCAAGGTGTACTGATGTGCGAAATCGGTTGTAATTCCATATTTTACAAAAGGAAATGCTTGAAAAAATTCACGAAGGTCATGGTGGACAGAAAAAATTATTGAGAGCCAAGGATACTGTTTGGTGGCGAACATAAATGAACATGTAATTGAAAAAAGTTAATAAGTGTCGGGCCGCATAGAACACCGTCGCAACCACAAGAACCATTAATGGCAACAAAACTGCCTCAAAGACCATGGCAAGTTTTAGGCATGGATTATTTTAAAGCTAACGGAAACTAATTTAGCTGTGGAGATTACTTCTCAAGATACCTGGATATTCAGAACATGACAAACAGTTTGAAAACTTGTGCAGCTATAAAATACTTAAAGAGACTTTTGCTTTTTGAATTCTGAGGTGATCCGATGTGATCAAGGTACTAACTTGAACAGCTTTGAAATGCAAGAGTTTGCAAAGTCGTGGGGTTTTCACATTGTCACAAGTAGTGAAATATCCAGCAAGTAATGGATTTGCAGAAGCAATGGTAAAAATCTCCAAACAAAATTGTGCTCAAAGAAACATCGAATTGGGACTTTTAGCCTACAGATCAACTCCAGAAGTAGGGCATAGTCAGTGAGATGCTGATGGGAAGGAAGCTAAGAGGAACCTTACCAACACGGACGCGATCTGCAACCCAAGTGGCCCGATCTAGCAACCCTGAGACAAAATGATCATCGTCTGACTTGGGCGAACAAAACTACAATGGCGACATCGCAGCTAAGCCTCTTCGAGCTTCGGGGAGATGATGTGGGTCCAAGATCGTAGGAGTATGGACGAGTTACACAAAAGATCAAACAGCTCCGCACAGATACTACATAAAGATGCGAATGAAGGAGTTATTGACAGGAATAGAAAAATGCTAGTGAAAACCTAATGGACCTTTTAGAAGGAGAGATGTGGATTATGTTTCAATTATTTAAAATAACAGCTGTTGTATTTTGTTTGTTTACATTTAGTTAGTTGTTATAAACAGAGTTTTGGAAAGCATCTATTTCTTTATTATAATTCTTTCTTTTAGTAAAATGCCTAATAGGAGTAGGCAAAACATTTGTTTTATTTCGTTGACAAGAAGATTATTTGAGTCCAAACACTGTAGCTTGGGAGCTGTAGCCGACGTACATGTCTATTTCAAGCTGGAATGGATTTTTACTTGACATGCAGAAAAGATGTGTAGATCACGAAAAGACAGAGAATTCCCTTTGGTAACTAGCTGGTTATATCATTTATGAACAATAAAAAGAACTACACATAGGACCAAGAACAGAGCCCATAATGAGAAACCCGTTATTTACACTGTTGTTGTAGGCTGGCCAATTAGACAACATCAAATGCCTTTTTAGGTCCAAGAAGATTCCCATGACATGTTCCACGTTTATCGAGAGAGAGGAGGTAATATGTGAAATAAAATCAAACATTGCATCGAGGGTGGACATATTCTTAGAAACCAAATTGCTTGTCAGTTATGATATTATTTCCTTCCACTACCTAACCGACTTAAGTAGATCTTTTCTAGTAGCTTGGAAAATTTTGATTGGATAGCAATAGGGTAGGTAGTTCTCGAAGCACATAGACAGCCACTTTTAATAATAGCCTTTGACCATAGATGTTTTTAAAGAAGATGGAAACTCCCACTTTGGAAAGACGAATTGACAAAGTGACAAAGACAGGCAAGTTCTTCTCGCACTCTTTAAGCATTTTACTCGAGATAACATCTTTGCCAGCTGAAGAACTAGAAGCACGGTGGCCCGGATGACACCGATGACTTCATCATCCGTAGTTGGAACAGAAACATTGACTTGATTATGCGATGGAAGTTCCCAGGCACTCCAGTCGAGGCCTTCTTTGGAACCTATTCCAACGATGAATTAGCTTGACTCTAAACTTATTGTACTTTGAAATTGCCAATGAATTGTTAAACTGTTAAGTGCCCAGGTAAAAGAGAAATTATATCACAGAGTTCAATACAACTGTAGCCAACATTTTCCCTCAGGCTCAATAACTCAATTTTTCCCAGAAGTTCCATAAATTTTAATAATTTGTTTCAGGTTTTCTCTGATTTGGCAAACCTGTAGTGCGTAAATCCCAGAAACATATCCTTGATACAGGGTGTCCAGTGTTGAAAAAAAAACAAAATTCCAGTATAATTCTTGCATTTTCTTATGTTGCCGATTTACCATTTTTTGGGGTACGGTGTCTTAGGCACCAATTCACATTTAATTTAAGGAAAACTGTTGAAATGCTATCTCTAGAGAATCATAGCTGCTCCCAGCCATGACAAAGAGTGCACTCCTAAACCAGTTTGGAACGTCACCTATTTAAATTTATACAAGATTAGCATTTTCTATATGTACAACGACGCCAAAGGTAAAAGTTAAAGAGTTTTAAATATTTCTACACAAAGCTCGCTTCACGCACACACCATAATGAACTGCACTTTTTTGAGGACGGAATACTGCAAGAAGAGAGATTTCGACACAGATCCCCAGAGCACTATTTTGTACAATAGCCTGGACTCTATAAGTGATGTATACCAGTGCTCGATTTGGAACAAGGAACGTCTCGAACCTCTCTGTAAAAAAAAAAACTAAATTATTTGAAAACAGTTAAAATTCTTTTGTCAGTGAGTTAACTTACGAGCGGATTAAGAACATCATGTATTTATACTAACCCTGACCCTTTGTTAGTATGGAATACCCCAGACCCCGTGTGTCCTTAACAGAGTCTGCACTGCTTTTAGAACGAGCACTGTGTATACTGTCGATCCCTAGGTTCTGTTTATGTTCATGACAAAATTTCCGCTTATTCCCAACTTTGTACCGTATAATTCCCAGAATTCTTGTATGATAGACACACTGTTGGAGTTTTTCGCTACCTTTAATATCGCAAAGTCATGACTTATATGTAAATTATATCAACAGTGTGTGACTACTGTCCTTATAAGTGGAAATTTTCCAGCTTACAATGCCACAGTAAACTGTCAGTAAGAGCTGCAGTGTTTACCAACTCTTTCCCTCTCCCTTGAGAACCATATGGGATAGGAGTTCTAATTGTTTTGGTTGACGGGTGAAAGCGTTATTCTTGCCTCACCTATTATAAAAACTATTCTGTTATACATGGCTACTCCATTTCAAATTGGCTTTAAATTTACTAACCTTGTTTCAACTTTTTCTTCTGTGGTTCTAGAGTACATTTTCCAGCTGGATCTGACGCACTGTCTTTCATGTTAGCTGCAATAAAACCAGATTGTTAAGCTGAAATATGAAGGATTTAGGATTACATATACACTATCACGAGTACATACTTGTTACCACGTATACCTTTACTGTACTATGTGTACCTATAGTATTCTTATCTGTGTATTTTCACTGACCCCTTTTACACCATTGGATAAGATAAAAATAACTTAATTGCCAGACAGTAAAATTGCATAAGGCATTGGAACCAACAGGGGGGAAGTAGATGCATTGAGGTAGATACATGACATTTCCTCACCTTTCTCTATAGAGCCAAAACTCAATATAGAGCAACAAAAAATTAATAACATTAATTAATGTTTGCGTCCGTGGCTCAGTGGAATTCGATTGGCGGCACAGGCACATGGATTTGGACCGCTTTCCCAAAAAGCGTTTGGTAATGCCCACAAAATCTTAGGTTAAGTCTCAAAATAAAAATGCCATTGGCGTAGGCAGTAAAAAGAAAATTGTGGATAATAACACAACTTAACCTGTATTCCGGTCACATCTGAGCCTACATCTACGAGTAATCAAATTTTAAATGTGCATACTTTTTGTTTAGGTTTGTGGGCAAGTGATCGTGTTTATTTATATTTTGACAAAATGTTGAAAACCCTATCAAGATGGATTATGTGTCAAAAAAAGGATTAACAATCATACGAGATAAATTAATTAGGAGATAGGAGGCAGCTTAATGATGGATTGTAATTGATCCAAAACCGGTCAGGCCAAAATACAAATTCAATTTGACACTTACAAGATAGTAAGTATTTCACAGTACTATTCCCTTAATTTTATTTAATTTGTTTTTGAGTCTTGAATCCAGATATTTATTTAATTAGGATCACAAGTATGCTGTGCCAATATTCGAACCTATGACCCCTCCACGCAGTAGACAGCAACTCTAGTCACTGAACTTAGGACGCAGACACCTGATTTGGCTACCTTAATAATCATGGGAGCTCCCCGACGCTATTATTTGGTTTGTGCTAGGTCCTGTCAGACTGCTCTATAGCAATGATTCTGACAGTGATGATTTTATAGTTGATTCTGTGTGAAACTAGGAAGACAGCAAGTACAAAATATAATAACCAAATCCATATCACATAGAAAACTGACACATTTTTAACTTTGGATTTATTAAACATAATCAATCTAAACCAAGGTTAAAATACTGTCCGGGTTTACTACTATTTGCTAAATTTAGTGGCTAGATCAGTACAATGGAAGTCTAAGATAAAACCCAACATCCACTCCAAAACCTTTGATATTGCAGATTTTACTTTATTTTCCATTCCAACGGCAAAACCCATAATACATTGAGTTTACTCATAATTACTAAACAATTATACAATTTAACTATGAAATTATACAAAAGTATAGATTATATAAAAAGGTATAACGATAAGTAAGTGTTTTCAACTCTTGTGGGCACAAAAAAACAATATCACTGGAATGCCCTGGAGTGTTAAGCTCCCGTCTTTTGACAGTTGATGCAAAGACATAAATAAATATACAACAAATTTACCTGAGACCATCAATCCCAGAATGTAGAACGTTAATTTATGTCTGTGCTCTTGTTTCATAAATACTAAGGGTTAACTTTCAAAACAATTCCTCTTTTCTTAGGCCGGTTCGACTATCGGTGGTAAACCTAATAGGCCACCTAAGAATGATAAGTGTTTGCTTATTCCTAGCATAGGCCTGGGCTGATTATACGAACAACAAAGCAAATGAAAGAGACCTGAGCTTAATTGAAAATCCTGAAACCGTCAAAAGCTCCCTTCAATGACATGGGTTGAAAGGCAACAACAGCACAATGTCCGATTTGATGGTGTTAAAACTAGCTGTATCAATATATTTAAATACTAGAGAACAAGTAACACACAACACCTCTACACGCAATCAAAAATACTACGAATTAAACTAATAAAGGACTATATTAATAAATAAACATCAAACAGGCACACGATTAGCCGAGGAATCAAGCAATCAAATTACCAAAACCAGAAATCCCTGTCACCACTCACCAAAAGTGTTGGGAAAAAGCAGACAAAAACTTCCTAGCGCGGGAAAGAAACAAAATCAGAAAGTCAAAGGTGGTAGCAAAAAGCTTTACTTCCAACTATCACTGTATAAAAATACATCGTTTTAATACACGCTAAACGACCAGACCAGCATTGTAAGTGAATAAAATGTGTTAAATAAGAATATAAATGCTAGCTTTCGGCAAAGATTTGCTCAAACCTAATCAAATATGCTATACAGAGTGAGAAAAAATGTGGACCGCCGTATCTTAAGCGGTGCAAAAGAGACGGCAAGTTTGCTACAAAATTATTATAGCATATCCAAATGACATACTGTGATACTATTCTGTATAATACAATAAATACTCAGTGCTCCTTGGTAGTTTCAATGTAAAGGAAATTCAAACCAGATTTCAGAAAGGTTGAATCATTCAAATCGCCGCTGATGATTGACGCCATTGGTGGATTTTCATTGACAAAGTTTGCATCTGTAATCGAAGCAATGGATAAATGTATAGGTTTTCAGTACTTGATAGTACTGTACATAAAAATACGTATAATGCGGTTAATGCCGCAAAGAGGATCTCAGTAGGATGCCATCCTTAACTTAAAATATATCGAAACCGGGTATCTTCAGAAAGAGTGATAGGAGTCGGAAGAAAAACTTTAAACAAAGCATAAACTAATAATGTCAAAAATAAGGAAATATTAAAATGTATAATTCCACATACCAGATCTCAATTAGGACCAGGCCGACACGTAGCTAAGCTATAAGCGCTGCTGGCATGAGTGAATCGCATTTGGCTATTCAAAATGACTTATCATTAATTGTTCAGATGTCCATGCGAATTCAACAAACTCCAAAATCAAAATAATGTTGTCAGTTGCATTGTTGTTGCGTTAGCTGGCTGGGGGAGCGCATAGCGCCAGCGGACATAGGCCCGGAAGTCATAAATAAGTTACAATAACTTTGTTATTTCTCATTTGGTTTTCAAGATTTATACGTTCTTGGAAAAGAAAATCATTAAATAGCCTACACTAACAATAATTTGTTGTAAAAGTACTAATTTTTAAGTTATTCAATTTTGAACATTTTAAATGGCTGCCATTTTGAAGGTCGATAGCCAAACTATTTAATTATTTTTTCCTAATGAGAAAATAGTATTTTAGTTTTTTTACCAATGTTTGGTAAAAATCAGTGGATTAATTTTTTGTCATAACTATTCACATCCACACAGACAGACGGACAACGAAGTTCCGGAGACCTATGTTTATATGGTAAAATATTATTGTTTAGACCCAAGGAACATGTCTACAAAGTATGTCCGGAGAGTTCACCGACACCCTGTATAGTAAGTCGAGGAGGGGGGGAAGGAGGAAGTGTTGAGTACATTGACTTTTAATAGGTGAGACGCGCACTGTGGTTGCATTCCTGGGCACGATAGCGTCACGAGATTCCAGAAGTAACGGCCCACACAAGACGTTAGAATAAGAATAAGTTAAACTGTAAGGATCCTACGGACCCAACTACATGTGTTCGCAAGAACTAGAGGCATGATATAATCAGTACCGAGTGTATTAAATTTTTTTATTTAGAGTCACTATGGTCTCTACGACGGCCGGTTTCCCAAATCTCGTTATCCTACTTTGTACCGATCAAAATGTATACCTCGGTTTAAACTCCGAGGCGTTTCCCAACTTTTGACTGGCACAGCATAGATTAAACCTCGCATGTCTGTTTTCTGTTTGATTTCGGTAGAAACAGAAAAAAAGTGTGTTCGATCAGAGTTGAGGTTATGTTTACTGACCCCAATGTAAAGAAGATAGGCCTATTTTGTTTGATCGTATTTTATCTTATTCCCTGCTTACTTTTCTCCATTATGAAAGGAAACGCGACACAAACGGGCTAGAGCATCAGACCCTTGCTAATGATGGTAATGGAGGACTTGTGCATTCTGCCCAACTCCCCACGTCGATAAAAAAAAGGACTGGAGGCATAGAAACTCAATGCGCACTAAAATGTATCCGCAGGTGACAATCGATTTTTGTTACTTGTGGATCTCAAAGAATCACTAATAAAATTTAGCAGTAATATTGCAGTTTCCTTCATCATTCGAAATCTTTCAAAAACTTTTCCTTCTTCCCATCTTCCGAAATTATTAACTATCAGTCTTTCCCTGATTCTCGTAATTCTTCCTCAACTTCTAATATTTTCAACAGTTCATCCATTTGACTAAAGAATTATGTATTGTACTTAAAACTAAACAAGAATACATATTAAAAAGTAGGCTACTGGCTAAATATTTGTAAACTTAATATTATGGCTGTGATTTTGACCAAATTTGAGGAGTTATTCATTCCAATATTATTAATTTCCATAATATTTCCAACAGTTGAATGAATTATTCCATTTAACTGCTTGTGCATTTAAAATAATAAAATATAGATACGACGATTTATAAAAGTAATAGGTTAAGAATTAGTGAACTTAATATTATGGTGCGAAGGCTTTTTTGATTTACAGGTTTGAGGTTAGGTTTTTGTTTACTTCGACAGTATAACCTTGGATCAGCTGTTTAAACCACCTGACAGTTAGTTTGTTCCGCCCGACGGTACAAATTTTGAGAAACACCTCGAGATAAACGCGGTTTAAACGGCCGATCTCAGTTAACTGATTGGGGAAACCGGCCCAAGAGAATATACAGGACAGGCAACCACAGTACGTAACAGCCGGGAGTTTCTGAGCAACTAGTAGGTGACGCCACGCCGAGGATGGCGTTAACAGTTAACTACGTAACGGTGGGATTGGAAAAGCGTTTAGCGAGTTACGGTGGAGCGTCCGCGGGCCCCACTTTAGGCACCGCTGATAACGTGGAGTAATAAGTGTAAACGATGTTTTAAACTTGCTGACGTACTTAATTTATGAAATATTTTCTGGCTTTTGAACTCGAAGCGTAAAAACTCTAAAATTTGTGTATTTGTAAACACATAAACTTGTCGTATACAAATTTAAAGCCACTTTTAGCTCTTTCCGGCTGGTTTCCTACGTCGGTTTTTGTTGTCACAGATAATATGTGGTTTTTATCTAGTGGCACTACTAAAATTCCCTTAGTGAAACCATTGACTTTAAATAAAATCAATGGAGAAACTCAGGCTTTATACAAATTATGATCATGTCCGTTGAATATACAAACGGAATGAAAATATTATTAGATACAATAAAATGTACAAAGTACCATCCCTTTTTTCCTGTTGCGTCTCTAAAGGTTTTAGTTTATAGTGCTTAAAGTGTAAAAGGGCTTTTGGCTGTAAAACTTACCAGAGGCTAAATATTGGGTTGACAGTTTCCTGTTGTTTCTCATGTTCTTTTTCTTCACTCCTCCAATTTTATTTTCTGTCTTTCCGGTGTGGCTCCTTCGTGTGTAAGTTGTGAAATTTTCATCAACTATCCTAGCCGACTGAGTCCAAAATGAAGGTAAGTTCAATTACTATAGTGGTATTAATTTTAATTATCTAAAGGTCTCTTTTACTAGGCATTTATTTCGTTTGTAAGTTGTGTCTATATATTTACTACGATCGGATCTAGTGGGATAACCTCAAGCCGTAGTACTTGACCATAGAGATTTTTATGTAGACCGAGGCTGAAACTGCGATACATTTCTAAATTATAATTAATTTTCAGCGACGTTCATGGCTATTGTTCTACGTTCAATTCTCACAATCTCGTGCCTAGGTTTAGCCTAGTTTTAGCTTAGACAGGCCATAGCCCTACAGAACTAGGCCTTCATATTCCGTTGGATGAAACAAGCCAGACCAGACTTGCTTGAAGTTGGAATAAATAGTTATCCGTTGCATGCTTCCAGTTTGAATGTCGGGTTATAATCAAACTTAGGTTGAAGCATTCAGCCCCAACTTGGTAAGCTTGGTGTTGGACACACTTAACTCAGGTGCACTGTCCAAACCCGCTATCAGTCCATAACCGTTCCAATCTTCGGTAAAATTCCAGTACAGTGACTTATGACTTTTTAGCACTTTTCTAAGTTCATACCTTCCAAAAAGGCCAAAAAACAATGTTTCGATTCCGAGAAACTTGCAGAAACTATTCACACACTAAAAATAACTAACTTGACCTAACCTAACTTCACGATTATGCCTTATTCAGCCTTTATGTTAATTTGAAGTGGGTGACAGTGACTGTCGCTCGTCATTAAGAGTACCGCCAAGAGCACTTTGTCCAGCTTCCTCTTATAAAATAGTTCCAACTTTAAAGGCACTTTTAAATATGTTCAACATAAAAAATTAACTAACCTAACCTCACAATTGTAACTTATTCACCTTTAAGTTAATTTAAAGTGGGTGACAGAGACTGTCGTCTGCCACAGAGTGTCACAGCCTCCGATTGTTAATTAGTCCTAACTTTAAAGCCACTTTTAATTAAGTTCCGCGCCCCAAAACCAATTTTTATATGTTTAGGAGCCTCCTCCACATTGTGTTAAATCAGTTTTAGCTTATGAGATAAAAGTCACTGTTCTGGAATAATACCCAATCTTTATGTGTAAATATAACAAAATTCACTATGAGTGATTTGCTGTAGAAAATGAACGTCAAAAGGTTGCTACAAAATGTTTTCAACCTTAACTTACCTAGTCTAACTTGAACTTAATCTTAATATTACCAACCCAATTATGAAAGGATTTTATGTTCTGACTAGTTGAGGTCGGTCCAGCAGGCAACAGAGGGAGATGTTTGTAAGTTACATTAAGGGGAGTAAAGAGATTCCCCCACATTTATTAACATAAGTTATTATGTTGTTGGCTGTCTATTTCCCCTTTGTATTATATTAGTTAAATACATATCCGTTAAATACAGTTTGGTAAAGAGTACTAAAAATGCACCTTGAAAGTAAAATTTATCTCAAAGTGTTATTAAACCACTGAACTTGGCCAAACAATCATAGAGTAAAGCTAGTAAATAGAAACAAACTTATTTTTAAAATATTCGCCTTTTGATAACACAAGCTGTGATTTTGTGTTTTAGCTAAACGTGTCTTATCCCCCTGGGGGTACTCAGAAACTGTTCGAAATCACTGACGAACACAAGCTCCGCATGTTCTATGAAAAACGAATGGGAGCTGAAGTGGAAGCTGATGCCCTAGGAGATGAGTGGAAGGGCTACGTTGTTAGAGTTTCTGGTGGAAATGACAAACAAGGTTTTCCCATGAAGCAGGGTGTTCTTACAAACAGTAAGTTGGTTAATTACTATTCTAGTTCTTATTTATGTAGGCCTATAATTTTTTAAATTGTTTCTTTCAATGAATGTTTTAAAGACCCCTTTCTTGAGAAGTTATAGCTTATATATAACATTAAGATTAACATGAATGCCTACCTCCAACTCTACTGTCGCTCAGCCCTAAATAATCTATTAAGTAACAAATAAATAACATAACCTAAAGTCAGTTATACTGTCTTTAACCACAGTGTTATTAGAAAAGCATGCATTATATTTGTGAGGATGTGTAAGAATAACAAGACTTGGAGTATGCTCTAATGGTGCCGATGTGGAAGATAAAGCCATAATGTATTAAAATACTAACTTATTAAAATTAAGTACCTTACAAAAGGTAAGTTGGTTTACCGTAACAGCTGTCCGTGAGCCAAGACAACTGTCATCTATGCCATTAACTAGTAACTATTAATGCAATCAATCCACCAAAGCTGGTTAAAGATGAAAGAGGTAATTATCAGGTAGAAAATACGACTCTGGCCTTTTCCAGCCACAGAAAACTATTCCCTAATAGGGTAGTAGGCTGACTCCACCCGTTGTCAAAGGCTTAAACTAACCTTAACTACGTCATAGAAAACACATAACCTAATATTACCTAGTCAAAGAAACATAATAAATATTAAATGGGACAACAACATGTAATATGGTAGAATTTTTTTTGAATGGGTGGATTTGTTTTTTTTTTAGTTAAAAGGCTTAAGACTAAAAGAGGTGTTGCTGTATTTACTGCAAACCCTTCCTTTGAAATAGATTTATATGTAAATATCTCTGCTAACAAGTAAGTTATTTCTTTTTCTTGCAGGCCGAGTGCGTCTGTTGCTATCCAAGGGACATTCTTGCTACCGACCCAGGCGAGACGGAGAGAGGAAGCGCAAATCTGTGCGAGGCTGCATTGTTGACTCTAATCTAAGCGTACTCGCCTTAGTCATTGTGAGGAAAGGAGAAAATGTAAGTCACAATAGTAATCAAAGTTTAATTTAATTTACTGTTTAAGTTAATCCTGACAATGGTATAATAATGGTAAACTATAGACCTACATTGATCTTAATCAGACTACAATAACTAACTTAAAGAAATTTTCCTAATATGGTTAGTCAGTGTTATAATAAATTTAGTTTTTTTAGCCCAACATAAATAAAATATGTTGTTTTAAAAGTTAATATGTCTAAAGGATTTGACTCAGGACTGCAACAGAATTGATGAAGTTTATTGTTGACAATGGGAGGATTTCAGAAGTTGAACTATTATTCCAGCTTGGATTGATAATATTTTTGCTATTCAAACAAGATGAAGGGCAGTTTGCCAAAATCCAAATTGCAGAACTTATGGGTGCACTGTTCAGTGATGGTCATAGTTGGACAGAAGAATCATTAAGAACCTGCCATATTATTCATGTCTGAATTTGAATTTCTCCAGTCTAAAGAGCCACCATAAAGGACACCATGCAAATCTTATACTGTCTAACTTTCTGCCAAAACAAGTGCAACTCAAATATACGCTGGTACTTTTCTTACGTTTCAATGTAATTTTAAATAAACTAGCTTCAACGTAAAGTAACAGTGTCTCGGAACAGCCATAAGGGATGCTGAAATATCAACCTAGATTTTCGTTATTACCTACCATAATTGTTGTGATTACAACACTATTCTTATGCTTTTGTGGCATTCATGTGTCAGTACCATGTCCGGCCATCTAGCATTAAAGGTCTTTAACAAGCCAACAAAACCTCTTGAGAAACTCACTTGAAATAGTTCTCTAATAGAAATTGTATAACTAAACTTTATACGATAGGGTAGGAGTGGTTCTATGTTCCTCATAGACTAAAAGGGCAAAAACTGCTTGTGAAAACAGTATAATACACAATAACCTTTTTATGGCCAACTTTAACATTTTTTTGCTAATGTTGGTGTAAGATTTGAAAAAAAATTAAGCTATACAAACCTAGGGACAATCTTTGAGAATATGGAAAGCAACTTTTCTCATCTCGACACTGAAAAATAGCGTTCTAAACAGGGAACTACGAGAGCATGTTTTGAGTAACTTTTTCAGCGGTGATCAATAACTTTCAGGAATGATCAATTCTCTTAACGTCAAAAGACAATGTTTTCATCTGTTTGAAAATAAAGTAGTATTAACAAAAAAGTTTACATTTTATACTTAATACAAGTTTATTTAAAAAATATTGGGTAGGTTGTTGTATACCTACATGAATTCTTAGAATAAATACAGAATATTTAAAAGACTTGAATAATTTCTTAAGTTATACATTTTGTAAATGTGTACAAACAAGCTGACTTAAAGGATGCCTGAAGGTTTGTCCTTTTAACTGTAAGTTATTTATGTAGAAGCTAAATTTTGAGAAAAGTTCTGTATGTGCCTGAACTTACAGGTGAGCATGCTCTTATTTCTACAACTCCTTTCTTTTTTAAAGTATATCCCGGCCTAGAGACCTTGTTCCTAAATCTAACTTAACACTAGTGTAAATACTAAGTTCTTACTAGTGTGCATACTATGGCTGTTTTCTGACCTTACTATCGGCTGTCGCCGCAACAATAGGGCAGATCTTTAACAGTACAACTTTACCACCTTAGAAAGAGAATTTGTTTGGTTTAATTCTAACAAAGTACTTAAAGGTGGAACAGTAAAGAGCCATTTGTGGATTTAAGTGAAAGATTTTTCTTTTGCTTAGTAAACATCTGGTACACACCAAATACATTTTTAAATATTACAGCTACTACTTTTACAAATTTATCTAAAAACGTTGTATATATTTGTAAAGATAACCTTAGCTTTATAACTAATGTACATAGTCTTAGGGCCGGTTTCCCAAATTCTCGTTACCCGGTTTACTTAAACCGATCAAATGTATACTCTCGGTTTAAACCCGGTATGCTTCCAACTTTTGACTGGGCAGCATAGATTAAACTCTGCATGTCTGTTTTCTGTTTGATTTCGGTAGAAACAGACAAAAAAAAAGTGTGTCGATCAGAGTTGAGGTTATGTTTACTGACCTGTAAAGAAGATAGGCCTATTTTGTTTGATCTAATTTCTATCTTATTCCCGTTTACTTTTCCATTGGTATGAAAGTATGAAACGCGGACACAAACGGGCTAGAGCATCAGACACTTGCTTAATGGTTTTGTAATGGAGGACTTGTGCATTCTGCCCAACTCCCCTCGCCGATAAAAAAAAGGACTGAGGCATAGAAACTCAATGCGACTAAAATGTATCCGCAGGTGACAAGGCTCTCGATTTTTGTTACTTGTGGATCTCAAAGAATCATTAATAAAATTAAGCAGTATTGCAGTTTCCTTCCTCATTCAAATCTTTCAAAACTTTTCCTTCTTCCCATCTCCAAATTATTAACTATCAGTCTTTCCCTGATTCTCGTAATTCTCTTCCTCAACTTCTAATATTTCTAAATAGTTCATCCATTTGACTAAAGAATTATGTACTGTACTTAAAACTAAACAAAGAATACTAAAAAGTAGGCTACTGGCTAAGTATTTGTAAACTTAATATTATGGCTGGCTTTGATTTCCATTTGAGTTATTCATTCCAATATTAATTTCCATAATATTTCAAACAGTTGAATGAATTATTCCATTAACTGCTTGTGCATTTAAAAATAATAAAATATAGATACTAATGATTTATATAAGTAATAGGCTAAGAATTAGTGAACTTAATATTAAGTGGTGCTAAGGCTAGTTTTTGATTTACAGGTTTGAGGTTAGGTTTTTGTTTACTCGACTAGTATAACTTTGGATCAGCCGTTAAAACCACCTGCCTAGGCCAGTTAGTTTGTTCCGCCAAATCGACGGTACAAATTTTGGAAAAACACCTCCTCGAGATAAAACGCGTTTAAACGGCCGATCTCAGTTAACTGACGCTAGAAACCGCCCTTAGAGATGACAAAATTTTTAACATACAATCCGAGTCCAAGTAATCAAACTAGCAGTTAGGAAAACATTTGAATTTTCTAGACATTTTTAAAGAAATTTTTTGTTGTCACAAGGAAGAAACGAAACAATCGTATTGTGACAACTACGATAATGCATAGCGCAGTGCCGTGTACTGTAATACCTGACCTTGAACCGGCACCCCGCGACAGTGACATGCGGTGTCGCTGTGCATGCAGCTAACCTCACACAAAAGTATTGCAACCCTTCACGATGCAATGACCTAACTGAACATTTATACAGTACTGATAAATAAAGTATAATGTATGTTGTTCTTGTTTAATTAGACGTTATTTTGCATAAAAAATGTTAATTTTTGTTGAAACTTATCATTTAATAGCGTCTTTTTTCGGTTAATCCATGTTGGTTCGTCCAATTAGTTCGGATCAACGGGACTGTGGTGTATTGATATACAGTTTGTTTCAAAAGTCTCCCTCCCTTAACTTTTGAATGTCTGAAAATGTTAAAATACCACATGTTATAAGGGTGTAATTTTACTAAATTACTTTGTGATGGGTTTTGCTCTCCCTCCCCCTTAGAAATGGTGGAAGGGGGGTTTAGAGGGTAGGTCCAAGATGTTTAAGAGAACTCCTAGCTTGCGGCCCCTCGGTTAATAGGTCATTAAAATACAAAACCAATGAAAAGTTATGGACTTACTTTAGAGCTCTCCAAACTAATAGTACCAATCTACCACCTTTGAAAGATAATTTGTTTGGTTCAGTTCTAACAAAGTTCAGAAAGGTGGAACAGTAAAGTGTCATTTGTGGATTTAAGTGAAAGATGTTTCTTTTGCTTAGTAAACATATGGTACATAATAATTATTGCACGTTTGAATACTTCTAGAATAAGTAAGTTTATTTATTGCTAAGCCAATATAAAGCACACAGGGTGGCCACAGACCGGAATTATAAGCACCGGAAATGTGCATGAGTTCTGGGTGTCATCGGAAAAATCGCCCTCATATCGTAGCGGGTATAAATAGGTCCTCTGAGCCGCACGCAAGTATGTCAAACACACAACGTACTGCGCCTGCAAAATGGTGATCGGAACATACAGCGAGTCAGTAAATTATCTCTTATGTATTGCAAACATCGATCATAACCTGATTCATCGACCGTAGGTCTTAAATGGTTCACAAAAAGTATCGCTGGCGTAAAATGGTGGTTGGAACTCGTCTTAGGATTTAGATGATTCGTTATAAAACCCAAATGTAAACGTCCGACGTAACGTACTGTGAAAAATACCACTCTCAGAAAATAGGTTGAGCCTAAAGAGGTGATCAAAACGTCATGAGAGAGATATCAAAAATGACTGGGGACGTATCGGCCTTAAAATTGCAAACGTAACGTACTGCTGGAGTAAAATATGAACGTACCGCGAGACTGAAACATCTCTCTGAACAAATCACGGGCATTTGAAAAGTGTCGTGGGTAATAAACAGCTCTCGGAATGTATGGTGGGGTTTAAAGGTGATCGGAACTTATCGCGGGCATAAACTGGCGATCGGGAAGTGTCGCAGACTTTAAACAAGGATTGGTACATGATGCGGGCATAAAAAGGTCCTCTGCTACAGGGGAAGTGAACCGAGAAATATGTGTGAATTTTACCAATCTATCCGTGGCCACTCTTAGCACAGGATGTACTTTCATAACTCAGTCTTAGGTTTAGTTTGTCTTTTAGACTTTACTTGTATACCTTACAAAATTATGCTTAAACCGTATCAATACTTCATATATATTTTGGTAACCTTTTATACACCCACAGTTTTGTGTTAAGCAAAGGTGCTCATTTGACCGACAAGTTATCAGTAGTTCCATTTGATTAAGACACGTTTAAAACTAACCTACTGGCCATTTTAAAGGAAATCCCTGGTCTGACCGACACCACCATCCCTAGACGCCTGGGACCTAAGAGAGCATCCAAGATCCGCAAGTTGTTCAACTTGACCAAGCAGGATGATGTGCGACAGTTTGTAATTAAGCGTCCTCTGCCCCTGAAGGAAGGCAAGACCAAGCAGCGCTTCCGTGCCCCCAAGATTCAGCGTCTCATCACTCCTGTCACTCTTCAGGTATGTGACTGTTACTGTACTATTTAGTTTCATCTAGTTTCTCTAAATTCATGGAAGAGAAAATTTAATAAGTATGTAGCTCTTTCCATACCATGTAGATAAAAGTTTTAATTGACTCCAAAATTCTATGAAAGTCTTGATTTCATCGTAGGCCCTTACGCGAGTCTAAAATGATATAGCTGCATATAATAACAAAAGTTGTGGTTTCTTAAACGCCAATGAGAGGCTACAAGTTGCCATTCTCCACAAATAATTTTTGGTTTTTAAATTGGTTGAGGAGTACACGACTCTTAAAATAGTATTTAACAGATATTGTGAATTTAGTCTAAATGGGGAAATGAACTAAGATTGTTTGGGAAAAATTATAATTTTGTTGTTCTTGTACACTGGACAAGTTTACAGTTTTCTGTTAATTTCAAGTTTGTCTTTGTATGTTCAAATGATGATCAATCAAGGTTTGCATGTATTACCTGAACTATTGTGTTGAAATAAATACTGAGAACGTACAAAGCATTTCCATCCCTATTCATTCATTTACCTAACATTAAGTTATTTTTCTTGAATAATTTATGCTTTTGGGTAAATTAAGTGGCCAAGTTTCTACTGGTGGTTCCTACTGTTCTTCAGTGATGATACCGGTGGTTCCTACCGGTCTTAGTGGCATATTCTAGACACTTGCTTTTACTAAGGACGATTTCCTCAATGATATTTGATTTGGGGGCAATTGTTCAGCTTCAGTTATCATTAACTGTTCAACTGTCAGTTTTAGATTTTCGCAAGCGGTTATGAAAATTGGTATTTTAACAGGAGTCTAAAGAGATTGTCTTGAACGCCGATGAAAGTATAGCGGGTCTAGAGATCATAGCTGTTTTCTACAAATGACTTTGTCTGCACCAAACCTCGGTGATAGCATTTCGCAGGTTTTGTAATTTTAAATGTGTATGGAAGCTTTGTAGAACCGGGAAGTAAATTGGAATGTTTCTTAACTACTATTAACATGGGTGGTGATTTTTCAGCTTCAGTTTGGTGGTAACTTCCGTTATTACTATTTCTGTTACAACCATTTCTCAAAATTACTGTCTGATTTAACAGTAATAAGGTTAATTCCAATTCATTTGTTAAATAAAAATCATTAAAAAAATTTCAAGTTATCACTTATTAATACCTAATTACTTTTTCAACTTCACTCAGTGCTATGTTCAAATGATGATGATAAAGGTTTGCATGTATTACCTGAAACATTGTGTTGATAATTCTTTCTGAGAACATACACTGTATGAAAAACACTTCAAGTGGTGGGAGAAACAATGACCTCAAAAGTCCCAATTAGGTATTCAACTTTGAAAATTAGCTTTTCAGACCGTGAAAAATCTTGACTTAAATTTTTAGGGGTCAGTGGACACTCTCAGAGTATTCAAAAACTTGAATTATCAATGTTCTAGTAAGTTAAAGTTTGCAAATTACCCTTTTGAGTGTTAAACGAGGAGATTTGAAAAATTGAGTTATTGAAGAATTTGGGGTTTTCAAGGTTAGGGTTATCAAAGATCTACTGTAATGTATTGCTGTATACTAACCAAATAGTATTCAAGCACTAACAGTGTTGTGTGTACAGCGCAAGAGGCATCGTCTGGCCCTGAAGAAGCAGCGTTGCTTGAAGCGCAAGGAGCAGACTGCCGAGTACGCCAAACTGTTGGCTCAAAGGCAGAAGGAGGCTAAAGTGAGGCGTCAAGAAGAGATCAAGAGAAGGCGCTCAGCTTCCATGAGGGACTCAAAATCATCAGCGGCTAGTGCACCTCAAAAATAAACTATCAACCAATTTGTTTCCTTGTTTTAATAAAAAAAAGTGAAAATTGGTTGATTGGGTTAGTTTTGATTTTACCCTACTTTCGTTCGTCAGAGTTCACAAATATCCAAACTTTATTGATGCATTGCAATTAGTGTTGGGTGGATTCCTAATTTTTTGATTCTCAATACCGATTCTAAACACCCACATGTGTTCGTGGTACTGTCGGGACAATTCCTTTTTTTCGATTTTTGGTTCCAATATTGATTTTTGATTCCGGGTTGATTCCCGTCCGGTCTTCAAAATCCGATACCTGGGACCTCCGGAAGGAATTGGAATCGTCTCTACCAGCCTATTAGCAATTGGAGGAAATTGCCTGTAGCTTACTACTCGTGCATATTTCTACCTTCGTTTGTTTTGAAAATTTAAAATTGTACCGTGTTACAAGACTGATCTTAACAGGGATCTAAGCGGGATTTGGGAGAGTAGCGAGGAATGGGTAGAAGTGGTAGTGGAAGGGGGCCACATGCGCGCCCTTGGTTGGGGCAGAGCCCCAAGGAGTCCCTAAAGATGCATGGCAGGCGTGGCCTCTCAGCTCTCGTGCTTCTCCATATCGCGTGCATAGTAGCTCCGCTAGCAAACTTGCATCGTTCTACATCACGCTCACCGTCAAGTCTGACCTGGCTGTAGCGTTGTACAAACGCTTGGATGAACAAATGTATTCATTTATTTTATTAATAGAGGATTTAATACAAAATTTAGATACATTAACGACTTGGGAGGGCCCAAGAGCCCATTAGGGAAAACTGCGCCAAGCTACCTACTTAGTCACTGACTCTCGATAGTACATAGCACACCGTGTGACAATCCTCAAACAAGCGGTTTCGCTTTTGATTCGGATAGATATTCGATTCTTGATGCTTAAAATAGTGATAGGTTTTAAAACCAATCCTTTCTTAGGTATCGATCCCCATCCTCAATTTTATGATATCGAATTGACTTTACTGACCGATTCTTTACCGTGGGATCGGAATCGACCCAACACTAATTGCAATATTGTAGCTTTTGCTGAAGAAAAAGCTGTATTACTATAAATCAAGGCATTAAAAGTCCAACAAAAGCTATGATACAGCGTTGCATTAATGAAGTTAGGGATATTAGGCTATTAGCCCTCAGTTTATAGATTAGTGTGTCTTGCCACAAGGTTTTGCTTAGATGTTAATGTATTGAGAAATTATACGTAGGCTCCAACTTCCATCAAGGTAGAAATAAATCTTGAAATACAGTAGACGCTCGCTTCGACCGGATTTGGGATGGTCCGGACCACCCCTCGGTAAAAAAGAATTTAAATACACATTGCTGAACGTTAAATGTGTTTTTATTTCGTGAGACCTTCAGTGTGAGTACTGCTATGAGAGTAGTGATTTTTTTTAATTGGTGTGTGTCTCAGCCAAACCGTCAGTAACGATCTGGACCTCAAATTACGTCATCTTGAGTCTATTTTTTATCGATCTAATACCAGGATATACTATCGGTATTCCCAGAGAGGGTCTACTGTATAAAGTTCTTGGAAATGGCATAACTCAAGATCGCCTTCACAGATATAACTTGCTCTTTGGGCTCCATTCCTCATATTTTGGGTGCATGACATTTTATATCTCTCGGTGGTTGATAAGTACCGTAACAAAGAGCCCAAACACAGCAAAAAGTTAAATTTTAATAATATAATGTTTTGCTGCTGTGATGCAAAATATCGGCTAAGTACAAGGGCAGATTTTCAGATGCCAACTTGGCAGAGCTTTAAATAAAGAATTGTTCCTGAAGATTTCACACCAAGCACTTCTAAAAGAACCACTTTTGTTATACAGAGAGATTCAACTTTTTGAAATTTTGTATTTGAAGCTTGTGGTTAATGTTATAGTTTCAAGATCAACAGGAGAGTGTCACGTTAAATTAATTACATTTAAGATCAAATGCTTTTTGAAAACAAATTGAAAATTGGTTGATTAATGAACAGTTTTACAACTTGCAAGTTTTAGGCAAATCTATAACTTTTGTTATGAGTTTTGTCAGTGTTTATGTTCCGTACTGTAAATGTAAGGTTTTTTTAACAACAAATAAATTAACCCCATTTTTAAGCTAGTTCTACAAAATTACGATAGGCAATGTATTCTTCTTTTTTATCTTTACTCCTTCTTTTGTAATACCCATTTAAAGAATACAAAATAAGGTTTAAAATGCTAAATATCACATAATTAAAACTGTTTTAAGGCAAATGTTTCTTCAAAATACCGTATGGGATTATGTTATAGGGTTGTAATGTTTCCCTCAAAAGAATTTTGGAAAAAAATTACTTGAAATGTGACATTTTAAAGATAATTTCTTGCAATCTTTAAATAAATATTACAAAACGAGTCACAATAAAAATATGTTTGCGTTGTTAAATTTGTATTCAAATTCCCTTTCCTCATAGGTGGCATAAAAGGGGGGTTGTCTTTTAAAAATTGGGGGGTGAGTGAAGCAAAGTACGTCAAAACAAACTTCAGAATCCATATTCATTCCTCAAAGGGTTTCAAAGTTTTTTTCTTTTCAAAAGTTACGTTGGGGGGTTGCATTTAAAACACCCTGTATGATGTAGATATACTTTTATTCAAAAGAATAACAACTTACCCAACAATTCGGGTTTGCTAAAAACCAAGTCATAAAAACAAACAATAACAACATAAATAACTGTAAATTTAGATTTGATTTGTGTTATAAAGATGATTTCTGAGAATATATACTGAATATTGTAATGCTGTTTTTACAATTTCTTCTGTTATAGACTTTGGAATTTTGTAAATTTAGGTATTGTTTCTCTTGCGCCAATCATTAGACCAAAGATTTCAACTTGTTTAAGAAAATGTAAGCCTAGTGTGAGCCATGAATAGAAAGGAAGAAATTTACGCACGTAAATTTACTTCAAGAACTCCAGTGCGGCAGTGCCAGTCAAGATACTGGAACAATTGTTTAAGAATAGACGAAGCAAGTCATCTAGAGCTGTTTTAAATGATTACGTCTATGATTACTAAACAAAATACCGTTATGAGGAAACCTTAAACACCTCATGAAAAGTTATCGGCAACATTACGGTACTTAGCTACAGGGAGAACATTGGAAGATCTGAAGTTTGGCCGGCCGGTTCCCCACACACGCTCAGTTCTGCCAAAGACAATACATACACAAAATGTGTATGTATTTTCACGCCGAGCCGCCTTGAGGCAAAACTGATGATCCGGCCTCCAGTCTGCCTGAAGGCGGGCCTTGAGGCCGAACTGAACGTGTGTGGTAGCCTTAGCTCCCCTTGGAAGATACCCTATGAGCGCCCTTGTCCAAAGTGGTCGGTGTCTCAAAAATAAGACAGAAAAATGAAGAAACCCACACAAAAGATTGGAAAACTACAAAAACATTGATTATTTAATTTTGCACATTTCTCCACATGCCTATTTAGTGAACAAAGAATACGTTTTCTAATTAACTAACATCTTTAATAAAACATACTGTATGTTATTAGTGGCTGTATCATCTGTCGGCTCAGCTGATGCAAAAATAATTTAGATTTAGAAGAAAAATAAAGAAAATCACAGGTAAATTTACAGATTGAACAGATTGGATGATTTTACTGTACACATTTGCTTGCTTTTTTTAGTAAACAAACGATACAGCTGATAAATATTAATTAACTTTAGTAAACATTTTCTGTGTGTACAGGAAAAAGGTCTGTCGGATCAATTAGTTACATAATGGGCCGTATGAATAAAGCTGAGCAAAAGCTTTGCTAAACGTTTTAAAGCAAATGCTCCATATTGTATGAATAACAATTAGCATAAGCTTTTGCTCATACTCTTAATTTTAAAATTAGATGTTTCTGGCAAAAGCATTTGGTTACAGAAATTTATATAGAATAAAACAGAGGTTTGCTTAATAACATAAGTTACTCAGAAAATCAGGTCTAGTTATAAGTAGACTCAAGAGCATGATGTAAACTTGCCGTTTGATATACGATCGTCCAAAGTGTTGTAAAACAGCAGAAATCCTGTTTACACAGCCCTGAAAATTACAGAGTCTTTATCGCTTTTCAGAAGAAAACGTTGAGTGGATGAGTCATCATTTTCTAGGATTAAGTGAAGAAACAAGAGGTGGAGCTCTAACCTCAAAGAAAAAAAAGTAAATCTTTTCAGATATTTGGCTAATCCAGGATATCAAACTGGTGTTGCAGAAGAATCGTTTACCGACCAAACAATTGTCTGTAAGACTATCAAGTATGTTGCAAATTTCATCATGGAAAAAGCTTACCTCTGGATTAGGTTCCCATTAACACTGCAGATGTGAACAGGGCCAAGGATGAGTGGCAACAACGGTTTAAGTTTCCGACTTGCATTGGTGTTATAGACTGTACCCACGTAAAAATTCAAAAACCAAAGAATCATGGGGATGAATATATAAATAAATGTAATTCAAGAGAACATTTCACAAGTATAGACATAAACTGGCCAGGTTCTATTCTACCGTGTTACAAGACTGATCTTAACAGGGATCTAAGCTTTAATAATATTGAGGCAGTTCTTCTTTCTTTTATATTTATAATGTTGCAATTATTAATATAATGTAACACTAAGAACACAAATAAGACACATAGGCTAACATTTGCAGTTTACTCAACAAAACAAATCCACTAGAATAATTTAAATAGCATAACTACCGTACAGTAGCGGCTCGTGTGTATAGTCAGCGGGAGGGCTCAACTGGGGGGTTTGGGAGGTACAGGAAATTTAGTAAATTTAGTGATAAAATAACGCATTTTGAAGCATTTTGACCTGAATTTTCAACTGCAATATTTATAGACAACTATCAGAATTAAACACTACAATTAAGCATTAAAATAAAACTAAGGCAGAACAAATAAAGGTGCGTAATGGTGCTATCAATGTATCGACAACCGGCCTTTGGACTGAAAACTGTTCTTATGATTTCAAGTTAGAAATAATCAGTTGTACAAACAGAAGGTGCCTGTAGCGTTTATTCAATTTTAATTTTCTATTGGAACAATCATTGTTGTTTTGTCCATCATGTTGCCATCACTGACTGATTATCAGCGGTCTGACGCGACGGGAGCGGAGCGGTAGAAGTGGTAGTGGAAGGGGCCACGCATGCGCACTTGGTTGGGGCAGAGCCCCAAGGAGTCCGTATGAATGCATTGGAATGACGTCACGGCACCCTCTCAGCTCTCGGCTGCTTCTCCCATATGCGTGCATAGTAGCTCCGGCTTGCGCCCAAGCATCGTTCTATACGCTCACCACGTCAAGTCTGACCTGGCTGCGCGTTGTACAAACGCTTGGATGAACAAATGTATTCATTTATTTTATTAATAGAGGATTTAATACAAAATTTAGATACATTAACGGACTTGGGAGGGCTGCGCCCAAGAGCCCAGTAGGGAAAGCCGCCACTGCGCCAAGCTACCTACTTACTAGTCACTGACTCTCGATAGTACATAGCACACACGTGTGACAATCCCTCAAACAAGCGGTTTCGTTTTGATTCCGGGATAGATATTCGATTCTTGATGCTTAAAATAGTGATAGGTTTTAAAAACCAATCCTTTCTTAGGTATCGATCCCCGATCCTCAATTTTATGATATCGGAATTGACTTCTGACCGATTCTTTACCCGTGGGATCGGAATCGACCCAACACTAATTACAATATTGTAGCTTTTGAAGAAAAGCTGTATTACTATAAATCAAGGCATTAAAGTCCAACAAAAGCTATGATACAGCGTTGCATTGTGAAGTTAGGGATATTAGGCTATTAGCCCTCAGTTTATAGATTAGTGTGTCTTGCCACAAGGTTTTGCTTAGATGTTAATGTATTGAGAAATTATAATGAAGCTCCAACTTCCATCAAGGTAGAAATAAATCTTGAAATACAGTAGACGCTCGCTCGACCGATTTGGGATGGTCGGACCACCCCTCGGTAAAAGCGGTTAATGTGTTTTTTTATTTCGTGAGACCTTCAGTGTGGTACTGCCTATGAGGTGAGTGGTTTTAATTGGTGTGTGTCTCAGCCAAACACGTCAGTAACCGATCTGGACCTCAAATTACGTCATCTTGAGTCTATTTTTATCGATCCTAATGCACCAGGATATACTTATCGGTATTCCCCAGAGAGGGTCTACTGTATAAAGTTCTTGAAATGGCATAACAAGATCGCTTCACAGATTCAAATTGTCTTTGTCGTAATTAGCCGGCCACGTGGCATGTGTGCGGTAAGGCTAGGCAGGTATTACTACCAGCATAGCCAACGTCAGAACAGTGGTTGCTAGCCGCACTACATTGAGCCGCCAACCTACGTTACGTTTAGTGACAATTGTTTTAATAATCGTTTTAATGTCAATATTTATATGTCAGAGGACGCTTATTTTAAAGTTATTTTTAAAAGTGGTTTTTCTTTTTTTTATGCCCATAGTATTCCCGGTTTATTGTGCAAATTCAAGGTTTGCACCTATGGTAGCGCGGTCTTAAAGCTAAATCTTTTCATGGGTGAATCCAGAATTATAATCCTTTTGGCCTGTCCAGAACATTTGTATCATATTTCATTTTTGGGGATCAGCTGGTGAACTCAAAACAAGCAAGTTTGTTTACTTTATCCTGCTAATTATTTCAGTTTTTAATAGTTTTTCTAACGTTATTGGCTATTTTAAGTTCATATTTTCAAGTTTCATCATCAAATTTCATTAATTGCATAACAGTTTCACTGTATACAGTTTTATGAGTCAATTAAATCAACCTATACTTCAACCACCAAAACTAACCTATCACAACTACACAAAGATTAACTCAAATGTAAACAACATAGATTCAACCAATGTCAATACATCTACTTCAGAAGACTTTTCAGGTTCTAAAAGAGTTTGTAAAGAATTAGACAAAGACTTAGAAATCATGGATAGTGAGACAAACGAAATTGTTAATTTAGAAGATAATTATACATCTACAAACAATGATAATTTTACTACTGTTGAGAATCGCAAAAGGAAAGTACCCAATCCTCGTGAACAACAAACCACATCAGAAAACAGGTACAAGACTATTTTATCCAATCGATTTGAGCCTTTAGCAAACAATGATGGCTGTGACGAAGACGCTCCTTCAAAATCGGTGCGTGTTCCTCCTATCTTTTTACATGATGCAAACAATTACCAAGCTTTAATTAACGACCTAAATTCTGTCCTCAAAAGTGAATACTTTACTGAAAACAAAGGAAAGGCTATAAAAATAAATGTTTCAACTTCAGATGACTTCCGAGCACTCACTTCTCACTTCGATAAAGTAAATGTACAGTACCTTTTGCCCACCTGATAGCAAACAACTCTCTGTTGTCATGAGAAACGTCCCTCTTTCAATTACAGATGAGGAAATATTGTCCGAGCTGCAGAGCCAAAATTATCCGGTTACTAAAGTCACACGCTTATACAACAAAGATAAATACCCCATTCCTATTTGCATGCTTGACTTAGAAAATTCAGATCTAGGTACAGAAATATATGGTCTTGAATTTTTGTTTCATTCAAAAATAGCAATTGAGCCCAAAAGAAAACCAAAATCCATACCTCAGTGTACTCGCTGCCAACGCTTTGGACACACTAAAAACTACTGTAAGCTAAACCCTCGCTGTGTGAAATGCACAGGTAACCATCACTTTTCTGAATGCCCAGTCAAAAAGGGGGTAGATCCTGTCTCGTGCGTAAACTGTGGTGAAGGCCATACGGCCAACTTCAGAGGCTGTTCTTACTTTCTAAAGATCAAATCTAGAATCAACCAAACCAAACCTAATCATTCAGCTGAAAATCTGAAAACTTCAATTTATCCTCAGAAGCATCGAACTTTCCTGTACTAAAACCAAAAGCCAACCGACTGAAGATCCATCAAAACAAAACAATCCAACTGCTACTCTCCTTCCACCTACGCTAATGCTATGCGTAGTAACAGACTATCCAACCAAAATGATCGAAGAGCTGACAGTACACCTGAGTCTTCTGATCATGGTATCTTCCATTCAATACTTGACTCATTGTTATCATCCATCAAACAATACATTCCCCAAATTAAAACATTCATTTCAAATTTATTCACATCCGTCTTCACCAATGGATTCTAGACAAAACAATAGTTGTAACTTAAAAGTTTTAAATTGGAATGCAAACGGACTGAAAGCAAAAAGGTCATT
This sequence comes from Matsumurasca onukii, assembly GCA_018831715.1. Classification (NCBI taxonomy): domain Eukaryota; kingdom Metazoa; phylum Arthropoda; class Insecta; order Hemiptera; family Cicadellidae; genus Matsumurasca; species Matsumurasca onukii. Next base: position 36,260,332 of record CM032062.1, read on the forward strand.
ATTTATTGTCTTCTTGGCTCAACACAAAGTAGACATAGCTTGTATAACTGAAACCCACTTAGTGTCTTCAGAAAAGTTAACCATTCCAGGTTATACAATTTATAGATTCGACAGAGATGCTCCAAAAGCGTCAGGTGGCGTGGCTATTATAATAAGAAAACATATCGCCCATCATTCTATATTTCTACCTTTTATGAATAACCTTGAGGTTGTAGGAATTAAATTTCAACTCAGTAATGTTCAGTGCACTTTATACTCAGCCTACCATGCTCCAAGATATAAATTTACGCGTACACTGAAAATCTATTCAATCCAAACTGCCCAACCATTCTGTTAGGTGATCTTAATTGCAAACACGAAGCCTGGGGCTGCCACAAAACTAACCCAAATGGTCGTAGATTATTGGCAGCTGCTATGGACCAAAATTTGAGTATCTTAGCACCAGATGAGGCCACACATTTTTCATCAAATCCTTCAGTTAGACCGGATATTTTGGACATTGGAATATCTCAAAGCATCCCATGTAATATATACATGAAAACCATAGTAGAACTAGATTCTGACCACCTACCTGTTTTAATAACATTTGACAAACCCACTAGTTATTCATCACATGTCCCTCAAAATTTAATAAATGGTATTATTGACTGGGAACAGTTTCAAGTAAATTTTGATGAAGAGTTTAATCCGTCTCCTCCTATGTCAAATGAAAAACAAATAGATGACGCTATACAAGTGTTTACAAATAAAATTGCAACAGCTATCTCAGCATCTACAGTCCGTCCTTTTAAGTCAAAACATAATTTTAACAAACCACCTCAACGTATCCTTGCCTTAATAAAACTAAAAACAAAAGCAGGAGACTATGGCAAGAGCACAGACTACCATATCTCCGTAGAAAGTATAACCAACTAAATCGACGTGTAAAGTGGGAGCTTGACAAACTCAGATTTGATTCATATAACAAACACTTGGAAACGCTATCACCTGACGACAACTCTCTATGGTTTGCAACAAAGCGCATTCTCAAGGAAGTGACACCATTACCAAGTTTATTACAAAATGGACAATCTTATGAAAGCAGAGAAGAAAAAGCCAACATATTAGCTGACTATTTCCAATCTGCGTTTCAGCCGAACCAAAACCATCCTGACACTCAGCAGTTTACTTCTGAGGTGGAAAGTTCTGTTTTACCCCTCTCCACTGTTGAAATGCCCATTCAGTATACCTCTCCTTCTCAAATTTTACACTTCATCAAAGAACTAAAACTGAAGAAATCACCTGGACATGACAAAATTCCGAACATTGTTCTCCGTAATCTCACGAAAAAGGGACTATCCTTCCTCGCTTCCATCTTCAATGCTTGTCTAACCGTCTCATATTTTCCCAAATCCTGGAAACATTCCCTAATCATTGTCATTCACAAACCTGGAAAACCCTCATCCCTTGTTTCCAGCTACCGACCAATTAGCCTCTTACCAACACTTTCAAAGCTATTTGAAAAAATAGTCAAAACCCGTTTGGAAACCTACATAGACCGTATAACTTTACTTCCTCACCACCAATTTGGATTTCGATCACACCACTCCACCTGCCATCAACTTTTAAGAGTGTCCGAAGACATAATCAAAGGGTTCGAAACAAAGCAACACACAGCAGCCGTATTCTTGGATGTTGGGCAAGCATTTGACCGAGTATGGCACGCAGGTTTAATATTCAAACTAAGAACCTTTGGGACTCCCCTCTACTTGCAAAATATTGTGAAAAGTTTCTTATCTGACCGGACATTTGCTGTGAAAATTGACTCTACACTATCCTCTACTCGACCAATTAGAGCAGGAGTCCCTCAAGGCAATTTTATCTCCACTCTTGTACAACATCTTTGCTGCAGATATGCCTTTCCCCCAAACCTGTAAAACTGCTGTATATGCAGATGACACATTACTATACAGCTCACATTCTGACATAAATATTGCCGCTACAAATCTTCAAGAATCTTTAAACGAGTTATTAAATTGGTTTAAGAAATGGAAAATTGCCATAAATACAACAAAGAGTGAGTCCAAAATTTTTACCCTTCGAAGACCTATTAACCCTCCAAATTTATCAATTATAAATGAAGAAATTCCATGGAATCCCCCTGATCAGGCCATAAAGTACCTTGGTGTATACCTTGATAGAAAACTTAATTGGAAAATTCATATCAACAAAAAACTTAACTTGGCTCACGGAAGACTGTTAAAACTCTATCCCTTAATAAACAAAAAATCACCTCTATCAATAAAAAACGGACTTCTTTTGTACAAATCTATTCTTCGGCCACTTCTACTTTATGGCTCCCAAATATGGGGAACAGCTTCAACATCTGCTATAACTAAATTACAAATATTTCAAAACAAAGTATTAAGAAAAATTCTTCATTGCCCCTGGTATGTTAGAAACGACCAAGTCCACAAAGAGTTAGGAGTATTGACTATAAAAGAATTCATCCACAAGATCGCTACAAAATTTTTTCCAAAACTACCTTTGACTTCAAGTATTCAACATTTTAACATCGGACAACCTTCAGTACTTGAAAACCTAAGATTAAAGCCCAAATTGCCTCAAGACATCATAATTTAATTTTCTGTGACTCAAAATTGTGTGTGTTTTAAATTCAAAATTGCTTTTTTACTGTAATGCACCATTTACTTTAGCATCAACATGATTTAAAACATTGTAAATTATGAGTTTATGTTGTTTTATTTATTTATGTATTATTGTTCAGAGTTATGTTATTTGTTACTTTGTTATTACATTTTATGTTATGAGTTTATTTATTTCCAGAGGCTCAAAGCTGTCCTCACACTGTCTGTATATTTTGTTAATTATAAGTTACAAGTAGCCTGCATAGCAGTTGTAATTTGCTGAACAAATAAATGTATTAAAAAAAAAAAAAAAAAAAAAATTTTCATTTTTGTATTAGGTTAGGCTACTCTTATTTTTAAGGTTTTTTTTTCAGACATCACAATAATTATTTAGATTGTAAAGTAACGAATAAAATTTATTTTGATACTAGATATATATTATAATAACAATTTACAAAGATGTAAAAGAAATAGAGTAGTCTGTTATCGTAAGCGAGAGACTGCAGCCAGTCTCATGGGCACCATCTCGCAAGACTCAGTGTTACATATAACGATGCGTCCCATTCAATTCTACTTTTCTCTACACTCCGCCGAGTTCACCTCCTTCTGCCAGTAAATATACGGATATGTATGGCTCCCTTGAGCACTTCTCTAAGAACAATCAACGAAAAGTTCCCTAGAAGAGGTTTGCAATTGTGTGTTCACTTTTCTATTAGACCTTACGCCTAACGGAGAAGTTCTAAATTCATCCAAACTGAACTCATGGAATTTTCGTTCGTTACCATTTCTGCAAAAAAAACAAACACTCACTAGAAATCATTGCCTTTTTTATGTGTGTATAATTTTGAAAATAATGTTTTTAAGTAGGTCCAAACCATGTATTATTAACCTACTCATTTTACTGTTATAGTGAAAAATAAATATGTTCACTACCATTTTAAAACAACCTAATGGATGTTAATATTTTAATATTGGTGGGCCACTTTAAAATTCATATTTATCTCAAATTTAATTTAAACAGGATGATATTTACAATTTTTGGATGAATAGAACTGTTTTTGGTTGTGATATTTCTCAAAACATGACTTTGGTTGGCTAACGAACTTTACCAAGATAATTACAAAATTAGTTATACAAAATTTCATGAAAATAGAACAAAAATACATATGTATTGTTTTGATATAGTAAAAAGAACAAGTCAGTAATTTTATATTGCACTAGAAGGCTTATTATACGTATAATTGTAACGTAGTGATAATAAGGACTAATTAAGGCATACAAATTTTGAAATTCAAAATATATTTTATTTTATAAGAAGGTAGTATTTTAGTTAGTACACATTTTAATTAAAATGTAGAAATGCGTACAGTAATTCAAAACAGAAAGCAAAGGCAATCCGAATAGAAAATTCTGGAAATAATATCTAATTGAGAACATGTACGCACAGTATCAACGATATTGCTAGAAGCTTCTTTGAAGGCGCTCAGCTGATTGGTCGGAACTTTCCAGAAGTGATCTGTGGTTGGTTGTAGGCGTGGCCTTGCAAACATATATAAGTACAGAGCGCAATTACAGCACTGTCTTTTTAAATCAAATGTATTAAGTTTAAAGAAGATACGGAAAAGACCTATGGAAGATGAGCCTGTGTACCTACATTAATGTAGTCAGTAAAATGTATCTATTTATTTCAAATGTTCAAACCAAAATGTTCATAAATTCAATGTTTTAGATATTTTAACGAGTACGTTGTTTAATATCATAAAGCTTCCAAAATGTAAGGCAGATGTTTTACAGAGTATGTCAACTGATAGAATTTAGTATTATGTATAGCTTTAATTAACTGATTTGTATGAAGTAGGACCTTTTCAATCTGTTTCAGGGTTCAAGTTTTTACGCCATAATTTCATTTGATTTCCTCTCCCCCACTTAACATGTAAATAGTTAAACTGAGTGAATATAAATAAATCAATTGAACAGTCAGCTTATAGTTTTTCAACCTGGGTACTGAATTTTGGCAGATTCTAAATTAATATTATGTAGGTTACATAATGAGTTATGTATGTAGGTTACCAAATGAGAACACAGAAGAACCAGAAATTCAAAATAGATTAAACCTAAATAATAGATGTTTGTACTCCTGCAACAAAGTAATGACTTCAAAATAGTTACCCAATAAAAAACTAAAAAATTATTAGGCTATGGCTAAGACCATAATTTGCCCAGTTCTTTTCATATGGGTCAGAAACATGGAAACCAAGCAGTTGAAGAGAAGAAATTTGTTGTTTTGAAAATAAAAGTACTTAGAAAAAGGCATGGACCTACATACAGGCAAGGCTACATAATAAAAGGAAATTTGAAAGCGGGACTCGAACCCGGATCCCACTCTTACTTGGTGGGCCGGATGGCTTAGCATATCCCGCTCGTGGTGGAGCGTGGCAAACGGTAAAGTACATTTTTGTACAAAAAATTCTCAAAAGCCATGCTCTAATATTTTGGAACAAAAGTGTTATAGGCACAGCCAGTGCTTATGTTTTTAGCGAATTCCCTTAGGAAAAATGAGCCATTCATCTGTCAAAATAATAGGACCTACAACCGGGACCATGAAATGGGCACCAATATCAATGAGTACATGATACAGATTATGAAACTTGGCGTAAAACTAAGGTCGTAGTGAGGTTGTGACCGTAGAGAACAGGTTTGTAACGTCCGTGGAAATATAACAAGAACAGTTAAGACCGTAGGCCAATAACCGTGATGATAAAACATATAAACATAAAAAAGAAGTCCCACGTCGAATTGTGTAACCTCCTTCGTGCGTAGGAAGTCGGTTAAAAAATAGCTAACTCTAAATCCGAAGACGCCTGTGATAATCAAGTTGGGAAGGCTGAGGCCGAAGGGTGCAGTGAATTAGAGTAACAAATTGTAAAGGAAATTCGCTTCATTCTCGTCAGCGTTGCCGAACTTCATAACGGCCTGGTTCTGTTCAATTCATATTGCTTTCAAAGCAGCTGGCGCTGATTTGTACTAAATTTCCATTCCAGCGGAAAAACAAATTCCGGGTTTAAACGATACTAAAATTCTGTCATGGTTTTAAAGTGAAAAAATACAGTTTTACTAAGGAGGAAAGTTTTCCGTGTTGATAAAGTTTTGGTAGCCCAGTGTGTGAGGTGGTGGTGGTGGTGGTGGGGAGGGGAAGTGTTATTGGCTCACGTCCTGTGAACGATGACTCCAAACTTGTCATGGGATTTCGTTTTATTTGTACATAAACTTCTTTCGTGACAAGACTAGCTCAGTATGTCGTAGAAGTTACATGTCTGTATTTTATAGCCTAAGAGAAATAATTGTAGATAAAGCTTTTATCAACCTCGATTATACGTGCAGAGTAATTGACAAAGTGTTAGCAAGGCCTCTTTCTAACAAAGGCACTATCTGGTTTGGTGCTGATTTTTTAACGTAATTCTGGGAACACTTTGATTGATATTTTTAAATTGGACTAACGCTACGCTGTTAACGGTTTAAGCTATATTCCGAAGAGGGAATCAGTATACAGTATACCAGTAACAATCTAAGGGAATTACTGGTGGTAATAGGGTGTCTATATTGCTTGCTCTCAGAAGGCCTGGAGGTCCTACTCTGAGAAGGCTGGCTGCGTTGCGTAGAGTTATCTGTACAGGTACACCTGCCATCCCTGTTTGGACGGCGAATAATGCACTTGTGCACCTTTGCGCGGTAGTGCATAACGCCCAGGAGACTCATTGTAATAAAAAAATAATACTAGTTTTGCGTGAAACATAATATACTTGCTATACAGCCGTCAATCCATCATTGTACTGTATTTAGTCTCTAAAATGTGTTTATTGTATTCACCACGTCGGATATATCCCATCCAAACATACAGTATTCAAACTAACACGATTCTTATTCATTCGAATTGGTCCTAGTCTAGCCCTGCGGGAAATGAACAGTTCCCGAGTGAAAAATAATTTATCAATTGTTCCAATGGTCGCAGCAAGTGCTCTGAGCTGCACTTTAGGAGCCAAGTTGATACCAAATTTGAATTAGAAAGATAGAAAGCAAGATTTAATCCATGGCATACAAGATGCATAGGAATACAAACAAAAAGATATAAAAGAACAAATCAACAAAAAACAACCAAAAGACCCAGGAAAACAACGCTATTCTTCACATATTATTTTTCCATCATGTAGTCGTGTACGGAGTAGAAGGCCTTCTTCAACAGATACTTTTTAATTTTGATGGTTTATTTTTTAATTGAAGATATTTTATCACACTGGTGGTTTCCTCCTCGGTGTCTGAAGCCAGAGTCATGGAGGCTTTGGGGCTTGGGATGGCTAGAGGGCCAATGATGAACTTTAGTTAGCTCCCAATAATTTTAAGAGTCGTGCATCACCTGACCAGTCTTCTCCTCCCCGCTGACTACGCCCCAGGTGCCAACTAGCTCTTTTTATCTATTTGTATCTATCTATTTGTAATAATTGATTTCGTCAACTTTTTTCAAGGAAGGTATTGTGTGGGCAACACGCTCTTAGTTGAAATGAATAACCCAAAAGCCTGTTCTCGTCAACAATCAAACATTCTGAAACTCTTGATTTACAGCTCATATGAAAGGCAACCTCCTATTGACGGCAAATTAATCATCACCATGACCTGGAACTCGTGCGGTAATTTTGTGCTGATGATTCTGAGAGGTTCCCTCTCAAAATACCTGTAAACAAAGGATTTCAACATAATTGATTATTGAAAAGAAAAGACGGTTCAACTTATTTATCCTTTCAAAAAATAATCGGAGGCTTCACTTATAAACTACTCAAATAAAGGCAGTAGAGTGATTGAATGGAGTGCAAGGGCATGGGCAGACATATTGTACCACATGTAGAGTGCAGTAGTAGAGAGGATAAATGTGGCTAAGGACGACAACAAATCCGGGAGCCACGGACCAATAAATAGGATTTACAAATTGTCGGGGGCTGTAGATTGAATCCTCGGATTATTGGTGCTTACCCGCCAAACTCCGACAATAATAGCGTACTTACACCCCTCCCCACCGCCCATTCCACCCCTACAACTCGCCCTCCCCCCACGGAATCTGTAACAAGCCACGCTGCTTGCTGTGGAAAAGACGTGCCGTTACTCCTTGGAAACCGGAGACAAGTAAAGCAATGTAGAACAGTTGTTGCTGAGAACGTGTTAGGAGTGGTAGGCTAAAAGCTATATTATCTTGGAACATAGCTTTAGTTGGAGCATACTTCATGTAAAGATACGGAGAGTGCAACATTTTAATTCTTAACCAGTAAAAACTTGTATAGAATCGGTTTAAGGTATGGTTTTCTAGGAAAGCGTCGATCGCTATGTTACGGCAGTAACAGTGATGGTTGACGTAACACAATATTAAAATAGATGTTAACAAAAACAACTTTTGACATGTTGTTTGTTTTTTAAAAGTTTATTTACGTAGGTATGTATTAATAAATGGACGAGCTTGACTTTTATTTACAAAACAATATATGTCACCTGGCGAGAAAAATCTTAACTACGAGTAGCTTTCACAGCTATTTTAACAACCACCGTTCTCTAGGAAAACACTCGCATATGATAGCATTGAAAACAAAACTCGCCGTCATATTACGGCCGTAATGTAGCGTCCACACTTCCTAGGAAACCATAGCTTGAGTTGCTCTTGAATGTGCCAAAGCCAATTTATAGTTATAACAATTAATTTTAAAAAACAGTTTCCTAGGTTAGATCTAAAACTTAGCCAACGTTGTTTAGTTTTTGTAAGGTTTATGGCACCCGTTGTTTAACTTCTTAAAACGTGTCATCTTTGTATCAAACGCACTACTTGAAAAACCGGAAGCCTTAGATTTTATTCACTACTTGATGTTGTTTGGGGCTTTGGTTGTGCTTTAAGTTCTTACGTATATTCTTAACATCTAGGTTGGGTTAGGACAAATAATTGTAAGCATATTTTGACCTGATTAAAATACTTCTCACGGTCCAACCTCCACACGAGCTATAAACGTGTGCTCTAAACGCGACAAATTTCGTTATTTCAGCGGATTTGGAAGACTTTTGTAAAAAATCAACCCACTGACAAAAAACCCAAAATATACTTGAAACGTCAATTAGTCAAAACATGATTTAGAACCATTAACAGGAATCAGAATTTTTCAATTTAAAAATAAAGATTACAATATATTTTGAGGAAACAAATTCTAACGTATGAGTTTGTGCTATGATCAGCTGCCAGTACCAGCTGATGTTTATGTCAGTACGACAGTTTCAGTATAATAAATACTCTGTGGTTTCAGTACTCTAGTGGGAGTGAAGTGCACCACGCTGTGTGAGCCGCTAGCATATATGCATTGTAGGCTTATACCTCAATACTTTTTCAACACTAACATAGAAATTAATTGGTTTTGATTTTTGACATGCATTTAAATGTTGACAACTCTATGGTGGTTATTATCATGTAAACTAAAGTTTTACAACATGCATACTTTTCAATAAATTCAAGTGTTACAAAACTATTAATAAATTAAAAAATATTTTGCCTTACAAACTTAAAATGTACCGTAGTATTTTTGTTCCCAATGAGTTAAAGAGGTTTTGTTGCACAAGAAATACATTTCTATACCATTATTTACACGCACTTGAATAAGTTATTTTCAATAATGTATGCCATACATTCTTGTGTTTTAATGCTAAGCAAAAGATAATGCACCAGTTGCAGTTGCAAACTGCAAACACTCGTGGATCCCTTTAACGTTTTTGCAAGAATTTAGTGCAAAACTCAGTGCCATATTTAGTGCACATTAAAGTGAAGTCTTACAACAAAAAACCAATAAAGACTGAAATACAATTTGCTTTCTAAAGTGTATATTAAGTACAACAGGAGAAACAAAAAGTATCTTTAAAATAGCAGAGCTCATCATTCAAGCGTACGTGATTCAATATACCCCTCCCTGGAGCCGAATTTGAGATTCACCTCCAGACAACAAGCCCATCTCTATTTGTATTACATCTAAACCCATCTCCAGTTAACCGTCCCTTCTCTTGAATCTGTTCAGTATAGATTTGTTCTTGAATCAAACGCTTCATTTCAGTAATCCATATTGTTTCCCAACTGCATTTATATAAGCTTCTTACTGTGGAACTAAGTTTCGATACCAGAAGCATGTTAAAAGGAAACTTGGAAGTCCTTAGAGCCGCATGGATTATTTGCTCATTGAGTCGCTATAGTTAAAGAACAATTTCTTAGACTCTCTGATAGATCATCAACAGTTTTGTTTTGCCTATACAATTTTACTTTTACCATATATGAATACAAAACCCACCCTGTATAGTAAAATTTTATTTTTTCAGTGGATCAAAACAACTCTGATTTCTGAAGAACTTACCGTTGTCAAGTTATTTCATTAAATTATTTAGTCGAAATTTCTCCACTTTGACATTTAGAGCACTGGGCAAAAACTAGTTTTAAATAATTTCTAAACTAGTTAAATAAATTTAGAATTTTCTACTGGCCTAGGTTGCCTACGATATCGAAAGTAAAGAACTTTTATATATAAATACCTCATTGCCTGTAGGTCCTAAAGATGTGTTGAAACTTTTACACGATGCATTTCGGGCATAAGTTGCCCATTTTCAAGTGTCTTCTTCCTTTCTTCTTCCTTTTTATCACTAAATAGTCTATATCATATTTACACTTCCCGGTTTATCACACGCGTGAAATAATTTATTTCATTTATTGAATTTATTTAAAGAAAATAAATTCTTTAAAGAACTTTCTCATGTCAAAACAAATACAACTTAATTAACAGCTGCTGTTTGTTTACTATACAAAACCATAAAGCAAATACATAAATACATAAGGCAAATCTTAAAAAATGAATTGTAAACATTACTAATAGTGTATACAAGAAATTTGTCTAATTTAAAATAGATAAATAAAAACTGTCCTGTTTTATTAGAAATTCGCTAAGATTCACAATAGCACTTGTGGCTACGTGTCGGCTATGTTTTATGTATGCATTTGTACACGGCAAATCAATTTCATGATTAATAGATAACAAAATATAACATTCAGCAAATAACACAACCCGTGTGCGATGTCTCTCGGTGTAAAAGGTACAATTTAAGTACAGCCAAAGGATAGCTAAATGAATTGTCAAATCGCTCTTTAGTAAATCGTGCAAGAACAACGTTGATTTGAAAGGATTGTTTGTAGATAAAGTAAACACTCGACGCGATGTTTAGTTGATTAATTTCACTCTCCAGCTAGACATTGAATATTCTCTACACAAGAGGCAGTTGTTAAACGCTCTTGGTTAATTAAGTAGCTCTTCATTCAAGCCTCTCTTTTGTTGAGTGCTTTTCAACTCGTACTTTTAATCTGATATTTAAATAAGTGATTCGTTGTATATACGATTAAACAATGAGTAAACTATGAAGTGAAAGTTTGCATACACAATTCATTTGAATCCTGATCTGAAACTGCACAAATTCTTGAGCTATTCGTAAACACTGATAATGGTTTACTGTTTAAGACTGTTCGCTAAACTTCGTCCTCGCTTTGCCTGATTTATGATCACGAGTGCAGTTCGCTACGCTCACAGCCTCGCTTGGGCCTGTGGCCTCAGGCTTACGTGACCTTTCACTGCACGTTTTACAACGTATCATGATTGGAAAATTAGTTTAAAATACTTATACAACGAAGTTAGAGCGAAATATCACTCTTTTAGCCGCCATTTTGAAACAATGGTTTTTTAATCGATGGATTTTTATAATTTGCTGTATATTAATAAATATTGTCTAAATACATGTTTATTTTAAAATTTATTAAAATTGGATGAAATTTACTGTTTTTAGTTAATTAGCCCCGTTAGTTAACGAACTTGTCCGATATATTTACTAAAGGAACATTTGTACCAAATTTATCGAAAACTGGACAAAATATGCGATTTGTAGAGAGTACACACATATATACATATGCATATAACGTGTTGAAAAAAATGCTCAAAGCGTGTTCTGGGGGTCAGAATTGGTGCACATTTCATGGTCCGGGTCTGGGTCTTACCATAAATATCTCGGGGTGGCATGAATTTCTCATTTTCCAAAAAAAAATCGCTAATATGCTAGTTAAATGAGGCAATACATGTAAAAAAATGTAATTATGGTATTCACATTATAATGTTCAGTGGCGGTAGATTTGTGTGTTATAGCCGCGTTTAGGCTAGCATTTGAGTTTAAATCTGTGCCTCTCTACAAACTGCTACAGCATTGGGTACAAACATAAAGTAGTTCTACGATCTGACGAACCGTTGTTTGAATTAAAAACCCCTCCCTAAATCATTATTTTAGAACTTCACCTGTATTGTTCTCTAACAAGTGGTTTTGCAGAGCACCGCTGCTTAAACTCCCAATCGAGCGTCACCAATTAACTAATGCGGACTCCTGGCCTGCCCAGCTGTTGGGGATTATACTAGCATTGATTGATATAGCCGTGGCCCTAGGCTGATACACTACTTATAGCATCATACTGTGATGCATACTAATCAGTGTAACAGGCTCTTATCCACTCGTAAGCTGTCTGATCCACATGGTAATTAGACAGATTGAACTAATTAATTTAATCCTTACTGATTTGGCTAAACAGGTTACCGTGTAATAGACAACAGTTTCACTTACTGCAGATGTAACCCGGTTGAAATACATACGGTAAATAAATGCCTGAATTGTTTTACTCAAAAGTCATTTTGCTTTAAACTGCATGGTAAAAGAAAAAGTTTGTACCGAGGTGAAGTTAGAACTGCAAAGTCCTCTCTACCACTCAACCTTGACCTTTACCTAGCGTTACTGCATAGTCTTACCAAGCTGTAAAAATTACGTGATGAAAAGGATTAAAGGATTTTGTGTTGCACGAGATAGCAAAGTGACGAGCTCCAGAGTCGCGTACGATTTCATCCGTCACGCGTCCATTAATATATTACAACAACAACAATACGTTTAATGTTACAATACGTATTAGATGTGTAGGACGAAAGTTATGTAAACATGTTTTGACAAAAACGCGTGTTACATTTAAACATCCGTCTATAACTTTGAACAACAGAAGAAAGAAAGAAAAAATTATTTTAGGAAATAGCCTACCTAGACAATATTTTTTAGTCCTTTGAATATACTTTATTAGTGGCCTTAGTCCATTACACATTCTTACATTGTAATTCCTTCATTGCACTAATTCTGTATCATCTCCATTTCTATAAAAAGTCAACACAAAAGACCTTATTAAAATACATTATTTATATTATTTAAACAGTTTAGACACTTACATTATAAACGGGTTGGATCTTGTCCAGGTAAATTTAGAGAGAAGTATGTATATCGTCTGGAAATGCGCAGACGCCTGTTCTCCTCAGCACCATTGACGTCATCATAAGGATGATTACATTGCTCATCTTAATGTATTTAGATCAATGAAACACATGTTTGTTTCTTGTATTGTTCAGTGTATTAGCCGGAAAAGTGATTTAGCAAAACGGATAAGTGAAACCAATTTCTCTTTCTATTTACCTTTACTTTATTAACACCTAGATATAAGTAGATTTAGATATACTGTATAAGTAGTCAGAGATCGGAATATCTTGTGATGTAAGGATCTGAACTTGTCTGCGAACTATTTTGCAGTCAGATGAACTAGCAAACTTAGATTCTGATTCAGAATATGACTTTTCTAACTCCCTTGCAAGATCCGGGAGGGTTCATTTATTACTTTCAATCTCTATTAATCCATTAATGAAAACACTTCTGATGTTAGAAACTATTTTAGTATGTAAACACTACTTGTACTACTTTGAGATACAAGAAAAACTCCTCTATCCACAGGTAGGTTACAACAGTTTGCTAGAATAGAGCTTATTCGATTCATCCGCTGAACCGATTGATTTCACGGCCAAAAAGCCCCTATCAGTGGACTGAGACCTTGTAATCCTCCCATCATAATGTAGCCGGGAGCTGGGCACGCGGCACAACAGTATTTCTGCAAGACAATACAGGTAGCAATTAATGTAAAGGCTGATGATAGCAGGATTAAATAGCCAAGCGCAGCTGAATGAGAGGGTTGAATAAAACAGTGCCCCTGGCGGCGAAACTGTGCATTATTCAAGCTGTGTCATCTCTGTAAGTAGCCCGCCGCTCTGGGTTCATCACATTAATAACAATATCACAGTGTGCTTCAGCAGACAATCACTGCTACAGCTTCTACAGACGTTTGTTTTTCGGAGGAATGACAACTTATAACTTAGAATTATTTGTTGTTAGTACAGAATACATTGCCGACACGTAGCCACAAGCACTACGGCGAATCTTGCCAAATTCCAATTCAACAGAAAACAGAAACAATAAATTAGACTAAAATATTTTATACACTATTAGTAATGTTTTTAAGATTTGCCTTATTTACTCTATGGTTTTGCATAGTAAACAAACAACAGCTGTTAATAGCTGTATATGTTTTGAAATAAGAAAGTTGTTTACTTACGATCACAGAGTATTTATTATATACCTTACGATGTTTCGGTCTATTTGGCGAGAGAAATGAATAGCTCTATTTTCAAAGAAAATTAACTAATACGATGTAAGTGCTCTTATTTATGTTGTATTCTTAAAATTTAAAGGGGTTTTCCGGTAAGGTCCTATTTATTGACTTTTAATCAAGTCTGAAATTTAATTTATATCGCTAAATAAAAGTAGAGTTTGGAACAGGAATCTAACACTATCACAGAAGTTAAACATCTACAGTACGAGAACTATTTTATAACAGCCTCAACGAAATCAACATTTACGAAGGACTGAAACGGTACAGCCTACTTTGCAAATCAATTTTAAGATATGACGGGATATTAATTTCTTGATTGCGTTGGGATTTACTGAATGGAAAGATTCGAATGAATGGGACGAAAGAATGAACGGATTGGATTTTTGATCGGGACTTCGACGCCAGAACGCATGGAAAAGTGCAGAGCCTCCATGGCCATAAATTTTCGCAATAAACTATTTGTTTATTTATTCACATATACCTTACGAAGTTGCTATACTAACGTGTCAATGTTAGTACATTTTCTTTCTGGTACAGTTTTACAACCTACCTACTCTCTTATGTTAAACTGTCAACAAGTCCACATTTATTTTATTGTGAATGTGCTCTTCGTGTGCTATTTTAAAGTAATAAATTTAATATTTAGCGTTCAATCGTTCATACAAATAAGATCTGTGCCATTTTAAAATCAGACTACGCAGAATTATTCAGCCAACGTCAATGGGACCAACGTATTCTGCTCCAAATAAGACGACTTTGAAGTCGAAATGTTTCATAATATATCTCGTTTTATAAGTTTTTTTTCTTCGAGAGGGGACTCTTTCTAAACATGCAAATCAATTTTCCATTCAGACTATTGATTGGCTGTTCTACAATGAGCTAGCTCCACTGAAGCCACCAGCGCCAAGCTGAGGTTAGTAAGGGGGGGAGTGGAGGGGATGTAAGCGCATTAAAACATTAATTACTCGCCCAGAGTGGTGAGTGGATAAACTGTGTTGCAGCAATTAAAAGGTGTTAACGAACGAGCAGATAAGAGGATGGAATTGTATAGATTGGTTTTGGCACCGCAAAGCTGCACTGGTTTCATGAGTACGCTATGTGATATTGTGTTTTATGTGGTTCACTGTCAGACAGTGCTGAAGTTGATTTAAACAGACTTCAGGGAAACGAGGAGGTTATACAAGTTGACTGCTGCAATTTTTTGTTATTTGAACAATAGTATATTTCATCACTAGGTCCTAAAGTGACACCTTTTGACACTAGGTCAAGTTAAATGACCGATGGACAAAATAGATACTTACTGTGAAGAAACAATTAAGTAAACATTGTTTTGAAGAAACCGCTGTTACACTAATGGCATTGTTAACATACGAAACAATCAAAACAATCTCGTTGAGCCAGCTGATGCCCATGCCACAAAAAACATCATCAAAACAATACTTTATTTACCTGCGGGTGTAAAAGTGGCACTTCACCAATACATGTGTCAAAACAGCTGTTTATTGAGGCGAATGACAGAAAAGTTTTTTCTAGTGATAGAGAACACAAGAGCTAGACTACAAAAAGTAACCAATTGTGATGTCATCGCTATAAAACAATCCTGTCGCTCAATACATTGTGTACATATTTTGGTTTATTTAACCTACTGTAGGAATACATAAATGAAATTGTTGCTCCCAATATCAGCACGTTGATTGATATCAGCTCTTATTCGATGTTTTTTTACTGTTCAAAGTATCCATAATTTCATAGAAAATTTGAAAAATGTATCAAGATAATATCTGAAATATGTCTGTGGAAGCAATGCACGAGTACGTGAAAATCAGCGTGCTTTCTTTGCACTTATACAGTATGCGCCAAA
Source organism: Matsumurasca onukii (assembly GCA_018831715.1). Classification (NCBI taxonomy): domain Eukaryota; kingdom Metazoa; phylum Arthropoda; class Insecta; order Hemiptera; family Cicadellidae; genus Matsumurasca; species Matsumurasca onukii. The sequence continues at coordinate 36,276,437 of CM032062.1, forward strand.
ATAAACAATACTGAAATTTTAAGATTGTGTTTACAGTGCTGTAACAAGATATACCCTCAAGAGGAACTAAAGTATATTTAAATAAGTTCATTACATGTTCAAAATGACTTCCGTTCAGTTTGGGGCAAGACTCATACCTTGATTGGACATTTCGAATCATTCAATTGAAGATGGGTTGTTTCATCCCTCTTACGTACCTGGTTATTTTTTACTTGAGTAAAAAAACCGTTAGGACTCCATGGTGGATTCTGACTGTACATTTTCGAATCTTCCGATATTTTAAAAATTGTTAACGACGTGTTGCTTATTAATTTCATTATTCATTATCAAAGACGTCCGCCTCAGGCTACTATTCAGTGACTGTAACACTTGCTGCAACATTCTCCACTGATTTTCATTTGTCCAGTTTTTGGGCAACCTGAATACTGTTTGGGCGACCCTTCCTTTGGGTCAAAACCCTACACTTTCTTTGAAACTTTTGAAAAACACTGATCTTTCAACATTATTAGGGGGGGTTTTGTGGAAATGCTCTGGAAAGGTTTAATGCAGTGTGTGACAAACCTGGCCCACTCGCACGTCCTACTCCGTATGAGCAAAACAAATGCTTAAAGATAAAAGCTTTCTCTGCATAGTTAGCACTATGTCAGCAAAATCGCCTCAAACATGGTATAATAATCATAAAGACGTTACAACAAGCAAAAAGTTGTGGCTGATATACAAACAACAACAGCCGATTAGGTTTCAGTACTGTTTATTTTGGTGCATACTGCAGCACCCCAAAATAAGTTGTCTACCCATACCTAATTTGGGCTGGAAAATACCAAGTATGAACTCTTTTGTACAAATAGGTACAATTTTGTCTATATGACTTTACATTTTTCAAATAACCATAAATATCAAAAGAAATACTATCGAAATTGTATCGAATGTTATACCTAGAAATTGTACACTGGCACTTAGTCGAGAATGAATTGGTCTTACTCTTTGGTCCCCTTTTAGACTTTAAAATACATTAGTCCTGAGTCTTGAGGTAGTTGAGAAAAAATATGCATCTGCTCTAAGCCGTAGTAGCAAAATCGGTCTGCACGTTTAATACAAGATTATGATAATCACACTTGGTCAATAAAATAAAAAATGTCAAACTCCTACATAAACATAATTTTATCCAACATAAGGGTTTAGGACAGAACCGTTTACTTTCGTTCTCATTTCTTTAGAATTCCCTCGCAGCGCATTCTGTGTGTGGGCTACCTCAACTATGGCGAGTTTCCTGCTTCAGCCGTGAGACATCTACTTACCATAGGCCTACACTGTCTTTTGTTTCAGATAAATTTGCTAACTAATTAAAAGATACCTTTTCTATACTGATTTGTTATGGCGAAGAGTGCTATAAGACCAAATTGTTTGTGAAGTTCTATATGATGGACACTCTAACGAAACGGATAGATTTTACTTAGTTTAAAATTGGAAAGTATTATTAATTTGTCTTTTAGTACCGAAATTCAAACTTTGATGTTTGAGCTAAGAAGCCGCCGTATGTTTTAATTCATTTGCAAGTTAAACCCTTAATAAAATTTGACCAACACGGTTGGCTACTTAGATAGTCTCAGTGATCATCTGATGATACCCGCATCAATTCCCACCATCGTTTAGACATATCAGACCATCACCTGCGTGGTTCGGAAGACACGTTAAGCCGTTGGGCCTTGTATTTCCATTGGTCATTGGGCTATTAACTAATGACCCATTGTAAGGAAGAGTCGGCCTGAGTTTGTAACAAGACTGCACCTCATAACTCATTACTACCACTCATCACACTCATCCTTCACCACATATTTGCCTTAAAATACCCTCATGAGAGTGGTAGCATCTCAAATAGTGATATAGTGATACTCGTATTTGGATATTTTTCTTTGTGCTATTTGAGTGTAGTGAAACAGGGTTAATAAAACGCCACAGTAAGTTTACTTTACAGCATGTAATCAATATTAAAGCATTTATTAATTACCAACACTGAAATAACAAATATTTACATTTAAAATTTACATCAACAACGAATTTCCTAATACTAAGCAGTTAACTTACACATAAATCAATAGCATCACATATTTTTAAAATATCAAAGTTTTTTAGTGACTAGAATTACACAGAAATTGCACTAAGTAACTATACATATTGCGCTTATAGTTTAGTTCACATAAAAAGTTTTTTCGACAAACATTTGTAACATAGGGTTTTCCTCCTGGCTTAAATAAGGTTATGTAGCAATATTTAGGTATCTGAACAAAAATAGTTAAGCAAATAAGGACAACACTTAAAACTATATTTTGGGAATCGAATAAACCTTTTTACTTCGGTAACTTAATCCAATTACATAACAAATTTAATATAATCAAAGTTGGTTAATCGGTCAGTGTCCAAGAGATAACGCTAAAGCGCCGCTTGCGTGAGTGAATCGAATTACCTTTGCAATTTGTTACTCTTATTAGTTGCGTTCACAGCCGTAACTTTGGCATTGGGCCGTTCTGTTACCACGGGCGTTAAGTAAATTGAAACCGGTTGTCTAATATGGATTAATTTTGGTGCCGTTTGACGAAGGTAATTATGAAACAATTACATGAAATACAATCAGCAGATTCACAAGTAAAAAGTTAGTTGGTAGAATATGTACAGATGTTATAATTAGCTATACCATGGCAATACATATGTTTAAACTTGGCTGTTTTACGTTGGTAAGAATAAAAACAAAATTAATAAGCACTGGGATAACGGTTTATGGTACTTAAAGAGATATTAGTACATTAACCCCACAATAACAATTTCATTAGACATCGTAATTATGGTTTTCTATTTTACGAACATTGGAAATTAAAAACATAATTTGGGAGCTTTATTAGAGTACCTTATGTAGAGCTTTATAAATTTGCAACGAAATGTTCTAACCTCGCTCTTATATTTAATGAGTATGGGGAGCTATTTCGTAAACCAGGGACATGTTATATAGGGCTATGTTAAACAAGAACCCTAAAGTATGAAGTTTTCAAATAGTCGATTTCGTTTTATATGTCCATAGTAAACTAACTTCCAAAAAACCACTACTAGTACACATTTAGCTGCATTATGTACAGAGGTATAGGATCTCACTAATCGCGCACATATACCTGATCGATTGTGATGGTGCGTTAAGTTAAAATTGGGACAAAATACACGTTTCAATGCGAGCAATGATAATGTTTATGGTAGGTAGAGAGCGCATATGTCACATGGCCGAGGCAGAAAAATCAACGTAGTTAGGCAGCCCATGCACAGAATGCGCTGCGAACGGCACCGTCGCTCGCCGTATTTCTCCCCCTTCGGTCGGCTCCACAATCTCGAGTTTGTCCGATGTCAATGACTTAAATGTGACCGAATTGTTTGATTTGCGAACGAACTAACTTGTTGTGCGTCAGTGGCTCTACTTGAGACTCTTTTGAGCTTGGGCTGCCACAGCCAATCGGCATCTACCTACTGTAACACAATCTTTGATGCGAGTAGTGTAACTGCATGAACCAGAAATCTACACAGCAAAGTAACTGATTTGTCAGCATCTCCAAAGTGGTGGACAAGCCGTATTACAGAGATCTGTTTCCATTATCCTTTAGGACTGAAGAGAAGTTCTTTGCGTAATCAAACGGGTTGTATTAATTGTTGTTGTTGTTGTGGTTCTGCACCAGGCTGAGGGGCAGGGAGAGGGTGTGCGAGGGAGGGTATGAGCCCACAATCTGGTGACAAGTGCTGCAATCTACTTTCGCGCTGCTGCACTCTTTTTCTGAAACACAATCATATGGGAGTTGAAATTATTTTAGTTGTACTCTTATTAACTGCAGAAAGGTTCAAAGTGGTTGGTTTTAGATAACATTACGTTAAATATTGAAAATAAAAGGGTTTGTTACATTACCAAGAGTAATAATTATTGCAATGCACTCATTACCAGACTCAGCAACTTTCTCATTCTTAGAAGTATCTGGAATTCTTAACAAAATATAACGTTTCAGAAGACTTCCAATTATGACTAGAGAAATTAGGACTAGAGAACGCGCTTGTGAAAAGTCGTAAGTTCATTCATCTAAAACTAAATCCTTCAAAATATAAGCCTTAGTTTTGATCTATACTTTACCCAAAGATAAAGCTTATGATTTGAAATATCGTACAGATACCGTTAAGTACTGTAAAGATATACTATATAACAAATGTATCTGCTAATAAGAAATGACTATAGCAAAACACTGAGATTGTACTAAAGGAAAAATTAATGTTCACACAACTAAACACTTAAAATACAACGGTTTCGTCTGCAATCAAGTATGAATAACTTACACTTAAACTAGGGACCAAATCGTTGTTATTGATAAGCATGACAGAGGTGCATTTTCTCTATGATATAGGCCTACCTTTGAACTTGCGTTGGGGTTCGCTGCCAGGGCTAGAGAATTGCAGAGGCAAGAACTGAGTCACCGTGCTCTGGCTCTCAGAGTGGAACGAGCCGGGCGCTACCAACTCTAGACAAATATAACATAGGTTAGACCAATTATATAAACACACTGGACAAATGTAACATTTCGTTCTACTTTTTTCAGAGTTTTCACACAGCTTCATAAAGACTAATAATCTAAGAACATTAAAGAAAAAACAACAACAACAAACTATAAATAAAAATGAATAAATGCGTATAGGCTAAGCTATAAATAAAATAAATCTCCCAGCTTCTCTTCTGTGGGCAAGGACGAGAGAATACTGTCGGGATTTCCTTTTTGAATCGCCATACTGGTCCTTTGAACCAGGAAGGACGTTGGCTTTGATTCGCCTGTTTTTCATCAGTTTCCTTCCGATGTTCTGGATCCATCACTCTCTGCTAAAGTTAATATTAAACTAGTTTTTGTCATTCTGCTCTGAAAACAGCTGCATCAGACACATGTTTCGACAGTGCTAAATTGTCACTTTTACACCCAGGCAAATAAAGTATTGTTTTATGATCTTTTTTGTGGCATGGACATCAGCTGGTTCAACGAGTTTGTTTTGATTGTTTTGTAATTTAGCACCGTCCTACGTATAGTAAATCAGTGTAACAGCTGTGTCTTTAAAACATTATAATTCAGACTGATGAGCTCAAAACAATGTTTCCTAATTAATTGTTTATAATATTAAAACATTTATTGACATTTATTTCTCATTTTTATTTGCATCATGACAAAAAATATCGTCATCACTCGGCCCGAAAGCGTCTTTTTGACCCTTTCAAAAAGACTTTGCTCGTGTCAAAAAGTGTCACTTTAGGACCTAGTGATGAAATATACTAGGTATCTGTAGTTCAGATGTCTCATTAACCATTTATTTACTGAAAAGAATGTGTACAAATAAACAAATCTTTACAACAAAAGAAAAACATCTGTTAGTGAAAATTTCACAGAGGTAAACTGCACTACACACTCGCCCCCCTAGAATCAAACTCCGGAGGAACTTGTATAAACGCTCTGCTATGACCTTCGCCAAGGAAGAGCTTTCACTAGGCGTCCAGAACTTGTGTGCCATCCAGGTTTAACAGAAACGAGAAATCCAAGTTAACGTCCAAAGCGCAGCAGAAATTACAAAACCCTTTTAGAACGAGCTTGTGAAAAGTCGTTAGTTCATTCATCTAAAAAGAAATCCTTCAAAATATAAGCTATAGTTTTGATCTATATTTTACCCAAAGATAAAGCTTATGATTTGAAATATCGTAAAGATATTGTTAAGTACTGTAAAGATATATACTATGTAACAAATGTATCTGCTAATAAGGAATGACTATGACAAAACACTGAGATTGTACTAAAGGAAAAATTAATGTTCACACAACTAAACACTTAAAATACATCAACGGTTTCGTCTGCAATCAAGTATGAATAACTTACACTTAAACTAGGGACCAAATCGTTGTTATTGATAAGCATGACAGAGGTGCATTTTCTCTATGATATAGGCCTACCTTTGAACTTGCGCTGGGGTTCGCTGCCAGGGCTAGAGAATTGCAGAGGCAAGAACTGAGTCACCGTGCTCTGGCTCTCAGAGTGGAACGAGCCGGGCGCTACCAACTCTAGACAAATATAACATAGGTTAGACCAATTATATAAACACACTGGACAAATGTAACATTTCGTTCTACTTTTTCAGAGTTTTCACACAGCTTCATAAAGACTAATAATCTAAGAACATTAAAGAAAAACAACAACAACAACAAACTATAAATAAAAATGAATAAATGCGTATAGGCTAAGCTATAAATAAAATAAATCTCCCAGCTTCTCTTCTGTGGGCAAGGACGAGAGAATACTGTCGGGATTTCCTTTTGAATCGCCATACTGGTCCTTTGAACCAGGAAGGACGTTGGCTTTGATTCGCCTGTTTTTTCATCAGTTTCCTTCCGATGTTCTGGATCCATCACTCTCTGCTAAAGTTAATATTAAACTAGTTTTTGTCATTCTGCTCTGAAAACAGCTGCATCAGACACATGTTTCGACAGTGCTAAATTGTCACTTTTACACCCAGGCAAATAAAGTATTGTTTTTATGATCTTTTTGTGGCATGGACATCAGCTGGTTCAACGAGTTTGTTTTGATTGTTTTGTAATTTAGCACCGTCCTACGTATAGTAAATCAGTGTAACAGCTGTGTCTTTAAAACATTATAATTCAGACTGATGAGCTCAAAACAATGTTTCCCTAATTAATTGTTTATAATATTAAAACATTTATTGACATTTATTTCTCATTTTTATTTGCATCATGACAAAAAATATCGTCATCACTCGGCCCGAAAGCGTCTTTTTGACCCTTTCAAAAAGACTTTGCTCGTGTCAAAAAGTGTCACTTTAGGACCTAGTGATGAAATATACTAGGTATCTGTAGTTCAGATGTCTCATTAACCATTTATTAACTGAACTTCTTTGAGAAACTGCAGTGGTATTTTTGACATTTTTTATAGGAAGGCACATATTAACTCCCCACAGAAATAACTCAAAAAATCTTTCAAATTGGAGATTGGCAGACTTAAAACAGTAAACTGGTAGCCAGCTAATATTATTCAAACATTTGACAAGCTCAGAAAAATTTTGCTCACTTAAGGAACGCACCAACTTGCTACTTTTATCCGGTTTAATCTCAGAGATCACATCTAAACTTACACTTAAGCTAAGAGAAAGGTGGTCAGAGCAGCCTAAATCAGTGACTTTGGTATGAGTCTTTGAGGGATGAATAGATGTAAATATATTATCAATACAAGATCCTTCTTTTTTTATACCAGGCCGAGTTATTACATTGGTAAACATAATGTGTAGGCCATAACTATGAAATAGGCTACAAAGGTCTGAGACTACTTCATTTTCGGAGTTAAAATTAATGTTAAAATCACCAGAAATTATTATGTCAGTCTTCATTGAGAAAGCAATGGATAGTAGGCTATTAAGTTGTTCAAAAAACTTTGGTCTGTTACTTATATTAGGCACTCTATAAAAACATATAATTAAAACATTTAATTCAACAACACGGCAGCATGATACTTCAAAAACTTCTTCTACAGCTAAGGCGTTTATAGATGGCACCTCTTCACAGTTATATTTATCTTTAATAAAAATTGCAGACCCACCATGCTGTTTTATTTTCCTACAAAAATGAGAAGCTAGCTTAAAACCTGGGAAAGATACTAAGCCAATTTCATTTGATCTTAACCAGTGTTCAGAAAAACACATAATATCTATTTGATTTTGGTTATTTACAACATCTAAAATTTCTATTTTGTTTAATATACCTTGAATATTTACATAAAACAAATTTATATTGCAACTATTATTACTATGAACTAACTCACAATTTTTGGACCAAGTACCAGGCTTGCTTAGGCTAGTCTTGGCCACTCCAACACGTTTCCCTGCTCTTTAATTTCAGTGGAAGCTTTTTGTAACTTAGGCCTACTTCTAACTATGTGAGAAATTGTTTTGGCAAGGGTCTGTTTACCATTGAAATGAAATGTAAAGTAAATAGACAAATATAACATAGGTTAGACCAATTATATAAACACACTGGACAAATGTAACATTTCGTTCTACTTTTTTCAGAGTTTTCACACAGCTTCATAAAGACTAATAACCTAAGAACATTAAAGAAAAACAACAACAACAACAAACTATAAATAAAAATGAATAAATGCGTATAGGCTAAGCTATAAATAAAATAAATCTCCCAGCTTCTCTTCTGTGGGCAAGGACGAGAGAATACTGTCGGGATTTCCTTTTGAATCGCCATACTGGTCCTTTGAACCAGGAAGGACGTTGGCTTTGATTCGCCTGTTTTTCATCAGTTTCCTTCCGATGTTCTGGATCCATCACTCTCTGCTAAAGTTAATATTAAACTAGTTTTGTCATTCTGCTCTGAAAACAGCTGCATCAGACACATGTTTCGACAGTGCTAAATTGTCACTTTTACACAGGCAAATAAAGTATTGTATGATCTTTTTTGTGGCATGGACATCAGCTGGTTCAACGAGTTTGTTTTGATTGTTTAGCAAGCTTATTTTGTTGATGGGAGGTAAGCTAGTCTTTGTTGTAAATATCGAGTATTGTGATCTTTAAAATTCTTGGATTAAACTTTTACTTCACACCTTTTTTGAGTAATCCTTCAAGTTTCAAACACGATGCTTTCCTTATTCATTTATCAGGTTTTTTAAAACTAGTTCCCAAAAACAGCAATATAGTCGTAGTCGAAAAATGATACTTTTCTCAACGCTTATGAAAACCTGAACTAAAAATCGGCGGACCCGGGCGATTTGGAATCGTGCGCGGCTCCGGAGCTCATCATTCTGCTAGTGCGGGTTCCATCCCCGCAGTCACCACTTACATTTGTAAAGTGACTATGTGGTAACGCTAGGTTAAGGTCCAGGTTGTATGGTAGGGAGTACTTTGAAGTCCTTACTTCACTCGTTAAACAAGACAAAAAAAGAAACTTATTTTAACATTGACATGACCCCTTTTGGTTAGGTTTTGGTAATCATTTGAAACGCACTCGTCTCCCTCGCCTTTAAACCTCCGCTAAAGTCCTCTGAAAACGCTTCAGGTTGGGAAACAAATTTCCATTAACATATCTTTGAAGAGGGTTTACAACTAGCATTGATTGTAAAATTCCCATACGTTTTATGTAAATTTGTCTTTTAAGTACGTTTAAAATTCATGAATTTACCGATAAATTCGCCGCATTATAAATTTATAAACTTGTATCCAAAAATGGAAAAGAATTATTAAATGAGCTTTTAAAAACTAACGAGTAGAGCTTCAAATCATGATTACTACGGGTGTGCCTGAAGTGCACGGTTGATGCAGTCGGGAGTTTGATGAAGAAATTGTATTCCCTGATATAAGCTATAAGATTCATCAAAGGGAAATGTGGAAAAAGAGGGTTAGGAAAAAGGTAAATACCTGCTGAATGGGTTCTTTGCTGAGTGATGAAAAAGTAAACATATCGGGAGGGAATATCGTCGTAGTTACAGATGAATCGAAATAACTTGAAGAATTATCAATACGAATTTCTGGTTCTCATTTTTCTCTTGAAAAGCAACGCTAAACAATGTTATTGACAACGTGCAATCAATTAATACTTGCTGGTAGGTTTGAGCGGTTCACTTTTATGTTTACACGGTTCTATCTATGAGTTAAAGCCGTCTTTAAATTTCACCGTTGAATCAAGTAAAGTAGTAAAACAGTACAATAAAACAATAGAATACAACAATAGAATACAACTTGTTGTCTTGTTGCAGTAGAGTGTTTTTGAAAAATACAATACATGTTATTCTTCGCCCTTCGGATAGGCTATAAGTGAAAATACCTGCACTATTCGAGTAGTGAATGTACGAGTATGAAGTTAAAATTTAGAACAACTTACGAGGCGGATCAAACGTTTGCAATTGGCGCAATCGAAATTCCTGTTTAAACATAAGGTGGCTCTAGTGGGGAGTGTCAGTATCGCCATAGCAAGAACTGATGTATTGACAGGTTAGAGAGGGTCTCGACAAAGGGAACTACCCTCAAGAGATTCTATATTAGTCACTACATGGAATAATATTTTCTAAGTCTGTTGTGGTGTCTTGTCGTGTGTGTTTTATACGTATCACATGTATGGAATCAAATACTACAGAACATTTATATAATCAGTGACTTGTTGGTGTTATTGTCCGTTATTAATACTTAATAAGAGTAATAGCCGTAAACAACTTTTCTAATGATAGACATTGATTGACAGATTGTCTCATCGATACAGTCTTTTGTGTGAAAATAAAAACAAATGTATTAATGGGACATGTTGACATGAAAATAGGTTAGTGAAAAATAACTTAAAACATATATTAAAAGAAAATATGATTTCAAAACTTAAGTAAATATTAATTTATAACGTAGATTTTATTGTTTTGACTATTATTCATTCCGGTATTTTTGATGGTATACAGAACTTAAATGATGAAATAAACTCAGTGGAAGCGAGTTTCAATAAAATAATAAATAGTTATACCTACCGTCTCAAAGTATTAATTTTATCATTAATGTAAATCAAGTGATTTATTATTGTAAATAAATTAATTCGGTAAAAAAAATACAGTAAAATGAGAAGTGTTTTAATAACTGCGATTTTCGTTTGCGTTTTATTTTGTTATTTTCATAAATTTTTAAGAAGCCAAATTACAATATAAAATTGTGTTGACTGATATGAAATGATATGAATATGGTACATTAGTGTGAAGTGGATGGAAAAATAACAAGCGAATGCTCGATTTAAAATTAATAATATTGGCGGAGATCAATTTAATTAGAAAACGGACTTTTCCGGCCATTTCAGGAAGAAAACTCTCCTGCAGGGAAAAGTCCGTTTTTCTAATTAAAAAGGTGAATGTGACCAATGAAGCCACTGGCAAGAACAATATTAATATTTAAGAACTAATAAAAATATTCAATTTATTTTATATTGATAAAAAGTCGTTGTTAATGTAATGACATCTGTTAGGGTGGATGGCAAAATGTTAAAGCTAGACTACAAAATTAATAAATAGGATTTACAAGAAGGGCGGCTTCTGAATAGCATGTTATCTAAGACGACCTGTTCGTGTAGTTGTGACAGGAATGGTGAGGGATAAAGGAACGTGTAAGTAACACAAGTCCGTGTAGGGGTTGATTACTCGCTTTGGCTCTCTTCTCTCTCAACCTCATTCACTCATTGCTCATTAGATGAGTTGAATGGAGTCCCTCTTTGAACCTCAAGTTCTTTCAGTGCTGTTAAATACATCGTGCGCTCAGAACCTGTTATTGATTCGTGTTCTACTGTATTCGTTTTAATAGTTGTTTGTCATACTCGTATGTTAGTGTTTATTCAATCGAACTTTACTAATTGCTGATGAACTGTTTGTGCTTTTCAAAAAATACTTTTATTGCTTGCTCTGACCGATGTTTACAAGTCGCTTAGTAAAGAAATCTAAAAGTCCTAACGACCAAGCCTCTGGTACATATTGAAAGATTTCATAAACCTTATAAAGATTTACAATGTTTCCCTTTTCAACTCGCACCATGGCAAAACGTAATAGGAAATTAAAAAACAAATTAATTCAAAATCGAATGGTAATATACTCTTACATTCGTTAAAATGTAGTAAACCCAAATCTTCTAGGATATAAAGGAGGCATGCCTGATCGGTACGTTATATTTTGGTGTACCAGCCCATACTTGGTTGAAAACCCAACATTTCTCTAAAAAAGAAAAAACAATGATCTTATTGGAATTAGCCATGCTACATAACAATATATTATACATAAATACAGGTCGATGGCTTGTCCTGTCTCATTAGTGGTTAAAGTCCTTGATTTTAGCGCCACCGTTGGAGTCAAACTATCCAATCTTTTGAAGTTAAGTTAGGGGCTGAAATCATCAGTGCGTGACACCAACCTCTCATGAGATGCAGTTGGCGTGCCACCTCGTGCCTGTACACAGATCTCTCAGACCACTCCCTGTGCAGCCAGAGAGCTGTGCCGGGTCTGCAGAAGACTCTCTCATCTTCACAGCTTCAGGGGCGGCAGTCTCACTCACTACTGGAACTGCTGAAACGCATCAATAACTAAATATAAACAAAATAAACAGTGTATACTGGGGGATTGAGAGAAGAAGCAAACCATTTAACTTTTGGAGAACTATGGACATTTCCAAACGCAATATGGTATCTTTGACTTACATGTTAGGGGGTTAGTGGGGTTAAGTGTTTGTATCTACAATAACAAATTATTTTCGGTTCTGACTAGTCTCCTTTCATTTGTATCAGAAATTAGATAGGACAAATCATTATGTCTGAAAATATATAAAGAAAATTTAATACATAAATTTACGTCCTCTTACACATTGTTAGTTGCAAATGTTTACTGTTGTTGTATAAATGGATTCGTAAAATTGCAATTTAAATTTTGATACAAATAATTGGTACACAATTTAATGATTCATGTTTAGAATTTTGACTCTTCCAAAACTCACGAAAAACTTTTGATATTGTTCCTCATGATTCAATAAATAATCCAGTCAAAATTTAGAATTTGATATTAGGTGGAATAATAGTTAAGCTTTTACACCTTTCTTATAGTGAGTGTTCCTAATACCATGTCAGTCTAGTTATTCTACATCATCTTTAAAGGAATGTTGTTTTGATCAGTATTGATGCATGGTTCTGAAGCTTATTCCCAAAACTATACCAAATAATCATATACAAAAGAAGTAACTTTTACTTAAGTACTTTACGTGATAATAAATTGGTTGGTAAGTTATAATTATTCTATTGTCAGGAAAACAAAGTTTTGTATGGACAAGTAGCAAAATGTAACAATATAACAAACATTAAGAGTATAATAGAGTACGTTTAAACTTACTATAATATTTTTTTGTAATTTAAGGAATTTTTAAATAAAAAGTCCAATACCGGTAAAAATGCTTTTCATAAGAGAATCTATTGAGTCAAATTCTTATTCCAACTGAGTTTTGTCATTTTTCTTAAAAGCTTGTTTACTATATGTTGAAAACCTTTCTATTTACGTTTGTTGCAGTAACATTCAATAAATACTTACTTTCTGTGGTTTCAGAGCCCACGTCCACCTCAGGGTCAGACGATGTGGGGGTCTCAGGTTTCTAGAAAAATTAAAATACAATTCAGAATTCAAACAAAGCTGTTTATGAAGTAGAGGCTTTTCAAAAATAAAAGATTTTGTGCATAATTTGAATAAACTAATTGAAAATCACAGTAACATTGCCTTGCTGAAAACATTGCTCAACCACGTTGCACAGAGTTCATAAAGTTGCATCTTGATACAATACTTTGAAGGTTTTATTTGATGTCCTCATAGTAAATCTAGAACATAGAAATCGAACCCTTAGAGAACTATACAAATTATCTTCCAAATCTCGTTACCTTACAATATTTTTGGTGTATCCAAATAATTTGGGGAAGTATTAAGTAAGTGGAACGAAACTGGCAACGATTCCATGATTATCCCCATCATGTAGATTTATACGGTAATTTCAGAGTTTGATGCGTGGTCACTGGTCACGGACTGATGAATATTTGATCATATGGTGGCACGAGTGTCGTGTACTCTGTCATTTAGAGTGATATAAACCACCACTTTGGCAAAAATCATATTGTGATTGCTTACTTTTGCATGATTAAAACTGTAGAATCGAAGATTGAAGTGGTCGCGTGATTAAAGAGGAAACCCGTAATTTGATTTTATCTAATGTTGAATAAAACATGAAAATGAAAATACTGGAACATATATCAAACCATAGTTTATGGTCACTATATGTCATGATGAAACTAAAATGGAACAACAAAAATGATCATACGAGTACAAACCAAATGAAATTACATGCCACAAAAAATACTTAAGTAACTTAAATGGAGATGTGTTCAAATAGCTGTAGCTGGACTAAGATCAGTTTAAAACATGTGTAATTACTTATTTTAGGCAACTTACCTTAAACAACACCAAAAATAAAAATAAGTAACAAACTTAAATAGTAAGAATTTCAAACAAGTCGGACGTGTGACCTTAATATCCATGGAAAACAACCAGAGTTCAATGAAATTGTCTCATCAAGACAATAATTTTACGGTATCATTTTGTTTCAAAGAGAAACGTTGTATGATCCGGTTGAACGATTATGAACTCTGGAAATCAGATGATAACTTTCTTAAAACCCTGTATTTTATCAGTTTTGGGTCAGGAATAAGGAATTCGTTTTAAAATCTATACTACTGAACTTGGCTTTAAGGCAAAATAGACATGTGGTCATTTTCACTCAATACAGTAGTTGAATGTAAACTTCCTGGTCTTTCTTTTTTAAATTTGAGTGGTTAGTCATTTATAAAGAAATCTTTTTTAGTTAAAACCACTAAAAGTATTTGAATTATTAGTATAAAAGGTTGTAATACGTATTTGAATTACTTAAACCCAAAACGTTTCTTCTACGCTATGGTAGACATCGTCATACATTGTTAAATGTTGTGTATAATGACGCAATGTGGAGATACGTTGTGTATATTGTGTCGCTGCTACGCAACTGACGCTGTCTGCCATAGCGTAGACCAAACGTTTTGTGTTTTAAAAAAAAATACATTCAGCTTCGATTATTTATTCCTTGGAATTGCTTCGAAGAGTCGGAAGAGTGTCAATTTGGGTTTGTTTCTCATGCGGCAAATAATTAAGTAAATCTTTTTCGTAGGTAAAAGGCTTATGAACAGAAATTTAGTAAATACTGTACGTTCTTATGTTCAACTGCTTCTGAGCGATCCTAAAAGTCAAATAATGAATGATGTAAAAAGTACACTAGCTAACACATTTCGCTAAAACGAATTACTCATATCTGGCAAAAGTAAGAACATGGGTTTGTGCAGCTTTTTCAAGAACGTTTTTTCTTCACATCTCCCTACAAAACCTAGACTAGATTTTTAACATGCTGATTACTGACACATAAGGTGTACGAAGCGTAAAATGCATTAAAAATAAAACAGCAAACAGCTGAAAAACATTTTTTAGTTTCCAATTTTTGATGAAAACCGCGTATTTGCAAACTGGAACTACGACCACAACTTGACAGGAATCTGTGTCGTGGCGTTGTCACGCGAGTGCTGGCTGCATATTCAATCAGCTGATGTGCGACTGTCATGCTGCCGTGACGGATCACAGATAACACTATACCGTGCTACTTCATCACGTGTGATTGTTTACTGCCAACGTACAGCTGTAGTCGTGTGATTACAGCAAGCCCCTCGTGCTGCTAGCATCATTCGATTCATTGGTTAAATATTTTTAAATTTACGCATATTTTCTATTATAATACGTTTTTACCATGAATGCAAACCTTGAGTGTTTAAAGGTGTAGCAGCGATTACGATCTGGTATATTTTAATTACTACTTAGGAATTGATCGAGGTGAGCGAGACCCACCCGGACTCCCGGAAGGCAACCTGCCGTTTAATTAAATTGATAAATAAAATACATATAAAACTACTGTAAAACCTTCAGTTTTCAGATTTCTGCCTACGATTTATCTACAGTTTGCACTGCAATATCACTCTTAGTTGTTTGTTATCTCTGTTCTATTCAAATTTGGAAAATCGGCGCGCGATTCATTCTTTACAATAAATTAATGTAAATGTTCATTAAATCGCCACTTTTCCAGCCGTTCTACTCAGCCAATCTCTTTGTTTGCAATAACTACCCTTAAAACTAGTTTTCTCGCCGTCAAGAAACAACTTCAAACATATAGTGCACGTGAGCTCCAATTTGTCAAAAGGGTGCGCAATAGTGGCTGTGACCATGAATTTAGTCCCTAAGAGCAATCTATTAACATAAATTTTCTTGGGACATCTCAGACCTACAGCTTTCATTGGACTTTTATGACATAAATTTTGTTATAAAGTGCATTAAATTTTTAGTGGCTCCGCTGAGCCGAATTTCCTTTTCATTTATAAAATCGTGATATAAATAAAAAACTGAAGAATCTTTCTATTTGAATTTCTTGATTTTACTAGTAAACTTAAGTTTTCTAAAAAGTGGGCAGCGGAGTCACTGCAGTACATCGTCATCTTTAAAATAAAACCTATTTCAAAAAGATCCGATGAAAATTGTAGGTGTGAGGTGTCTGAAGAAAATGATTGTTTTTACATTGTTCTTATGGTACAAAAACATAATGGCCGACAGGTACTGTTTACTCAAAATCTTTTTTTACTCTCTAACGTTCCTAAAAAAACAAACTTGTACTTAGCAAATGATGCTTGAAGCTTTACTGCTAGACTGAATCAAAACAGAAGCAGGAGGGGGTAATCACAAGCTAATGACGTCATTGGTCACGTGATGTTGACTTAGTGGCCGCCATCTTGAACGTGTACCTTGCCTGTGAGTTTGAACAGGGCGGCTTGGCTTTGACCACCGAGCTGCATTGTGTGGTGATGAATGGGGTGGACATTGAATAAGGATAAAGTAGGCTACACTCAAAGTTCTATTCAAGGTCGAATATGGGTGCTTACATTTCCTACAAAATGCAAAGGTGGTATGTAACATGCATGAGAGTAAAACCAATAGGTTGACAAGCGAAACACAGAGCTTAGTTGAGTTGGTGTCTATATTTGAGGCATAACACCGGAAAATATATATCAACACGGGCTTAATTTTCAAACTGTGTTTTGAATGGATTTTTTAAAAATGTAACTATTTGACATGTACACCTTGGTTAATCACCTTTTGTTTCTCAGGCAAGTTTGAATAAAAACCAAATCAAATAGTCATAGTAGTTTATTTTCATAACTTACATCAATTTACGAGGGTCATCCAGAAAGTAAAGAACGTTTTGGCATGGTAAAATAAAAAATAAAGATATCAACACAAAACTGTATTTACAAATGCATAGAACCTTCGTCTACTTTTCTACGCAGTCGCCATGGATTTTAAGACACTGGTTTTAACGTGGGACCGGTTTTCCATATCCATGTTTTTCCATACTCATTTGTCGCCAAAAACAAGAACCAAGATTTCTTAGTTTCTTTGAGTTCCTTATCGTTAGCAAACTGTTTTTTGCCCAACAAATTCTTAAGCTTTGGGAATAAGTGATAATCACTCGGCACCAAGTCAGGGCTGTAGTCGTTTCTTTTCTTGGCATAAATTCAACATGGATCAAGCCCTTTCGATCAAAAAAAGTTGCCATGACTTGTCGAGTGTTTAAATTTTGTACTTTACATTTAGCGGGGTTTTCAATTGTCGATATTAATCACTGTGGACGAGACGCGTAGTCACACAGCAACGAACCTATACTCAAACTGAAGAGGAAGGATGGAGCTAGCAGCTGCACGCGCACTTGTAGTTGTGAGGGGTGTACGCGGCGCGTGATGCGCAATCGTTCTTTACTTTCTGGATTACCCTCGTACATTGATTGAGATTTTTTCACATTTCAATGATTAAATTAAATAATTTAATAGTTTATTCAAACAAAATACCATTATAACAAAACAAATAATGGTGATCAGGGTGACGTTTTGAAAAGGATTTTTCACATTGTTGCAGGAATAGGCACACCAATACGAGTTGTTCTAATGTAAAACTACATACTTGCGTAGTTGCATTAGCGTATTTTAGTGTATCATTGTATTTAGTGTATTTCTAATACTGTTAAAATATTTATTACAATATTTATTTTCTACACCTATTATTATCATTAACATTATAAACTATTGATAACGTCAACACTAATCGATGGCTACGATCAAACGCCTTAAATCCACTGTTTCCTAGGAAGCATTTTCCAGTTGATCTTTTGTTTTTAATACAATCATGGAAGCGGCCCCCGCTCTCTAGGAAAATACTCGCAAATGATTAAATTTGAAACAATGTTTACTGTCATATTACAGCCATAATATATAGCGTTCATAGCTTCCTAGAAAACCATAGCTTTAATGTTTTAGCGTTCTATTTGAATATGTTTCATTAGATGAAGGTTTTTAATTACTTTTGACTTACTTGCCAGCGGTTTGAATAAATGAAATAAGTGGTTTATTTAAATATTTTTGTTTACATCATTGGTTTCCAAACGAAACCTAGCACAAAGGACACTTTTTCAGCTATGGCCTGGGAGGCCGTCAGTTGGGTCCGCATGTATAACATAATAAGGTTCACATACAAATAAGTAACACTGTGTGCGTGATTATAAAAAAAACTATATACACTTTTTCTAGTACCGATAAATATTGCAAAATTAATATTTCAAGATTACTTGTCAGCTAGCTACCACCTGCTCACTTGTCAAGAACACGTACAGGCTCGGGGTCTCGAGTATTGGGAATAGCTTTAGTTTCCTAAGCTTTAACTGACAAGCAACGTCTAATAGTTCAATCAAAGTGTAGTTATTTCTCTCCATTAAGTGTGAAAATAGCATCTCTTTTGAACAGAAAACATCACCAAGTGGTTAGAAAAGAAAATCTAGGGTATATTTGTAGTGTAAGATTGAGAGTACGCAGTAGTGACCATGGCATTGAATTTCGTCCCATAAGAGCAATGTAAAAACATGAATTTTCTTGGGACACTTCACGCCTACAGTTTTTATCGAATTTTTATGAAATGAACTTTGTTTTAAAGTTGCAGTAAAGTGCAAGATTTGGAGACTCCACTGAGCCGAATTTCTATTTTCTCATTTATAAAACAGTGACATAAATCCAAAAGTTGACGAAATATTGTATTTAAATTTCTTGTTTTACTACTAAACTAATAAAATGTTCAAAAAGTGGTCAGCGGAGTACGTTGTTATTTTTTAAATAACACTTGACCTGATAAAATTGTGGGCGTGTCTCAAGAAAATGCTAGTTTTTACGTTGTATGGGACAAACAACAAAATGGCCGACAGGTACTGTGCACTCTTAAGTTGGAGAGGTATATACTGTATAAGCACACCTGTAAAAAGATCTCATGTTTCCAGAGGCCAGTGCAGCGGGACAGCTCGGTATATCCTGGCTGCATTTTTCAACTGGAGCGCAAACGGGAAGGCTTATCACAAATAATGCAGACACCGATTACTTTTTGCCTCCCCCGGTGCAGCGCGGCCTGCATCTTGTGCATA
Source organism: Matsumurasca onukii (assembly GCA_018831715.1). Lineage (NCBI taxonomy): Eukaryota > Metazoa > Arthropoda > Insecta > Hemiptera > Cicadellidae > Matsumurasca > Matsumurasca onukii. The sequence goes on from CM032062.1 coordinate 36,295,619, forward strand.
TTTTACACGCTGTTATTGGGGCTTTGTTCAGTGCGCTTGCCAGTTGTTTGCTTACTATTTCCTCTGAGAGTTGCGCTCCGCTAATCCACATGTTTTATCAACCGGGAGACCAGTATATGTGCGGCCTCATCACACAGCTGCCCGGTCGTTGTTATATGATCATTTTACCATCATAAATATAGTAAAATGTTGTATTTTTTAAATTTCATCTACGTTATGAAAGAATGGCGGGCAGAAACATATACCAAATAGAACTCCAACTCCGAAAAACAATTTAGTTCCATTGCAGACTAGTACTATTGAGATGTTATTAATTTACCCCCGCTTTGATTTGTATATCATTTTAGTCGTGTGAAATTTTTAAATAACTGTATTACGGATTACAATTTATTATTACCGTTATCATATATCATAAGGGGATATTACGGTCAAATGATCTATTCTTCCGATCTTTGTTTGCGGGTAGAATGGAGTTTCCTTATTGAACTGACAAAACATATTAATAGTGGTACAAACTCAACTTATTGAAGAATACCCAATTTTTATTTTCCCATGCATAATGCATTATTCGTAAAGAACCATTGTAACTCTCTAGCGGTATTATCACCGGTATACTGTCTAGCGGTAGGTAAAGCTAACTCTGTAGCCCATAATCTTTCATCATAAATTAGTTATGCGAATTTCTGCTGAATTAAGAACATAACTAGGTTGGAGCACTTGTGGACACAATGCCTTACGACAAGGTTAACATTGCGAGGTACCATGTAGTCAGTATATGGTTAATCTGTGAATGTTGTAGACTCTGTCCTTCGCTTGTTCGACTAAAATAAAACGAACAATATATCACACTATTAATACCGCCCTTAGTGTACATAAAACACATTTCCCCAAGACTAATTTACAAGTTTACTAAACAGTAATGCCGTTACTATTGTAGTATTTTGTCCGAGAAGTAATAGTCGATTTAAAAAACTCAAGCCTCTCATTTCAAAAAGCACAACCAAAACAGAAATCAATTAACAGCCGAGCGATAGAATAACGAGAGGCAGGCAGCAGCCGCTTTTATTCAAACCTAACAATCGGATTTGACTTTTAGCCGGGACAAAATGCCAAAACTGATTAATGGAGCGCTTATCCTCGCGTTTTGTAATTACAGGGAGGTCTCAGGAGACCGGTGGAGAGGGGGAAGGTCCTCCTGACATTTAGGTCTTCAGGATTAACATTTAGTCCTGCAGGATGGAGTAAGGACGGCAAAGGTCGGCCGTTACGCTTTAATCAACTGACAGCTCTCGGCAAACCTGCTATTTCGTGTATTCCTCCAAACAAAATAAAAACAAAGCTCAACACAAAAATAATGTATTTATAATTTTGCAGAAAAAATACGTTAAATTATATTTAACCAATTTTAGTAGTCTATGATAGCTAAAGTATTTAATTTAAATTTTAACCTGCAAAATAACTTTTATTCCCCATAAAGTCAACATAAAAACAGTGTTCACAACTAGAACACGTCTAAAATCATGATTACTACAAAGTCGGTTAGAATTAATAAGCCATCATTTAATCACTGGTCGATTAGACATAATCACATTAACTGGAGGGTGGCCGGAAGTGCCACCCCACTTCACACCGGAAGTGGTAAGTGCTAAGTAAAGTGAGTATAAACAATCGCGCGCGGCGCGGCGCGCTGCATCAATCAAGTTATTGCTTTATCTTTATGTTTCCAATCATGGCAAAATGTCAACAAGGGGAGAGCGGCCCCTCCCCCCTCCATGCCACCGCGCACACAAACCCCTTCATATAGTAACGGGTCATCGCACAAGGAGTAATCATGTCCGGAGCAGCAGTGTCAGGTTCACTATACTTCAGATTTCACACAGTAATCGTGGGAACGAGTTTTATCATTCAACATTGTTAGCAAAAGTTGAGGTTATAGATTTAAAAAATCAACAGCTCCAAAAATAAATTTGATTTCTATAGAAACGTAAAATTAATTCATGAAAACGTGAGTTTTATGTAGTTTGCTGTGGGCGGAAACAGTAATTACGTTCACGTGTATACGAATTACAATGTTCAAAGATTCTGAAACGAATGATTTGAAAAGATATCAAACACTTAAAATAAAACACATAGAATAAAAACCGTGCTTAACGTGTTAGTACTTAAAACACCGCTTACAGCCATCAAGAGAGGAGAAGTCGAGGCAAGTTGACAGAATGTTAAGTAGGTGTCGCCATCATTAACGATACTTGAGAGAGATATTTAAAAAGTCCATTAAACTTGTGTACCTCTCGGGGTACTTGGGACACCGCTAACATACTAAATGAGCTTTTAAACAGATCGGCATTAAATAAGGACTTCCCTTTAAGTTTTGTTTTCAGAAAACCGACCATTTCATGTGTAGGTTTAGTAGTTCTAGGGCTTTAATGGTTGTAATTGATAAAATTATTCCTAGTTCAACGCTCCTTACTATGATTATTCCTAGACACTAAAGTTATTTTGCGTTAAAATTGTAAAAAACGCGGCAATATAAAACGAAAAACCTCTGCAAGGAAATGTGATATGCACCTAAGTTACACAATGCAATTGGTAAACATGATATTTTTATTGGGCTATTTCACGTGAATGCGTACATATTTATTTGTATTTTGGAAATAAATCATTTCCATTTACAAGAAATAGAGGGCAAACCGGAGCGGAAACATGAAGACGGGTCTGTTAAGGGGTGACTGTGCTCTGCTGGCAGTTAGGAACTATTCACTACAAATACATCGTAACTAACGTAACTGAAGTTTTGAGTGATGAATAAATTGTAGCCAACTTATTAATATTGGAATAAAAGAAAAAAGTTGGAAAGGTTTGCTAGTTTTCATTCTGACACATAAGATATTAACAACAGAATATCAAGGAACAGTTCTGACCGTAAATATGTAGGTCTACAACTCTACATCTATCTAGGTTTCTGAACAATCTAGGCTTGTTTGTTTACTATTAAACCTGTTAACGAAACACGGAATCACAGCTAGTGCGAAAATAATTCAGTTGGTAAATGTGGCTTAACTCAATATAACAGTTGGTCCTAAAAAAAATACATATTTTTGAATTGAAACTCCACCCTCAGTGACGATGACTTTGAACGTAATTATAGTACACGAAAATTCATCACTTTCTTTATAAGTAAAATAGGTTTTATTTACTTTTCCTAATCGAGATTTAAAACCAATGGCACCGTTCACTCGATGGAAGCTGCAACAATCAAAAACGCAGTCCTCCAGGGAACCACTAATGACATCTTTGATTACACGCGGCGGCGGAGCGGAACAGAGAGGCGGCGGTGTCTGACAGGGGTGCCACCGTGCCGGCTGGTGTGAGGGAGCTCAGTGTGACACTAGTGCGCGTCAGTGCATTCAACAGTTCGACAGATGCAGGCTCTACATCTCTCTTCTGTTGAATTGTGTCAACACACCAGAAGAGTTATCAAATTCACGCTTAATCCGAAACCGTGTTAAAGCGCTAGGAATCGAACCCGTGACCTAAGTAAACCGTTAGAACAGAAAGCACTTCTCTAATGCGGAGCAACGGACACAGACGATACGAGGATACGGTCATTGTTCCTTTTAACGCAACATATACTGACAAAATTTTAGTATGATTTCGTGAACACTTTTTTAGCTGATAAAGAAATAGTAACAACCGCCATAACTTCAATAAACACTCTAAATATGAAAGAGTGAAAGCCACTTCCAAAAGAGTAAAAATCGAGCCACTCTTTATTGAGAGTGGCTGGGTTTCGACACCCCAAAGAGCGAATCTTCACTCTTTCTGAGTGACCTTCACTCTTCATTTTTAGATTGAACGTTTTTACTTAACTATAATTATATATGTATAATATTAAAGAAGGGTTGAGGTTGCGTTAAGCCGTGTTATATGGGAGAAGGTGATGGGGAAAGCCAAAATGACCGGAAAACGTGTCAAGAAACTATATGAAAATACATATTTACCTACACATAACCTACATATTGTGCTTGTAGGCTAAACATAATATAAATATACTGTGTTTCAACTCACGCCTCTTTCTCTTCAATGTAACGAGACGTAACTAAATCCATAATTTCTAATTGCAAGGTGATCAAGTTGCAAAAAGTAAAAATTTGAGAGTCAGCTCTTCATGGCCATTGTATACATTACAAACAAAACTGTTTAAACTGTATTTAAAATCCTAATTCTCGATTGAATTGGAAGACGTCGTTGTATATCCGCCTGCCTTACACAACTCGCCAGGAAAGCTCTATTCAAAGCCCGAAAGTCTTAAAGAACGTTCGGGACAAAGATAAATCCAAACTCAATTTCAGCTTGAAAAGTTCACACTGTTTTGAACAAAAGCTCCGCCTCTTTGGCAGAGAAGTTGTTAAAGAAGTTGTGTAAGAAAGCTGAACGATTCTTTAGCTCGGAGGAAATCTTGTCGGTTAGTCGAATGGTGTCAAGTGCTTGCTCAAAGTGATAAAACTCTTAGCCAACAACTCTAGATCCATTCCTTCCTTTATACAGCTTGTATTCAACCTGAGCGGAATCCTTAAGTCTGGATTTGAAGTAAGAAACGTAGATAGATTTGTAATTTTGTAATTGTGTACGTGTAGAGTATTTTCTCTACAAATCCAATTGCTGTTGTCGTAATTTTTTATGTTGCCATAAGTCTTAGCTGAAAAATTCTTTAATTTCTTAAATAGCTTTATTTGTTAGTAAATCTTTGAATTTTCATCGAGATCTTTCCTGTCCCAAATCCGCAGGAAGATGGTTATACTGGTTAATCATGTTACATTTAGAAAATCTTTAAATTATATGTGCTTTTAAAATGTTTTACTCCGCAGTTCTGTTTATGAATAAAAAATTATTGTTTTAAAATTGCAAAGCTCATTGAATTGTTTGTGGCTATTTTGAATGTTATATGCGAGCACATTCGAAATGACGTAAATCTTACAACTAAAATAAACTTCAAATCTGATCAAGCCTACCTGAGGGCTTTGCCGAGCAGGGGACCAGCAAGGCTTGACATCGTCTTCATTGCAAGTCTCAATATCCACAGGTTCATCATCATTGTCCTCCTGGCTCTGCTCCTGAGCAGGCCGAGGGGCGGAGTACACAGGACGGAACGCAGAGGGGTAGATCTTCCCCTCGGCAGAGGGCAGAAGCAAGGGTGCAGTGGGAGGCAGCCCGAGCCAGGGCAGGGCAGAGTACGGTGACAGAGGGTGCTTGTGCCACATGTAGTCCATGACCAGAGGGAGTGGTGGGACACGGGTGGGAGAGGGAGGGGGCAGCTGAAAGGAAGGTGGTGAAGGATTGGTTCTCTCAGGAGACTTGACTGGAGAAGACCTCTCACGGTGGTGAGAGTGAGAAGAGGCTGAAGACAGAAGACGCTTTCGAGTTCCTCCGTTAAACATCGCCTTAAACAGAAACACGTCCTTTATAGTAAAGAAATATTTCAGTAGAGTAAATATCTAACTAATACTTTGAGATGAGCCACATAAAAACGTAAACTGAAGGTAAAGCTAACGTTTTCTGAATGGTGAACAGTAATTTACAAATTATCTGTACTTATTCAAAACTTAAAAGTAATTGTTCAGTGCTTCATTTTGTACCTTGACATCCTCCCAGGCATGTACGACCTCCATGGGAGGACTCCCGGAGAGCCGCATGTGTCGTCTCCAAGAGTTGAAGTTGGCAGCATCCGGCTGAACGTACTTGGCTCCTGGGCCGGTCCTGTGAGAGTGGAAGATGAACTTGTTGGGGAGAAGAACAGCCCACACACTGTACACTTGATGCACTTGGCTCGAGAGGAGTTGTACCTGGGAACACGTATTTCATGACATTAAGTCCATATAAGAGCCACGACTTCCATATATGAGAAATTATAAGAAACTAAGAAACTAGCATTCTGTTAAGATTTGGGTTACTTTAGTTGGATAACTTCAAACTTAGAACTATTAGCGCGTGTATGCTTTGTTTAAGATAGTTAAAAATACAAGTTTGAATTGGAATTATTGAATTAACACCAACCTTGAAGGTAGGAATGCACCTCGGCAGCCCCAAGCGCATTCGTGATGCACACTGAAAGCGAAGTCATCCGGGAGTCTTGGTGGAGTGTTGTCCCCCAGGAAACTTTTACACAGCCGTTCCGCTTCTCTAAAATATGAAAAATCCAGATTACAATATTGCTCAGTGCTCAGCATTACTGAGGTTCTCCATAGGTTTTCATTTTGCATGGTAAACAACAAAAGTAACAACCTAATTTATTGTTCTACAGCTTTTGTTTTGGCTGACTTAAACTCCAAACTTACGTGGACACGATGCGTCCGTTACCAAAAGTGGAGACTCTAAATTAAAGACACATTAATAAAGACACATTTTCTTGATTGATTCCTTCTAGTTGCACTGCGATCTATTTTCCTAATTTTCACTAAGAACAATATGTTCAGCGTCAGAACTGTACACACCTCCTGGTGATCATGCCACAGCGTCTGCTGGACACCGGCATGGCGCCTGCGCGTCTCAGTATCTCCAGCTGCACGGGAGTGCATTGTACACAGGTGATGCCCAGAGCTACTCTGCGGTTGTGGATCTCGTTGTAGCTGAACTCCTTGAGCAAGGTGTTACTAATCTGCGCCAAGCACAGTCGCTCTTGTCCCTCTATCACCAGCGACACTATGGGCACCCCGTACAACAGCACTGTGCCCACCTGAGGAATAGCGCACTGTTTTGGTTTAATTGTTAATTCAGTACAATATATTGTAGCTTATAATTATGTCGGATGTAATCTTGAGGTGTTCAATTACACATATGATAATTATCATACCCTCTACCTGGCAAACGACGATGCAATCGTTGTTTAAAAGTGTCACCCCACTGGCAAAGAGCGAAAATGGCATTTATAATTTATGACAAGAAAATATGTGGCAGTAACCTACGAGTTTATGAAGCTGAATAAACTTACAGTGAATAGTATCGGCAAGAAAAATGGTTCCATTCATTTAGCAAGACTTTCTATTTAAATAAATTGAATGGAAAGAGCGAGTGTAAAATACTGTATTTAAGAATGTATCTCGATGAGATAATAATGCTAATTTTATTAGTCTTGTACAACATTCCTCGTATTGACAAAACTGCAAACAAAAAGAAAGTAACGTAACAAAAGTAATATTAATTAATAGTAAATTAATATTTATGAAAACAAAGTAAACCACTAGTATGACGGGTTTGCAAAACTGGTTATTAGTTATACTCGTATTTAATAACAATTAATTATTATTGTGAATAGTGGAAAAACTCTTATCTTACTTTTGAATAAGTCAAAATTGTCTGTGGATTTAATATTTAATCAAATATTTTGCACCTGTCTGTGATAGAAACTTTAAGACGTAAGAGCGAAAGGAACATTTTGGTTATCAAATATTTGTCAATCGCGTTACATTTCGTTAAAATGTGTTTGAAATACAATATTTATTTATTTGGTTTATCTTATAAGTTCCCACATTTAATTGTGTATTTAAAAACTTTCAAAAATTAAACGTGAAACGAAAAATTTTATTAAAAAAGTATTTGTGATTTAACCAAAGATAGTGTTACGACAAGTAAAAAGCGCACAGATGTGCTCCTCGGGTTAGGGCAGCATAATCAACATAGTTCGGAAGCCCGAGCACAGACAGCGCTGCCGGCTCTCGCCATCCCCCCCCTTCACCACCACATGCTCGAGTTTGTCCGATGTCGATTACTTAAATGTGACCAAATCGTGCGACCTTCGAGAACAAAATGAACTTGCGCGTGTGTCAGTGGCTCTATTAGAGACTCTTAAAAGAATTCCCTCGCAGCGCTATCTGTGCTTGAGCTGCCGTAACTATGTTGATTTTCCTGCCTCAGGCATTCGGATCTATGCGGAATCTACTTATCATAACATTATCTTTGATTTAACATATCCGTTTAAGTGAAAACTCATATCATTAATCTTAGAAAATAACAATAACGTTAAACATTAATCAGATCCATATATTTCGTAAAAATCATTTGTCCAGGGGTACTAACCAGCTCAAAACTAAATGAATTCTAATGAAATTTGAGTTTAAAATTTATGTTTACTTACCTGGTTGGTTTTCGAGGGCTGCAGTCTGATCGAAGGGTGCAGTTTATGGGGTTCTGTCAGAGATCGAGGTTTGGGAGAACCCATGGACACCATAGCTGCCATCCTGAAAACGTCATATGTCTTCAATTTATACCAACGTGACTCCGGTTTTTATTAAAAAATAATCCTTAAAAACGGTTTACTGAGTAACCGATTTCATTTTACCACTTCCCTGTCTACATAAATGGGCATGGTTTCATAAATACTGTTCAAATACAAGATACCTTTTTAGGCGAAACTTTAATACGCAAATCGAGTTTAAATGTCCAAACAACCAAATAATGACATTGAAATTATAGCAGAATTGTATACTATTTCAACATAGTTCATCAATATCGTAATACAACTCAAAGAAATCACTATGAAAGTCAATTAACTCTTAACGGCACTTGAAAACAAACATGCAAACAAGTCATCCCTGTGGGTCTTTAAAAGGACAAAAATCGAGACAACCACAGCGAATGTAGTGTTTGTACTATTGATGGTGGGGGGGGGGTGGTGGGATACAATCAACCGAATTTGAGTGGAGTGCGAGCTGTGTAACTCAGTAATTAGATGATAATAGAGTCACCACAAGTGGCGTGTATTCAGTTAATTGATTGTGTGGAGGGTGGTTGCTCGGGGGGGTGGCTAAGCCCCTCCCTCAGACACAACTTCCTCACATTTGTACACTCACAGCACTATAGCCCAACAATGCATGAAATAGAGGTTTCATAATACATATTATGATCCATTCGTTACTGTCTTTTAAAACCACAAAACATTTCCTCGCTTTTGAACGAAAGTAATGTTAAGTACGATGTATAACTGTAATAACAACGGTTTTAACAACAGCTATTTTGTTGCATGGTTTCCGAGTATTGCATTATCTATATTATGTACGAGTAATATATAACAATGAGATGGTGTGTGTCTGTCTGTTCCTCAATCACGCAAATACCAATATACCAATTTTAATGCAATTTTACAGGAATGTGGCTTTTATACCTGGTCAACACATAGGCTATTAACATGTTTGATAATTTTATTATTTTCAAGATGGTGGTCATTGATAAGACCTCATTACATGTGAAAATGTATATGCCCAATACTGTGAGGTGAAATTCTCGAAAAACCTAGCTTTAAAATTAATTCTCTACACAAATGGTCCTGAGTACTTTTGTCGTATCTTCAACCGTTTTCCCTGGAAAGCTTGCTTCAGCGTGGAGAAACATGGCTCATGATGCGCGCCGCTGCACGCTCAAACTCGGCTTTTCCACGGGTTGCACCTCTCCTCGGCGCGTCAGTACGTCTGACCGACAGTTTTTCTTAACCATTTTACTTACAGTTTATGCTTTACAGCGTGCAAACCAAATAAGAGTGTTGTACTACAGCCATATAGTTTTCCATTTACAATTAAACAAAATGAGTTTATTTTGAATTTAAAACTCATGTGGTTTGTCATGATAAATCTATATAAATAAAATAAGAATTTTGTCTGTACATTGCAAAGAATCCATCGGGCTTTTGTTGTTTGGTGATTATATACTTTGCATAGACCGAAAATGGCGTCAAAAGAATTCCTGCGGGTCTATCTGTAACGTTTTTAAGGCATCTTGGACCGCTTATAACTCAGATTCGACTGAAGCTATGGCGTTGAAACTTCGTTTAAGGACTTGGACCATTACACAGTGTGTCTTTACCTATGTTTTGTATCAACAAAACATTAAAAAAAATGCCAAGGAACCAAAGTAGGCTCTGAAGACATTTTGGACAACTTATAAGACAGTCAAAATTGGCTGAAACTATGGCGGTGAAACTTTGGTTGCTGAGGTTAAGGTAATCAGGCAGTATCTCTGTAACTACCTTTTATGTCTATATAATATCCATTCTAAAGTGGAATGGCGGGAGTAACTATGACTCTTACAAGGTAGCCAACACTTATAAGGAGAAGATGGTGAACTAACTGGGTTTTCTAAGAATATATAGGAAAGTATTTTTTGTTTACTTTAAATTTGCAATTTTCTTAAAATATAAACACAGGTATGTTAACAAAGCCCCGAGGTGAAGTGTGGGTACTCTCAGCTAGTACCGTATATTTTCATTAATTGGTATTTATTTATAAATTTTATTTGTTTCATGACGAAAAGTATCGCTCATTACTCGTTTCAAAAGTGACCTTTTGACCCTCGTTCACAGCCGCGGCTCGGCGTTAAACTTGAGCTCGTATCAATACGCTTCACTTTAGAGGACCAGGACCTAGTGATGAAATGTAATATTTTGGGACTAGTGTATATGATTAGTGTATATGATCAGCTATAGTTGTGAAGTGTACTATAAAATTACATCATACAACCAAATTACAAAAATCAGCCAAGCACGAGTTTTGTGTTGTGCTATAATTTTAGTATTTTAAAATGCAAATGGAGTTAATAGACACAAACTAAACGTTTAAAAGTAAAATGGAAAGCTACAAATCAATATATTTTAAGGCGGTTAGCTTATAGCATTTTGTAAATAGACTATTCAAGTCATAACAAGCATAATCTGCTTCATACGGAAATGTAGCAAAACCACTATCGGCGGCAGGGGCTAAACCCTGACTGCAGTACTGAAATAAAAATATTTTATTTTATTTTTTCAGGAAGAGATAGATGCCAATCGGCCTTTATATACTTTAAAATTACACATGAAAAAGAGCAAGTCTACTAATTGGCTTATATTTCGTTATTCTCATAAGTCATAGCCATAACCACAGAGTATTTTTTGGCCATAACAAACAAAAATAAACACTTTTAAAATACAGTACCTGTGTTTACAAAATAATGTCACATGCTTTATCTAATATTTAACCCATCTGGTTGCCGTGATCTTAAAACCAGTTGGTGAGCAATTTCAACATTCCTCAATTTCATATCTGTGAGACGCCTAGATTCTTCATGGTTCGGGTTTTCCACTTACAGCCCTTTTAGCGTGAATCCTTCATCCAAAGACTTGACATTGTGCTCAATTGTGTGGGATGACAGAGGTCTCTCGGCTTTTTGATGAAATACGTCAGGGGATGGTTTGTTATTCGAAATCTGAGGGGCGTTATGGGTTTTCCAATATATTATTTTATTTTTTGTAATAGACAGTAGTTTTTCTTATTCCGAACACTTTCTCAACTTCCGCACACTTGAGAAAATGATTCGCAATCAGCTGTTTTCTGAACTAAATTCATGCATAAAAAACTCCTTTCTATCTATAACTTGTCTACTTCATGTTATTATGTTACTGGTGCACTGACGGTATTGTGATGTCGGGTAGAACATAATGTCTAACTGAGAGGGGTTTAGAGCGGCAACTAAAGGATTAGTTAGTTACCAGTTCAGGCGCTAGAGTGCTCTTGAAGCTGGCAGAGTAGAGAGGGTTCCGAGCCCCTTAACCTCGTCACTCGTCAGACTCAGTTCTGCAGTGATTAGGGCGCAATCTTGAAACTAAGTCTGATACTACTTGAGGACTATAGAAAATGTGTGTTTAATAATTGACATTATTGGTCGTAATAAACCAACACGAGAAATCAATCATCCATATCAATACATCATTTAAGTCTTCAAAGTTCAGAGGCAACTGTAATATAAAACACTAATTTTCCTCAGACACTTTTCAGAATAATATTGAATTATATCATCCTAAACACAATTTGTCTTATTTTTATCATATTGTCATATATTATCAGTTCAACCACATTTCAAGCTTTATTTCAGGCCAAGGCCTTCTATGCAACCATCATCTTCAAAAACTAACATGCAAAATATGTAACATAAACCATATAAACAGCTTATTGTGCTGTTTGTATTTCCTCGTTATTATTCGGTATGTACTTTTGTTGTGCTGGATGTGAATTAATATTAACTGTCTTAGGTGAGTTCATTGGATTGAGTGGTTGCGAAATGCAGGATGTAAATCTGTGGCCGAAAGCCGAAACAATGTTGTGAGCGTAGCCTACAGCCTTGTAAAGCCTGGAGTTAGAAATAACGTTAATCTGAAGCTAAAGGTCGAAGCGAGGCGCTGAACGTAACGAATTACAATCAAGCTCTCAATCCTATATATGCGACTTCATAGAGCGTAAAGCTAATTTTTAAAAATATATTTTTAGTTTAATAATACTTATTATTTTTATTACCAACAGTAAAATTATTAGTACAGTAGCTTTAGTTTTTAACTAAACTGAAAGCTAGAACTGAGTTAAACCAGTGCATATTGACTCACATTTTGAGTAAATTTTAACTCAAAATGTGCTTTTTAAACCGCCAATCTTTAAACTGATCGTGCCAAAATGACACAACGGATTTTCAGTGTGGGTTTCACTAATTTTTCACCACACTGCAGGATAACTACGGATGGCATTGTTCTTCCGTACAAACATATTTTGAAATTGATTCTAAAAATAATAATTTGGTACGGAAAGTACACGACAAACAAAAAACTCCCAAAAAATGACCTCTAGTTTTTACCCAATGACTCGATTAGCTTCAAGTTTGAACTTGTCATTCCTCTTGTTATAGGCGATTGCATGTTCAATATGTTTTAATCCGATTTAACGCTGTCGTCTGCAAAGACAAACAGGCAAATAAATGTGTCACTTTGTTCTTCATGGTCAAGTGTTATGATTCACTCGTTTTCATTCATCCATCTAATTATTTATGCCATTGTAATAATGGTTTTACAACTGGATACGGTCTTATCTGTACAACCGGACACAATGTGTTCAAGTTGCCAATTCACGCACGAAGTAAATCAAAATTAGCTATGGTGTCCCCCAGGAATAAGTGCTGGGACCTGTTTTGTTTTAATAATATGTAAATAATGCCAAAAGTTCAATACACGATAGAAAATGATTCAATTTGCAGATGATAATACCCTTTGTTTTACTGCAGAAACACAAAATACTTTAGAAATTCAAACTTTCATCAGTCTTAATACATGTGTTCAAGACTTTTTAGCAGATAATTTAAAACTTAATAACGCTAAAACACAACTAATTCAATTTTATCTACGAACTCAAGCTTGCGTATCACCATCAATAACCATGGTGGATGATGTTGTAGTTGAAGAAGCTCAGGCTATAAAATTCCTTAGATAAAGGGTTGACCTGGGAAAATCAAATAAGCAATGTTTGGTAGCAAAGTTGCGTCTGGTATATTCGGTTTACGAAGACTATCCGGCTTCTACTCTCCCCAAGTCCTTCTCACGGCATATTACGGCCTTATATTATCTCACCTAAATTAAGGAATTATGTTTTGAAAAAGTAGTTCTCGCACACATTTTGAACGCGTTTTTTATCACAAAAAATCAGTTAGAATTTTGAGCTACCGTGAAACTTTTGAAAGTCTAGTTATAAATTGTAATGACTCTTCCAAGCCTTACATTTTCGAGACTGTCCTGTATTGCCCCTTTCAAAGTTTGCCTTTGCAAGGGAGCTCCATACAAGAATCAGAAAGGATTTTCGTGTTCAGCAACACAGAACAAAATTGTTTAGTAAAATAACCTTCTAAAATTGGTGCAAAATTTTCAATTAATTACCAGTGGATATAAAATCGGAAAATAACCCCAATTTTCTCAAAGCTCAATTAAAGAAATATTTAGTATCACATGCATTTTATGATATAGCTGAGGTTCTGGACCAATCAAATCCTAAAAGCAATAATTTTACCTTTTTTCCAGGGACTGAGTGACTGCGTTTGAATGGCGCTTAGGTGCATGTGTGTGAATGGAATTACAATTTGTTGTTAACTTGTTTTTATATTTTTGTTTTTCCAACATATTTTTAATATACACTGCTAATAAAGTTAATAACTTATTCATTCATCTGTGAGCACATTTAACCACCTTGAAACTAAAAATAGTGGTTTGAGTTTGTATTGAAATAAAAAACACACAGAATTTGTATTCTATTTTAAATTGCATGGTTGGAAAAAGAACATTAACAATGCCCCTATAAACAGTACTGATTTGAAGTTTGAACTGTGCTGAAACTCCCAAAGGCACAACAACAGTCATCTTTAGAAACATTGCAACTAGTTGGCTTACGGAAACCACTTTCCATTAGTTTTATCAGGGGATTGTGTTCGCTAAACTCAATAAGAGTCCCCTTAGAATTCAAATAACAAGACCACCGAGTAACGATAATAAAGTCACCGCGAAACGCCCAAATAATGAAACGGCACCGAGCTTAAATAAAACATAAAGAGATTATCCAACGCGGCCGGATTGTGATTTTTAATTTTCTGAATCACGGTAGCGTGAAACTCGTTCATTGGGTTACCCCTCCCCTCCCCAGCAGTGTTCTAGGGAGAGGAGGGTACCTCGAGGGGCGGGTGGGTGTCAAATTGAATACCGGCGCAAACCCGCCCTATCCAGGGTCCCTGGGGAACCCCAATGGCAGGCCGAGTTTGGTAATTATCGGGGGATTACAGCCAGGCCCGTCTTACTTAAATGTCGAGCTCCCTTAGTTGCGACAGCCTGTTGTTGTTTGTTCGCATTCTTCAGCCATGTCAACTCTCCTCCTGGCCAAAATTGATTTTAATTTTTAACTACATACATACAGGGTGTTTTTTTTAAACGCAACCCAACTTTCGAACTTTATTAAGTCATTCTTTACAAGCGCTATAAGGTCGTAAATTGTATCATTGGTTTGGTCAGTTCAATATCCATCAGATGGTATGTATAATGTTCCAGTAACATAGTGGTTTTGATTTGCTAATTTGATGTTATTGTAAAATAAACGCAATCATTGTTTTTAGAAAAGATCAAAAGTGCTTATTGTTGAAAAACACATAAGAGCAAGATAATATTTTTCGTCAAGATGCGTTTAAGATCAAGTATTCAGGCGTTAGTAGGCTATCTGCTTTTGTTGTTTCAAAATTTTGAAAGTTTTTTAGGAGAATTTTCTAATTCAACCCTAACATAGTCTCTCTTCTTCATTCAGTACAGTCCGTTCGCCTTCTGTTATGTTTTCCGTTCCCTACAGAACCTATTTTGTTAAACCTTTTTCCAAATCTGTGAATTTTAGATTTGTTTGGAATATTAACACCTGTAAACTTGACACCAAATTCCTCTTGACAAAAAGAAATTATCTTCCTCTTAAGTGTTCTTCAACAATAAGCACTCTTTGATCTTTGCTAAAAACCATGATTGCGTTTATTTTACAATAACATCAAATTAGCAAATCAAAACCACTATATTACTGCAACAATACATACCATCTGATAGGTATTAAAGTGACCAAACCATTGATACAATTTACGACCTTATAGAGTTCGTAAAGAATGACTTACTAAAGTTTGAAAGTTGGGTTGCGTTTAAAAAAAAACACCCTGTACAAATAGTTGATTTAAAACGAATATTTTGAAGGCGAATTTTTAATTGGTGTATTTGGCTGGTAATGATACGAGCAAATAAAGTTAACGTTGTATTAATATCTTACGACCTTTAAACAGTGTTGGTATATAAATATGTAATCAAGAGCCATACAGTTGTCGCATAAATTCTCGTACTTCCTGTTATTTTGGGTTAGTCCATTTATCAAACATTAGCATATAAGTAAACACCTATAAAACTACATTAAGTGTACTTTGTGGATGTAAAATAATACCTTATATTAGTAAAAGTACTCGTGGCAGCCTCCTCCTCATTTAGGGCATTAGAAACACATTTACTACACTGGCAAGCTACAACTAGAAGATATGAAAATTCACAAAGTTAAATTAGTAGTAGTATTAGTATTGTTCGATTGAAACGTCAAATGAAATTAACACTTACAATACTCGACGAGAATGTGTTGGAAAATATCTAACAGCGCAAATCGAAGAACAACACAGCATGACATAAAATGAATACCGTAGTTAAAATTAGATCCATATTATTGCATCTGCGAAAACGAGGTTTATTTGATAACTGACTTGTTAGTTTACATGATAATTTAAGAGTCACTAATATACGTATATCATACGTACTGAAAGAAAATAAATAAAAAACAAGTACCCTTTTATTATTTTTATATTACGTACCGACAGGTTTCGGAAATTATTCCATGGTCACGGTAGAAAACAAAATCTCAATACACATAAATACCAATATTTACACAACAAAACACATGCAGGGATGGGTTCTAAATAATTACAAGTACAGTAACATTCTGTTAGATATAAGAAGAAAAACATTTGGTTTTTATGTTTCCAATATGATTAAAAATAGGACTATTTTCATTTATATGTGTAGTATTTATTATATTTGAGTCCATACGTACTAAATATACGATAACATAACCAATCGTTGTCATTTATCATCGTCCTCCTCGCAGGAGTCCCCAAAACAGGGAATTGTTACGAGATCACACTTGTTGTAGGTTAAACAATTTACAGCATCCATGGCATCAGGTTGATAATCTTCTTCGTACTCTTGATGAGGGTTCCTTGAAAATATGGCTACTGGCAAATCGTCCCCTTTCTGGGATGTTTCAAGATTTCTTGATAGTTGTAAGTTTTATTCACATGCTTGTAGGACGCAGAGGTCTTAGGAACTTGTGGTACTCAAAATTCTATGAGTAAGTAGTTTAAAGATTATGTTATTCAAATTATACTCGTACTGGTAGCAATCCCATCTCAATGTATGTTTGTTGTTTGATCACTAAATAAATTTGAGGACAAAAATGTTTCGACTGAACTGGGACTTGAACCCGGATCTCTCGCCTGCCGGGCGATTATGCTGACCACTACACCCAGCAAGCGAGAGACCTGGGTTCAAGTCCCGGTTCAGTCCAAACATTTTTGTCTTCAAATTTCTTTAGTAATAAATTAGCTATTAAGCGTGTATACAAATCAAGATATATGTTTGTGATTTGTTATACAAATTGTTTAACTTCAAGATCGTGAAGGTAGGTAAGAATTTTTGATGGATTTACGGAGTGGTTATCAGTGTTCTTTATAGAGCTCCTAAGACTATTTAACCAACATATTTCTTTCTGTGGTACGTATCAGCACTTTTGTGGAGTAGGGTTTAGCTGCTGCTTCCCTCGCAATTTGCCTATCAAGAACACGAAACAACAGAAGGAGAACACGGTATCACGTGAACCTTCACGGTACCATGCAAACACAACGTGGTATTCTACTTGCGATTTTTCGAGTCTTAGGTCGCAGAAAAGATAACGTTTCTGACCTCCCCGATCTTAGGTTGGGAGACTTCACGATACGTCTAGGTCTGATCATCGACAAAAAACTTTCCTGGGCTGACCATATCAATAGCTTTTGGAATAAGCTTAGCAGTGCCACCTTTGCCTTAAAACGTGTAAAGACTGTATGTGATATTGAGACCGTAAAGACCACATATCACTTTATTTTCGAAAGTCTTTTGAGATATGGGGTTGTTCTGTGGGGCTCAGCCTCTCAACATCATCTCGACCGCGTACATGTAATCTGAAAAGAGCTCTCATTCATTCTGGATTGGAATGAGAGCGTTCGAGCACATTCTTGAAATTGTCTTTTTGGCGAGCACCAAAGGTGCTTAGAAGCAAAGATATTCATCAACACAATACTCGCTTTGTCCACAATTTCAACCTTCCAGCAAGAACGTGTTTCTTAGTTCTGTTGTACATGTAATTGTTGACACTATTTCAGTCTTAAAGTCACATCTCTCTTTATCTCATTGCAAAGATTGGTGATACAAAGTTTTGTTCTAAGGTTTCCAGGTTTACCACCCTAGAGTTCACTTATTCTCGGTATGCTCCAGGTTTCTGATAGTAAGGTTTCAACTGATGTTTAGGTCCACTAGGGTGCAGATGTCGTACTCACTGACCTCACCATTACACAACCTGCCCTCGCCCTTCCATCCCCGGCAAATCCCTTAAGCCGCGCACCCTAGAGTCCACTTGTTCTCGATACTGTAGCTCACCTCCCCTCCCGCACCACGCGCCCCGTGCTTAGAGTTTAGACTACACTTGTCTACACAACACTCTGCTGTTCAAAACACTGGTTTTATGCTACTGTTTAGGCATTGTGCTTTAATGCAAGATTTAGCGGATGCGTGGTGGATTTGTATCGCGCGTGACTCGAGAGCTCATCACCCCGGTGGCGCGGGTTCGATCCGCGCAGTCACCACTTACAGTTTGTAATGTGACCATACGGTGACGCTAGGTAAAGGTCGAGGTAGAGAGGACTTTATAGTCCTAACTTCGCCTTGTTAAACAAGACAAACATTACCTTTTAGTATGGATATGCTTGCGATTTTTATATTTAATTAATTGTTGAATGAGACTTAGGAGTTAGATTTAATGGATCATTTTAACAACACTAGTTTACACATTAGACAATTGCTTAACGTGTGAATATTATTCACGCAATAAAATATTTATTTATTCATGAAAATACTTAGTTTTAGCTCTCAATAAACTGTCTGAATGAAGATGGTCAAATTTCTTAAATGTAACGTGCACATACTTATTATTAGTCCTTTTAAACTATATCCAATCAAATTCTGCACGATTAAAAAGGGCCAGAGTTATGTGGTTGTCAAAATTTTCCAATGATAATCAAACGTCAGCTGACTTATAAATAGTTTAATTATGACTTATAAAAACAAGTATTAAAAGACCAAGGTACGAACACTTTCGGTTATTATAATGGAAAAGATTTTTTAAGTAAGCGTGGTATTGTTTAACAATTGTGGAAATACTATTGTAAACTATTGTTTAAACTACTGCGTGGAACGTAAATAATAGTTTTTACTCTGCAAATACAAAACTATGACTTCACCCACATCGTCAAAATCAAACCATCATTTATGAATAATATATCGACCATAATATTTATATGACACTACCTTTTGATTTAATATAAGAAAATAGTACACGTTCAAAATAATTTTGGTTGATGAAAACACAAACAATTCAATAAAACTTGTTTATTTGTTTGTTAGGCATTTCGAGGACAAAGTTCTCATCGACAGAGTAACTTTAACTGAAGGTTATGTTGTATAAAATATAGCAATAACACCGTTATATGTTTTTTATATATAAACATAACCTTCAGTTGATGTTAATCTGTCGATGAAGATTTTGTTCTCGAAAGGCCTAACCAACTAATAAACAAGTTCTTCGGGTTGTTTATACTGTATTTTCCATCAACCTAAAATTGTAAATCCAATAAGAAGTGTTCCTAGATTCATACAATAATTGTTTATAGTCTTTTTAGTTTTATTACAACAACATCATTAAAGCGATAATATAAGTACTAAATAGAACTGCGACAAGGAACAAAGACAATTTCTGAGAAATAACGGTACAAAAGAAATAAGCTGCTGTGCTTCTTCAATTTGTACAAGGATAATTGAGTTTTGAAGCTGCAATTAATTTAAAACTGAAGCGCAAGGGCGCTGCCTCTTTGCATCAGCAATTCATGAACCTCCTTTTATTCTCATCTTTGCTTAATTGCGATCTCTGAAATGTTTGTACTTAAATACAACATTTGTTCCATGTTTGTTGCTTCGCTAAATGTTTCTCATGCAGACAACCCGCACATTTGTATCTGGAGAACGATTTAATCTATTTGAGTGCAATAAAAATTATATTGAAAATGACTCAAAAATAAGTAACAATGATGTGCGAATTTCAAAGATACAGAATTTTCCAAAACATGAGTGTCATGAGTTCAAATCTCGTTACTTTTAGGTATGAAAGGGAGTTGTGTTGTGTATAATTTTAAAGCAATCTAAATGCTTAGAGATATTGGTGAAAACACATGTTGAATAAACAGTGTATATTCGGCAGTTTTAAAAACACCTCATTTCAGGATGTTCTTCCTATGTATTGATTGAGTCCCAGGTTCTTAGTTGTAGTAGCTTGAAATTTTCCACCCATTATGGGATACAAACAAAATATGTAAAAGGAAAGAATAGACCGAAATGAAGTGTTTTGAGAATATCTCAAGAAATGATGGTAACCATAGTTTAGTAAAACGTGAACATGTTTATCTTTTCAATACTCACCAAACTGCGCACAAAACGTGTGTTCATATTTGAAAGTTATTGACACTTGTTATTTTAAATATATACAAAATATAAAAATATTTGCCCTTAGTAAAAACAGTGAGAATATGGCCGTGCGGCATATTTTTAGAAAGCATACCTTGTTTCAAACAATTATAATCTTAGAATAGATGTGTACAACATTTTATTTAATTTATTAGGTTGGACGTTTACGCAATTCCAGAGAACTTACAGAATGTTCCCAAAACAGCTGTTTTTTGTTTGTTTTTTCCGAAATTTTAAAACCGGTTCAGTATTTTTCTACCAATGTTTTCAAAATTTAACGGACTTTGAAACTGTGTACAACGCATGACTCCCCTTTGTACTTTTAAACCAGGCCGACACGCAGCAAAGCGCTAAAGTGCCACTGGCATGAGTGAATTGAATTTCCTTTGCAATTTGTTACTCTAATTCGCTCCACTCGTAGCTTCGCTTCGGCCTTAGGCCTCAGAGTTTTCAGAATAAATTATTTTACGACGACTGTTACAAAGCTGTTCACTACGTTCACAGCCTCACTTCGGCCTTCGGCCTCAACTTGGCTCCTCCCTGCTTGATTAATCTACTTATAAGATTATTGTTTGAATATCGAATATACATGAAGGAAAACATATTGTAAATTTCAATCAAATTGGAAAGCCGCTGTTATAGCTAAAAATCACTCTTTTAGCCGCCATTTTGAAATGACTATATAAACTGACTTAATTTAGTATACTAATGTATAGTACAAAATAGATCTTTATTTAAAATAAAAAAAACAGACGAAATTTACTCTTTTAAGACTATTAAACTCCCTTTTTGGTGAAAAGTCCCCAAAAGGATATTTACAAAAGCAGCATTTGTACCAAATGTTGGTGAAAATCTGACAAAACATGCGACCTGTGAGAGATACTGGCCCTGCAAACAGGGTGAGAATTTTGTGACGAAAATGAAAATCTCTTTGGGGAATGTTTTGATAGAACCCTTAAGTTTGCGTTAGAGTATTTTCAAGAAAAATTTGTCATAAATATATGTGAAATGTAGCGTTTTAACCCCGATTTTTGTTTTCTTTAAACGGGTATAACAGAAAGATTAGTTGAAATATCGGTACAACTTGTTTTGTGTCTTTGAATTCTAACACATATTTTACTCTAGGCTTACTCATTCTACTCTAAGACCACTAAAATGACTACAGTAAAATGTTCAGCATTTCTCCCCGTATTGAGTTTGTTATAAGCCTCATGTTTTTTGTTTGGTTCATGTTTTCGTAGTTTCACAAACAGATTTGTTTAACATTATCTTAATCTCCCCCTTGAGAACTGGTTTTTATACCGTACATAATAGTAAATAGTTACTTATTTTTCAGTATACAATACATTCATTTTGTTATCAACTAAACTAATAAAAATATAAACCAAATCCTACTGCTACTGGTAAGAAACAACCTCTGAAGAATTATGAACTAAGTATATAAGGTTAACTTTAAACACTACATATATAATCTAGTTCTTCTGGTTTAAACCATTATACGGTCATCATAATTCGTCTGAAATATTTCGGCCTCGCTGTGGAGTACCATCTTCATGCACCGATTCAGTTACTGAAGCTGCAGCACAAGTTAATACGGGTGATCCTACTAATACATGTTTTCAGTTTGGAGAGTATAAGGCTGAATCGTCTCATAATTGTGCGAATATTTCATTACTAAATTCTAAAGTGAAGCTTTTTTATACGAGCTCAAGTTTAACGTCCGAGACACGGCCGAGTTAATATACTCGTGGAGCTCCGGAGTCGCACGGGATACCATTTCGCCACGGGTTTGCTATATGCCATGATATACTGTTTAACGTAAACTACTAAGCACAAAATCTAATGTGATAAGATCATCACATCATGATGTGAGGTTGTATCATTCGTAAAATTGTTGTTTCTTCAGTGGTAATAAAGAGAATAATGTCCGTCTGTTCCTTGATACTTTACGGGAAAGTTGCTGTTTTTGAAGACCAGGCAAAGTTCGTCGTGACGTCACCGTATAAGTAATAGGGTATATTTATTCGGCTTTATATTACGTATTCCTTGATATTATTTTATATTTGAAGCTAATTACAAGTCAATTTTATTAGATTTAGTACAAATGTTTCCACCGGACCTTTACAGCGATACCTTTTAAAAGTAATTATAACTTTAAAATCCATTTTAACCGTCTAAAAACAGTAAATTTCATTAGATTTTTATGAAATCTTAAATACTTATGTATAGCATATCATATTAGCAAATCAAAAACTAAGAAACCCCTTTCAGCATTTCATAATACCGGCCAAAAACCTGGAATTACTTGAAAACTTGAAATGCGTTTTCCTTTCACGGTATATAGTGAAAGGTGCAAAAAGGTGGTGCCCAGTACCGCAGATCATACAAGATGCAAAACTGAATCAGAATCCCGAAGCGAGGATCGAGGGTCATAGTAAGAAATGATGGGTAATCTTACAATTTTACCCATCAAGTACATGTTTGTTTGCAATGTTCTTAAACAATATTTTAGTACCAGTAAACTTGTAACAAAAATTAATAACGTATAAAAGTAAGCTAAGGAAAAGGAGCATTTACAAGTTCCTAAGCCAAATTTTACAGTTTTAACGCAGAGTTTTGTTTTTAGGGCCAAAATTATCAACGAACGCCTAAAGAATTTTTAAATTGTACAAACATAAAGATCATTATGAAAAAATTATACTTTGGGTTAAAGGTTTTGAAAATGTACGGACTTTATTGTATGTTCAGATGTGAACAATATTATTTAATTTTTCTTTGTTAATTGCGTTTCAGAAATTGTTTAAACGTTTATTTTTTCATGCTCAGTATAATGTTCAGTTTGTTTTACAATTTTCGGTACTAATGTTAGTTTATTATTATAGTCTAATTTATTTAAAAAAAATGCACTGTAACCATTTTTGTATTTATTTCAAGAAAATAAACAATATTCTTATTCTTAAATCGCAAAGTAGTCTAGTAAGAATTTTGGAGCTTAGCTGTGTGTCGGCCTGATGTACAAGTGAAACTGTTCACAAAGCTACGAGATGTAATGTCAGAGTCAACCAGGGTCTTTATGAGCAAATTTAAAAGTTTTGGTTCAAGTCTATAACATAAGACAATATCCTAGTTTTTTAATTACCTCCGTCAATATGACCAACAAGTCAAATATTGTTTCGGTATTGACGGAAGTATTTAAAACCTATTTTATTGTAAAATTGAGATTCAAAGGGCAACCAATAAGTTTTTATTCAAGACAATTATGGTTTTCTTAGAAGTGGACGCCCCTTTTTCCGTCCGTATATATAGTATTACGATGACTTTTCCTTTTAATGCAATCATGCAGATGCGGCTATAGTTCTCAAGAAAATAGTAAAATATGCAAAATAGTACTATTCTTTACGAACCTCAATAAGCATTGGGAAAAACTCTTTTGATTGTACGATGAATAATCACTTCAAGTAGCAGTTGGGGTGCTTTAATTCTTTTTCTTTCTAATTAAAAAAGTCTACTCGTATTTTAAACCAAATAAACCATTTTCAATTTAATATTCCTTTTCTAATAAAAATCCAAACTAAACACCTCAACTGCTACTCAAAATTAAAATAAATATAATTTATATGTTTTTAAAATAGAACTGTCTTTTAAATATCACTGTTATGTAAATTCAACTTTGAAAATTTCTATTTAAAAAAGTAGGCAAATAGGCTACATGTGCAAATCCATACATGTATTTTTGCATGCAAGATTTTCGATCCTCGACCTTCTAACACAAGGCAGCCTCTCTGTGGTTTCCACTTAACTCTTAGGGTGTGATGATTTTATGTTTCATCTGTTACAATTTATGCATATTTTACTGCAAGAAAAAGATTGTTAATGAACATTTTATGCACTAATGTATGACTGAGCCTATTACTGTTCTTGTTCAATGGCTGAACAAACTTGATTTCTTTAAATGAAACAAATATACTTGAATTATTTACCTGTGTTTATTACAGGCAATTTTTTCATGCTATATATTTGTATGTTACATATTGTGTGTCAAGTTTTAAAACTAAATCAATATTTTACTATTCATAGAAACAAACATTTTCTAGCTCATCAGAGTTTTTGAACTTATTGTTCGTATTTATCTTAATTTATCTTTACGAGTATTTATCTTAACTTATCCATGAGGAGAGGTGTTCTGGGGTCTCGTGAGTGGCAGGAGAATGGGGTGGAGTGATCCTCGAGCTTTGTAAGGAAACGGGGCTGGTTTTGCTTAAATAGGAGAACAGATTATGTAATATATATTAATGTTATTATTTATTCGTTAAATCTACAAATATTTATCAATTGTTATCAACTATATACGTTATTTTATTGTAATTATTTAAATCATTGTTACAAATCTTCATCGTTATTGCAATTCATCACACCGCCTCATTCATATAACTGTCAGCAATGTTTTTTTATCTACTCGTTACCTCAATTATTTATCTATTGTTATCAACTGTTATATTTTATCACATTGTTTTATTACTTCATTCGTCACACATATATTTTATTGTTATTGTCAACTCTAATATACACAGTTTCATTTATACTATGTATTAAGTCTCAATTAAGTTATCACTGCATGTCTACTTTTCCTTCAATTATATGTAAAACTATATTTTCATATTTCTAGTATATTGTACCATGTATATATTGGCGATTGCCGTATGTAATAAATAAATAAACAGGGAACCAAAGGGTTGATATGCACGTGGTCAAGAACCTCATTCACAAGCAATCTAATCAAATCTAACACTATCCTAATTGAACACTTAATGGAGCATTAATTAATTGATTCTATTGTTATTATCTTTATTACTCAAACATAGTTTTTATTTGTACGTTCCAAAATATATTATTCCGTAAAAACCCAAAACTAAATTTCTAACCTGAGACATCTCTGGTAACAAAGATATTATCAACCGTAGCCAAACTACTACATTTAAACATTTTTAATATTACTTTCAAACATACCTGTTATCGACAGCACCGTCAACCGGAACTAAATCACAGACGTGGTTCCACGGGCAACAAGCTCAAACCTAACCTCATTTCCAGCTGTAATCAGCTGTTGCAGCGATAAGGGATGACAACAAACTGATCTTGAGAGAACATTGGTTAACGGGGCGGGTTCCAGCCAATCAGAACGCGGGGCTCGGCGCGCATGACTCACCTCGACCAATCAGCGTCGGGCTCCCCTCGGTGGTTAATACAGGCGTCGAATTGCACCCGTTGTTTATTTATTCCCGTAGAACAATCACCAAGCCTTATCCAATTTAATCGTGATCGTTCTGGCTGTTTAAACTCGTCGTCCGATTCGCCCGTTTATTTTATTCCTTATTATAATTATTACGCTGTCCGCCATTTTCCTGTTTGCAGCTAAATAATTAATCTCGCTGCAAATGTATGGAATTGTTCTGCATGGTATTTGTTTAAATCCATTTACTGTCGGATTCAATTTCGCCCTTCCCTCCCGGCTGCCTTGTCGGCTAAATTGCTGATGTATTTACTCGCCCGTCCGTTATGTTTGGACTGTCTGCACAAATACCTTTAGTAAATTGGAATGTAAAACTGGAACAATATTATGGCACTTGAAGCTATGCAAATATGAAAAATACGCGCTAACTTAAACTTTTGCAGACTCTTCATTCTTGAAAAAAGAAACACCGTCCGAAAGGCGTCAAACTTCAATGGAAAGAGTCTCTGTCGAGGCCCCTTCCCATGGTCCTTACAGGCCTGCCACCTTATTTTCATCCGCGGAAAGTTGGTTAAACGTTCTAGTCATGTTTGGTAATAATCAACATTTTCAATCGTTTGAAGAATTGCAATAGCTACCATTTATTACCAGTTCTAAAATATTTGTTAACAAACGTACGCTCAGAGAATTGCAAAACGAACATTTGTAACCAGTTTGATGAGGGTCGGACTAAGAATACGACCTCTAGAGTGGTCATACTATGTATATAATTATATACATACAGGGTGGTTTTAAATGTCCCCAAATTTACTTTTGAAAAGGAAATATTTTTAAGTTTGGGGAATGTGTACGTGGTCAAGAACCTCATTCACAAGCAATCTAATCAAATCTAACACTATCCTAATTGAACACTTAATGGAGCATTCTATTGTTATTATCTTTATTACTCAAACATAGTTTTTATTTGTACGTTCCAAAATATATTATTCCGTAAAATCCCAAAACTAAATTTCTAACCTGAGACATCTTTGGTAACAAAGATATTATCAACCGTAGCCAAACTACTACATTTAAACATTTTTAATATTACTTTCAAACATACCTGTTATCGACAGCACCGTCAACCGGAACTAAATCACAGACGTGGTTCCACGGGCAACAAGCTCAAACCTAACCTCATTTCCAGCTGTAATCAGCTGTTGCAGCGATAAGGGATGACAACAAACTGATCTTGAGAGAACATTGGTTAACGGGGGCGGGTTCCAGCCAATCAGAACGCGGGGCTCGGCGCGCATGACTCACCTCGACCAATCAGCGTCGGGCTCCCCCTCGGTGGTTAATACAGGCGTCGAATTGCACCCGTTGTTTATTTATTCCCGTAGAACAATCACTCAAGCCTTATCCAATTTAATCGTGATCGTTCTGGCTGTTTAAACTCTCGTCGTCCGATTCGCCCGTTTATTTTATTCCTTATTATAATTATTACGCTGTCCGCCATTTTCCTGTTTGCAGCTAAATAATTAATCTCGCTGCAAATGTATGGAATTGTTCTGCATGGTATTTGTTTAAATCCATTTACTGTCGGATTCAATTTCGCCCTTCCCTCCCGGCTGCCTTGTCGGCTAAATTGCTGATGTATTTACTCGCCCGTCCGTTATGTTTGGACTGTCTGCACAAATACCTTTAGTAAATTGGAATGTAAAACTGGAACAATATTATGGCACTTGAAGCTATGCAAATATGAAAAATACGCGCTAACTTAAACTTTTGCAGACTCTTCATTCTTGAAAAAAAGAAACACCGTCCGAAAGGCGTCAAACTTCAATGGAAAGAGTCTCTGTCGAGGTCCCCTTCCCATGGTCCTTACAGGCCTGCCACCTTATTTTCATCCGCGGAAAGTTGGTTAAACGTTCTAGTCATGTTTGGTAATAATCAACATTTTCAATCGTTTGAAGAATTAACTGCAAGTTTGCAAGAACTACACTGTTCTTGCCAGTTCTAAAATATTTGTTTTGAAAATTATAACTGAGGTAAATAATAAAATTGCGGTGTTTGTGAACCGGTTAGGAGTGGGTTTGAGCTGCGTCGTTAAATAGATCTAAAACTTTTCAAATATACAGGGTGGTTACAAATTGTTTGGGGTTGAGTACCGCCAAATTTGTTTGGGGACACATTTTGGGGTTGAGTATAAGTAAATAGGTAATCGACTCAAAAACGTGGGAGTTGTTTTATTAGGTAACAAATTAAAAACAGTTTTATTGCTAAAGATGACGAAACATTATTGGTATTTATAAGTAATATTACAAGGAAACTAAATTATTTCCACGTGCTTTCTGTAGTTTGCACACAAAGTGTGTATTCCAAATTCAACCTTACACCATGTTTCAATGAACGTTGCTGAAGTTATGTTATTTATTTATTTATATACGGCATATATGCCTTTTTACAAGATATGGTAACAAATAATACAGTATGAAACATTTAGCTGAAAAGAGACAGACGAAAAAGATGTGTGAGAGGTCCGTTTCTTCCAACCCACCCCGACTTAGATGGCACTATATTTTTGTATTTCTTTGAGTGTTTGTAGTTTATTGTCGGGAAGTAGGTAACAATAAGGGAAACTAGTGAAATAATTGAGAAATGACATATTGATGCGAAGCAATTGAATAAAAACTACGGAGATAAAAATTAGAATATGGACCGTGATGATAATATATATATATATATATATAACAATATGTGATAACAATTAACATAGATAAAGTGTATAGAGTAACATAAATAAATATATGATAAGTAACATGGATAAAATATAATAAATATAACAATTTAGTTTACATAACGAAAAGGTATTAATAAATATGAACAGTGAATAATTTACAATAAGTATAAATATAGACTAGATGAAAATATGCAACTAATCAACTTACTATACATACAATAAATATATAACGATACAATAACATGATGATATATGACAATATAACAAATAATTTAATGACATATATAGTAATAATTTAATGACATATATAGTAATAATTTAATGACATATACAGTAATACCATTACGTTTATGTTTGCCAACCTCTCGAGTTCTCTTAAGTTCCTCAATGTATTGAACTATATTTGTGAATACTCTGTCATATAATCAAAAAAACCTTGATAGCCTCCACGTCCTCCAGACATTAAACCATTAGAGTTTTTTGTGGGAGGAAAGGGTTATATCCAGGACAGAGTGTTCATAAATTGAAATAACTTTGTAACAGTATAGGTTCTAGAGCAAAGGAAAATATTTGAATCGATTAAGAAGGTAACAATCATAGGGTGAACTTTGTATTTACTTATGGTAAAGCTACAATGTTATTGGTGAAACAAAACAGTGAATAGCTACCATTTATATACCGATGATCAGATCTAGCTGGTTAACAAACGTACGCTCAGAGAATTGCAAAACGAACATTTGTAACCAGTTTGATGAAGACCGGACTAAAAATACGACCTGTAGAGTGGTCATACCTAGGGTCTATGTATATAATTATATACATACAGGGTGAGTTTTAAATGTCCCCCACTTTTACTTTTGAAAAGGAAATATTCTTTAAACCCCTTTGGGGAATGTACGATTCTGAAGTTTATTTTGACGTACACTTTGCATCAACCCACCCAAAGACCCGGGGGAGGGCCCCAACACTTTTAATACGACCCACCCTCTTATGGCACCTTAAAAGAATTGGAATTTAAATACAAATTGAACGACGCATACAAAATTACACATTGTTTTAATGATAAAGTATTTTGAAAATCTTCTGAGGGAAACATCACCACCCCATAATATAGAGTATTTTGAAAAACATTTTGTCATTTACAAAATTTGATGGGAAATGTAGCGTTTTAAACCTGGTTTCTTGTAATCTTTAAATGGGTATTACAAATAAAACGAAACGAGATAATTATTGTTTCGTAGCGTCGTTCAATTTATATTAAAATTGCTTTTTTAGGTGCCACGATAGGGGAGTTTGTATTTAAAAATTTGAGGGGCCCTCCCTCCGGTTTTCGGGGGGTGGGTGACTCAAAGTACGTCAAAGCAAACTTTAGAATTGTATAAAAACATTCCTTAAAGGGTTTTAAAAGTATTTTAAAAAAGTAAGGTGGGGTTTACTTAATCTGCACATAAAAGTAAACAATAGCCAATAGCCTGTCATAATAAAATACATATATAACAAGTTTTGTCGTTTGACTCAGGAGGTGTTGGAAAGCTCAAAACTGCAAACTGCACCTTTCTACGGCGTTTCCTTGTCTTTGGCGAGAGAAATGAATAGCTATTTTCCAAGAAAATTCGCTAATAAAGAACCTTGGAATGTTTGAACAAGTGGCAATGTTGATTATAGTTCGTTTGGTAGCGTACCGGTTGAGGAAGTGAAAGTAAAGTTCGTTTGCAAGTGTCCTTTGTAATATGGTACGAATTTTAAGAAGCTCGGGTACATTTACTGCTTGAAGGTGCACAATTTAACCAATTTAGCAACATAGTTGAAATACATTATATCTTTAAATATAATTAGCACATAACTGTCATAGTTAATTATATGTAATCATTTCGTAGTGCGGTGGTCTAGTACTGATAGTTGATTATTTGAATTCAAAGGTAGTTTATAATATGTTGTGGTCTCGTGGATTAATTCATTTTGATGTTTTCTCCCTAGGGAGAAAATAGTATATTTCATCACTAGGTCCTAAAGTGACACTTTTTGACTCAAGGTCAAGTTAACGTTCAAGGCGAAGCCGAGGTCGTTAAATGACCGAGGGTCAAAAAGACACTTCCCGCCCGAGTGATGAACGAAACTTTTTGTCACTATGCAAATAATAATGATAAATAAATGTCAATACACGTTTTAATATTATAAAGAAACTTAAGTAAACATTGTTTTGAACTCAGGAATCTGAATTATAGTGTTTTGAAGTATTTTATAAGTTTTGTTATGATTTACTATAAGTCAGTGTTGACATTCAAAACAATCACAACCAACTCGTTGAACCAGCTGATGTCCATGCCACAAAAAGATCATTAAAATTATCTTTTTCTCCCTAGGGAGAAATACATCATCAAAACAATAGTTTATATACCTGGGTGAAAAAGTGACACTTTAGCACTGTCAATGCATGTGTCTAAAGCAGCTGTTTTCAGAGCAGAATGACAAAAAGACAATTTTAACGATATATTTGTGGCATGGCCATCAGCTGGTTCAACGAGTATGTTTTGATTGTTATGAATTTCAACACTGACTTTTAGTAAATCAGTGTAACAGCTGTTCAAAACAATAAAATTCAGACAGCTGAGTTCAAAACCATGTTAATATTAAGTTTCTTTATAATATTGGAATATTTATAGACATTTACTTTTCATTATTATTTACATCATGACGTGGTGAGTGGTGCGTGAGGAGTGGTAGAGAGGACTATAAAGTCCTACCTTGCCACGTAAATAAAGACTTTTTCATTTCATTTCATGACAGGCAAAAAGTATCGTTCACCACTCGGCTCGAAAATGTATTTTTGACCCTAGGTCATTTAACTAGACCTCGTGTCAAACAGGGTCACTTTAGGGCCTAGTGATGAAACATATTATTTTTATCAACTCTTCCATAACTCTTTGTGAACTTGATTGTTTTTTACAAACCAAGAATCAAGAATGGTATTGTCTTTAATAACATTGTAATGTGAAATGGGCAGCTGACAATTGGTTTTAGATTTAAATATATTGAAAGTTAAAAGCCAGTTGTATTTGGTAATAGTTTGTTGATAAATGTTGCGCAATAGATTTTGAAAGAGTTACCTAATTTAGCTAACCTGTGGGTTGGAATATTTAGTCTACCCTTTCCCCTAGTGTATGAAGTGTGGCAATCCTGGCTTGTATTGAATTAAGTATTTAGTATGTGTTAGTATGTAATATGATCATATAACATATCTTACGGCTATCAATATGCTTCCTTACCTTGTTTAGCTTCCAAGCAGGTTCCAGCCAGCATCATATTACTGAGTTGTGCCAGATCTGCCATGGACTATGACTTGTCACTTACTTTCTGGGTTAATTTGTCGAAAGATTTAGATTTCTTCTTTTATGGGTGGGAAAATCCTACTAAACGTATTTCTTAACCTAGCAAAGAAAAGCTCGAAGCTTGCCTCACACTCCGAGGAACCATCAAGTATCATCAAGTAACTACTTGAATTGAACTTTATAGCTACTCTGCCAAAAGACTTTCTGAGAGTTACTTACCACTTTGACATTTAGAGGTACCGTCATATGGTCATTAGTCAACCACCTCGGTCCTCAGAGTCCAAAGTTGATGATGTACGAGAATACTCCTAGATGTCCGGATGTATTACCTCCAAGCACAAGTTTCCTCGAATTGGTTCCATTGAGGCAATATAGAGTCCATGGAATTGCAGGAGATCTGCCAGGTAATGTTCATGATAATTATACAATATGAAAATCATTTAAATAATTTAATCATCACCAATATACAAAAGTTGTTTGTGTTGGTTTTTAAAACAATTCAATAAATAATTACATACCACAACAAGCCACTACAACAAATATAATTAAACGAAATTCAAAATTTAATTTTTATAATAACATTTAATCAACAGACTTCTTAATGGCAAGGGAGTGGTCCATAAACTCCTGAACACTGTAAACCTCACTGGTGACCAGATAAGTTCTAAGCTCTTTTTGAAATAATTTTGTGTTTTGGAGATTTTGAATTTTTCGGAAGATTTTGAAACAATATGATTCCTG
Source organism: Matsumurasca onukii (assembly GCA_018831715.1). Classification (NCBI taxonomy): domain Eukaryota; kingdom Metazoa; phylum Arthropoda; class Insecta; order Hemiptera; family Cicadellidae; genus Matsumurasca; species Matsumurasca onukii. Next base: position 36,327,856 of record CM032062.1, read on the forward strand.
CCTGAGATAGCAGTTTTTTGAATAATTCAAGTCGATGATAGTCAATTCTATAACTAGTTACTGATCGAGTATCATTTCAATGCCTTGTGTTAAACTGCATTTATCAAGGCAGAAAAGAATAGAATCATAAATATAAAGGGATGGAAAGGTTAAAATGTCTAATTGTTGGAAAGCATCACGACATGAGTCTCTGGTCTTCAAGTTGCATAAGATTATAGTGACAAATTTTTGTAAAATAACTATCCTTTTAACTTTAGTATGGGCACAATTCCCTCAAAAACAAATGCCATACCATACTTCAAGTGAGGATAGATGATACCGTATTAAGCTATTTTTAAAATATCTTTGAAGCAAACTGTCTGAGTAAAAATACTCAAGAAGACACTTTACTACATACATGTTCAATATGAAAATCCACGTAAATTTGCTATCAAGAAAAATACCCAAAAACTTGAAGTGCTCCACGTCTTCAATGGGATTAGTAATTAAAAATACCGAAAGGGTTTCAACGTTAGTTTTGTGACCAATATTAAAATGTATAAACTTGGACTTGTCAATATTTGTTTTCAGATTAAGTTGTTCAAAGTACTGAACACAAATATTTGTAGATTGAAAACAATTAATTTATAGTTCTTGCAGTGAATAAACAATAAAAAATTAACAGTAAATAAACATACACCAGCTCATACTCAGTTGTATAGTTAACATATAGCCTAGTAGCTCACTTATACGTTACTCAGAGTTGCTGCGTACCGGAACCTTTTTCATATCAGCTTAGTTTTAGTTCACAATTTGTTACCCAACAGGGTTAGTGAACTTAGCTTAACACTTCAATAGCCTTTTCTAGGGTTTGTTGTGACGCGATAAGTAACAACGGAGTAATTAAAGTTTTCCTAAGCACAAACCTATATTTACATGTGTTTCTCAAATGTAAATAAAGGAGTGTGTTCTGGAAAAATTTCATATACCCATTAGTATTTGTTGCAAAACAACAAATTTGGTTCTAAAGTGTTAATAAAAAATTGGCCACGTAGTATTATTCTTGTGTATTTACCATACAATTTAAGGGATTTGAGTTATTAAGCTTAAAACTTAATATGGCCGCCATTTTAAACTAGAAGTGAAATTAGTCAAATTTATGTTTTAAATATTGGTTTTAATTATACTAACACGTGTGCAAAGTTTTTAGTTTATAACTTAATTGACCTTGGGAGATAAAAATAATTTAATGAAAACTCAGACAGACATCCAGACATGCAGAAAACTAAGCGAGATAGGCCTATATTTATGATCTGACAAATCACCTGGTGAAGTTTGATCCCAAAATCACTGGACACCCTACATACACCCTATATACATTTCTTTATATGTAAAGCTGTGAAAAATGCTCAACACGTGCTCTGGGGGTCAGGATTGGGGTTCACTCATGATCCTGGGTATCAGCCTTACCATGCTGACGGCATGAATATCTACTTTTCCTAAGGAAATTCTCTAATAGTAATTGAAGTTAACATATTTGACTGAATATAATCGCACGTCTTACTGTGAGTTGTTAGCAATCTGCTATAACTAGGCAGCTTAGCTGGGCCTCAATCACGTGTCAGTATATCGCTAGTTACCGCGGCACGCGCGCCGCACCACGCCACGTGCCCACCAAACGCTCTAATTGGCTGGATTATGGCGGGAAACTGCGTCGTACGCTATACACATTACACAAACAATGATAAACATTACGTTGTTATATCAGAACGACTCCATTATTGATGGGTAAAGTGTGTGTCATTTGCTAGTTTTATAGATTTTTTAGGAAAATGGTCTAAACTACTGCAGTGGAATAATTGAATTTAACATGCCTCATTCTAATGGTTCTTGTAGACTTCCAACTAGCCTTGTAGACACTATTTAATTGAAATTAAGCCTGTTTTTATTTGTGTTGAGGGCGCAATTATCATTGATATTGAAAGGCTTCGTCCACCTAAAAGTTATTAAATATTGGTTGTTAATTTCAAAATTAGTTTAGTTTAACGGTAAATCCAATATTAGAGCTCTACGTTAGATTTAAATTTAATTTAATTGCATATTGCACTTATTTCTAATAGGCTAAACTTAAATTAGAAAAACGAACAATGTTTAAGGGTTCTGTTCTGATTTTATGGCTGTGCTGGTTGTCCCTAAATACAATCTAATCTTACAGCTACATCGAGGTCCTTCACAAAGATTTATTTTACATTTATACTACTATTGTATAATTTATTTCGTTAAATGTATCACTGAATTATTCAGCTAAGTGAAAACAGCTACAGAATAATTTAGCTAAGAACTGACGCGGTCGGGCTACAGACTTACCGCGTCAGTTCCTCAACGCAGTCTATCCTCGAAGTCCAAGATAATGAAAGATTTACTTTGTATAATCAACAGTGATGACAACTTGTTCAGTTTCGCAGTTTCATCAGTTGCTACTTACAAATTGAATTACACTGTTGCCGTCTAACCGCATAATTATACAGTTTCGTACATGTATGGAACGTAGCTCATAAATGTAAATTATCGTGAAAACTTGATTTGAGAGAGAGACTTGGCGATGAGTGTTGCTTTTGACTGAAATGATCGAGATTTAATTTAATGGAGGGGTGCGCGCCGCCTGCCATATGTTCAACCCCTTCCCCGGCTATTGTCACGTGACTCCACAGCGAGACAGCGTTCAAACAATGCAGGCTGTCACTTATTCAAGCAATTGTAAACAACTCTTCACTTTGCAACTTTTTCCAACAATCTATTGAAATTCAATACTATGCAGTCCGCCTTTTGTATTTTTACAGTTATGACTTAATCCATACCTTGAGACGCTCCCATAAACACCCACTTATAAAGGCAAATTCACCTTTATATATTCTTCACTCGCACACTGGGTGGAGAGACTAATTCCACTTCACCAAAACACCACCGAGGCCGATATATGGGAGTGAAGTTATACCGTATAATAAACTCCTGGACGATTTAAAACATATACAAAATTTAAACACTTTTAAGACGAGACTAAAACATTATTTAATTCAGCACAGTTTTTTTAATGGAAGTGAATTTTTAAGATTATTGATTCAGTAAGATATTATTGTTAATAGTTAACTGTCAGTCTCTAGACTTTACCCTGCACTTTGATGGTGATTTTGCCATACTTATTCGTATTACTTTGTTTTTTAACAATAAATATTATTATACTATATACAAGTTTTAGAGCACCGGCACTGTTGTCGCCCGTGGCATTCACACTTGTCAATGTAAAAGGTTTACATTATGTGTGTTAAGGAATTACATAAATATATCTCATTACTAAATATATAAGTCTTTAAATTTCTTTAGAAATAAATTAGCTATTTAGAGTTTATACAAATTAAGATCTATAAATATACCTTACTAAGTTTTAATGACACGTTTTTGAGTTATCAAAGGCTCGTCCCAAATGTCTAAAACTGATATATCAGGGGCACTTTTTAATTCGACACTATGTGTCTTTAGTTTACTAACACAATCCTCAGAGACATGTAGAAGGTTGCAAAATGTTTAGCCGATCTTGTTTTGGGTACCAAACTTCAACCACAAATGTTGATTAATTGTGATCACGCTTTACAGATGAGTTTCTCAAGAGATGTTTACACAATGGCTTTTCAAACTGTGGAAAACGTGTTTATGGGTCACTATAATAAAGAGAACCAATTTGTTCAACGATTAGTTAACCAGATTAGAGCTATTTTGTTTTCACAATATTTTACCTGACACCGCTCAACCGACACTTTTAAAACTCAAGATATTTTGTACTTGGATAAGACCTTTTATACCAGAGTGACCAGTATGGTAAACTAATACGTTCCAAAATGGTATGTAGCCTTTTCATGGACATTAAACCCTTATAAATAAGAATGCATTGTATTTAAAATATTTTCCAAAATGGCTATTAACCCTTCCAATTAAATTAATATTAAAATACTGAATATACGTTGAGAAACTAACAAGTTACAGAAGGAATTTGACTACACACAGATTTGATTGAACTGATCACGTTTTCCATTGTATTTTAGTAGAGTAGATTTTTTATCATACTCATGATTTTCTCTTAATCTATTTGGACGTATCAACCCATTTCCCAAAGTACGTAGCAACAATACGCAAACACTTTGTATTAACGCCTTTGCTAGACAGCATTGTCAACCTTAGTTGAGACTGGTACTAGAAGTATTTAGGTATAATATTTTAATAGTATGATATTTGAGAATAAAGTACTCGAAACAAGTAGCACAAAACCACCATCATCTAATAATTTGTTAACTCCAGAGTTTCTTAATTCTTTTACAAATCAAACACTTTTGATTGTACCTGGCCTGAACTGGGTTAAAACCTTTTCGTTGCAATCATTTATGTCGTCCAGCCAGCTGGGTGTCGCATGGATACGTGGTTTGGAAGTCACGTTAAGCCGTTGGTCCATTCATTGATGGACTATCAATTAATGACCCAATCTGGGGAACAGCCGGCCCTAGTTTGTAACAAGACTAAATCACTACAACGCATTATCCATCAAAACAATCATTGCACTCACAATTCATCCCATAATATTCATCTTAAAATACCCTATAGGAGAGGTCGGTGTTTCAAATCAAAGTAACAAAATCTAGTCGCGACAAGAAGGAAGTCTGGCAAGAAGAGATGGCGTTGAACTGTGTGGGGCAGCCGCTACTGGCGAGCTGCTGTCAGTTTATCAGCTTGTTAGGACAATGTTTAACGTAAGGGCCAGGGGTTGGTTGTTAGCTACAAACGAACCCATTTTTCACCTCTCCCCAACATCTCATCCCATACTTACCCGCCTTCTTCCACTTACCATTTTATTTATTTTTGTTCACACTGGATTTGATTTGATATAAAATACTTTCTCCAACAGTTCACTGGATAAAGTACTGTTTGTTCTTTGTTTGTACTTTCTGGAGCTGGCAGCACAAAGTACTATTGCAATACTCACGTTAGATTAATTTGTATTGAATTTTTAATTATATTATAGTTTTGACACCACAATAATGATAATTATCATGTAAACTAGAGTTTTATAGCATGCAAACTTTTCAAAATACTCGAGTCTTGAAAAATTATTAATAAATTTAAAAATATTTCAAATAAAAATGTTGCAAAACGTGCTTTACTTTGTTCTAAACTAAAGTAAAAAGCTTTTAGGAACACCTATAATTAAAGATTCGTTTAAACAAAGTCAAGCCTTTTTTTAAATGCACCTAAAGAACTTTTTTACACATTCGCTTGAGTAAATTATTTTTAATAACTTATGCCGTATTTTTATGTTGCCCCGATCATTGCTGGGCAATAGATAATTAACCATTTACTGAAAACTAGAAATCTTTAGCATTTTTGCACACAAGTTATAAGGAGTCAAAGTAAGGGTCTATAATACAAAATCCGATTCTTACTGAAAGTACATTTGTAACTAACTGATCCTGATCCGCCAAACCTGACTCCTTGTTGTCTTAACAAAGCCTTAAAACTCATCCTCACAGAAGATACACAGAGAATACAGAATACCTTGTTATCACTGCCATATCTAACTTGGGACAGTTGAAGAAGTAGATTTAGCAGTTTCACGTCTAACAAATGCCATAAAATGTGCTGTCGAGGATACAAACCATTTAGGAAGAAGTGATAACTATCCACATTCCCCTTCGAGAATTCTTTTATTAATACAAGAAAAGCACCGACTGAGACGACAGTGGCAAAGGTTTAGACACCCTTTAGTGAAAAGAAAATCAAATGACAAGATTCGCCAAGTCAAATATGAACTTGACACTTGAATCGTATAAAGCATATTATCTAGGTTAAGTTAATCCAAATGACTCTAACTTATGGCAAGCTACAAAGAGAGTTTTGTCAAGTTCTACAGTTATCTCGCCTTTATTTCAAAATAACACCCATTACCAAAGTGATGCTGAGAAGAGTGAAGTTTTTGCAGATTACTTTGAGAAAGCTTTCACCCCGAATGACATAATCGATCCTGCTACAGCTAACAAGGTTAAAGAGTCTGCAAAATTTGATATTTACACAGTTGAGTTTCCCATTAAATACGCCACCCCTTCGAAACTTCTAGAAATTATCAAAAAACTTCCTTTCAAAAAATCTCCAGGTCCAGATCTTATACCAAACGATTTACTCAAAAACCTATTACGCAAAGCCTTAGCTTTTCTTACCTCTATGGCTCTTCTATAATGAACGCATGCTTTTCACTAGGTTATTTCCCAACAAGCTGGATAAAAGCGGAAGTAATCGTAATCCGTAAGCCTAAACAGCCCAAAAATCTTCCTTCAGACCAATCAGTTTACTTTCAACAATTTTAAAAATGTTACTCAGAAAAGGCTTTTATATTTTATAAATTTGTATGGTGCTATTCCTCCCCATAAATTTGGTTTTCGTCCTAAACATTCAAAATCACACCAAATTCAACGTATAGTAGAAATAGTTACCAAAGGATTTGAACAGAAGAAACATACTGCAGCTGCTTTCCTTGACGTGGGTCAGGCCTTTGATAAAGAGTGGCATGAAGGTCTTATTACAAACTACACACGTTAGGTCTTCCTTCATATGTTAAACAAATTCTTCAATCATTTCTTAATCAACAGAGTGTTTTCTGTAAGAATAGGCTACATTCTTTTTTTTGAAGGACAAGAAACATTCGATCAGGTGTACCGCAAGGTTCCATTCTATAGGACCTTTGCTCTTCAATATTTTCATGTCAGATATACCTATTCCCAAGGAGACAGAGTTAGCTCTTTACGCTGATGACACCGCTATTCTAACCCAAAATGTTAACATTCAATTGGCTTATAAACGTCTTCAAAATTCATGTGATGAAATTACCCAGTGGTGCAATAAATGGAGACTCTTCCTTAATCCTTCAAAATGTGAGACAAAAATATTTACCCTGAGAAGACCAACTCATCCGCCAAAAATAAAACTCAACAATTCAGAAATACAGTAAATAGGAATCGACAAGATCAAACCGAGAAATATTTAGGAATTCATTTGGACTCAAAATTAACACAAGCTTACAACAGACTTTCAGTTGTATTTCCGCTTTTGAACAGAAGATCAACTCTGAAAATATCATGTGCAACTTTAATATACAAATTACAAATCAATACTCAGACCTTTAATAATGTATGGCTGTCCTATTTGGGGCATGAGCATATCTTCATCAAAATTAAACAACATTCAAATTTTCCAAAGAAAGTTTTAAGAATTGCCACACGTGCTCCTGGTATTGATCCATAATAAAACCATTGTAAAAAACTGCCATATCTCTGAAAACAGAAAATAAACAACTTCGCCGCTCATTTACAAGCTCCTACGAACACACAGATCGATTAAATCGATCGCAGTGCTAATAATTATTTCGAGAGTCGCATATTTGATAATTTCAATTGACATAGTAAATTTCACAATATTCAAATATTTACAAAATCGTCAGACGCTACGGCTTGAGTCATAGCATGAGCAGTTGTGCTCATCACAGTCAGACCGTGTTGAATAATAATCAATAAAACCCAAAGGCTTCATATTATAATACACTTTTAAAATAATAATTTAGAACAGGTAGTAAAGGTGAATCAAAATGAACCTGTAAAATTGACATTAGGCTTTTTATTTTCATGGCCTTTTGAATTTCAAGAATTACCAAAAACAATTAAGTTTTGCGCTTTTTGTATGACAATGGAGAATTTTGAAATTAATTATATTGGACAATCTGTGGTTTTCTTGAATACTTAAGTCGATTATTAACTTTCGATATGTAGAACCAGTCGATTTGACCGGTGTTGTGTGCACGGTAGATTATCCGTGACACTGCCCGAGAACGAGAACTAGGTCTCAAAAAGAGCCAGTCTTTTGTTGACAAAATATGACAGTACCACAATAATTCCTTATAAAGCCTACCTTTCACAAGTCTAGAGTGTGCTGTTTTTCCTTAAGTATTCTCTTAATATACTACTTGTCTTTGTTAATAATATAAACAGGTATGTAGAAATATAAATTTCTATTTCCGTGTGATTTAGACCAAATATTAGTTGTGCAAATTTTAGTTCTCAAACGAGTTGTAGTCTAGCAGCCGGGCCCAATTTCATTTGTATAAATAAATGCAAATTGTATTGTCATTGCACTTGTACAAGCAATAGACAAAGTCAAATATATATCACTAAACATTTAGATTGTCAAAGGAATATTAAAGCCTTAACTCATACCTCTTTTTTTTCGTATAATGAATACAATAATGACCATTACCTTTAGGGCGGTTTCCTAAATTCTCATTATCCCGGTTTACTTTGTACCGATCAAAATGTATACCTCGGTTTAAACTCCGGCGTTTTCGTTTCCCCAACTTTTGTTGGCACAACATAGGTTAAACCTGCATGTCTGTTTTCTGTTTGATTTCGGTGAAACAGACAAAAAATTCAATGTTCGATCAGAGTCGAGGTATGTTTACTGACTCCCAATGTAAAGAAGATAGGCCTATTTTGTTTGATCGCAATTTCTATCTTATTATTCTGTTTACTTTTCTTCAATGGTAAGAAACGGGCTAGAGCATCAAACACTTGCTTAAAATGATTTTGCTAACGGAGGACTTGTGCATTCTGCCCAACTCCCCTCGTTGATAAAAGGACTGGAGGCATAAAAATAATCGCACTAAATGTATCCGCATGTGACAAGGCTCGATTTTTGTTACTTGTGGATCTCAAAATAAGGTTTTGTTAAGAAAATTATGATGTGACTTTGCCAATGCATGTAAATTGTTAATCTGGCTCAATAAAGACTTTGAATCACTAATAAAATAAGCAATAGCCAATAATCTTGAAGTTCCTTCCTCATTCAAATCTTTCAAAAACTTTTGCTTCTTCCATCTCCGAAATTATTAACTCTTTCCTGATTCTCGTAATCCTCTTCCTCAACTTCTAATATTTTCAACAGTTCATCCATTTGACTAAATATGTACTTAAAACAAAACAAAAAATACTATTTTTAAAAGAGTATGCTACTGGTATTTATAAACTTATACTATTATGGCTAGCTTTGATTTCCAAATTTGAGGAGTTATTCATTCCAATATTATTTATTTCATAATATTTCCAACAGTTTAATGAATTAATCCATTTAACTGATTGTTCATTTAAAATAATAAAAGAATCTGACGATTTATAAAAGTAATAGGCTAAGTATTAGTAAAAATAATATGGTGCGAAGAGCTAGTCTTTGATTTACAAATTTTAGGTTATGTTTTTGTTTATTTCGACTAGTATAACTTTGTGTCAGCCGTTTAAACCACCTGCCGAGGCCAGTTAGTTTGTTCGGCCAAATTGTGATTTACAAATTTTGGAGAAACACCTCCTCGAGATTAACGCTGCATTTAACGGCCCGATCTCAGTTAACTGGCGTTGGGGAAACCGGCCCTTATACTTCCATATTACGTTAGGATAAGGTTAGCCCTACATTTAGTCTCCAGGGCCATCCTGAGTTCTTGAATTAGACCCAAGGCTAACCAAGTAGCTTTAGGCTCATTACTTTTGATTTTCCACCACGCTGACTCAGATCATAGACTGTATGAAGCAAATGCCTCTAATTTAATTTGACCATTTGGCATAAAGTCTCTTTTTAACCTGAGTTTCAGCCACTTTTGTTGACCGGTTTGCTTGAAAATTGGAACAAAGGATCCATCTTATACTAAAACTACTGTACATAGTGTACGTTTATTGAATATAGGCTACTAGGCCTATTTGAATTTTTAATAATATGGGTTGACAATGTGTTGTGTAAGACATTTACAGTTTGTTTTAATTTCAAGATGGGAGATGTAGAGTACTGCTTTGGCAAGCCCTAGGGAACTTTTACTAATTGGCTCACAAATCACTCACCAATGGCCTGTTCTTCTTAACATTGTTAGAACCACCACTTATCCACTTATTTAGCTAGGTCTACTGTTCACAAAACTACTAGTAATCATGTAGCATGTTAATGTTATACCGCTAATTCTATTAGGGTTCATATAGGTGGCTACTGCCATGACTGATCTCCACGCCTAGAAGCATTGGTTTAAAGGAAATGGTTTATGCCAAATTTAAATTATGTGGATTTTCAGTAATTTTTAGTTTTTGTGAAAGAGATTTAAATATTTATGTCCCTGGACTGGAATTGGTGATTTTAAGGGTCTGCTTTAAAAGCCTGACACTCAGTGGTCACTTCAGAGGAAGCTGTGTACAAAACAACAGGCCTTTTAACTGATGCAGCCTAGCTGCCAATGCTTTGTCATACAAGCCCATTTTCCACCTTCAAAAATAATTTTTACATTATTGATCATGATATATTTGGAAACTACAGGAGATTCTCGACATGTGTATAGAGCCCAATTTCTCATAAGTCGCTCAAAGTTTCACAAATCAATTTTGAAATTCTCCAATTCTTAGTGCTTTTCAACCCATTTTGTACACTTAAAATACATTAAAAAACACTATAGACACGTGTAGGTAAGCTTCTGAGCTTTTAAAAAGGGTGTAAATATTTAACCTTAACTTTTATAGTGTTGGTATTTGAGACCATTGTATTAAAGCTGTCACCATCTGAGGTGACCCTTAAGTGTAGGTGTATTCGACTAATGAGTTGTTATTTTCGTTTCTAGTAGATTTAACAAACATATCAGACTTTTCTCTCTTTTTTTCTTTGCCCTTTTAATTGCTAAAATAAAAGGGTTCTCAAGGGGACACATAAACTAATTCAACATAATAACAATAATCTTAATAAGTAGGCTTAAGCGTCGAAAGTCATAACTATAATCAGGCTTCCGTATCACACCACAGTGTTAGTTTTACAACGCAGGTGATACTGCAAGCCTAGATTATAATAATAACGATAGTTTATTCCATCAAAATATACACTTAACATTATACATAATATAAATGTCAAAATAACTTAGTACTTTCACCAAAACCAGGTGTAGGTGGCAATTACAAACAAACTCTGTAAAGTCCAGTTTACCAAACAATGACATGGTTAATGCGCAACTGCAGCATTGTGAGTATTGTTAATTTGACGATGGATTTAATCCTAATAAAATGTTTATCCCCATCTCAATGTTATTAACTTTTATATACATTTCTGATAATTAGATTAAATGAAACTACAGTACCAAATTACTTATGTTAAAAAAATTAGTATCATCAATTTCTTGACAACTTTTAAGTATTTTGCTGAATAAGATCAGATGGCAACCAGAGTTTTTGAAAGTGTCTGAAAAGAGCTTAACACCTTTACAAACATGATATGTAATAAAGGACCGTCGAAACTCTCAAATTTTACATACTGGAAACATCTACTATTTTACACAACAAATTTTGTTATTGAATATGTCTACAAATAAACAGCTGCACATGTATAATTAAAATAATAAAGAAAATCATGTCAGATTAGTACAATTTTTAAGAAATGAAACTTGAACATATTTTTCACATGGGAACTTAATATAAAAAACACACATAGAAACATCCGTCAATTAGACACTTGTTATAATCAACCAACAACAGTGTCCAGACACAAATGTACCGGAACCAAACAGTTGGTCTGACAGACGGTAGCACTTCAATTGACAACTCGACAATGGCATAACCTGAAAACTGATCTGTTGAGTGAGTAGTACTATGAAAGTAACTGCTGCATAACTATAGTAAAATCGTACCCTTGTCTTAACAGGTTTTGTAAGAGTTAGCACTTGGATCCAAACGCTCTATTGACAACTATTAATTAACTCTTGGTTCTATAAACAGCTGCCAATGTTCCTCGTTGGTTTTGTAAAGGATAAGTCTCAAAAGTATTTGTGCATAACTTTAGTTTTTCTATAGAATTACAGGCCTCACCCCAAATACGAGGGTCGAAAGTAGTACCCGCTTTTAATCTCTGTGTTGTCTATGTGTTGACAGATGATTGAATCAAAGTCAGCTGGTTTTAGCATCTCATTGGTCAGCTGTTTACTGAATTTCGCTTAATTAAACTCTTATTACGTGTTTGTAAACATACAAGAGAAGGAAATCAATAACGCCAGTTGTGAATTGAGATCAGTTATTCGATTTCTGAATGCAAAAACATGCTTCAAGTGATAAATATACAGCAAAATTAAATCTGTGTATAGTGAAGTGATGGACGAGTCAACTGTGCACGCTGGTGCCGAAATTTCAATGAAGGGAGAAAATGTTCACAATTAGAGTGAAGCAGTCACCGTGTCATCAATGGGTTGTACTTTGTTGAAACTGTTGATGCTTGTGCAAAAGGATCGAGAGTGACTAGATGAAATTAGTGAACATTTCCCAAATGTTTCACGCGACTATCATTTACAAACACTATCCTCACAGAACACCTCAAGTACCGTAAAATTTGTGCTAGGTGTTCGCAACATGCTTATTGATAATCACAAATTGAAACTAATGGCTGCAGCTAAGCTTTTGGAACGCTATTCGAAACCGACTCTCATGCAGCTGAAAATGGCAGTTACTCAACCACTTCCGATGGGATGTTCTTGACCATCCTCTGTACAGCCCAGACCTAGACCTTAGTGACTATCATTTGTTCACAAAACTTAAAGAGTTTTTAGGTGGGAAACGTGTTGAGGATGACCAAAGTCAAACAAACGGTACTGGCTTGTTTCAATGCATTGGCTGCAGAAGACTACGACATAGGTATTCAAAAGCTTGTAACAAGGTACAATAAATGATTGGATTTGCAAGAAAATTATGTAGAAAAGTAAGTTAAGATATAAAATGTAAAATACAAAGTTTCGTTAAAATTTTTGTTTTCTTCGCTTTTATTGCAAAACGAGTATTTTTCTAATCCAATTTCATATACTTATTCCATATTGACTTATGAAAACACATCTTTGTTTTAGAAGTTGTCTCCTTAATAGAAGTTTAAATTTGCAAAATTGAAGACTTCTAAGTGATGGCGCCTTCTGTCAAGAAGGAAGTGAAGGACTCCAATGACACACAGGCTACAGATTTCAAGGCACCTCCCAAGTGTAAATTTGCTGAAGGTTTGCTATCAACTTATTACTGCTTATGCTTAAATTGCAGCAGGCAGGCTTGTAACTTCCAACGTGGTAATCAAGGCAGTGCACACCCTTTCTTCCGAAAGCAATAATTTTCTTTAGAGCTTCAAACCAGGGCTGTGCAGTTAAACTTTGTTGTAGAAAAGGAAAAAATAATTGAAATTTACAAAGGAGACACAATTTACCATTGAACCAGACATTACGCCAAGGCGATTGAGCCACATTAAAAACCTCAACAAGAATGCTTTATACGGCTATAACTTACAGTTTTACCATAAAGTTATTTGTACAAAATTGGTCATAGATAGTAACTTTCAGTTGTTTTTGAACTAGAATAATAAGTCATTCGACTGCTGGACCCTCTTTAAGGTGGAGGGTATCCCCAAATACTTTCTCCAGGCGGCAATTGCATAGCGTCGTAAAGCTTCTTCGCACCTGACGAGAGACAGACATCTCGAAACGCAGAAATTACAATCAGCAAGCGACTCATCTGAGCCTAGTCATCCTAACGGTTATGGGATACCGTGTCTTAGGGCGCGTATCACCTACTGACCGGTGAGGTAGACTTTTTGGACTCGGAGGAACGAGCGCTAGTTGGAGACTTACCTCAACTCTCGAGCTTAGCTCAGAAAGGAGGATTGCTTCACGACTTGGCATCTTCAATTCTACCAGGGTGGACGAACCACCAGTCAAGGTCGGCTGAATGTTTTTCTTTCTCCACTGCGGTTTTCCGAAAGTGCATTGCACTCGGGTGCTCCGCTCACCAAAAGCAAATGCGCCGTACTGGCACGCTAAGGGATTAGCAGTTTAGTGACCGATGTAGTCATCACTGCAATCCTATGCAGCCTGCCGCCTTGCGAAAGCTTGCGCTGGCAAGAACCGGGCAGATGCCTGGGATGGAGAGCTGTTCCGACGTTGTTTCGTCTCATCAGGTACAGACAGACAGCAGTCTAGCAGCTGTCACTGTACTACAGCGAACTGAGTTGGCACACTATGTGTGTCCAGTTCCATTGAAGCAGGAGGAGGAACAATCCTCGTAAGTTCTAAATGAATTACCCTGCCACAAAGATCTTGATGACATAACAACCATGTCATATCTCGATTCAAATCAATTCGGTTCTCGCCGAAAAGATCGAAAGCGTCGTGTGCTTCTTCGCACACCTGACGAGAGACAGACATCTCGAAACGCAAAGAAATTACAATCAGCAAGCGACTCATCTGAGCCTAGTCATCCTAACGGTTATGGGATACCGTGTCTTAGGGCGCGTATCACCTACTGACCGGTGAGGTAGACTTTTTGGACTCGGAGGAACGAGCGCTAGTTGGAGACTTACCTCAACTCTCGAGCTTAGCTCAGAAAGGAGGATTGCCTTCACAGACTTGGCATCTTTCACTCCTACCAGGGGTGGACGAACCACCAGTCAAGGTCGGCTGAATGTTTTTCTTTCTCCACTGCGGTTTTCCGAAAGTGCATTGCACTCGGGTGCTCCGCTCACCAAAAGCAAATGCGCCGTACTGGCATCGCTAAGGGATTAGCAGTTTAGTGACCGATGTAGTCATCACTGCAATCCTATGCAGCCTGCCGCCTTGCGAAAGCTTGCGCTGGCAAGAACCGGGCAGATGCCTGGGATGGAGAGCTGTTTCGACGTTGTTTCGTCTCATCAGGTACAGACAGACAGCAGTCTAGCAGCTGTCACTGTACTACAGCGAACTGAGTTGGCACACTATGTGTGTCCAGTTCCATTGAAGCAGGAGGAGGAACAATCCTCGTAAGTTCTAAAATGAATTACCCTGCCAATAAAGATCTTGGATGACATAACAACCATGTCATATCTCGATTCAAAATATTTACCCTGAGAAGACCAACTCATTCGCCAAAAATAAAACTCAACAATTCAGAAATAAATAGGAATCGACAAGATCAAACAGAGAAATATTTAGAATTCATTTGACTCAAAATTAACACAAGCTAACAGACTTTCAGTTGTATTTCCGCTTTTGAACAGAAGATCAACTCTGAAAATATCATGTGCAACTTTAATATACAAATCAATACTCAGACCTTTAATTATGTATGGCTGTCCTATTTGGGGCATGAGCATATCTTCATCAAAATTAAACAACATTCAAATTTTCCAAAGAAAGTTTTAAGAATTGCCACAAGTGCTCCCGGTATTGATCCAGAATAAAACCATTGTAAAAACTGCCATGTCTCAAAATGAAAACAGAAAATAAACAACTTCGCCGCTCATTTACAAGCTCCTACGAACACACAGATCGATTAAATCGATCGCAGGCTAATAATTATTTCGAGAGTCGCATATTTGATAATTTCAATTGACATAGTAAATTTCACAATATTCAAATATTTACAAAATCGTCAGACGGCTTGAGTCATAGCATGAGCAGTTGTGCTCTGTGCTAATCACAGTCAGACCGTGTTGAATAATAATCAATAAAACCCAAAGGCTTCATATTATAATACACTTAATAATAATTTAGAACAGGTAGTAAAGGTGAATCAAAATGAACCTGTAAAATTGACATTAGGCTTTTATTTTCATGGCCTTTGAATTTCAAGAATTACCAACAACAATTAAGTTTTGCCATTGATTTTGAATGTATTTTAAAGTCAATTTTGGCGCTATTTGTATGACAATGGAGAATTTGAAATTAATTATATTGACAATCTGTGGTTTCTTATTAACTTTCGATATGTAGAACCAGTCGATTTGACCGGGTTGTGTGCACGGTAGATTATCCGTGACACTGCCCGAGAACGAGAATCCAGGTCATCAAAAAGAGCCAGTCTTTTGTTGACAAAATATGACAGTACCTGTACCACAATAATTCCTTATAAAGCCTACTTTTAAAGTCTAGAGTGTGCTGTTTTTCCTTAAGTCTTCTCTTAATATACTACTTGTCTTTGTTAATAATATAAACAGGTATGTAGAAATATAAATTTCTATTTCCGTGTGATTTAGACCTAAATATTAGTTGTGCAAATTTTAGTTCTCAAACGAGTTGTAGTCTAGCAGCCGGGCCCAATTTCATTTGTATAAATAAATGCAAATTGTATTGTCATTGCACTTGTACAAGCAATAGACAAAGTCAAATATATATCACTAAACATTTAGATTGTCAAAGGAATATTAAAGCCTTAACTCATACTTTTTTCGTATAATGAATACAATAATGACCATTACCTTTATACTTCCATATTACGTTAGGATAAGGTTAGCCCTACATTTAGTCTCCAGGGCCATCCTGAGCTTTAGGCTCATTACTTCTTTGATTTTTCCTACCACGCTGACTCTAGATCATAGACTGTATGAAGCAAATGCCTCTAATTTAATTTGGACCTTTGGCATAAAGTCTCTTTTAACCTGAGTTTCAGCCACTTTTAAGGACCGGCTTGCTTGAAAATTGAACAAAGGATCCATCTTATACTAAAACTACTGTACATAAGTGTAATGCTATTGAATATAGGCTACTAGGCCTATTTGAACTTTAATAATATATTGACAATGTTGTGTAGACATTTCATATTTGTTTAATTTCAAGATGGGAGATGTAGAGTACTGCTTTGGCAAGCCCTAGGGAACTTTTACTAATTGGCTCACAAATCACTCACCAATGGCCTGTTCTTCTTAACATTGTTAGAACCACCACTTATCCCTTATTTAGCTAGGTCTACTGTTCACAAAACTACTAGTAATCATGTAGCATGTTAATGTTATACCGCTAATTCTATTAGGGTTCATATAGGTGGCGACCATGACTACGATCTACGTCTAGAAGCATTGGTTTAAAGGAAATGGTTTATGCCAAATTTAAATTATGTGGATTTTCAGTAATTTTTAGTTTTTGTGAAAGATATTTAAATATTTATGTCCCTGGACTGGAATTGGTGATTTTAAGGGTCTGCTTTAAAAGCCTGACACTCAGTGGTCACTTCAGAGGAAGCCGTGTACAAAACAACAGGCCTTCTTTTAACTGATGCAGCCTAGCTGCCAAGTGCTTTGTCATACAAGCCCATTTTCCACCTTTCAAAATAATTTTTACATTATTGATCATGATATATTTGGAAACTACAGGAGATTTCCGACATGTGTATAGAGCCCAATTTCTCATAAGTCGTTCAAAAGTTTCACAAATCAATTTTGAAATTCTCCAATTCTTAGTGCTTTTCAACTCCATTTTGTACACTTAAAATACATTAAAAAAACACTATAGACACGTGTAGGTAAGCTTCTGAGCTTTTAAAAAGGGTGTAAATACTTAACCTTAACTTTTATAGTGTTGGCATATTGCAGACCATTGTATTAAAGCGTCGCCGCCCATCTGAGGTGACCCTTAAGTGTAGGTGTATTCGACTAATGAGTTGTTATTTTCGTTTCTAGTAGATTTAACAAACATATCTAGACTTTTCTCTCTTTCTTTTCTTTGCCCTTTTAATTGCTAAAATAAAAGGGTTCTCAAGGGGACACATAAACGAATTCAACATAATAACAATAATCTTAATACGTAGGCTTAAGCGGCCGGAGTCATAACTATAATCTAGGCTTCCGGTATCACACTGCGCCGTAAGTGTTAGTTTTACGACGTGGTGTGATACTGCAAGCCTAGATTATAATAATAACGATAGTTTATTCCATCAAAATATACACTTAACATTACATAATATAAAATGTCAAAATAACTTAGTACTTTCACCAAAAACCAGGTGTAGGTGGCAATTACAAACAAAACTAAGTAAAGTCCAGTCTACCAAACAATGACACGGTTAATGCGGCAACTGCAGCATTGTGAGTATTGTTAATTTGACGATGGATTTAATCCTAATAAAATGTTTATCCCCATCTCACAACCTTATTAACTTTTTATATACATTTCTGATAATTAGATTAAATGAAACTACAGTACCAAATTACTTATGTTAAAAAATTAGTATCATCAATTTCTTGGAGCCAACTTTTAAGTATTTTGCTGAATAAGATCAGATGGCAACCAGAGTTTTTGAAAGTGTCTGATAAGAGCTTTAAGCACTCTGGACCCGAAACGTTCTATTGACATATTATTAATTAACTCTGGTCTTAAACAGCTGCCGCGTAGTATTTCTTAAAGTTCTTGTTACATATTTCTGTTCCTATATTCCCAATCTTATAATAAAACATCAGAAGTACTTTAAAAATGAACACATTTTTCAATAGGAAGGCACAAAGTTGTTTAAAAAGTGGTGCGGTATGTTTCCGTTGGTTTTTGTAAAGGATAAGTCTCAAAAAGTATTTGTGCATAACTTTTAGTTTTTCTCATAAAGAATTACAGGCCTCACCCCAAATACGAGGGTCATTCGGAAAGTAGTACCCGTTTTAATCTCTGTGTTGTCTATGTGTTGACAGATGATTGAATCAAAGTCAGCTGGTTTTAGCATCTCATTGGTCAGCTGTTTTCTGAATTTCGTTTAATTCAACTCTTATTACTGTGTTTGTAAACATACAAGAGAAGGAAATCAATAACGCCTCCAGTTGTGTTGTGAACTGAGATCAGTTATTCGATTTCTGAATGCAAAAACATGCCAAGTGAAATATACCACAAAATTAAATCTGTGTATAGTGAAGTGATGGACGAGTCAACTGTGCGACTTGGTGCTAAAATTTCAATGAAGGGAGAGAAAATGTTCACAGTTAGGAGCGAAGCAGCCGCCCGGTTGTCATCACGGTTGTACTCTTGTTGAAACTTTTGATGCTTGTGCAAAAGGATCGGAGAGTGATGACTAGATGAAATTAGTGAACATTTCCCGAATGTTTCACGCACTATCATTTACAAACACTATCCTCACAGAACACCTCAAGTACCGTAAAATTTGTGCTAGGTGGGTTCACATATGCTTACTGATAATCACAAATTGAAACGAATGGCTGCAGCTAAGCTTTTGGAACGCTATTCAAAACGACCTCATGCAGCTGAAAATAATGGCAGTTACTCAACCACTTCCGATGGGATGTTCTTGACCATCCTCTCTGTACAGACCCAGACCTTAGTGACTATCATTTGTTCACAAAACTTAAAGAGTTTTAGGTGGGAAACGCTTGAGGATGACGGCATTGGCGCAGAAGACTACGACATAGGTATTCAAAAGCTTGTAACAAGGTACAATAAATGCTTGGATTTGCAAGAAAATTATGTAGAAAAGTAGGTTAAGATATAAAATGTAAAATACAAAGTTTCGTTAAAAATTTTTTTTCTTCGCTTTTATTGCAAAACGAGTATTTTTCGAATCCAACCCTCATACTTATTCCATATTGACTTATGAAAACACATCTTTGTTTTAGAAGTTGCCTCCTTAATAGAAGTTTAAATTTGCAAAATTGAAGACTTCTAAGTGATGGCGTCTTCTGTCAAGAAGGAAGTGAAGGACTCCAATGACACACAGGCTACAGATTTCAAGGCACCTCCCAAGTGTAAATTTGCTGAAGGTTTGCTATCAACTTATTACGTTTATGCGTTTAAATTGCAGCAGGCAGGCTTGTAACTTCCACCAGGGCAATCAAGGCAGTGCACACCCCTTTCTTCCGAGCAATAATTTTCTTTAGGAGCTTCGAAACCCCAGGGCTGTGCAGTTAAACTTTTGTTGTAGAAAAGGAAAAAATAATTGAAATTTACAAAGGAGACACAATTTACCATTGAACCAGACATTACGTCAAGGCGATTGAGCCACATTAAAAAACCTCAACAAGAATGCTTTATACGGCTATAACTTACAGTTTTACCATAAAGTTATTTATACAAAATTGGTCATAGATAGTAACTTTCAGTTGTTTTTGAACTAGAATAATAAGTCAATTCGGACTGCTGGACCCTCTTTAAGGTGGAGGGTATGGGCCTCCCAAATACTTTCTCCAGGGCCCTCAAATGTAAATGTTACGGCCCTGAGTTGCAGCAGTAAAAAAATCAAAATCTTTTGGCTTCAGACGATGATGAATCTAACACGTCTCCTAGCTGTGTAAGACTCACTCTTAAGCTTGTTGTTTGTCAACTTAGGACTTTAACCTTGGAGGAAGGGTCAGCTGGGAAGGACATATATAACAATAACAGTTAGAAATTATTTTTAGTTCTATTTTAAATTTGTTGAGGTCTATTTTGAATTTGATGCTTGATTCCTGTATATAAAGCCCTGGGGTGAAACTAGAGTACATTGTGCCCTAGGGTAAGGTACTTTGCACCCTCATCTTGCTCCCAGTATGAAATATTATATTTTAGGGCACTTAATTGAACCCCTGTCCACCCTCTTTCATAAATTTGGAGGTCTATGCAGGACACCTATGCAAGAACAACTATATTTATAGGTTTTAACTTGATAATTTGTGTGTGCTTTTTAAGGTGAAAAAGTGTTGTGTTTTCATGGGCCTTTAATCTACGTGGCAAAATGTTTACAAACCAGACAGGAAGAAAAAAGCAAAAATCCGGAGTACCTTATTCACTATTCAGGATGGAATAAAAGGTAGGCATTTATAATATCATTATTTTAATAACTTTCATTTTTACACCAGCGAGATTTTGAATATTTTTCACCAAGTTGAGCAAAGGTATCTGATTCAAGTCAATTTTTGGACTGTTTGGCATTCTGTCTGTTTCTGTGTTTGTGAATTCAGTTTCAAGCTGCAATTATTGATCTTGAATTTAGCATGAAGAAATCTTGGAACATGACAATGTGTAAACTGACCTAATAGACAAAACAATATATGTGTAAACTGTAAAGTTTTTCAGATTTTGTTGGTGCTTCAATATAATGCATGTAGTTGCTGCCTAATACCTCAAGTAGGATATTTCCTGACTGGTTATTTTAATGTTCTAGTTGGGACGAATGGGTTCCTGAGAGTCGAGTGTTGAAATTTAATGATGCTAATGTCCAAAAACAAAAAGATCTTCACAAGGCCCAGAAAAATGAACCGTAAGTAACCGTTAAGTCTCTTAAACACATTAAAAATAAGTTTACTCAAACTGTTTACAGCTTTACTATTATTATTAGTGATGGGTCGAATCTGAAAAATTATCGAATCGAATTCGAATTTAGCCTCTTCAATCCCTCGACCAAGCGAATTTAAATTTACACTACTGTGTACACTGTTAAATATGAATGCAAGGAGTTTTCTGACCGAAAATCAATTATTTCAAGGCCACAACTTCTATTGTGAACAATATAATATGTATTATTTTAAAAATAAAACATAATTTAGTTATATTAAATTTAAAAAATGATTGGCCTCAGATACAAAGCAATACTGTGTAGTATTGTTTTGAAAGGTACTGTACAGCGCCAAGGTAGAAAAGAGACTAGTTTGTATATATAATTTTTTTAAATTTATATACATTTTGAACAATATTTTTGGTGTAAAGTAATTGTTAGCATAGTAGTTTTATTTAGCATAGTTTTGGTTGTTCACGTGTATTGTAAAATATTTCTAATATTCTGACGCCATCACTGTAATGTCAAAGAAGGCTATACTAAGATGAAATCTTAAAAATTAAAATGAACAATCAGTAATCAAATAATACTGGTGAAAACGTAATTATGTCGAGCCACACTCATCGTACACACAAACTAACGCAAATAACACACTGACAACTGAGTCAAAGTTACTGATTGAAGTCGCTTTTGATTCAATTGAAGCTTGCGCTAGTTTGTGAGGTTAAGTTCTGAACGCATTGATAAAGGAGCATTTTACGATGTTGTAACAGAAAATTGATTGGTTAATTTTTAAAATTGTTTTAAACTACTCTCCTTAATAAAATTTAGAATCGCAAAGTTTACATTACATTTGATGATTTCAGAACACTAATCATGATGTATCGAAGCCATATTGTTTGACTGTCAGTGACAGACGACACCTTCGCATATAACGCCACGCAATCGCCATGTTTGCGATAAACGAGAGTCGAAACTGTCGATTGTAGAACTATTTTTACGATAACTGAGCGGTAACAGATGGCATGGACAATAATCGAACAAGTCGATAGTCAAAGAAATTGAATTCGATACTTCTTACTTGCCCAATAAGCCATTATTACTTAATGCTAACACGCCACCGGCATTTCTAAAGCACTAATCACGGTTTATTTTACTGATTGATGAGAATCGATATCGATTCGCACAAGAACCGAGTCAATTCATTTAGAAATTACATGAACCGACCAATCTTGAATTTGAATTTACCCAAAATCGTAGATTCGATTTGAGATTCGGACTGACCCATCACTATTATTATCCTTTAAGGTATCGTTGGAAATCAGTTGCCTGTATATGAAATTAAAACATTATGTACCCAATAACAAAACTATAAATAACCTGTTGTTGTTGGATATGATCGGCTTTTAAATTTTAAATAAGCTTTACATTTAAGTTTTAAAGATTTAACACAAAGTATGAAATTGAGTTGCTAGTTTAAATAGTAAAATTATCCTCACTAAGGGGTGTAGCTTAACTTAATGGAAATAGACTAGGCCTGTACACTCTTAAATGATAAGCATTTTATTTAGCTATTAAATACATTTGCACAATATTCTTTTTCATCTTCTTTGTCTTGATACGAGGGTGGTTCAATAAGTCTTTAGAAAAAGATATAAAAACCTAGTTTTTGGGTCTAATTTGTTTTATTGTTCAACATAGTCTCCTTTATCTTCATACACTTCATTAAACATTTTGGTAACTTTATTAAGCTACTTAGAAAGTAAGATTTTGAAATCTCTGCAAAATAGGCTTATTTGTGGGGAGTGACGCCTTCTTTTGATGAAAAATATGTGCACCAAGCCATTTCTTCAGGTTGGGAAACTAGGGTATAGTCACTAGGGGCTAAATCAAGTTAATCTGGTGGATGTTGTACTAGTTGGAACTTTAACTCAATGAGCTAAAACAGCTTAAGAACCAATGACACGGATGTGCTTGTTCTTCTCTGACAGCAAACGCCAAAATTTGCCAGCAAAACACATCTTGCCAAAATTTTTCACCAGTAATTACTAACATAACATTATTTTTATTGTCAGTGTACAATAAATTATTGTGTTGACATAATCCTTAAAATTAAGTTTACAGAAAATTTTGAAATGATAAAATCTCCTGGTACCGGAGTAGGCCAAATGGTCCAAAGTACATTAAAGGTAATTGTAAAATAAATTGTAAACCTATTTGAACCATACTTATAATTATGTGCATGAATTTATTATTTTCTAATTAGTTTAGGATACATCCATAAATTCATCCACACTATAAAATGAATTGTTTAAAAGATAATGTTTTAGTTTGCGTTTGAAAGAATTAAAATTGTCTCTGATCTTAAACTTTCAGGTAATTTATAATATAGTTTAATTCCAGAAGTTGGTCGTAGATGTAAAGCCTGTGAAAGTTATTCCGAAAACGATACCTAATATTGTGGAATGATAAGCTATTCTGGTATCCAAATGACATTTTGCTAAACAAAAAATTATTGTTACTTTGCAATATGGCAGTGTACTCAACCAACTCTCGAACTTTAATTCGTCGTTTTTTCAAAACCAAATCTTGAACTTTTGCAATAAGTCTAGGGGTTGTTACTTCCAAAGGGCGTCCTGAACAGAGTTTATCTTTTGTCGACTCACGACCATGTTTTAAATCACTGACTCAGTTGTAAATTTTTGTAAACGAAGGAGAAGATGTGCGACAAACTGCATCCAACTCAGTTTTTATCTCTTTTGGTTTTAAACTTTTCAAATACAAGTGTTGATAACCCTGAAAACTCAAGTTTTTTAAAATAAACCATTTGCTGATTCTATCAACAATAACACAAAAACCATGTGATCACTAACTCTGAAAACTTAAACAGCTGTTTCTAATAAAACATATTAAAACATATTTATTGTCATAGTACAAAATTATTTTGTGTTGACAAACAATAACAATTAACAAAAATAAAAGTAATAACAATAAAACAAAACAAAAACAACTGATATACTTAGGTAAAGCCACTGTTAACAAATAAGGGCCTAATTTTAATTACTGTAGTAGGCGGAAATTAGTCGGCTTCAGAAGAACAACTTAAAAAACTGTATGTATTAAACAATATGTATCTGTGTTTTTCTAACTACTTATTGAACCACCCTCGTAACAAGTGTTCATAGTTACATAGTTAGGAATACATAATCATTAATTCTTAATTTACAACCAAAACAATCACTTTTTTGGATGTGTTGAAATGTAAATAAATAACAAATTGGCACTGTTGGGACATTTTGGCAGTTAATCAACCACTTTAATGTTAGAAACAATAAAAGGAAAATTTATTCCACTTACTAGTCTACTATGTTTACAAATACACATTTGTAGTTGGCTGCAAGTTACTTCTTCAAAAGTCACATGACTTCAAATTAACTGAATTTGCTGAATTTACTGAAAACGTATCTAAATGTTAAGTCAAGATTTTTATTGCTGTTTGCAAATTTAACAATCATGTTGGAAAAGTCATTTAATGAATGAAAATGTATTTTGTTGTAAGTACTTTGTTTTGGCTCCCGGTATAGACCACGCAATTGGTTATTTGCAATATTTAGAATGTCAGACGTTCCGCTTATTTCACAGTGGAGTACCTTTAGTGGACTTGCTGAAACTAGCCAATGGACACAATGTACATCGGATGCCTTAGTTAGTAATAACTTTGACTGCTTAAGCCTATGACTTAATTCAACTGTAATATATCTTAAGGAAAAACAAGAAAAACCAAAAAAGGAGTCTTGGAGGGCCTGACACACCAGGAGGCCCAGATAGTCGATCGTCCACTCCAGTAAATGACAAAGAAAAAAAGGAGGAGAAGCCGGTGGTAAAAGCGGCAGTAGCTGCAGCCTTAAACACACAGTCTTCATCGCAAGAATCAGCCAGTGATGTGCCGAAGAAGAAGAAAGTTCAGATCGACCCAGCTGTTGAAACGGTAAACACATTTTAATAGCTCATTTCAATATAAGCGAACTGTGTTTAACGACAATAAAGTATTCTTATGACTTTAATAAATATTACAGAATCACACAAAATATTAATTGAATTAAGGAGGTAACGAACACGCCTTGCAAAGTCAAAAGAGTACACTGTAAAGAGGGTATATTATATTACAGCACAAAGTGCTGATATCATGTACCTGTAAGGAATCTAGAGAGAAACCTAGTGAAAAACCAGCTACCGGTAGCCAAAAAAAAACATTCTAAATAATAACAAAAGTCGTAATTTTGTTGTGAACGCTAAAGGGAGATTAGTGTTTTTTGCCAACAATAATGAAAGTCATGATTCGACATGGACGCTAACATGAGTCTAGAAACCATTGTAAACAGTAACAAAAGTCTTGATTTCAACATGTATGCTAGTGGCCCAGCCTATTAGTATTGGCCACAAAACCAGGAAATTGACAAAAATTCTCTGAGAAAATCTAGGTATTTTGCTTTTTGGAATGTGTAATTTTGAAAAACTTTGATATTAGAAAAAATGTATAATGGTTACAATGGTCTAAAAACTGACTTTTGGCCAAGAAAACTATAAGTTTACCACTAAATTAATGTTAATTTCTTTGGGGTTAAATATTAATTTCCTTTTTATTTCCAGGAAGAGCAGTTTCTTTCCAAAGTAGAAATAAAAGTGAAAATTCCTGATGAATTGAAACCTTGGCTAGTGGACGACTGGGATTTAATATCAAAACAAAAAAAGGTTAGTTACTCTATATGGTATATTTTATTTATCATAGTTTCCTTACATATAAAATATTTCCAAAAAAGAAAGGGCTTGAAACACTTTTTGTTTTAAAACGGCGTTTAGAAAGCCCTCCTGCCATGACTCAAAATGATCACAAGATTGCTAGCCTATACTGAAGAAAGTAGCTTTTTTTCCTCTTCATCGTCCTGGTCATTTTCCGAAGATTTGTCCCTTTCTTCTTTTCTTTCTTTGTTTACTACGGATTGAGCAATTTCATTGTACAGCACTTTGTTGTCTACTCTAATTCCTGTTCAATTGTAATCCAGGTATTATCCTCAGTAAATTGCGCAAACTGGTGACAGTAAACCCCAGCCTGCAGACTACGCTGAGCACCCGCTTGCGTGGTGCATCATTCACTTGAACACTTATAGTACGATACTTTTGAACAACTCTTCAAATATACAAGCTATTCGTTCGCTACATTGGCATATTATTTTAAACTGGATTTTTCACTTACTCTATAAGCATTTTGTGTAGGTCACAGGATTTCTTTACCTCAGACACTTGATTCAACAACAAATGGAAAAATTGAGTTTTAATTCATTTTTTATTTTACAGTTGGTAAATCTTCCAGCCAGTAACAGCAGAACAAATCTTGGACGATTACTACAATATGAAAACCTCTAGTAAAAGTAATACACCAAACAAGTAAGTGGGTAATGTTATAGATGGTAATGTCTCAACATTCAATAGTTAGATCTAGTCGAGCCACTCCTCCTCACGTTCTTCCTCGGCTAGCTATGCCTGAAATAGGTTCAGATGCAGAACATGTTCTTCACACCATTTTCACTTCATCTTACATTTAGCGTTTCCTTGTGGAGAGTCAAACCTGTTAGTTGAGTTTATAAAAACACCAGGGTTTTCAGTGACCGGAAGTTCCAGGAATTGTGTGTGAAGGTCTGAAGGAGTTCCCTAAATACGGTACTAAACAAGTTTAACCTTTCGCCACCCAAAACTCAACTTGAAAACTGCCATAAAAAGACTTTACTGAAATAAAAAAAGCCCTTCAAGCACAGGTCTAGAAAAGATGTTGATGGTTCATTCCTAACTGTTAACTAACTTGCGAGATACTGTTGATAAATACTCTTGTCAAAACAGAAAAGAAACCTCTTGTCAGATTCATGAAAGAAATTCAATTGCAAAGAAGATATAATGTCTCAAAAAATTGTTGTGAATCCGGTTCTACGCTACTTTACACTTTCACTGTATTTCTACTGTTCAGTTTTAAGCTATCAGTGACTAAACTTTCCACCCAAGTTAGTAAAAATCCATTATTTTCTGTCTGTGTTATGTGACAGAATGACATTAACGTTTTTGATTTCAGAGAGTCTGCCATTTTGGAGGTGGTGAATGGCTTGAAAGATTACTTCAATACTATGCTGGGTAGCCAACTTCTTTACAAGTTTGAAAGGATACAATTGGCCAAAGTAAGTGTCTTCTAATTGTACAAAGATCTTTCCAGTTTGCTTGACCAGCTCATGTGTTAGCACTAGTTACATAATTTATGTTTATTAGGCTGTATACTTTTTCTTTCTTAGCAGTTTTTGTACAGAACAAATGAGAAATTTCCTAAATCTGGAAAGACTATAATAGAGTGTGCGAAAACAAAACACATGCCTCAAATACCACATCTCCCTTACTCTGCTTGATTTTCATGAGGCTGTTTACAAACGCTTACATAAAGAGTTTAAAAACACAAAGTCACAAACAAAACTATAGACCGTCAAGCAAAAGTTAATACGTTTTAATTGTAAAATTATGTTACCTAAACCAGTTTACATTACAATCTGTGTCTGTGACAAACAATACTACAGTTAGAGGCATGTTAAAATTAAATATCTACAGTATTATCAAATATATACCTAAGATGTTAAATAGTGTGGCTTTTATAATCCATGACTTATCATCTATAATCATGTCATCTGTATAAATAAGACTTTTGTCTGTACATTGCAATGAATCCATCAGTTTTTGGTTATTTGGTGTTTGTATACTTTGCAAAGACCGAAACTGGTGTCAAAAAATTCCCTTCTGTCTGTACCTTTTTAAGGCATATTGAACCGCTTATAACTCAAGGTCGGCTAAAGCTATGGCGGTGAAACTTCGTTTAAGGGTTTAGCCTATTACACAGTGTGTCTTTAATCTTTATCTATGTTTTGCATCAATAAAACATCCATAAAATAAATGGCAAGGAACCAAAGTGGGCTATGAACACATTTTTAGGCGTTTTGGACCGCTTATAAGTCCAAATCGGCAGAAACTATGGCAATGTAACTTTGTTTGAGGATAAGCTAATCACTCAGTGTGTCTAACTACATTTGAAGTCCATATAACATCCTCAACACAAATTTCAAAAAACCAAAGCGGGCTCTAAAAACAAGCGGAACAGCGTAGTAACTATGACTCTCACAAGGTAGCCAACACTTTTCTATGTAAATAAAATGTCGGTACATTGCAATGAATCCATCGGTTTTTGGTTATTTGGCGTTTATACTTGACAAAGACCGAAACTGGCGTATAAAAATCCTGTCTGTAATGTTTTTAACTTTTGCAAATTGGACCGCTTCTAACTTAAAATCGGCTGAAGCTATGGCGGTGAAATTTTTTAGGACCAAAACGGCGGAAGTAACTATGACTCACAAGGAAGCCAACACTTATAAGGAGAAGATGGTGAAGAACTAACAGGCAAACTAAATGGTTGTTCTAGGGATATATACTATATACAAAACTGTTTTTTTTTACTTTAAATTTATAACTTTTTGACAATAAACACACAGCAATGTTAACAAAGCCCCGAGGTGAAGCGTGGGTACTCTCAGCTAGTAGAAACTATATCGCTCTTTTGTTAAAAATTGATTATTTTAGTTGAGTATTCAACTCAGATGTATTCAGCTCTTATAATTCAACACCTCCCGTGGTGACTAGATAGTGACAAATGTCAAACAAAGAAAAATTTTGAAAATTGTATACAGTAATGATGGATGCAAGTTATGTTATAGTATAAAATTGAATTTTCTTACTTTCAACACTTTACTCAGTATTTAGTGGTATTTCAATACCTCTCTGAGATCAAATATTCTACACTAAAGTCCCGCTAATCCAAAACTCCACCTAATCCAGACACTGGTAGGAAGAAAAAAATTTTTTGGGTTGTTAAAGTAAATAAAACTAGTTTTCCAAGTTATGTCATACTGTATGTGTTTAATAATGGACCAGCTCTCACAATGGCGTACCATACACTCAGGTATGCCCACAAACAAAACACATCCACTTGTTGGAATCTTGTTGCAAATTCAAAGTCTGCCCGTTAGTAAATCTGGGTCTGTAAATGACCCTTGTATTATAAACCCTTTACCCATGTTTTATTTCTTTGTTAAGATAGGTTTAAAATTCACCCTGAAACTAATAAGTTAGTGATTTTCAGTTTATGAAGTCAAATCCCAACACCCCGTATTGTCAAATCTACGGTGCAGTCCATCTGCTAAGACTATTTGGTAAGTAAATTTATCTTTCATTTCACCTTTTGAAATAAGTTTTTTACTTTTATTAGCAAAAATAGCAGTTTGACAATTGCACCGATACTGACCCCTATTTGTTTTCATAATTTAGCAATACTAAAGCAAAGGACATAGTGTATTTAAAAATATAAATATTTTCAATTTATTATGGTCTACAAAATACTTTCTACCTAAACTTTTAAAAGACCTCAGGCAAATACAATTTTATTATTACAATACCTGAAGTTATTTAAAATCAATATCAACTAGTAAACTACTGTAAAAATATTCGTCTGTAAAGACATTCCAAGCA
The DNA here is from genome assembly GCA_018831715.1 of Matsumurasca onukii. Taxonomy (NCBI): domain Eukaryota; kingdom Metazoa; phylum Arthropoda; class Insecta; order Hemiptera; family Cicadellidae; genus Matsumurasca; species Matsumurasca onukii. The sequence continues at coordinate 36,357,552 of CM032062.1, forward strand.
AAAATCTGAATGAAAATGTTATCTACCGTGCCAAATCAGTTGCAATTGTTCTGTTTTCTTTTTCAGTTAAAATTGGACAAGTACTCGCATACACTGCTCTAGATGAAAAAACCGTTCAAATTCTCTTAGGTCATATCCACGACTTCCTCAAGTGAGTAGCATTATAAATAACGTATAATTGAAAATATGTAAATTGCTTCAGATCAACAAATACTAATCAACAACTAAGTGACATATTTATAATGGGAGTGATGTAATATCAAATCTGTCATAGATTTACGGTAACTCTTTGGTAAGAATCTGTCCATAATTCCCTAAGTAGTAATTTTAGTTTTGATCTTTGTTGTACCGTACTCTCTACAGTAGTGGGATGTAGCACTCTACAAGTAGCGACGCTACAGTAGCACGCTACTTTTTCAGTAATTTTAGCTGTAGCATTGCTTGGCTGTAGAGCACTACAGTAAAGCCTTTTAATGTGTGAATTTTCCCCTGTTTCGCTACTTTATCTTTGGTACTTTTTATTCTTACAGAAAAGGCTCTATAATAGTTTGTTGACATATAGTAACTGATTTCACTTCACCATGGACACTTAGGTTGGTAGCTCTGATTTTATAACGCATCACGGGTAAAATGTCAAACAATTCATAAACAAAAATTAGTACTATACATTTTCTCATAGTGTAACTTTATTGCATATTTCTTTGTTGCTGTTTAGTTAAATGTAATATTTAGGCTACTTGCATTTTAATTAGTAAAACCTGACTTTTCCGGCCACTTCAGGAAGAAAACTACTCCCTATGTTTTGGGGAGTTGGAAAACGCCACCCGTTCTCAAGGGCCTAACCTAAACTTACGCTATATTATAGATAATACTTATCCTAACCTTAACCTAAGAGGACAAGACAAAATGAAATCAACTACATTACAATGTTAACAACTACATTATAAGACAAATACTGACAGGAGGAAAATATATATATATATTTTATGTTTGATCTCTCCTGGACCAGCTCAAACACAATACACTTCTCCACCCGCACTACTGTCTACTACTGGGTTGAGGTTAGGCAAGGTATTACCTATCCCCACTTACCTAAGTGTAAGTTTAGGTTAGGCCCTTGAGAACGGGTGGAGTTTTCCAACTGCCCGAAACGTAGGGAGTAGTTTTCTTCCTGAAGTGGCCGGAAAAGTCAGGTTTTCTAATTAAATTGATCTCCGCCACTATTATGAATTTTAAATACTTGCATTTAGCCCAAAATTTTCAACTTTGAAATTAAAGACGCACAATCAAAATCATGAGAAAAACAAAGCGATGCGTTAATTTTGTCCAGGAGTGTATTAGCGTTGACAGCTGGAATGTCCAATGTCCATACTCCACATAGAATTAAAAAAAACACTAACAGGCACATTAAAATTAATATTCAAATACATTGACGTTGTTTGGTTAGGTTAGTATGAATTAAATTATTAATTAATTATGTTGTTTATAAAAGCACAGCATAGTGATTGTTTAGGACAACAACTTATTGTTCTCTTAATTTATAACAATAGAAGTTTTGATTGGACTTCTGCTTGTCAGAAAACCAAGACTTTTTGGAATGGGACAAGTGTCTTAAACCCAGGACCAAACAATAAACAAAGTAACACATTGAGGCAGATAATAGCAAAGCCAAGGTCAATCATTTTTCAATAGATAAACAAATCAATAATGGGGCAGTTGTAGTATTTTGGCCAAAACTACACTATTTAGTAGATTTATGATATCGCGACGCCATCATTTATCATCCGAGGCGAGTTCGATCCCCGCAGTCACCACTTACATTTGTAATGTGACTATCGGGAAGGCAGCTAGGTAAAGATCGAGGTTGACTGGTAGAGGACTTAGATCCTCGTTAAACAAGACAAACTTTACCTTTTTACAATTTTATTAAGGCTAGGCAAATAATGTGTTATAAAAAAGTAAAGTTTGTCTTGTTTAGCGAGGCAAAGTTAGGACTACAAAGTCCTCTACCACTCAACCTCGACCTTTACCTAGCGTCACAGTATTAGTCACATTACAAGTTGTAAGTGGTGACTGCGGGGATCGAACCCGCCACCGAGTGATGAGTCTGACGCGATACCAATCTGCCACGGATCCGCTAAATAGCGGATTCATTGTTATAGAATGTTTATAAGAATGAACTCTGTTCCAATTTCATGAATATTGTGGTGCAGTGTATCGAGACTTATGCCACGAGCTAGACATAATATGTGTTCCAAATGTCTTCCACTCCCACCATTTGCTCAAAATCACTGTCTAAAATTTTTCATTTTGACATAGGTTTTACTTTAGACTAGACACCAGCAATTTTGCACAATCAAATGGCCTACAGTAATCTAACAATATAAACCATTTACAAGTATAGTAATAGGTATTAGTGTGAACAGTTCACCTGTTGCGTGCAGTACTCCTAAACTCACAATTTCAGTCATTACACATAAAAAAATTGAAACTGTGTTTACAGTTTATTAAAAAAATTACCATATAATACAGCTTTTTAATTGTTACAGGGAATTGATAACATTGAAATGTCAAAACGGGTTGAAATAATAACTCATTTACTCCTTGAAAATATCATATCCTCGTATGTAAAAATGTACACATCATTTAAATTTTTATTTGGATTTTCTTTGTGATAAGGGGAATAGGGAATTTTTTAATTGGAATTAACCTAGAAAACTGATTATTGATTAGAGTAATATTACCAAAAGATAAGGTTGTTCAAAAACCGAATCTTCTGAAAATTCACTTTAAATTTCCCTTTCTGCCAAAAATCCCTCCCTTCCTTCCTAATAACCACAAAAATACCTCCGCCAAAAAGTCTCGTTAGTAAATTTAAGTCTAACCGGTGTCCAGGATTTTATTTTTTGTCGGGAGTTTCCGGATTTTCGAGTCTTGTTGACCCCTAGTGATGCATTGTGTGTGTGGCTTCAGTTCCCTATGTCGTAGTTCAGTGAGCCAGGGCTAGGCAGTGCTATCATCAGTAGACATAAACTAACCACACATGTTTCCTCGCCTCACAAGTGGTGAGAGTTGTGTGTTAAGCACTAGGTAACGGTCGAGTTTCAGTGGTAGAAAGAACTTTATAGTCCTAACTTTGCCTCACTAAACAAGACTAACTTTACCTTTTTTGTATTGATTTATTTACTTTGTTAAAGAAGAGGGGCATATGTTTTTATAATTTTTGAGTAAGAGACATTCTTTCTAAAATATGTATTCAAAAAATTAAAAGTTGTTAAGACATGCTACAATTTTCCAGTAAAATGGTTAATGTAGTTTTTTTCATTTTTTAAAGGTTTTCTTCATTTGACAGTAGGGACTAATGGCAGTAACCTGCCTGTTGATAGATGGTAGCATTAGCATGCTTCAGCTTCTGTTTCATTGCTCAACCAAATCACGTTTTCTCTTTCTTACAGGTTCCTCAACAAGAATTCAGCCACTCTGTTCAGTTTGCAGGACTACGTTGCAGCACCTGTTGACTATCTTCGACGAGCCTCATGAGTCGAGGCTGGCCCCTCGTTTCATCTTCCATCATATGATATAAACAAGTTTTAGGATTTTAGTTTATTACATAATTATTTATAATACTAGGTTAACATTTGTATTAAAAAGAATAAACTTTTCTTCTTGATTTATTTTATGTTAAACTATTTACTCACTCATAATTTGAAGACAAAGCTTAGCGTAGCCACAAGCTCTACTGTGAATCCTAGCAAATTTCTTGTAATGTGGTAAAATTACTCCAGAAGTGCTTTGTCTAACCCCTGTGACCACCCTACAGACCACATTTTTGTCTGATTTTCACAAAATTTGTTATAAATAAGCATTTTGTAAATCTCTAGATTAAGTTTGGTAATCAGCAAAATCGTTTTCCCTCCAAAAAAGGGGTGCTTTAAAAACTTTATTTACTGAATGAAACTTTGCACAATTATTTGTGGAGTATCTTACATGTGTACAAAAATCACCAAAATCCAATCAGCTACTCAAGATGGCGGCAGAAAAACAAATTTTATTTATATTAAAAGTACACACCCATATATATACAGTGTCCAGTAATTGGGGAATCTAACTAAACCTGGTGGTTTTCAAGTCAAAATAAACAAAAAATTTCTAGTAACCCATGGTCCTATCTTGCTTAGTTTTCCGTCTGTCTGTGTTTTTCACTAAAAGTTTTTTATCAGCATTTGGGGATCATGTGCAAATCACAAACTTTCAACTTTTCAAGATTATTTTTTTACAGAAAAAAGCTGTACGAATTATCTCAAAATGAACCAGAGGGACTCGTGCCGTGATGTTTTTAAAATATTGAACCCCTTTACTTTGCCTTGTTTGTACACATGAAACTTTCATGTTTACTATAAATAGGTGTGCTTTACAACAAGGCATTGACTTACATGACACGCATCATAGGAACGATTTCAGATCTAACCCTCACTGTCTTTGTCTGTGTGAAAAACTACCCTCACAGGCTGGCATCAAAAAGTTCCAAGCATAATGCATGTTATATATATGTTTCACTTATAAGTTTTCAATGTATTTTGCTGTTACTAGTGTCTTTATCTTTATATGTATACAGGGTGGACCCAAGTCAGTGTTTTAAAAAATTGGGTAAAACTAAAAAGTAAATGGGACCAAACTGTGCATATTAGAGGTGCCAATTCTCAAAACCCTATTTTTGATGATTTGTTTATTGTTTTCTATAAAAATCTGTGTTTTTATACATTTTACTGGAATTTCTCAATTTACAGTCCACATAATGTACAATTTGGCCGCATTTTTGTGTTCTACAATAAATTTCCATTAGGAAAAATGAGGTGTCACATGCTAATATTATAGATCAATACTTTATTAGAAAGGTTAAAACCAAAATAAATTTAAATCTAAAAATTGAAACAGTTTTCATCTAATGTAATTCGAACACCCTGTGTATAAGAGCTGTTGTACTGTTGTATTTCAAATAAGTATTAATTTTATTTGACATGTAACAATGTAAAGGAATTTTAAATACAGCAATACAACAGCTTGAGAAATCAATCAGCTGATATAACACAGCAGATAAAATATTGCAAACTGCGCAAAAACATAACCATGACAACTGGTTTTCTCTCCCAACTCTGTTTTATAACAGCTACAAACAATTATTGTTATATTCTAATTTATGTTTGTTTTTTGTCATTTTATGAGTTTTTACCAAGAATAACTATTTTATTAGCATTGTGGCTTTTAAATTAGGTTCCAAGCAAGTCAAACGATCGTATAAACTACTAAAATACAGGCAAAATTAAGGTTAAAATTGGTTTTTTTGTTTTAGCTCTTAAACGAATTAAGATACAAAGTTATGTTTAATACAAAAAATGTTCAAATTAAAATTATCTTTACAATGATATGAAACATGCTATACCTTACTATTTAATATTTTTGACTTATTCATGATAATAACAACTTCAATGTTTACATCGATTTTGAGGTTAGAATTATTTTGAAAACATGATTGTACTACATACCACTAAAAAGCTCATCAAATTCTGAGAAATAATACGTAAACGCCCATATTTTAATTGAATTTATAGTTTAATACAGGGCTGCCGCTTAAAAGCTTACGACTCATGTGCAATGCTCTAGCTTTGTAATGGCGCTAACATATATAAAAAACGTTCACCAAAATGTCGAGAACTGTGTTTTGATTAAAACTATGTACAATATGACCCACCTTTGTATTTAAAAATCTCGAAGTTTTGGCCCGTGAGTTTCAGTATTGACACACTTTGTATACTGAGAATCTTAAAAATACTTTTCCTGAAATTTCCATACAAAATTTCCAGAGAATAAAGTTTGTTTCATCTTTCTAGCTCTAATAGTACCTTTAATCCGCTTAGGACACTATATCGTACACTGGTATACATATGTGTTCAAAGTATTGATAAAATGCTCAAAATGAGTTCCGGGAGTCATGATCGTTGCTCATTTCATGGTCCTAGGCCTGGATCTTACCATGCTGACGACATGATTATCTCATTTTTCCTAAAGAAATTCGATAGTAATATTGGCAAAATCTATAGTTTATAATCGATATAGTGTATGAAATAATAGAACATAGGCCCTGCAATGTATCTTTTGTTTGTTGTAATCGCCAAGAAGATGGGCTTAACAGTTGAAACCGGTCACAAAAATGCAAAAATTTTAATCCAGGGTGCTACTATGTTCTATTATTATTTATTTCATGCACTGTACAATTCTAGTAACCCTTAATGAGCCAATGTGTTATAATTATAGAAATCGAATATTACTATATCAGCCAATTGAACCCTTAACATCCCAGATACGCTATATGCACACAAGCAACAACAGTAATGAGTGACTGTCTCCTTTTTTTTTTTTTTTTTGCAAGGAGGAGAAAAATCTTCAAAGACACACTAGCCAGTGCTAGTGGTAGTGTCTTGGTTGTCTTGCTTCCTTGTCTTCTCTTTTAGAATGAAGGTCACTAGGCCGACTATGGTTTTTTTTCATTGCTCTCTGTCTCCCAAGCACCTCAAGATGATGGTTTCCTTTGTAGGGTCTCCTGACACAAATTTTAAATCTCGTCTTGCAGCACTCCATCTGTGCAGTCAAACACTGTGTGCTCTGGCGTGTCTTCCATTCCCATTGAGTACTGACAGCTGTTGGCTTCTTGCTTTTGAATCTTATGCAGATATTTGCCAAAGACACAGTGTCGGAGGAACTGGGTGAAGAAATTTGTCTCTCCATGTTTCCTTGTCACCAAGCCTTCACATCTGGTATGCTTGACCTTGTCCACCTCCTTCCGTGGGTGCTGTTCCAAGCGTTCCTGCCATCTTTCCAGCATTATTTTCTCTTGCTTCCTCCAGGCCTCTTCCTTCAGAACGGTCCTCTTTCTTTGCTACAAGTTGTAGGGTGGTACCTCCGGCAGTATTAAAGCAACTTCTCTGAAATAGTCCTGTAGCCACTGCAAATAGTAGGGCCATTTACCTTTGAACTCGTTCAGCTTGTCTTGTGCCTCACGTGAATCAGAACTCTCTGCCAGACTGGTACTGCATAAGTGCAGTTGAGGTTACAACAGAGCTGAGGAGTCTTCTTTGGCTGGTCCTGGTAAATTTTATTTTGCCATTAGCCTGCTTAGGGCCCCAACCACCCTGTCACATTTCCTGCTAATTTCCTCTACGTGGGTGTGGAAAGATGCCTGTGGTCAACCAAACACCCAAGTATTTAGAATTTCTGAGCATAAGCAAACTCTTGTGCCACTCACATTAAAAAAATTTCAGAGGGCCTTCTCCCGCCAAACAACAGCCTCTACTTTCGGTGCTAGCTCCAAGTTATGGTCTTGCAGCCACTCATTAACTTCGTCCTGATGGACGATTTACTTTCCACTCTAGTCTCTTTAGGCATGTGCTGCAGACACCAATGCCAGGTCAATACCCAACCAACCAGGTTTCATCAGGGAGGGTAATGTTGAGGACTCCATCATTCAGAATGTTCCACAACGTAGGTCAAGAATGGAACCCTGTGGCACCTGCAGAGACATTCACTTGTTAAGTCCTTCTTCCAGTTCACAGAATCTTCCTTCCTTTTCAGATAATCCTGGATCATGCCTGGAGATACTGGCTTATTCCTCTATCCCTCAGACAGTTCAAGATCAATGTCCAGGGCGCACTGTTAAAAGCATTCTAATGTCGAGTGTCACAACTACAGGTATTAATCTGGTACTTCTAGTTCCATTTGCCTTGATCACTAGCCTCATGACTCTTTAACTGCATCAGTAGTTGAGCGGCCTTCCCTAAAAGCCATATTGGTTGTCTGACAATCTCAGTTCTCTCGTCTCCTCTTAGTCTTGCAAGCAGATATGCTCTAAGAGCTTACCAAAAGTATCTAGGAGGCATAGTGGCCTGTAGGATGATGGGACACCATCTGGTTTTCCTTCCTTCTTAATTAAACTAATCTTGCTTTCTTCCACCTTGAAGGAAGATTCCATTTCTTAGGTGTGGTTTTAAAACTTCCAGTAAAACTCTTGATGTTCTGTAACTATCTTCACTACTTCTGTGGGAATACCATCTAGTCCTGGGCTGCTTGACTTCATTTTCATGGCCTTTTCTAATTCTTCCCTGTGAACAGAGGTATATCAGCAGGCTCAATTTCCTCATATTAGACCGGTGGATGCCTGGGAAGAGGGTTTCCACTAATCAACCATCTGGAAAGTCAGTAGGGTGGTGGTTGGCCAAACTTCTTCATTACTATTTTATAACCACTTCCCCATGGGTCGTTTAATACTCTAGCACACTTCTTCCACTTTGCCTTTGATCTCTTTTAAGGCCACTCTTGCCTGCGAGCTAGCAGTACATGCTCTGGGATTCCATGGGTGCGACGATGTACCTTTTAACCAGTCTTCTGCCTTTGGCAATCAACCCTGAGTGTCTGAATGTCGGTGTCCACCAGTAGATTGGCTTTCTCTATTTCTTCCTCTCCCTGAAAGGATTCTTCACCGCATGCGCCAGTTATTTCCATAAGCTGTCCGCCCGTTGCAGAGATTTCCTCATTGGGGCCTCGCATAAAACCCTCCTAACTGAGACTGTCTCCTTGGCGTCTATTTAGACATATCAGTTTACCGAGAAATATTGGTGAAGACCAACATAATGCTAGGTGCCGGCTGGAGCCGGGGATTTTCCCTGACAAATCCTTCCACCACGGCGCAATTACCTACCTATTTTTGGTATTTTAATTAATTGTTGAGAATTTTCTGATTTTTGGGTCTTGTCCACTTCTAGTTGATTATGTTATAAACATAAAACTTTACACCTTGTTAGTATAATTAAAAGTAATATTTTGAAAATAAATTTAAATAATTTTTACTTTTGGTTTGAAAATGGAGGCCATAATAAATGTTATCAGTTTAATAACACCCTTAAACTTTTCAGTAAATACAAAATAATAACAAAACGTGGAAATGCCTTTGTGTATAGTTTAAGAGCAATTAGTAAACAAGGGTAAGAGGTAAACAAGTATAAATGGGTGAATCAACTTTCAGAGGATGTAAGGAGAGGCAAGGTGGCGAGGAGTAGGATGTGAAAGGTGTAAGGTAACCAAATTCAAAGTCAAAACCTAAGCTATTCATTTTTAATGTATACATTGAACAGTGTCACACAGAAGAAAATATACATTAGAATGAACTGAAGTAAATTGTAAAATATAAGTAAAAGAACATCATGGTTAATTAAACATATTGTATAATGTAATTAATATTATTATTATCTAATAATAGTTTAACAGTTAAGGGTACAACAAACATTGTGATTATAAAACTCCTCAATTGAATAAAAAGCATGGTCTAATAAAAGAATTAACTCGTAATTGTTTTAATGGAAACAATAGTCTTTGGAATGTATTTTAGAAAATTCATACCTGCATAGTTTTTTTCTTAAAATATTCTAACCTATGAGATGGTACTGCTATATTATTTTTATTTCTAGTATTATAGTTGTGAATGTCACTGTGTTTAATAAAATTACATTCATTTGATTTTATATACATAATACACTCTAAAATGTATTGACTATATACAGTTAAGACTTTAAACTTAGTAAAATAAGTTTTAACTGAATCTTCATTTCCCCCAAGTTTTACATCACCCGGTGACCCTTTTTTGCGGCTGATTCAAGGTATTATAATTAGACAAATATGATGCATTCCATATGTTTTAAATATCAAATGTAAGCTCGAATGTAAGGCTTTCATATAACGAATTAAACAAAAACTTATTTTGCCTTTCCCTTGTTTTGTTTAGAGTATCTACGGTGAATAGAGGCTTAAGATTAATTTTTAGCAGATTTCAGTGGGATTTGTTTAACATATCCGTTTAATGAGTATTTCAAAACATATAGAGTATATCATGTCCTGACTTAATGGCAACATCAAACATGATTTACTCAACAACAGCTATCGATGATAGTGAAAACCCTAAAATAAAAAATATAGATAACTTTATTCCACATTCACAGTTTTTTCATTAGATTTCAAATGCAACCACTTACTCAAATGCTATGTATAACCCAAAACAGAAAATACCGAACGTCTTAGTTACCGTTCAACTACTCTACTCTTCTATGGACGCTCTTTTTTTCCCGCTATGGGCACTTCTTAGTTTCCCAAAATATCAAATTTGAACACTACAGTTATTGCGACAACACTGACAACTGTGACAAACACGCGTGAAACAAAATAAGAAATAGGTTAGGTCCACAGTGTCGCAGTGACAGTAGGTATTGTAGAACTGACGTGGCATCAAGACAGGGTGGTGTGTGTGCCTGAGCAGTGCGCCCTGCAGTATGACTCATCGGTGACCAGTGGTTGGGATGCACGCTCACAGTACGCTGTACAGTACAGGGCTGAGGAGAGAGGTGACGCCTGTCGGGCAATGGACGAGTCTATGCTAGCACAGAGCCACTGACAATCTCAAACCATTCAATTGCAACCCAAGGCTAATTATTTTTACTTACAAACCAACAAACAAATATGGTTTACATTATTTGATAAAATTTGGGTATTTTTATTTTTGTGTTGAAGTGTACTTAAATTAAATCTGCAAAATTGAATTTTTCATTCAGACGCCGATTGCCCATGGTTGGTAAGTCACATAGCGGTTTAGCGCACGGCGGGGCTGCGGGATTGTTATTTACGCCACTATGTCTAATGATTTATTATAGATCTTAATTTGTACAAACGCTTAATAGCTAATTTATTACTAAAGAAATTTGAAGACAAAAATGCTCATTTGGTCATGTTTGACATTTACCAAGTAAAATTATTGCTTTTAATGTTTCACCATTTATGTAGTTTTGTCACAATACTATCAAGAACCACTTTGTTATACAGGGTTATTACAAATAATTTTCCTCGTTTTGATTATAAATTTTACTAGGTAAAATTGCTCTTAGACCATTTAAATTGGTACTATTGGAAAGAAAAACTCATAAAGTTTTATTTATGCTGGTTTGGGTACATATTTGCTGTTTGTTAAGTCAATGGTTGTAGGTGTTGTGTAATACTTGAATTTGAAGACAATAAAGCTTGTTATGTGCTGGATTATCACATTAACCAATACTTTATTAGTGTCCAACAACTTTTTAGTGCCAGGATTAATGAAAATCCTCTTAGTAACCACTCTATTCACTAGTAGTAATTAAATTTTAAAACAAATGGTCGCATTAGTAAAAAGATTATCCTATTGGGTGACTGGGACTAGATTTAGACCATTATTCAGACCTCCGCGCCCAATCTAGTCCCAGGCAGCCATTAGTAACATCTTTTTACTAATGCGGCCATTTGTTTTAAAATTCAATTACTGTACTACTAGTGAATAGAGTGGTTACTAAGACTTTATTAACCTGGCACTAAAAATGGTTGGACACTAATAAAATATTGGTTAATGTGATAATCCAGCTTTTTATTGTCTTCAAATTCAATATTTAACACCAACAGCAGTTGACTTAACAAACAAATATACCAAACCAGTATAAATTAAAATTTATGAGTTTTTCTTTCAATAATCAATTTAAATGGTCTAAGGCAATTTACCCAGTAAAATTTATAATCAAATGAGAACATATTAATAATAACCCTGGATAATTTAATTTTAATTGTATTTCTTCCTGTTTGCAGCACAGTCAAGACAGCCGGACCTGTATTTAAATATTTCTTTTCAAGTTAAAAAGAATAGTCCTCAAACAAAATATAAGTTCATTACTATTGTAACCATAAAACTATGATGGCATTCCAAAACTGTTATATCAAAATATTCAACCTGTCAAAAAGAAACTAAAGTGATGTAAACATATAAAGTTAAACTCTAACAAATTTTGCAATTAAAAAAGTCATGGCCAAAGTGGATGGAACTAAAAATGTAAGTATTTGTATAGGTAAGGTTAAATGGAACAAATCAATTAGACTTGTTTCTGCATAAATGTTTTGACTGGTGTAATTGTAATAAAATGTGTACAACATGTATGTCATTACAATACATATTTAAAACTCTCTATTGTTAAGTTTTATCAGTATCTTATCATTCAAAGAGGCAAAATTGTACCTATTGAATTTCCCAAGCAAATAAGAGTACTGTAGTAAGAATTGTTTTCAATAGCTAACAAGTAAAGATACATGACACAAAGTGTATACAACTTGAATAGTTCTTTCCCAGCACAACTTTGAAACAATACTATCTTCACATAACAGTTGATTATTTGCAATTACCCTGGGCAGATCACTGTAATGTTCGTGATAACAGAGCAAAAGCTGGTGGTTTATACCTTTATAACTAAAATTACAACACTAAACCTGTGTTTTAGTCTACTTTGCTCATTTATGCAGTAAACCACTTAAATAGCGTTTGGAAATTGAACGTGTGTGTAGCAAATATAATTTGTGTACTAAATCCAACTACTTTGATTGGGGCTCAAGCCGTGGTCCTGTAATCCAGCTTCATGGAGGTCAGGTTTTGAGGATGATATAGGTCTAAAGCGGCTCAGATTGTCTCAGTGATCATCTGATGATACCCGCATCAACTCCCACCATCGTTTAGACATATCAGACCATCACCTGCGTGGTTCGATCCGCGTTAGCGTTGGTCCTTGTATTTCCATTGGTCATTGGGCTATTAATAAATGATTCATTCTAAGGAAGAGTTGGCCTTAGTTTGTAACAAGACTACACCTCATAACTCATTACTACCACTCATAACACTCATCCTTATGTCTCTTGTACAAATTTACCCCAAAGTTACCTGTCCAGTAGGACCCAACAAATTATTACAAGATATGTTTATACAAAATGGTCAAGATTACTTTTTTTATTAAATGTAGTCTAAATCTAGAATATCTTCTCTGGATGGTTCCAAATTTTTACGTTTAATGATAAGTTATGTTTTTTGACACACTTTACACTCAAACTAAAATTGTATTAATCATTTTTCAAATCTTATGTTGTTAGAAAATAGTTATATTAACCGAACAAAATCATTTATGATCATGTTTGTACATCAGGTTGTACATAAGAATTAGCTGGAGGTTCAAAACAAGATAATATTGTAAGTAAAATACTGCAGCCCAACAAAATTGCCAGACTCATGTGTCTATACAGGGTGTTTACAGAGAATGTTATAGAATACTTGGTTTTACAAACGTTATTAACTATGTAGCGACACTAGTTTTGTAAGTTATAACTTAAGAATTGCTGGTGATGCTCATTTATACAACTGCGTGACACAGCTACTAACATTTCCTACATAACACTTATAGGTTATAAAGCAGGGATGTAGTGGTGCATTATGTAAATAAGCTTACACTGAAAAAATGCTTTCAATTTTTCATGACTTTAAAATGTTAAACAATTTCAGGAGATTTCGGTTTTCCTTCCCTAGGTGTTTCATACTCTTAATCTGCTTAAAATTAAGGTGCCTAGGTAGCATCAATTACATTAATATTCATGATGTGGATAAAATTTTGTGTTCCACTCTGCCAAATTTACCACTACACCACTGGTTATGAGCTTTTTCCAGTTTTTTAGTTTGAAATATTTAAATGGTCCCCTTTTGAAAATATGTGTTTGGTAAAACTGTTGATTTGTTGGAACAGTTGATTTTAAACAAACTCTGCTAAGTACACAACCATTTCAAATTTCAATAAAATTGGTCAAGTAATTTAGAAGATAAAACATATTTACTGATAAATACAAAATGGCGGCTGGCGGCCAAACAAAAAAAACATTAACTTATATAATTCACCATTTTTCACTTGTTTCTACTCTTACACAATACCCTGAAGTTTGGACTAGTAGTATAGGGACACCCTGTATGATGCTTAATTGTTTTGACTCAAGAACATTTTCCATCCCTGAAACATTCCAGAGTTGTTCTGGGGCACCCTGTTTATAGCACCCTCTCTAATCTTTATATCTTTTAAAACAGAGTGGGAATAAAGAAAATCGTCAAGGACAGTCAGGAAAAAATAAAGAAAACAAATCTGAAAAAAAGAATAAGGAAAGTAAATCAGCCAAGAAAGATGGAAAAAAGGAGACAGAATACAAACCAGGAATGTCATATTTATATGATCCATGTCCTCACAGAGTGTGGACTCCTAAACCTGGAGAGAGGGACAAAGGTGAACCTAGAGGGTACGTACAATGGCATTACAGTTCTTTTTTGACAACCATCCTTCTTTTATCTTTCTGCCACTGGCTTCTTTGTTTGGGTCAGAACCTAATTTTTGTGGCTATTAAAAATTGTGAAGAAATGTTATACCTATGATTTTTACCCATGACTTACTAAACTGGGAGCCAAAGCCTTTTAGCAACATTTCAATGTTGCTGTTTGTCTCGTGGAGGACTAAGGGCCCCGCCTGACAGGGCCATTGTAACAGTTGGCTCTGTAACATAGTCTATAGTAATTTAGAAATATGTTTGAATCAAACACAAATAGAGACCTAAGAAGATTCAAAAAAGCACATAATTTACTGTTTTGTGTAAAATTATGGTTACCCGAGATTAAAGTTTAATTTCTAAGTTTTCAGTAGTCTCTCGATAGTCAAAGTCATGTTAAATTTTATCTGGTATAGTTGGGTATTCAAATATGTAAGAGTAAGGCATACAGTTAGCTCGTTATCCAGAAGCCGGTCATCCAGTCGGTTAACGAAGCAGAAAGAAACCAAAACATTCGATCAGCTAAAGCAAAGTTCAACAAGCGACTGGCCGTTTTGCTCGATCACAGCTGCAAAAAACGAGTCACTGGACTAAAACAAAATCCATTTGGACTTTTTCAAAAGTTTCTTTCCATATTCTGATTGTGTGGTGTTGATTTGTTACCTATTGTATTGAAAAAATAAATTTGAATGTTAATTAATCCCATTTATATCATTGTACTTCATTTTTCCCTTCAATGACCGATTATCTGAAAAATCAGTTATCCGAATACCCCTAGACAACAATTGTTTCAGATAATCGACTCTCTACTGTAGTTATTTTAGTAGACGATTAAGTTTTGCCATTTTCGGGCCAAGGGCTCACTTTAAAATTGAATGGGTTTAGCTGGATTATTTGTTTCAAAGCAAATTTATTAACAGTTTTGTCATTTAGCAATTTTCTATTGCTTTTTACAAGAGGGTTTTGTAATTTGGACTAGCCGAGCCAAGAAAGTGATTTCAATGAAACTGACATCAGGCATGTCAGTAGGATAAAGTTTGTATGTCAAACCCTGACCTGGTTGAGGATTTTCTTTGTTGCGATATGTTTTAAGGTGACTGCAAATGACTTATACACGATTCAGTTTAGCCACACATTGTCAACAGTATAATGACATGACTCACACATACAGGCTGTTGTGACAGTCAGGGGCCGAGTGCAAGGTGCTCAAGATACGGCGCCCACAACAATGCAGCGATAATGTCTTCTAAAGATTAAAATGCTTAAAACCTCAAATTTATTGATTAATTAATATTTTTAAACTATTCATATAAGCATAAAATAGTATTACATAAAAATAAGAAACATTGGTTGAGTCTTTCCAGCATGAATTAAATCAAATATTGTTTATTTGGCATAACATGTATTGACAAAGTACTATAACATTCTATACATTCAAGCGTATCCACATTCTTTTTTTATGTAAAAATAACATGTCAATTCAATAACATTTCAAATGTTTACTGGAAAATTAAATTGCATTAATTTTATTCTAGTCTTGGAAGCCCCTGGTACGAACCTGTGAGAAAAAAAGAAGATGTCGACAAAGAAGAAGCTGAAAACAAAGAAGAAGAAGATGAAAGACAAAGGCAAAAGAGGAAAAGAAAAAGAAGAGAAAAGGAAGAAAAAGAAAGAAAGAAGGGAAGAAAACAAAGGAAGGAAAAAAAGGAAAAGGGAGAAAGACAAAGAAAAGAAAGAACAAGAAAAGAAAAGAAAAAAAGAGGAAGAGGAGAACAAAGGAAGAAGGAAGATAAAGTGGGCTCCAGCATCCTATTTTACGATATGTCCTCATAAAGTATATACCCCCGCTCCTGGAGAAACAGATTTGGCAGATCCAAAAGGGTAAGTAAAGATATTCCATCAAATGAAACTGGGAATACAACAAGTTACAAAAGTCATGATTACACCTTTCAAAACAGTAAAATATCAAAACTCCAGGATTAGACTAATTCCATAGGGTACTTATTGACTTAATTACGAATATAAAGGATAGAAGGAAAGAAAAGGAAAAACAAGTTACAATATTTTGTATATAATATGTTTTCAAGTACTTTAAGAGTGGAGAGGAACAGAGGGTTAAGATTATTTTCAACCCAATTTATCCCTCTGTTCCTCTCCTCTCTTTAAGTGTACTTGGAAACATATAGATATATGTAACTTTTTTGTATTAGGTTTAGGAGGCTGGATTTTTTACTTATGTATCAGTTTCAACTCAAATTTTTGTTGAAAAGGGACACTCTCTGGATGAATTTTCATAGGAGTCAAGAGTCAAAACTTCATTAATTAATCATCCCAGTTTCAGAGGTCTGACCAACATTAGCTGAAAATGATTATGAAATTCTGACATATTGTGTTGATTCTTGGCTATTTTGACTAAAACTATATGTAACTATTCAGGTTGATTTTAATTTTAACTTGTGATCAATAAAACTCATAAATATGTGAAACACAACTTCTTAATTATAAGGATTACTAGCCCTTTATGGTGAATTTTGAACCTAAAGTCTTAAAGGAAATATAAATATTTACATAACAATAAAATAACAAAATACATACACAGTGAAAATTAAACAAAAAAAATAAAAAGAGAAGAAAATAAAAAAAGAAAGAGAAAAAAAAGATGAAGGAAGAAGAAAAAGGATAAGGAAAGAGAGAAAGAAGAGAGAAAAAGAAAGGAAAGAAAAAGAAGAAAAGGAAGAAGAACGCTGGAAGATGGAAGAAGAGAGAAAAAAGAGAAACAAGAGACAAGAGGAAGAAGATTACTAAGATAAGAGAAAGATCAAACATGAAGAGATGGGGGCTGGAGTAAGAGACAGCAAAACAGACTTCACCCCTGAGCTGATGTTTATGATGGACTTTATTTCTGATGTTGATGAAAGGGAAAGAGAAAGAAGAGGAGAAGACTTGAGATGGAAAAAAGAAGAAATAGAAGAGAAAATTGTGTCACACTTAGCCAAAGAAGCCTTCACAAATGATTTTAAAGAGTTTGTTAGTACTTTGGTTGAAGCAGAGTGGCTAAAGGCGGAAGATAAAACACAGAGAAAATGTGAAAAAATAGAGAAAAAGACCAGAAAAGAAATATTTAAAAATATGGACCCACTGGCTAAAGAGATGATGGATGAAGGCCTTAGATTTAAGACACTTTGCAATGCAACACTAGGGAAAAGAGAAAAAATAAATAAGGTGGGGAAACCAAACTCAGTTGAAGACTTAGTGGTTGGTATGATCATGCAACAAATGGGAAACATGGCGGCTCACACTTAAAAGGAAAGACTCGGCAAAGTATACTGAACAAATTACACCTCTTCCAACAATTATTAATCAAACTTGTACAAACCCACTGCATGTAACCATACAGTTATAATTAAATTAACATTAAAATTAAAACAACATAGTAGTACCTAATCTTTTTTGTTTCTGTTACGGTATAGTATTATTTTAAATCTTTTAAGGAGTAAAGTAATTGTAGAAATATCGTATAAAATTCCAATAAGTTGGAAGTTGAAGTTTGGTAAATGAATAGCTATTAGTCCAGGCGCTATAGCAGTTGAGTATACACTGAAAGTATGACACAATTAATTATGCTTTGAATTATTGTTGGGGTTTTTGCACCAGTCTTAAATAAACTGGAACCTCAGGGACTCCCAGGGGGGCCTTGGTAGATAAAAAAATTAAGTCACGTTCCCAGCATTGCCGTGAAGTGGTGGGAGGGGTTGAAGTTGCATGTGTGAGCACATTAAGGGAAGTATATAGGTATCTGCTCTTAGGCAGCAAGATTGCCCCCTCCTCTCTTGTCAGTGCCATCCTCGCTACCATTAATATTACCCCAATAATGATCTTGAAACTTCCCCTTGAGCTGATTATGTAGAAAAGTTATCTTCAAATGTCTGCTGCATACAAAATCTAATAACTTTTTGGACCCTTCTTGTTTTGTTGTGTCAGTTTCGCATAGTTGCCATTCTGACATCTGATTGAATTTATGGATGTCAGATTTTTCAGTTGTATCCAAACAAAAGCCAGAACCTAGTTTTGTGGCGCGGGAACAGCTTGCAAAAAACATCAGAAGGGTCGGAAAAGCAATCGGATTTGTTGATGCAGCGGGCAATTCGACATTTAAATTATTCATAATAATAATATTTTAAGCTTTTATTTTTGTAAGAATACAGCTTGCAGGGCCTAAACTAAAAAAAGGTTATTTGTACCCAAAATTTTGCCGCCTCTAAAATTGGTTTTGTTTGGCTATTCGGAAATACATCATTGAGCATATTATTGCTCAAAGTAAAAAAGTTAAGTAGAAAAAGCAAGTTTAATGCTTGAGATTAAAAGTCAAAAGTGAAGCTTATAACAAATACTGTAACTGTAGCTGTTTCCACAGGAAAGGAAAATTAACAAGTTGACTGTGTAATATAAGCTTATTTTGATTTATATTGTAATAAAGTAATTTAATTTCTTGATACTTTTTGGTATTGGTTGATAAATCTTCTAACCAGTGTTTATTAGCAAATTAAGAAACATTTCTTATTGATGGCTATTTGTATTCAAGAGATTTTTATTGCAAGTATTATAAGAATTATTTGACTATCTTTGAAATAACAGAATAATAAAGTTTCCAATGTATAAAGTGATGTGATTGTTAATATTTTGGTTTATTTGGAAGACTAGTTAGGATTCTTTGTTTCAGTTTTGGAATTTGTGTTATAGCTTCAACAATTAATATAACTGGGGAAAGCTTAGTATTTATAACATGTGTGGTATACACTTGTATGATATTGGGTTTTCTAGATAAGAGAATATGAAAGTCCATCTAAGAGCAATGGAACAGTGAATAGATGATTAAATGGTCACTATGAAGTTGATAGTGTGTGGTGACCTTGGATTGAGTGAGGCCTGGTGCATCATGGATAGCCACACTGTGCTGTGATTGGCTGGAACTGGGAGTGTCACAATTTGATTATTCAACTCCCAGTCCGTCCACTGCTAGATTTCTCCGTCTCATAGAGAGCTTGCCAGTCATCACACACACAAGAAGTAGAGACTAGAGAACGCAGAGACACTTTAAAGGTGAGTTTTTTAGTCTTTCAGTACTAATATGTTATCTAAAAAAACCAACATTATACTGTACATATCAATCTGTTCTAGCATTTACCACATTTTAACCACATCCTGATACTGTTTTAATTGACAAATTCCAAGTTTAAAAGTAAATTTATAAAACAATTAAACACATATTGTAAATTGTGTCATCATTTGACACTGCAAACTTCAATCATTATTTAGTGTTTGCACTGACAATATCAAAAAGTAAATTTTGTTTCAAGAGTTTGATCTTTGAATTTTGCAGATCACATCAACAAGCGTGATGTTTTGTTCTGAGCTTGTTTTCACTCTGCAGGGATTGGCTTTGAGCCAGTTTTAGCTTGTGCACGTCATTCAGCATTAAGCACTGCGTAGTGCCTAACTATTAATTATTTCTAATCCCAAAGTCAGTCAAACTTGTATATATAGGCAAGTTTGGAAAAGTAATTGGCCAGTATTTTGTGAGTGCAGTGTTTTTGTAAATTAAATTATGTAATGATCAGATTCAAAATATGATTTGACTACATCTGTTAAAAACAAAAATAACCAACTACATAACCAAACATAACAAAATAGGGTTATAGTAAAAATATTACCGAATTTGAAATATTCAAAATTGAGAAGTTCAGTTATACTTTTTTGTAGGTAAGTCTGTGATAAGTTACAAGTACTTTTAAAACACACACTGTATAAGTACTGTGTTTTAAAAGCACTTGTATTAATTGACAATAATCTCCGCTTCAAGAATTTATACTGTGATAAGTTGTTAAAAATAACTTTCCACAATTTCTCAAAGATTGAAGAAACAAACATTACAAAACAAAACATAGAGTTTTGCATAACTAGCAAACTACATTTATTCAATAAATGTTATTTAAATAAAAGTTTTCTCTAAATTCATGTTGTACTAAACCAAATATATTTGGAACTCAATGTAATCTTAGGGAAATTCATTAGTTATACATTACTTCTACAACACCCAATAAAATATTTATGAAATTATTCACTTAGTTTGATAAATTGTTAAGTTTGGTAACTTGGAAAATTGCAATAATATCCAAAGTTGTATAAAACAAAATTTAAATTTGGCATGCTTTTGATGCTTAAACCCAACTGAATATTTGACTTACACTTGCGGGCAATGTGGCACAGATGGCAGCACTGACGGCTCTGCTGAGCCTGGTGTGTCTGGCCGGGGGAGCAGCAGGAGCTAGCAAGGTGCAACGTATCCCGAGCCGGCCCTGTCTTCGCCAAGGTTACAACGACACCATCTACGAGTACAGCGGCACTGAGTTCTGGGGCACTCTGCATCTCACTCTCAGTACCAGGGCAAGGTCAATTCATTCTCCTCTTTTATTCTGCATACTGAAAAGCGAAAATTAACTACAGAAAACTATTTGGTACCTAAATAACTACGGTTCAAATCAACAGCTAGCAAAAGAAAGTGGAATTTAAAAAAATCCAAAAGACGTTCAAATTTTTAACCAAGCAAAGGTTTGAAGAAGGGTTTATTCACTGGATTTATTGATTATTACTTATTGGTTCATTAACTTCTTTGTTTGAAGTTTATTGTTGACAATGGTACAATTTCTAAGGTTGAATTATTATTACGGACGTTGTCCATAATGTTTGAGTAAACAAAAAGAACACTACCAAAAATTACGGAATGGTGTTCTTGTTGTTCACTCAAAAACGATAGAAAACGTTTATTTAGTTGTTATTTACTGTTTAGTTGTCAAATGTGATATCTCAGGCGGTGGCTCTCTAAGGCACCGCCTGAGATATTTAATTCACAGTTCGTTAATTTATTCATGTTGTTACTCATTGATTTTATCTTGTTGTTATCTACTGTTACATATTCATGTCTTTGTATATTATTTATTTTATTGTGTTTTTTATCATTACCATCAGTTACATGTAATATTGTTGGCATTTCATTACACATTCAATAACCACATTTTGTCAGGTGACTCATGGTACAGTATTGTAGGACGAGTGATCCGGTGCAAACCAGTCAATGTCAGAGAACCCCCTCTCACCCTATCCACCCCAATAGCCATCACTGACTTACTAACTCTTATGTCTTGTCTTTGTAGTAAAACCAGCCACAAATAACTCATCAGGAATCAATACACCACAAATTGTGCTTTACAGATAATTAGCGCTTGATTGTTATTTTGACTAAAAGGGTTTTCACTTCAGCTAAGAGAGAAGTTCTATCATATTTAAAATGGGAACCTAATATTGAAGCACTGGGTAAATTATATACAAACATGATTTATTTTGAAATTTTAAAGCTCAAACTGAGTAAACCTTTTGCTAACTTTAATTTATTTTATGAACTACAATTTTGATTACTCATTTTTAGCGCTTCAAATTATATTGAGGACTAATAAATATTCAAATATTAACAGCTGTGTAATTTAGCTCAATGTGTGTAATGTTTTGGGTTTCAGGTTGTGCTGATTGCAAATGTAGCGACCTATTGAGCCTTTACCAACCATTATTTGGGTTTGAATGCACTACAAACCAAATACAAAACGACCTGATTATTCTCGGATTCCCTTGTAACCAGTTTGGAATGGTAATTATGCCATTAAAATAACTTCACTATTTTTTAAAGTTTAAAATAAACTTTTTTTTTAAAGGTGAAAATGTATTGGAATTTAGAGACTGTTTGATTTCTCATTTAAATTCAAACAGTAATAATTATTTTAACCTACAAATGATTTAAGTTATTTTTAAATAAAATGTAAATATTTTAGCAAGTTAAATAAATAAATATACATTTATATTTTACACAATGCTTTATTTCATAATTTTTCATATTTTATATATTGTTTTATTTTATTTTATAATTTTTACTGTGTATTTTGGTAAAGTTTATTAATTAAACTCAGTTTTCAAAATAAATAATACAAAACAAAACATAGAGTTTTGCATAACAAACAAACTACATTTATTCAATACATTTTATTTAAATAAAAGTTGTCTCTAAAAAGTTGTTGTACTAAACCAAAATATATATTTGGAAAACTCCAATGTAATCTTGAAATTCTCTTAAGGACCACTCTCAACATCCAGTTTGTAGCATTAGAATATACATTACTTCTACAACACCCAATAAAATATTTATGAAATTATTCACTTAGTTTGATAAATTGTTAAGTTTGGTAACTTGGAAAATTGCAATAATATCAAAGTTGTATAAAACAAAATTGAAAATTTAAATTTGGCATGCTTTGATGCTTAAACCCAACTGAATATTTGACTTACACTTGCGGGCAATGTGGCACAATGTAGCACTGACGGCTCTGCTGAGCCTGGTGTGTCTGGCCGGGAGCAGCAGGAGCTAGCAAGGTGCAATATCCCAGCCGGCCCTGTCTTCGCCAAGGTTACAACGACACCATCTACGAGTACAGCGGCACTGAGTTCTGGGGCACTCGCAACATCTCACTCTCCGAGTACCAGGGCAAGGTCAATTCATTCTCTTCTTTTATTCTGCATACTGAAAAGCTTGAAAATTAACTACAGAAAACTATTTGGTACCTAAATAACTACGGTTCAAATCAACAGCTAGCAAAAGAAAGTGGAATTTAAAAAAATCCAAAAGACGTTCAAATTTTTAACCAAGCAAAGGTTTGAAGAAGGGTTTATTCACTGGATTTATTGATTATTACTTATTGGTTCATTAACTTCTTTTTTGAAGTTTATTGTTGACAATGGTACAATTTCTAAGGTTGAATTATTATTGGGTTGTCCATAATGTTTGAGTAAACAAAAGAACACTACAAAATTAGGAATGGTGTTCTTGTTGTTCACTCAAAAACGATGAAACGTTTATTTAGTTGTTATTTACTGTTTAGTTGTCAAATGTGATATCTCAGGCGGTGGCTCTCTAAGGCACCATACAAGAGATATTAATCTGATTCGTTAATTTATTCATGTTGTTACTCATAGATTTTATCTTGTTGTTATCTACTGTTACACATTCATGTCTTTGTATATTATTTATTTTATGTGTTTTTTTATCATTACTCAGTTACGTGTAATATTGTTGGCATTTCATTACATTCAATAACCACATTTTGTCAGGTGACTCATGGTACAGTATTGTAGGACAGTGATCCGGTGCAAACCAGTCAATGTCAGAGAACCCTCTCATCCTATCCACCCCAGCCATCACTGACTTACTAACTCTTATATCTTGTCTTTGTAGTAAAACCAGCCACAAATAACTTATCAGGAATCAATACACCACAAATTGTGCTTTACAGATAATTAGCGCTTGATTGTTATTTTGACTAAAAGGGTTTTCACTTCAGCTAAGAGAGAAGTTCTATCATATTTAAAATGGGAACCTAATATTGAAGCACTGGGTAAATTATATACAAACATGATTTATTTTGAAATTTTAAAGCTCAAACTGAAGTAAACCTTTTTGCTAACTTTAATTTATTTTATGAACTACAATTTTGATTACTCATTTTTAACGCTTCAAATTATATTGAGGACTAATAAATATTCAAATATTTAACAACGCTGTGTAATTTAGCTCAATCATGTGTAATGTTTTGGGTTTCAGGTTGTGCTGATTGCAAACGTAGCGACCTATTGAGCCTTTACCAACCATTATTTGGGTTTGAATGCACTACAAACCAAATACAAAAATGACCTGATTATTCTCGGATTCCCTTGTAACCAGTTTGGAATGGTAATTATGCCATTAAAATAACTTCACTCTTTTTTAAAGTTCAAAATAAACTTTTTTAAAGGTGATAAATGTATTGGAATTTAGAGACTGTTGGATTTCTCATTTAAATTTAAACAGTAATAATTATTTTAACCTACAAATGGTTTAAGTTATTTCATGAAATGTAGTACTTCAAAAGTTCAACAAACATTCAAAGTAATGTCAATATCAAGAATTGGGAGAAAACCCGTGTCATTAATTTTAAGAGATTAATTGAACAAACCAACATAGAATCGTCTATTTTAAGAACAAAAAGAATGAGGATACTGAATTAAGCCAGAAAAATATCACATGAATTATTATTAGTTTTAGTATACATCTTTTAATTTTATTATTCTTGGGAATTGGTGGAATGGTTAAGGAATCAATAGGTGGACAGACATAATTCTGTTCATATTCTGAAAAGTATTTCTTCAGTTATGATGGATTTGCCATAAACCGAAAGGGGGGCAAATCTTGATGGTCTGTGCATATTTTAGAGTTCTTTAGTGCATTCAAATTCTAAAATAAAAGCACAGTCGAAGAAATTTTAACTTTTCAGTTTTGCACAGAATAGTCATGACTTGTGTCTGGTAATCAGGGGTTTGTTTGTAAAGGCATATACAAATAAATTATGTTTTAAAGAGACTGTTTTCCTTACTTTCCTTATTTTGTGTTTAAAAACAAGTAACTACGTAATATTATCTTACTTATATAACTTAAGGTTTCATCAACTAATGTTAGAAGGAAGGTCATTCTTGTATAAACAACTCCTAACCTCAATCTGTTGATACTTTGAGACACCGACCACTCTTTGAGGGTGTTTTAAGGTGAATACGTGATGACGGTGAGTGTGATGAGTGTTTTGATGGATGATCAAGGTGTAGTCTTGTTACAAACTAGGGCTTAAAATTTCCCAAAATTAAGCGATAAAAGGCTTCTCACCCGATTTCCGTCCTAAAAGGAAAATCCAATCCTGTCCACCCCTAATGGTTATAGTAATAGAATAGTAACGAATGTAAATTTATTAGTCTTACCAGAAAGTAAAACTTTAGTGTAGACAGTGAAATACTTGAGCCTGAGGAGAAAATACTATGTCAGTGGGTAACTTAACCTTGTCATAGTTGTCAGTCTGCTTGATATTTTGGAGCAATGTTTCCCTTACTCAAACATCAAAACAGAATTAGTGCAAACTTTACATGTAAGCTTTAATATACAAGATACAGTCAAAAGTTCCCAGAATTTATTTCTAGAAACACCTAGTGCGGTTGCTGATGGGAAATCTCGTCTACAGCAGTTGGTGTTACTAGGGAAGTGAGATGGGTGGTGGAGGTATCACCTAATTGCCCCAGTTCATGTGTGGTGAGCGCGTGTTGTGTGTTTGTCAATGTTCAGTGTCAGATTTTCAAAATAACGTATAGTAAACAGTGCATGAACATTAAATTTTGTATTTTGCTCCGAAAATTAGCTAGTTAGATTCTTGAGATGCTAGGACAAGCCTACAGAGATGAGGGGATGAAAACGAGGCAGGTTAATGATTGGCACGAACCTTTTTGTGAAGCAGCATGGAGGATGGCTCCTCGCAAAGGACAACCTTGCACGTTAACGATGAGAACATTGAGCGAGTACAAGTTGTACGAGCAAACAGAAGTAACCGTTGACAAAATCGCACTTTAGGTCAATTTATCACATAATTGTGTCCATTTGAGCATTTTTCACAACCATTTGACCATACATCGAATTTGTCTACTCATGGCTCCAACTTCCAAAAATGCAGTCTGCTGATTACAAAGAAAATCGGACGTTAGCCACTGGCGAGTTCATTGATAGGCCATGCTAAAGAAGATTTTTTCGAAAACATTGTAACTGGAGACGAAACGTGGTCTTTTGTCTATGTTCCTCAAACAAAGTCCTCTGAGTGGAAAACAAAACATCTCCAAGAAAGAAAAATCGACAATTTGATCAGATCATATACCGGTCACCGTTCACGCACTAATAGAATCCACGGGGACAAGGCGGAACATGTTGGAGCAGGTGGAAAACGAACTGAAATGGGTTACTTATTTTATTCACTGTCAATGGGATAAGGCTGGACTGGGTTAAGGGGCACTATTGTTTGTGAGATTTGTGGGTTTCCCAAAATGGCATTTGTAAATTGTTTCCTGTTACAGGATCAGTTGGGATAAGGTAGTTCCTGTGGAGACTTCTTGATGGTTCTAAGGAGGGATGAATCGTGTTATGTAATGGATTTATTGAGCTCGTGATTTCAATGCCCCTGGATTATTGGTTTGATTTTAAAATCATCAAATGTGAAATTAGATAAAAAAAAAAATACAAATCACAAAATTAGCATTAGACGTAGAAGCTACAGAATTTACAAGCACATAAATACACATGGCTCAATTCTCTTTTAAAGACAAAGATTTAAGAAATTCAGTTTTATTCAACTATCCCTTAAAATAAGCAACTTCACAGATGCCTGGAAACACCGATCTCAAAACTAGTTGCTTTCAAGCCAGCCAGCCGATTCCATGTGAGAATGGTACAAGTCACCCATTTGGTTCATGGTTCAACCCGCGTAGCCGGATGTTCTGTTTATTCTATTATGCGCGAACAATGACCAGTGTATGATCGTGATCAAAATGTAAAATAATATATAGACTGTTTGGTTTTGGTTGTAGTCTTTAGTGTAAAATAATAAAAGAAAGTCACTTGAAATGGGCAATTTATGCCCAGAAATGCCGTTTGCAATAGATGAACACATTTAGATCTACAGGCAATAAGGTAATTATAATATTAAAGGTTAAACTATAAATAAATTCTTTATAAATTTTTAAGTAAAAATACAAAATGGCGGCTACCATGTAGTAACAGAAAGAATTTTAGGACCCATGTTTATAGGGACTTTTTCATTGTTTTTATATAAGAACCCACCTCTGAGATTTGGCGCCCTATTTTGAATCCTTATAATACGTGTGGTATGCATGTTGGTTATGGTGACAAACATTTGTATCAATTTTTTCTTGAAATCAGATTGTAAATGCAGTTTGTGTAAATGCATAAACCCACGGTTTTGGGCTAAATTGTGCTCCTGTAGTTCCAAATTTGCCAGGATTCACAGTAGCGCTTGTGGCTACGCATCAGTTATATTTAACAATAAATCTGTCTGGTCAAAAATAGTTACACTGAATCAAATGCCAGTATCTATTAGAGGATTCTTTCTTTAACATGGGTATGATTTTTGGATCCAAACTAAACAGTTTTAAATATGGATTTGATTGATCTAGGCTGCATACAATTTTTTTTATTATTTAACAACCTTGGAATTAGGATAACGTTGAGATCAGGTAATTAGGTGTAGATAAATAATGTGATGTAATTTTATTTGCAGCTTCATTGTCCAACAACTCGAGACGGATACGCTAGCAAGCAAAACCTATTTTACGAGCCTTTAAAAAATTGGGATGTCCGTTGGAACTGGGAGTTTTGATTGACAAAACTGGCAGCCCTGTCACACGTTACGACGCCAGTACTCACCCGAATGATCTGGATAGTGACATTACTAAACTTATACACCTTTAAAAGTCAAAGAACATACATGAGTAATTCATATGAAAAGAAGTGAGTATTTTGGGAGTATTGAATTGGAACAAAAACACCACATTAACACGATATAGAAGTGCTAACAAGTTTGGAAACCATGTCATGAAATGTAGTACTTCAAAAAGTTCAACAAACATTCAAAGTAATGTCAATATCATTCGTTAGAACTGGGAGAAAAAACGGTGTCATTAATTTTAAGAGATTAATTGAACAAACCAACATAGAATCGTCTATTTTAAGAACAAAAAGAATGAAGATACTGAATTAAGCCAGAAAAATATCAAATGAGTTATTATTAGTTTTAGTATACATCTTTTAATTTTATTATTCTTGGGAATTGGTGAAATGGTTAAGGAATCAATAGGTGGACAGACATAATTCTGTTCATATTCTGAAATATTTCTTCAGTTATGATGGTTTGTCATAAACCGAAAGGGGCAAATCTTGATGGTCTGTGCATATTTTAGAGTTCTTTAGTGCATTCAAATTCTAAAATAAAAGCACAGTCGAAGAAATTTTAACTTTTCAGTTTTGCACAGAATAGTCATGACTTGTGTCTGGTAATCAGGGGTTTGTTTGTAAAGGCATATACAAATAAATTATGTTTTAAAGATACTGTTTTCCTTACTTTCCTTATTTTGTGTTTAAAACTAAGTAACTACGTAATTATCTTACTTAGAACTTAAGGTTTCATCAACTAATGTTAGAAGGAAGGTCATTCTTGTATAAACACCTAGTGCGGTTGCTGATGGGAAATCTCGTCTGCAGCAGTTGGTGTTACTAGGGAAGTGAGATGGGTGATGGAGGTTTCTAATTGCCCCAGTTCATGTGGTGGCGTGTTGTGTGTTTGTCAATGTTCAGTGTCAGATTTTCAAAATGGCATTATAGTAAACAGTGCATGAACATTAAATTTTGTGTTTCCTCAAAAATCAGCTAGTTAGATTCTTGAGATGTTAGTACAAGCCTACAGAGATGAGGGGATGAAAACGAGGCAGGTTAATGATTGGCACGAACCTTTTTGTGAAGGTTGCGAAAGCATGGAGGATGGCCCTCGCAGTGGACAACCTTGCACTGCAGTTAACGATGAGAACATTGAGCGAGTACAAGTTGTACGAGCAAACAGAAGTAACCGTTGACAAAATCGCACTTTAGGTCAATTTATCACATAATAGTGTCCATTTGAGCATTTTTCACAACCATTTGTCTAAGCATGGCTCCAACTTCCAAAAATGCAGTCTGCTGATTACAAAGAAAATCGGACGTTAGCCACTGGCGAGTTCATTGATATGGCCAATGCTAAAGAAGATTTTTAAAACATTGTAACTGGAGACGAAACGTGGTGTTTTGTCTATGTTCCTCAAACAAAGTCCTCTGAGTGGAAAACAAAACATTTCCAAGAAAGAAAAATCGGACAATTTTGAAAATCCAATACTGAACAATAACAGACACACAAGTGCTCACCACAAATGAACCGGAGCAACTGAGCAATACTCCCACCACCCATCCCTCTTCCCTAGGAGTAGTACCAACTGATGTAGACGAGATTTCTCATCGGCTGGAAATAAATTCCAGGAACTTTTTGACCATACCTCGTAAAAGCTCATTCATATGACACATGAGAGGAGATATTCATACAATGGGATCTTAAATGGGGAATGAGGTGAAATAAGCAATACCACATTGGAATAAAATAAATAGAAATATAATTTATGTTTAATTTTTAAATTTAAACACCAACAAAAGTTTTCAAATCTTTACTAGATATTTTTTCTTGTAATTTCATTCTTCATACTGTTGAAGTATGTCTCTAAGAAGAGCCATGTTAGGTGGGGCAGTAGTAAATAAACTTCCTGAAAATAAAAAACCGCCATAAATGAAAAATGTAAAATACCAGTCTGTAAATTAAATACTTTTCTGTATTTTCCAGCTACCAGTTAAAACTTCAAATTAAAATTATTTGTAAACATAAATGATAAAACCTTAACATTTTGGACACACAGTAGTTAGTATTGATAGAAATTTGAAGGTTAGTACTGATGGATTAAAATAACATTTTAAAAAAAGGTTATAAAATATTTTGATTTCAAAAATGAGAAATATAATAAACTTACCAGTAAAGTTCCTATTTGATCTATCAGCAATGACTCTGCATTGATTTTTTTCGAAGATACGGAAACCTAAGCAGCGAAAACGTTCATCAGTCTGGTACAGGTTTGGATTGCGAGAAGTGACAGGTGAGTGGTAGGGATGACCTGAGAACGGATTGATGAAGTCAGCCCAGTAGCCAGCCATCTTGAGCTTGGAGCAGATGTCCTGTGCCGCGAGGACGAACCGCTTGGTCAACTCCATGTCTTGATCCGTAGATGAACGCAGCTTTGTCTTCTGAGCCAGAGTGACAACGGCCAGAGGCCCGTACACTTCCATCCCTCCAAACAGCTCATATACACCTGTAACATTGATTGATAAATTGCATTTAGTAAGGGTTTAACATCACCAAGAGGATAATGGACAAAGGCTAGTTCCCACCTTAAATCTATCTATTTATAATTATGTACCGATATTTAATTTTGGCGGTAGGGACATGAATTGCAGGCCACAATAGGTAGTTCAATGAGCGCACTCGGAGGTCTTCTTGTAGGTATGTTTGTACAATCCCATTATAATAATTATTTAATTATTTGAACATAGAACCAAAAGAAGTTGGAAACATTACTTAAACACCACTTTTGGACAGAACAAACCAATTGAGACTAGATTAACAACATTATCCACAACTAAATAATAACTTTCATACAACACCAAACTCAACCTATCCTCTTCAGAATTACTTTTAGGAATTCAAAGTGAATTTTCTTATATGTGTTCTTTTATAAAACCATTTTGAAAGAGGCTATGTTGACTTAGGTACCAAATTAAAGGTCTCATTTCGTTGAGTTCAACGCTGCAAACCCAACCTGAAAAGTTCATTCCAACTGAAGAAACCGTGATTAAAAGCTCAATAAATTCGTTACTTAAAACTAGAGATCTTAATTTGTACAGTGGCGGCTCGTCAGGTGAATGGAGTGAAGGGTCACTTCACCTATGTTTTAGAGGGGAAAATTAAACTTTATTTTATTTTAATTTTACAGCCTACATAGGACCATTTTAGTCAGTTGCGGTTTCTGTCTTCCTTCTTTTTCTCAGCCCAGTACTTCTTCATCCTTTTTGTGAGCAGTTTTCTTTCTTCATCCTTTACCACTCTTCCCGTCCTCTGCTTATTCTAACTGTAGAAACTTCTAACTAACTGTGCTGTTTTAACTGTAGTCTTGTTTGTTTGTCTTTTAATACGTTGAGTGTGTGTGTGTTTTTTCTTTAAGATCCTCTACTGTTATGTTCAAGTCTCTCATGTCTTCCTTGAGCTCAGTGATCCATCTAATTTTGCTCTTACTACTCCACAGTTTTTCTATTATCATTCTGCTTATTCTATTTTCAGGTGTTCTTAAGAGATGTTCTAGAAATTATATTAATTTTTTCTTTATTATACTTGTCACAGGTTCTATTTTCTTGTAAACAGTTTCATTTGAAGCTAATCTCCATACTCCATCTACTTGGTAGTTTTTGTTTATACAAGTTTTTATTATTCTTCTTTCCATCTTGAGTACTCTGTCTATTGCAACTGTGTTAGTTGTTTTAAAAATTGTTTCACATGTTTCAAATTGTTTAAATTTAACTTTAACATTTAATTAATCAGCTTCCAAAGTCCATGTGATCACATATCAACTACGACAGTGAGTGTGATACAAGCTCGACTACAATAATCGTTGGTTGCCTCGATAGTCGCCACAGAAAGTTAGTATGCCTTTATGGTTGCCACTGGCTGCTTCAAGTAAGATTGGAATACTTCGTTAGCTTCCTTTGGGTTTTCTTGACACTTATCTAAGTGGTAGGGATAGACACTTCGTGGTAGGGGCGAGGAAAGGGCTGCATTGCTATAAGTGTATATTCAAAGCTCGTCACTTGCGTAGCCCGCCAGACAGCAGACCAGTTGTTTGGGCGCAACTACTCTGCTTTAGGCCTACTTTCAATCACACGACCAGATTATGTACATTTTTAGAGAGTTAACAAATAATTTTAAATAGTTATACAGGGTGTCGGTGAACTCTCTGGACATACTTTGTAGACATGTTCCTTGGGTCAAAACAAGAATATTTTACTATGTAAACAGTGGTCTCCGGCGCTTCATTGTCCGTCTGTCTGTGTGGATGTGTTTTTTACTAAAATAATTATGACAATAAAACTAACAAACTGATTTTCACCAAACTTTAAACTAAAATTTAAAATTTCATTGTCTAACTAGGAAAAAAATATTATTTCATTTAATCTTCAAATTTCAAAATGGCGGCCATTAAAACATTTCAAAGTTGAATAACTCAAAATCGAGTACTTTTACAACAAATTCATTAGAACAATTATTTTTAGTGTATTTATTTCCCTTTCTAAAAATGTATAAACTTTGAAAATCAAATAAGAAATGACAAAGTTATTGTAATTTCTGTCGTGCCCATGTCCGCCATGTGTTCCTCTAGTCAGCTAACGCAAAAACAATGAACTGACCACATTATTTTGATTCAGGAGCTTGTTAAATTCGTTTGGACATCTCTGCAATAAATAATTAGTCTTTCCATGTATTCTACCGTATCGAAGGTCGTCATTTTGAACAGCTTTTGCACGAACAAATAAATTACATTTTATGTCATTTGTTCTGGAAGATAAATGGACAATTTTAAATAAAAATATTGTTTTACTTATTCAAAACTATCAAACTTTCATAATAGTAGTAATAACTGTGTCTTCAGAAAACTATTGCTTCAAAATCCTTCTTTTCAAAGCTTAGGTTAGGTTTGGTTTTTTAGAGAGTAGAGATATTCATAGGAGAACTCCGACATTAACTAACTTAATTTACTTTTAAGTTTTAACTAAGATTTTTTAGCAAACTTAGTCAACTAGTTAACCTTTTAATAAATTCGCGTTAGTTTAATTTAATTTGTTGAAATTCCCAATAACTAAAACAATTCAAAATAAAACATTACATTTTTAACTTTTTATTTAATCTTCTATTTAACTACCAAAACAGAGGACATAAATTGTTATTTATTTGTTCGAGCAAGAGCTGTTCAAAATGACGACCTTCGATACGGTAGCATACTTGGAAAGACTAATTATTGCTTGTAGAGATGTCCAAACGAATTTAACAAGCTCCTAAATCAAAATAATGTAGTCGTTGCGTTAGGTGACTAGAGGAATGCATGGCGGACATGGGCCGGTAGGACAGAAATTACAATAACTTTGTTGTTTCTCATTCGATTTTCAAAATTTATACATTTTTAGAAAGGAAAATAAATACACTAAAAATAATTGTTCTTATAAATTTGTTGTGAAAGTACTCGTTTTTGAATTTTTCAACTTTGAAGTTTTTAAATGGTTGCCATTTTGAAATTTGAAGGTTAAATGAAATAATATTTTTTTCCTAATTAGACAATGACATTTTAAATTTTTTACCAAAATGTTGGTAGAAATCAGTTTATTAGTTTTATTTTCATAATTATTTTAGTAAAAAACACATCCACACAGACAGACGGACAACGAAGCGCCGGAGACCCCTGTTTATATGGTAAAATATTCTTGTTTTGACCCAAGGAACATGTCTACAAAGTATGTCCAGAGAGTTCACCGACACCCTGTATATTATTTTTTCACTAATCCAATACTACAAAACAATTGTATGCAACAATTTCTATACTTTGTTCCGCTTAGTACGACGGTAGTTCAATATTTCAATTCAACATGTCATTTTTTGCAACATTACACTCATTTACCTTTAATTCTTTGCTGAAACTTGCAAGCTGTAATAACTATGTTTTCAATTATTTACGTAGTTTCCTAGAGAAATACTCATATTATCAATAAACAATTTTCTGTGTTAAGAATAAGTATTAAACGTATTTTCCTGTTAAATAGTGGAATACGGCTGATTTGCCCTTTCCCTTCCTCTAGGCTCACGAGCCGCCACTTAATTTGTATAAGCGCAAAATAGCTAATTTATTACTAAAGAAATTTGAAGATAAAATGTGAGGACCGAACTGGGACTTGAGCCCAGGTTTAAATAACTTTATTTAAAACTCTTAGATTTCCACCATCATTTTGTTTTGGGCAAACCTTTTCAACTGAAATTTGGAGACATTAAATTCTTTTGACACAGCTCTTTAGTTTGATTTGTCATACTTGCTGATAAAAACAAAATAAAACTGTTACCTTTTCCAGTTACCACTTTCTAGGCCTAAAGATTCAGCAACCTTCCTAATAGTACATTTAAATTACTGAGATCAGGACATGTCAGTATTGAAAGGTTTTGATTGGTTTCATATAAGACATTTTAGATAGTATACGAGGTCTGCCCAATAAGTTCGCCAACTGGTTCAACATGGTGGCCCTGAAGCGTCGTAAAGCTCCACCAACTACATCACGTGACTACTGGAAATCCAATGAAGCGTCAGTGCTTGTTTGACAGTCGAGCTGTGCCTATCAAGCTGCCTGTGTCAGTTTATATTTTATTTGTTTTTGCTGTTCGTTGAAAAATGGAGATTGATCAAATCACTGAACAAGAAATCAACACCAGGGTCCAGTGATGCCTTCTAATCAAATTTTGCATGTTGGAAAAATGACAAAAATAAAGGGGCAAAATCTGGCGAATAGAGTGGGTGGTCAAGTAGGGTGATGGAATTTGTTGCCAAAATCTCACGAACAATCAAAGCAAAATGTGCAGGGGCGTTGTCATGGTGAAGATTCCATCCATCGCCTTGACACAAATTTGGCCTCACTTGACGCACGCGACCTCTCAACCGCCTAAGGACGGCAACATAGAATTCAGATGTTCGTCTGCAATCATTCTAACAGTTTTCCGACGATCATCAGACACCAAGGGTAGCACACGATCAATGTTTTCATCCACACATGAGGTTGAAGGTTGTCCCTTCGGCCCTGCCTTGCATCATCTTTAGCGTCTTTGCGGCTATCTTTGAAACATTTAATCCACTTGAAAATGGACGTTTTCTTCAAGGCATTATCTCCGTAAACAGCCCTCAACATATCTGTAACATCTTGAGCACTTTTCCCTAGTTTCACTAAAAATTTGATGTTGATTTGTTGTTTAGTGATTTCATCAATTTCCATTTTTTGACAAACAGTAAAAACAAAGAAAATATAACCTGACCCTGACAGGTTGGTAGGCACAGCTCGCCTGTAAAACTAGCACTGACGCTTCATTGGATGTCTAGTAGTCACGTGATATAGTTGGCACACCTCAGGGCGGCCATATTGAACCAGTTCGCGAACTTATTGGACAGACCTCGTAATCAAATGCCTTGTTAAAAGTTGTGCAATATTATTTTATATGTCTACTAAACCCCCTGCTTGTAGAACTTAAGTTTGAAAGATAACCCGGATAAAAATTTAAAGGGAACCCTAAGACCAGAAAATATTGCTATCCTCAACCATTCACTCTGCAGTCAAGTTGTCCTTTCTAAATTCTTCAGCATCTCTAGAGAGGCAGTTCAAAATAAAACCCTTATCGATTTCAAACTTTATTACTAGAGCTAGGTATTTTGTTCTAAAACAATTATGATAGTTACTTTATTAATAGGGAGAAAGTACTCACCTTGCCTTAGTAAAACTGGGCACTCATGAACTGTGCATATCAGTGCTGAATTTTGATCTGGACCCTAAAGAAACAAATTTTGTCCATTTACAAGTAAATTCATACAATACATTTTTAAACTTGTTAACGTGAAGAGGTTTACTTCTTCTGAGAAACTAGGCGATAGATTAGAAAGAAAATTTGATACAATCTACAACTAAATAAGGGTATTTGAGCTGTAAAGCAATATTTAACTATCTGTTTTGACGGTAAGAAATCAAAATAAAACTACAGTAATAATTATGAAAATATACTTGTTTGTGTAAACTTGTACTGTGGGGATTTTGAAATAGGGCGTCCGAACTTGGGGAGGGGTTCCTTATGCAAAACCAATGAAAATTGTTATAAAAATGAGTCCAAAATGCTGTTTACCTGTTGGCAACCATTTTACTTTTTCACTAAT
The DNA here is from genome assembly GCA_018831715.1 of Matsumurasca onukii. Taxonomy (NCBI): domain Eukaryota; kingdom Metazoa; phylum Arthropoda; class Insecta; order Hemiptera; family Cicadellidae; genus Matsumurasca; species Matsumurasca onukii. The sequence goes on from CM032062.1 coordinate 36,393,369, forward strand.
TTTTATCTCCCACACCACTTTAGGGATAATATTCGAATTTAATAAATAAATAAATATATCTTTATTTGTCATTAGGATTTTAAAATCATTGACAATATTCATGGTTAAGGCTACTTACTTTAACTGGTTAGACCTCAGAATTTCCTATTATAACAACATAAATTACAATTAAACATTGCCTGCTCTATATCATAATAATTGAAAAGGAAAATACAGTAGAAAATAACAGTTAACATTCCAATAAATTTAACACATTTTAATCTAATTGTATTTTTTTTACTTCAAAAAACTCTTTAATATTGTAGAATGGATTTTGAAGTAGCCAGAGGTAAAATTTACGCAAAAACTGTTTAATAGAATAAGTGTATAATAAAATATGTTCTATTGAGTTAAAGACTTTTAAAGTAATGACCATATGACTATTTGTCATCTTACTTAATCTGTGGAATTTAATGTAAGTATTGTTTTTCCCTCTTGTATGATAGCTGTGAATTTCATGGGTTGGGATCAGAAAGTTATGATTTTTAATTACAGTATATATACTGCAAGATCAAATATATACAATGTAATTACAGTCTGGATTTCCAGTTGGATAAAAAGTGGTCTGCAATGTTCTAATAAATGTTTCCCTGACATACCCCCAACGGTTTTTTAAGAATTGAATGTCTTGGGCTCTGCAAAAATTACCCCATAAAATTAAACCGTATCTAAAAATTGATTGAAAATACGCTGAAGTAGGCTGTTTTAATATAGCTTTGTGGAACAATATTATTTAGACAATTTAGTAGGTAGATAACTCTAGAGTTTCCTAGGAAGTTATCCTAGCTATCCAAGTTATCCTAGGAAGTTTCCTAATATCATTTTGTACCTAGATAGTGCGGTCGCTTTAGAAGTCTCCTATTTTTGACTATTTTTCATAACCAGGCAAGGCACCTAGAACACCCGACACAACTTGTGCTCTCCTTCCACATTTCCCACCCACCACCTACAGACCCGCCGGAAAGTACTGAGCGGAGCCGATTGAAACCCGGAGCAGGCGGGAAACAAAGAGAAGGAATTGCTCACGCACACTTACACACAGCAAGTGCAAGATAGAGATGCCGGGAAAAAAGGGGTATGACAGAATAACCTATTTATATTCAAATATTTACATTTTGAAAATAGGTCTACTTTTTCAACAGAGTCAAGTGTTACAAACACGTGCACAGTTTAATTAAAAGCATTCATGAGTGTGAAAATCAATTAATGACGAATAATACCATTACATTTTAAAATTTTCTTTATTAATTTTTAAACATTCAATTTAACTTAAATAAATTTACTTTTGCTTTTTATTTTATTTAGTATTTTTAAATTTATTTTGTTATTTATCCTATTTATAACAAATTTTACTATTACAGCACAGTTGATACAAAAACTGTAGAACAATATTGTCTTTTTCATTCAAGTGTAACTTAGTGCTCTTTCACACGGCGTACGCCGGATGTTTCTGATGTTTTCACACGGGGTCGGTTTTGTCCAGTGCGAAAGGTTCTAGCCATGTACTTGCTATTAATAGAGGCGGTAATGAAGAAGAAATAAGCGGTTTTTGGATTAACCCATCTTTTCAAAATCAACATACTTGTGGGTTACTCGAGGTTTTATTCAGGTCATGGTTCTTGTTTCTGTCTTTATACTTTCATCATCAGTCACAACTAAATAATAAATATTTTTTTATGCAAAACATTTCACAATGCATAGTAATTGTCAGACAAGTTTATTGTTGATTATTTTTATTTATTCTCACTACCTCTATACTTTGTTCGCTCATTTTTACTATAGCGTAACAACAAAACACTAAGTAATTCAACAAATACAATACCATAGTACATGATTACTATGGTATCTTTTTTGGGGGTGGATAGTTCAATATACAAACATGTAACTTTATTGAATGAATGAATGAAAATAGTTGATTCCATACTATGGAATCCATAGTAGTTTTGTGCTACAGATAATTACAATACATTATGGAATTACTCGCCCGAAAAAGAAATCTTGTGCTTGGGGGAGGGTCACCGTCTCTGAGTCCATGCACAACAGATATAACATAGTTTCACCGCACTAACAACAGTAAATAACAATATATAATACAAATAACGAAAACAATTATTACACAATAGTTATATAAAAATAAATATTAATAGTAAATATAATACATTACAATATTGTAATAATTTATGCATGGAATAAACCAATTTCATTTCGTTTCATTTCATTACTCAAATAGTACACAATACTGCTTCTTCAATGGTATATTCAAGACTGACTAGAGGTTAGTCATGGCGCACGCCGATCGTAAGTGAAAACCCCAATAAGAAACAATAGCCCTCGCCAGTAGTCCGGGCGGACGCCGCGATGTCCGCCGTGAGGGCGTCTGGCAGTAACTCACACGCCCGCGATACGCTGATACGGCGGCGCCGGATGCCCGCGGTGAAGACACTCATATACTCTCATAGCCCATCGCCGCATCAGGCGCCGCCGACGGGCGCTACCGGACCGCGGTGAAAGAGCACTTACCTATAACTATAGGGTTTTTTCTATTTATATTTTAACACCTTTTTTCATACGGTTTTAAACATGCTACTTTGAACTGAGCCAAAATAAAACCTATAGAACATCCAGGCGGACATAATTTAATGCAGTGTTCTGCCTTAGAATGAAGTCAGAATATTATATTAGTCTCACCTTAACAATCAATTGTTGATTGCTAAGGTGAGACTATAATATTTATTGTTACAAGCAATCAAAGGCTAACATGAATTCATCAGAATATTACTTTTGTATTGAGAAAATCATCATCAGTTGGGATACTAACTTGAATAGTAATGTTAGATGTACTGAGAGCATCTTGCCACGCTGGACCTGTATTTCCGGGGAGATAAAATCGAAATCCTTGAGGCGTCAAGAGCTCCCAATTTGGATTCACCCCAATGTTTGCATTAGCTACCTCTGAAATGAAACACAACTTTATAACATATACATAATTAATTATTCTCTTATTAAAAGGAAGAAGAAATTGTTTGGTTTTTAAGGCTTAATTAGATATTTTTCACTGAAAATATACAATTTTGCATGAACATGTTACTAAATTTCAAAAGAAATGCTCACTTCTTTGTATAGGCAAAAGAAAAGTTAAGATGATTTTTAAATTTTAATACAAAAAATATGCTGTATTTTTGTAATGTATTTTTTAATGTGGAAAAATTGTCTTTTTTTGTGTGTGGGGATTGTCTTTTGTCAAACCCCTTAATCCTAAGCGCCGTATTGCAATTATTTTTACTTCTCGTTTGATATTAAATGAAAATCACCAACTAGCCAGACAGAATTTTACATTTGAAAACATCAAAATACTTTGATAAAATGAATAATTTTTATAAAGAGTGAATTTATGCTATTTCTTCAAATCTATCCTTAATTGGTTTGTGCCAATTTAATTTTATTATTTTAACATAATGCCAATTTAATTTTATTATTTTAACATAATGCATAGAGCTTGAATTGTTTAGAATTACAATATTTATCTGTATATTCAAGGTTAGGATTCACTAATTTTCATTACAAAAAAAGTTGATAATTATTATGTTACCATCTTTGTTTTCTGTTCCTTTCCTTTCAACTATTTTAAAGGTGTCGTCATAGTTCGAGTTGCTCTTCCGAGAGTAAAAAGCAATTAAGGACACAGGCTTACAACTTCTGATTTGAGCTCTTCTCACCAGGAAATTTACTCGAGATATCAACATCTGCAACAAACAAATTACATGTTACTGTAAAGATAAAACACCAAACCCAGGTGTATTCCTGACTTAGTCCAGATAATGAAGGCTACTCGCACAGAGTGGTTCCTGGGAATCGCATGAATTTTAAAAAGTCACAAAGTTTTAAATTTTGACTGAATATTTATTTGTGTATGTATAACATATTCTACAAATTTCATGGACATTTTAGACAAAGTACTTTTTAAGCTATTTCTATTACAAAAATATTACTAATTTGAATATTGCATTTGTTTAAACGAGTATTTAAAGTAAACTGTGCTTTAGATTGGGTTCAAAATTCTGTTTTAACCCGATTTTCCGAGGAATTTGAGTATTTTTTAACTAGATGCAGCCCTATAATTAGGTCAGACTTACTGTAAAAAAGGTAAGTTTGTCTTATTAAACGAGGCAAAGTTAGTTCTGCTAAGTCCTCTCTACCACTCAACCTCGACCGTTTCCTGGCGTCACCGTATAATCACATTAAAAGTTGTAAGAGGTGACTGCGGGGATCGAACCCGCGCCACCGGAGTGATGAGCTCCGGAGTCGTAAACGATACCAATCCGCCACTGTAGTTCTTGGTACACTCACATTACAAAAGATCTTACTTTGTTTGTCCCAGGTGGAATAGGCCTATGTATCTACTTTGTTTGCAAAAATGTTCATTGCTGAGGTCTGAGCTTAAAAGCTAAGAGCCTCCAGCTTTTCCAATGGAATTTCAGCCTACTCAAGGACCAATCGAAGTGCATGACCATAGAACTGATTTACACTGACAAGCTAATTTAAATATAAAGGGCCAAATAAGGAGAGAGCTTGTCACAACATAGATTTATAAAATAAACAGATCTCCTAAAAAACAAAATTTACCCATTAGATACAAAATTTGAACACTATTTACCACCAGAAGTGCTATCATTTAACTGGTGGGTGAATGCTAGGCCTATGTCAACAGCCCATTATTTTGGGAGGAGCTACATTGAAACACTGCAGCCACCAGTTTGTCATTAGCTATCTACTTCACAATATTAAAATTGGATAAACTAAAATAGTCCCCAACAACGATTTAACTTATTAATCAAAAAATATGTTAGACTACTATAGGTATTGTAGAAAGTAGCTTTCTTACCATTCATACATAACCTTACTTAGCTTTTTTTCTACTGTATGTTCGTGCGTAACAGTTGTTTTGAGTTGCAGCAGACAACCATTCTGTACTCATGGAGCTATTGCGACGTCAGCAGCACTATATAAAGGATAAATACGCTAGTCCAAGAATAGCGCTTTATTTTAGTTTGATGGGTTATGATGGCAGCGTAATTGTTATTTTCATATGTTGTAAACAAGTCTTCATGAAACTAAAGTGAGTTGTTGATAGTCGCTAATAAAATCAAGTGTTATTAGTTTTCACACAAATCCTGTTTTCTTTTACCTTGATATGTACAGTATTTGAAAAGTCACTAATTTATTTGCAATATGTTCCTTTTGCAAATCTCTATAGGCTAAATTCGTTAACCAGAAAATGGATTCACCGGAAGTGCCCTTTTGGGGGGACGTTTTCCGACGAAACAGGGTTTAGGCTATAAAAACTGTACATATGATCCGATTTCAATGAAAGACGCTATACACATTTATGTTACCGTAGTCAACATTTTTACCAAGAATCAACAAAATCTATTCAGCCAGACCAAAATGGCTGCGGTAACCCGTATTTTTCGTTGCAACCATGGTCTGAGGGGAAACAACCTCCCAAGAGGTGAGGGCCCTCTTTGTCACTACGTAGGTTAATCGAGATAGTAGTTTTCAGTTCTGAGAACTTTCTCAACAAAGTGCGCCACTCATTTCGAAATTATCCCTTACAAATTGGGTTTGAGTTGTTAAACAAAACTTAATTTAACTACCAGAGCAAAATTTGTTTTTAAAGCAAAATTTCATGTACGAGTACTACTTTGTAACAGTTAAATGCTAATGGACTACTGAGGTAATGGTATTTTGGTGATGGTATGTATCTATCTGATTTTGCGTGTTTCAGCTCGTTTTGTACCATATTATTATCGAATTCCTATGGAAAATTAGACATTTATGTCGTCAGCATGGTAAGGCCCAGACCCGTGATCGTAAAATGAGCACCGATACTGACCCCGAAAACACGCGTTGAGCATTTTTTTCACACTTCATAAGTTTATGTATACTTTGTGTGTACTATCTACAAGCCACATTCTTTGTCCAATGTTCATGACATTTGGTACAACTGTTTCTGTTGTAATTATATCAATAAAGTTCGTTAGCCAGAAAAAACAGACCACCGCAATCCTCCTTTTGGGATGGGGGAAGAATTTTGTCAAGAGAGGGATTTTAATGCTACAGGTAAAAACAGTCAGTGTCTCATCCAATTTGGATTAAATTTAAAATAATTAATTACGTATTTTGACAGTATCCATCAATACACGAAAAAATTATTATGAAATAGCATTAAGTCGTTTCAAAATGGCGTAAAAAAAGATTTTTCGCTATAACAGAGGAATGAATAGTCCTATTTCAATAAAAATTTGTTATCGCATCAAGATATGTAATAAAACTTGCAGTAAAGGAATACGTAAGTCTAAGGCCGAAGGCGTAGCGAGGCTGTAAACGGAGCGAACTAGAGTAACAATTTGCAAAGGAAATGCGATTCACTCATGCTAGCGGTGCTTTAGTGCTTAGCTGCGTGTCAGCCTGGTTTGTATTTAAGACTGATAAAGTTATTATTATTAGCATTAAGTCTCTTGGTTTAAAGTTAACTCAAACCGTATAGCTTTGAACAACACATCAAAGTATATGTTCAACATCATCATTTAAGCATGTTGTATTATCATTATTATTAGCGAATTTTCTTTGGACAAATGAGATATTCATGCCGTCAGCATGGTAAGACCCAAACTCAGGAACACGATTTGGACATCAATCCAGAACCGGACTACCTGATGTCCCTTTTTGAAGAGATTTCACAAAACAGTGGTTTTAATGTCGTGAACAGTAAATTTCATCCGATACTGATGAAATTCGAGATAATAAACACAAAGCATTTATTTCCTATTGATATTTACAATAAAAATAGTCTTAAAATAGAGCTAATTACATCGCTATACAAATAATAATATGGAAATTTAGTAATATGAAAAATTCAGTGATATGAGGTAAAACTTTACCTATGTGTCAGTCTGTATTAAAATATATGCAATTTTGGTTGAATTGTACATGTGTTTGCAAATGTGTCTAATCTATTATATAAAATGAATCGCAAAATGTGTTTCTAAGCGCATAACTCAACGCGCCTGGACAATTTGGCAAATCTTTTTTAAAATGTTCGTTAGAGTTCAAGGATGGTTTTACGGCGAGAAAAATTCGAATAATTGCCGGGAACCTTTAAACAACCCTTTCTTTTCCCATACAAACGATTTAGTGATTTAGTGATTTAGTGATTTAGTGATTTAATGATTTAACGTGTTCTAACTAAAACGTAAACAATTTGAGCTTTATTGATATTCGTTGCCAGTTGATATCCCTATTTTTATAAAACATATGTACAGTAAAAAAAACAAAACAAACGGCCACATTACAAATCTTTTATACAGGACGAAGTCTGTCGAGTCAGCTAGTTAAATAATAATATTTAACCACCATAAAAGTTGATTATTCCCTTTACTAGCTACAGTTTGCTGAATACCACATAAGATCACCGAATTTATTGAATAACATTTTTTTTGTTACTAGCTTAAAAACATTGGTGGATTTGCAATGATTACAAAGTAATTGTTTCAACTAAGAATAACTGGGGGACTTGACCTCATTACAGTACCAAAACATTCCTCCCTTTCCCTTCGCCCCCTCAACATTTCTCAGTCGCAGACCCGAGCAGCTGGCAGCGGGCTGGATCAGCGGGGGAGGGCTGATATTGACTTGTCTCGCCGCGCAGACGCAGGAAACATCGATACATCGACACTCTCGATACCTACGCGACTGATTCCAGTTAAACGCAATGTACTATTTCAAGTAAAGTAAGGACTATTGTTACGGTCGTCTAAGTTCTCTAATACTTATAGTTTATGTTCCAAATATAATATAAATTTGGAGAATTATACAATACAAATGCAATATGAAAAGCGAAGATGATGAACAACTGGATCCACTCGAATCCCAGAAGACTCTCGCCGGATCTAAATCTGGTCCTTGTGCCCCTGATACACATGCTGGCAGCTCTGAGGATCCCAAATTATGTTCCAAATTATCTAAGGATAATAAAAAACACATTAAATTTAACTTTCTACTTGTAGACCGCTGACTAGTTGTTAGCAAGTGAAATTGCTGACGGACACGAATCAGCACCACGTCAGCAAAAATACAACTTCCATCAGGCTGACATAGCTGATCTTGGATGGGGGTAGCATGGATGATCCAACCAAAAGGTTCCCTCATAGACTCTATCTTAACACACTCTACTTTCAATATTCCATAATTTTATTATTTTCATTACTTTACACTTATAGAATTTGCTCTAAAATTCAAAACAAACAAGTTGGCTCCTGATGAAATCTTTTGAAACCTTATTGGGTTTACTAATAAATAGTGTCCAGCTTGGGTTAGTAGAGAGATCAACATAACTAATTTGCACTCTTATACCTTTTATAGAGGAGGATATTCAGTAAAATTAACAGATTATTTAATATCTGTTGTTTTTATGTAATTTCTGCAAAACTATTATCCAAACACAAAAAGTTGTTGTATTCGGAACAATAGTCTACTATAGTTGCTATCCCTTAGTGCGACCAAATTCATAAAAATACGATTTTAAAAATTAAACAAAGACAACCATTTTAATTCATTATATTTAACCAAATTGCACTCGAGATGAGTTTCGAGTGGTTGGATGTACTCTTATAGTTGATGATCAGTGTTACACTAATATAAAAGATCTTAAAATGTTGTCATAACTTCATAATATAGAGAGGACAAAATTAATACAAAATCCGTAAGCGGCGGGAGCACATCCACAGACATATGTAGGCGATCGGTGTGGACGATTTTCGTGCATCTCATCATCCATCAAAACATTCTTCACACTCACTATCATAGTCCCCTCAAAATATTCTCTAAGAGTGGTCGGTGTCTCAAAGCAAAAGTATCAGGATTGTATAACAAATTCAGTTACGAGTACACATTACATTAGTTCCGCTTGTATCTCGATTACTTCGATTATCGACTCACCACGTTTCGAATGTGTTGAACGTCAGGGGGTGAACGTCGAGTCTCCAAGGCAACGGGAGGGAGTTCTAGAATTTAGTGGATAGTGTTCACTATCTAGTATCTGTATTTAGCTCTACCCCAGCATTGTTCCCCGATAGCATAGCGTGCATTGAGGCTATTGTTGTGAACTTTCGCCGCCATGTCGAGTTAGTAGTGGGTAGTTGTCTGCTTCATTTGCTCGAGAAGGGGTTGAAGTGGTGTCAACTCCTTGAGGTCGGGGCAGTTTACACGCCTGGTTATTTATTTACAAGCAAGTATTAAATCAGCATGATCATGAAGGATCGCTCTCACGTCTCGATACAGATGGAGACCTACGAGGAAAGCAAGGTGAGTGGCTCAGTACACACCATGTTGATTGGATACTCTGCACTTGTTGCACAATCACATTATGTGGGGTAGGTCGGGATACCGCTTGGGGTTCGTGGCGAATAGAAATTTATTAAAAGTTTATAATTAAGACAATCTTATAGGCCTTTAGGTTATAATAAACAAATTTGACAAGATTTGAAAGTTATTTTGTTTTTAAATGTTTTGTAGTTAAAACCAATCATGAATTTACTTTACTTACTTAACTTTTTACTGATGTGAAATTAGACTTTGATTTATTGTTAGTATCATTGAACGCTCTTTGCGGTGTTTAAGGATGCTAAATCCATTAGATTTTCTTTCTTAACTATGCAAGTATCCCCTTATAGTAAATTGCTGGAATCATTTCACTAAAAGCTAGGAATTATAATCTAAACAGAGAGGAAAGTGACAAGTCTTAGCAGAATTTGAGAGGTAGTTTACTTTAGTAACCATTTTAGCGCATAAAAAGAACAAACGAGATCAGTTTTCAACCAGTTATGGAATTGGTTAAAAGAGGAACTAAAATTAAGGGGCAAGTATGATGTTCTTTATTTTTAACGATTTATGAGATCATACAATAATGCAGCTTAACAGCTAAAACCAGGTTTAATTAATATTTTGGAAAAAAACGGGGAATGTTCACAAATTAAAAACAGCTCATTGGGAATTCGATTATCTATCAATAATTCTTGATACAAACAAACTTTGCACACACACAATACTTCTTTAGCATTTATGATTAGTAAGCTATTGATGCTGCGGGAAGATAGTTTCGTAAGTCTAGTAGTAGCTGAGATTCAGCAACTATAAAATAGGCTATTTAGTTATCGTTCAGACGATTGGCAACATACAAGACGAGACAACAATATTTCAGTTAAGATATCTGGAATCGATTTAAATGTGACTGCGATGTTGTCACTCATTGAACACGGTTGAGGAATTAAGGTTATACTTTGCCTGTTAAATTCTGGTTGTGAAAATAATGTCATGTTTAGTTTTATAATAATTTCTCATTGTTGACAAACAGATATAATTTGTTGACTACTTGATTCACAGTCAGTTATGGATAAGTACACCTAAAAATCAGTGTATTAGAAAAGTATTGTCTCCTAACCCAGTCAACTTACCCATCCAAACTTGCAAAAGGTCGGATTGGGTCATCCTTTTAGTATGTTGTTAGAACAACCCCTGAAGTAAAAATCCAAATTTGGAATTTCGAAATACCTGAGCTTGCTGCGTTAGTACAAAGACGCTAAAACCCGCACATTTTAATTTTTTATGTATGTTTCTCAAACAGCGAACTTTGCAAGGAGCACAATTTAAGCCTTAAAACCCTCTTATCTGTCTTCTTCAATATTCCCTGAATTGTATTGATATTTAAATCTATATTGATATTTTAAACCATGATAGTACATTACGTTTTGCCTTGGCTTTTCTGAACTGTCCGTACACATAGTTGGCTTGACATCTTTTAAAGTAAATTGTGATTTGTAATTGCATATTTTAGTAAATTTGAAACTTCTATGAATTACTATTAAGTAGATATTAAGCCAATCGAGGGCTTTTTAAAACACAGTGTACAATATTATATGGCGTTTAACCAGATGTGAGTTTGTAAAATAACACACAAACCAAAATACCAACTTGTTTGCTTTCCTGCACTGTAAAATTCAGTAGACATGGCGTCAGACTCTCATAAACATATCGATTTCCTTTACAGGTTCACTCTTTATGGAAATTACCAACACAATCCCCTCACTTCATCCATCAACTTCGATTGTCAATTACTTCTTTTTATTTCCAAAATAGCTTTGGCATTTTCTGAGTCATTTTAAGGCTGAAATTGTTAAACCTTAAAACAATTAAAGGATAGACAAAATTAAACGTTACAGCCCAGTTATAAGAATACTCGTTATATCAACTCAATAATGCCGTTCATTAAATTGAAATCAACCGTATTTGTATACAGGTTGTGCCCTAAATTAAGGGTCGTGGGTTCAAATCTCAGCGTTTTCAAATTTAATCCCTTGCTGATTTGTACACCATTTTTAAATTTTACTTTCTCGACATTAGGGCGAACAAGAATTTTTAGCATATCAAGCCGTTTGAAAATATGAAATAACATGTCATGGATATTTGAGGAGCATCCTGTACCTTCCTTAAAAATTGCGATGGAACAACCATTAGTTAAAATACCTTTTTAAACTTTAAAAGCTTTCCAACTGTGTGCCACTTAAGTGGTATGTAAACACTTCTGAACATAAACATTTCTAAAACCTCATTAACCCAGATGTGGTTAACTTGGCAGGTAAGAATATGCAGCTACAAATGTTGAAAGTATGAATTAAAGTTGAGTTTAGCCACAATGTTTAACCAATGTTCTTTTTCAAACTTCGTGAATTTTCCGGCCGACAGTTGCTTTATTACTGCCATAAACAAGCCGTAAAGTCTCGGTTGGGTTTAGTTCACTCCCTTGGTTTTACCACCGCCGCCGACAAACACGCACTTTCTTATAATGACCGTCTGGGCTGTTTTCTAAGTATGAAATCTAAAGAGAAAGGTTCTTAGCACAAAGTTATGATTGCTTGGGATTTCACAAAAAGCGAATACTACTGGACAATAAACTAAAAGCGTTACAAAACATCGTAGTAAGGTATGAGAAGAGTGTACTGTGTACTTGTTACACACTATTGTACATTTTTACCAAATTTCATGGAAATAAAATTGAGTATGTGAAAGATAAAAATTCAAATTAATTATAATTGACATATTCCACTAATAGAGATGCTTTTTAATACATTAAAGATACCACTTTTTAGATACCTATAAATAATAATCAAAATAATGAATCTCTATTTTGCCAAAACAAGTTATAAATTGTACACAGAAATAATGCACATTAAACATTGGTATTAACTATTAAATAAATTATTATACTATTAAATATACAATTAAGTAATACAATATATTCTCAATTAATTTCACTTTTAAAATATAACTAAATGTCTTCATGGTTGATTATACGTACAGTAGGCTCCCCTCGTTCGGCCACCTCGGGACTGGACCACCGGCCGAACTAAAAAATGTGCAAATGAAAAATACGTCATCCAAACTGACTTCTGGGATGCAACTGAATCTGAATGCAGCTGGGACCTTAGGTTTGTGACAAAGTTCAAAAGAAACGGCTCAAATGAATAAACACTTAGTACTAAGATGTTGTTGGTGTAGCCTATGTAAGGTTGTGTGAAATCAACGGCCGGACTTTCCAACAGCCGAAAAAGCGAGGCCAAACGAGAGAGAGTCAGCTGTAGTTTAAAAGAAAATATTTCCTATAATTTTCATAGTGAACATTCATTTAAGACTGAAAGTCGTGAAACCCTCAACCTTTGGCTGTAGTATCCCCCTTACCATCTTACCCTTTTTCACAGTAGTCCATTTGTACTATTTTCTCGCCGTCTATCGTCTTATTTAAAATTTTCAACCATTATTATCCTGTTAAGAACTTTTCAAATTTTGGGTTTGGAAACGGAATTTGGAATATATTTATAATATCACAATTGTAGTACAAGGTCACAAAAATCAGGTAGATTTCGTTGTAGTATCACAAGTAAATAATTATTCAACTTATTTGTTTATAAATTATTAGCATATAAGAATGTGGAGGAAAGTTTTCGCTAGAAAGTATTTTGCAGCTGGGACAAACGTAACAGACAAAAGACACATAATTCAAATCAACCCAAGACTCCGAGGGGGATTACGTTGGTTACATTTCACACCTCAAAGTGTTGTCTTACATAAATGGATGGTTTCACATTCAATATAAATCGAAAATCACAAGAGAAACGTAGATGTGCTATTTATGTAATAAATTATCTTATTTGTTCATAATTTTAAATTTTACTAAAGAGGATAGTCCGAAAATAAATTAATACAACAATAATTACTGTGCATATAATTAACTGTACCTCCCTCTCCAATCGGTTTCCTACTCAAAGCCTATTTGTCTCCTCTATTATAAAAAAAAACAAAATAAGGATTAGTAAAACAATTAGATTCGATATTGAATTGGTGTAGTCTCAAATATTATCGTTTTAACTATAATTATTCTTCCAAGATTACGTCAAACCATCATATTATTGAGATATCTGCTGTGGAGTACCATCTCAGCTGATTAGCTGAAACCCTGATTAGTTTCACAATCAGTGGCTGAAGATGGTACCCACAAGGTCGAAATATCTTATGCTAATTATTATGACGGCCTACAGGAAGAACTGTATTATAGTTGTGACACCGGCCGCGAAAGCCTAAGAGTTGAGTATTATAAAAAACATATTATTAACTATAAAATTTCCAGTTTGTTGATTTAAAGTCACTATTGACAGTCACATAATTCAGATAAAATTTCAGATTTAAGTACTATTAAATTTAAGGCATAATTAAATAGGCTAGGTGGGCCGGATGGTGCAATGGTCAGCATAATCACCCGGCAAGTGAGAGTCCCGGTTCGGTCCACGCATTTTGTCTTTAGCTTGTAAATTAGCTATTTAGCGTTTTTATAAATCAAGATCTAAAAATGAATAATTAGTTAATTGAAATATTATTAACACTCGAAGAAAAAAGTGAAGTTATTAATAAGATCTAAGTGAAAAGTAAAGCAATCGGATAAAACTAATTGTCTGGGCGATTCTCAACAGGCCTGATACCGCATGGATACAAATTTAGGTTATTGGAAACATGAACAATTTAACTTATTTATATGTAGTACATTATTTAGGTCATAAATGTCAGGGAGGATGCACTTATTATTTAACACACTGCGGGACACTGAATATAAAAGCAGGGTGGTCTGCAAAGTACGAGTACTTGGCACCACTTCAAAGTACACCAGACAAAACTTATTATTTCCCTTCATACACTTTTCTTGGAAACAGGCCCTGTGATGAAACCTGATGGCGAGCATTCATTATGAACAAACTAGAATAAAAACTAAATGTTGAAATCTTTGCGAACAAAAATGCACATTTGTTACGCCTGACTAAATTGTCGATGAGAGATTTATGTACTAATACTCGTAGATTTTGTAGCCAACGTACATGAGAGTATTAACGATGAAACGAGCATAGCTGTGCTAATTTAACCTTTGATTTTGCCTCAATATTGGTACACGTGATGTATGACGACATAGATATAAACTAGTATAATAAAGAATTAAAGTATGTGGTAAGAGTTCGTACGTAATTCGTGAGACCACTGGGGCACTCTCTTCTAGGGCCCGCAGGCCCCAAAAGTTATCTGGCAAAGTCAGCTGCTCCATGTTGATGCATCATTCAATTAAGCGTGTTAATCTGAAACAAAGACATGAATATCTCATTTTACCAAAGGAAGTTCGTTAATAAAACATAGCCGACAAGCGCTACGGTGAATTTTATTAACCCAGGAGGGAGGAGACATTTACCCAAAAAGGTTGTTTAGTGCCCTAAAACTGCATTTATGGTCAGATTCCTATCACTTTTAGTTTAAGCATTTATGCCACTGTAGCCAACATTGTAGGGTACGGAACTAGAGTCAACAAGTCCGACTAACCAAAACAAGATTTCCGCCGCCATCATAATCTAGCTAAGCGTATTCTGTCGATTTTTAGTATACATGTTGGCTACAGTGACACACTTGCTTATGAAATGAAATAAGTCTTTATTTTTGTGGCGAAGCTAGGACTATAAAGCCCTTTCTTTCACTTAACCACAGTTAATTATATACAATAATTTAAAATATATTAAACATTTAATAAACTTAAAATTAAAAGATAAAATAAACAATGCACCTCGTATACAATTTTAAATGAAACCAAATGTCTTAAAAATCTGATCATAAATATAGTATTAAAGCATAACCCCCATTTTGAGTGGGAAAAGTCCCCCCTTCCTAAAAGGCGCTTTAAGTGGAACGACATTAAAGTTTTGCAATTTGAACAACTATACCAAATTCTTAAAAGTTAGACAGTAAATGGGACTTGTAGGGTAGGCACACATTTGAATATAATTTTTTCCACTCGACTCAGTTGGGTAGCTTAAAACTATATTTTATGACGTTACGGTTTTATATAGTAGTAGAAATTTAGAGTTTTATTTCTTATGAAAATTCACTTAACGCCACACTAATTTATCTGTTAGGCAAAGGTAAGCATTACGGGCTATCTGAATAATACATAAAATAACAGGTAATATAAAATTGTAAACAACTAGTTTTAATTTGTGTCTACCGGTTCCGGTTCCCAAGTTGCAATAAAGTGTAAGGTGATACAACGCTCTTATGAGCCAGAGTCGCACACTGCAGATACAGCAGCTAGACGTCAAACTCAGCTGATTGTCGGGACTGAATACAAAGTACATGTCGTCCCACACAAGGCAAGGCAACCTCCCAGGTAATATCGATCTTTCGTCACGAGTTTCATTTTGAACGTGAAATAGGTTAGCTTAAACAGATTTTTCTACTTAACTGCACAAACTCTAAATATTATTATTCTTTAATCGAGGAAACAATCGAGACGTATTGTTAAGATCTTTAAGATTTCAGTTAGCATAGTAATTATATGTAAAAGAAATATATATAGTTCTACTATACGTATTCCCAGACGACATATGGCACAGAACACATTATAATCGAGTTTCACAGTAGGCTGTTAATTAAGAGTGCATAGTAGGTTGCTGTGACCTTGAATTTCGTCCCATTAGAACAACGTAAAAACATGATTATATTCGGGGCACCTCACCCTTTCAGCTTTTATCGGAATTTGGTTAAATAAATTTAACAACGTTTGTACTTTATTTTCTGTTTATTATTATTAAACTAAAAGAATTTCAAAAGTGGTCATACGAGTCACTGCAGTACATTGTCATCTCTCATATAAAACTGATTTCAAAAATATGTTATAAAAATTAAAGGCGTGACTCAAGAAAATGCTTATTTTACATTGTTCTTATGGGACAACCAGATAAAATCACTGGTATAGATAAAATAGAACTCCCGTTTAACTATCAAGAACTAGCTGTGGGGGTTGTAATGCAATGTAAAAGTTTGCTCGCTCGCTAAACTTTGATTGAGTTAAATGCCATTGTTCCGCCAACTTCAGAAACTGTTTTGGCCCCGTGACTCGGTCAACATGTGTTTCTTTCAACATTTCCTTTCACTTGAACCTTGTTGATAATAGAGCATGAGAGGCTGAAGCAGTTGGTTTAAGCGAAGCTTTATAGTTAGAGTAACACATTGCAAAGGAAATTCGCTCCACTAACGTTAGAGGTGTTTTTGCGCTTATCTGTGTGTCAGCCTGGTTTTAGTATCAACTCGCTATTTCCCAATTCAACTTTAGTGTCAGCAGAAAACCAATTTTTTAGGCAAGGGTTAGGTTTTGAGTTTTAGTTTTAGAGACCTACTTTTTCAAAAGAGTTTTTTCTTAGTCGGAGTGGAGCGAGGTGATTATTATTAGTTTGAAAGTTCATAATAGTGGCGAAGAGCAATTTACTAAAATGAAAAAAAAACGGACTTTTCCTGCCACTTCGGAGAAAAATCACTTGTAGTTAACTCCACCCGTCTTCAGATTACACTAACCTAGGAACTACATTTAATTATATATCTTAACTTAAGATCTAATCTAAGACTATACCAAACAATATTTAAAAATAACGCTACATCTTAAAAATTGATAGCTTGTCAAAATTTGCTCTATGTTTTTGTCAGCTATTTGTTTTATGTTAAGGCCTAGCATGTAGTTTATTCCTATTAACGTGTCCTCATTTTACTTGGTTTTATTTTTAAATGTAATTTTGACAAGCTATCAATTCTTAAGATATAGCGGTATTTTTAAATATTGTTTGGTATACGCGTAGTCTTAGGTTAGACCTTAAGTTAGATATATAGTAGGCTATAGTTAAATGTAGTTCCTAGGTTAGTGTAGTCCTCTGAAGACGGGTGTATTTTTTAACTACCCGAAACGTTAGGAGTAGTTTTTCTCCGGAAGTGGCAGGAAAGGTCCGTTTCTTTCTTTTTACTAAGGTGATTATTGTTCCAGCGCAGTAGCCAACAAGCAAACATAACATACAACTTTATTGCTACACTATAACATTAAACACAACAGTACGTCAGCTAGTTAATACATAATATGAGAGCTCTCTAAGAGTAGCATGTTAGTCTGAGAAAGAACGGTACAACTCCAGAGCTTAAATCGTTACATTTTTAAACAAATTTCAAATTAAAAGCTCAATTGATATCTAATTTAAAATCAAGCCATGCTCAGTTTGATTTGTTTTCATTGAAATAATCAATGACAAAACCTCCACTGGTATCTCCTTTCATCAATATACAGGGTGATATTAAAATGCCCCCCACCTTAACTTTTGAAAAATGAAAAGTTTTTTGTAATACCCATTTAAATATTATAAAAATTAGGTTAAAATTCCAAATGAAAAAAATTCTTTTCATAGCAAAATTTTTTTATAAATCTTTTAAGAGAAACATCAAAACTCTATAAAATAATCCCATAAAGTATTTTGAAAAAAAATGTCATACAATAATGTATGTGAAATGTGGCATTTTAAACCTGATTTTGTAATCTTTAATCTTCTTGGTATTACAAAAAAACGGGTCGAGATAAAAAGATTTTCTTTGCGTCGTTGAATTTGTATCAAAGTTCCCTTTCTTTTGATGTGCCACAAGGGGAGGTTTGTTTTTAATGGGGTTTTGGGTGAGGGTGGGTGACGCAAATTATGTCAAAACAAACTTTAGAACTTCAAAAAACATTCCCTAAGTGGTTTTTAAAAATAGTTCGTTTTTCAAAAGTTAAATTGAGGGGGAGGCTTGAAAACTCAACCCGTATGTACTCTTAACATCACAAGACACTGCAAACACAGCATATGACAGCTCATTCTGCGAATACCAGTTCAAGTTTGATACTTTGTTGCAGGTGAATGGAGATAGTTTCACCTTGGATGATAAGGACGAAGCCTCGGAAGCACTGTTATCAAAATCCCCGGGAAAACAGTAAGTAACGTTTCTTAATTCTTAAGCTTTCGCGGCCGGTGTCATCATTAATATCTAAGGCTTCCGGTTTACAGTTTACACCACGTCACAGCTGAAATACAAATGCTAAACGTTTCGACTGTGGAGAGTCATCCTCAGTAGCTCCAGTGGTTGACTGGCTGAGACTGGATTCAGGTGACAGCCCCCACCCACCACTAATCACGGCTAATCCAGTCTCAGCCAGTCAACCAGCTACTGAGGATGACTCTCCACAGCGAGGTCGAAACGTTTAGCATTTGTATTTCAGCTGTGACGTGGTGTAAACCGGAAGCCTTAGATATTAATAAAGTAACGTTTCATCACAGTACGCATAGTAAAGAGTCATTCAATGTTCAATGAAATGCAATGTTCTTTACAGTTAACAAGGTTAAAATCCCTATTGTTTGATGAGCTTTAAAACTAACTTTTCAAACAGATATAATTTTGATAACGAGTACTTTAATTTATCAAAGGCTTATTTTGGGAGACAAGGAATTTGAATAGTTTACTCCTAACTAATTAGTTGCATGCATTGTTAGTAAATTTCCATAGGAAATAGAGCTATTCATCTCTCTCGCCTAAGAGATCGGCACGTAATAGAACAGATTTGGCTTGTACCCAAAAAAGTGTTTTGCTTTGGTCCATATGTTTGGTCCAGTGACATACGGTATATTTTATACTGCATTTAACTCAAATAGAATTATAAACACAGTTTTTATAGCGTGAAACTTCATTTTATCTTTTATTTTACTTTGATCGGGTGTATATTAAACCCCTGCATAGGAAATTCGCTAGGGTTCACGGTAGCGCTTGTAGCTATGTTTCCAGTCAGACTATATATGTTATAAATTATAATACATATTAGAAGACGTAGAAACCACAGTCGTGGGAACTCTTTCGTTTCATATACGAGGTGTTTCAAAATTTATGTGTTGCCGCCCTTGTGTGTCCCAACGGAGGCATAAAGACTGAAGTTTGGTGTCAGGCGTACAGCTGCACCTTTACCAGGAAATCTACTATCAATCGATTCACCTCTCACAGTACGAGTATATAGACTCAGGTGTAAAATGGTTGATTTTGAAACCATTAATACGCATTTTTTATTAGTTACGTACAATTTTACTGTGGATCTTATTTTATTATTTTAAACTAAACTGGACATATATTATATTAGTTGTTAATAATTTAATATACGTATCAAGTTGGCATGTCCGATAGTGGGGTTTCAGCTCGAATCAAAAATCGAGTCAAGCTTTTTATTTTACCCTAGAGTTCGAGTTTTATTCAAGACGAGTTTGCTTTAAAACTCTTAAGAAATAGTCTTGTATAAACTCGCAGTAAAGTACAAACGAGTCGGGCAGTAATAATTATGTACTTCCTCCGTCAACAGCTTCCTTTGTTAAAGGTTATATTGTTTTCCAAAACATTCTAAACCGTAAAACACGCAAAATTTCAATTACACATTGGGCATAACTAAAGTTTTTCAAAATAGCCCGACTTAACTTAAATATCTCTGGAAACAGCTTTTATTAATCAAAAATAACGTAAAAGTACCAATAAAATATCCAATAATAAAATTTATTTTGGCAAGGCCTTCAAAAACAACGTTTTTATCCTCAGACCAACACCAACTAGTAGTAGTTGTAGACCAGCCCCAACTACTAAGCTTCTGAAGATAAAAACGTTTTTAAAAGGCCTCGCCAAAATATAAAATGTATTATTGGATTATTTGTGGTACTTTTATGTTATTTTTAAGTTAAATATTTTCAAGTTTCCATCCCTTCGAATATGTGACAACTTTGTTGAACCGAGTTTTGGGTTTGAGTTCGAATACTTGCACATGCCTAGTATCTAGCAAACAGATCCGTATGAAAGTGTACACAACAACTGTCAGGGGAAAAGTTATGGAGGCTCAAACTTGAACGACTTTTATTAAAGAAACTTACAAATTTGATGACAAAAACTGCACCAAAGCAATGTTGTACACCATTATTGATAACGATTCCAACAATGTATCTGCTTCCTTTTTGGTAATTTGACTAATTTATCTTCGAAAAGTATTTGAGGGAAATACGCTATTCATGCTGTTGTATTATTTTAATACACATGTCCAAAACACCGATTAGTCCACGTAAACCTACAAAGAAATACAGCAAACCACACAACTACATAATTGATTGGGAGTTTTAAATTAACAGCTTTACTCTTTCAAACCCAAGTGAAGTTAATGTCTCAATTTCAATTCGAACGTTTAGCACGGTGTTGTATTTCTGTTTGTCCCTTTACAGCGTAGATTTCTGACGCGTAATCTTAAGATGTGGTACAAACGTACTATATAAAACGAAAAACGTTGTAAATTTAAATAATTTTACCTTTCACTCCCGTTTCATCTTAACGAATTTTCTAAAGGAAAAGTGTCGCTCTATTAAAGGTTTACAACGACTTACAATCATTTGTTTTAACAGTAGCACTATCAACAACAGCATCTACTGATGACTACTTAAAATTAACGTGTTTACAAGAAAAGCCATTGTCTGTTTTGAATGATATCCAGCTACCCCCGAGTCTTGACAGATTTTGAGTGGAACGTGTATTAAAATTATTTAATTAGCATATATTTATTTCCAATTATGTTACAGTTTATGTAAAATAATGAATTGATTTTGTTCATTTTTAGTGGACATGACGAAAAACCATTACCAGACACTTTCGAGGTTTTAGGCCATCTGGTGAGTATTAAAGTACACTTGCCTCAGGAATGATACCGAACAAACTATACACCAAGCTAAGAATGTTAAAAACGCTTTAATTTTAATTAAAGCTAAAAATAACAGCTCGTATAACAGCTAAAAATTGAAACAGTTTTATCGGTCTCAATAATACGCGATTTTGGCGATTCTCAAGGTGAATAGAATAGCACCTTGGGCGTTAATACTGATTATAATGTCAAAGCAAATAAAAATGTTATAATTATAAGTCCTGTCCTTGAGAACATTCCAAATTAGAAGAAATTAATATATCATATGAATTCTTAATTTAGAGAATATACGAGTATACTTCGTATGAATACAGTAAATATTACTGGATTTCAAGGAATACTATTAATGATGTTAAAAAAATGCTTTTTAATTATTGTTATAAAATAATACTACTAACTATAGTTTCAAAGGTTTCCGACTCAAGATCTATGATTAGTAAGTTTATTTTTCCTCAAGAACTTATCAATAGATGGGCTGAAAACTTTGCAAGGCTTTGGAATGTTCAACATCAAAACTGTTCAGCATGCTTTTCACCCAAGGTCACTTTATAGTAGTCATGCTTTTCTTGAAAATTACCACCAATTTGTTATGGTTACGAATTTTGTTCGTACTGTAGCCTACTATGGTATTTTTATTTTGAACAATTAATTTCACTTTTACGCTACTCTGAACAGCATACCACTCGTAGCATATGTAGTTTTTCAACATTGACGTTAAGTTTACTGATTCCTGGAAATATGATACAAAGTCCATTGTTGAAATTAATCGTTTTAAGGAACCCAAATTTTATTGCTGTTGCAAGCGAGACGTATAAGTTGTCGCTGGCCTGTTTGAAACTGGGATGGGCCCAGGAAAACAGGTTACATGGGAACAGGAGTCCGGCGACCCACCGGAAAAGTTTTAATTACAGTTCGTCAGGTTTAGCTTGACCGGTGAGACAGGGCCATAAGCGGCCAGCAGGAAATCTCAAGGCCACCGGTCATGCTATACCTAACGAACTGTATATTTAACTCTCCAAATCGATCGTTGAATCCATTTTTACACAAGAATGTGGCTATCACATTTTGATTCCACTTCAAAATGGGGGACAGAACTATAAATTGAATCTGTACATTTTCTTTTGTATACATGAGTTAACGTTGTCTAGTCTGAAAACAAACACAGACCAGCGGTTATATCACACGCGTGCTTGTTTAGCCATACAAATCACTTAAAATAATCAGCATGTAGAGGAATGACTGAATGGGTCTTTAGTGTTTATTAGTTATAAAAGAATGGAATTAGTTAATTTTCTATTTTTCCTAGCGAATTGCTGAAACTAGAGTGAAATGCGCAAAGGTAGCCATAACATTTAGTAAAACTCACTAGATTTCTACTAAAACTTTCGTTTATAGTGATTTTCTTTAAATCAAATTAGCATCCGTTAGTGATTCAATGAGTAGCTGATTAGATTAGTGTAGTGATTGCACACTGAAAGTGGTAGAGCAGAGTTCTGCCACTCCGAGTCGAGAGCTTTGTTCGTATAGAAACTCCGCTTGTTGCAGTTCCACTTCGCCACCAAAGGCGATGTGTTTCTGTTGATCGTCGGAACATTGGCTGGCATCGCTCACGGTTCCAGTTTCCCTGTTTTAGCACTACTGTTCGGCCGCATGGTGGACAGTTTCCTCAACGCGCTCATGGTAGGTTTTAACTTCACCATACTTAAACAATAATTGAAAGGACGCGAGTTTACAGATATAGCCAAGCTGTATATCCATGTCACCATTGGCAGAGAATGTCCAAACCCTTTCTACTGTATATGATTAGTTCGGAAAATATAAAAGTTTCTTCATTCGATCTATAAAATTTATTTAATGAACTTAATGGAATTTTTTACTAATCAGGGTAACAAATTATGAAAAAAGAACGTACCGTATGTAACTCCTGATTGGTTTCCACAGAATTTAAGTAAATTGTATTTGTGCTGCTAAAATACAGAACTAAATGCAAAAAGGTGTTATGTATAATTTTCGTATTAAAGAAAACTCTTGTTTTGTAGTATGTAGCCCCTTAAAGGCTTCGTCAGTATTTAGACAAACAAACTATTAATTTTTCAATAAACCAGGTTTTACATTTGCACGGATGTATCGAGTTATTTAACTATTTATTGCTGTTTTATGTTGTTCTTACCATACTCTGAAATACATGCATTTGTATTAAAGGAAAAGGAAAGACTCCAAACAACAACGGAGTCTGCTGAGCCGGAACTTGAAACTGTGCCGAATGAAGCTGATAGCTTCTGGAACCAGCTGGGTATCGTCAGCACATCGACGGAAGTCAGGTCCGGTAACAACATAGCACTTATCAAAGATATTACAGTGTACAGCTAGAGCTCAATTCCCAAGTTAAGCAATGTTTTTCAAAGCGATGTTATGAGAGCTTCGGTTGGCTGTAGCTTCTAACCCGTCAAGTGTATAACAAAGTCAAGACAAAATGTCATTATTTCTGTTTATAGTCCAAAAGTTATATACTCGTAACATTTAGAAGGATCTCATAAGACATTCAAAGGTTGGCTGTAAAGTATTAGACAATATTCGCCGATTTACAAATGTTCTAATTCATATTTTGTAGGGAACATATACATTTATGTGAAATTCCCAATCTACAACTACCAACAGTTGCCAGTTTTAAATGAACACTCTGTATAAATGCACTTTCCTTGCTTGTTTCAGCCAGCCTCTGGACGCAGTTACTGAAACTGTCGTGGACGCCATGAGTCGATATTCTGTTTACTACTTTTTTATTGGTCTAGCTGTACTCGGGGCTGCCTTTATTCAGGTAAAGCTTGTTTTGCACAGGAATACGTTCAAGTTTTAAGTGTAAATACGTGGTGCAAATATTTACCAAAACAACACAAGTTTTCAACCATTGTAATTAAATCTTCAACTTCACAGCTGTTTGGAGTTTTTAATACTTGTATTTTAATTACTGAATACACTTCATTTCTTATCGAAAAAAATAAATCGGTCAATAAACTCAAGGCTAATACAGTACCATAGATATGTAGTTTATCTATGCTAGTACGTATGAAAACTTTTGATTTCGGTCCGGCCACCCTAAAAAAATAACAGTTATGGATTTAACAATTAAGAATAGCGATTAAAGTTTAACTTTTAAATCAAATTGAATTCTTATATACGTCTGAGCTAATTACGTCTTGAATATTGCTCATTGATACCAAATCGTTAGTATGTGATGAAATGGGTGGACCAGATGCTTCTAAGTGTCCAACGAGACTCTCAAACCAATTTGTGAATAATTATTACTTTCTGTACTCTCTCAAAGAATCTGTTGTTATTATTCTATGTGAATCATATTTAAGTAATGAAAAAGAGCTAGCACTGTTTCGAGTAGTCGAGTACAAATTTGGAATTTTGATGATACGAGTATTTGCATCATTAGGAAAGACACTGAGTACAATAAAAAACAACGTAATGATACAAGTGTATTCTAATATTTTTTGACTTAGTATGTTTAGGTAAAATGGATTTTACAAAGGCTTTCATTAAAACGTAGTTGTGTTCAAACTAAGTGAGTGATTGATTTTGATAGACGATGTGTTGGGAGTTGGCGTGTGAGCGGCAGGTGCACAGGCTAAGAGAAAAGTTCTTCTCGCAGATATTACGACAGAACATAGCTTGGCACGAGTGTAACGACGAAGGAAGTCTCACGACCAAGCTTTCCGAGTACGTAAACATGGTTTAGTTTCTATGGATTTGAAACTTTAACCTTAAGTGGGGTTTACACTTTGCTAATAACTCAAAATATAACTAAAAAGGTCCAGCAAACGTTTTCTTTTCAATTGGTATATACAATTGTGATTGTCCAGGAGATTTACTACTAAGTGGTTAGAGGATAATATAAAATAAGTGATATTTTGGGAATCAAACTTTTGTTTCAATAAGCTACATTTTAAATAATAATGTGTGAGATTACAGCCGTCAGCGTATACAACACTATCGTGAAGCTGATGTCAGCTTGGGCTATTTTGTTTGTTCTCTGGTTTCTTTTTATGTGCTGTGTGTTTCGTTCTATGCTATGACCAAATGAAGATAACTGTAATCTTTGGTCGATCAATCAGCTGACAATGACGTTTTAGTTTTTTATGATTGTGTTTACAATTTGTTTATTTTCTGGAGTCGCAGGCGGACAAATTTAAAAGCATGAAACACTTAGTGGTTTGTTAATATTATTTGGTTTCAAAGTAACTAGTAACTATTTTCAAACAAAGGAATTATGATTGTAGTTAGTAGCATTCGTAGCTATAAAGTCGCAATGTTTAGTGTGATAGCAAATTAAAAAAAGTCCTGCCCTCAAAGATGTGCATACATTTTGTAGAATACATTGGCAAGTAAAATCTAGATTTTGTTAATTGCATACACTGCTAGTCTTCCTTCAAAAACACACTTTGAACTAAAGTATTTGTCACCAACCTTAATCAAGGCTTAACTCGGGCCTAATTAATTAGTTATAAACACTAACTTTGACGGATTAATCAAGTTAAGATAAACCTTAGTAATCAACTCTAATGTCCAATTTAAATTATAGATATTGTTATGGTATCAATTATTTTAATTAGGTAGGTAATAAATTTAGCCTATAGCTTGGACGTCAGAACATAAATACTTTCAAGGTGTTATCATAAGTTGCCAAAGTTGATTCCAGAACCAGGTATTCAGGGATTCACTATTATATTTTGGTGCTTATATTAATGATCCAATCAATAAACACCAATTTCAGTTTTAACACATACTGTATTTGTTTACATATCAGGTTCTATGTCAACTGTTAAATTATTATTTTTAGCGACCTGGAGAGAATCCGAGAAGGTGTGGGGAATAAGCTGGGAATGGTGACACAATATATGACCACTTTTGTGGTGGGCATAATGGTTGGCTTACTGGTCAATTGGCAGCTAACACTTTGTCTCTTGCCATTCTCACCATTTCTAATTGGATCAACTGCCTTCATGGCCAAGGTAAATAGAAAGTTTTTAGTTCAGTTCCTTGAATATGTTTATAGTATAACAGGAAATTGACTGAATATATGTTTTGTACTAATGATTTTTGCAGGTTGCATGATAATGATCTATTGATTCTATAAAATAATATTTTGTCTATAACCCTGAAATTTAAATTGTGCTGCTCAAACAAATTTTAAGAAAATCTGATGAAAAACATGTAATTGAAAGTTCCCAGAATTGATACCTTTGTTTCAAATAATTTACCCCTGCTCCTGGTCTTTTAGGACACACCTAGTTTTAATTACTGTATACTTTTCATGTTTTAAAATTGTTGTGTATAATGTGTCTATTACCCATACAGCACACAATGTCCTTGGATATCCATAAAATGATCCCAATGTCCTGAGAACGTCCCAGGATCAAATAAGTTTGCCAGGACATCCCATAGTGCTCCGCAATATCCAGGATAGCACGTTTGCCCTAGGACATCCCATAGTGTGCCGCAATATCGGGATAAGCTTCTGGGACATCAAAGTGTGCTGCAATATCCCGGGATAAGCACGTTTACCCCAGGACATCCCATGGATGTCCGCAATATCCAGGATAAGCGTTTGCCCCAGGACATCCCATGGATGTCCCAATATCGGAATTACAACAGACTCAAGAGAATGACTAATATACGAGTGTACTTGTTAAAGTGTAATAAATATCAAGATACAAAAATTAATGTGAAAGGCAATAAAAACAAATTAGTTTTAAAGTTATAAAAGTATATTATTATTTAAATAATGTACACAATTTATTATATTGCTCAATGTTGGACAGTTAACGAACACCATAGTCAATGAACAGAAATGACAGTTGGTCGGCCATGAGATTTGTTTGGGTTTATTGCCTTCTGATGGTGCTTATCTTTGTTACAAAATTTGTTTGTTTTCCATGTAAGTTTATGTTTAAGTGATTTTATTTCTAAGTGTTTTGTATATATGAAGCTCTCATTTATAGGTTAAAACATATTAAAAACAGTATAGTTGTTGTGACGAGGGATGAGGGTTGAGATTGTGACGCCATCATGATTGCGAGCACCGCCATGTTGAAAAAATGTGAGACTTAGCATTTGCAATCGTGCACTATGTTTCAAAAGTTTACTGTTTGCCAAGGCCTAAAACCATACCCAAGATTGAAATCTGGGCATTATTATTCTATGCTTCGGTTTGGGATATTCCTTGGCCTTAAAATTTCCCTAGGTCGACTATAGATTTGGGTGAATTGTGTGTCCTGTCCAACATTTAAACAGGCAAGGGCACTCTTAACAATTTGACGTTAAGGCATACTAGACTAATAAATGTTTTTTTGAAACATGTGTTTTGGGTATTAGTCTAGAAGAGTGACTTATGATATTATGAGCTGAAACTGATTTAACACTTGATGATCTGGAGGAGGCTCCTAAACATATAAAATTTCTTTTGGGTCGCGGAACTTATTTATAAGTGGTTTTAAAGTAGCTTTAAAGTTCAGGATTATTTTGTAGAGAGGAGCACGAAACAACTGTCACTTTATCTGTGTTGACTTCCCACTTCAAATTTAACTCAAAGTGAATAAGTTATATACTTGTGGTTAAGGTTGTTAAGTTTGAATAGATTTTTTACTATTATTTTTAAAAATTGGCTTTGAAAGTTGGGGTTTATGCTCTAACAGGGAGGCAGCCAGCCGGTCACTCATAGCGGCCTCTATTAGAGGCAATAGATTAATCGGCAGAGATTGTGCTCCAAAGGTAGGTTAGCAAAGTTAAGTTAGTTGATTTCTTTTTGTAAAACATTGTATTAATGGTTTCTGCAGAGAGTTAAAACATCGTTATTTGGCCTTTTGGAAGGTTTGAACTCAGAAAATGCTAAAATCCATAAGTCACTTCTAGACTTTTACCTAAGCAGCTGTAAAGCTTAGAGGTTTCCTAGATCCCTGGGATGGACATATTTTCAGACAACGTGAATGTGTCTGGCTTCATAATTTGTGGCGGGCAAATATTGTATCTATAAACAGGTATGTCGTGGTGTAGTTCTACACTAATTTGTCTGATAGTTGGTTTATGTCAACAAACTAACTTCCCAGATTTTGAGCGGAATATAAGTTTTATCGTTAATTTGTTATCGATTTAAGTAGTCCTCGTTATTGTTGGAGGGAAGCAAATGAGAGTTTGTCGATGAGTAACACACCGAAAATGTGAACATAAAATGTACAAAACAGAAGGAAGAAGGGTGCTGATGAGTTCACGATTTGTATATATTTTATGGCAAATGAAACAAGTTCGGTGAATCCTTTAGGCTTAGTAGAAAACTCTTTGAGAAGTTCTAGTCTAAATAAGTGTGATTTTACCAAGAAACCATACAAGAGTCTCTAGGCCAATCTCAGCTACAGAAAAGCTGTTTTTTAATTTTAAGGTAAAACATAGTTTTGTTGTTTAAATAAAAAAAAACACGGATGCAGGATGAATCGTCAGAACACAAATCGGTCGCTTTGTGCTTGGTTTTACTATGAAAGATCTAAAACCCACTTAAGTCCTAATGAGCTAAGTAATTAATAATATGCCACAACTAGCCTTATCTTTAACTAATTATTATTAATGTCATCCTTAGTTTTAGTATTTAAAAATTTTACAATTGTGTTTTTGGAGTTGTGTTGTGTTTTTGTTGGAGTTTACACAACTTGTATCTTTATAATTGTTATTATTCACGTATGTTATAAAGTTTACTGAATGGATAAGCACTATAAACCAAACCAACTGCCAATTTCAGTATTCTCCACCTATTCAAAATAATGTATTAAGTTTGCTAAGTAATGTAGTAATCAAAATTTCTTTTCCAGAATTCAAAACAAAACTTCAAGGGAGGAGTCCGACCAGCAATGAAGGTGGAATAGTGTTGTATCTTGAACTATTTCTATATTGTTTATATTTAATTGTATATTATTAGAAGCTTACAATAAATAGTATGTTATTTTTTATTTGATCAAATATTTATTATTTCTCCTTCTCTTTCTTTTCAATATAGGGTTCGGGTGAATATTCATGTTTAAAGTCCAAATTCATTTCAACAAAGTGCCACCTTGGGACTATAGGACCATCGGGATATAATGGGCGTCCTGGAATATCCTGGGGACATTATAAGTATACCTTGGACTACTGGGACTACAATGGGATATTGAGACATTCCAGGACATTATAAGTATATCTTGGGACTACTGTAGGACTACAATGGGATATTAGGGATGTCCCTGGGACATTATAAGTATATCTTGGGACTACTGTGGGACTACAATGGGATATTACTGGATGTCCTGGGACCCTGGGATATCCTGGGGACAATAGTATGGGACTGCTGTGGGACTTGGGATATTACAGGATGTCCCTGGGACATTATAAGTATATCTTAGGACTACTGTAGGATTACAATGGGATAATACGGGGATGTCCTGGGACGTCCTGGGATATCCTGGGTTATTATAAGTATATCTTGGGACTACTGTAGGACTACAATGGGATATTGCAGGGATGTCCTGGGACGTCCCTGGGATATCCTGGGGACATGTATACCTTTAGGGCTACTGGGACTACAATGGGACAATGCGGGATGTCCTGGGACATTATAAGTATATCTTGGGACTACTTTGGGACTGGCGGGATGCGGGATGTCTGGGATCCCCTGGGACTATCCTGGGGACATTATAAGTATACCTTGGGACTACTGTGGGACCAGGATATGCGGGATGTCCCTGGGACATTATAAGTATATCTTGGGACTACTGTGGGACTACAATGGGATATGGGATGTCCCTGGGACGTCCCTGGGATATCCTGGGGACATTGTAGTATACCTTGGGACTACTGTAGGCAGCTACAATGGGTATTAGGGATCCTGGGACGTCCTGGGGATGATCCAAGGAAGGCGTCCCTGAGGTGGACAGTGATTTTTCCAGGGCGTCCCACGATGTCGGGCAATGTTTAGGACGTCCATGGGATTTGGCATATCCACGTCGCAATATCCTCAGGCGTTTGAGGACAAACTTGTGTGTATGGGTATTCATAGTTAGTTTTCCACCTTTTCTTTGTATGTCTGAACTGGTATCTTGCCACTTATAAAATACAGAAAACCTTGTTGCATATTTATTTGATGATTTCCAGCTAGCAACCTGGTCTGCAGTTAAAGAGCAGGTGAAACATGCTATGGCTGGCAGTGTTGCAAATGAAGTATTGAACTCAGTTCGGACTATAGCAGCGTTCAATGGAGAACCTCACGCTAAATCAAGGTAGGATAGTCAGGGGTAGTCTGGTGTGAATGCATGTAAAATTGACAGTGTAGTCTTGCCGAAAACCTAGACATGATTTTGAGCTTGGAGAAACAACATAGCCTACGCCTAGCACCATCTTTGTGTGTGAGTTTTATAGTGCCATTACAAAGGTTTCAGTCCTTTAATGGTGCTGTTGTATGATAGATTTCTATGGGGTTTATAAAGTAGAAGGGTTTATCTATGCTTGCTTGAAACTAGATGTCAGGTATTTCAATTTTAAGGATGGTGAAAATTTTTAAATTCAAAGTGCTCTTTATAGAGTTTAGTAGACACTCGTGAGCGCGGGGAAACTTCCAAATGATATTTTACAAAGGTTTATTTATTAAAAATTTTGAAGTATTTTACCTGGAAGCTTAGAGCAAAGGGTGCTGCTGCATATGAAATGAAATGAAAAACGTCTTTATTGGTGGCAAAGTTAATATGTTATCTTAAATCTTCTCATGAATTCTTGAAGTTGGAATTTGCGCTGGCTCAATCCAACTGCCTCTTGTAGTACACTAGAGTCCCGCTAATCCGAACTAATTGGGACCGAACCCTGTTGGGATTAGCACAAATTTGGATTAAGCGGAATTTTGGCATAT
This sequence comes from Matsumurasca onukii, assembly GCA_018831715.1. Classification (NCBI taxonomy): domain Eukaryota; kingdom Metazoa; phylum Arthropoda; class Insecta; order Hemiptera; family Cicadellidae; genus Matsumurasca; species Matsumurasca onukii. Next base: position 36,424,529 of record CM032062.1, read on the forward strand.
ATTAATACATTTATTGTATTTATTGTATACCTTATAAGGTCATCATACATTGACTTAGAGCCACTAATATTTTATATTTAAATGTAAGAAATTATGTATTTTAATCCTGTAGTACACTGCAATAATATATAATAAAAAAAATAGCACCATCCGCAGTGTTTTACAAAGTTCAAACCTTTGCAGCGTCACTTGTTATGCCTCTAGGTCCTATTCTAATACCAACTAGTAACATAGTTCAGAGCATCAGCCCAAGCCACTACATTTTCATGAAATATCAAATCCTTTTCTCTGAGTGCTGAATTTGCTGGTAAGGTTTCTTTTCTTTATATACAAGCTAAAGTTCACATTACAACTAACAGTTTTTATTTTACTTTCAGATATGAAAAAGCACTGGAAGAGGGGAGGAAGGTTGCAATGGGTACCTTTTACAAGATTGCCATGTGCCTTACAATCCTCAACTTCTGTAAATATGCTCAGTACGGAGTCGCACTGTTTGTCAGTTCTCTCTTCATACGAGCAGGGTACTGCACTCCCGGTAGTGTTTTTACGGTAATTACAGCTCAAACTTAATTCCATGATTACTTGTCACGTTGTTGCTTGTAAATAATTTTTATTTGGACTCCTTCATTTTACTCTTTGGTAAATATTTATTTATATCTATTCAATTGTAATAAAAGTTAAAACAATGTCAATTTGATGAAATATGAATTTATCACCCTAAATGAAGTTCTTTTGCTCTTTCAGGTATTTTTAAGTGTACTCTCAGGTGCCTTTACTCTTGGAGACGCGTTTCCCTACTACACAGCCGTTGGGACTGCTTTAGGAGCGGCTTCTATGATATTCGGTGTCGTAGAGCGAGTACCAGACATTGACACTCACGGCAAGCAGGGTCTTAAGCCACACAAAGTAGAAGGGCGAATCACATTCCAAGATGTCAGCTTCAGTTACCCGTCTAGAGCCAACAAACAGGTAGGTAATGCCTTAATTGACACATGTCTAGTTTTTGGCACCCAGAGATTTTGTTCAGAGATGTGATGCCAATTGGTTCAGTTATGAAGAAGCTTGAAGGCATCGCACAGATTAAGATTTTCCCTTGGAATAATTTTTCTTGAACCTTTTAGATTGTGCTGTTAAAACTTAACTTTAAATAATTACTGTTAAACACAAAATAATAAATTTGTGTCCTTTCTTCCACCAACTTCTCCTAATCTCTTGTGTTTTTCAAATTCAAATTAATATTCTTTATTACCTTTCTTTTATTACCAAAGTGGTGGTGAAAATAGTTTTTCACCGTCACTTTAGTTTGGCTGATTGGATTTTGTTGAGTTTTAGCACACATGTAAGGTATGGTGCTATAAATGCTATTCCAGTTGAATAGAAATCAGATCATAAATACAGTTTTTTATCACCCCCTTCTTAAAAAAAACTCTCAAAACAAAACTTTCAGCATTTCCCCCGTTACAGGAAATTTGGTAGGATTCACGGTAGCATTGTATGTATGTGTCAGTATGCTTTTTGTATTTAAGTTCTACTCTTCTTACGTACTCAACATTATCAACTTTATTATGGTTTGATATAAAAAAATTATAGAAATAAAAGTCAGTAAATAAGTTACATATTAAAGCAATTTAAAACTACTGAACAATTAAATATGGCGTGAAATGGATTAGCTAAATCTTTCAATTTCTTTTCTTACACAGTTGTGTCACTGTGGATTTACTTTTTGTTCACTCAAAAACGATGGAAAAGTCCGTGATGATGTTTTACTTTCAGAAATTGCACCATCGTCAACAACAAACTTCAAACAAAGAATGTCAAGAAGGATGAATTTCCTACAAGGATGGGTTTTTAAGGACACTTAACATCAATTTGTCAATACTCTTAGTAAATAGTACAAAACACAATTTTATACACTTGATTGTAATTCTCTTTCAGATTCTAAAACACTTTAACCTGGAGATCCCTGCAGGAAAGACGGTAGCACTTGTAGGTTCAAGTGGGGTTGGAAAAAGCACCGTAATTGATCTTTTACTCCGTCTTTATGATTGTAATGCTGGGGTTGTAAGTATATATATGTGCTGACAATTTCTTTTATGGAATTTAATCATTTTGTATACCAAATGTATTATATCAAAACCAAAGAACTTTTTAAGTGTGATAATCTTGTTAAAAGAACGAACTATCTAGCCGTCCTTTTTAGCCTAACTTAAAAAAAATCTGTTCATAAACCCAGTTTTCTTTTTACCAGAACAGTGGCCAAGCGCACTGAGATGATATGACATTGCCCTGGAGATTAGGAGTCTGAGTATCAGTGTGACTACTAGCTTTTCTCATGCCTTAGAAACATAACGGCAGGACAAGTTTATATTACTTTGTGTTGTAAAATAATACTACCTAATATCTTACCCTTTTTCTACCTTACTCTTCAGAGAAAGAAAACACAGATTTTTATAAAAGCATCAGACTTAAACCTGTTTTGTTCATTAATAGACATTTTTTATACATATAAAACTCAAAAACTGGAACTACCAACTGATAAGGTTTATGTGGAATTTACAATATGTTCCTTATTTCTTAACTTCAATCATTGGCTAGTAACATATAGTATTTTTTTAACTATAGTAGTCAATATAGTATTGTTTGCTTTTTTTAGATAAAGTTGGACGGTGCACCCATCAAAAACCTGAACTTAAATTGGCTGCGCAACCAAGTGGGAGTGGTGCTCCAGGAACCGATTCTGTTCAGCGTATCCATAGCCGAAAACATTCGCTATGGACAAGAGAACGTCTCTCAAGCTGACATCGAGCGAGCAGCAACCATGGCCAGTGCTCACAGCTTCATCACTAAACTCCCAGAGGTAAAGCAAATATGTAAAGATTTGGATCACTCAAAATAAATGTGGTCTGGTTTAAAAGGATTTTTAATCTGTTGATGAAATTATCGAACATTTGTAGTGCTTATTGTCCCAATCCTAAATCCCCCTTGTCTAATCCTGTGAAATATGCAATTGTATTTTGACGAATCTGCGAACTAGATTGTATGAGAGTAGTAGGTAGTGTTTTGTCTGTCTGTCTAAAATCAAATCTATTGGACTAAACTTGGTAAATTTTGTTAACAATTTATGTTTCAGAAATACGAAACCTTGGTTGGGAACAGAGGTGCGCAATTGTCAGTGGGACAAAAGCAGCGCATCGCAATAGCTCGAGCACTTGTTCGCAACCCCAAGATACTGCTGTTGGATGAAGCGACGTCGGCACTCGACTCACAGACAGAGAGTGTTGTCTTGGAAGCTCTGGAGAAAGCTATGGAAGGAAGAACAACCATTGTTATAGCACATCGGCTCTCAACAATCAAGCATGCTGATGTTATCTACGTTATGAAGGTATACAGTATAATTGTGTCAACTGTTCCCTTGAGTATATACTTTTTTCTGACTTTCATTCAAAAGGTGTTAAGAAGTTCAAAGCTCCAAATTGTTTTCAGAGGCGGCCCGAGGATCCGCAAACCGGCGCTCAGAGGGGCATAAGAGGGTGGCATTTTGGAGGCGCTGGGTGCGCTAAGTGTTTGTATAGAGAGAAGAGGGAAAATGGTTTTAGAGAATTAGCGATACCCACAACAAAAAGGGAATTATGACGCTGCCACAAGGCCCGGCCTATCGTCTATCCTTACCGCCCCTCCGTCCGCGGGTCATCAGCTGTTTAGGCCTACTCTTCAGATTGTAACATGAAAAAAAGTTGTCATTTTGTAGAGTTGAGCAGTGGTTATTCGTTTCAGTTGTGAGTAATTGAGATTCGTTTGTGTAAATAAGTTGGTGCCTGGAGGAGTATAGGGCAGGGCATACTGTAACACGAGCTTTTCTAAACCAAGTAGGGCAAAATTTCAGAAAAAGGCGACTGAAAAGCAACCACATAGAGGAGACCGTTCTTAAAAGTCCACAAAACACAGTTTTTTTTAATTACCTAGTGCTAGTGAAAAGGTGTCCATAAACAATTTATATAAAAATAGTGCTTGTATTCATAGTCATATTACTGGTAATGTAATCAGTTATTTTTGTTATTACGAGTTACACTAGGCCCAATTTAAAACCCTTTAAAACAAGTTATTTTGCTTTGAAATTTCAACCTTTTTCCGGGGGATGCCCCGAACCCCCCTAGGGCTGACGGGTCCCTCAGACCCTCTCCGAGGGCGCTGCCGTTGAGTCTGCCCAATGGCACGTGCATGTTCGAGCCACCCTTCACTGTTTTGTTCTAAGAGATTTCACACTCTCTGGAGATAGAAATGAATAGTTCTATTTCCTGGAAATTTGCTAATAATAGATTGTGAAATATAGTTACTTATTTAAGTTGTTTAGAAAAAAACTGAGAACAGCTCAATAGTTTACAGCTTAGTTATAACAATATTTGTTTACCTATGCTTCTCAAATTGTATTTAGCTTTAACAATGCAATAACTTTGATATAACTCTTTATTTAGAGATCATGGACCTCTTGTTGCAACATTTACTCCTGTGTATAGTCGTAGTGAATGGTATCAGTTTATCAATAGTGAGTTTTTGTTGCCAGGACGGAACAGTGCTGGAGAGTGGGAACCACTCTGACCTGATGGGACAACAAGCTTCTTACTACAAGATGGTATGTGCCCAAATCTCCCCAACCAGTCCGTCCAAAGCTGGAGAGGACAGGTAACTAACATCTCTACCTACTTTCCATTTTCAATTGGTCCAAAATTTAGAAGAACTAGTCAGTTAAAACGTGATTGCCAATTGAAAAAAACTGACAAACTATCATCCCAAAATAAAGTTGAACGTTGTCTAGCCACATTTTGTTCTAAATGTCAATACATTCAACTCCTGACTAACCGTAATAAAATTGGGTTGAGGCTTCCCGGATAAGCAGTATTTTTTCTCCCCTCGGTGTCGTGGTTAATCTGCAACAGGGTTAATCCGATTAGGGTTAATTGGGAGTTGACTGTACAGCATATTTTGATCTGTGTGGTGTTGTTTGTTAGAGTAACTAGCATCTTATGTAAAAATTTAAAAATTTTCAAGTAGCCCTAAATTTTTAAATTTTAGGGAAATAACACAGTTTTAATAGTTTACTTGTCAGCTGAAAATCACTTTAAATATTAATTATGAACTAAAATTTCTAAAAAAATAACAATTTACTACAAAGTATAATTGGCTCGCCATGATTAGCAATTACTTTTTTAGTAAAGTGTTACTGTGATTTCTGATTTGCTATGTGCATACTCTTTTGCCAAGGCCATGCCCTAGTTGTATCACTAGGGTAAGACTGAGTAAACAGCAATAGATTAGCCGAAGGGTCCAAGTGTCTTCTTCTATGTAGCCTTGCTTCTAGTATTGGCTCGAAAACGTTGGCAAGCGGTCTCTGAAGCTGACTCTGAGGCTTGTGGTGAGGCAGCTCATGATACCACCGGAAATTTTACGAGCGTACCCAAGTAAACTTGTGCTTTTATTACTCAAGAGTTTTTATTTCTAACATTAGTTGACATTCTTAATTGAAGCTGTTCAGTAAAAAAGTAGGGATGAATCTACTGTTTGTATATAAATGTGTGTGTTGCAGTCCGCATACATCAGAGTGAGTATAGCAAGTTGCCATTGCGGCTTTAAACGCATCTCTCCAGTAGCCACCGTCTTTGCTATAGCTATCTATTTACAATTGAATGAGTCTGTTCAAAGAAATCACAGAATAGAAATCGGCTCTTTGTTAAGTTAAATAATTTGTTATATTGTAATTTAAATGTAAAACTCATTAGAAGTTGCAGTAGGACCCTAAAATTTTGAGGCTAAAGGCAACAGTTTTACTGCAATCAGTACCATTATTTTTCATGTTGGAATTTAAATGCTGGAAAACTTTGTCATCATTTTCTCTTTTTTATTAGAACTTCTTAATATAAAACTATTTCTGCTAAGCATTTATAATATTCAAATAATATGCTTTCGTGTTCTAAAAGCTATTCAGCTTACTGATAAATACAAAGGTATGTGGTGTGATCAAAATGTTCCAGGACTTTTTACAGTGGCGGCTCGTGAGCCTCGAGGAAGGTGAAGGGCAAATCAGCTGTACTCCACTATTTAACAGGAAAAATACGTTTAAATATTTATTCTTAACACGTGGACAGAAAATTCAAGATACATTGTTTATCGATAATATGGCTAATTATTTCTCTAGGAAACTACGAAAATAATTGAAAATGCAGTTATTACAGCTTGCAAGTTCTAGCAGTGAATTAAAAGTTAATGTTTGCAATGTTACAAAAAGTAATATGTTGAATTGAAACATTGAACTACTACCGTATTAAGTGGAACACTGACAAAAACCTAAAGAAATCATTGCATAAAATTGTTTTATAGTATGGATCAGTAAAAAAATAATATACAACTATTTAAAACTAGCTGTTAACTCCTTAAAAATGTACATAATCAGGTCGTGTGATTGCAAAAGTAGGCCTAAAACAGAGTAGTTGCGTTGCGCGGTCCAATGATAGCTGGACAACTGGTCTGCTGTCTGGCGGGCTACGCAAGTGACAGGCTTTGAATATACACTTCTAGCGTCACTCGCTGCTATAGCATCGCTGCCCCTTTCCTCGCCCCTCAGTGTCTATTACTACCACGTGGATAAGCGTCAAGTGAAGGCCCAAACAAAGCTGTCCACCTACGAAGTATTCCGATCTTACACGAAGGCAAACAGTGGTAATCATAGAGCTACTAACTTTCTGTGGCGACTATCGAGGCAACCATCGATTGTTGCTGTCGAGTTTGTATCGCACTCACTGTCGTCGTTGATATGTGATCCCAAGGACTTTGGAAACGGATGAATTAAATGTTAAAGTTTAATTTTTCCCTTCTAAAACATAGGTGAAGTGACCCTTCCCTCCCTATGGCTGACGAGCCACCACTGACTTTTTATATAGTGTGAGAATGCAGCAACGTACAACAATGCGGTTTGTAGCAATGCATTCTCTGACTCAACAGCAACACAGTTGTGCTTTTTGATCAATCCTATCCTCACCCAAGCAAAAATTTACAAGGTTTATATGAGACATGTTTATTGTTTTTGATTCTGGTGATTTTTGGTTCATAAAAATTAACATGAAAGAAAAGCAATGTGTTGGTATGAAATTGAACTGACACTTTTTAGATATTGTAAGGGTTATTGGGTGGTTAATGTTACGAGCCAATCACAATGTTACGAGTGGTGAAAGAGGTTAAAAGATGGCCGTACATCACAGTAGATGGTCCTCATTCCGGACGCCCTTCGACATCGATCAATGAAGGTCATGTTGCTAAAAGAGTTATGACGTATGATCAGACTGCCGGCTAAAAGTCTGTGAAATGGCAGAAGAATATAATATTCAATTTGGTTTACATCCAGAGATTTTAACTAAAAACTTCAAAGGCGTAAGGTTGCGACAAAGCTTTTTCTAAAACTGCTGACTCAAGATCAGATTTTTATGAATGTTAAAAAATAATATTTAGAGATTATTCTTCCAATTTGCAATGTATACATGTATTTTTCTAAATTCCATCAAACTTGTTTGAGTTATTTAATATATTTATGTTTATATATATTATTTATGTTATGTTTATGTTAATTATTTAATATATTTATAATATATGCATGATGAAATTTGTAAACATTGTTTTAGATTTTCCTCCCAATTAGCAATAGCTAGGGGATAAAATGTAACTTCAATGCATGTGTAAATATGAGTTTAATAAAGAAATTAAAAACCAAACAACATAGAATTGAGATATTTTAAGACCTTCTTGAATTGGCAAATAATGATAAAATCTTCTTGAAAATGTTGTTATGGGGGACGAGACATGAATATTTGGTTATAACAAAGTAAAAAAGGTCAATTAACACAAACATGTTGCTCTTCAGTGCTCTTTCACATTAATGTTCATGAACCAAAAATTGCCAGAATAAAAGAACGTCTCAAATTAACATGGTTTGTTTTTGCTTCAGTGAGGATAACATTGATTCAAAACCACAGTTGTGTTACTGATGAGTCAGAGAATGCATTACTGCAAACCACATTGTTGTATGTCGCTGCATTCCCACGCTATATAAAAAGTCCTGTACATGTTTGATCACCCCTCGTTTTTGCCAACTCTATGCTTTAAATGTGGAAAATTAAAAGCGCTATGCTATTTCAATCAGCTTTGTAGTAATTATTTAAATGCATATTGTTATTATAGGAATCTTTAAGTAACAGTGTATTTTATTTTGTCTTTTCCTCTAATATAACATTTTTGAAGTTTTCATTTCAAATTAGTATTTATTACTTTTGCAAACTGTGGTCATCATGAATAACAATATAACATTAGTCCAAAACAGATTAAGTTCCACCAAGGAAACCTTTATTAAATCAATTAAATATCCTTAAAAATGGGATTAGTTTTTGTGTAAAAACAACTTGCTTATGGAGTAATTTTAAATTATAATATTTCTGATAATAATAGTTTATTAATACATTTTCACTTTAGGGGCAAACAGTGTAGCACTAAATAAAAAAAAAAATCATTAAACAAATTAAATTATGAGTAAATATTATAAAATTAGAGCAATAATGGTTTGTGACTGGTAACTTTTATATTAAATCATTTTTATAGTATTGTTGGTACCTCTTTGCACATTTTATTCCTTTCTTGGGTTTTATATTGAATGCTAATTTTCAAACACTTTAGTGCATGTTTTAAGGAAATAATTAGCCCCACCCAAAAATAAACTGCAACATTTTAAAAGACTGAGAGAGTGTGAATTCACCGACTGACAAGAATAGGGTTAGATGATGTGTTAAAAAGAAATATAAGTTCAAAAAATGTTTTGACAGAAGAGTGAAAGCAAAATGTTAGTTTTAACAATGATGATTGTTATGCATCTGTCGTAAATATATATTTTACACAATAAACAATTTATTTATTTAGATTTCTACTTTAAAATTGTTTTATTTTGTTGTTGTTAAATATGTAACAATTTTTCAGGCAAGGCAGTTCGGGCTACACTCCAAGAGACAGAGGAGGAGCTTCTGCTGGTCCAGTGATACCGTCGGCTCCTGTTGTGGAAGAAAATACCAAGGTACATCCTAAAGAATTTTGCCAACCCATCTTTCTAGAAGTAGAAAACTAACCAGTTACCACTTATGCAGTGGCGGCTCGAGCATGCATGCGCCCTCGGGCAGACTCAACGGCAGCGCCCCCAGAGGAGTCCCTCCCGGAAAATTTTTGAAATGGAAATAACGTGTTTTAAATTGGGTCTAATCTTAAATCTTAACTTGCTATAACAAGATATAACAGCTGACTACATTACCAGTAACATGAGTATGTATAGAAAGAATTTTTTTATATAAAACGTTTACGGAAACCTTTTGACTTGGAATAGACAATTTAAAAAACAACGGTTATTTTATATACCTTTTTAAAAACGGCCTCCACTTGTTGCTTTTCAACCGCCCTTTTCTGAAATTTTGCCCTACTTGGTTAAGAAAACCTAATGCTACAGTATTGCCCTGCCTTTTATACCTCCAGGCAACAACACGTTTACACAAATCAATTACTCAACTCAAACGAATAATCACTGTTCAATTCGTGAAATAGAAAGGAACGTCATGTCACAAACAAAATGACGAATTGCAAGTCTAAATATAGTCCACACTTTCGCATAGTTAATTAATATATAATTCCTCTTTTGTTCTGGGTAACGTTGATTCTCTAAAAGTATTTTCCCTTTTCTTTCTACAAGGATTTCCTTTTATAGCTGTATGCACCCAACGCCCCCAAAAAATGCCGCCCTTCTTGTAGCCCTGGTAGCGGTTGCGGGTCCTCGGGCCGCCTCTGCACTTATGTCTACTTCTTTTGAGATTTGCCATTCTCTGTTTCAGTTGCGAGAGGTTGGCTTGCTCACTCTGGTGCAGATGAACCGGCCAGAATGGGGATGGCTGTTGTTTGGTCTCCTAGCTTGTATAGTCAACGGTGCTGTCACTCCAGCCTATGCTTTCTTTTATGGTGAAGTTTTTGCTGTAAGTTATGCCATCAGATTTGTACTGTAAATACTAGTGTACTGTTCGAGGGTAACTCATAGTGATGGTATAATACATTTAATACAAGATGGATTTTTGGGAGGTATGTAGAGCTTACCACTTGGCTCAAGCAGGCTGGAGGTGGGAGTTTTATCCCTGCCGTTGCCAACAACAGTTTTGTTGTGGTAATGTTAGGGAAAGGTCTTGTTCAATAGGTAGAGTGGACTTTGCAGTCCTAGCTTTAAAGTTAAACTTTACCATTTTTATGGTATCAGTTGTTTAACTCATTGACGCTTCCACTTTGAAGCATGCCTATGCATGAGCATATGTTTAGTTAAGTACTTAACTGGATTTAAAACTTATGTGGTTTGACATAATTGAAATAAAAACTTTTGGATTAACCACAATGTAAAACTATATTTAATTAACACAAAACGATTTGACTATGGCTTTTAGTTTTACATTGTGGTTAATCCAAAAGTTTTTATTTCAAGTACTTCAATACTTATTTATTGGTAGAAATTAAGGATGGGTCAGTGCCAAAAGCCAGTTTTCAGCTCTACTGGTTTTTGACAAATGCAATTAATTTGGCCTGCTCTCATAATTGTAAAAGTCCTAAGACACTTGTAACATAATCTGGTTTTCTAATTGAATAGAAAATAAATAAAGTAAAACTTTGAACATTATAGAAAATATTAAATTTATTGGAAACCATATTGTAATAATTATTATATTTTAAATGTTTCAGATATTTTCTCTGCAAGGAGATGAGCTAGTTCACACTGCTTTGCTTTGGTCTGCTATGTTCGGACTATTAGCTATAGTTTCTGCAATAAGTTCATCTTCACAGGTAATACATTACATATAATGGACTTAATATGCACGGTTTTAATTAAATCTTGAGGCATTTAGTAACTGTTGAGTTTTGAGCAGCACAGGATAAACGCACCAAATTTTGCAGACATTTCCTAGGGACTACAAACTACTTTTCTACATAATTGTTGGCCCTATGGTGCCAGTGGAGTGCGCCCCGCTGGGGTTTAGTAGAACGGATTAGCAGATGGCTATAGAACATTGCATATCATTGAAAAGGTATTTTATTTTTTTAAATACAAACAATGCTGCAAAACTTACTTCTGAGAAATTGTTCAATCAAAAGTTGTTGCTGTTTAAAGTTTCAAAATTAAAAGTTTTAAAGATTCAACTGGCAGCATTGTTTTTGGTGAAAAAACCTGTCCAGTGGTATGCAACTTGCCGTTTAATGTTTTAAAACAAACAACTCAAAATAGACGCTGGAAGTACTTAGGTCTTTGTTGAATGCAAAACTCTACAGCAAGTTGCATATTGTAAAAAAGATATTTTTCACCAAAAACAATGCTGCTAACTGAGTTTTTAATAAACTATTCAATCAAACGTTATTGCTGTGAACGAACACTTTTAATTTTTGAAATTAGAGACAGCATTAACTTTTGATTGATCAATTTCTCAGAAGTGCAGTTTGCAGCATATATAGCGGATCTGCAAAACCCGTTTTACTAACCCTCATGGGTCGCACCTCACTGGTGCCATTGGGCCAATAACTACCTAGAAAAGTAGTTTATTATAGTTCCTAGAAAAGGTCTGTAAAATTTAGGTGTCTTTATAGTACACCATCAAAAATGTATTAATTATATCCATACTTAACTGACACCCTGTATATTCAAGACATCAATTACACTAGAGTCCAAATGCACTGGAACCAAATCTTGTTCTGATTAGCGAAAATTCAGACTAACTGCAAACAGAGTTACAAGTATTAGTTTACAATTAAAGACAATTTGTTATTAATGGGTGCTACACACAAGACTCAAGGATAATGCATTTTTGTCTATTGCATCTAGTGAGGTTTTATTATGAATTATTTGGAAGTTAGCTTCTGCACTGCAACCTGTTCAAGACCTGGCCATCGCCTACATTAAAGCCCCTCACCACAATAACTCCAGTCCCTCATTCTGTCTTGTAGACAGTGAATCCATCTTTTATGTTATACTCACATGTTTTGTTGTGTGTTGTTAAATGTTGCAAAACTGAGGAGTGGCAATAATTGTTCAATCACAATTTGCAATGTAATCTACAAGTGTTTTTAGAAAACTGATTTCAACTCTTTATATTATTTTATATCTTTATATTACCGTAAGTTTGTCCTTGATTCTTACGCAATTGTGCAGTTTAAAATTCGCAAAAAATTAATTTAAAGGGTTTTTTGCAGCAAATTTATATTAACTAAATTTTTGAATTACTGGAATTTGGACTAGCAGGATTCCAGTGGACTTAATACTCACAAAATAATATGTTGTAAGTTTATTGAACAACGTTACATTAACGTTCAATTGTCGTTAAACAGTGAGCCTAATTCATTTGACACTCATACATTTTGTAGATAATCAATATGGAGATGGCAGCTGAGAAGTTAGTTATGAGGATAAGACTTCAGGCATTTACCAACATATTGACTCAACCTATGGCTTGGTTTGACTTCAACAAAAATGCAGTAGGCAATCTGTTGACCAGACTGGATAGGGATGCACCACTCATCAAAGGGGTAAGAAAAACTATTAAAAGAAAAGTAGTAACTATACTGTAGAAGGAAGTAAAATAATCATTTTTATTGATTTTATTAAGTTAATTCAAAACTAATGGTGGGTCTTCGTGTAAGTATTATTATTGGCTCTAATTCAACTAAAATTGTGACCTTGATTTTTAATTTCTTTATTCCTGTTATAACTGATTTTACTTCTATGTCGGATGGTTGTTTTGTAATAATAAAATACCTTTGTGATTTGTCTGTGTTGTTGTGGATGTATTTTTAATGTTTCTCTGTAGGAATGAAAACTGAAAAGAGGAGCCAAGATCACTTTGGGTAATTGTTTGTAGTTTCCCACCATTTAAGTACAGTTGAAAGCATGATGCATGCATTTTTACAATTTTTGTATTCTGATAAAACTGCACAACTAGCACTTATACCTGTAACTTAATCTAACTTTTAACCACAAAGTTAATTTCATAAAGTGGCTTTAAATTTGTATATAAATTAAACACAGTCATGTTAATTCTAACACATTTTTGGAACAGTTTTGTGTAGATTGATCTTTTAATTTTTATATTCTTTTTGTGAAACCCATAATTTATTACTCTGTTTGTATTCACTCAAGCGGCTTTATATCCAGTTGTGTGTGTATCTGATTGTAGGCAGCAGGTCAGCGAGCTGGTCACGTGATCTGTTCCTTGGTGATGATCAGCCTGAGTGCGCTGATTGCGTTTCTGTTCGGTTGGCAACTCTCGCTGGTGCTGGTGTTCAGCATGCCAGTCCTCATCGCTTGCTCTTACCAGGAAGTAGTGGTTCTACGCAGTTCCCAGCTAAGGGACAGTAAACTTATGGAGAAAGCAGGAAAGGTAATGCAACTGCTCTCTTATATTTAAAAAAAATCAAGTGTATACTGGTCTTAAGTACAGTCAACTTTGTTAATCCAACCCTACATCTAGATTAGTATTGCTGAAAGACGTTAGTTTTGAAAATGCTTGCAATATCTTTTATTATAAAAAACTGAAAATGTTTTGCATGAACGCATGCATAGTTAACACTCATATTAAGGGATACTCACAAAAATTGTTGGTATACATTCCTAGTCTGGGAGCTGAAAATTCCATGTAGCAGATTTTCAGCATAAGAAACAAGTCGACTACCTGTCCTGAAAAAAAGTGTTCCCAATTAAACATATTTATTCTGAAAAATCCCAAATATTTCAGGATTTGTCCACCTTTAATATATTTGACTACTCTATAAATGTTAGATTTCAGTACTATATACTGTGCATGTTTTTGACATGACTTTTTGTAAAAGTAATATTTATCCTGAATATTGTTTTTATGGCTACATCACTCTCTTACTATTGGTTAAGATCGTTTTATGTTTGCTGATTTGTTCCAGTTGGCATCTGAGTGCATGACCTACATTAGGACAGTGCAGATTCTCGGTTGTGAGGGGAGATTTTTAAAATTATACATGAAGTACCTTGCTGTTCCATTTCAGTAAGTTAACTCTGGTGGACTTAACTAAAATAGTTCATTATTAGATAAAATCATTGATATTTTAAGTAGAAACAGCATGAAAAGTGAAAGCAGGAATTTATTTCTACTTACGCTTAGTAGTTGGTATTAGACTACATATCTCCTATTGCCATCTATCTATTCTCATGAGTGTAATTGCTACTTCTACCAGTTTTCCTACTCTTTTTCTCTCCGGTTCTTTCTCTTCTAAAACTTTCTGTTGACAACAAAATCTTTTTCTATTATAGTCTTCCATGAGACATTGGATACATGTTGTAATGACGTTAATCTGTAAATGGTAAAAGTTATTAAGCCTTAGAATAGGATAGTATCGCAAATTCTAAAATGTGAGTACCTTTGTTCGTTTAGTTAAAAATTAGTTTTAATTAGATGGAAGTTGCAGTACAATTTAATAGTTTTACTTTTTGTGAAAACTCCTGTGTAAAAAAAAACATACCACACAGTACTGTGGAAATAATTCTCAACTCTCATCCAAATTAGAGTAGAAACTCTACATATTTAAGTATACTAGCCATGTAGGGTCTTTTTTTCAATATAAGGTTTAATAATTGTTAATATGGTTTGATCATTCTTGCTTCAATATTCGGAATTGAAGCAAATCTAAATTCAGTAGAGTCTCGGTTATCCGACCTTTAGAGCTATCCGACCTACTGGGGCAATTTACTATCGGTCATTTATCAGGAGTTTTCGCAGAAGGCTGTTACGCGAAACACACCCGTTTCAATGTTTCATCACACCCGACGTACGCAGCAGATTCCTGCACGATGCAGCCCCTTTCCTACCCGACTGTACACGTTGTATTCGCAGCTAGGTGACAGGTCGATGACTGCACTTTCCTACCTGACTGTACGCGTTGTTTTAGTACGCTATATGTATTTTAAAAGATTCTTATATGTAAATTAAATTACTTTAACACATTTACCAATTTCCGTGTTATCCGACCTTTTCGCCTATTCAACCTTGCCGCGGCCGGTTTAGGTCAGATAATCGAGACTCTACTGTAGTAAGTTGTTAGTGGAGTAGTGTACTAGTGTGTAGTTTATATTAGTGTACCGCCTACATAGTTGTGTAGGTTTAGGTCTAGTTGTGTAGTGTCATGTTTGTTGTAGAGAGGGAAAGAAGCAAGCCGCTGTGTTTGGTATTATATTTGCACTATCTCAGGCTACAATTTACTGGATGTTCGCTTGCGCCTTTCGACTGGGAGCACATCTGATAAGCGAGAATGAAATTACCCCTGTGGCAGTGTGCAGGTAAATTTGCCAGTGGCAACGTATCCATATAAAAGTTGAAAGCAACTGCCAATCAGTAGGTTTATGCAACAATAGGCACTATAGAAGCTTGGAAAATGGACTTATAAATTAATTACTAGTATTCTTCCTTTTATTTGTTGTTATTTATGATGAGTCATGTAGCCTCTGCGGTGCCTTCGCGACAAATTAACTACTGACCGTTGATTGAGGCAGGCATTCATCTTATCTTAGACTGGGACTCGTGGCGTGGTCCTGTAATCCAGCTTCATGGAGGTCAGGTTTTGAGGACGATATAGGTCTAAAGCAGCTCAGATAGTCTCAGTGATCATCTGATGATACCCACATCAACTCCCACCATCGTTTAGACATATCAGACCATCACCTGCGTGATTTGGAAGTCACGTTAAGCCGTTGGTCCTTGTATTTCCATTGGTTATTGGGCTACTAATTAATGACCCATTCTAAGGAAAGTCGGCCTTAGTTAGTAACAAGACTACACCTCATAACTCATTACTGCCACATTATATCTTCACCACATATTTGCCTTAAAATACCCTCATGAGAGTGGTCGGCATCTCAAATAGTGATTTAGTGATTTATTAACTTAATTATCAACACTATTAACTTCCATCTACATGGTTGGAAAAATGGTTCAGGATTACAGTACTTGCAATAATTAAGCCAAACTTCAAAGCTAATTTGATAACTATTGTTCTTCCAAAAAAATCAACTTCTAGGATCTTAACAAAAATTTTTGTATGTATATTGTATACCCAATTTTATTTATAATAATGTAAATATACTTTTTTACATAACTTGCTTCTGTTTTAATAATACAGTAGAAAAACGATAGTTTGTCACTTCCTATAGTTTTACACCTTAGATGCTTAGTAATAATAACAAAAATGACAGAAAAAAACAAATATAAGGATGGACAAGACCTAAAAAATTTGAAAAGTTCGCAAAAAAAAATAAAATCTCAAAAATTAGGCGGGAAATTTGAGTAGTTTCTAAAATTGGGATTTTTAAAGCGGAAGGTAGTTTTGTAATTTTTTGAGGACAGGAGGAATGTTTTGAGAAATTTTTGAAGCAAGAGGGATTTTTGATTTTTGGAGAATGTTTTGGGGAATGAGATTTTTGATAAAAATGGAAGTTTAAAGGGAATTTTCAGCAGATCTTATAGTTTGAGAACATTTCTAAACCATCTCATTTGTTTATAATTTTACTCTGATCAGTGATCGGTTTTCTAAATGAATTCCTGTTAAAAATTCCCCAATTAATAAACAATTCCAAATGGAAGTTTTAAAATAAAGTTTACATTTTTTTTAAAGAGTTATTATTTTAACCTATTTTGTTATTTAAATGTTTACAATTCCCTGTAATAATTACAAAGTTTAATTACATGGTAATATCACTAATACAATCAATAATAATATCAAATCAAAGGTCAATCATACTGTACCATACACATTTCTTTTAAAACTCACAAATGGAACACAAGATTGGGGTTTGTAAGGTAAATGTACATTTTAACTGTAATTAGCCTTTTTCTATTTCCTGACCTTTTCTTTTATTTTGTAATGACTAAAATACGCTTTTAATTCCGTCCGAAAATTTCCCGATTTCAAGCAAGAAAAAATGTTTATTTCCCAATTCTCGCCCAAAGGAAAATATTCAATCCCATCCACCCTTTAAAAAATGTTTCATTATTTAATTTATTTTGTTCCTTAGTAATGATATAATCAAGCTATGTTTTACAGTCAAATTGGTCTTACTGACTTGGTAACACTTAACTCATAGAACGAGTAATAGTATGTATAGTGTTATTTGGTTATTTGCTAATTATTTCAGTACTTCTTCTAAAAATCCTATATTTACGGGATAGGTGGACATTTTGATAGATCAATACTTCTTAATTTGTTTTGTTTCTTTCTTTTGGTCCTTTTCAAATATTGTTAATACTAGTATTTACTTTGTTAAATGTAATATTTTATTTATTGTAATATTGTGTATATTTAGGTGTAAGTCATTACACTATTCTGGTATCTTGCATACATATTGTGATGAAAGATATTTAGAATTTGATATGATACAGGGTGTTCTTTGCTCTAACGTTGTGCGCCGCCGTAGTGGGGACGGCCTGTGCATATGTACAGGATTACACACGGGCCAAGCTCGCAGCTTCTCGCATGTTTGAACTCATTGACAGGAAATCAGAAATTGACAGTGGTTCTGGAGAAGGAGAGAAACCAGTAAGTATCTTCTGTTTAAATATTTTGACACAAGCAGGCATGCATTATAATAAGTCCACTTTCATTGAAACACAATAAACCACGGAGAATAGAATAAGAATCAATCAATTATGTGTTCCTAATGTTTTTTAACAAATAAAGAGAGTGGCAGTTTATGGTGTTTTAACTTTTGTTTGGAGAAAACAAGTGAAGAACATGAATAATCTATGGGTAACAACTGAAGAATCTATGGTTGCCGACATAGTTGTGGGTTTTAGTCAGTGTTCAATTTTGTTAGTATGGGCGGGAAACTGCCCTTTCATGTAATGACCAATATTGGCTACTGGCATAACTCATATCAATTTACAGTTCCCCGTTGAAAAAATAAATTTTGTTGTGAATTCAGCTTTGTCATTGAATAATGAATATATTAAAGCAAGCTCAGTTTCCATGTTAAAGTAGCAATCAGAGCATTTGGAATTTTGGGACAGGCGTGGCTGACAGGAAGTGTTACCATTTAGAGGTTGAAAGGGTGGAAAGGGGAAATCGTTTAAGTTACTTATTACTTTGCAATTCCTTACTAAATAGCTTTTACCTCAGCCTTTGAATTGATTAGGGGGCTTGAATTACGGCTTTGTGGCACCTGAGAGTGTTTGCAAGAGTGGTAAACAGTACATTAAACTAGGTTTGGCTGGAAAATGTGACTAAACCAAGTTCAATGTGCTTTTAATTTAAATTGCAGTCAACAAGTGCATGTTAAACTATTCAGCCACATTTTCTCCCATAACTCCGGTTTTTATGAACTGATAGTTTTAATCTAAACTGACAAGGACTAGTTAAACTGAATATTAAATTAAGTTTACAAACAAATTTAATTTTGAAAACTTGTACAACATTGTTCACAAGCCATTGTAGTTCAAAGATTTCAGATAGCTGCCGTTTTGGTTTTATGCCAGTAATATGTTGATAATTTGTTTAAGTATTATACAAGCGTAAGCAACTATTTTTTACTGTGTCTTCATCCCGGAACAATACAAGAAAATATTCTTAGAGAGTTCAGGGATGACATGACCTGTATTATCTACCCTTAAACATCACTGTCTACTCTTTTTGTCTTGACATTGTAGTGAGAACAGACATAAACATCTTATCAGGAAACAGAATACCAAAAACTGTACCATGTGGATGTGGTTTTTGCAGTTTCAGTTAAACACCATTTCTGATTAGAGAGGTTGTTTTGTACCAGTTAAAATGTATTAACTTGTCTGTTTAGGAGATAAAAGGTCATGTGGTGTTTGAGAGAGTGAGATTCAGCTATCCTGTGAGACCTGAGACAATCATTCTAAAGAACTTAACATTCTCAGTGAAAACAGGAGAAACCCTAGCTTTAGTTGGAGAGTCAGGCTGTGGGAAAAGCACAGTGGTCGCTCTTTTGGAACGGTTCTACGATCCTTTCAGTGGGACAATTGTGAGTGTTTGTTCTGTTCAATAATCCATGTTTAATCATTGAGACAAGAGTCAAATTACTGATTAGTAATGTCAATAGTTAAATAATTAAAAATATGATAAATAGTCTAATGCTTTTGCTTTTGTACCATATGTCAAACAATGATTCAATTTGTATAACCTGTGTTATTGCCAAATTAAATACTTAGTCAAGGCTCAATTAACAGTATTGTTTCAACACTTTCAAAAACCTCAAACATTTAAATTACCAGTAAGTTTTTAAATCTACAAGTAAACTGTAAAAACCTTTCTTAAATGGTTTTAGATGATAGATGATATAGACATAAAGAAGATTCACATCCCTCACCTGAGACAGTGTATTGGGCTGGTGACTCAGGAGCCTGTGCTGTTCAACTGCAGTATCAAGGAGAACATAGCGTTCGGCATTGACACAACTGACATGAGTAACGAGGTCCTCATGGCCAAGATCATCACCGCAGCCACCATCGCCAAGTGTCACGAGTTCATCAGCAAACTGCCCAAGGTGACTTCTCAATCTCATAACAAGAGCCTGGTGGTCAATCCCTTGCCAATTCAGAGGGTGGGGAGAGAACTAAATTTAAGAATTGAATGGCTTGGTTTTTTGTTTATTTAGGGGGTAGCTCGCATTTAAATGCCATTAATGTTTTCTCGAAATTTTACCTACTGTTCCAGTGGGTTCATAAAAGGTAGCTGGCTCCATGTGCTTTGGGAGAGGGAGAAATTGAAGAACGTAATTTTTGGGGCTTGATTTGTCTGAGTTTTATTTGTTTAGTGTGATAAAACCATCTGCTATTGTAAAGCATTAAACCTAAGAAAACCAAATTAATATAAATGGGTACAATTTTCTTAGTTAACGGGAGTGGGTTGTCATTACAAACTAGAATTGAGAAAAAAAAGTCTGGAATTATTGATTTTATTTGCTTTACTCTAGTTCTAAGCTACTTGTAGATTAGTGAGAGAGTTACAAATTTCGGTGCTTGCGGTCAGGGCTTGGACCACACTCCCCTACCCACGCCTCAAAAAATAATTGTTTGTTGATTCCCACAAATTCAAAGCAAAAATACCTCCAAAGTGTACCAAAAAATCCATATCTTAAAAGTCACGCCTTTTACAAGTTATTATTGTTTTGTATTCAAATCTGAAGCAAATTTTTAAATATATTTTTTCATTTTAATGGACACATAGAACAGTTAAAGTCTGTGAAATATATGAGTAGTAGAAACCAAATTGTATCATATTTTTGACCCTCTCTTTTACTTAACTCAAGGACTATGATTCAACTGTGGGAGAAGGAGGACACCAATTGTCGGGAGGGGAGAAGCAAAGAATAGCCATCGCTCGAGCGATCATCAGAGACCCTCGGATTCTTCTTCTGGACGAGCCCACTTCAGCTCTAGACTCTGAGAATGAAAAGGTACACAGTGGAATAGCGGTATTAAGTTGATGAGAACTTTATGTTAAAATCCACAAAATATTGCCTGTATTTGTAGCTAATTGTAGAGTTTTACCTACAGTGCATAGGGTCACAGGTTTGATTTCTGGCGCAGTTACATGGATTTGGACCGCTTTTACTAAAAGTGTTTGTGATCTCCCACATATACATATATTTGACATATACATGTATATAATTTTAAATTAAACCGTAAAACCTATATTCTTGTTACAGCATGGTTTAAAATGATTCGCAGGTGGTGCAAGAAGCCCTGGATCGAGCCTGCTCTGGCAGGACGTGTATTATAATCGCACATCGACTGACAACGATCCAGCGAGCCACGACAATAGTTGTGATGCAACAGGGCAAAGTGGTGGACACGGGGACACACGCTTACCTCATGGCAAACTGCAGGGTCTATCAGGAGTTGGTGGCCAAACAAGCGGAGCTCATGACCAACTCGTAGTCTCACCTTTGAAAGCTGGATAGATAAAAAGGTTTATGTATTTTTTCATAAATTAAGAGGCGAAACAAGCAAACTAAACTACATGTTAATTTTTTGTGATGGTAATAACTGTTCCCAGATAAATGTACTGTAAAGAAGGAATACTCAAACTATGTACTCAACGAACAATGATCAATTTTCTTTTAAGACAAGTTTTTACAATTACATATTTTAAGAATATTTCAAATAGTTTTTCCAGCTCAAGCAATTATTAGGTTTGAGCTGATCATAAAATAAGTTAACGACTGTGATCTGAACAAGTATTATTAAGTTTATTTACATTTTGAGTGTTGGAAACTGAGAAAAGAATTTCTACATTATTTAAAAGAGCTAAACTGGAACAAACTAACAATCTGATAACACCAAAATTGGAAACTTTGTTATTTAGACATAAAATAAAATAATCTGTGAGCACATACAGTATTACTACTTATGCAATAGAAGGAATGGGCTGAAACCACTACTTGATCCTTGATACAGTACTAAAAATTCATCAAAATACACATTTTTGTTAAGAAGGCATCAATTCTTAAAAAACGTTTAAATAGAGAAAGAGGGGTTCAACTCTAAGATGGAGTAAAACTGCAAACAATAATTTAAGCCAGTTTACACACTTAAATGTGGTGGACACTTCTTCTTTGGAATTTGAGCTATTAAGACTGTTGCATATAAACATGTAAATACATTGTAAATATGGCAATATGCATTTAATATATTTACACTAAACACTAAAACTTTTACTTTTGTAAAAAAAATTGATGTTATGTCAAAAGTTAAAGTTTAATTTTTTTATAGGAACATTGAATTTGAAATGTTGAAACAAATATTTTACTTTGTAATGAAACTTAACATTTTTATTTTTATATGCAGCAGCACTAATGGCTCTATACTTCCAGACAAAAACCGTTTTTATATTATTACATACTTAAAACGTTGCTTACAAACTTTCCCCTACATTAGAAAACAGTACTTGGGCTCTATCTGGCCATATCTTAATAAATTTAATAATAATCGTCACTCCTACGGTTGAGATGCAAATTTTATTTATATCCATCCACCACAATATCATCTAAGTATTTGTCATGTCTGATCTAGTAGACAAAGATTTAGAAGTATGCTCCATTGAATCCCCTTGCCCAACAAACTTGATTATAAACTTAACGTGATCTAGGTATTACCACAGATGTTATGAGGCTGTTGTCTACACAGTCAAACACCATGTTTCATTTGAAATTCATGCAACAAATGGCATTAATTACACAGATTAGAAACATACTGTAAACGCTGCTTTAATTAAGATTTGCTTAAAATGGACAAACACTCAAATTGGTTCAATTCTCAAATTTAAATATTTTTAAAGAAGACCTCTGGACCTCCCAGTTGATTGAAATAAGGAGGTTGGTTCTATTTCAAATTTATAATAAACCGGATCGTGGTTGATAATCCAACAGGAATAGCCCACCATGAATAAAAACCTGGCTTCAGCCTTGAGATTTTGGTACAGTTGTTTTAGGACTGGAAGTACAAATGTGACATTTGTATCAAGTAGGTCTGGTGTCAGCTCAACCTTTATATAGAGCTTTGTAAACAATCTCACTCATTGTCCTTGTAACTAGATTAGATAATAAATTTACATTAATTTACAAACTTAATCATTGAAGAGTACATGGAAAGAAGGAGGCTCAGGTTTTTATAACTCAGATTTTTATAGTCTTCAAAAGCAGGCATTGGCAAACTTATATTGACGAAGAATTTGCAATGTCTTAATTAAGTGTTTACTTTGTATAGGCTTTAATGTAAATTGTATATTCTTGTTTCTTTTGATCTTATAACCATTGAAAACTAAAGTAACTACCACCTTTTTGGGAAAGAAGGCGGTAAGTTTAATAAAAGTCTTGGTTAGAATCCTTGTGAATTTTCAGGTCCAAAAAACTTATTGCTATTTATGACTGGCTAAAAGTACTTGGCAGTCTCTTGCCGGGTTAGCTACCCGGGGAAGCTGGCTGACTTCAAGCGTACGGCCTGAATTTGATTGAAGGAGAGTAGCATGATCATATGCTATAAGACGGAGTCACTGCTGGTGCACGCAACCCCTAGGGGTGCTGCGCTCTACTCTTACAGGCTTGAGCCTGGGAGCGCCGCCCGCCTTGTCAGCCATAATCGAGATGTTTGCCCACTATCCTGATGCTGCTCCTTACTGCAATTAGAGACAGCGTTAACTTTAGGCCTTTGCTAAATATACTAAGACTCTTCAAAGAGCGCTCCAGCCTGCATGAGGTAGCTCCCCTGCTGCCGACCACAACCGGAACCACTATCGCTTCGGCCTTCCCAAATTGCCGTCGCAAGTGTTCAGCAAGGGTCGTGTATTTATTAATTTTATCCTCATACCCGGCCGCCAGGGCATTTCCATTCTCATAGCGGACCGTTACGTCCGGCACGATGACAGCCCTGGTCACAGATGGTCACAGCTACTCCCGCCAATGATTGCAGATGGTGATTATTGGTTCTATGAACGCTTAGTGACAATCCTGATTGATGCAAAAGTGTATCATGAACACTTGCAGCGATCGCAGACGAGAAATTACGGTTGTGCACAGGCTCAATAACAATTGCACAGACGCAGACGCCAATCAATGGTTGTCAACACTATCATTAATGATCGCTGATGTCAGATCACGGCTGTTAACATGCATATTAAGGTTCAGGAGCGCCTTAATATTATTTTAGATTAATAGCCAAATGTGGTTACGGTGGAAATATGTATTAATGCAGCAAAAAACCCTTAAACTGCTTTATTATAGAGTCTTTATAAAAACTGAATAAGTAGTGCAATAAACTCAATACATAAACTTAGTACAAGGTGGTTGAGGTTTAGACTACTGAGCACATATTATCAACTGGAGTGATCAACTTGCCTCTTCCTTTCCAACAATGTATAGTTGTTACCCCTTCTTTCAGTGGATAGTTGGGACGTTTAAATGGCAAAATCTCGTTGATTTGCCTCTTTCTTTCTAATAACGTTTTAGATAGGTAAAGGTGTTTTTAACAAATTAGAATCCATGGCTAACTCGAAACAGCTGTATAGTGGAATCATCCTCTTCTTCCCAGGCACTCTTCAATTAGCTTATAGTTGTTAAAATTTAAGATGCCTTTTAAAATTTGCACTGCACTATTTGAGTACACAAAACGGGTCCCTTCAGTCAACCATTAGAATTCCAGTAGAACCAAGAATGTCAGTAGTTTTTGTAATTAGAACCTCTTTCAATATTGTTGTATTACAAAGATTGCCTTGGCTTAGATGTCTAGCTTAATAACAACATACTATCTTATACAGTTTTTTTAGTTTAATTTTCCACATTATTACATTATCTTACAACAATATTATTTTCATCATACTGCACTTAAAATAGTAACTTTACATAGGCTTCATAAATTTAGTTTAGAAAACACTTATTTTTAAACCAAGGTTGTGCCTATTTAAATTTTAAAGTACTAAAAGTAGGGCATAATCAAAAACTTGTACTTGGCTATCTGTGTAGTTTTGCAGTATGATGACAAAATTGTTCATAACTTGTCTCAAAAGTGCTTTTCCCAAGGTATAACTAACTTATTCACAACCTCAATTTTACCTCGCACGTAAGAATTCAAATGTTTGCACTCAACTCTGCCTCATATATGAACTGTAGCCATGTGTCAGAAAAGTGCTATATCTGACCTGTAAAAACACAGCTTTGGTCAAGAGGCATGTAAAAATCACATCCTTTTCATTTACAGCTCTAGATTTTAAATTTATATTAAAACATTGTGATATAATATTTTAAGGTTATGCATCTGTTGTACATGAATTAAAACTGTCCAACACGCTTTCATGTGAATTGTGAATGTTGCCTTACCTACGCTTACCTAATACATTATTGTGCATAATATATTGTAGTAAAAACTGTCGTACAAGGATCTTTTAAGGATCTTCAACGTGAGGAGGTTAAAACAATCCGCTGATGGTTTCTTTATTGCTAAATACTAATAGACACGTGAGGAAAGCTAAAAGAAAAATGTCTTTTACTAAAGCAAAAAAATCAGTTCAATATATAACATAAAGAAAAATTTTTCTTCATGTTTGAAATAAGAAATAAAAATGAAATAAGTCAATTTCCCACCCACTTTTTTTTCAAAGTGTTGAACTATTTGTTTTTACAACGTCATTGTTTTCACTTTAAAATTATTAAACAACATCGAAATTGAAATCCAGGCATTATTGTTCCAAAGGTCTGCTATTATCTGGCTGTGCTAGTTTCTATTAAAATTCCATGAATATGATAGTTTAAGTCGAATTTTAAATTAAATCTTTGTAAACTGTCGAGAATATGGAATTTCTTGTACCTACCAAATTAATGTTACTATTCTTATAACTTGCGACACCTTGCAAAGTATCTTAAGATATTATCTATAAAACCATTGATTTTCCACACCCCTTTCACACCCCTCACGGAAAATGGAAAATCAATAATAAAATCAATTGAGACACTTTTTTATGGTTGCTTTGATTGTAAATATTGTGTATAGGGATAGAATTTTGCCATATTAGTATTTGTACCTGTTTGTTGTATATTCATGAATAAATTTATATGTGAGTAATCTTGTTTTATATGGTGTTTTAGTTACCTTTCTATTTAATAGTATGTATGCTTGGCTACAAAATATTGCTAATTAATTACAATTACTTTTGGAAGCTTTTCAGTTCAAAATTTAGGAACTGTTTATGTTAATGTAAACCTGATAGGGATCATCACTAGCAAGATAATATTGTTAATATAGTACAACGGTACAAGAATTAACTTGCCGAATGATATCACTAAAAGTACAACAAAAGAATACAAGATTGTGACTGTTTTATGATTTCAAACAGTTTGAGAATACCAACTGGACAAAACCAAGAGTGATTTGCCGGACCCAGGGGAAAGGGTGAGTTTGGTTTCAGATTAAACTGAAAACCAGATTAGGGAGACACTTTAGCAAATTGAAATTGTTTTCTAACGTGTAAAATGGATAAAAATGTCAGAGACACATTTGAACCAACCCTTTGTTCACCTTTGGTTGAAATCTGATATTATTTGAGATATTTATGGTTATACATTTTATAAAACACTATGTACTGTACAATTTTACAGTATTCAAACGTAATAACTTATGTTGTATAGCAAAAAAGCATCGTTATACACAGTTTTAGGGGCGTAATGCAATACAAAGCGTCATTGTCTTGCATTTTAAGACGTAACTTGGATTATTACTAACTTGGACTGGTACTACTGTAAGATTATCTCATACGCTATTTATAACTACAATTATTATTTCAAACAAACAAAACCTAGCACTTAACCTAAAACACAAAGAAATCAAAACTTAGAAATTTATAAACAAAATTACCTTACCAGCAACCCATCAAGCTCGGCTCGCTCAAAAGCCATGTAGCCGATGTTCAAACACCCGTCCGAGACCTCTCTCCCCAAGACCTTACTCTAACCATTTATATTGGTAAGCTAAGCCCTTGGCAACAAGGCTGCATATCAGACACTCAGCTATTAAAGATATCTACAAGGTTTCCTATCTACACTAATTCTTTACATTATATGATTTTATTGGAATTTACATAACATATTAATTTTAGTTAAAATATAAAATAAACATTAAGTAAAATAACAAACAGAAACTCAATATTACTTAGCTTACACATCGGTATATGTATGTTGAAAACCGATCAACAGGTGATACTGTTTTATTTGTGTAACTCTAAGATTAGTAATATTGAATTTAGGTAACTTTTTGGTTGTTAAATCATAATGTAATAACTGTCCCAGTTTGAGTTTAGTAAACTTTTAAAACTGAAAATGAAGCATTAAGCTCAACCTAGGTTCCTATTAAAGATTTTCCTCCTCCACCAAGCAGTACATTTTCCATTGACGTAAAAATATCACAGTTTGCACTAAAAAGTGTGTTACTAATGTCTATGTTAAAAGTCTGCTTTTCCTCCCTTGGTGATTGAATAAAGAGTTATTCACCTGTGTAGGTAGCGTACATGTTCAACTACCCGGTAGATGAGTCTAGAGAGGGAAGCAGTAAGTTGAGATGAGTAGTGTATTTAATTAACTCCAGTATCGAGCTGATCTGGTCAATATCAGCTGGTGTCAGGTCAGTGGAACATGACATGCTACTTCATTACACTTCACTTCACTGAGTCCAATCCTCCACCCCGTCATCAGGCCAATTAGCTCTCTCTCTCTCTCCCCCTCTCTCATCTTCAAATGGTATTAGACAAATGTGGGAAAAGGCTTTATTGGTTTTTAAAGAGTAAAACTTAACGATTGAAGATTACTAGATCAATACTGTGTAATTTTTATCGCTGAGTTAATTTATAAAAATATATATGGAAATAGTGTGGGAAAACATCATTATAAGGCACATTTTCAGTTTTTGAGCAGAATGATTGGGTCATGAATGGAATAAAGTCAATAAACTATTTAATTTTATAATTATTTTTATGCTAAAATATAAAAAGAAAATCACACACAATTTGAAACGTGTATTTGTTAAGGAAAATATGAACGAGGGAAAGTTTGTTGTGAATTGGTG
This sequence comes from Matsumurasca onukii, assembly GCA_018831715.1. NCBI lineage: Eukaryota > Metazoa > Arthropoda > Insecta > Hemiptera > Cicadellidae > Matsumurasca > Matsumurasca onukii. Next base: position 36,452,212 of record CM032062.1, read on the forward strand.
CAAAAGCAACATCAGTACTAAACAAAGTTATTGTGTACATGTAATAAAATCTTACAAGTAAGCGATACTAATATGTTTAGCCACTTAATTATTTTAAAGATTTTATTTATTGATTTTCAAATTTAATATACTGTACATATAACAGAGCCACAATGTATTTTTATTTTACAAGATACGGGTGATTCCAATGTCTTTATGTATGGACCCTAGTACTTTGTACAGGGCAGAAAATAACTTTGGGTTCGGTCTGAAGAAGCTGACTACAGTCAAGAAACAATTTTCAGTCACAAGAAGTCACATTTTGAATTCTTCAAGAGATCCCTTTGTGAAAGAAGCTACAATACTGTCTCGGCAAGATTTGGGACCACTTCAGCGAGAAATTGAATTCAACGACAAGTTTTTGAAAGGAGCAAAGACAAACCGCCAAGGTCTGGGATGGTCAAAGGAGGAGAAGAAGAGTGAAGTGGAAAAATTAGAGCGGTTATTGGAAGACAAGAAGAATCATTGGCTGTTGTTCATGCTGAAGGCTTGCAGATGCAGCATGATTGGCTTATTCTAGGGGAAACTTGCATACCACCAAAAGTTATGTGGAACGCTTTCCTTTATGACTGGTCCCCGGAAATGTTAAAATTTTATGCCAATGCAATGCAGAGTACGCTCCCGAATCCAGCAAATTTAAAGAGGTGGGGTCTTGCGAAGATGAGTGAGTGTCCCCTATGTTCTAGAACTCCTGTGAGTGCCAGTCACATCTTAGCAGGCTGCCCGATAGCTTTGAACGAAGGACGTTATACATGGAGGCATGACAAGGTACTTTGCATCATACGGGAAGCTTTGAGCCTGGCAATTGCCTTGGCGAAGAAACATCCTGAAAAGGGACCCGGCATTCGGTTTGTCAGAAGTGGAGAACAGGTGCAAAATATCAAGTCTATACAACAACCTTCTATAGTTAAGAAAAGTGATGATTGGATCATTCTCATGGATAAAGGGAATCGTCATTATGAATTCCCTTCAGATATTGTAGTTACATCAAAGTGTCCCGACATAACTGCTATCTCTAGGAAAATTAAAACAATAATTCTGATAGAACTGACAGTCCCCTGGGATACCAACATCCCAAAACAGCATGAAGCCAAATTGAATAAATACTCTGATTTGTGTTCTGGGATCAGACAAAAGGGGTTTAAATGTCACTGTTATGCAGTTGAGGTGGGAGCTAGAGGACTTCCGCCAAATCATTATATGGTTTGTTTAAAGAACTTGGCCTTAGCAGAAGGCAAACGAACCTATTCTTACAAATTTCCAAGGCAGCCCTTGAAGCATCTTATAGGTTGTGGTTGAGAAGATCCGAGCAGTGGATGCCCGGTGAGGGGAGAGTTGCGGCCGCACAAAGCGCTTTAACCCTCCAAGCCAGGTCTCAAGTCCTGGGCCGGGCAAAATAAGTAATTCTGATCAGGAATCAACATCTTGGTGGGCCTCTTAGGAGTGAGACCACTTTATGCTCTGCTAATTTCAAAAAAGTTGATCATGTGAAGCTTTTTGTATAAACCATTTAGTTGAAGAATTATTTGTGTGCTAAAATACGAGTATAAAAAGAAAATCACTCAACATTTCAAACGTGAATTTCAGTTGTTTGTTAATTTGGAATCCGAGCCCCCCAGAGTAATGAGTCTGAATTTTATGTGTGAGCAAACAATTTGAGGTGCAACATACCAAAATACAAAATCTTAATATTACAAGTTTTGTCCTAACTGTTAAAAATGGCCAACTTTTTTACGATTGCACATCAAAAAAGGTAGTTACTTTCAATTTAAAATAGTTTATTTCAGAAAAATACATACAAGCATACAATACATTTGTTACAATAGTCACGTAAATATGTACAAGATTATTCTCATAAAATAATCCTCACACAGGAAAATCCTGTGTGTGAAGATGAGCCCTTGCACTGTTTTCAACTTAGGAATGTTGTATTAGTTTATTTAAATAAATTTTATTATTCTTCAATTTTAAAGAGCAGCTCGATTTGAATTAAACCGGCACTAAAAAGTGGTTGGACACTAATAAAATATTGGTTAATGTGATAATCCAGCACTTAACAAGCTTTTATTGTCTTCAAATTCAAGCATTACACAACACCTACAACAGTTGACTTAAAACAGCTAATACGTACCCAAACCAGTGTAAATAAACTTTTGAGTTTTTCTTCCAATGGTACCAATTAAAATGTAAGAGCTATTTTGCCCAGTAAAATTTATAATCAAAATCAGGAACATCATTTGTAATAACCCTGTACTTCAACTGTGACGCGGTAAACCGGAAGCCTTAGATCTTAGTAATTACACCGGCCGCGAAAGTCTAAGAGTCAAGATCATTTACATACTAGTTTGTTTTTTTTTGTAAAAGTTACCGTAAATTATTGGTTTTCAATGTGAATTTTCCACAGCTGTAATTGTAGCATTTGGATTTTATTTTGAGTTTATTCTAACAACACTGCATTTTACAATCGTGTTAAGTAGTAGCCGTTGTAATAGCCATTACGTAATAGCGCAGTTTGTCGTTAGACTAATTTTACGATATTTTTAACTCGTTCAAATTACTTACTTTGTCCTCGGTAGGTCCTAATTATCTACTTTAAAGTAGGCTACTGATTCATGTAAGGTTTTGTTACATATATTATAATACTAGAAGCCCACTGTCGGTGTCGGCACAGTATTCAACATACAAGATCTGGTTTACGACTAGGCTCGCAGGAACTTAAGCGCACTCTCTAACATCTGATGTCGCTGTTCATATCATTTATTCAAATTCATTTACCAGACTTGTTTCTCCAGTATGTATTGTGTGGATACGTACGAGTCCTTTACTTTTGTAGAATTGTACTGAATCAAACACATCTATCTCACTCTCCCCTTATCTCTTTCTCTCCCACTGTATTAGTAGTCTCAAAAATTAAAAAAATAGCCACCGTGTAGCCACAAGCGCTACCGTGAATCATGGTGAATTTCTTCAACGTAAATCAAGTTTTAACGGAACACTTTAAAAAATTTTAAAAGAAAGTTGTTGTTGAATTTAAAATAAAGACTTGTTCTTTTATGTGTTCTATAGTAAACCGATGTTTCCAAGGTGCTTCGCAGTTCATTGTTGTTCCTACTTAACTAGGTCTACAGTTGTTTAGTTAGCGAATGTTAATAGAAATAAAACTGCTTGCAAATTTGGGATTCCTGACACGTCTTGAGTCAAATGGAAAAATTGTATATAGCTATAAGAGGTACAGTCCTGGAATTTATTTCTAGAGACACCTAGCGCGGTCACTGATCAGAAATCTCGTCTGCAGCAGTTACTACTCCAAGGCAAGGAAGATGGATGATGAGGACATCACTCAGTTGCTCCAGTTAATGTGAGGTGAGCACTTGTTGTGTGTCTGTTATTGTTCAGTGTCTGATTTTCAAAATTGTCTGATTCTTCTCTTCTTGGAGATGTTTTGTTTTCCACTCAGAGGACTGCCGTTTTGTTTGAGGGCCATACAAATAACATCACGTTTCGTCTCCAGTTATAAAGATGTTCAAAAAATCTTAGCATCAGCCATATCAATGAACTGGTCATTGGCTAGCGCTGAATGTTCTCATCGTTGGCTGCAGTGCAAGGTCGTCCACTGCGAAGCTCATCCTCAATGCTTTCGCAACATTTACGAAAACGTTTGTTCCAATCATAAGCCTGACTCTTTTTTTCCCTCATCTCCGTGGGCGAAACACAAAATGTAATGTTCGTTCGTTGTTCACTATACGGCATTTTGAAAATCCGACACTGAACACTAACAGACCTACAACAACAGGTTTTGAGGGTGAAATAGGTCTAAAGCGGCTCAGATAGTCTCAGTGATCATCTGATGATACCCGCATCAACTCCCACCATCGTTTAGACATATCAGACTAGCACCTGCGTGGTTCGGAAGTCACGTTAAGTCGCTGGTCCTTGTATTTCCATTGGTCATTGGGCTATTAATTAATGACCCTTTCTAAGGAAGAGTCGGCCTTAGTTTGTAACAAGATTACACCTCATAACTCATTACTAACAGTCATCACACTCATCCTTCACCACATATTAGCCTTAAAATACCCTCATGAGAGTGGTCGGCATCTTAAATAGTGATTAAGTTATCATGTTTGATTTAGTGATATCCTCACCGCCCATCCTTCCTTGCTTAGGCCTGAGCTGTACCAACTGCTGCAGACGGGATTCCCCGTTAGCGACCTGGCTAGGTGTCTCTAGAAATAAATTCTGAAAACATTTTGACTGTACCTCTTATAACTCAATACAATTTTGCCATTCGACTCAAGACGTGTGAGGAAGCCCAAGTTTGCAAGCCGTTTTGTTACTATTCAAATTTGCTAACTAAACAACTGTAGACCTATAGTGTTTATTATAAAATTCAACAAAACCTTTATTATTATACACTTTTAACAAAGTTACTTTGTACTCTCGCTGACAGTTCACCAAACACAATCCTCTATGCTGAATATTCTAGCCTTTTCCTTGTGTAAAAAGACCGATACCAAGAGGAGGAGTTGAACAAATCGTTCGTTGATTGCCGAATCCCGTTTCATCTGATCATGAGACGGCTAATGACGCATGTCCGTAGCTGATTTTCTGGAGACCCATTAATCGGGAAGTGGAAATACTGAATATTTTGCTCACAAACAGCGAATAACCCCTAACATGATTGGGCATGATTCGGGGAATGTTTTGCGCGCTGCCTAGCGAATGATGCATGTCTATAGGCGGATTAACGTGGGTATCAATTACTATCAGTAATATAGACCAAATACTGTAAACCGTACAGGGTGTTTTAATTCGGTCATAATTTTGATCGCTTATATTTGTATTATTACTCATTTGTGACTATATACGATACTAAGCACAATGTTTTCAAGTTTTCCAATTACATACTGTATTTAAACAGTTTTTACAACGGTTTGAATGTTTTATTCCATTTAGATTTTTCATCCCGTGGGAGCAGAGCCTAATCCTGGTGTAAAACTCTTCATTGGACTATAAACATGTCGATATGTGACGGCTTCTTCTTTACTGGTCGTAAATACTTTACTGGTTCGTAACTTACATCGCTATTTAGTCACTTTAGCCTATACTAGACTTAACTCTCAATAGCCAATATAAGCCGTAACATCAACTAAAACACTGTTTTGGTAAAAACGTGTCGGCTGTACCTGGTAATATGTGACCACAGCTTTTTGGAAAAAGAACAGAACTTAAGTTTTCATATTTTATATTTTTACGTCAAAATGAAAAAGCTTTACAAGTTATGAGCCTCTTTGACTCCTGTACACAGTTGATTTCGTAATTAAAATATTGTTGTTGGTTCGAAAATCCTCATTGTTGATCTTGAGGATGATGCTCGTCGTGATAAGCTCTACATTCTTCTAGTTTTGAACTCCAAAGAGGCTAGTTGAATACATCTAAGAAATACATGCATAAAACATGTTCATTACACATATAAACATGTTCCTGAATACAGCGTGATGATTTCTAGGAGTTAAAACTTTAAGCTAAAATATTAATGATGACCTCTGTTTGTACTAGTAGTAATTAATTTAATTAGTAGTATTAATTGAAAATGAACATTCCATACATTGAAAACAAACAATGTATAATTCCACAACATGTTTCTACAAAATGAGGGGAGGTCTAATTTCCTTTCGACAATCACAATAATTTTGTCAAAACATGTTGTGGAATTACACAATATTTGTTTGCAATTTTTGGATTGTTAATTTTAAATTATTATAGGTACACTTTTAAACCCTACTAAATAGTGTTCATACGGTGATAGGTCAGTGCGCCAGTTAGCAAGTGACAGTAGATTCTGTTGAAACTCCTCGTGGTTCGGAAGTCACGTTAAGCCGTTGGCCCATTCCATTGGTCGTTGGGCTATTAATTATTGAGCTAATCTAGGGACAGGTGACAAGATTTGTAACAAAAAAGTTTGTAACAAGAAGTTTGTAACAAGACTACACCTCATCGTCCATCAAAAACACTCAACACTTTCACCCTTTATCCTATATTCACCTTAAAATACCCCCAAGGAGTGGTCGGTGTCTCAAATCACAGTATCAAAGTATTGGGACTTAACTGTTACTTGCTCACTGCAGCACTGATCTGTCACCGAATAAATGACCCTTGATAGGAGTTTTATTTGAGGAGTTTTATTTGGCTCGATAAAAAACTCTTTTGCATTGTTTCCGTTCCATAATAAAAAAGGGTAGATTTTTCATCACAACTTATACAAAAGAAGTTAATATATTTTTAGCTTTTAATATAAGTTTGAAGCGGGACATTAAAAGCCGAGTAGATTGTCAGTGGCAAAGGAAAGTGATAAACTCCAAGTGATAAAGCTTGAACCAATCACCTGAGTGGCTCGGTTCTGATTTATATCTGACTAAACCCACAACAATGGTCCAGTTTCGTGCCAAGTCTCAGACCATCAACAAATCAAGTTTATGCAAGTTTACAGTTCTATAATCGCACCACTATCAGGTGTGCTTTTGTCTTCAAACTGTCTGTAACTAAAGATCAAATATATCAAAGTTATAAATCTACATTTTAATTTAGACTTTTGGTAACGTGTCTAAGAGATACTTAAGACACAAACAAATGAGTGTGAACACTTTAATTTTATTTCAATGGTAAATTGAAAGAATCTTTATTTATTTGGTTGGGGCTAGTTATGTTTTATGCATTTTTAGGTAATCTGTGCTGTTTTCAGCTATTACTTTGGAAAAGCAAGATTATGATACTGTAGTAGTAGTATTGTAATTTTCTTCATTAGTGGTTTTAGTGAATTATATAATTGAGAATTTACGTTATAAAAGGACAACTGAATTTGAAATATGTTCGCAACCAGCTCTCGTGTTCAAGCAGTTCATCCTTGATCGTGATGCTTGTACAGCAGGACTAGGAGCGCTACTGGTTTATATGGCAGTTGGTCATTAAAATAGACCTAAACTCTATTTACATCTTCCGACGCTAGGGTTGATGCCACAAAATGCGAGCAAAACTCAGCAAAAACATTTTAGTCAACCCTCTATAACGAACTTGATACTTGACACACCAACCGCTCTTAGAGGGTGAGTGTGGTGAGTGCTTTGATTGATAATGAGGTGACGTAGTCTTGTTACAAACTAGGGCCGACTGTTCCCCATATTGGGTCGTAGCTAATAGCCCAACGACTAATGAAAGTAGACCAATGGCTTAGCATGATTTCTCAACCACATATACATACGAGTAGATCCAATGACTAAACTAGAAACCTGCAGGAGTAGCGAAATAACGCAGAACTGTATTTAATTAGTATAAAGTAGCTTATACATTTAAATATGAAACGAACGAACTAGATTAAATTAAATACTGTTTTCGCAGCATTTATCTCTTTGAGTCGTGTAATATACTTTTTAACATCCACCCACTATACTTAGAAAATAACTCCTTTACTGATAAATAAACTTCCCGTTGATATTGCGACAGTTCGTTTCGCCCTCACACGGGCATCCTCAGGCTTCTTCTTACACTTAGAAGAAGCAGGGCAGCCTGAGGATGCCCGTGTGAGGGCGAAACGGACCGTCGCAATATCAGTGGAAAGACTGCATGGCGGAATTCAACAACAGATATTTAATTAAATACAGCAGTCAAAAAAGGCTTAACATGAATCTAAATAAACTTCATTATAAACTACACTTGGCAGTTAACTTAACTAGAAGTTATTCCACTGCTAAATTTAAGACTGTAAAGGTTAAAGTGAACTTGTGTAGTTCGATATTGCAATTTACTTGAAGAAGCAGTTTTAGATTCAAACCTTATAACTAAATTGCAAAACAAATCGTCATATTAAACCACAACAGAAATGGCGTTTGCGACACGTGTGTGGTTGCTGTTAACTCACATGCATGAGCTGTCCATTATTCAGCACGGAGGTGTGATGTGATGTGTAGGTGAGGGGGTGGTTGAGGGGAGGTGAGGGGGACACAACCCCCCTGTGTGTGTGGGGGTGGCAGTGAGACAACCTGTGGCTTGACTCAGTAGTGTCGCGCTCTCTCATATTTGCACTACTTGCGCTGTATTTGCGTGTTTGTGGTCAAGGTGATTAGTAGCAAACTCAAGTAAGTAGTTAGTTACCTCATGCAGTTCTCGTACACATTTGTATTTGTTATATGGGTTTTATAATAATTGTTTAATGTTTTGTGGTTAAGTGGAAGAGAGGACTTTATAGTCCTAACTTCGCCACCAATAAAGACGATGTTCATTTCATTTTGGCGTGTTGATTGTACAGTGCTTTTAAACAGAGCCGCCTAACAGACCAAGAGGGCGAATGTTTTAAAAATACACTGCCTATAATCCACTATGCGCAGTTTTAACTGATGCATTACTTTTTAAGGGTGCGTCACCGTGGTCACCGCAGAGAAAGGCTGAATTCGTCCACCCAAGGAAAACATGACACCGCGCACGTAACAACGGGTTTTCTTTCAAGTGATGTGGTTTTACTGTCAAACCCTTCGCTTGCAAGGGTTTCGTAGAAAGTAGATAGCGCTCTTATATGACAATTAAATTTGGATATGATAATTTGTATGGAAAGAGAAAGAGTAAGCAGTGTTTGCCTGTGATTAAAGTTTTGATAAACCTATTTTTAGCTTCTTAAGTACGGTCCTAAAACATTCTATATTTTCTAAATTTAACCGTTAACAGCATAAAAACTAAAAGGCATTTTGAAAATGAACTGTAGGCAAACTTAGATGATATGTTTATTTTTTATTTAAAAGATGTTTCGTCAAAATAGCATTAATACTAAAGTATCCATTTCATTTTCCGTGAACCTCTGCAACGACGCTCTCCCGAGCAGCTGAGGTGGATCATTAGTATAAAGTACAACAGCTAAGAAGTTTTTTTGTCATTCTGCTCTGAAAACAGCTGCTTTAGACATATGTATTAACAGTGCTAAAGTGTTACTTTTACACCCAGCTAAAAAAGGTATTGCTTTGATGACGTTTTTCTCCGGTAAAGGTAATTGTAATGATATTTTTTGGCATGGACATCAGCTGGTTCAACGAGTTTGTTTTGAATATCAACACTGACTGATAGTAAATCAGTGTAACAGCTGTTTCTTCAAAACACTACAATTCTGACTGCTGAGTTCAAAACAATGTTTACTTAAGTTTCTTCATAATATTAAAAGGTGTATTGACATTTATTTCTCTATATCATGTGTTGATGCTGCGCCTCGGACGTTAACTTGACCTCGTGTCAAAAAGTGTCACTTTAGGGCCTAGTGATGAAATATACTATTTTTTGCTCATAAAATAAATTTTGCTGAACATGCAACGTACGTACAAAAGTGAGACTAGTACATGTCCATGCTTAAATTTTGTAATAAAGTTAATCGGGATTATCACAGACAGTGCACTACCATCATTCAGACTAATTCACGATGTTAATATACTCGTACTAACTAATATAGTGTTAGTTAAAATTTGTATCCCTTCTTTGAGATATTTCAAGACTGTACGTATTTTGTAGTGGACAAGTTTGATTAATTCAACAGTAAATGATTCATTCAACAAAAAATGGTACCGATTCGCAAGGTCGGTGGTAATTGTGTACTGTCCTAACCCGGAATACATCTAATTGGGGTTTAAGTAGCTTATAGCCTTTTCCAGATCAAATTTGACCGGATAACATTTCTGCAAATCTGGACAAATTAAAGTTTCTTTACTGTACGGATGCTAAACAAGCAATATCGACGTTTAAAAATATCACCAGCGTTTAATTCCGTCTCATTGTCTTATTTTATGGTGACATTCATTCTTTAGCTTGAACTAAATACGCGATTACAAGAAAGACTCTGACATGGGAATACTATTCTGTTCAACCTATTATTCGCACTAGTAGACAACAATGAATAATTCTTAGTTGTTACCTAAGAAAGGAAGACACAAAACTGTTAACTGTTTACTTGCTAAGTCCTTAAACATCTCATTGCTCTAAGTTTATCTGATGCATTAAAATAGTAAATGCGAGTTCCAGCAAAACTGTACCTTTTCCCCATGGATATCCGCTTTTATAATAAGGTTAATCCAGACATGTATGTTGATGTAAGCCCGTGTTAGCGTAGTGAGGTTTTTGTTTTGCTTGTCAGATTTTCCGCTCGAGGCTCAGCCTACACTTTCAGTTGACAATCGGGATCGTAAAGCCTACGCACAACCTTCATTATTCTATAAAACCAGAACTTTGAATGAAACATCATTCTTTACTCTTTTATGTAAATAGGTTTAACATACATTAAGCCTTTCGTTACAAAAGTAACCAGGGAACTTACGAAAATAATATGTGATAAGTTGATACAAACTGATATATCAATTAAAATATTATTGCACATAACGATTTGTTACGATATTTCTAATTTCTCTTTGAAGAGTTCAAAACAAGACGGATGTGAATAATTATTGATATCCATATATTTTCCATCTTAAGATAATTTTGATTATACAATTATTAAATTATTATCAAATATTAAGTATTATTAGATCTGAACTATGTACCTGAGCTATGTATCTGAGCTAAGCGGACCCGTGGCGGGTTGGAATCGTGCACGACTCCGGAGCTGATCCTCTTCTTAGAGCGAGTTTATCGCCCAAGGCACGTCCGTGTGGTAAGGTGTCCTGTGCTTCTTTAAGAAAAGTGAAAACCAGTAACCGCTACAAAAATATGCCTGTTTAACAAGGTGGTGGTATAATTTTAGAATAGTAAAACATAGAAATATAACGGAAAAATAAGCAAACATAATGAATTATTTTAAAACTCAAAACATGTTTCGAGCTCTTAAAACGGGAAAACGTTCAACGAATGAAATAAAGGAATTGCCATTTTCTCTGCAACATTCACAACTAGGATTGTAAGTTACTCAGAAAACTCACACTCTGGAGATTTTAACGGCATTTACAGAGAAGGCTACTGGACGGTAGCCTTTGAATAAAATCAAATCCAACAAGATTTGGTTTGTTTTCCTTTGACTGCAGGATTCAACGAGATCCTGTTACCTGCTTCTTTTTCATCTTCCTCTTGTTTGTTCTGATTTTATTTCACCTTCTCCAACTTGAATTCTAACAGTAATGTTTCGATAAAAGTATTTTGAAATATATATAGCCTATAGTTAAATGTAGCATTGCGTTCTTATTATGTAAAACAATTGTCACATACCTGAAAGTGAAATTGTATTTTCCTACAGAAAGCTCGAACACAGTCTTCTTTTTATAGAGCCAAAACCCAAAACGACCTGTTTTAGAAGTAAAAGTTTGAAAAAATAAACGTACACACCATTTTTAAAATCTTGCAGTAAAGACTCAAGAGTTTTCATAATAACTGGGATCATTGTCGGTATTAAAGATTTAGCTGGTCATGAAACGTTATAGGGTTATAAAAACGTCAATATCCTTCTCTTTAACAAACTGCAAACTTATTGCCGCTTTGCGATGATATTGTGACATACGAGCGTAGATTCAAATAAAGGAGCATTACTTACACGATGATGAACTGTGAACGGTGCATAGTTTCATAATTCTCAAAGATGTTACGTTGTAGCTGAAAGTACGAGAATACCTAGTACAATAGCGTTTAGATGTTATTTATTAAATACGCGCTTTTGGTGTTCTGGCTCATATACAATATAAACACAAATATACATTACAGTTTATTATTTCTGTATTCAAATTTAGGACGATTTTACTTAGAAATATTCATACATTTGACTGACATTTGAGTTGTTATTAGTAAATAGTAGTAAAGTAAATTGTAACAGATTTGTAAAAAAAATCGTGCAATATTTTCATATTACATATTTTAAGCAAACACACCTGAGATAAATAAATATAGATATCATAATGAATGATTGTGTAATAGATTTACTGGATAAATACATGAAATTGTATGTATACAAAGTCATTTTATTTACCAACAAGTAAGTGTGATCATATCATCCGTGAATATTTCTATACACATAAATTGTTAAGGGTTTATTAGTTAAGGCTTTATTGTTGTGGTAATAAAATAGAAATTCCATCCATACAGGTATATTCACTTCACAATATTTTTAAAAGAAACTACGAGGATTTAAAAACATTCAGTTTTTACCTCAATAATACTTTTCATTGTAGTAAAACGTTTGGAATGGCAGTATAAGGGTTATTTTACAAATAATGAAATCTTTTCGAAGAAAACTGCTGAAAGTATTTTAATTGTACAAAACATAAAAAGTGTTATCTCCTCAGTGGTCAAAAACGTTAGATGCTACTATATATTAAAACACATTTGAATTGCCAACTGATTCCAAATTAACTTTTAGGGAAGAATAAATAACTATTTAAATACCAATGGAAAAACTGATTTTTTTCGTTCTTGCACGATTGAAAAGGAAGTTCCGAGCAAAAACATTCATTCAATAAGCTACCGTGCTGTTGAGCGTTATTAGCTTCAGTATTATTTATTGAAAGGCAAATTATTGGCCCTTGTTGATTTTCTCATTGTTAATTTAACAATACAGAATAACTTCCTTTACACCACTTAATTGCTGTCTACGTTAACAACTTTGCGTTTAGAAGTTTTCAATTAGCTTTCACCCAACATGTTATTTGGATTGCTGTAATGTAACTAGTTTTAAGCTTGAGATATTTAAGGTTGAAGGTACGGTTAAAACTAATTTCTTTCACTTTGTTATTACTTGACAACAAATCTTTTTCTTATAGTACAACCTTTTTGTGATTGCTACAAATATTGCAGTTTAATTCAAGGCATTAAAATTCATAGTCATGATACTCGATCAGTAACTAGTTATATAATTGACCATCATCGACTTGAATTATTCAATAAACTGCCGTCTCAAGCAGGAATCTTACTGTTTCAAAATCTCCAAAACACAAAATTATGTCAACAAGAGCTTAGAACTTATCTGGTCACTGGAGGGTTTTGCAGTGTTCAGGAGTTTATGGACCACTCACTTACAATTAAGAAGTCTGTAATTTAAATGTCATTAAATGAGCTGTATTTTGAATTTTTTAAATTATATTTGCTGTACTGGCTTGTAATTTTCTTATTTAATTATTTATAGTACTCTTTTTAATACACAAACAATTTTGTATATTGGTGATAATAAATAAATAGTAGCAAGTTTTAACATGCGTTGACTTTAAAATAAAACTTCTTAGTCATATAAACTGTTTTAAAATTAAGTGTTTTACACATGTATTTTGTTCAAATAAGTTAAATTCAATAAAGACCCCTACATGAAACGTACTTTTCAATGTTGACTTTACCTGTTGACCAACGATGACGCACGTGTTGGTATTGTAGTTAGGTAGGCTATTATTTGTATTTTATGCACATTGCAAGATACTGGTAGGTAAGAGTATTGCTTGGGACTATGTCAGGTAACATAAGACAGATATATGAATTCTCATACCATAAAAGCATCCGGATTCCTAACGACGCCTTAGCATGCGAGACATTCTTTGGAAAGTCTTTCCAGGGATCTCTGGAATTTCCATTTCCTCTGCAGCAATAAAAAACAGATATTTATAAAGAATATGTCTATTCATTGTATAATATTTTCACGGGGCGTAAGTTCATACTTACCTGCACTTTAATTATATGACAAGAGTTGTTTTGTAAAGCAGTGTAAAATTGAAAAACGCTTGCTCAATAAAGGCATTTTTATTTATTTATTTATTTACTTTCTAGTAGCGTTTATTTCTACGGGCTTTTGTGTAACGAAAATTAGTTTAAGATTGATTACAGTTTACTTCTTTGTGTTATATCTTAGCAGTATACATTTTCGCGCGAGATAAAGATTTTAGTTTGATCATGTATATAAACTTTATGAACAGACATATATTAACATTATTTCTGTTACAAAGCGTTGTTTGTATTGTAACTAAAACTATCTGACTGCCTACTTAATATTCTGAAGGTTTGTAATGGTTTAAACGCATATGAAACCCTCTATATCTTGACATAAATCAACAACAACAACGATTAGTTTTATGTACATTTTTACAGTGACAATTCTTAGACTCTTAATTACCAAAAATGAGACCCTATCTTAAAACGCAATATATTCTTGTGAATATAAAAAGTTTTGAAAAAGTTCAAAGTTACATTAACCTATAAATCGGAGTCTTAAAAGTATTTATATTCTTCTAGAGACACACTGATCTTCTGAAATTTGGTTTGTGAAACCATTACAAACAGTTAAATATGAGCTTTTAACTAACTGCCTAAATTTAACGAAGAGAATCGTCAAATAAGAATGCCTGCATAAAATATAATTAATCTTTATTTTATGTAAGTACTAGTTATACTATTTAAATGGTTTTCAGTGGCTCATAATCCTGGTACCTAAAGTATCTATGATATGTGGTGACACACGCACGCACACAGTGATCCTCTTCTCAGATAAAAACGTCAAACAACTGAACTGACTTTAAAAAGGATCGTACAATAGTTAAAATGCGTGAAAATATCGTTTACTTGGTAGTGATAACGCTATGGTTTCCTAAGAAGTGGTGACTGCTATATTACTGCTGTAACATGACGGTTTTCATTGTATGATTTTTATCATATTCTGGAAGTGTTCTCCTAGAGAGCGGTGAACGCTTCCATGGCCATATAACGGCCTAAAGCCTCAGTCACTGCTTGTCTAGGAAACCAGCTTAATAAAACAATTAAAACAACAAACCAACTACCCGGCCATGAGACTACTACAGGTGACGATATGTACTATAGTACTGTTAAACTCGTAACCAAAGCAAAGCTTGCACAGCGGTTGAAACAGGGCCCAGATTGTGTTTTATCGTTTGCCATAAACGCTTTCTTGGTTTAACGTATGTTTATGTGCGTAAGTTGTAAGAACTGCTTGTTTGTTACCTGTAATAACCGCAAAGCTAGTGAAAAACAACTATATAACTAAACGAACTGCAAAATTTTATCACGTGTTTGTTAGTGTTCGAACTGTTAGCAAATTATTTAAGTTTTACACAGAGTGCTGTAGTAACTAGTCAAATCAAGTAATATCACTCAGAACATTTTAAAACATTCAACTTTACTGTGTTGAATATTCATGTTTTAAGCACTGCGGTCTCCACGTGCAAAAATACAGTCACATTTAGCTCGGTTTCAGGTGAAGGAATAAATTTAAACTTCTTTAACTCCTTAGAATAATTATTTCTATAAATATTGTTTGTGCCATTTCCATTTCTGTATACAAACATCAATTAAATATTCTAGAGAGAAGTGATTGAATTTTATTATTGTTAATAAACAAAATGATAATACGTGGAGCTACCAGAAACTGTTAATTATAAAGTCTGTGTCATGACCGTATTCGACCGTTGTGTTGTCATATCGGCCCTTATTTGTAGAATGGGTAGAAGGGTTTCGAAGATTGTGTTGTACTACAACTATTTTATATCCTAAAGGGCGTTGAATACCGAATCATCTTAACTAAATGTTCAAATTACAGAATGCTTTGACGATTAAAATTCGTTGAGTCCATTTTTAAAGTTTATTTTACTTTGGTTTTAATTGTGTTGAAGATTGTTGAAAATCCCTTCCTGCATACCATTATACGAAATTCACCATCCAGTAAATTTCATAATAAAGATGGTCTTACCAATAACAATGTAGACATAAAACATACAGCTGTCATTTATAAAATAATAAACCCGCTATTTGTTTCTCGGTACTGAAAAACTTCGCTGTCACACAAAGCCTTTGACATAGGTTTGAAATACAATTGAATTACGAGAACAGGAAACACAAATATGAACGTTCAAAGCGATTTATGATTATAAGCTGGCTTGAAGCGTTTTGTGTTTGAATAATTAGAAGCAACATCATTTCAAATTTAGCTACAAAACATAAGTTAGGTCGCAGCGTCGTATGTAAGTGTGAATTTCTTCAAGTTATGTTTCTGCTTTAACGGCATTACGCCAAAAAATGTGGATGTAGTTGTTACCTAATAATTGGAGTAGTGTGGGACAATAAATTGAACTTCCTTTTATTTAGTTTCAATTTTAAACTTCCGGCGTTGTTGTCCTTATACCTATATTGGCTGACTTGGATCATTCTCAACTTTTATTTGAGCTAACTTATAAGTTGTTATGTCCACTTCTAGGATAATTACGTGCTTTTTAGCATCACAGTAAATTTCATTTAGATATTTTATCTAATGCACAAAGCTGTACTGTAATCTCCTAGTAACTTTGGATTGCGTAACACGTCTTATTGAATTGGTAGTTCGAGTCTTCGAACAAGATCCTATACACATAAATTATTAGCTTTTGTTATGCATTAGTGTGGATAATATTTCATCAGTCTCTTTGATAAAATATTGTCAACACCTTAATCAAAATACATCTCATAGATATAAAACCATTAAGATAAAAAGCATGAATAAATTGTAGCGAACTTTTTATTTTAAAGCTATGCTGTACGAGCGTAAAATAGATGCAGAGGGTTGCAGTAAAACACACCACCCTAATAAACAGGCTTTCAGCTTAAATCTTTAATATTTAATAAATTTTAAATGAAAAAGCAATACTGCATGTGGGTAAGACCCACTCTCGGCATCATGGAATGAGACCCTATTCTGACCCCCCAGAACAGGTTATTTTTCAAAACTGTACAGTGTTGGATCGAGGTGTTAAGCTCGGTAAAGGTGACCTTTACCACTTCTACGATTTACTTTTCCTTGAAAATAAGAGTTTTGTTATTTTATTTCTGAATACGTTTTCCGCATGTTGTGGATGAGCCAACATCATTGACTTATATCAATAGGATCCCCTGTGGGACTCCAATGCTCAAACCTCTACCTCACCTTGGAATTACGTTTATTTACGTTGAAAACCCTATCATTTTAAATAACGTAGATTGTCTAATGTAGTATGTATAACAGGTGTCTGTTTCCATTAAATGTTGCCATCTTCAGTTTAGGTTTATGTGCTGCACTTTCAAAGTAGTATTCAGAGGGAGCACTAAGCTGCAACGCTGCAGTCCGCCGTCCCGTAATAAACTTTTACAGCCGACGACTGACGCTGAATTGTCACTTACATTACATTACTTTACTCATTCTCTAACTACACTTCCAGAACAAACCATCATCACTTTACTCTTATAGCGAGTAGTTGTACGGTGTAGATTCTGAATACATTCAAACGATATTTTTCAAACAACTTTTGACAAAGGGTCTTCTCCTTCTCCGTTTCGACGCTAAAACACTTTTTTAATAACTAACCTAGTACTGTATATTTGCGTTTAATTATGCAAAACAAAATGAAAACCGGTTACTGAACTGGAGTGTTGCCTGTGGTGATGAATAAACGAGATACACCTTCTTAAAACTTCGTATCACAAATAAATACTTATGAAAACATACAAAAGATAATAACATCAAAACGTCAGCTGAACGAGTTTTAGCTCTACGAGTATTATTTAGTTTGGTGACTGATTTGGTTTTCATGTGTTACAGGGAATGCGAGAAAACAACACTGAGTTTTCAGAAGAGGTAAGTTAATCGTGTAGAAAATATAATACGGTATTTTATTATTAATATATTTCAATTTAAACTTTAACTAAGGTTGCCGAGCCCGGGTCTACTTCGGACAAACTTTAGATTGTTACTCGACTTTAATGGGTACGAGACCTGTCCTTGGCGAGAAAACAGCCTCACACCAAGTATTAATATCGTAAGTCTTCATGCTACGAGACATCGTATGAAAAGGCAACAAAGAAGTAAGTTTTTGCACTAAATTAGATATAATTATATTATTTTAAAAATATTATCAATGGTCTTTTAAGTATTCTTTTAATTTAACCATTTTTGTTCGCAAGAGAGTAAGTAGGCAGATCTGAGTTTTAACCTCTTAAACAGTAATTAAACCACAGAGTTATTAACCAAGAGCTAGCTGACAGAACAAACCGAAAAAATAGCTTTAAAAATTAGGTGGTTTGTGTAAAGTAATTGCTCTAAGAGCTCGTAGGAAACACAGAGTTAAGAGGGGACCGGATAGAGCCCGAACGACGTTCAAATGGGATATGGAATTTAACATGGGAAAATTTGCAAACTGTGTTTTACGTAGGTTAATGAACTAAAACGTGGAAAGTGTTTCTCTGTAAGCATAGAGTCATTAGCGCTTCTGCATATAAAAAAGAAAAAAATGAGTTTGGTTATAAAATAGAATTTAAAATATTGAATGTCGAGTGCTATGTTCTAATGGAAAAATCCAGTTTTTAGTTCAGAAGTACAGAACTAATTATTTTGATGACGAAAGTAAAAGTTTAATTGTTTTTATGAAGCAGCATCAATAGATCTATGCTTCCCGAGAAAACATGTTCACATTAAGTAAATTAACATGCCTAAAATGTAGTTTGGAGTTTTTATCCCATGTTATAAGAGATACTCTGAGTTGGACCTGCGGCCGCTCTATCCGGCCCCCTCTTAAAGTAATAAGTTTAGACAACATGATCTTAAACATACATGTTATTTGCAGGTCTTTGCTGCATAATTACATACACCACCGACGGTGCACTGTTCACTTACGTTTAATTAGACCGGCTGTAGGTTGAAAGGGTCTAACATAAGAGTAATTGTGCACTACAGTAAGAACTCGGGTTTACATGAGCCTTGGTTTAAAGTAAACCCGGTTTAAGTTAAAAGGGTTAAAGTAAACGGGTTTAGATTTATGAATGTTAAATTTGTATGGACTAAGAAAGAATTGATCTATTTTTATATTTTGGATAAAAGTATTTCTAGCTTCGAACGTTAGACGTTTAAAATATTCCCCTTCCGTTAAATTCAAACAACAGGCCGTTAATTTCATACAAATTAAAGGACACATTGAAAACATCAGAGCAGGCCGTACATAACAAGAGTACTCAGCTCAGGGCACGGTCCACTTACTAAACACGAGCATCTTTGTTGAGAGAGTAGATTCGCACTAGTATAGAAAGTCAGGTTTAATTAAAAATGGTTGAACGTAAACTGGTTTAAGTTAAATAAATGCTCTTGAGTACACTTTAGGTTTGAAGACGACACCTGATTATCCATCAAAAACACTTATCACACTCACCATAGTTCCATATTGGCCTTAAAATACCCTTTAAGAGTGGTTGGTCTCGCAAAGCAACGCAAAGAGCCACTATACGGTGTTTTTTTAGCTTGCCTGTTTTCAGAACTTTGATTAACATATACTATTGGCTTCTTCCATGAGTCCGAAAAACTCTACTTTCCCAACTTCAACGGTGAATTTCGTAAAAACTTGAAGACATAATGAAAAATGACGAACAGGCAAACCTATATAATATGTTTTCATTAATTTAATAGACAAAATAGCGTCAAAATAGTTGTCGAAATGGCGTTGATAAAAGATACTCATTTTCATTTCACGCTAACCTCTGCAATGACGACGTTCTCACAGGCTGGTAAAACGCCTAAGTTCAATAAAAATATGCAAATAAATACTGCAAACGCAAGCGCGGTTGCCATACCGTGCAGAGTTCACACCACCCGCTCCACCGCAGGGCATCTCTATACAGACTCTGCGCTATATGGCAACCACGCTTGGAAAATTATTTTGACGACAAAACTTTGTAACACTCTCGTCAATCCCTTTGGATCTTGGTTTTCTATGTTGGTACGTTTCAGTTGTCATGTCTGCTACAAAGGACCTCGGTGGAAGGCCTGACTTGCAAGGCCACTTGGGACTCACTGCTCTGTTGGCCTCAAACCCAAGCTAACACCCTCGCTAGACTCTCCTGCTTTGCGGAGCTCAACGGCATCAAGTATGACACTTCTAGTAAGTTACAAGTGCTTTTATAATACCCTTAGGGCCGTATTCAGAGACGTCACTTAGCTCAGCTCAAGCTTAGTCTTGAGTCACGGCTTACCTAAGGGTGAGCTGTTGTAAGCTAGCCTCAGCGGCGATGTTGGTGTTCAAGAACGTCACTCACGCTCCCCTCAGATGAGCTGAGCCAAGGATCGGTACATCGAGATAAAAGTCGATACTTGACTCGATAGTCATTGTCATTAGTCGTTGCTGGCGATGTTGCCATAGAAGAAGCGGCCATTCGCAAAATCTGAGAACTGTCAAACGGCACCGAAAAACCCCTCCGTTAAGGCTCGCTCTGCGAGTCAGCGTCGCAAGCCTCCTCCAGGATCGCTCACCATTTAGCTCAGCTCAAAGATTAACTTAGCGGTTGAGAGAGCCCTCAGACTGTCCAAGAATACCGATTTATCGACTTGAGTGTAAGCTTAGAGCTCCTTACAGTAAGCCGAGCCTGAGTGGCGTCTCTGAATATGGCCCATTGTCTTTGTACGATCATAATATATATATTAAATGCATTCGTACTGACTTTTAAACACGCTTTGTATGATTCATTTTGCAAAAATACAAACTATGGTTTTATCTTAATTTTGAGGAAAACTTTCTTTTTTGGAGGGTTTGCGTTTGGTTTGGTATGATAAAATATCAAATGAAGAGATCGATAAAGTAATTACCAGAACCATGGTCCACAAACTATAGTATTACGGGATACGAGGAATGCCACTAGAGTGGTTCAAGTCGTATCCCAGTAATACTCGTATAATGCAATTCACAATTTTAAGACTTGCAATCGGAAAAAATTACGTCTGAATCATGAAATGAAAAACGTTTTATTGGTGGAGATTTTAAGACTTAAAAGTCTTCTCTTCCTCTTGACTACACTTCCACTTAACTACACTTCACACATAACCACACTTCCACTTAATCATGGAGTCCCTGAAGGTTCCAAACTGCCCAATTCGATAAAAGATGCCATGCTGCCCAAGGCATTTATGAAACTCGTCTAAAAGCGTGTTTATTCCGAAAGAGTTCTATGAGAGACTCCCGTAAATGCTTTCTATATGCGTAAATACATGCTAGATATCCATTTAGTTCAAACGTTAATTTTCATGTTTTTATGAAAGTGCTTTGGATTGCTTTCCATGAAACAATAAAGGCATAACACTTTGGTAAGTCAATTTTAAAGTGTTATCAATATCAAATAAGACATTTCGAGGCCCCTTTCTAAAGAAATTAATTACATGTGTCCACTTCTAGTTATAAGTAAGAATGACAAATAATACAGTTTTTCAGCACTCTGTAATATATTTAAGGTTTTTATAAAGGACAATACATTCCTAGAGGTAAAAGTTTTCCTTATCGTGAGAGATCAATACACAAAGTTATAATGCTTTCAAAGAGTTCCGTAGATGTTCACCGCTATAATCCTTCAAACTCCAACCAAACTGATCTCAAGCATAGTTGTGCCAACTAGTTCATATCTTGAACAACGTTGAACCATGTTTAGTACAAAACAAAGTTAACGATAATATCTATGGTATTTGCATTAGTGTTGTTTTATAACAAAAACTTAGAAGAAGAGTGCCTGAACATTTTGTATAATATAACAGCAAAGCTAAAGAAATTTGAAGACAAAAAATGTTGGACCGAACCGTGATTTGAACCCGGGTCTCTCGCTTGCCGGGCGATTATGCTCACCACTACACCATCCGGCCCAACTATTTATGGCTTCAAATTTAGTACTTAAATCTGAATGTTTATCCGAAACATGTACTGTCAAATAGTGACTTTAAATCAACAAGCTGGAAATATTACAAACAAAATTTAAATACTCGTAAGTCAAATGACTTATTATAGATCTTAATTTGTATACACGCTAAATAGCTAATTTATTACTAACGAAATTTGAAGACAAAAAAGTTTGGACCGAACCGCAAGTCCGGTAATCGCCCGGCAAACGAGAGACCCGGGTTCAAATCCCGGTTCGGTCCAAACTTTTTGTCTTCAAATGTCTTTAGTAATAAATTTGATATTCAGCGTTTATAAAAATTAAGATTGTAACAGCATAATTTGTATAATATAACTGAAGTCACGGTATTTTAAAATGCAGATACTAATTCTATTGTGAAAACTCTACTAGAAGCTTTACACCGTCAACTACTCAAACTTGGTTGGTGGATATTTCAACAAACACCAAAAATAAGCTACGAGTAGTTTAAGCTTCAGAAGTTCGCAGACAAGCATTGAAGTATGTAATCTCACCAAACTAATCATCGTTAAATTAAGTGGCTGACTTGAACTAATCTGGATCAGGAAAGCTCAAAACTTGAGGATAACCTTAATTTTCTGCATGACAACCACTCTTCCTTTGGCAGTGCGTACTGAAACTGTGGTACTGTGAACAAATTAACATCAACACACCGTGATCAATAAATTTATAATACGTATAGGCCCTTTAACTCTCGTTAAACAATTTTTATCATCGACACCTATAATGGACGATATATACAGGGTTATTTAAAAAAATGTCCTACTTACAGATAACACTATTTTATTAATTATTACTTATGTTTACGTAAACTAAATACTGGTAAAAATAGTTTTCCCCTTGATACAATTTATAAATTCTCATTATGTCCTCTTCTGGCTGTTCGGCAAAAATATAGCCGATATCCAACCTCTTCCACACATCACGAAGCCAATATTGATTTATGCAGGTCAACTACATTTCTTGACAGAAGTCGGACGAAAACTTTCACATACTCGTAAACCCACAAGGAAAAATAACAAGGGGGTAGAACGGGAGATCTTGGTCGCCAGAAGGGAAGAGACCAATCTTCAACTTCCATGGGTCTTATCCACCACTGAGGAAGTAGAAAATATCTTGTGTTGAAGGGCAGCAATCTTGTTGATAAATGACAGCTAAAATGACCTTTCAATATATGAAAACAAAAACCTTTGAACCTTTTCTATTCACCCATACAGTATGTAAGTTATTTGTAAAGCATTTATAACATAAACTTTACAGATGAATGAAAGTAGAACATTCTTTTTAAATGACCCTGTATCTTAAAAGTTTAGTAAATCTCCAATTCTTGGACTAAAATGTGATACAACGTGATCAACCAACCATTCAACTTAGAACAATCTTAATCTACATTCTGCAGTGTTATCCTAACGGTTTCATATTGAAAACGAAACTTCAACCAAATTCAACACGTTCAATATTTGTTTTGGTTGTCTTGAAAAGGTTTTTGACAACTTCCGTGTTTGTTTCAGAATGGAATCAGAAATTATTTGTATTTAATCTGAATTATTTGAAAGCTACGAGCTAAACCCGTTTCTTTAGTTTTAAGCCATAGCTTTCCTTTACAACATGACAAAAAACATTAGTAGATAGAGACATACAGTAGTTTAGAAAGTACAGTTTACAGATACAATAGACAGAGATTTCAGTTTCATAGAAAAAACCGTTGTCAATAATCTAGGGTTTTAATTATTTATATTTTAATTTTTCATCGAACTAAATTTAGATATCTTTGAAGTGTATTAGTTTAAATAGATTCCGTATAGAAAAATAGGAAGATAGATAAAACATTTACTAAACAATATTTTTGGTGAGAGAAGAAAATATTCAAACTCTATTATGCTTCGTGGACACTTGTGTAACATGACATTTTAACTGAGACCTTTTGAATGATGTTTACCAAAAATATGACCTGTTCTCAGAATTATGTGTGTTGTGATGGTTGCAGAGAACGCCACCAGGTGGTGCCACGGTTCCGGTGTCTGGGACAACTACACAGACTACACAGCGTGTCTGTCCCAGCCTCGACCGGACCTGGAGCTCCCCCCGGACACAGGGGTGGAAGTAGCCACTACCCTCTACGCTGCAGGATACCCATCTCCCTGCTAGCTCTGGGGGTGGCTGTCTGGGTCTTCGTATTTTTCAAGTAATTCTTCTAAACATGTTTTTGTGGGTAAATGTATATTTTAACTATATCGTCGTGCGGACATTCCTGATACTATTAAATTTTTTTATTACTTTCATACTACTAAAATTCAGCTGAAAAAATAAATGTATTTCACAATACTGAACAAGAACTATAAAGTCCTGCCACTTGACAGAGAATTTACGGGAGTATACTTCTGACTAAAAATACCACTCTCGCCATTTTGACTTCAAATTGAATTGAAGAATTGGTTAAATTTTAAAGCGCTAGTTTACAAATTTAGACATTTACCCAGTAAGAAGAGAATTTCTGTTGTCATTTTATTACTGAACATTTTTTATGTATGTTCACTTCTGTGAAAAATAAGGTTTCAAACATTGTAGAACAAAATATTGAGTTATATTGTGATTGGTGGAATATTTAGAAAGTCTTACAAGTTGTTTCTATTTATCTTGCCTACTTAAAACCCGTTATTTAAATCAGTATAAACCCGCCAAAATGTATCAATTTCTAGACGTTATACTCGTATTCTTAATCGTAAACTACTTTTGATAGCAACACAGGGGAAGTATAAAGAATATGTTATGCAACATTAACTTTATGTTGCTATGTATGTGTTAAACTGTTAAACGTCAGTGTTAAATGTAGCTTAGTTAAACTGTAACTCGTTCATTACTTTCTTAAGTACGTTGATACTCGAAAGGTTTCCAATACTTGACTTTGATCTGCAGAACACAACGTTCAATGTACCAGCAGTTCACTATTGAATCTGTACGCGATCATTTCCGCAACAGAAACTCAATGTTCCTAGCAGGAATTGCAATATTGTTACACAACTGCATTTCCCAACATTCCCTGTGATTGCTACAGTTCTCCACACTGTATTACAGACATGTACAACTTTCATACAGCAATATAGATCCTATAGGTGGGTACTCATACATACACCTACAAAAAACGAACCAAATATTATGTAAAACAAACTTTTGGATGAAACAAAAATTATATTTTAATTGAAACAAGACCTTTTGACTTTACAATGATAGTCATCATCAGATAGAAATGAGAAGAAAAGATATAGAAGGAATGTACATAAAAGAAATCTACCTTAATATTCTTAAGGTCTGGTTTAAGATAAAATATTGCTTCGGGATTCATCTCACAGTGTCATTTGAATAACTATTGACAAGTCACTTCAGTTCAAATAAAAACCACAGTTTAAGTAAAGTTTTTTAAAATTGTTTAAGACAAAGCATTTACGTTAAAAGGTTGAGAACATATCATTTCTAGGGCAAGTCTCTTGTGTAAACCCCCAAAGGTCGTACGTAGGTACAAGCTTTGCAACCTTTCACCGTTAAGCCATCTTTCTGCTGGCATCAATTATTTCTAGCTCACATTCATTGGCTTTTAAAGTGTTTATACTTATGGTGTAAGCATTAAAAAAAGGAAGTGTGTTTGTTGTAGGGATCTGCACTGTTTGCGCAACACAATCCACACAAATCTGATGTGTACCTACATCCTGGCTGACTCCATGTGGATCCTGAACTTTCTTTTACAGGTAGGAGTTTATCTCTAAATATCACATTCTTTGAGATAATCATACATCTGTTTAAACACGTTGCCTTCTTGCTACAAACATTACGTTCTAGAAAATATGTATTTTATTAGCGAATTTTCTTTGAAAATAGACCTATTCATTTCCCTTGCCAAATAGAACGGAAGGTCGTAGAAGGGTGCGGTTTGCAGTTTTTTTGCTTCCCAGCACCTCCTGAGTCAAATTGCAAAACATTATATACAGGGTGTCCGGTAATTACGGGTTCAAACTACACCAGGTTTTTGTCAGGTCATAATAAACAAAAACTGTCCTATAACACATAGGCCTATCTCGCTTAGTTTTATGTCTGTCTGGCTGTCTGTGTTTTTCACTAAGTAATTTGTATCTCCGAGGCTAATTATATTATCCGTAAATTAAGATAACCAGCTATATCGGACAGTCCGTTTCAAAATGGTGGCCATTCAAAGTTTTGTTTTCACTATAAGATTGTAGTGATGCCATAAGCGAACACAAGGTTTACCCTGTATAGTAGAGATTTACTCTCCTAATCTATCAAAACCACTCCCATTGCTCTAGAACCTACAGTTTTAAAGTAATTTCTGTTTAATTATTTAATCCAAATTTCTGCACTTTGACATTCAGAGCACTGGGCATAAATTAAGCTGTAATGTAACTTACTAGCTCATGTTTCCTTGGATACAGAAAGTAAAGTTTGTCTTGTTTAACAAGGGAAAGTTAGGACTACAAAGTCCTCCCTACCACTCAACCTCAACCTTTACCTAACGTTACCATATAGTAACATTGCAAATGAAAGTGGTGACTGCGGGGATAGTGCAAAAAGGAATTTCGTCTAATTTAAAATAGACAATTGAAAACTTGTTCTGTTTTATTGGTAATTAGCTAAGATTCACAATGGTGCTTCTGGCAACGTGTCGGCTATATATTTACATTCAAACTACATACATAACGATCAGATTGATAACGTGTTGGGATGTCTCTGAAAATTCTACAACATTCAAAACAAGACCTAATGTTTTCTTGAAATGTATAATATACAAACTGTAACTATAGCAATATGCTGTGGATATTTTGAGCTCTTCAGCTATAAACGGGTTTAAAGAAACTTTTCAGTCAAACCTATAACATTCTTTTATTTCATTTGTGTAAAGGTTTGACTTGATGCAATTAACTTGATTTCGGATCTTTTGGGCGAGCATAATTTCTCATACCTGTGCGCTGATGACGTTTGTTTGTGGTAGGTAATGGTGTGTGTAGTGACGGTGTGTGTGGGGGAGGAGTGTGAGGGGAGGAAGGGGTTGACCCACTGATAACCACCAGCTGACAGTTCCCATCATGCTTTGGTCACTGCGGGATTAATCATCACTCGGATTTCCCCTCCTCCTCACAATCCACCACATAAGCCTTTACTCTCCGCAGTCCCACACAATTGAGTTCCCACGCCAAACTGAATAAGAATGAGTTGTTATTTTCGATTTTTAACATTCTTGTATACAATATATTTTAATTCTGACTGAATAACCATTTTGAACAGATTTTGAACTGAATAACTATAACAGATTTTGAGCGGGTGGTAAAAATGAATACTTTACAAGCTATAGTTTCATTAACAAGAGTAGCTGATGAGGAGTTTTCTTTCTTAATGAATGAATAAATAAGTAAAAATGCCACACAGCTTTTCTCAGTTACACTCATTTACAGAACAATTCAAGTCATTACATATACAAACATTTTACAAACTAATTTACACATTACATCTATACAAAATAATCATTAACTAAGTAGTATTGACCTTAACCTACGTTTAAAACTATTTCCACAGTGGGTTTCATTGAGTCTAGGTTCATTATACAACCTTGGGCCAAAAAAAGAAAAGCTTTTTCTCCCACACTCTCTTGTCACTCTAGGAAAGTGCGGCGCTCCACCATGGCGACTATACCTCTGAGAAACCTCCGTCTGGAACGAGAGGCTCTCCCTCAGGTAACGCGGTTCGTTGAGGAAAAGAGTCTTGTGGACCATACAACTGCTAAACATCCTGCACATATCATCCATTTCCAACAATTGGGTTTCTTCTCTAAAAAGGATATATGATCAAAGCGCCTCGGGTTGAAAATAAACCTGACGGCGGAGTTTTGAGGTCTTTGTATCCTCTCCTTATGTTTAATGCTTCAAACTATTTTATCCTCCACCACGACCCCAATAGGCCTCCATAAAAAAGCCCTTTGAACGTTACGAACAGCAGAAACATTTTGCCTGTTTTGGTCTTTTCTAAGTGTGATATGACATAATGCACTTTTATTTATTTAAACTACAATTACTTAATTCTAAACAATATATAGAGACATAACTGTTATTTTATTCACTAATGTTACTCCGAATCTATAGATAAACAAAATACAAGTTTAATTAATTTCTAACCATACCAACAACTTTTAACTAAGGAAAACGCGTTCTTCCGAAAATGTTACAATCTGTATTATACCTACTAGGAGAACTATTCAAATCGACAGCTTATAGCTAAGGTTAGCAGGGCTATTTATTCTCACTGCAATTTTCTCGTCGCGTCCATCTTTCATACATAACAGAATTGTATAAGACACAGTTGCATCTAAAAGGTAGGAACGTGTTTTGGTTACAGTCTGTTTAAGATCCGTACACAGTGCAGACTGAACAGAACCTAATCTGTGTTGTGCAAGAAATGTTATCACACAAGTCTGTGCACTTGTAGACTATTGTCAGCTGTTTCCGCTTGTGCCACTCTGAGCACGATCATCTTCCTTTATTTGGATAATTGTACAGTTGAAAACAAGGCTGAACTGAAGTAGAGTACCAACAAAGAAAATTATTTAAACATATTTCAAGTTGTGTACTCGAACTACTAGGAATAGGTAAGACAGTCGTCTCATATAAAAGTGTTTTCTAAACAAGTAGTTTTTAATAATGAACAGATAAAATATTATTGTCGAATTTCCCTAAGAGAACTTCCCTCCTATATCGAAGACACAAATCTTTTCCGTTCAAAATTCAATAAATCAATGAGAAAGCCCTTCAAACTAATATTTTACTCGTTTCCATTGGTGTAGAATCTCTCAATACCAATATTCCGCACAAAGCCTGCTTAGATGCTTGTAAACATAAACATAGGAACTTCTCTAAATTAGTAACAGAAATGTCCATTTTTAATTCAATTCCAACTTTAACGACTACTGACTGTTCATTCTAATATGTTGTCACTTTAATACATTTGCATTTTTTATTTTAAGGTACATGGGAATTGCTATCATAAAAATCTGTACGAGTGTCGTAAATTTAGTTCAAAATCTGTTAAAATAATAATGTGAATTGTGTTTTAATGTTTCAATATAACTATTTCATAAAATAATTGTTTATAAATAAATGTGTTGAAAACCAAAAGTTTTACAATAAATGGCATTCAAGTTAGTTACGCTGAAAATAATAACGATTCTTTTGTTAGATTTGTGAAACTCAACGTGTAAAACCGCAGAGAGCAAATAATCATGTGTGATGAAGAGGGGAAATCCGAGTTATGATTGATCCCGCAGTGACCAGAGCAGTAATCGGAGCCGTCAGCTGGTGATTACCTGTTAGGTTATCACTAAACTAAATCGGACCTCGAGCTATTTTTTTAATGTTTAAACTCTAATTTACTATATTAATTAAATAAGTCTGAGGGTCCACAGGCATATTAACTAATCTTGGCCTCTTTTGATGAAAGGACAATTAAAAGCATTCGTAGTCGAATCTTCAGATGCTGAGTCACTAAATTATACTATTGACCAATTTATCAGTAGCTTTGGCTACATACTTTTGCACCAGTCAGTCGTAACTAAACGAGAAGTTCTAAATAAATAATGGAGCTATTTTTTTCGGTTCTCCTGAGCCTGTACATGTGCTATACCTATTTAGTTGAATCAGTAAAGTAGCAGACAAAGGTCCAACAAAATAGCACCTATTGATGAATCTAGTGATTACCTGGCCACCAGCTGTCAGTTCCCATCATGCTTTGGTCACTGCGGAATTTATAACTGATCGGATTGTATTGCCTCTGTAAATCCAACACATTAGCCTCTGCAGTCCCACACAATTCAGGTTCAAACGCCAAGTCTAATAAATTATAACCCATTTTAACATATTTTAAACTAGATGTATAAATGAACACTTACAACAATTGTTTTAATAACAATAAAGTTTGTACGTTTTAAAACACACAGAATAAAATGGTATATTTCGAGGCACAAACTTCTTCAGCCAATTAATAATTAAGTAGTTTGGTTTCTAACTACTAAATTTCTTCATTACAAAATATAACATTTGATAAGAATATTAATGTTATACATACCTTGAAAGAAACAAATGAAAGTCGTGTATTATTGTGACAATATTCCCGAGTTTGATAAAGTTTTAGTTCCACTGGAAATATAACAAAGTTTATACGAGAAGACGAGTCAATCCTACAGCTTTGTAGCAGAGGTGAAGTCGTTGACAGAATTATTTATTCCGCTAAGATTTCCTCGCAACGTGCATATTTTATACGTAATAGAATTGTATACGACTTGCTTGCACGAGAAGCAGTAGTCGGAAGAAGATTGGGAAGCGACTTGTTTAGGTTACAGACTGCAAGTTAGAATACATACACATCATAAAGGGTAAACACTTTAAATTTCATTAATATTGGACGGAACTCATTTCGCTGTTAAAGTGTTGAAATAACCTTTTGACCACCAGTTTGAAACGACTCAATTGATTTTATAATAGTTGGTTTATTGATGGGTACTATCAAAAACATTCGTAGCAAATTTTATGAAAATTGGACAAAAATGCTACCACGTAGACGATCTACATACATACATAACTACATACGAGTATACATAGCACACATATGCATATACAAGTTTGAAAAAATGTACAAAACATGTTATGGGCTTCAGGATTGGTGCTCATTTCATAGTTCCCGGCCTGGGTCTTACCATGCTAATGGCTTTAATGTTTATTTTTTTAAAGAAATTTATAAAAATGTAAGGAAGCTATGGGTTATAGTAAGTAGGATCCTTTTTGGTCCCCGCTATTGTATAAACTTTACACTCATCCACACTTGTATGACGACATTTGGATGTACCTAGTGAGAGGGGGTTGTGAGGGGTGGAAGGGGTTGACCCACTGATAACCACCAGCTGACAGTTCCCATCATGCTTTGCGGGATTAATCATCACTCGGATTTCCCCTCCTCCTCATAATCCACCACATAAGCCTCCTCTCTGCAGTCCCACACAGTTCAGTTTCAATTACCTAATTTAATTGTTTATACTCTCGCCAATAAAATTAATGACCACCTTTTTTGTTTTGTTTTGTAAATAAGCGCTATTTATTTCTATCTACTCTCCTCTCTTGATAACGTTCAAAACATAGTTTGTTTCCTGTCGTACTCATAGGAATCCTTTTTATCCTTTTAAGTATGTAATGTGGCGGACGCCGAGGCCTACCCCCAAAACAATAGGCTGGCCGCTCAATGAACCTGCGTGAATTCGGAGACCCAATTGACTGACAGAAGGATATTGCCTTCGATGTTTGGTACGGTTTAAATGCACACGCCATAAACATTGAATGATCCAGAACTTCAATCATATTGGCTGAGAGCCTAGTCACGTGATGTTCTAGAAGTCTGCAGAAGCTCCGAGATCTAGCTACGGGATATTTAAACCCTTCCCTTAGGAGCACGAGTCAGTTCCGGACAGTGAAATGAATGTGAACGAATCGGGGCCGTGTTCAACTTATGAACGAATAGTCCAGTGTTAGACTGTGTAAGAAGGTCCGCGCTGTACTGTGTTACATCCCAGTGCGTTTACAGTGTCAGTGTAAGCCATCGTCGAGGCATCGTCACCCACCGTTGGATTCCCGACTGAAGAGTCCTACGAAAACACATGTGAACGGAATTCGCGCCGGAGTGTGAATGGACTGTAAAGTGTAACTAGTGAAATAAGGAACTGTACATAGTGTAATAGTTTGTAGCCATTGAGTGAATAATTAATTGTGTTTAATATTAGTGTAATTATAACTAGACTGTAAATAAATAGTGAGTTAACAAAGACTGACGCCTTATTATTCGTAACCCGTGAAAAACAGTACAATAACATAAAATACTAACACAAATATATTGGATATAAGCTTTTGTGATTTGACATAATTGAAATAAAAACTTTTGAATTATTAACAATGTAAAACTATATTTAATTAAATCAAACTTTACATTGTGGTTAATCCAAACGTTTTTATTTCAACTAACACAAATATTTATCATTAAATTACTGTGGCTTGGTAACGTTAGTAAGGCAAAATGAGCTTCAATATTACCAAGCTTTAAAAATATAATATTATTCCAACTTGACTAAAGTTTTACTCCCATAATCCAACTCAGAGCAAGGCAAGTTGGGTTTACATCTGGGTTGTCAAATTGTGAAATGACGTTTTGTTTTAGGCAACCCAACTGAAAGTAAGGCTGCCTTAGATTTTACAGGTTCAGATTTTCCTCACGTATTTCCTCCCTCTCTGTTTACTCTGAACAAAACAATAATAACTCGAATCCAGGTAGGATTAACCAGGATTATACCCATAATAAGTCTGGTCCACGTAAACAATGGAATGTTATAATTCATTGGATTTTCTAATTTTCCAAGTAAAAAAGTACTTAGTAGACACAGTGTTGAAACAATTATATCTTTTCATTAAAGCTTTTACATTTAAAAAGGTTAAACGGCTTTGAGTACATCCCCTAGTAAACTAGGTTAAGAAAAAGAACTTGCTAAGAATTCCAATTAATGTTTACTGCCCGGACTGGACGCGACCTTTCTTCCGATACTTTCACGAGACGACTTTCCCAACTTTACATCAACTCAAGTGTTAAAATGAAGTTTATATCATGAATGTTCATGTACAAGTCACTCTACAATATTATAGTGGCTTGCTGACTCTTGCACAAATCTTTTTAATAAACTACCAAACCACCTGAAAAACGAGACATCTCCTAAATCTTTCAAACAAAGTATCTTCAATTTTCTTCTTGATCACTGCTTTTATAGTGTTCCGGAGTACCTTGCTTGGTCATCGGAACAGTCCACATAAAAAGAGCTCAGGGTTTGCGAAACTCTTCTTTTTTTATTCTTGCTTGCTTACACAATATGTATTTTGACATATATTTAACTTTAGTTGTTTTGTTAAGATCCTAAAAATTGTATGTTTTTATCTTTTAATGTTTGTATGCAAAATATTTAATTTAAGTATTGTAACTTGACAAAATCACAATCGATGTAAATTTATGTATATGATGAAAATAAATGACTATGACTATGATTTACTACGACTAAGAAGTTCCACAATAATAACCTAAATAATTAATAAGAATACCTAATTTGCTAACTGGTTTAGAATATATTTCAATTTTTCAAAGGTTCCATGTATTGGGCGAACTCAAATCTTTAAAATGATGACGATTTAATATGAACCTGCTTTTACAGAGTTAACTGCTTTTAAAAGCAACAAGACAAGCTGACGCAGAACATTTTAGAAATGTACGTTTGTTTTGTTCTTTAATGGTAATGGTAGTTAAATCTAATCAAAGGACACTGATCGAGCTGCAGAAGTGCGGGTTGGCTTACAATAGACGGTTAAATGATACGGGCTCTGTCCAAGTTCATCTAATGAACTTGGTAAATTTTTATAAAGGGTAAACTTCAGTAAACCTGATCTTTGCGTTGCTAGATAACGTAATATCACTACTGAAGGTTTTGCTATATTTCTTTCATACAATGAAGTTATAAACTCGTATTGCACAATTCACAGAAGGCAGAAATGTTAACAATGTTTTGTGTGCGGGCATGCAAAATGAATGAATTTGACTGTGGAAAAATGTTACATGTTCGTTTAACTGTTTGTTTACCTTCGTTGACAATAGCGTTTACACGAATTAACGGATTGAAATAAAATTTTGACAGTAAGTTATTTTTTTTAAGACCAAATTTGATTTTAAAGCTAATTAAGTCACTGGATACAAAGTGGGCTATGTTTGTGATGTTTTTTTAATGTTTAGTGTATTCCTTGAATTTATTTCTCAACTAAAATACTGGGTGGCTCATAAGTCAGTTGACAAATATGCATTTAATGAAATAATACCCAACAAAATGGAGTACATGTCTATTATTAGGCCTAATTCAGAAATAAAAAACATTAATTTTTAATACATTATAAGTTTACTTAATTGACGTCCACGCTCTTCTATGCATGCTTTGCATTTCTTCAACACCGACTTACAAGTTCTGCCAGAATGTTCCGTGATTGTCGGTTTTCGAATTCCGATTGGATTCGCTCCTTACGAATCTTGACAGAGTAAACTTCATTTTTGAGAATTCCCGATACTGAAAAATTCATTGGTGTCAAATCTGGGATCTTGCTGGCCACTCCATAGTGCCCCGTCTCCCAATCCAATTATCAAAGTTTTCATTTAGGAAGTCTCTTACATTGGTTCCATAATGAGGGGGCGCTCCATCTTGTTGCCATATCAAATTTTCTTTTATTGGCTGAAGGTGTTCAAATTCGCACACATCCCTATAACTATGACCCTATAACTATTTAACTCCCTATAACCCTATAACTATTTACACTTTCCATCATGTTTGTAAGACAAATTCACGCTGTTCTGTTGTGAACTTTCTATTAATTGTTTATCGAATAACAATAAACACAGTATCATGAACAACTGTCAAACTTAACCTCAAACTAAACAACAACAATTACTAAACAAACACAACTACCAACAGCTGTGGTATGCGTAGTTTGTAACAACCATAAGCGTCAACTGACTTATGGGTCACCCTGTATAAGGGAACCTTTGTTCCTCTACAACCTACTGTAAACCGTTTAAACCAAATAATCCTAATGTTTTGGTGATTTTGTCTTTATGAGTGGATCTCTCGTACTAATGGTTATATATTTTGTCATCAATACGATCAGAACATGTCTTTTCAGTTATGACTTGGTATAAAACAACGGTTCATTATAAATGGATGTAATACCGAAGTCAGAGGCCGAGGGAAACGACGGTAATAATAAATTGATGAGGCTCGTAAAAAAGTAATAATGGCGTTTCAACTTTTCAAACACGTAAACGCGTGAGGGAAAATCAATTGAAACAAACCATCACTTTCAGCCAAGGCCTAAGCGATATCATTCCTGACTGCATGTACGAACATTTTAGAGTGGAAATTCAAATAAATACTTCTTCAACCGGCCAACGGAAATAAGTAAGCATTTTCTCATCTAGATAGGCAAACCAGTTGAGCGTGCCACTAATAATAATCAACTAGTGAGTGACGTGATAAAACATGATGTAATAAAATGGTTTATTTTAAGTTAAATTTAAAAGATTTTAAGATTTTATGGTTGAGTTTTTTCTAAATATTGTAGTTTTCAATTACTGTAAGCCAATGGTTTTATGATGATACATGCATAGCAAAGCTATAAATCAAGGGTTTATTTGAAACACAGCAAGGTAATAACACAGATTTGTGAAGGTAAATGTTGTGTTCCGTAGTTCTATAAATCCTTAGAGTTATCCTTCAAAACTAAACATTATTTACCTCGTAACCAAGATTTATTATGTTGTGTGAGTTTGTTGAGAGATATTGATATGCTACGCCGCCACTCCAACTCTTTTTATTTATAAAAATAAATTAAATATTTCATAGTTATGTGGAATTACGTTTAAAGTTTTTTGAACGAAAATAGATTAAGTTGTTTGGAGGACCCTCAAAACGGGCTTCTGCCCTCTCTGCATTTACTGTTGTGATAAAACATGATGTAATACAATGGTTTATTTGTAGTTAAATTTAAAACTACTTTTAAATTGTTTTCTTACAAAAAGTAATGTCCTATATTTATTTTCTTTTTTGAATTAAAATACTTATAGTAAGTAGTAGTAATTTTTTTACAATTCCTTCGCGATGACTTTGTTAGGTACTACATGTTGATATAAAAAAATGGGAACATTTAAAATGTCATTTTAGGTAACTTGAGACTAAGGTCAGTTCCAGTCTGTATTATTCAATAACACTGAAATTCTACTCTTAGTGGCCTTTTGCATTAATTTCCATGTGTCCCTCGTATTTGGTCACTACTGCAGTTATTCTTTTGATAAAGTATTCGAAGGAAGTTATGGTACATAAACTAAATAACTAATGCAGTGACGATAATGCAAGTGAAAAGGCTAGACTTTTGCACCCTCCGTATGGCTGAAAGACTGGTGCGTACGTGGTTCTGGTTTTGGAAACTTGTTTCACTTGCAACATTAGCTTTTGCACATTTTGGTTTTATCCACTAGTCTAACTTTTGAAAGTATTATGACCGAACGGCCGATAGTTGAATGTTACCATGATTTTGAACGCGAATATAATACAGGTACCTACAGCTTGCAATATTTCACAATCATTACTACAGTACTTTTATTATTGATTCAAATTTAGGATTATAAAATCTTATTTATTTAGTAAAACGTTATAAACGAGAAATCTAGGAACACATGGAAATGTTAAAGGCACTATTTTAGATTTTAAACTCATGTGGTTTGACATGTAATTGAAATAAAAACTTTTGGATTAACCACAGTTAAAACTATTTTCATTGTGGTTAATCCAAAAGTTTTTTTTCAATTAAAGGCGCTATGATTATTTGAACCGTGATTAACCATGAGCCTATTGTAAAATTTGGTTGACTATCATGTTGTGATACAAACTGGCCAAACTTTGCAATTAAATTACTACTTTCGCGCTTTGCTCAGACAGCAGCCCCCATACGACAATAGTACCTTAAGTTTAAGAGACCTCATGGTTATTGATTGACTAGTAGTAGCAATATGCTTAGGAATTAGTTTAAACTTTGTAATTTCACACCCACCAAAAACAGGAAAAGTCATACTGGTTATTGAAAACATATTAAAGCGGAACGATACAAGGAGGAAAAGTAAACTAGTTAAGGTTTTCAATTATCCTCAGTCAAACTTTTAACTACCTTCAGCAGGACTCAGGTGACTAACTTTTAATACTCTCAACAGAGAAGTTGCCGGTATTCGATATTTTTTACAATACGGACGATTAATCATAACTCTACATGCACGATTAAGCGTACATACATGATTTATTGATACTGATTGGTTATGTTTTCCGTAATGTGTTCTTTGGCTTTGCTGACGAAACATTCGTACAATGACCATCCGTACAGGACAAATCTTTAACTCTAGCTGTAAATGATTTCCAAGGGTTAAAGAATCAATTTTAAAATGTACATATGTTTGTTTTAGTTTTTCAAAAATATACCTTTTTGTAATACAAATACTTGTATTGTTATCTAACACATATTGGTTTGACAAAGCATGCAATTTTACAGATTTATATCCATTTAACACTTTATTATTAGTTTTAAATTGATATTTTAACTGAAATTTTAATTGTTATGTATATTTGTTGTAAATCGTAATCCGATCTTTTAGAAACTTAAGACGAACAGACATGAGTATTTTGTGAATATTTAGTAGAAGCTATAACTAAAGAAATTTGAAAACAAACAGTTTAGACCTAACTGGGACTTGAACCCGGGTCTCTTTTGCCGGGCGATTATGCTCACCACTACACCATCCGGTCCAACTATTTATGCCTTCAAATTTAGAGAATGTTTATCCGAAACGAGTGACTGTCAAATATTAGTGTCAAAAGGTGGGCCGGATGGTGTAGTGGTGAGCATAATCGCCCGGCAAGTGAGAGACCCGGGTTCAAGTCCCGTTTCGATTGAAACTTTTCGTCTTCAAATTTCTTTAGTAATAAATAAGCTATTTAGTGTTTAAAAAAATCTCTTTAGTAGAAGTTGTTTTTATATGTTCAACTATGTTTATTGTGACGCTCTGCAACTCGTATTTCTTTTTTTTCTTTTCATAGAAACAATTTATATTATAAAAAAAGTGACAATAAACGTATTATTATTTTTTGAGAGGCTGGAAGAAATAAACATTGTCTATACTAGTAAGAAAATTCATTAGCTTTCTTGTGATACACTCCTTGTGTAATAATAGTAATAAGAGTACAAAGTCTAAATCATGTCTACATTTCTAGTAAAATAGTGTCTTCATATTTACTTAATCCTATTTTCCAGGGCTCTATCCAGAGTGATTGGACTGCTTGCTTGATTCTCTTCTTTCTGCACTACTTCTACCTGACAAGTTTCTTCTGGATGTTTGTCGAAGGTAAAATTTACTTGTACATGTAAATGTAGAACGCATGATAAAAAATAACGTCTTGAAACGTGTCAAAAGCTATTTAATAATTTTAATTAACTAAGTATTGCAACTTTTGAAATGAAATACAGACGTTGTGTCTTACATAATTTCCGTGATACGAGTACATTGAGCATGTAAATGTTTACTTCATTAATATAGTAAACAGATAAAATAAACAACGAAACTTTTTCAACGTATTCATCCTAAAGAAATATCGTAAGTACATTGAACATTGAAAGCATAAACTTTCCACAGGTCACCAGCGTTTACAAAATGGGTTTCAATTTCTATTTCCCAAGAAATTTTTATTAAATGCGTTTTAAATGTAAAGGGAAGTGAGTGCTTTGACTTAAAATTCGTGGCTCGTCGCTACTTAACCGCATCAAAGGAACTTCGTTATTCTATCTGAGTTTTAATCAGGGCTTAGTCCTGTCAGGAGTTCAAAAGCGCAAGTTAAACTATCCTGCCAATTTCATTTACACTATTTTATGATTTTATTAAGCTGTAGAAAATCATTCCAATTACAAAAAAGTAAAAATTCCGATCATAATTAGTAAAAAAACAAATTTGGCGTTTTTTAAGTTTGGTGGTCAGCTATGCCAAGATACAATCACGTAAACTTAGGACTGGGAGCCTATTTTCGCGTATAGAAATTAACAGGAATCAACATTCCGTGCTAGAGGTTAGATGGTCAAATAAACTAATGCCCCAATTTATTTGCGTCTTGAACTATTTTCGTGTTAATTAAATGGTATCGAATTTCTTTTGGAAAAATGAGCTACTCATGCCGTCAGCATGGTAAGTCCCAGACACGCGCGAACAGCCTCGTAACGCCCGTGGCAATAGAACGGCCGAATGACAAAGCGAGGCTGTGAACGGAGCGAATAAAAGTAACAGATTGCAAAGGAAATTCGATTCACTCATGCAAGCGGTGATTTAGCGCTTGGCTGCGTGTCGCCCTGGTTACCCATTTTAACTGTTTTGTGTTAGAAACTACGTAATTGACAAGCAAGTAGAATTCCGGTTCTAATTACAATCATCATGAGGGTAGAAAGACCAAACATAACAGATGTGTGCTATGGTCTGCGCTTACCGACAAAACTTTGTATAAAAACAATTCATATAATTCTGATGGTATATCTTGAATTTACAGCAGCTGGTAAAGGTTCTGGGAGCATGTCAATCCTTCAAACACTTAGGACACATAAGATTGTTTGCAGCCTGTAATTTGTCGTTCACTCACTAATAACGGTTTTATCCAGCAGAAACCAACCCTTTGGGCTTAAACAGCTATTTAGTTTCATGATAAGAGCCTCCGAATTACCTTTTGAACACAAATCAAATGTAGTTCAAGAGGTACGAGTAATTAAAACCTAGTTTGAGCTATTTAATTTCTTTGAGTGAATCTGACATTAAAGCATCCAAGATGATCAGTAAAACATTTAAAACATATTACCACCATATGTATTTGAAAAATAATCGCAATAGAATGTTCTGAAAACATAATTATTCTTGAAGTTAACTCGTATCAGAAGGCTTTAAATTAATACTGCAAAATCTATAACAACCAGAATGATTAAAATGTTAATTTAGTGAGCTACTCGTATTTTGGAAGCAATGCTCTTGCGCCGTATAACTAAATTGAACGGGTTTTAAAATAAACTTCACTTTAGTCAATGATAAAAACATTGTTTCTTAAACTACCTTTGGGTAGCGTTGTAATAATCCCCACACTTTGATATTCCAGAAAAACTATGCAACATTTATATTAGAACAAGTTTAAAACTATTTACTTGGTGGACATTGGTTACTACCCAATTTATATACGATCCAATGCGTTTATCTTCTAAACCAGTATTTACAAAATATCTGTATTTGGCAAAATAATGTTAACATTACGAGAGCTCTCGGAGTAAGAGTTTTCAATCTCGTCGTCGCTGCCGACAAACAACTCTGATTGCAATTCGATCCCATGTTTAGTTTAGGCGACTTCATTTCTTCGCCGCGGTCTTTGAGGCTTCTTACAAGTTACACTTGGGTGGTTTCTCTTAGGTTTAACTTTTAGCAAAGTAGACAGTTAAGTCTTACAACATATTACGTCAACTAAGTCTGGCATTAGATAAAATAGTATATTTCATCACTAGGACCTAAAGTGACACTTTTTGATACGAGGTCAATCTAACGTCCGAGGCGTAGCCGAAAAGACATTTTCGGGCCGAGTGATGAACGCTACTTTTTGTCATTATGGAAATAATAATGAGAAATAAACGTCAATAATTGTTTTAATATTATAAAGAATTAATTAAGTAAATATTGTTTTGAACTCAGCCGTCTGAATTGTATTGTTTTGAAGAAACAACTGTTACACTGATTTACTATAAGTCAGTCTTAAAATTCAAAACAAACTCGTTGAACCAGCTGATGCCCATGCCACAGAAGGATCATTAAAATGATCTTTTTCTCCCTAGGGAGTAAAAGGTCATCAAAACAATACTTTTTGTCATTCTGCTCTGAAACCAGCTGCTTTAGACACATGTATTGACAGTGCTAAAGTATCACTTTTACACCCATGTAAATAAAGTATTGTTTTGATGATCTTTTGTGGCATGGACATCAGCTGGTTCAACGAGTTTGTTTTAATTGTCTTGAAACTTAACACTGATGTATAATAAATCAGTGTAACAGCTGTTTCTTCAAAACATTATAATTCAGACTGCTGATCTCAAAACAATGTTTACTTAATTAATTGTTTATAATGTTAAAAAATGTATTGACATTTCTTTCTCATTATTATTTGCATCATGACAAAAAATATCGTTCATCACTCGGCCCAAAAGTGTCTTTTTGACCCTCGGTCATTAAAAAACAGAAGTAGGGATACTAACGTTGATATTTTTATGGTTGACCTTTACACAAAGATTGTTTCATTCACATTGAAAAGAAAAAAACATTCTATAATTCTGTTTCTATGATTTAAAACCTCAAGTAAGTTCTAAATACAAACAATATCTCATTATTCTTGTATTGTTCTTTTGTGTGTTACGTTACTGTTCCAGGTAACACTAAGCTCGTAGCGATCAACATAACAACCCTTATACTGTGATAAAGTAAAGTTGCTACTCAATTCTCTGCAAAGTAGGAAGGTTGACCGGGCAAAGTGTCACCGTAGTCACGTGACTTTCTCACGCTATACAGTCAGTATCACACGCGACCCCTTACACGACATACTTGACATTATGTCATCGTACACCGTCACCGCCACGTGTCATAACAGTGTTTGGCGAGATTACAAATTATCGAGTTTAAGATTGTATAAGGTTACAAACAGTATCATTTTACAGCTTTTGACTTTGAAGAGCAGATCTGCCACTCAGTTCGCCGCTAAGTAGGAAGATTGATTGGCTAAAGTGTCATTTGTCATCTGACGTTCTCACGATACAGCTGATGTCACGCCTGACCTCATTTAACTCGACACACTTGACTAAGTCATTGCACACCATCTAGCTTCATATTATAAGCGCTGGTAATCAATTCGCTGCTAAGTATAGAAAGAATAGATTGATTGGCTAAGTATCGAACTCTATACGCGTCATACTTACGACACAGCTGATCTTACACCTAAAGGATCCTTTAAACTTATGAATGCCTAGGGGTAAAATGTTATGTTATGTAATGTTATGTTATCACCTAAATAACCTTCATCTATTTTCTAAGAGCGAAAAAACAAAAATACCTTTTGTGTTAATTCATGCTAAATTGTCAGGGTTAAGTCCCCTTTACCACCTAAGCTTTAAACGGCAGACATTTCTTAAAAGGATTTAGGTACATTCTAATAGGGTATACTAAAGTACATTTTACGTAATCGACGGAAGCCCCCACCCTGAAATGGTGTTCCGGAAGGAGGTGCTATATTCCAAAATTTCTGTTGAGAGCTCCTACCAAGCAATCCTTCATTTTAAAGGTCATACAAATAGCCATCAATGCCACCTGTAAAACATCGAGATCCCAAAAGCTTTACAGCAATGTGCAGTTCGACGGGTTTCGGATACGTAAAATTATTGTTCAGGTTCGGTACTAAACAATTGTATTTAACTCTTTCGCTTTCACGGGCGATGTCACAACTATAATCTAGCTCTTCCGGCCCACACCACGTCAAGACATGATAGTAATTAGCATGAGATATTAGTTTTCCTTGTTTAACGAGGCGAAGTTAGGACTACAAGGTCATCTCTACCACTCAACCTTTACCTAACGTTACTGTATAGTCACTTTACAAATGTAAGTGGTGACTGCGGGGATCGAACCCGCACCAGCGGAGTGATCAGCACCGGAACCGCGCACGATTCCAACCCACCACGGATTCCCTTAAAAACTAATTTAAATAAGTTTCAAATTCGTGTTGCTCATTGTAGGTCTAATTACTCAAATCATACAATAAATAAACTGGTGGTACTATATATTCATGACTCTCTACTAAAAGGTCCAACTCGTAATACACAACGTAAATAGCCACCACAGTTGACTTCACTGGAACACTCCATCATACCGGGCTGTCACAGTGGTATTGCAGAATCAACAGTTTGAAGGTGAGCTGTGTATAGGTGTGTGTGAGTGTTGAGGAGGAGGGGGTGGTTTCAATCAACACGCTAGGCAAACTCTTCAACCTCTCTGAGGATGACACCTCTTACTCAACTCGTCAACAACTCGAGTTAAAACCGCTCCGGAAAATGTGATATCTATAGCAGAACTTACTTTCGTTACGAATTTCAATGCTGGGTTTGATAATGCTGTGTAAAAATATAAATAGCACGTTCACAGCTGTTGTATTTTCATCTAACGTCATATATTGTTAACATCATGTTTAACGTTGCGTTCACTTTTTGTGATAGGTTAGCTATGTGCTATTTCTTGATATACAAATCCACAGTACGACACATTACCAGTAAACCTAAATGGAAGCGTATGATTCAGCCCAGGTCAAAACGAAAAATAAATAATACGCTTTCCAGATTATAAATGCATGAGTAAAATATACGTCTCTACAACAAAGGTGCTTGGCAAAGTAACAAAACTCAAACATACAAAACTACTATCATTTTCAAGAAAACTTTTTATGGTTAAGGCTTTAATTTTGAGGACGAAGTTTCATTTTACAGGAAAGGTTCACTTTGATAACTTCAGCCTTTGATGTTCCGTGGCTCGGAATTAATTCACTAAAGTTTAACTCACTTTCAGCGTCAATATGGGCCTATGTGACAAAGTCTATTACAGTATTAAGCTTAACACGAAATAAATGACAATTCACATCGTGGATTAAAACAAGAATTGATTTTCGATAATATTCAATCTCCGTTGAGTTAAATAATACACCATTTCAGGGTGGGGGGCTTCCCTTCGGTCACGTAAAATGTACTTTAGTATACCCTATTAGAATGTACCTAACTCCTTTTAATATTGCCTAAAATATCACTGTCAAATGTGGTACACATTTCCATTTATATATTTTTATTTAAGTACGACACGGCAAACCTGTCGGTGGCCTAAGCCCCAACAAATTATTTGATATATCGCTTCCTGTTTTACTGCAGTAACTAAAGTTTTCTTTTCAGGTTTGTACCTTTATCTGCTGGTCGTGGAAACCTTTACCAGGGAGACTGTGAAACTCAGAGTCTACGCTCTCATTGGCTGGGGTGAGGTTAAATACTGTTTACCTAAATTGTAATTTGTACATGACGAGTTGCAAGCCAGCAGTCTAGAGTAAAGAAGACATGTGGCTTTGTTGAATATTTGCAATTATTATCGTGTTGGCGTTTAGAAAAGACAACAAGTCGTTAACTGACGTAAGCAAGAGATGTGATTATAATACTGGCAGAAG
Organism: Matsumurasca onukii; assembly: GCA_018831715.1. Lineage (NCBI taxonomy): Eukaryota > Metazoa > Arthropoda > Insecta > Hemiptera > Cicadellidae > Matsumurasca > Matsumurasca onukii. The sequence goes on from CM032062.1 coordinate 36,495,878, forward strand.
CACTGTACAAAGTGTAAGTACTCAAACGCTAGTAACAAAAGAAAAGGGAGCGCTAGTAAATCAAACCTTAAGTTAGAAGTGCCAGTATGTTGCTTCAGCAATATCTCAGACTGACACATTGTTTTCGACAAACAACAGTAAACCTTTTATACTGTACTTGCAAGTGAAAATTCACCTGTTATTAGTAAGCTCAGATAAATAGATTTCAGATTACTAGGTTGAAGAATTGTGAACTACTTTCTTGTTATAACAGATCATACAAACGGCTTGTCAAACGGAAACTAGTATCAACACACCCATTTAACACTATACAGTATACATTCAACATTTAGGATTCATGTTTAAGCAAGAAATGTGGTGGAAGTGTCCAAAGTTAACTGTGCAAAGTGAGAATCTGAACACGGTTGCACGTGAAAGGTTGGGTTGCCATTGTGCTAAGAAGGTGGAGGTTATCTCGGATAGCCGACACTTGACTCAAGCAGCTCTCGTGATTAAGTACAAAACCCGCCCTCTCACCTCTGAGGTGGTTGAATACTCATTGAGTGTTACAAACTTGTGTAGACCACTTATTACGTAAAGGCACTTTTAAAATGAGGTGAAGGTCATAATCTACACCAGTTGTGAAAACCCACTATGTTTTAGATATTTGACGGGATGGCACCATTATCAGATTACTTCAATAAATAAATATTTTATTGCATAAACAATATCTATTGAATTGCAATTGTAAATATATAATTATTTTATATCTAAAAATTGACCACTCATGCCATTCATTCTAATTATTCCTACTCCAACCCTATGTATTGTCCGTCTGTTTGTTGTAAGAGGTCTCCCAGTTGTGTGCCATGAACTCGTCTGTGCTGTAAAATGCTTCCGAAGGAAGTATTGTTTTGGGACGAGATCTAAATACTGTTGAGAATAAATACCATGGTACCTTTAATCGATTTTGAAATCCGTTGACAAAGAAATCCTTTCTACGAAGGTAAACTTGTTCATGATTTACCGTCCTGTGTATCCCAGTTCGTTAGTCATCCCTGCCTCTCGGTACATAACAGTGTATATCGCTACCTCTTACGGGGTAAAGGTAAAATATATTTTTCTTTTTAACGAGGCGAAGTTAGGACTACAAAGTCGTCTCTACCACTCAACCCCAACCTTTACCTAACGTCACAGTATAATCACATTACAAATTGTAAGTGGTGACTGTGGGATTCGAACCCACGCCAACGAGAGCGATGAGCTTTTGTGTCGCGTGCGATACCGATCCGCCACGCATCCGCTCTAATTTGAATCCGCTCAAAGTACGGGGTCACATTTTGATCTGAAAAAGAGACATCTTTCAAGTATATATGGGCAAGGTGATTAGCAAGACACTTGTCCAATTATATGACGTATTAACTTAAACTACCTAGCCTTACTGAACTAGGTAAGAGATAACAGAATGTATTTAATGACAATATTTAGATTTAATACATCTCAACTAATTTAACAGAACATTGACAACATTAGGCTGCAATATTTAAGTCAATCACCTAATTTCTTGATTTGTATATCCCCTTCTGCCTCGAATGAAGCTAAGACATTAGTTTTTATAAACACAAGAACAATGTACGAGTATTCCCAAAGCTGTATTTAGTTGCACAATACATAAGGAGGACGGGAAAATACCTGTGTCACAAACCTAGCTTAATGCGTGTTTATCCACTGCAACGTTTATATACTTAGGGTTTATTTTCCTTATGAAAAGTTGAAATGTGAAACTGTTCCTTATGTAACAAACTAACACTGTGACATTGCAAGTTATAAAGTAAGAGTTGAAGTACAGACAAGTCTAGCGTGACTGCACGTACGCTTTCATTATACCTCGCTCACATTTCATAGTTAAATGTCACCTCCTTTTATAAGTTTCACAACAACTTTCAAAATAAAATGAACACCTGCTGGTTTTTAACTTCAGTAGAGTATCGAATGTGTCGAATTATACTGTTTCAGTTCTGTATTTCATCTAAAGTTCTTGTTCACCAGTTGAGATTGAGAAATGGTTGAACTTCTACTCGGTAACTTTGTTGGTAAATGTGGTATACGTTTTAGGCACGCCAATGGTGATAGTACCCGCATGGGGAGTGGCAAAAGTTTCGTCACCTCAACCCAAGAAGATTCTCAGGTAGGCAAGAATATTCAAGCTATTATTGCCAGTTTACAAATAGATCTTAATTTGTATAAACGCTAAAAAGCTAATTTATTAGTAAAGAAATTTGAAGACAAAAATGTTTGGACCGAACCGGGACTTGAACCCGGGTGGCCCGCTTGCCGGGTGGTATTTTTGTCTTCAAATTTCTTTAGTAACAGTTTACACATAGAAAATACATTCATGTGGAGATTTAAACTGAACGTTTAAAATGTAAACCTTAAAAATAAATCTTAACTTAAAATTAGTTTTAACTAAACCACAATGTAAGTTTTATGAGGTGTTTTGTGTGGTTTTCAATGCAAACTAAATTATTGTAGCGGAGTGTGGTTCTAAACAAGTTGTCTAGACACGGCAATTTTTCTATAGTGTTGCTTGGCTTTATCTATGCCAAAGAGAGGTTGCCAACTGGACATGACTGTTTAAAGCTATATTTTTCTATGCTTACTTCTACACTCATGAATGTGGAATGACTCTATTATCGTGTCGTGTGTTTCAGAGTCCAGGGGGCATTGCCGGAGGTCATTGCAGCTGGATGACTCCTCACAACTATGACTGGATCTACCAAGCCCCTGCCTTCTCCGTGCTCGCCATCAACCTGCTCTTCCTAGTCCGCATCATGTGGGTGAGTGTATACACAGCTTACATGTCAAGCCAACCAGCTAGTGGACATGTGTATGCGGTGACCTTAGTTAGGAATGAATGGTTTGCTCAGTTGGGACTTCAATTTGTGAACTTTGGAGCCTCATACTTCAATCTTCACCAAAGACCGAGGATTAGTGCAATAGTTTTCACATGCGTGGAGTCACTGAAGCTGAAGGCTGAAGTAAAAGATTAGGAAATTTAAATATTGTGGACAGATATTAAAATGAAGGCGTAAGGAAAAGTTGCGTAAGGAGAGGAGAGCTGAGGAAAAAGGAAGGGAGCGAAAAAATACCAAAACTGAAACCTGAAGAATGATTAAAAGGTATGTATAGAGGAATACCAAGGCAGAAGACCGAGAAAAGGGATAGTTCACTGACTTGGGGAGAAAATGAAGCCCGAGGGCTGAGTATAAGATTAGTGACTTCTAACTGTATAAGGAATTTCCGCGGTCGAAGGCCAGATTTTCAGCTCTAAACAATCTTGATATTACAGTTTTTTTTATAACTTCGCCATACTTATCTCTATACTCATTGACCAATGTACTGCTGCTAAGAGTAGTTGTTACTGTAAAGATATCGTAGTGCACTAAAGTGTAGTCAGCCTAAGTGTTCAAGTTCCCGATACGCAACTTAATTCCCCAGATTTAACTTAACTTTACCAATTGCAAGGCCTCCTCAGCTCTTATGACTAAGCCCCTTAACCTTTCTTTTAAGAAAGCTAAAGTTACATTTTGTAGCATGAAGTACTATGTTTAGACACTGTCTGCAGGTTCTGATTACCAAACTACGCTCAGCTAACAACGCCGAGACGCAGCAGTACCGCAAGGCTAGCAAGGCGTTAGTGGTGCTTATCCCGCTGCTTGGCATCACCTACATCCTGGTCATTGTGGGTCCCACTCAAGGGGTGCCCGCCAACATCTACGCCTACGTCAGGGCCGTCCTGCTCTCCACTCAGGTCAGTTACGGGATAAACTGGACATGCTAGATTCTTTATTAATCTGGTAAAAGCTACAAATTAACTGATATTTATTGTACTTCATAATGAGAATGATTTTATGAAACCAGGGATTTGCTGTGGCCCTGTTCTACTGTTTCCTGAACACTGAGGTGCAGAACACGGTGAAACACAGGATGGAGAGATGGAGGGACGAGAGGGAGTTGGGAGCAGGGGGGAGGAGATTCACTTACACCAAGGACTGGTCCCCCAACACCAAGACTGAGAGTATCAGGTGAGCAACTCACACAAACGAATTAGTGGAACGTTATGGATTAGAATAAAAGACAACATTGTTCAATTCGCTCAAACTCGCATGCCTTATTTTGCAGATTATGCCACAGCCTGCACTCGACTGCAAACCACTACAAAAAACGCGAGTCTACGGTGAGCGAGACGACCCTGATGACAGTGGTAGGAGGTGCAGGGTCTGCTAGGGTAAGCAACGGGTCTGTAGGGCCGCCTCCAGCTATGGCTATGAGAACCTCTATCAGTCCTCACCATGATGGACCTGAGAACACGGTATAGAGTTGAACATGAATCTACACTAAGATGCTGTTGACAGTGGAATTACATGGTCTGCCAAAGCAACGGGTTTGTTGAACCACCATTAGAAATTGGCTATAAAACCTACATCAGTCCTCATCACGATCAACTTATAAATATATCATATGACGTACACATAAACTCATTAAGAATAAAGCCGATGGCATACGCTGAGTGGGTAGAGAGTCTCCTAGGGTAAACATTAAACAAAGCTCTAGCCTAACACCAGCGCTGACCGGAAAGTCTTATGAACAATACCTCTCTAGTGTCTAATTTAATTAAGATCGTTAGAGAACAATTGAAAGAGCTACATCATAATTTTGTACGTTAAGACATTGCACTTGCCATGTCCCTTTCCACCTTTGAATTTTGAAGAATATTCTTATTACAAAGAGCTGAACATATTTTATACTTACATTTTACCGGCTCGGAGTTCGCGGTAATAAATACTTTTTTATTTTTAATATTTGACATTGCTGTATCAATTTTTCTGATTTAATTTTGAGTAAGCGGTTTTAATTGAACTCTTCTGCTGTCTCAACTCTTTTAGCATTTTGGAGAAGACAAAAAAACCTTAAATACAAAAAGGCAACAAAAGCAAAATGCTTGTGCTAAGTTGAAACAAAGTGTATCAGAAGTCTGAAGTGACCGAAACGAGTCTTGACCAGATTCAACCGAAGTTTAAAGGGCAAAGAAATGTACATCTAATGGATTTAAAGGTGAAGGCAGCGGTAGCTTTAAATAACCTTTTAATAGTCTGTAAATAGTAGTTACACTCCCCAAATATTGTGACTTTTTATACGTAAAGAAGTTGTAAAAATAAGATCTGTATAAATAAAATACTTATTTTTTAATGTGTAAAAACTATTTTTACGATGACATACCAAACACTAACATTAGTGTAAACTGTTTTCTGTATGTAAACTGTACTTTCCATCTTCATTATTTTGTTTGATCAAAACCCAACATGTTTGTATTCAAATGAACTTATTTTTCATTGGATAACACGCTAAATACTTAAGATATGTAATGAAAATACACCTACATTTTGTACACACTTCTCAAAAAACATGAATGTAGTATTTTTGTATACATGAATGTGCGTTTTGTACACAATGTTAAACGTATTTTATTGTGCTTTTTACAACCCATTTGATGTCTATATTACCTAAATTGTTTTTATTTTGTATGGCACTGCATAACCAACTACATCACACCCTTCATAACTCTCTTTATAAAATTCTAATTTTCCATGCATTTAAGTTTAAATTCCTAACATCATACAAGTATGTACCTAATTTTCATATATTCCAGAAGGCTAGTAATTATTGAAGAAATGCCCAGACGGAAATGTGGTGACATAACCCAGATCGGTTGTAAGTCCTAATTCGTTCCATAAATTTGTTTTGCCTTCAGTATTCTTTAAAGATTTGACTTATAATAGTGTGTATTGTTTTGTATTTTAATTTGAAATTAAATGTATGTTTTCTAATAATTGTGTTTTTTATCAACCATTATAAGTGTATACGGATTGTGATTTGCAGGCGTTCTTATTATTAAAGAGAGCCACTGCCTGATACGTTTAGCAAAAGCCATTAGTCATAGTACAACAAAGGGTTTTTAAAACCCGCATTGCATAAGTTGAGTTTGATATAAAATACCTCATTAAGGTACGACAAAGAACAATACAACAATAGATTGTTTTCATTCTAAATATAAATGGGCCGTCCTCTGAAAAGTGACCCTATATTCATGGCCTTTTTATGCCTTTCCTTCAGACGCCAAAAGTAGTGCTGAGTCTCCAACAACACTAAAATGTAGTCTTAAACGGACTGAAGTAAAGGTTGAATTAATTACAACTCTTCTTTCTTATTTTACAGATAAATTTGATTAGACCCACATATTGAAATAATTGATCAGAGTGATTGTTTTGCTGTTGCCATGGTAACCAAAACATGTTACGCTTGTTAAATAATAAACTAGTTCAAAATACAAGGAGCTAACCGACAATCGACGAATTCACTAGATCCTATCGACAACAGAGGCGCGGCGATTTCGGTTTTCAACTAATTGTCCTTGGAAAGTTGAGATATTCATGACGTCCATGGTACGTCCATTCATCTGCATATTGGACGAGTAACCCTTTCTGTACAGATGAATCAACATCGTTCACGTAGAACAAGAAAAGTAAAGGACGAAGTTTGGAACCTTGAGGGACTCTATAGTTCAGTTCTTTCTTCCCTGTTCGAACGTCTAAGATTTCAACAAATTGTGTTTTATTAATAATATAGAATTCAACTCACCTGAGTGACTTTACTCTTATCCCGAAATAGTTGAGTTTTTGAATCAGGATTCGGCGATCAACACAATGAAAGGCTATTCAACGAACCTTAAATCTATTCAGCCTTTCAAAAGGTAAAGTGGTAAGAGGGGGAATTTCGAACTGTACATTCACCAGTTACAACAGCTTTCACAACTACGTACAAAATAATCTACAGGCACTGTTTAGTTCTAAGTGCTGAATTTTCATAAATATGCGTAGGCGATAAGTTCCGCATTTGAATTGTTTTAATTGGCTCTCACATAAAGGTGATAGCTTATTTCCGGGTCACTTGATCAACGGCACGATCATATTAACTCTGGCGAAACGTAATCAGCTGCCTAGCAACGGGTAAACAAGTGCCTAGCAACCGTCAAGCTGAGGTGTGTTGATCACATGTATCGTTAACCTTAATCAAACCTTCTTCCCTGCAACAAGCTGTCAATAATTTCAAGCTTTTATAAAAGTCAATAATTTTATTTATTTTTCAAATTGGAAAACGAAATAAAGACGTTCGTACACCTATTCCTCTACTATGAGTCTGCTAGCTAAAGCAAACTTTTATAAATGTAACGTAAGGTGTAATGTAAAGATTTGTTATAGCCGTATAGATGTGATCTACTAACATCCAAGAAAATCTGTGTACCATGTGGCTTAAATACTTAAGCTTCAATGCATTTTATTTTTACTCTACTGCAGATCTTTGTATTAAATTGTGCAATTTCCCTCTGTGCAGCTATTTAGTTATGAGAGCATTATCGTACTTACTATCGTTTGCTTAAAGTATTACATAAGATGGACACTAGGCGTTTTATTCCCAATACAACTAGTGTGTATTCTATATCTACTAGCTACAGCTATGTAACTGTAAGCGTGAACATGAGTGGGGCATATTATATTGGTTCTAATAGAAAATATCCTAAACGTTTGATACATGAGTAAGGAATTCTCTAAGCATGTAAACTACGTTTTACGTATAATATCCTGTACAATGTCTGGCACAATTAGGTCTGTCCTCTATTATATAGCTCAACATGGTTCTCTTTGATTTGTTTATATGAAATCCTGGTTACCATTTTGAATCGCTCCTGAAAAACGTAACGGTGTACTATTTTTCGAAAGGACTTAAATAACTGATTATTTGAAGTTGAGGTCAATGTTTTTCTCTTTAACATGATTTAATCGGCACTTTAGTGAGCGCCTTCATTTTTCCAATACAAAGCCCGCAGCACTCTGCTGTACTAACATTGCTTGAGTGGCGCCGTGGAACTCGTATGAATGCGTGATACCTCACATAATTCGATTCTACCTTAACATTTATTATCTGGGGGTTTCCAGCCCATCTGAATTCGGCCATTTATTTTAAGGAGCTTTCTCAACAAAGGTGAACCTTTCAAAATAATTCGTGTTAAATCTCTGTAGGAGGGTAAAACGTAACAGGAAAGTAATAGTACGTTACTTAAACTAAAAGCGACAAATTTCGAAGGTTTACATTTATAGAGTCGTTAAATAACAATGAATACTGAAAACATGATAAAAACATTTTGATGAGAAAAATATTCCAATTGTTTTTGGGTTTAGAAGGTGTAAGACCTTAGAAAACCGACCAGAGTTGTACTGGTTAATAACCATACGTGCTTAACTATTAACTGTTCCAATATTTAACCTAAATTAAAAATTCTAATTTAAGTTTTGCTATTTTGTGTAGCCACTCAGAGATATAATCTGGGTTTACCTGTTTGTGATTTCACTTATTCATAAGTCATAACAAACAGCTCCATCCCACATTCCCTACCACCACCTGTATGACTCCTTATACCTACAAATAACAGTAGCCTAACTAGATCCTACAGTAGCCTAACTAGAAATAGTCATGGACATGTGTATGGATCAATACAAATTATCATTTCAAAATACGTCAGCTGTAACGCTTATCTTACACGACCAATATTCCTACTTCCATAATTTTCTACAAGAATATTGCAACTCAACTGTCTTGACTCATTGACAGATGCGTATTGTATCTATAGAAATAGTGATAGTATACACTGATATTGTGAAGTAGCCATTGTAGCTCCTATCTAGGATCAGTTTTACAATGTCCATCAGTGTGAGACGGCTAATATCACTAAGCATAGCATAGTACGAGGGTTGTTTGATAAGTCCGTGACTTTGAGAATAAAAGGCAATTTTTCCAAAAATTATTTATTTCTCTTCATAATCTTCTTTAAGGTCAATACATTTAGTCCAACCCTTTTCCAAATTCATAATCTCTTCATGTAATATCTTCTCAAGGCTATGAAAAAGGCGTTTGTTTCAGTGATAACCTATTCGTTTGACTCAAATATCTGATCTTTCAGCCATTTTCTGAGATTAAGAAACGTAAAGTAGTCAGTTGGGGATAATATACTGTTGGGGTAACAATTCGTAGCTCAATTTATGGATTTTTGCCTTAGCAACTTCAAACGTGTACAAACTCGAGTAATGTCGTGTTATGGCATTTGCGGCACCCATCGCACAGACAGCGTTTTCATGTCCAAATAATCTTGTAAAATGTTATGTACTCAATCAGTAGAGATGTCTACAGCCTCAGCTATCTCAAGCACTTTGATTCTCTGACAATCCAATATCATTCCGTGGACGACTTTTAGCGTGGCCAAACTCTTTTGGGTGTCCTGAACGTTTGGCGTCACTTGTGCTGGTGCAACCACAACAACACCCAGCAAACATTTTTTTCCACCATTAATATTGATGGTGCAGAGTGTCCGTAGTATTTACCAAGCCTTTTTGTGGTGACAGTAATTTTTTTTACGAAGACAATAATTTTTAATCAACACACAAAATGAACTTTTTTCCATTTTATTTTGCTTAAATTAGAAAGACTGCAAGTTTTAACGACTGTCTAACGCAAACTAACCGACACAGCTTGCTCAAAGTTTCACAGTGATGAACTAATAAAAAACATATGATACGGGTATTGTTACATATTAAGTTACTTATGTAGAAATAAACTCTTGGACTTTTCACACAACCCTCGTATTAAACAAATGATAGTGAAGATGAAAGTGGCTGATTGTTCATCAGCTGACTGCAGGAAAGGAACGGATCTCAGTTACTCAGTTTACGGCGACATTTACGAGCCGGGGGATTTACTGAGAAGGTTTACCCTGTCAACGACAACGATAAAACCCCCAACAAGGTAAACCTCTTACTTAACCATTAAACTATCAATACCTAAATTTAACGGTAAAACTTAATTATCTTATTGAGCCTAGAATTCCAAAGAATGTATGTCTTGTGTAGAATATACTACAAGATTATAAATTATTTGACAAGTTGAATACACTTAAGCAATCTATATGTGTTTTGACCATAAACTTCATATCTCATCGAAGAAATGTATCGTCTTATGTTGTATTTATGCTTACAAAATTCATCAAACTTTTTATAAATGTATAAAATAATTATTTTAATGCTAATACAGTTTCAAAAATTTTGAGTGTATTGGAGAAACTAGCGTGCTAGTTGTTTTTCTATTTTAAACTAAAACAATTGTTTTGTTGTTTTCATTATTTTTCTATGGTCATGAAATCGCGAAACAGTATTGCGTCAATTTTTAGAAGGTAAACAAGCCCAACTTAAGTTAAACAAAAATTAACAAACTAAATAAACGAAAATAAACAAAAGAACCTTCTTGGGAACCCACTGACAATATTTAAGTTATTTAAAGTACAATCAAGGTGTGTATGTACAATAAGGATTCTTTATTTATTATGAACAACTTAAATTTTAAATTGAAAATTCTGTTGTAATAAACGAAAGCTTGCCTAGTGTGATTAACTTCCTAGGCCCTAGATCTAAACAAAATAATGAAATTCTATACAATAGTAAAACCTTGTCTGTAAGTATTCAATGTTGTTTTAATCTTAAAAACTGATAAGGAAATGTGGTAAAACTGTGCATTAGTCGTCTGAAAGTGGATTTAGCTGTCACCGAGGCAAGTTACCACAGTGTGGGTCTCACCAATCTTGTTAGCCCGCCCAACTTGCGATCAACTCCATTTGTGAACCTCTCGCTAATAAGTACTCTCGCTAATAAGTCATGGCAAAATGTAATTTTATCTTCTAAACTTAATTATTCTTAGATTTACTCATTACTTGATTAAATTACAATATTTGTTAATATAGGCTGTGAATTGGTAATCATACGTCGAAACCGACAAGATATTGCCTTTTTCAGTATAACCACTTCTACACATCTCTAAGTCTTGCTTTTGGAAAAGTTTGTCGATTTATCAGTTCGGGTTTATCGACTCGCATGTAGACAAACATGAACCGAGTGTCATATTATTATTCCCTCCACACGTATAGTAAGGTAGTCTAAACATGTAGAGTACGTTTTGATATGTTTGATTTTTTCGTAATGAGGCAAAACCCCAATGATTACCTGACATATCAGACCATCACCTGCGTGGTTCGGAAGTCACGTTAAGCCGTTGGTCCTTGTATTTCCATTGGTCATTGGGTTATTAATTAATGACCCATTCTAGTCAGCCTTAGTTTGTAACAAGACTACACCTCATAACTCATTACTACCACTCATCACACTCATCCCCCGCCACATATTTGCCTTAAAATACCCTCATGAGAGTGGTCGGCATCTCAAATAGTGATATAGTGATATACCTTGATTTGTATTCCAATGTTCTTAACGGAACAACAAACATAACTTAACATGTCTCCATTTAAACCTAGAATAATATTTGGCAGCGTTTTCGTTTTCAAGATACCAAAAAATGAACCAAATATTAAGTGTTAGATGCTTAAGCTGTGGTTTCCTAGAAAGCGGTGACCGCTACATTACAGCCGTAATATGACGGTTAGTTTTTTTTTCAGTGCTATCAGATGAGAGTGGTTTTCTAGAAAACGGTGGACGTAAAGTAGCGGTAAAAACTAGTTAAGGGGTTTGACGCCTTTGGTTTTGTAAACAAAAGTCTAGCTTGTCCATTACTATATACGTAAATAAACTTTTACAACTAAAATAAACACATGTCAAACGTATTTTTTTGTCTACATCTGTTTAAATATTGTGTTACGTCCACCGTCACTACGGTCGTAATATAGCGGCCAACTTGTTCCATAGCTCAAGAGCTTTAAAATTATGTGCCACATACAATTTTGCCGATTGAAAAAAATCATCTGGATTTACTTTACGGTAAAAACTTATTTTAAAATCTAAAATATTTGGAATATATATCCAAAATATATCAACGAACGAAACATATATTTCTTTATTGTTCGGCGATGACCTAATTACGATACATTCTTGTTTGACAAACAGAAGTAGAAAGCATTCCACAAAAAATTGATATTTTAAAACGACACTTACGGCTGGCTCTTGCAAGGGGTTCTCAAGGAGCCTAATGAATGAATGATCTACGGCGAGAGTGGAGTAGAACAGACACTTACTTGCCTCAAAGGTAACGTGATTCCGCAGCACTATAGAGCAATGGGGCACTGCTTTGTCCCGTTACCTGTAATGTAATGGCTCTAATGGACGTAATGGATGTATGAGGCTCTTGAGACTACTTGCTGCTTAACTTCTTAATGCTAACAGACAGTTATGTACGAGAGAGCCTACTCTCTATACCTTAGCCTCTCGTCCCATATGTCTTGAATAAACAAAGTACTTGTCGATTGAAATTGAGGGGGTTTTCGAACAGGGCCAGCAATCAGAAAAGACGCGAATAAAACGGCTAACTGGGCCAAAGGTCGGTATCGAATAAGCAAGGGTCGGTAGTACGGGCGATAAGCAAAGTCAATGTAATCCGACCAACCAATGTAGTTCATGGACGTAAAAAGCTGCATGTTTTCGAGCGGCTGTAGAAACTACGAAACTTGCGTCAACTTTGAGCGAGAGCCTTTTAATCGGTTTACTAGAGCTTGTAGTTTTCATAGCGGCGTCATTGTCAAAGTTCCAATTTTAAATTTGAAAGTCTTAAAAAAAGATTTATATTCTATAAACACGCTTAGAAGCCAGATAGAAGCCTGTTATAGATTTTAAAGTGTATTCAAACCAGCATGGTATTCTAATTACATATTATTTACAAAAACTAAACTATTTTGTAAATTATGTTCCTAAACGCGTGTTTAATTTAAGACTTTCAAACTTAAAACTAAACGTTAGCTATTAACGCCGATTTGGAAACTGTGAATCTCTTTCTGCATCGATACTGTTTTTCCTCCCGTACTACAAAATTTTAATTTTTTGTCTAACTAAAGCTGTGATTATTCTAGAATTTTAACCAAATAGTTTAGTAACAATAATATTTGGACTAAGGACATCATAATTGGTGTAAGCCCTAGCTCGTCAAAATTAACGTGATGTACCTATTCTTAATTATTTAACCATTTCATACAGATATAGTTTATCTGAATTTAACACAGGAATAAGAATTACATACTGAATTATAAGTTTTCCTTAACGTAACTTCAATAAGGCGAGAAAGGACTCAATGCTTCTTGAATGTTGAGTTGAATAAGAAGGAACATTTGCCGGATGCAATTGTCTGGATCTCATCATGTTGATATTGCAGTGCTGCTTGATGTGAGATATTATCTTGGGACAGAAACCATCATATTTTCATCTCACCAATCTACCCGTTTTGCGGAGAGAATGTCTTTGTTTTTAATTCACTATCCTTTGTTATTTTCAACTAAAAATAATAATAATGCTATACATTCCTTTGTTTCAGTTATGGTTTTAGATTTTTACGGTTTTGAGTACGTAGCTTAAACTACATAATGACGAGTAAAACTCCAACTTTTAAATTTGCTTTTTTGCAAGTTTAACAATACGCAGGCGAGTTCTACTAAGTCACGTACCAAGACGAGCGAGCGCTTGGAAATTCACAACGAATGGTAACATCAATACTAAGACTGCGGTATGAAGTAAAAGAAAAAGAAAACTTGGGATATAATGGAAGTGAAAATTGAATTGTTCTTATTCTTCTCACGTTACCACCTCACTCCTCCTCCTCCCCCCACCGCGGCAACAGAGGTATCCCTTGAGACGGACATAAGTAATAACCGAGATGTCGGACTGAATCTTGTGTCTGTAGAACTCACAAAGGTAGGGATGTGATTTTGTGTTGGCATAGTTGAAAAAAGCTAAGCAAAATATGGGATAAAAAGACAGTTTGTATAGCTTTAGTAAAAAAACAAGACTTCATAGTTATTTCAAACGGTGCATCCCATTATATATTATAAGAATCACCATTAATAATATACCACAGTTGAAGATAGTAGGACTAGAATACGCGACTGGAAATTGTTTTGAATTGAGACGAGTGGTTAATTGAGAACCCGACACCGTTTTGATTCCTGTGATCGTTACCGGGATACTACTTACTTGCCTCACGCAGCAGCTGAGTGGGCTATACGCCTACAGCGGGTTTTGAACCCTTAGTTTCAAGCTCTGGAGTCCAGTGGCATAGCCATTACGGATCCGCATCAGCTGCATGGCGACGCTTCAAGGTTTACGGCCGTCTGATTTTAACCTTTCAAGAAAGTTTTTACATTCATAAAAGTAATATATTTGGAAAGTAGAGGAATTTTCCAACAAGCATATGGAGGGTTTTGTCTAAATAATGCGTTTTAAGTGTACAAAATGAGTTGAAAAGCATTAAAACTTTCAAGGACAATTCCAACGTTTATTTGTGAAACGATTGAACAAAAACCCCACAACATACTCGAACAGGTATACGACACCTGTATACGCTTTATACAGGTGTCGGAAAACTTTTCTAGTTTCCAAACATATATTATTTTTATTAATGTAATAATTATTTTGAAAGGTGAACACGAGCCACTGTAAACTTCTGCAGGGGCTTCGTTTGATCTGGATTCTGGACGGTTAGGCCGCATCAGTTGAAAGAAGGGTCATTTGTTTAGCCAGTTGTTGAATTCGTGTGTACTCGGGGGGGGGATAAACTCGTACGCTTTACTTTCACGATATTTAATAACATTTGCAGTAAAAGAACACATAAGTCCGAGGCTGAAGGACGCGAACAGCCTCGTAACGCCCTTGGTCACACAGGAGGTCAAACCGAGCGCAATAAAAGCAATAAAATGCAAAGGAAATTCGATCCACTCATGCAAACGGCACTTAAGCGCTTAACTGCGTGTCGGCCTGGGTTTTATTTAAGTTCACACTTGTTTGCTAATTAGTCAATCTAATTAGGAGTAGATTAATAAACTATTAAAGTGTTGAGGCAATGCGATACAATAGCCTATACAAACTAGAATACCATGATGATTATATTTGTTTGATAAATTATTCATAGAGGTCATCAAACGCCAATAAAGTTACCTTTGAATCAGTTTAATAGTTATAATGGAGCCAATGCATACTATTAAAGCCTTACTCATCTTGATAAGCTCATTGATAGCTTTCAGGATCAGGATATCAAATAGCCTGCTGTAGGCTACGTTTATTTATACAGTTCATTATTCAGAGAATTTATTGGAAACTTAATTGAAAATTAATGCAAACGGATTTGCAAATAGTCGTAACTAATGTCGTATAGCATTTTTGTACCGATAACAATTAAATTCTGCAATTACATAACGGTCAGAGATGCATGCTTCAATATGGGGTGGGCCCTATTTGAAACTTATAAACAATACATAACTACAGTATATGAATGTATTGAAATGTTAACAGTTAAATTTACATTAAATAACTAGTTTTAGGTTTTAAGTGTATGGGCAATTAGGCCTAGGTGAGTTTTGCCTGATAAGTATTTTACCTAACACAGGCGAATTAAAGTAAGACATTATACTTTTACTTTTTAGTCAGTGAAGAACATTTCAGTTTCAGACTTATCATTATGGATTTGCCAGGTTTTTGACATTGTCTCGAGTGAAAAATCTGCTAAAATACGATACATATGTCACATACAATCTAAAACTATAGGTAGCTGAAATGTTTACCTAAAGCCCCTGTATCCCGTCGTAGGGAAACCAGACCAGTGAACAAGAGAAGGAAAGGAAGTCTTGTATCAGAAATACTAAGCTAAGCTTCCGATGTACACACTTCTCAAATTACTATACTTCTAATCAATAACAACTTTAATTTAACATAGCTTAATTTTAGAAGACTGCAAGCTCCACCCCCAGCCTCGCTTCAGCCTTCGGCCTCATCTATCCGTGCTCTGTTACCCTCACAGCCTCGCGAACCAAAATAATGTTTACCTTTTATTGTCAAGTAATAAACTTTGTTTAGTATTAAGAGTGTTTATTATTATTATTTGTTAGTTGTAAGAAAAGTAACTCTGTTTAGATATCACATCTCTGCTAGTCTAACCAATGACATGGCAGCGGACGGGTTACGTCACAATACATCTTATGACGTACGTTAGCGGTCATCCCCTTATTCTCTTATCATCACTGCTCTAACACGCATCAGATTGTGCTGCCAGTCCTGTTACTTTCTAATTGTTCTTATTCTCAAAACGGCCATCAGCGTCATACAATCACATTCATACAACTTCTTTTCAAAATGCAGTGCCAATGCAATAACTTAGGATTAAATTACCATTATAACAGTCTCTGGATTTTTATCTACGCTGCAAGACTTCGTCTCATCGTCGAGGGCCCGGCATGGTCAAGGTACTCACTCACTCTATGTACTCATATTTCAAAATTAAAAACTGTGTTTACCAAGCTTTGACAGTACAGTGTTTTTAATGAGTTAAGAAATATGTTTATCGAAATAAAACACACATGTTTTAAATCGGCTCTCATGCATCGTTTTGTAGAAAATTGACGCCTATTCATTTAAGTTTGTTAAACCATGAGGAGCCCTATTAATAATTGCGACGTTTACAGGCAGAAACCCCATTACAATATAACTTTTCCGCTTACACTCATTAGCAAATATAAGCTTTTGAGTGAAAACTAGCGCTGTTGAATCATCAGTGAATATGTTGGTGGCTGAGGCAGGTGTTTGATTCCCATGATGCTTTGTGACTCAGACTAATCATCTGCTATTCATCTGCACATTGATCTCCCTTCGCTGATGACCGTCACCGACTATTAATTGAGCTCAGCTGATACCCGTCTGCCCTGACATAATCTCGCTATGAGCTACATACCAGGGTTTCAAAATACCCTTTTGGACGGATGAAAATATACAAACGCGCTTTGGCACAAGCTATGAGGGTGCTTTAAATTACAAGTACTTTTGTAATTTTGACGTGGTTGGAGTTTTCTCCACTCAAAACTATGGTTTTAAGCGTTAAGCCCGAGATTTCCAATGAAATGCCCCATATCGTCATACTTCTCACATAAAGGTCAACACAATATAACGCACACTAAAAAAGCTGTTCCGATGCTTTGTTTATTCAAAAACGGCGAATCTAATTTTGAAGGTTTCGTAGGTTTTGTGATTGGGTGGCTTTTGAAATGATTGATCCCACTGTAGGAATTCTGATGAGACATTTCTTACTTAACCCCCTTAAATCTTTTCGGGTGTATACCAAAGCTTTGTTGAAAGTGTTCGACATTCATGTGTTTGTGGCATTGTAAAATTCACGCGAAATTCATCCTTGTACAATAAGAATTCTACAAAAGAACCACCATCTCTATTGAACCACTAGTCACATTCACCGGATGCCTCTTTATTGTTAGTATGGTATAATTTAATCTCTCTAAATGTAATCTCTGGCATGGTAATCACAAAAAGAATCAAAACGAGCCAGTTGATATTATTTTGAGCTTGAGGAAGTACGGTTAGACTATGTGGTGCGAGTAGATTATATATTTAGAGCTCGAATTCGCTTCTCTTTTTTTAGTGGACTAAAAGTTATGTATCTCTCAAAAAGGATTAGTATTCGAAAACTGTGTTTCTAAACCATAGATAACACTCTTATTAAATAATCATATTAATACTCCAGAATCTACTGCACAAATTGAACAAAAGAGCTTATTATGTTTTAACAGTGTGTGAACGAGAATGAAATGACCTGCCCGAAAACAATTAGCCGCCTGTTATATTGGCGACCAAACAACGCAATGGGTTCGTATATTTTTATAACCAGCAAGTTGATAATTTGTCCAATAATTTGAAGAGGTAAGCAGCTGTCTTTCCGATGAAGCTGTCATTTCCATCTAATTGTTCTGTCAAATTCACAACCTCAACACTTCCGACCTTAATTTAACTTTTCAAATCAAACCTAAGCTTTTCAGATATTTAATGCCCTCACTTCGTCTTTTGCTTGCAATTAAGCTATTTTTATATTGACGCCTGAAAAGTACTACGTTAAACGATTTTAGTTAGTAAGTATATTTTCTAAACCCATCAATGCGACCCTGTATTTTGGTGTTTCGAATTAACCTACATGTTGTAGATATTCAGATGTTTTCTCGATAAAAATTAAGGTGCCTTATAGTAATACCAAATTAAAATTAAAGGTTTTACTGCTTCTGTTTTACAATTTCTGGGTAGCCTGTTGAAATAAGAGTACTAGCCTTGTATAAAAACTTCAGTAAGTTATATTTCAATCGATTAACCTAAGTAAGATTACAAACAGTATTTTATCTACTGACTAATCCATTTAACATAACGTATAAACCAATAATAAAAGAGCCACAACAAGATCGGAGGAAAATCATCCTTACTGGAAGAAGGTATTGTTTGAGAAGACCAAAGCTTTGTAAGCTCCTCGTTGTAATGATGATAAGCTTTAATCTATACTTCCAGCTTGTTCTTTCATTAACTTTTTCCACCAATACTTCCTTCATACTTCCTTCTTTCAACGAAAATCATTTATGATGGAGGTTTTATCAAGAGTGACTAAAAAGCTAAAAGAATAGTTCTCAATTAACTTGTTTGTAATTTATACGTATTATAATTTTTTTGATAATTAACCCCTTATTCAACTAAAAGCTGGCTGAATTACGTTTAAATGCATTGCGATTGCCAAAGAGAAGTTGAATATGTTTGAGGTGGAGATGCAACTACGGCAAATGAATTTAGCACTTCCCTCTACATGTTCCTTCAATTACTTCAACAATGAATGCAATTACGAAGTTCCATGGCAACGGCAAAACAACTCCCTGGCAACCGACATGATGTCCATGTCCTCCTCAATTCACTTAGTCTTATGACCCACTTTCCAGTAATGAAACCTTGCAATATACATACATTTTGCAGTACGATAAATTTTGTAGAGAGTTGGAAATATTAAGATTTATTTTAACAGGCTACAGCTGCGAGTTCAAAGTAGGAGGAGGACATGTTTCGTTGTGTGTGTGTGAAACAAAAACAAGTACGACCGATCAGGAGTAAGATCCCTTCGGGTACACTAAAAATTGATTGTACATTTCCGATCATCACCGCTTTGGTTGCTAACAATCACAAACTTGTAGTTGTAGTTTTAGTAAATTGTACCGATGAAGTAGGTGTATGTAAATATAACTAATTCTTGTGTTTATATAAACCAGAAGGCTAGTTATACACTAGAGGATATTTGTGAGCCGAAGCGGGACTTGAACCCGGTCACTTGCAAAACAATGTCGGGTGGTGTAACAGTTTAGAGCCTATAATAGTACCACATTCATCAGCAAGTGAGAGATTCGAGTTCAGTACACAAATATAGCTTACTTTAAAATTTCTTTTCTTACTATTTATTGGCTGGTCATTACCTAGTTAATTTATACTGTACAGTAGTTGTTGGTTCATCTTTGTGAAATTTTACAAACTTAATAGCACATATAACTGGCAAACCATTGATACAAACTATACGTGTACTTTTTGTGTCTGTTTTCACCGTCTTCCAAGTAAAGTCAGGAATAATAATATAGACACATCTTGTCCAACATTCTACTTTATTTTTACTTTTAAATTTTATGAAAACAGGTGTTTTGGTGAAGTAAGTAGCGGCATGTTGGGCACCGCAGTCTGATGAGATTTCGCACATTTCGGACAAATCAGTTGTGTGCTGCGCAGGAGGACTGTAGGTAGACACGGCTACTACACCTTCCTCGCCCTCTCCACCGTAGCCGGCAGCTTGAAGGTGTTGACCCGCAACAGCTGATCTGCCAGCTGAAGGCCAGGGTGATCTGCTCCTGCTCATCCTCCGCCTCAAGCAACCCGTCGCTCTCCATATCTCCTCCCGATAGTCTAACACCGCTTTTAGATCCTTAATTTTCTCAACAAGTGGCTGGGTCAAATTCTAAAACGAGTCCAAGTTATCCAAAAATTCTAATCTACAGAAAACATTTCGATCAATAAAAAACAAATCTCGAATATAAAGTTTCACATTATACACACACACATATCCCCAGAGAATGTAACCACAACGCATCCCCTCTCGGTGAAAACCTCCTCAACTCACATATATTGACGCTGAGTTGACCTAGGAAAATGGGTAATAAATGCGACGGCACACCCAATGGCTTACATCAAATAAGCGGATCTTCGAAAAAAAAGCAACAGAAATCGTGTAAAGAAGCTCAGCATCAGAGACAACATCAAAACAAACACATACACGTCATACTCAAAGCGATAAACCACACGTACCTTACGTCATACTTGTTTACAAACACCTCTATCAAGCACCCCAAATGCTGCTCTCTGATTATGATTCATAACCACTGATTGCAAATATATGTATGTATAGTTTTAAAATAAAAATACTGAAACAGCAATCAAAAAGTGTAAAACCACAACATGTTTCGGCTAACTTAAAGCCATACAAGAAGAGAACAACACAAAAATCATAATGGCTTTAAGTTAGCCAAAACATGTTGTAGAACTTATACACATGTTTGATTGCTCTTTCAGTTTGTTTTTATTTTTTCTCTCTGATTGGCTGGGCTTCAAGCGCTACCCCTTACTACTCTTGTCTGGCCTGTATAATCTATTGATTATTAGAGTGGTAGTTGATTCACGCGCGATAGTTTATGGACTCAAATTTAGTCAAATATGTACATAACCTTAATTTAGTAGTAGAGGACCGAAGAAAGAAGAAGCACTGTATTTCCGCTTTGACTCTATTCTCAATATAATTAAGGCATGAAGATACACTAGCGTAAGTTACAACTCTATTATTATAGTTTTATAACCAGCAACTTCTATGCTTTGAAAGAAAATTGAGTTATCTACTTACCTTCGGCTTGGTGTGCAAATGCTTACTTTAGCCGAACAAACCATCTAAAGGCAGGATGAGAGTAAAGTTGTCTTATCAAGTGACAGTGATAGACAATAAACATCTGGTCTACTTACTTTGCTGATCGCACTGTCATTGTCTCCTTTCCATACAACACACTTTTTAACCGACCTGATACTGGTATATAGTTGCAATAAAATCCACCCTCCAAACCAGTGTTAAGGGAGGATTTTATATCCTAAAAATCCATACCAAACGTTATCCATATTTTATAGTACTGTACGTTCAGGTGTAAATTTAAACGAGTAAACATAAAACCAAGCGTTTTTTATGATCGTATTAGAAACAAATGTTTAGTAAGACTTGTAAGGCAAATTATTTGTTCAACCTGATAGTTTTATGGGTTGATTTTGGCTTATTTTAAAACCAATCCCATCACACACAGTTAAAAATTCTTATCGAAATTATGTTTATAAAGCCTCAGGGCTAAATAACTATTATTTCTACCTTTAATTTTAAATTTGGTTTTAATTAAAATTTGTTGCTTTATAAGAAAATTGTTTTGATGAAACTTAAATATGTATGTATTGTGATAAAATCCATCAATATAACAAAAACTATGATACTCCATTGAGCCATTTCAAAATTAATGGCGGGCAAAAACGTTGTTTTTCCCTATAACAGCAGAATGAATGGTCCTATATCAATGAAATTTTAAATGTGTTATCGTTTCAAGATATCTAATGTGAGAATATACAAATAAATATCTCTGATTGTTATAAAGTTCAGAACTTAAGTTCGAGGGCTGTTCAGAAAATAACTTCCGTTATTGTGTAGCTGAGCTGAGCAAGTATAGACGAGCGAATCAATGTGTGTAATTCATATGTTCTAAGAAAGTCTGGCTCATTGTGAATCCAACAGTATGTTTAACATTTTGTTTCGTCATTTTTATGATATCTAAATGTCGAAACCAAATTATCTATACATGTTATTGACCCTCCAGCCCAATAATAGGCCTATGCACTTTAAAATATAATTTTTGGCGTCCAGTATTTGTGGAAGGGTTTCTAAAGTCCTTGGTTAACCAAACCTATTAGAATTTTGTCTTTAATTTTAAAGAGTTGCACGTAATCCAATGATTTGCGCACTAAAACAGGTTAAAGCGTTAATTGAGTCCATTTTTTTTACGGACACTGGCGGTGAAATGTCATGCAACAGCTTAGAAAACCTTGTGCCTTAGCATGATAAGGGCTCTGAATTTTACAGTGAATATGCCAAAGTAAAGGTGAAAGAATGCTTTTTAATATGACTATAATAAAACGTTTATAGAATAGATAAGCATTTTACTGGTATTTTTTAACGGAACGTAATTTAAGAATAGCCCTCGTAAATTAAATCAAATGGTTTATTGCATCAGACAATATTTACAATTGTATTGCAATTCTTAAATTATAGTTAATACTAAAAGGAACAATTACACGTTCAAACCTACATTACATTAGCATACACACTCCCATTCATCCCTTTGGTTTGATATCAGTCTTAATACACAGAACAAAGTATAAAAATATAGTAATAATGGTAAATTAACAAAACATAGCACCAACGTGTCTCTTAATTAAACGTTTCTCGAGTGGGACTATTCTTACAGCATTAAAACTTTCAGTAAAAGAACAGTGCCAAAGTCTTCGTAACGCCCGTGGTCACATAGGAGGGCAAGCTGAGGCCGAAGCCTGAAACAAGGCTGTGAGCGTAGCGAATTAGAGTAACAAATTGCAAAGGAAATTCGATTCACTCATCCCAGAGGCGCTTTAGGGGCGTGTCGGCCTGGTTTCATAGACAAGTCATGTCACTTTATACGGAATGTAAGGACTGAGATTGTGATTCAACAAGATAAATATTAATGTGTCATAATATCAAGTACAGAGTTAATTATACACTTGCGCTCAATACAGTGAAGTGCGGTTAGAGAACGCGACCGAGTGTGTTCACTGTTTACATGTAGCGGTGAACACTTCAAGTGGCTGGCACTCTACATTTAGCAAACTTGGGGGAGCTGTTTAGCGTGACTATTGGTTGTATAGCCTTAAACAAGCTTAGTATTGTGAACTCACTTTAATTGTTTGACTTTTTGAGGTGAATAAAAGGAAGTTTAGAATACAAATTGCTTTAAATGGCACAAGACGAGTCAGTTCCACAACGCTATAAGTTATTTTCATATACAGGGTCAGGCAAAAGTGTGAAAACGCCTTTATAACTTTTAACCAGTTTTTTCAGCGCAACCAAACTCGGTACATTTTATTAGAGGAACCAAAAGTACCTTTTAATGCATACTGACACTTTGCCCCAGTTTTCAAAATGAGGAGTTGGGGGAAATCACCCATTTAAAAACTGAAGCAAAGTGTCAGTACGCATTAAAAGATACTTTTGATAACTACTTAATAATATGTACCAAGTTTGGTTACGCTGAAAAAACTGGCTAAAAGTTATAAAGGCGTTTCCACACTTTCACGTAATAAAAATCTGTGTAACTTAAAATGGACGCCATTTCTTTCTGGGTTGAGATAGAGACGTCTAGTTTTCAACATTCATCAACATTTTCTAAGACCTTCAAAATGAGTGTCACTCGATGGGGCTACCCTATGAAAATTATGAGGCTACCCGTCCAATGCCCCATTTGAAAACTGGGACAAAGTGTCAGTATGCATTTAAAGGTACTTTAGTTTCCTCTCACAAAATTTACCAAATTCGATTGCGCTGAAAAAACTGGTTAAAAATTTATAAAGGCGTTTCCACACTTTTGCCTGACCCTGTATAATGGAATGGCCAATACTGTTATTTTGGCTTTAATAATGACATACCAAGGTTAAAAAATACTTCTGAATAAAGAAAGTTCTTTGTTAATCTCAAATTTAAAATCACAAAGTTTGGAGTACAGTACAACTAAAGTATGTGCTTAAAGTAAAGTTTCATGGATTCCTGAAGAGCCTAACAAAAAATGTTTAAGTAATAAATCAAATTTTATTTTGAAACTGTTTGATTTAATAGACTAAATAGGTAAAACTTTAATCCAAGATTTAAAATACTTGGTTTATATTATTGACTTGTAATTATGCTTGTCATTATTTTTGAATTAAACTCCTGAACAAAATTAACCCATTGCTTAGTTTGTTTCTCATAATTTTAATAATCTGTCTTCCATTTCAAAATTGGAAATTTTTGGTATAAATGCAAATAAATATTTAATTTAACTAAACAGCAATAAAGAAATATGCAACATAGTTATACTGTACTATAAGAAAATAGATGGTAGGTACTTATCTTTGTTTATGAATTTTTTGACATTGTACCAGTGATGCACAAATTTTGTCCAGGAGTGTATCTAAATTTTAAAAGACTACTCCCCAAACAAAACAGTAGTAGTACATGACACAATTCACAGTTAACAAGAATCAATGATAACCAAACTTTAATTCTGTTTGACTTTTTAAGGTGAATAAACTATAAAAATTAACAGTAAAAATGTTTTTAATATATTTATGATACAAAATCAGTCAGTTCAGTAACACTAAGGTATATATTTTAAAAATACAGTACTTGAACGGGTAATAAGACTTATTGTATTTAAAACTTATGTGGTTTGTCATAGTAAATCAAAATAAAATGTTGGGTCAACCACAATGATAAACAGTGTACAGTGGCACATAACACACACTCAATAGGGCAATAGCACTGTTTTTACTTTAATAATGACATACTTTTGAATGTAGTAACATTGTACATTTCCTTTTAAATCTTAAATCGAAGTGGGTAGAGGCTACACAGGCTACACTACAGGCTGTGCTTAAACTAAAAATTGTTAGATTTTTAAGAATCTTACAAAGGTTTTGGGAGTAAAACCCAAAATTGAATTATTTTTGAAAAGTGTTTTACCATATTGGTATTTAATAGACTAAAAAGGTATAACTTAAACCAAGCTTCAAAAGAATTTGATTTGTATAAACTTGTAACTACATGATCTATTTTTAAAACATTAACTTCCAAATTAAACAAAAGCAGTAATACAGGATACAAACCACAAGTATAAATAATACTAATTTTTTCAATAATACATAAGTAGCCCCATCTATTGTCTTTACCATTGAATTGTTCAAAATGAACACCATTTTGCTCTCTTCAATTAACATTGCTTTGGTTTCAGAATCCAATGTCAATGCAATGTTGTTTGTTGTTTCAACAATTTTCTTCTTAATGTTGAAGATTTTGTGTTCACCAAAATCAGTAACTGCGTCACCTCCCTGAGAGCGTTTCCTGAATGGGAGCAATTTTCTGGCCAAGGCCCTCTTCCTGTTAAGAATCTGACCTCCTGATAACAGCCCCATGTACATATGATAAATGTAAGCTATGAGAAGTAGTGGTGTTTTTTTCTCAATTTCTTGGAGATGGATCAAGTATTTGGCTACACTTTCTCTTACATTGTAATTTTTGACCCAGTCTTTTCCAAGATAGAACTCAAGATCTTTTCGAAAGCACGAGTCCTCATCAACTCTTCAAAATTGTACTCTCCAACAGGTGTACCTCTCAAACGCACCATTGCTTCCTCCAAGAAACGGAAAATTTCATAAAACACTAACAGCCCACTTGCCCAAACAGAATCATCACTCATTGCTGAAACAAAGAGAAAACTTGTATTTGCTTTACATACGGAAAACCACCATTATAAACTAATATTTCATTGACTGCTGACAAAAGAGCACATTAACGATTGGGAAATGAAGTAGTTGTGGAATGCTTCAAGTGGTTGTGTTTTCATGTTTGGGAGTGACTGCATTCTTACTTTATGGGTGTAGGACATGGAGCCAGCTGCTTAGTCAGGATTATTACGGTGTAATGAGTTGGACCGTCAACTACACCAGTTTCCCTCGTTCAGTTGAGCATGCAGGGGGCGCGAGCCAAACAAACAATGGGTCCGGGCTGACCAGGCACAGACGCAGGATCCATTGTCATTTTCGTTTCCCAATTCATGACTCCGGGTTTGATTCCCAATACTGGAGACCTCCAGAAGGAATCAACTTTACCAGCTGCATTCAACTGCAGGAAATTGGTTGTAGTTTACCTATCCTAGGTTGTTGTGCATAGTTCTACCCTCATTTGTCTTTAAAATTGTGCCACTGCACTTTGTAAAGGATGTGTGGTCGACAAAATAATAGGTTTCATCAGTTAAAAAGTAAAATTTATTATTTAACTCTAGTCTCTTGACAATACAAAACACATGCACACTCGTCACTATCCAATCAAAACAACCACCCACCGGCTAGCTCTATCCCCTTAATTTGTAGGAGAGTGGACTCGTCCACCCGTGTGGGGTTTAGCTAGCAACCCTCAACCGAGCAATTTCGATTCCGAAATCAATTTCCGATTATTCGATGCCCTATTCCAAAACCAATTCTCTATCCTCTATTCTTAACTCTAAAACCGATTCGTGATTCCAAAACCGATTCCTGTCCCCCGATTCCCGATTCTTTTTATGAAATCGATCGGAATTGAATCCCGATTCTCGAATCTGCGTTATTGAATTTGACTTTACTCACTGATTCCCGATACCAATTCCTTACTCCAGGAATTGGTGAAATTGAGAATCGGGAATCAACCCAACACGCAGTATACTATCAGGCACCCACCAGGATTTAATCATAGCTTAACGGGGTTTGGTGTACCTATCCCAGGTTAGTACAACCCCTTCCCCTTCACCATCGCCCAGGGTTAGATCTAGACAACCCCACGACTATGGACATTTGAAAGAGGTCTAAAGTTGTTATTTATTAACCCTGCATTGGGCCCTTCACAGAGGCTTCCTTCGGATCGTTTTGTTTTTATTTATAAATGGATTTTTTAAGTATAATAGTGGTCTACTAATCAGAATACCTCTCTGTTTCTCAGCTGTGCCATTTTCAAACCTACTAGCAGGGTGAGTCTCAAACCTAGATATGTACCCAGTGGAAACTTCGTGAATGCCTGATCACGTACTGGATAATTTGTTATAAAGAGCCGTTATCAAGTTGTTATATAAATTTTAATTATTCATATAGGTTTTAAATTATTAGATGAGTTTAGGATAGTAAAATTTAAAAATGCCTTCTAGAACTCGTTTCATATAGAAACAAATTAAAACTCCATTATTACTTTTTATTATAAATTGTCAAATACATTGTACTATTTCAATTTTCTTTATTGACAGAAATTCTATTTTACAATAATTATTAAAGCTGAAATGTACATGTTCATAGTAATTAAACAAGTTTGAAAACCATTTATTAATGTAGGTACATTTATTTGTTAGATAAATATAAAATGATCATACTTAGTATTATATATGTTGGGGTCAAGGGGGTGCGAAATTCTCCAGGACAGCCAAGGCTGCTTAGATTTAGTAACCTGGCGATTTCTTCACACCCAAGGGTGTTTCACACCCATGACCGTCCGGAAAGTGCTGTGGTGGGGGCAGCCTCACATACAGAGACTACCTCCACTTCTGCACTATGCAAGCTTAGCTGCATCCTGCACGTTGGTGGCCCTACCTTCACAGATTTCGGTGGATCTAGGCTGGTAGTTTCGAAAAACTCCTTGGTAGGAAAAGGCGACTCCTATCAATACTAGCGCTAGTTCCATTGGTGAGAGTTCAACATCGGGCAAAATAGTGCTAGCAGCCCTTCCACTGGGTCCCGTCCAAACCCACTGGTTGTCTTATCCTAACCTCGTCCTCTCCTTCCCTTTCCTTAATTCAGTCAGTCCAACCTTCCTTCCTCCTCCCACCGCCTAACCCTAGGGTGTCAAGCGATCCGTGCCAAGGGGTGTACACCAGAGGGGCACAGGGCTAATTGTGTCTCAAACGGGATACCAGGTGACCTCCCGTAGTATCTAACCTTCCTTAGGTAAGCGGGGCTCTGCCCAATGCGACCTTTATTTCCCTAGCTACTCGTGGGAACACCATGGAAACAAATAAAGAAAAAAAAACAAAATCAAATCCATCTTCGCAGATCCAGGTCAAGGAAGATAAACAAAAACAAGCATTTACAAAATCATCAGAGGCCCTTCAGGCCAAGGATGATTCCAACAAAAAACACACTCAAGTGTCTCCGAGGCCTCGGTCAAGGGAGACACTAACATGCAACAAACACTACGCGAGTCTTCGGAGGTCACTTTGGGGGAGACTGTAACAGCACTAAAATTGGAAGGAGGGCTTGAAGAGGTAGCCCTCTCCTGAGGGAGGAGAAAGCGACCTTCTTCAGTCCCGACCCCACCACACAGTGAGATTGACAAAGCAGCTGAACAGCTTTACAAACTCAAAGTGAAACATCCTAAACTTAACCGGTTGAACTAAGAGAGCAGGTGAAAGCCAGGCTGGAGGCAAAGGGTATTAAGTGGGACCCAACCAGGTACCGGAAAGACAAGCGGGCCAACAAAACCGAGCTGTAGCCACTCCAGCCAGCGGGAAAGCGGACAGAAGGACTCAAACACTCCCCATCAGCCGAGACTGATAGGAAGAGGTTGAGGAATCAAGAGGGAGAAGCTGTTGCTCAATACTAACCTTAGGGGTGAGTATCTCATGGAGTTCCTCATGGCAAATAACCTAGATGAATGTTGGTAGCGCCCACGTTTGAAAGCGAAAACTAGAAGCGAAGTAATTGACATAACCTTTTGTTCAAGTAAAATTAGCAAGTTCCTAAGGACATTCGGGTGGAATGTCTTAGAACAAGCCTCACTTTCAGATCATAAGTACATTCAGTTTAAACTTAATGCAAGTAATCACAAAACATCTTACAGAAATCCTAAAACAACTGACTGGGACCAATACTCAGTTGACAGCTATGACTAGATCGATGGCTGCCAGGATTCGGAGTGTTTTGGACTTTAAACACGTAGCCTCATCTCTGAATAAGGCAATGTTAGACTCATTCAATGACAACTGTCCTCGGCAAACCAGGATAGGTAGATCCTCTATTAAATGGTGGACTGCAGATCTAGACCGCAGAAGAGAGATGTCAGAAAAAACTTTAACCGAGCCAAGAGCTATGGTACCTGGGAAGCCTATCATGCTAGCCTTAAAAAGTACAGTAAGGCTATCATCAGGAAGGCAAAATCAGATTCGTGGTTCAAGTTCACCAGCGAGGTGAATGGAGTCAAGGAGACAGCAAGGTTCATGGCCTCGGAACCCTCAATTCTCATCGGTTTGCTAAAGAAACCAAATGGAGAATATACTGAGTCTGCTGGTGATACTCACAACCTTCTCCTCGAGACACTTTCCAGACAGTACTCAGCGACTTGCTGGACAATTATGGTCACCTGGATAGCGGTCAAAGCCGTGGGCTTTCGAAAGGACTGGAACTTGGCCAACAAAATTGTTACGCTCTCAAGGCAAATGGGCTCTAAGTAAATTCAGTATAAAAGCACCTGGGGGTGGAATCTATCCAGCAATGCTACAGCATGCATCCGACCCAGGACTCAAGCTGATATCACGAACTCTGCAGAGCCAGCGTGGCCTTTGAGGTCAAACAGACTATAGTCAGGCAAAATCTTTCAGACCTACAGTCTTTCATCATTTCTTTTGAAAACGGTGGAAAGGCTCGTGAGAGATACTCAGGGACAGGTGCTGCTAGGTCAACCCCCATAGAAACCAGCATGCCTACCAATCTGGCAGGTCATGCATTACGCACTCAATGAATTGGTCAGCAGGCAGAGGGTTCTTAGACAATAGAGAGCTGGCACTCTGCACTTTCCTGGACATTGAAGGGGCTTTGACAGCACCTCACACCGAGGTGATCATGGAGAAAGCCAGTAAAGGGGCACCACTAACCTTGAGTAAGTAGATCAAATATATGCTCGCAACAAGAAGGGTCCAATCCACCCTACTAAATGTCACCAGGGAAGTCTCTACCACAAGAGGTTGTCCGCAGGGAGGGTTCTTTCCTCTTGTGGAATCTGGTGGTGGATGATCTTAACATAAATATCACAAACAGGAAATTTCATTCAGGGTACGCTGATGATGTGTTCTCATGGTTCAAGGTTCATCGACATCGTAGCAGATGTAATGAACAATAGCCTAAGACTAGTTAGTGAATGGTGTAGGAGGGAACAGCTTAAAGTTAATCCTACCAAAACCGTTATACTTCCACTTATTAGGAACCTGACCCCTCTGGCCAGATTAGAGCTCGACTGCGTCCGATTACCACTTTCAGACAGCACAAAGTACCTAGGCCTGACCTTGGATCGTAAACTTACGTGGAACCTACACTTACAGTCGGTACTACACAGAGCAATCTGGTCGCTCTTAGCAACCAGGACGTTGTTAAATTATGGAAGAAAATAATCTGAGTTTAAACAAGAAACTTTAATTAAACACACGTTTTACATCTTTTCAACTGTAACATAACAACATAAACAAACTTCGATATTTCTTCAGTTAATTGTAGATCAGCTGTTTGACTTTTTTTATTTATTTAAAGTAAACAAGGAGTAATAAAAATGTTGTTGCATTACATGACATCCTCCCACCTTGGGACATGTTAAGCTCAACAACATGTCACAATGAGAAGTTCACGGTTCTCATCTCTTTTTGTTGTCTTGATTTTTCTGCCACCTTTTGTCTGTACTTTTTCGGGTTCTTGGATTGTTAGCTTTTCCTCCTCCATCCATTTTAGTATATATTCTTCACCTTTTGCAAGTATAGCCAACTTGATCTTTTCTTGTTTTCTCTTTCAACCAAAACTATTTCTCTTATCTTGATGTTCCGAGCACCCTTTTTTGGTTTCCGCACTAACCGTCCCAAAACTGGAGTTGGAGATGATACGTCTGGTGACTTTTTACTTGAAAACTCCCACCCTCTTAACGTGTCTTTAGCATCTGCAAACAATGGTGGATGGTCTTCAATCAATGGCGTATGAACTTCAAATCGACTTTCTCGGTTCCGAGCAACGGACTCATTGATAAACATAGATGTAATTGATGTCAATACACTAGATTGATCAGTCTCTACAGATGAAGTTTTCTCAATAAGTGTCCAGCCTAGATGAGTACCTATAGCCACCAAACCACAAGATAGTACTTTTCTTTGATCTGTCAGAAGTTTACCAGCAACATCTGCTCCTATAAGAACTTCAATAGGGCCTACATTTGTATCAGTAATTTTGACACCTAATCGCTGCAGTTCAGCCATCCAGGTCCTTGTCGAAGGTGGTGGTACATTGTTGCATATCAATTTTTGGTCGAGTACTTCAAAATTACAACAATAAGACTCGTCAACATTTGCAAGTTTGGCTCGGACAGTACGTTCTTTATGCTGTCCCGTTATCTTAACTACTAATGTCTGTAGAAAAACCTCTACTTGTTCATTATTAGCCAGGGTATTGGCATTCGGTACAGATTTGCTAGGGGAACTAGTTCCGTTTGCATCATGCCTCTCACTACTACACATGAATGACACATGTCTACCTTTACAGATTGAACAGAATAGCCTTACTCTACATTTCTTGCTGATATGACCAAACTTAGTGCATCTAAAGCAGCAACCATTCTTAGCCAACAATTTCACCTTTTCTGAGTTTGGTAAATTCAAACTTTCTTTACACTGTTCTGCTGAATGTTCAAATGAGCTACAAAAAGAACATTTTGCTACGGACTTGTCGGATTTACCATGGTTAATCATGTCAGAAGCAGTAGCAGGTAAATCTCTATTGAATGGCTTGCCCTTAGTGCTACGTCGAAACTAAACTGCTTTGTAAGAAGTTTCCTTGGACTTCTTGTCAGAGAAACCTGAAACTGCTAGAGTGATTCTCTTAGCTATCCACCTCTTTTAGAATTCTCGGAGTGCATCAAGGCGACTTAAGATCTGCATCCGCATCAAAACTGGAGTGTTCTGCCAAATCCGTAGGAGATCTTCTGGGAGGCATGACTCCACCAAAGGATACAGCATTGCTGAAAACTTATCGCTTGTTACACCTAGGGTTTCTAATGATCTAAGTTGGGACTCCATTTGATCATACAAACAGTCCAATTTTTTTCTGTTCAAATTACTAAGTACAAGTTTAAGCAGTTCCCTTACATATACTTCAATTAGGAGATCGTCTCTACCAAGCGAGCATTTAGGCTTTTAATAGCCTTTTGTAATTTTCCCTATCGGTGGGTAACTCTCAACAATCTTCCGAGCTTTGGAATGTGGTACTGTTGCCTGTATTAAATACTGAAATTTGTCAACCTCGTCTATTTCATCATCTTCATGATTCTTTTAAACTGTCCCCAAAATGTCAACCAATCTTTTAGGTCCCCACTAAACTTCTTGAACTCAATTGGAGGCAACCTAAATCTTTTCTTAGTAGTTTCATTGCTAGCCCTACTCAAAACTGATTTTCAGAGTTAAATTTAACTTTGTTTAACTTATTCTGAACAGAAAATCTAACTTGGTTGAATTTCTCTATATATTCATCAGAACTCTTTATCTCATCATCTAGTTCATAAGTTTCATAAGTTTCATAAGTTTTATTTGTCAATGTACAATATAGGAATAATTGTGTTGACAAACTAACTACATAACAAACAAATAAAAAACACAAAATCTACTACCACTGGTAAGAAAAGATAGCTAAAACATCTTCAGCTATATGATAAAAAATATTAGTATGCAAATTAAAATTTAAATACCACTTTCCATGAATTCTCGCATTGTATAAAACGAATTTGACAGTAAAAAGTTCTTTAGCTCACACTTAAAAGTTTTAAAATTTTGAATTTGTCTGATGTTTTCTGGTAATTTGTTAAACATCTTTTTACCAGAATTTATCGGCAATTTATTGAACATTTCCAAACGGTGGCTATTAAAATTTAAAATGTTTGCACTACGGGTATTATAAGAGTGGCTTGACTCTACCAATTGAAATTTTGGAAAACAGAATAATAAAGTTTCTAATACGCAAAGTGACGCTAATTGTCAGTATTCGGTTGACTTGAAAGCATCTCGACAGATTCTCTATGTTTTAGTTTTGCAATTATTCGTGCGGCCAATTTTTGAAGAATCAACAGTCTAGAAATTTTTGTATCCCCAGTTCCCCAAAACATTATACCATATAATATGTGGGGATGTATAAGACCATAAACCATTCTCAAAACATCTGCTGCAGTGAAGATAGTTTTCAACAAGAATATCCAGAAGCCATTCTTTTACAAATTATATCAATATGGTTATTCCAGGTTAATTTTTGTCCACAAAAATACCTAAAAACTTGATGCTGTCTGTTGGACTGATATCATGATTTTAGGATAAAATTCAACCCGCGCCGTTTTCTACTAAAGAGTGTCCAAATAGCATAAAAAAGGTTTTGTCAAAATTAGTTTTTAAATTTAAGTTTTCAAAAAAATCTATACAAGAATTAGCTCTTTGCTGTCCGAGAGCTTCTAAATCAGTGAAAGATTTTGCACACAAACTCAATGTTGTGTCATCAGCATACTGGATTATCCTACACGTTCCTAAACTGCCATTGTATTCCACATCAATACATTTGTTAACATAAATTATAAACAATACTGGGCCAAGTATAGATCCTTGAGGAACCCCATATTTAATACTAACTTCCTCAGATAAATGGTTTGCAACCATGACCTGTTGAGTTCTGTTGCTTAGATATGATCTTATCCATTTTAAAGGATGTCCACAGATTCCAAAACTGTTGAGA
Source organism: Matsumurasca onukii (assembly GCA_018831715.1). Classification (NCBI taxonomy): domain Eukaryota; kingdom Metazoa; phylum Arthropoda; class Insecta; order Hemiptera; family Cicadellidae; genus Matsumurasca; species Matsumurasca onukii. The sequence continues at coordinate 36,529,468 of CM032062.1, forward strand.
ACATTAATTAGTGTAAGTGTTCTACACAGTCAAAGGCTTTGACAAGTCCAAAATATACTAAGCGTTTTATATTGATCATCCAAATTTGAAATAATAAACTCCAAAGTTCGTTGATTGCTCCAGAGGTGTTTTACCTTTACAGAACCCAAACTGACGAGGGAGATTATATGAAATTTTTCCAAAAGATAGTAGTCTTACCAAGAAAAGTTTTTCGCAGTAACTTTTACTTAGTATTGGAAGAAGGGATATCGGTCGGTAATTTTCTTTAGCTTGGGAATTTTAAATATTGGTAAAATCTTAGCTTTTTCAATTTATTAGGAAACATTCCTTCTTTAAAAGAAAGGTTTATTAAGAGTAAGACTGTAAGAGGTTTTAATATTTCTAGACAACACTTTTGTAATACAAAAGTAGATAGCCCATCAATGTCAGTAGACCTCTTAGGTGGCAAACTTTTAATTGCTCCTAGCACCTCCCCTTCAGTAACAAAGCTTAAATACATAGAGTGCTCACAAAAGTTTTGAAAATTAGCGTTACATTTTTTGTTATTTGCAGCAACATTTGCAAAATAATCATTGAAACTGTTAGCTAATAGAGTAGAATCTTTAACTATGACTCCATCTACATCTAATTCGATTGGGTTACTTTTACAAAGTGTTTTACTACCGTTTACTATCGCCCACGCATTTTTAGACAGATTAGTTGTTGCTATTAACTGCCTGTTTATTTCCAACGATTTCGCCGCTTTTATAACTTTGAGGTAAATTCTTTTGTAAGATTTGCAATAGTTACTGAAGTTATCATCTTTATTAGTAATATTTAGTTTGCCTAAGTATTTCAACTTTTTCCTAGAAACTAAAATGCCTTTAGTTATCCAGTTTGAATGATGCAATTTGTTTTGTTTTTTAAAATATTTGTATGGACATGAATGATCTAAAAGTTTTAGAAAATGTTGTATAAACACGTCATATGCTAAGTCAGCCCTATTTTGTTGATAAACAAAATCTCAACATTCACTTTGTAAGAGAGTTTTAAGATTACTCAAATTCTGATCAGTAAAAACTCGTTTTGATATAGTTGTTGAAGAATGAGGCACCACTTGTGCGTTGTTTACAACCGCTAACTGGCCAAAATGATCTGACAATGCAGTATCCAATATTTCAATATCCAAATTTTCAGAAGAAATATTGGTATAACTATCTTCTTTGTCTAGTAGGTAATCTAATATGACTTTATCCAGAACTCTCAGTTCGTCTAATTTACCTTCAAGTGTGCATAGTTTACCTTGGCGGTCTTCCACATTGCAACCAATTTTACCAATTTCTTCTTTTAGGCTTTTAAATACTTTGGTAAAGAGGTTCTTACTCTCAATTTCTTGCTTCTGTTTACTTCTTGTTCAGTATTTGCTTCCATATCTTATTCAAACAAAACAAACCAAAGGCCTTCTTAAACAGTAAATAATAGGCCAGGTCCCACACGGTAAGCCAGTTGTTAAATTATGGAAGAAAATAATCTGAGTTTAAACAAGAAACTTTATTAAACACACGTTTTACATCTTTTCAACTGTAACATAACAACATAAACAAACTTGATATTTCTTCAGTTAATTGTAGATCAGCTGTTTGACTTTTTTATTTATTTAAAGTAAACAAGGAGTAATAAAAATGTTGTTGCATTACATGACAAAGACGTTTCATAGGAAAACTTGGGGACCTAAGCCACACATACGCTTTGGCTACTAAAGCAGTAATAAGGCCCCAGATCACTTACTTCTAGTTTGGTGGATGAAAGCCAGGCAGAGTACCGTAAAGACCAAACTTACCAGCCTACAAAGACTGGCATACTTAGGTATCACCGGAGCATTCACTAGCACCCCCACAGTGGGAGCCTTAGACTCCTTCCCCAAGGAATCGCTCTTCACTATGAGGTATGACTAAATGGAGGGGCCAATACCTCTTTGTAAAACCTTACACAGTCAGCATAGAATCGACTACAGTGGTCAACTGACAAATCTCTTTTAACTATTAATAACTGTAGGGTCTGGTACACAGACGGTTCATTAATAGAAGGAGTTAAGGCTGGCTACGGAGCACACAGAGTCCGGCCCAGGTGTAACCTTTCAGGTAGCTTGGGAGGCTTTTGTACAGTGTTTCAAGCAGAAGTCTTCATAATCCTCACTTGCACCTATCTAGAGTTATCTGTTGACACAAAGGATAAACATATCTTAATCTTCTCAGACAGTCAGGCTGCCCTCAGAGTGCTGGACTGTCCACTTATCAACTCCTGCATTGTCTGGGAATGCTCCCAAGCTCGGGCTCTAGCAAGCTGTAATAATGTACGGCTTGAATGGATACCGGGGCATCAAGGATTTAAAGGGAATGAAAAAGCCGATCTGCTGGCTAGAAAAGGCGCTGTCATCCTTTGCGGTCGAACCAGCGGTAGGAATCAGTCCTTCTCTTGCCAAAACTATGCTAGCCGATAGGGCAAATCGCGACACTGGCGATGGAAACGAATACCATGCCAGGAACCCGCCAAACTTTTAGTCAAGAATCCATCAAGGATATTTACCAAACATCTGACCAGTCTTAGTAGCCAGAACATCAGACTGGTAATCGCATATCTCACAGGTCATGGGCACTTCAGAAATCACCTAAAAAATGGGTCTCTACACAGGAGATACCAGATGTAGGCTATGTGGTACTCCTGAGTCCATAAAACACATTCTTATTGAATCGTGGCCCTGGAGGCCAGGAGAGGGGTCTTCTAGGTCTCGGGAGGCAGGAGTTATACCAATCAGGAATTGGGTAGAGCGATCCTCGAGCTGTAGCAAGCAGGGTGGGGCTGCCTAATTAGAGAACAGGAGCCAGCACAATAAACCAAAGGGTTGGCGTGCGTGTGGTCTCAAACCACAAATTTTCTCCATCCAACCTAATCTAATTATATATGTTTGTGTCCATCTCGAGGAAACCTCTGTGAGCGCTCAATAGCATTTGGAAATTAAATGCGCCCTATGCAGGGTTAAAGATGTCAACATCCTTTGTTGCCAAAAGTTTGGCATTTTCAGTATGTTTCAAAATTTGTACTGTCTGGAGGTCCAGATTTTCCCAAATATAAATTATTGCGATCCGCTCTAGCAGGAATCTACTGACCTCTCTACTTCCCTTTCACCTTAACATACCCTCAATAAGTGGTCAGTGTCTCAAATTTGAGTATAAGAAGTAGCTAAAATATTTGTTATAAAGCTGAAATGTTCCATTAGGTATCTTTAAGCGTTTAACATGAATTGAACCTTTGGATGTGAAACTAAAACTCACCAAAAGCCAGTTTTGCATTAACAAGTGCATCACTAAGCGCATGGATTTCTCTGGTAGCCAACCGCATTTGTTTTGTAAATGGAATATCTTCTTCCATTTTGAAGCTAAAACACAGAAACATACGTAAATAAATCATAAACAAGCATAAGAACAACTTATGAGGTACATACGTGATTAAAGTACTAGTACTTATCTAGAGTTTGAGATGTCACAGAAATTTCCACCCCATCATTTTACCCTTTTCCAAAAGTCTCTTGAGTTCTATTAGCAGTTCATTCAACTCACACTTTCAACATATATATTATTTTATCTTGTCGTGTAATTAGATCAATGTAGCATTTTAAAAGGAGGTCACTTATAAAAGCCTACAGCACAAGGAATCACTAATCAGCTGCCATCTTATATGAAGGATTTTTTGTAACAGTCTTACACAGTGTAATATTGTATGTTGGATCGTATCAAAGTTCATTGGTACGAAATTGAAAATGTAAGTTTATTGAGCTAATTAATAGCTTCAGAAACTTGTATCTTTAGAATTTTTCACACTCACTTAAATGTTGCAAAAGTCTTTAAAAACAGTTTGTACCAACAATTGAAGTTTAAAAATAATATCTCAAATTAACAAATTAAAATTTACACACTTTTTTCAGTCTCATTGAAGAAAATAGTTTGGATTTTAGGCTGAACAAATGATAAAAACTTCTCCTTAAAATACCCTCTTAGAGTGGTCGGTGTCTCAAAGCAAAGCATGTCCACCAAAAATGAAATTGTAGTTTAACATGAATGAAGCTTATTTATGAAGCAAAATGTATGAAACACATTTCAAAATGTGTTAAACAAATGTGTTAAAGAATGTGTGGACAATATAGGACTCAGACTTATTGTCCACCTTAATGGAAGACAAAAAATTATTAACTTGCTTGCTTGTTAGGCGAGGTCATAAGGGAATTGATCAAAAAAACCTCACATAGTGAGTAAGGGGGCAAGAAATATGAGCCAAGCTAAAGCTATGGTCTCCTAGCTCCGCAAAATTTGTGGAGCGCACTGCCCCCTAAGGAGAAGCTCAGTGCACTTTCTGGTTCGCAATGCAATAGTGTTCTCCTCGATCCGCAAATTTGAATTGTTTTTGTCATGGGAGGAAGAGAGTGTTTAAACTGTTGATTAATAAACCTTTGAGAAACGACAACGAACAGTTTAAAGCTTACTTCTGAGTTGATCTAGACTAATTCGAATATTTGTTTAGCTTGATCAATAATGACATTAAAGGTGATAAAAAACTTAACCTTTAACTAAAACCTTAAATAATTGCCTTGCAAGTGGTACATTCGGATGTTTTAAAAGTGGCGGGACTATTCCCATTACACAGAAGGGTATACTTAACCGTCAAACTTCAGACCGATTTCTATATTGCCTATCATCTCTAAGGTCTTTGAGACTGTCATGAAAGCGTCAACTGATTTGCTATTTAGACCAAAATAAAATCTTAAGGCGTAACCGCGGGTTTAGAAGTGGTCGCTCCACAACAACTGCTCTTCTTGCTCTTGTAGAGTATATCAGTGGCGTTTGAAAGAAAGATCTGTAAAGCTCAGCCTTTGCGACTTAAGCAAAGCCTTTGGCGTCGTCTCGCACAACATTCTTCTATCTAAACTTAGACATTACGGTCTTGATGGTGCAGTGTGGAATAGCTTCCGGATTATTTGAAATAGAAGACAGGAAGTCTCAATTGATGGTGCCTCCTCTAAAAGCGCGTGTCAGTATGGTGTTCCCCAGGGGTCTGTGCTGGGCCCTATTCTTTTTCTATAATGATTAATGACTTGTCACTGAATGGAAGCACACTGTTATTTGCAGATGACACAACGCTCTTGTCCAGATGTGCTGATTTGCACCAACTCAACTTGACTCTGCTGTGCTGTTAGGACAAAGCCAAACAGTGGTTTGCCATCAACAGCTTAAAAGTGAATGAGGACAAGACCCAAACTCTACTCTGCACTCTGAAACCTGTAGAAGAAAGTGACAGTGCTGTGAAGTTGTTGGGGTACTGGATGAAGCTAAAAGTTAAGTTGGCAACATCACACAGAACAGGTATGTCTAGCTCTCAGGGTCATTCACTTATTGAGAAAGTTAGGCCTCTTCTAAATCCATCGTTTCTGGTGACGGTCTACCTGCTCTTTCCAAGTGTCATCTCATATGGAATAGTTGTGGGGTCACTCAAGTGGCGTGCAGGATATTCTACTGCTGCAAAGACAGCTCTACGGGTAATTACCAACTCGGTTACAGAGATCACTGAGCCTCTGTTTGGTAGCCTAGGAGTGTTGACAGTTGTCAACCAATACATCTTCTGCTCCCTAGTTCAAGTTAAGAGCACCCTAGGGAGACTTTGAGAGGAGGAGTGATCTCCACAGCCACCGGACCGTGGGGCTCAACAGCTGGATCTGCCCACGGTGTGGAAGCATGAAGACATAAATGTTACCCGTTCATAATTAAACTTTTAATTCTCTAATAGAGCTTGGCGAACTTGGCATAAAGAGCTTTGGAAAGTGCTTGAGAGACTGTTTGAGGTAGACCCTATACTCCTGCTCGAGTTGGAGGAGGAACCACTGTTTAGGCAGTAATCGCCATCCGCCACCTTTTCTTGTATTTTTTTGTAAATTATGTGTATAAAGTTTTTTTAACCATATTGGCGCAGTCTATCAATTAATTGGTCAACTGACGTAGACTTCAAATATTACAAGTAAGTAAGTAGATACCTGTAATAGACACAAAATACCAATACCATCTGCTGAAAAGCTGGCAGTGACTCTGAGGTAATTGAAATATAATAAACTAGGTACAATTTTATCGTCACAAGCAAAAGTCTGTATAATACTAAAAAAAAAGATAATTACTTGTCTAGAACTATTTAATTAAATTTCAAAATATATATAACTGAAAGGGTTTTAGATGTAAGAATGAATGGCAAATTTCATTTTTTTTCAAGTGACAACTACAATGCATAGGTATGTGTACATGTAATACGCGATAAAGAATATATTAAATTATTTATTGATGTACACACCGATTTCAACAGAACATGTCAATACTCTCCACCTGTATAGATGCAGATTTTGCGCTCTGCAGTCTGCAATGACTGATCTCAAAACAGTCGTCTTTTTATGGAGAGCACAGTGCGGACTGTGCTGCGCAAATCAGTGATCTAGGAGAACAGTCCCATTTGGTAACATGCAAACCAGTGGCCAGGCGTTTGCGGAGTACTCAGTGCACAGCGCACTCCGCAAATTTATTGGAGCTAGGAGACCATAGCTTTAAGAATTGAAAAGGAATGCAAGCTAAGCAAACAAAATTTGAAGAAAGGCAAGTGAAATGTTAGGGAAAGGAATTGCTTTGCATGCATAATTACAATTCTAGAAACTAATAAAGCATTGTGATAAAAATGTAGTAGTTTCCTTCTGTAGCTAGGTGTAAATAAAACTAGGCCTAGCTTGACTGACTCATTAATGTTCACCAAGGTCAGACGCCTGATCAGATGTCTGCACTCACCGTCCTTAAATTAATTTTAGCCCCAGCCTTAGTCTTAGACCTGCGTCCAGACTTACTTCAACTGCTAGATTGACAATAATACAAGGCCATGAAATTACAAAAGATTAAAATAATAGAATAAAAATGTGGTTCTGAATCAAACATGAATATGCGATCTAAACAATAACATAAAAAACAGTGTCTGTCTATGCTTGTCACAGCTGACTATCGAATCGGTGGGTGAGGGCTCAAAAGATCGAAGTTTAACAGTTCGAAATGTTTTAAACTTCGGTCATTTAACCTTTGATCATAACGCGAATTGGGTGGACAAACTCAGAGGAGGGTTTGTCCCGTAATGTTCAACACGTCTAAGATTAAATGACCAAAGTTTAAATGATCAAATTTTGAACTTTTAAACTTCAATCTGTTGAGCCCTCACCATCGAATCCCTCCTGTTAGAGGATCTATCATTGTAATATTTCGTGAGAGATTATAGATCTTTTCATTTTGTTGTTTTCTAAATTTGTTGCATTAATATTTGGTGTATTACCCCTGGGGTTTCAATTGGCAATTAGTCGCAGAACTTCAATAATTATCACTGGAAAATAGAATACAGCATAGAAGCGGTCGACTTTGTGATTTGTAAAAATTAAAAAATAACCAGCGTGGGTCACAATACAATTTAGGTCGCGCGTATCTCACACTCCCTCATTTCCTTCCCCAGCGCACTCATCAAAAAAATCAGGTAGATTTCTTCTAACTACAGAGTTTAGTGATGTCGGCATCTGACATATATAACTAGTTCAATACATAGGTATTACCATTGACTTTAAATATACATTTAAAATAAATGGTATTAAAAAAGACTGTAATGCATTGAAGACGAGTTGGCCACTGTGAAGACATGATAAAGTTATCTTTGTTCAACTGCTTGCAGAAATACAACCTACAGCTGGCTGTCAAAATATAGAAAGCTCTCGACTCTCGAGTAGCAGTAGAAATTATTTACACCATGATTTATTTATGCAAGTCTGTGTGGTTTTTATTTTAAGCTCATAATTATGTGTTTTTATTCTATATTCATATTATGACCACATTTTCTAACTATTTGTATTAAAAGGTGAGTGTCATAATGAGCTACTCAGTTATCTATTCCCTATCATTTCTTGAGGACGAACATTACTCAGAATAGTTTAAAAGTAAACCTGTAATCAATTCAACCTTAGTGACAAATTGAATTTTGACCTAAGCTTACACTAGAGTAAAATACTTCCTATGCTGCTCTTGAGTATTAAACACTTTTCCTATCCAGCTGGAACCTGCAGGTGTTCCAGGAATCCAACCATTCCTCCCAGTGAGTGCAGTGGTAAAAGAGTTAAGGTCGTGTTTATAATTGAAGTTACCACCTAGACGTTATTAAAATTTTCCTGTTCATTGGAAGTATTCTATAAAACTGCCTTGGTGAGAAACTGGGTGATTTTTAACCTTTTAAACCTATCCAGCCTCTTCTCAATCCACCTCTGCAGATTCGAATAAACTATGATTTCAGGTTTCAGGACCTATTTAAAGCAAATTACCCTCTTTGTAGCCCAAAGATCCTGATGAACTTAGCTTCTATGTGTGGTGCTGACAATTGTTTCGGTCTAATTAGATCATCTTCAGACCACGAACACAAACCTAAACTATCACTATAACTGCTTATAATATACACTTAATTACACTGTTAATGTACACTTTACATGGGAGACTCACTGAGGGGCTACGCAGGGTAGTGCCGACCATTATTGTTTATGCGGGGGCGGCACGGCACTGACTGTGGCCCTGCTGGCGGTAAGGGTTGAGCGAGGTGTCCTAGGGGCATTGTTGTCGTGGGGGTTTCCAGACATAATGGAATAGGTCGATGGCTTTCCTGCATCGTTTTTGCTTCTAATATGGTTTTGTAAATTACTGAATTTTGGATATCTTCTTTTTTGTTTAACAGTTTGTTTTACTTTATGCACTGATTGTTTGTATATGTGTTATGCTTCTTGGACTTGGGCTTTTTGTTTGTCATTGGTTTTTACTAGTATTTGTAGAGAATCTGGGAATTTTATTATGTGGTTCGGATTGTTCTTTAGGTAGACTGCAACCATTGATTCGGGCGATTTGTAGCGTGCGGTGCTATGCTCATTGAATTTAGTTTTAAAGTGTCTATTTGTATACCCTATGCATTTGCATTTGGCACGTTGGTTCTGCACAGTTGATTTGGTAAACTCGTTTGCCGTGTTCTAGATCTGTAGTGGTACTTTGGGTGGATATATACTGGTATAGTGGGATGGGATTGGTTTAACTTTGTAGGCTGGTGTGAAGCCGGCTTTTTTAGAAATGTGACATTTTTGTGTGATTTCTTGTCTACATAATTGAAGGGAATCATGTATAATTTTTTCTCTGTAGTTTCTGTTGATTGTCTGGTGATTGGGTTTTTTTTGGTCATTGTATTTATTATATTGTCAAATATGGTTTTTTAGCTGTTGTTTACAGCTCTCTGCTCTAGAATTACTTTTTCTTTATCATATTCTTCTTGTGATAGGTTATACTTTATTAGTCAATATATGTATTAGTTTAGGTTTTACATATTAGTTTAGTGTTCTGTAGATTTCTGATTTGCGTTTAATTCGAGAGCTAGCAATCCTGCCACTACTGCATAACATGAGATATTCCAAAAGTCTGGGCGCAGGATCTTTTGTGGGTCGTCAGCAGTCTCATTGTGTATCCGCCTATTACTCAAGTAAGTTCTCTGCACCTGTGTAATGTATGTAGAGACACAACATGTATATTCAGCAGCCTCAATCGTATCAGACCACCTATCCAAAATGAGGGCATTCAAGGCTAGCATGACCATACCGTATGATCAGCATGACCATAGGTGGCTTAACGTTCCTGCTCCTACAATGGGTCTCACCACTCTCCAAGGATGCAAGTAAGGACCTCTTTGGATAAAAGTCATACTGCCATCAGAGAGACCCGGAGATGCTCAACTTCTTCAGCAACCCTCGCTTTCAAACATTTTATTTGATAAATAAACATGTCATCAATACGAAATTAGGGAGAGATTGAACAGCAACTATTCTAGATTGTTGTATGTAGTCGGCACAGTCCTTAGGCCGCCATCTTGCCATACGCTGCTAGATCAGTCAGTTCACAGACGCCATGAGTACCGTACAGCAGAAAGCGCAGTGTGGTTTGTGGTACGCTGAGTTTAAGTCTCCTGTGTTAGTGCAGCGTCATTTTAGGCGTACTTATAGACAAAAGCCACCTACAGACAAAACTATTGTTCGCTGGTTTAATCAATTCAAGGAAACAGGAAGTATCAAATAAAGAAATCTCCAGGGCGGCTATGCACATCGGAAGAGAATGTCAAGCTTTTTAGACAGTCGTGTGTTCAAAGTCCTAAGAAGCTGATTGCCCAACGCAGTTTGGAACTAGGCTGGCTAAAACAACTGTACAGAATATTCATCATAAGCGACTCAAGTTACAAGCTTACAAAATTCAGTTGAAACATGAAATAAAACCAGCAGATAAACCTAAGCGTGTTGACTTTGCTGTACAGATGTTAAGTAAAATTGATGATGATGAAAACTATCTGAACAACATTTTATTCAGTGATGAGACTACATTTCACATTAGTGGTTGTGTGAACTGACATAACTGTCGTATATGAAGGAACAGCAACCAAATGAAGTTTTCGAATACGTCCGTGATTCACCAAAAGTAAACGTTTGGTGTGGAATTATGCAGGATCGTATTATCGGTCTTTTAATGTTCGCAGAAAAAACTATTACAGGCACTACTTATTTGGACATGTTAGAAATGTATGTATTCCCTAAAGTTGAAGAAATTGAAAGGGAAAAGAGCATTAATGTCATTTTTTAGCAGGATGGAGCTCCATGTCACTACAGTAGTCTAATCGTCTAAGAAGCTCTCAACAACAGATTTCCTGTTGTGTAGTCCTGATTTGACACCTTTATATTTCTTCTTTTGGATCACATTAAAAACTTAGTTTATTCTGAGAAAATATGTGATCTACAGCACCTGAGAAGAAGAATCAGCTTAGCCATTTCAACGGTGACTCCTGAAATGCTCCAAAACATATGGCGGGAGGTTGACTATTGGCTAGATGCCTGTTGTGCAACAGGTGGAGCTCACATTGAAATTTTTTAAATTTCATAAAAAAGTTTAAGATTTGCTGTTTCTTTTCAAGTAAAAATCAACATTCTACCAATTATATTAAAATTTTCATTTCACTTTCAAATCCCGTACACCTTTTTCGATGACCCTGTAGTACCTTCCTGAAAGTTCAATGATTTGTTACAGGAAGAAAAAAAGGAATCACAGGATGTTTACTAATTATAGGATGATTGGACACCTTCAAAGAATATCTACTATTGTGAAAGGAAGTAGAGTTATTTCTACATCAACAGTTCTCAGACAGCGTTACACACCCATAGACAATCCAGGAGTCTATCGAAGGTTAAAAGCAATAAAAAAAGATGAAGCTGACGTAATTGAAAAGTCTGCCCTTGACTTAGAATCCTTGGATGAGATGGAAGAAAATTTGTGGAATGCTGATCATTTACATGATGAAATCATAGGGTAACTATTACTTTTCTTAATCTATAACTATGCCATCTTTAAAATTGATATTCTTTGTAGTTTTAGCTCAATCTGATATAAGTCTTACTTTCAAACATTCTCGTGTAGATACTTTTAGATATGTAGAACATATCGCCTTGGTAGTCTAAGGTAGTAAAAAAAATGGCGTGGAAGGGTATTTTTTTCAATTGCAATGAATGAATTATCACAAAATCAAGTATGTGGATTTTACCCTCAAAGACACCTACATCAGAATCATAATCAAAAGAACATTTATTCAATAGAAATGTACAAATGATATTACCTAGGTTTCATGTGCCGGGAGGCAGACATTTATACAATAGTAGTTAAAATACAGGGTGTTGGTGAACTCCCTGGACATATTAGAATGTTTTAGCCAAACAAAAATAATGTGGCAGGCTTTTTGTCCGTCTGTCTGTGTGCATGTGTTTTTTACAAAAATAATTATGACAATACAACTAATTCACCGATTTTCACCAAACTTTGGTCCAAAATTTAAAATGTCATTTACTAGTTAGGAAAATGTTAATATTTAATGTGGTTATCAAATTTCAAAATGGCGGCCGTTTAAAGTTTTCAAAATGATATAACTCAAAAACAAGTACTTTTACAACAAATTATTAGGAACAAATAGTTTTAGTGTGTTTGATTCCATTTTCAAAAATGTATAAATTGTGAAAATGGATTGAGAAATAACAAAGTAATATTTCTGTTTGTAATATTTCCAGCTTGTTGATTTAAAGTAACTATTTGACAGTCACATGTTTCGGTTAAACATTCAGATTTAAGTACTTATTTGAAGGCAGAAATAGTTGGGCCGGATGGTGTAGTGGTTTAGCTTTACCGCCTGGCAAGCGGGAGACCTGGGTTCAAATCCCGGTTCGGTCCAAATATATTTTTGTCTTCAAATTTATTTAGTAATAACAAAGTAATAGTTATTTCTGTTTTTTTTTCATTGTCTACGCTAATGGCATTTTGAGACGTAACCTAGGATTTTGTGAGCATTACCAAACGCTTTTGGGGAAAAAATGTGCCTCATCGAATCAACCCAAAGACGGACGTGTTTTACTAGTCTACGGCCGCCATGCATTCCCCAGTCAGCTAACGTAACAACAATGGAACTGACTATATTATTTTGATTTTGGAGTTTGTTAATTTCTTATGGACATCTCTAGAATCAATGATAAGTCGTTTCCGGTTATACTACCGTTTCGAAAATTGTCATTTTGAACAGCTCTTGTACGATCAAATAAATTAAATTATATGTCCTCTGTTTTGGTAGATAAATGCGAATTTCAAATGTAAATACTGTTTTATCTATATAACTAAAATAAGACTTTTGTCTGTACATCGCAAAGAATCCATGAATTATTTGGTGTTTATTTAGTCTGCAAAGACCGAAACTGGCATAAAAAAATTCCTGCCTGTCGTGTCTGTAACGTTTTTAAGACATCTTGGAGCGCTTATAACTCAAACTCGGCTGAAGATATGGTAGTGAAACTTTGTTTTAAGGTTAAGCCCATTACGCAGTGTGTCTTTAGCTATATTTTATACCCATACACCATCCACAAAATAAATGGCGAGAGACCAAAGTGGGCACTGAACACGTGTTTAAGGCATATTGGACCGCTTATAACTGAAAATCAGCTGAATCTATGGTAGTGAAACTTTGTTTTAGGGTTTAACCTATTACGCAGTGTGTCTTTAGCTATATTTTGTGTCCATACACGTCCACAAAATAAATAGCGTGGGACCAAAGTTGGCACTGATTAAGTTTTTACGACATATTAAACCGCTTATAGCTGAAAATTGGCTGAAGCTATGGTAGTGCAACTTTGTTTAAGGGTTAAGCGCATTACGCAATGTGTCTTTAGTTATACTTTATACCCATACAACATCCACAAAATAAATGGTGAGGGACCAAAGTGGGCACTGAACACGTTTTTAAGGCATAACTTTAAGCGCAATTTCAAAATGAAGGAACAGGTGTAAGAATCTGTAGTTTGATGCCAGTACCCGGGCAACCGCCTGCCTTTGTACAAATAGACTTTAAAGTCATGATACTATAGTATTTAACGTGGCGAAGCACGGGTACACAGCTAGTTCATTCAAAACTATTAAACTTACATGAATAATGGTAATTACTACTGTGTCCAAGCAAAGCTATTGCTTCAAAATCTTTTTTTAAGGTAAATTTAGTTTTGTAAAGAGTAGATATATCCATAGGAGAACTCCAACATTTAATTAATTTACATTTTAATACATACAGGTTAATTTAATTTATACTGTTAATTCATTGAAATGTCCAATACATAATTCAATTTGTTTTGAAAATATAATTTTTTAAACTCTTTGTTTGTATAAAAGACTCCTAAATGGCATTATCAGGCACTGCCTGTCTTGTGATCTTAAGAGTTAATTTGTGTACATGCTGTTAATAAGGGAATGGAAGTCTAGGAACAAACAGCACACTGGCTGCTAAGGTTTGAACCCATGTTCAAATTATTGGCGAATTTCCATGGGAAATAGATCTATTTATTTTAGTTGTCCTTAACCTTCGAGTGCATCATGCGGAGGTTACCTACAGGGGTATCTCTGTTTGTTAATCAAATCGCCTACACACAAGTTAAAAGCCCTTTAATCTGTTTACTTCCGCTTTTTATTCTTAGAACACGATAAAATGTAATTAAGCTCTCTATAGAAGGTTAACAAACTAAAAATTGCACACTAAAGTGTTACCAATTTAAACATTTTTGTAGTGACATGAAGAAAATAAAGTCCAAGCGTGAGTTTAAAATGATTGAGAGAAAATATTTCAAACCCCCAAAAGAACCAACAATGGTTTCTTGGGCTGAAAGGGAACAAATCAAATTCCTCAACCAAAGCGATCCAGAGAAATGGAGCCCAGAGGCATTAGCTGGAAGCTTCCCTGCCAGTCCCTCTATAATTCAGGTTAGTGGACCAAGAAAATTTACCAAAAAGAATGATATCATTAGAAAATTTACGAATTTTCAAAATTACAGTTATCAGTGCATAATAGGGTCAGGTACACTGTTTTATTGAACCAGGTCATTTTTGTATTATTTTCATCGCTATGTTTTTATCAGGTCATGTTTGTATAACATATTTGTAATACTGAATGTTATTTAAAATAAAAGGATTGTTTGGAAAACATAGTTTATTTTTCAAATAAAGAAAAATATCTTTTAATTATATTTACTGTTTTTTGTTCGACCCAATTCATGCTTATTTTACTTAGAACCAATACAGATTATCATCTAAATGACCTTGTAATTCATAGCTGTAACGATTACAACAATCTCATATGCAACTGTAAATCTATCGAAAAAGTTTCCCACTAGAAATACTTAGGTGTTGTATTCGATCAACGGCTAAACTGGGCAAACCATGTAAATTATCGTAAGAACAAAATTTGTCAGTACATTTTTGTTTTCAAACAAATTAGGTATATTTTGAATCATGATGAAATAAAACTAGCATATTATGCATATGTTCAATGCATATGCACATGTTCGTTTGGAATTATTGCTTGGGGAAATGCATACAGTAATCATCTAGAATCCTCGCTGATTATTCAGAAATCTATTTTCAAAGTAGGGTTTGGATTATGAAGACTGTATCCTACTGACTCATTATTTTCTCCACAGGAATATTTTCTTTACGCCTTCTATGTGTTAAACACCTTTTAACTCATATCTTCAAACATTTCAATTCAATCTTAACTCAAATCGCCCATACCCACAACACTAGGTATGCTCATCAGATAGGTCTAAATTCCATCGTATTAAACAAAACCCTTCTCACAACAAACTCCTCCTATGTTTGCCATGTTCTTTACAGACTATGAACAGACTTGTTTGCCATGTGTAAAGACTATCCAAACGCTTCAGTCCTGTTCAGGTCTAACTGTGCATACGTCTTCAAGAAACGTATTTCACAATGGTTAGCAGGTCTAAGCTTGGAAGGGCTCTCGTCGTGTCTGTGGACATGAAACAACACTCCACCTCACACACACACATACACCACACCTAACTGCTCAACACACGCTACTACAAAAAAGCAAAGCAATTCCAGCATTTATTTTTTCTATAACTAGGTTTAATAAGATGCATTATTTTCTATTGACCACCAATTCAAAATAATAATGCAATAATACTGTGCACTTACTTAACAATTTAACAAACTTTCATGTCAAGCAGTTTTATTTAGATATATTTTTTTCACATCCATTCATATTTATTTTTTACTAGCCTGATCTATGTAAGCTTTTTCCATATTCAATTTCATTATTATAGGAATTTAGAAATTAAGCTGTTAGATTAGGTAATTGTAGATTGTAAATTTAGATATGCACTCTATTGTATTATAGTTAAAAATGTAAATTTAATTAGATTAGTGTACAAATACATTATTATTATTTCTATTTCGCTATAATTATGATATTTGTATTCCATGTCAATCAATCCTGGGTTCAACACTAAGATGTGGTGGCTCTGACAAAAATGTTTTATTTATTTACCAATTTACAAATTTTGTTTTGTGTTACCCAAATAGCTTTTACAGTGCTCACTGTAAAGCCTACTACTGCTCCTTTTGGAGGAATTTGTGCATAAGGTAGATAGAATTGCATTAATGTAAGTGGTTTCAAAACCTACATGTCACAACTTAATTAAATGCTCAGAAATCGATGATTTAATTTTCAATAATTGCAATTTTAATAATGACACATATTTGTTGCTGGGTGGTCGGATAGACAAGATGCTGGATAATTGCAAGCCTAGATGACATGGAAGGGTTATTTAAGACTCCCTTGTAGGATATTTTTAATAACCAATACACTTGATGTTTTAAATTTATTTCGCAGAAAATTCTTAAATCCAACTGGAAGCCACAATCAGCAGAGAAAGTAAAGGAATATGATCAGAGAGTTTCTAAGAACTGGATTGCATTCCACCGTGGGCAGTTAGAAGTTCATGATCCACAGTTAAAACAACACTTGCAGAAGTTCACCGACAGAAAAAAAGGAGTACAAATCATTTCTGATGAAGGCAAGTTAAATTGTAGCAAACCACTAGTATAAATTTTGGGGTTAGTTTCACACAATATACAGTTTTAAAATAAACATATTTTTATATTTTGGATGAAATAGATCTGAAGCCTAAAGCTAAAACATGTTATTTATATTTAACTTGTTAAGTTCTTTAAATATCAAATAAAATGTAAAACGGCCGTTTTCTTTTGAGTTTTTTACGCAAACAAGAGTGAAATTCAGATAACAAAACTAGCTATCTAGCTTCTTCTTTTTTAAATATCACAAATAGCAGCTTTGAAATACTGTGAGTTTGAGATCTCAGAAATATGCAATAACTGTCTGATCTTTTCATGGCATCCGGTTGCCATCGTTTGATTCTATTCTAGTATTCATATTAAAAAATGTTCAGTTTCACTTAGATACATCATTAAATCCATCATGAGCACTGGTTGTAGGGTGCCACTTTCTAGGTAGCATGAGTGTCGGGCCTGTTTTGGGACAGAGGTTAAGAGTTGGTTGACTCGGGGGTTGTAGGGCTGATAGGTGCCTTTGGCTCTCACATGAGTTTGGCAAATGTGTGCATGTGGTGTGAATATTGAAGTAGAGTTTAAAGTGTATTGTAATCTTATTGTTTTTATCTACATAATTTAGATTTTATTATATCTTAGCAATGGTGTTTCATTTTAAAATTGTATACATTGTTTATTTTCTTTTTAATTTGAAGTTTATTAAATGTTGTAATATATTGTAAATTGTTGTATATAATTAATGGTGGTTGAATAGAAGAGAGGAATAGAAGAGAGGAATAGAAGAGAAGTCCTAATTTCACCACAAAAATAAAGACTCATTTCATTTCATTAACATTTGCAGGATTTATCACACCGTTTAACACCTCAGCGTCTTTAACCGTTATAGCAACGCGTGGCTAGTGTGCCCACATAGGACAGCGTCAGTTACAGTAACGCGCCAGGTCCGCCTGGCAGATACTGCTTTCTAACGGATTTATTTAGAACTTGTTGGAATAGAAACCTTTTTAGTCATTTCTCCTTTATTCTGTCTATTCCAGCTAAGGAAAGCAAAACTGAACAGTTTTGTTTCACGATCGAATTCAGCTGTCAGTCGCGCTGTATAACCGTGTTTATCGAATCTTACCGGTGTTTACTGAGTTGTTTTTTTAGTTTCGTAAACAAATGTGATTTTTTAGTTAGTGTTATGAATTAGAAAAGTTATAATTGGATGATTGTGTATGTGTTGTGATTGTGGGTAATAGTTGATGGTTTGACAACTCCAGTAGCTGGGAAAAGTCAGACCGTTAGTGTAGTTCTACTGTTAATAAGTCAGGGCTTGACGGATTAACCAACGTGATATTGTAGTAATTTTCTTGTTCTTTTTAGATGCAAAAAAAGCTGCTGAAATTATTTTACCAAAACCTAAAAAGACTGAATTCCTTTCATTGATTACAAGTTTCAAGTCAAAAATCAAAGAAGAGGCGGAACCCGATGTAAAACTAATTGAAAACAAAAAACTGATGGAAAGAGAACAACAAATTAGAGAGGATTCGACCACTCATTTTACTTTAGAAGAACTTAGCAGAAAACTTAATACAGAAAATAATCCTAAAGGTCCCAGTGATGAGGGTATAATGAGAATAAGTCAAAGTTCTAAAGAATCAAATATGAATCAAAGAGACTTACCTTATATGGCTCCTTCAGAAAGATATCAACCTGATGCATATGTCGTTCAAAAACGTAAGCAGTCAATGCTGAAACTAGAAGATCCGAACAACCTTCCTGACAGAATTCGAATACCAAAAGAAAAGTGGAAACAAGGCTCGCTTTATAGAGTTAACGATACTTTTTATGATGATACAGGAGTATTTTTGTATAGAGTACCTGGATTTGTATCTTGAGAATAAAGATATAAGTACAATTTTGTATAGTGTGTTTTTTCTTTAACGTGTGGTTTTGATTAAAGTTATCACAATACATTTTAATACATTAAGAGATTAGGTACATGTCCACGGACAAAACACTGTTAGCCACTTTCTTTACATAATTATAAAAGCTGCATAACACTTTCACTGTGATCGGAACATGCTTTGGCAATGTATTAAGGGTCAATTAAAGTACTCTTTGAGGGTTTGCCCTTCACCCCAAAATAGGGGTAGTGGGGGGTGACCCTTTGAAATATTTATTTTTCTCTTTCATGTGACCTCTCATTTGAAAGTGTACAAAAACACAAATTCATCGATAAATTTAAAAAATTGTGCAATGCCCCTGTTCAAAATGGCGGGCCAAAAAAGAATGTAGCTAAATCCGGTAAATCAGTGATATCCGGGTAAATACGGGAATTTTGTTTTTCCTGAACGCTAGACACCCTGTCTAGTTATTTGGTGAAAAATATACCGAAAACTGTTGGATTAAATTACACAGTTTATTAATTAATACAGCCACTTTTATTGGACTTAAGACAACATTATAAATAATTAATGAGAAACATCTTGGATGATGAAAAATAAACACATTCATCCCCTTATAGCCGTGAAAGAGAGGAGTTAGTTGTGTGAAATAGCTCCACTCATGACCAAGTCGACGGCAGCGTGAAGGTTACCTCCTGCGAGTAGAAGAGCTTGCAGGTTCTCCACATCGTTGGTGAGTCCCAGTTCGCGCATCTGCTGCATCTGTTGCGCCAACTGCGTAGTTCCCAGAGACGTCGGCTGCTCTGACGTTTCCGCTGTCGCTGACTGAAAGCCCCACACAACCACTCAGGTTCTTGTTTGTGACATAATCAAAAATGTAACGGTTGGATTTTAAACTCAGAATCTGGTTTAATAGCGAAAAATATTTTCTGTCAAACAAACAAATTTCTTGCTGAAGTGTTATACAAAATAGAAGAGCAGATTGTGACACTGACCAAGGAAAATTAAAAGCAGAAAGTTTAAATTATTTTAAAATTGTTCACTATACAACATTTTTACGACAAGAGGAAAACCTTCCTTATTCAGTTCAGAGCATCAAAATATATATATCAAGATATCAGAAAAGTTTGATGATAACCTAAAGAAAATGTCCAAATTTCATACTGTCGTTCTGTCAAAGAATAACATAAAATGTTTGAATATTTTGATTATTAGAAATTATGTTAAATTTACAGTGTTTATTAATTTAGCAAAAAGTAATGTTTTGTAGTGTTACCTGGTTGCTTTGAACTCCCACAACACTTGCGATTGCTTGTTGCATAGCGTGGCTCACCATCTCTGAAGTGATTCCTGAGCTCTCCTGACTCATGCCTCCACTTGGACCTAACAAAGTATTAATCTATAGTTATATCATTCAAACACTGCCGGATTTTTACTCTCATTTCGGTTGTTTGATGAAATTGGTATACTAGCAAGAAAAAATTGTCTGTTAGGTTTTATGAAATTTCAGTTATTTCGTCATTTATTAAAATATTGTTTTTTACAAACTAGAGCCAAGGTTTGACAGTTTTGCAACTGGACTGAACTGTGTAATAGGGTTGAATAGGGAACACGTAAGAATAACTCATGATTTACTACTTGTACATTGATTTGTCTATAATTCCTTTTTTCACTATT
The DNA here is from genome assembly GCA_018831715.1 of Matsumurasca onukii. Lineage (NCBI taxonomy): Eukaryota > Metazoa > Arthropoda > Insecta > Hemiptera > Cicadellidae > Matsumurasca > Matsumurasca onukii. Next base: position 36,549,596 of record CM032062.1, read on the forward strand.
TGATTGAAAATGCAAAATGTAACTTTTGCATAAAACGACATAATCTTCATCAATTATATTCCTATACTAATCATCATCTACGCTACAAAACAATGATCAACTTACTGTTTGCTGAAGCGATGGCACTGGCTAGTTGAGCTGCAGTAATTGCATGGCGTGCTCCGATTGGTTGCGAATCTGAGGACTGAAAAAATAACAAATGCTCTTTTATGTAAGTCTTTTTTATGTATTGTTTTTACTACCTACCTTTAGTAATTAGAATAATTTCGGCTGAGTTTTAACAAAAATGTAAATAGATCTGAGAGTTTTGGGTCAGGGAAAACAAAGATTCTGAGGACATTTTGAGGTTAGAAGGATCAGCATGTTCCCTTCTATCCACTTTAAACAACGTTTAAGGCTTATCTAGAATAGGAACAGGAAAGAAAATCAGGACAGCCCTTATAACTGATTTGTGGATTGTCCGCTCTATACTCTTCTGGAGCTACACAACTAGAGAACAGTCAAACAGCTACTAAACTAAAGAGACTGCTACAAAAACAATAATTTTTCAATCTGTATTAAAACCTTGACCCATTCATATTCTTAATAAATATACTTTATTTTGTCATTGAAACTGGTTACCTGAGATGAATCCATTTCTTCATCGTCGCTGAGAGCTTCCAAGGAATAGGAGTAGCCAGAGCTAGTGGTGGGCTGGGACGAGGGAGTGGTAGCAATGGCTTCTTCGTGAACTGCAGCTGCAATGTTGTTAGCTGCTTCAGCAAGTGCTGGATGTAGCTCTACGATTCTAAACATTAAAATATATTTTAAAACAAGAACAGATACAGAAATGTAACACAATGTTCAAGTTTTCTAAGCTGTTGAGTAGGGCCGATCTCTATATGATTTAATATGCCTACTTTACTTCCCACCTGCTAACTTACTTACAAGAGGCGAAGACCTGAATGTATTACCATTTTAAACATAGTAAGAAAGAGGGAAAACTTCCTCTAGATTATCAAATCTATGTTCCTTTCCTCACGATCAAATCCAGACCTGTGCCCTTACTCAGAGATGTAGCTGCACTGAATCCATACAGCGTCCGGTAAGGTACCAATTCATTTATTCAGATAGTTTGAATTCTACAGTGATATTGTGTTGACATAATTGTACCAAAAACAAAACTTACTACCATTGGTAGGAAATACCTGTTACTATTTGTAACTACTAGTCAAAGGATTTACTACAAAATAACAGTGATAAATTGGAGCATATGCTAGGGGTCCAAGAATTGACCTGATGAAGGTATTTGAGTGGTCGCCGCAGACTGTCTTTGTGAATGGTTTGAGTTCGCGGGCTAGAACTGTGGCTTATGGTGTCCCACAGGGGTCCATTCTTGGGCCTCTGCTGTTCATCATCATGATTAATGATCTGGCATATTATTTGGGCAAAGGTGTAATATGCTATGCTGATGACACTTCTTTGTATAATGTACAACCAAACTTGAAGAATTACATCTAGTAATGGAGCATTCTCCAAAAGGCTGCAAATTGGTTCAAGTCAAATTACCTGCTACTAAATGAAACAAAACTCAATCTATAGTTTTTACCTTAAAACACATGTTGATGTAGAGAGTGTTAAACTACGAGTGTTAGGTTTGTATTTAGAAGTAAAATCAACATGGCATAAACATATAGACCATGTTTGTAGCAGGCTGTCTAGGACAATCTTTCTCCTAAGAAGACTGAGAGACTGTGTACCCAAAGAATTTTGAGAAGTGCGCGCATACTGTTTTTAAGGTGTCTCTTTGTATGGCTTGAAACTTTGGGATGCTAACTGGGGTCGTGTCCTAATCCTTCAAAAAAAGCCCTTAGAATCATCACCGGCGGGCTGATAGAGACCACTGTAGGCCATTTTGTGGCCCAGTCTTTGATGACTGTTTTCAGTTTTTCACCTTTCTGGTTTTAGTTGGGATAAAAGAGGACTGGATACACTCGAGCTCAGGAGCTACATTCACTTACAACACTAGGAATAGAGCCTTGATAAATGTTCCTTTTGTTAGGCTAAGCAAAATAAAAATAGTTCTAGGCCTATAAGTTGTTTAACCACTTGCCTTTGTCAGCCAGGGCCCTTCCTTTGCCAAAGTTTAGAGTTCTGATGCAACAAATGCTCACTGAGAATCCATTATACTCAATTGATGAGTTCTTTTTGTTAAAAGAAAATGTAGGTAATTACTTCTAATTCTCAAAACAAATGTCAGTTTTTGTAAAAAAAACATTTTCTTTCTTTCATTGACGTTTCCAAATGCCTGTAATGTATGCTTAACGGAATAAAAAGTTGTCATTTTTTGACAATTGTTCATCAAACACAAACCTGCGAACTGTGTCAATGTCTCCCATTCTGACCAGGAGTTCAGGGTCCTGAATCATGGAAATTGCCACAGGATCTTGACTTAGTCCAGGAGTTATCAAAATAATGCTGTCCAAGATATCTGGCCGACTCAATTTCTTCACATAAAAACAAACAAAACTGGCTAGATATTTAAAACTAGATATTATGGTAACTTGTACACATAAAATTAATTACTACGGTGGCCAATTGATATTGTTAGCACAAAGGATTTCTGCAACACCCTTTGAAAATCATAGCTAAGAAAGGCCGAAGGTATTTGTTTTACATTTCATTTCCTCTGGTATAGAAGGTGGAGAATGAGTAAAAGTATGACCTAGAGAAATTTGTTCTATCAAAATAAATATTTAACAGATAGAACAATATTTGGATTTGAATTTTTGAAGAACAAAAACAAATTATTACAAATATAAAATCTTAAATAAAACAACTTATAACCTTTGCCTGGAGAAAAATTTATAATATTTTGCCTGTAGAAATAAAGAAAGAAGAATTGTATTGTCTGGCAAAAGTTATCTTATCTAACCAGAATAAGGGTAAAACCTTTTGCTAATCAAAGAATTATGCTTGCTAAGCTTGAAATTATTTGTTTTCAGTCTCTTACCTGAAGAGAGCTTCTGTAGGAAGGATTCATTGTCAAAACACGGAAAGCCATGACCAGACTCTGAATGTCAACTTCAGACATTGTTTGACTTGGCTTTGGAACTCTGAAAAACGGTTTGAAAAGAAATGTTAAGTTTGTATCTTAGGCTTAATTTATTTATGCATCTTGGCTCCAGATTAGTGTCCCACGCACAATTTTAAAACCTCTATGGTATATGACCAAGTAATTAGTAATATTGCCGTATGCTATGATGAAGCGGCTATTCTCCGTGTAGTGTTAATAATTAGCATTTTTAATTTTTAATGAGTGACAATTTAAATACTACTATTAGTTAATGAGTTCACAGGTTTTTAGCTAGTGTAAGTAATTTGTGATCGTACAATGGATTTTGTAGTCTTAACTGATTCAATCTAAAAAATAAGACTGTATTACGCCTTGTTGAGTATTGAAACATGTGTGCTGTCAGCAGAATTGTTGATTCTTACACTATTTCCTAAACAGAAGCAAATTGTTGATTCTTACACTATTTCCTAAACAGAAGCAGAATTGTTGATTCTTACACTATTTCCTAAACAGAAACATGTATGATTACAAGCACTTGGCTCAATTGACCTGCCTGGATAATTATGTGTCTGAACTTTAGATTCTATTTGTTCACCACTGTGACTATAATATGGAACAGATAATGTGACCTCAATAAACAGAAAATAACCATCTTTAAGGGTCCGGGCCAGCTATACGAAGCAACGGGTTTACGGCGGCACTTTTTCTACCTCTGAAAATAACTTTTACATGATACATCTGAATAATAGAAACGTTTTCTAATATGAGTATAGAGTGTTTCTTTTAATTATGCGTTTTTAGTGTACAAAATAGAGTTGAAAAGCACTAGTAATGTGTCAGAAAACTCCTCTAGTTACCAAATATATCATATTTATTAATGTAAACATTATTTTGAAAGATGAAAAACGGGCCGCAGTGAAATTAAATGCAAGCCCTTGGTTTGACAGTTAGGCTGCATCAGTTACAAGAAGGTTGGTGGTTTATCCAGTTGATACGTGTGCGGTGTCATGTGTTTCATGGACGTTCAAACTTTCTGAAGTCACCACTGAAGCGGACACTTTATGTATTAGGGTGTCTTAGTGTGTTGTGTAGTGGAAACCTTATGAGTTTCAAATGTCATGAAACTAAATATATTTGCCAAAACCTAGTATCGCTCACTCCTGATTCAGTGGTCAGTAATGTTCAATTGTATTAGTCAAAGATAATAATCACCAACAAAAGTTTTCTTTCAATAAAAATATGTCAAAAACTTTCTAGGCAACAGATATTTTCATTTAACATAAATAGAAGCAATTACCTCTTTCACTAGAGTTCTCAACAGTGTTAACAAATAATTGCACAAGACGCAAGCAAGACTTATTTCTTATGTATCACTATGATGTATGTATTGGTCGTTTGACCGTTGGAAGAATAAAATAAAATAAGACAGTCGTTCTGGCCAATTCGACCATTAGTAATGATAGAATACAATATTTCCCACTTTGCAGGTCACACTGTGCAGTTAAAATAAAAATAGGACATGAGATTACCCAATAATAAATCCACCCAACAAATTATTTATATAATTATGCTAAAACAACTTGTAGACTATCAACTAAAACTAAAAACTTGATATCAAACACCAAACAAACCTTTTGCTTTCTTTTTTAAAACGTGGATCATAACTCCAGGTTTTATCCCACAACCATCCAGAGTAGCTTCATCATCCAGAATGTTACCGCAATATACTAACTCTGAAATTCAAAGTAAATATTTATTTTACATAACTTGAAATTTGGTGTTTTAGTTACCTATCTTTTTTGACCATGTTTATGTTTGTTTTGATTTAGTCACACAAAAAGTTACAACTAAAAAAGTTATCAGACCAACTTACTACTACAAAAGTTATTAAGAAAGATTCAAAAGCAAAAGGTCCTACCTCTAGGACAACCTCGGATAACAGACATACCCTAGTGTTGTAGCAAACCTAAATTTCAAACTTTACCTTTGCAAGATAATAGCTTTAAAAATTGTATATAGCTTCTTAAAAAAATTGACATGTTATCCGATGCTGTATTAATGACACTGATAGTTATTTAATGAAAGTTAAAATTAACTTTTAATTAAGGAAAGACCAGTTTGTTACACTATTGCGCTCTAAACAGTGCATTAGTCAGAGAGCATGGCTGAGTGAGTTCACACGCTTTGGCAAGCACTTCAAGCGCACACACTGTAGAGTCAGAGTACAGGTGTTGCGTACCCAACAAAATATTTTGGTAATGTATTTGGTGTTGAACATATCTGAAGCAATTTGTTTCCGCCAGCTAACAACTTATGGGTTTTTAGCCATACCACATTGAATCCACCATTTTTATCTGACCACAGAAGTCAAGCGTGTATTTCATGCCTAGTTATTTCATCTGTTGAAACCTCAACTAGATCATAAGCTGGCAGTTTTTACTTACACAATTAGTGGCCACACTATTCATTTGCTTTTGATCTACTTAAGGCCTAGCCTACAAAGAAAGAAGTGGCCCACCTATTATAGGTAGACATAAACCTACGAGTGGATTTTTCAACATGTTTCAATCAATCTGTGCATAACAGTTGTGCCTTTTATCCACGTACATGGAAGTAAACTAGATTATATACAAGACATGTGTAGAACACTGGAAGGATTGTTAATAAACCATTGTTAACTAGCTTAATAGACTACAGTTCCATTTGGTAGGAGTCTTTGGCTGAGGATGACAGACTTACCCAAGCTCTCCTTAGGTAGGTTTGCTTTTCAGACACATTGACTTTAAAGTTTTCTACCTTCATATTTAAATCTACATCATTAACTTTGACTCTTTGGAAATCATATAAGGACAGACGTATCCCTAATGTAACGCTAGCCATCGTAGTAAACTTTTAATTGTAACGAATTTTAGCAGCAGATAGGCCTTTGGTCTGTAAGTAAATTACTACAAAATAAAATTAATTATCCTCATCCACTACAATTAATTAACAAGTTGACAGTGAAGAGTAAATATCTTTAGTTACTCATGGTAAATACAATGGAATGGATTATGGATAGCAAAATCAGAATATGACATGACAGAGTGACAGCTGACTTTGATCTGACAGAAGAAAACACAGAGTAAATTTTTGTGAATACTGCAGATAAATTAAACCAAAATCTTGCTTATAGAGAATTATCCGCCAAATATATTATGATTTAGTAGGTAGTACGAAAAGTTTGCATTCAAATAAATAAAACGCACTAAACAATCAAATTGAGTGAACACCACTAGTCAAATTGGTACAATGCACGAACTACGAAGGGTTACAAAAGTGCACACAACACAGGTCACAAGTGTTTTATTCATCATCACAATTATTGGTTGAGTGGCCGCAGAGATAAGACCTGTCTGTCTCCGAGTTAAACCGTTGTCTTTTAAAGTTAAGGGTTCAACCGATAACGCGTTTTCGTGTCAACTTAAATAATTGTTTGATTGGAAAACTCAAACAAGAAGCTGAAGTGCGGTGTGTGTCAGGTCAGTTTTAGTGACTCCACGGATATTATTCAATGCATAACCTGTAAAGATTATCTGCATCCAAAGACTGCTCGAACATGAAACGTGTGGACAATATTGTAAAAATGGGAACGCGGCGTAAATCAAGTTATGAGTGTCAGAAGTGAAAGAGGAGTGGTAAGGATTACTTAGATAGTTTTATAAATCGAGGGGAAACGACTATCCAGTGGAATGAAAGCGATACTATTGGAATTCAAAATAGTTTCGTTATTCCATCGATCTTGAAGTTCTCGGATTTGGCTGACAGTTTTGAGGAAATTATGGAGGGAATGAAGGGTACAATAGAAGAGCTCTGCAATGGAGGACAAATATAAGATACTATATGAACTAGGGATTGCATATATTGGACGTTCGTGTGCTGCACCTAGAAACAGTGCAGGTCTCGTATTGAGAGTGTAATATACTAACTCTATATTAGAAATGTGAGTGTTGTCATCCAGGTATTGGCGGAAACTGTGGGCGTGGAGATACATTTAGGTTGTAAAACGTTTTCTGACAAAAAGTGTCTTAAAAAAATGTGTGGTACAAACTCTGTAATGATGTATTTAAGACATTACACAAAGGAATAAAGAAATACGATTGTACTTTGTAGAATATTTACTAATGTATTTACAATATTTCATTTTGTATCAGCAATACAGCGTAAATATTTCATAGATAACAGAACTCTTTGTGTCTGCTATTAAATGTTACTAAAGAAATTTCATACAATATTTGCTATAATGTGGTTAATTGCTTTCCACGCTACAACATTTAAATTTTTACTTAACTACAATTATTTAATAGATCAAGATTATACTAGTACTAAGTTACAGTTTTACTTTGGTTACCAATACATAGTATTAAACCATGGTGTTAAAACACTTAGAGGGTAGTATTTGTTTTAACTTGAATTTTTTAGTTAACTTACAAAAGAACACACATCACAGAACGTCATTAAATATATTATATAATCACAACCTTTACTTGTGTAACACTTACTCATTAAACATTCCTAGTATCAATAACAACCGAATGGTTAGTAACAATAACTTGCTCATAGAAATTAGCTCTTATGATAACTGGTTTGATGAGGGTTTAACCAGTAAATAAAAATATAACAATTGTATAGAGTCGAATGCCAATGTTGGGCAGTTTTTGTTTCATCACATTTAAATTAATTCCGTGTACCCAACCTGACATCAGCAGTGACCGAACAATGATCTTGTAAACTCCAATAAAAACATCAATTCGTAAAATTACTTTAAATATTTATTAATTTTGTTTGTGGAAAAATTACGTAAGCTAATTTGATTACAGTTTATGATTGTAGCTTATAACTATTTATTATATTTACTCAGATTAAGGTTTGAGGTAACCATCTAGACGTGGTGAGTATTGATTATTGACAATGCACTTTGATTCAGTTAAAGTAATAACCAACTACAATTAATGAACATGTATACAAATTTGATCTAAAATTTGTTTGTTTGGGGTGTACACGTTATTACTAGTTTTGATTTCTTGACATGGCAAATGTCATTGACTTTAAGTTTATAGGTATATATATAACGTCAATGGTAAAAACCTACATACAATTATTACTACCTGACTCCTCATGAAACCTTTAGTTTACAAGAACCCAGTCATATGCACTTGGGTGAACTCGTCTGGAAGAAGTAGATTGTTCTTGCGGAATGGAATCTCGGAAAGTTGTCGGTCGATGGGGATGCGCGTGTCGTAGAGTGAAGGAGCTTGAAGATGATGCCACAAGTGCCTCCGATACAAGCCAGCGTGAACACCCACAGGAAGAAACGGTCCAACACCATGGAAATGTACTTCCAATCTTCCACGACCTAACGACAAGTCAAGTTTAATGTATAGTTTGGTCTTAAGTAAAAGGGAGGGAGGGTTATCTACTACAGTGACCCGGGAGTTACCCTCAGGAAGAGATGGAGACCAGGAGTAGTCCCTTGCGAAGATATTGCTCTTCAGACGCAAAATAAAATTCCAAGGACCATTAAGATTAATCTAAACAAATTTTAGACTATAGGGTTGAAATCCCCCTCTTGAGTTCACTCTATTTTTCTAGGGGTTCCAAATCTGGAGGTACCAATTGTTACGTTATTAATTAAGTTGTGTGTAAATATTTGTAATGCAGGTCCTGGACATTAAGTAAATTTTGCTTCTGGACTTTCCGGTGTAGATCCGGGCCTCGAGGAATTGGTCTCCCGGATCCCCCTGACTACATCCCAGCCTAGACGTATTCCTTTATAAATTTTGGATTGTTTTCCTTTTGGGGGGGTTTCCTTTATACATTTCATCCTAACGAATATAATAACCGCAAACATGTATAAACCATTTGAATACACTGTACCTCATTATCCTTGTCAGCATCTTTAATGTGTTGAGCAATGAATCGAACTCCTTCAAGAGCAGCCAAAACGTCTGGTGACATTTGTCTCGGTAGAATGTTGTCTGAATTAGCCACTGAAATAAAAAGTGATTATTCACTTAGCTCATTATTCACAGAAATAATACGCTTCAAAGTAACTAATAAGCTTATATTTGAGTTCTAGTTAATACACTTCGAAAGAACATATCTAAAGAAAACAAAAAGCCCACAAACACACCAGAAAACCCTACGATTCAATTTGTTGTACGTGCTGCCATCAACTTAAAAGTTACAAAAAGTAAGAGAAGCTTACTGGATGAGTGACCCTGATGTCTGGAGTCGTCAAGGCCACTGCGGTAAGTGCTGGCAACTGAGTCATACCCTCTTGGTTCTAGTGGACTGCCCTTCCCTTCCATCGGGTATGGATCACTGATGCTGTCCCTGCGTCACAATGGTTCAATTTGTTTTGAAAATATTTGGCAAAATATTATATTCTAACTTCAAAATAACTTACCGAAAACTCATTTCTAATAGTTCCTATTCTGTAGGCATTGATACATGCATAGGTAATCAAAATAATAAAATCTTACAGTTTGGTATTTCTTAAAAAATAACGATTCTACTGTTAATTAACTACTGCTGTACCAATTGCTACTGAAACAAACCTGAAGTCTCCATCATTGATGTATCCACCATCGGATAGTGGTTCCTCATAGTTGTCTCTCAATGAGTACGGAGGTCTTCTCATCATGAGGAGTCTAGGCATGATGTGCAGAAATACTTTCTTGACCCAAGGAGACATTCTGTGTGTAGACGGAGATCTACAAAGTTCAAATGAAATATTACTTTAACTGTAAAATACAAATACCTCTGTGAGCGCGTATTTACTCATGATCATCGTGAATCATGATTTGTTTATGAATCGTTACTTAAGTATAAAGCATGATCGGTTATTTTGCCACTCGATGGTTAGTACAATGGTATTTTTATATGAAGGGTTCTTTGTGCAGAAGAGCTGCTAGCTGCCATGATAGGGGTTTAACAGCTATATCTACTGATATGTTGAATCGGGACATTTATAGTACGAACGATAACTGAGAAATTCAATCATTGATTTATCGATGGATGGATCTAGATTTTCTTATCAGGAGTATAAAAACAAGTTAAGCAGCGTAATTTTTATACCTGCGTGTACTAACTGAAACTTTCACAAAAATTGGAAGTTAATAATTGGAAGTGTAGCGAGTAAACAAGTCCACAAACTAATCGGAGCAGGGGTTGTGTTCAAACTTCGAACCCCAAGTTCAGTCAGCTCTTGGAGCAATTGAAAGCAATACAATACCATTATTACTACCTGACTCCTCATGAAACCTTTAGTTTACAAGAACCCAGTCATATGCACTTGGGTGAACTCGTCTGGAAGAAGTAGATTGTTCTTGCGGAATGGAATCTCGGAAAGTTGTCGGTCGATGGGGATGCGCGTGTCGTAGAGTGAAGGAGCTTGGAAGATGATGCCACAAGTGCCTCCGATACAAGCCAGCGTGAACACCCACAGGAAGAAACGGTCCAACACCATGGAAATGTACTTCCAATCTTCCACGACCTAACGACAAGTCAAGTTTAATGTATAGTTTGGTCTTGAGTAAAAGGGAGGGAGGGTTATCTACTACAGTGACCCGGGGAGTTACCCTCAGGAAGAGATGGAGACCAGGAGTAGTCCCTTGGGAAGATATTGCTCTTCAGACGCAAAATAAAATTCTAAGGACCATTAAGATTAATCTAAACAAATTTTAGATTATAGGGTTGAAATCCCCCTCTTGAGTTCACTCTATTTTTCTAGGGGTTCCAAATCTGGAGGTACCAATTGTTACGTTATTAATTAAGTTGTGTGTAAATATTTGTAATGCAGGTCCTGGACATTAGGTGAATTTTGCTTCCGGACTTTCCGGTGTAGGTCCGGGCCTCGAGGAATTGGTCTCCCGGATCCCCCTGACTACATCCCAGCCTAGACGTATTCCTTTATAAATTTTGGATTGTTTTTGGGGTTTCCTTTATAAATTTCATCCTAACGAATATAATAACCGCAAACATGTATAAACCATTTGAATACATGTACTGTACCTCATTATCCTTGTCAGCATCTTTAATGTGTTGAGCAATGAATCGAACTCCTTCAAGAGCAGCCAAAACGTCTGGTGACATTTGTCTCGGTAGAATGTTGTCTGAATTAGCCACTGAAATAAAAAGTGATTATTCACTTAGCTCATTATTCACAGAAATAATACGCTTCAAAGTAACTAATAAGCTTATATTTGAATTCTAGTTAATACACTTCGAAAGAACATATCTAAAGCAAACAATCAGCCCACAAACACACCAGAAAACCCTACGATTCAATTTGTTGTACGTGCTGCCATCAACTTAAAAGTTACAAAAGTAAGAGAAGCTTACTGATGAGTGTCTGAGTCGTCAACCCATGCAAGTCCCGTACCCTCCTTCCTTCCTTCCATCGGGTATGGATCACTGATGCTGTCCCTGCGTCACAATGGTTCAATTTGTTTTGAAAATATTTGGCAAAATATTATATTCTAACTTCAAAATAACTTACCGAAAACTCATTTCTAATAGTTCTATTCTGTAGGCATTGATACATGCATAGGTAATCAAAATAATAAAATCTTACAGTTTGGTATTTTAAAAATAACGATTCTATTGTTAATTAACTACTGCTGTACCAATTGCTACTAAAACAAACCTGAAGTCTCCATCATTGATGTATCCACCATCGGATAGTGGTTCCTCATAGTTGTCTCTCAATGAGTACGGAGGTCTTCTCATCATGAGGAGTCTAGGCATGATGTGCAGAAATACTTTCTTGACCCAAGGAGACTAATGAATTTCTTAATTATGACATCATGACGTATAAATCAATTTTTCCATTCCTTCACCGTTACAATCTTTCATCATTTTCAGTTTACAACTACACATCCATTGAATAGTTTTCTCATAATATGGTACGATAGTACCGGTACAATAAGAATGTCCTAAGACTTTGTCTATAAAACTGACTACCAAAAATTAAACATACCCAAACCAAGTAGCTTTCTGTTGATGTCACCACCTCGAAATTATGGAAACCTACCTTTGGGAGATTTTATGTATGAAAATGAAGAAAATCAAGCTACTAAACTTTGTACATTTTTGGCACAAGTCTGTAACATGATGCTTTTATGTTGGTGCATTATATGAATTAGCTTGGAGTAAACGAAATGTAGGATGTACGTAAAGTGAAAATAATAAAATAACAAAACAACATCCGACATGCAATGCAATGAAGTGATAATTTTTTGATATACAAGGTGTTTCAAAATTCCCGTCGAGTATTTTCAGATAGTGTTGAAGGACTAAATGAAAACAGAAAATCATATTGATGTAGTCCAAAGTCGTATCGATGTTTTACAGCTGCCGGTTTTTATTGCTTAATTCACAGACGAATTGATAGGTAAAATTAAAATGTTGTGTATACATCATAATAATAACTTCCATACATCATAATAATAAGTCCCAGTTACTAGTATAATCTAAACTGTTCGAAAACTCAACATAAAGGCGGCTAACTGCACTTTTAAACAGCAATAGCTGGAAAAAGTATATTTTACAAAAATTACGTAGATATAGTTTTTATAACATTTTATACCAAATCCATCGATACAACGCTTCATTGAAGTCGGAAATAACGGAAATACAAGGAAGATTGTAGTGAAACACCTGTTTTATGTGTATTGTCTACATAACGATACAACTGCGTCTAAATTAGGTTTCGCGCCATTTTAACTCTGTTATCTTCGTTATTTGTTGACAGATTCTAACCACACAGGTAACATAAGAATGAGTTTGGAATACAGTTTTTAATGACGGGGGTTTTTAGTAGCAATTTTTTGCTAATTCCTTTAGCACGTTTTAAACGGCCACCATTTTGTTTTCTAGAGTTATTGGACAGTATTTATGATTATTTTACCATATGTTCTTGTTGCTGATACAGGGATGTGTGCACAAACGTCAAGTGCCAAGCGGTTTTAAATGAATTAATTTGTTATTCCGACTTCATTCAGCCCCAGGAACTAGCTAATAATACTCGACGTGAAAACACTCTGTATACTAAGGTGGCAGCAACCTCAAAACATTTGCACTAACATTAAAAATAATCGTCAACTCTAAATTTGTTTGTGTTTGGCTCATAATAATGGAAAATCTACAAATGTAAACAAATCCATTTATAATAAATGCTCATTTCAACCCTCATTGTATTATGGCATTATATTACTGTCAGACGGCTAGTAGAAAGGATTGGCTCAACCGGCTTATTTTAAACTACAACGTTCAAAAACGTTCTAAAAGTAGCATTCAATTTTTACGATATAAATATCATCCTTATTATCATCAGCTATTAAATTCTCGATTCCTTAATACATGCATAAAGTCCAAAGCAATACATTTTAAAAATATTGAAATATAAACCAAAACCTTTGGAAGCAAACTCTTTGATCCCACTGATGGAATTAACGTCATTCACGATTTTAACATCCAAGCGCCTCAATGTTTATTTCAGGAACAGTAAGTCTTTAGAATATATTATACTCAATGCTGCTAGCAGTGTGCTCTTGTAGGCCCTGGTAATTCAATAATAGCCTACACTGAAACTATAAGATGTCAAAAAGGTTGGATTATTACGTTGCAGATGGAATTCGCCCGCTTAAAACTTGTGTTCCAGCTGTCTGAGGACCTCGTTCCTTTTGTAAATTCTATTGCTGAAGCTAAAGGATCTCGCAATTGATTTGTTGTACAAGGTGTTTTTTTTAAAACGCAACCCAACTTTCACACCTTAGTAAGTCATTTTATACGCACGCTATAAGGTCGTAAATTGTACCATTGGTTTGTTAACTTCAATATCTATCAGATGGTATGTATATTTTGCAGTAGTATAGTGGTTTTGATTTGCTAATTTGACGTTATTGTAAAATAAACGCAATCACGGTTTTTAGCAAAGATCAAACAGTGCTTATTGCATGTTGAAGAACTCTTAAGAAGAAGATAATTTCTTTTTGTCAAGAGGAATTTGGGGTCAAGTTTACAGGTACGTGAATATTCCAAACAAATCTAAAACTCACAGATTTGTAAAAAAAGTGTAACAAAATAGGTTATGTAGGGAACGGAAAACATACCAGAGGGCGGACTGTACTGAATGAAGAGATGACGGACAATGTTAGGGTTGGATTAGGAAATTCTCCTAAAAAATCTATCAACATTTTGAAACAACAAAAGGAGACAGCCCACTAACACCTGAATACTTGATCTTAAACGCATCTTGACAAAAAAATATCATCTTTCTCTTAAGTGTTCTTCAACAATAAGCTAAAAATTTGCTATTTGCAATTTGCTAAAAACCATGATTGCGTTTATTTTACAATAACATAAAATTAGCAAATCAAAACTTCTATATTACCGTACTGCAACAATTCATACCATCTAATAGATATATATTGAAGTAAACAAACCAATGATACAAATTACGACCTCATAGCGCTCGTAAAGAATGACTTACTAAAGTTTGAAAGTTGGGTTGCGTTAAAAAAAAACACTCTGTATAATACAGGGTTATAACAAATGATATTCCTGATTTTGATTATAAATATTACTGGGTAAATTTGCTTTTAAACCATTTTAATTGGTTCGTGTCTGCTGTTTCTTAAGTCAATTGTTGTACGTGTTGTGTAATGGTTGAGTTTGAAGCAATAATGCTTGTTGTGTGATGGATTATCACATTAACTAATTTCTTATTAGTGTGCAACCAATTTTTAGAACCAGGTTAAATGAAGACCCTCCTAGTAACCAATCTAATCGCAAGTAGTAATTAAATTTTAAAACGAATGGCCGTATTTGTAAAAAAATGTTACTAAAGCTCATCATTTGTGCTTGGAGCATGAATCGGGCGCGGAGGTTCGAATGATGACGTATTCTTGAACTGGCCACCAATATCTTCGGATAACACTCCCCGTTATTTTGTCTTGTGGGGATACATAAAAAAATATGTACACACCAATATTACCATTAGCAAACCTGAGATCCAGCCAAGGATTACCAATGCCATCGAAACAATGGATCAAGATACTCTTATCAACTTATGGCCAGAGCTTGATTATAGGATTGAAATATGTTGTAGCACAAGAGGTACCCATATCAAAAATGTATGGTTAAGAATAGTTGTGATGAAACCTTTTGAGTTTTCTTCAAATGTAACCATTTAGTTTCTTTGTATAACATATAAAACTACATTTTATACACACTTGAAATCGTGAACATCATTTGTAATAACCCTGTACTGTAAGATATGTAGTATTGGGTAATTCACGTATGTATATTGAATAATTATTTATACTGAGCCCTTAAAAGCACTTTAAAGGTCGAGCCCTTCCTACTCGAGGTTTGACAGTAGAACTAATGCGGGAAAAACTCATCATCCCACTGGACTGTGAATACAAGAATTGCCCAGGCCACATAGACTTCAAGCGTAACAAAACAAACAAAGTAAAATAGTAGAGAGTTTATGGTAAGTAAAGAAGTGTTTCTCAGTTCGTTGATTTGTAAACTGATCAGTTAAAGTGAGAAAATGCAGTCTTTTTACTTTGATCTAACAGTTCCTTACCTTTTCTCCTGAATCTGACGGTAGATAAAATACCAAAACTGTCAAAAATGTAATGCCTACGCATGGAATAATCAAATTCACAGTGTAGAAGAGAGTTTTCCTCCGCATTGTTAGGTTGAAAGTAATATCTGAAAGAAATAAACTGTATTAAAGCTAAGTGAAAAGTAAACTAAATAGTTTATTTTAGTTGAACAATCAAACTAAACACTACCGCTACTCTAAACTAGTCTTAAAAAATGCGTGTGATGAAAACATTCTTATGTTTTCGCAGTTTGGAAATGTACAAATGCTATATCTTCTGAAAAGCTACATCACTAACACTACTCGTACAAGCGATATTGCTATTGTTTGACGTGTATACTCGTACTAGCCATACAGTCTTGTTTGACGTTTTCAAATTCTTTCGAACTGCAAAACTTTATTGAATCTTTCTATAAAGGGAGCCTATTTGAGGCAATTTCTAATTCAAACATCTATAACTTTGAATTTCCGTGTAAGTTTTTTTACATAGATTTACTCGTAGCAAAATGTAGGTTTCTTTGTAACTAAAAGAATTATGACTCAACGTCCGGGTAATTTAATAACCAATTGCCAGTTTCTAGATTGTTCGACGAAAACGTACAATATAATGATGTATAAACGTTGTGTTGCTGGTTTAGACTAAATTTACTGGTTAGAATGATATTTCTTTAAAGGTGATTAGTTAGACCTTGTTGAGCAGGAGGCAAAGCAATTCATGATTAAAGAGATTTACAGCTTTTGTTGTGCTACATTTTTATATTTTGATGCTACTTTTTAAATACAGTTTCATTTATGTATTGTTCAATTTATACGCTGGAAATCATTATTTAATATTCAATTAACAGAGAAACAAACTAAATAAAAATGACGACAACAAAATGAAGGCAGTAAAATTAAAAATATATATAAAGAATTATGGTTATGAAATTTGGGAACATGTGATGAGCGAAGCATTTTACAACATCAAATTGTGTGAAGCCAACAACTCTTACCTTTGTTCCAGAACGACTAACAAGAAGGTGCAATGTTTTTTTAGTTCCATTAAAAACTAGATATATTATTATCAGTTTCTTAGACTCATAATAAATAATAGACGATAGGTTAGGTAGTTTGAATAATATTATCTCCCTTTAAAAAAGTTACATCAACATTGGTAGTTCCGAATTGGTATCTTGAAACCGAACTATACTCGTATATTGACAGTACATTATTATTAGTTTACTCCAATTTTAAAATGAGATGTTTTTAGAGCTCTAAAAGTAGGTTTACTATATTTTCACGTTTTACAAAATTAATTTGTCTCAAAATAAAATTAGGAATATTGGCTTTTAATCAGCCCTTAGAAATTATTGACCATTAATTTCAAATGTAAAAACTCACAGTAGCATAATTTATAACGGTGGCGTTTTTTGGAATGCACCCTCTCTATATGGTCACTTTTTCCGCCCGTACTATGAAGATTTGAGCTTTAAAATACTGCTGTGTAAATAGAAATTAGATTTCAAAGTCCATACGTTTAATTAGTTACCAATCAGGTAAATACGTTTGATTTAATTGGATGTATTTAGTGTTGCTTTGCAATATCCCTGAGATTGATCCTGATTCCTGAGTAGAAATTCGAAAACAAGCCGCAACTTTCGTGGGTTATTTGTACAGACGTTTTAGTTTAACGCTACAATTTTTTGTGTGCATCTTATGCTTTTATATCAAGTAGCTTATTTACATGTATAACTTACCTAAGTATGAGCGTCAGAAATGTAACACGTGTTTATCATATATAACATTTAAGTTAATTAGATTACTTATTACATATACCTGGTTCCACGTAGTTTCATGAAATGTAATATCTGTAAGAGCACATTATTTAGAAACATTGTTTTCATTATTTTAAAACTACATAAATATTTACTTGGTTTTACATTAACACTTTTATTTAAAATTATGGATATTTTTGTCATTAAATATTTCCGTACGCATTATAATAATTACATTGGATAGTAATGTAGTTATTAGTATACTAGTTTGTAATACAGTTGTATAAATTGTCTGTTGAAAATAAATATTTTGATGTGATTTGAATTATACGACAGTAAATAAAATTAGTTTGACACAATCATAAAACACTCATCTTAACTAAAGAATTTACTTTAAGAGTTACATTCATTGAATTTGTAAAAAAGTTAGTTTATGAGTATTTACTACATTAATTTGATATATATTTTGCATTTTAATGAATACTGTATCATCGGTTCTTTATATTTCATACATATGTATTGTTTTATTCCTAAATCAAAAAAGCCAAACAATATATTACTGTATTTCATAAAAAGTTGTAAACAAATTTAAAAACTAAAACCAACGAAACATTCAAAACAGTTATAAAAGTAGGAATGAAGAAGATAATGGTAATAAATTGGATTAATTATTATTTTGATTCATAATTTAAATACATTTACCAAATGGTGTAATGTTTATCTTAAACCCTAGTTCATAGAACGAAATACTTACTGTTGTAATGTGGTTGTGGGTTATGGTTCCATTCGAAATAAACGTATAGTTTAATACAATCAATATACAACATGTATGATTTATACAAAACATGATAGCTTTGGTTGAATATTAAAAACTGTTTATTCAACATGAATAGTTTATTATTAAATCATTTTCTTGTAAAATAAACCGTGTTTAATATTTAAGCTATGTTTTAATAATCATGTTTTCTGAGGTCTACTCGTATGCCAAAATAATGAAGTATCTATTTTAAATTGCACATGGTTTTTGTTCAACTAATAGCTTTAAACATAGTTTGAAGGCATTACTAGTAGTTCTTTTGGTGGTATAGCTCTACTACCGGTGTAAAAGCATTATAATATAAGTAGTATTAAAACTTTAATTTATACAGGGCCAATGTTTCA
Source organism: Matsumurasca onukii (assembly GCA_018831715.1). Lineage (NCBI taxonomy): Eukaryota > Metazoa > Arthropoda > Insecta > Hemiptera > Cicadellidae > Matsumurasca > Matsumurasca onukii. The sequence goes on from CM032062.1 coordinate 36,568,221, forward strand.
CGTAAGCTTTCTCAAACGAATTATAGACAAACCAAATTATCTAGAAAGATTAAACAATCCATTCTTCGGCAACTACGCATTGGTAAGTACAGGGCATGTCCCTATTACAAGGCCACTGTAGGTTGGCACGTTTGATTTCCGTGCAAGTATTTAAAGATGTTTTGTATATAAAACATGACTTTTCATACCAAGATACAAACCCTCTACCTACAGATGTTACTTTTTTCATACAAGGATGCTTGACATAATAAGTTGGTCCCGTTATACTCATGGGGGGTTTGCTAGGGAGAAAATGTTTTTCATCTTTGAGCTTACGTGAAACACATTATGCTTTCTGTACTTTAGTTTTGTAAGATATTTTGAAATTATTTTGTTTATATAATGAAGAGTAAGACAAATCAGTTACCGGTAGTTAAAAATGCAGCCTGCTGTTGGGTTTTCAAGAATATGATAGTAATATATTTGAATTACTGAAGTATTTGAGTATTGAACCGATCGAAACTGGCATTAATGGTTTCTAACATTTGTAGACTAGTCTGTCTGTAGACGATAAAACAGAACAATGCGGTTATGAATTGCAAATGGATCTACTTTAGTGCTGAGCACTGACATTTGGTGTACATTTCACAAAGAAACTCGAATCTTTCATTACAAAATTTCCAGTTGTTCTAAGTACCACAGGAAATAGATCCTTTAACGTTTACTCTTATAGTTTTGAATAATAATCAATTAAAACCCCAAAAGCCTTTTGTATCGACCAATTTGAAACAATTTTTATTGGTTTTGCAAATAATTGATGTGGCAAAAGACCTGAGTAAGGCTCGGTGCAGCAAGGGTAGTATTCCTCGTTCCTACTGGCGGGAACCTCCAGGATGTCCCACTCCACGGACAGGTAGAACTCACTCAGGTCGATACCGATAGGAACCAGGTTAGACCCTGTCTGCTGGTCCCAATGTCTTAGGTCAACCTATAACAACAGTCAAAGAAACACTCGCTATGTTTGATTGTCTGAAATCCTTATAAGTACAAATCTTGTTGCAACGGAAATTTGAAACCTCAAGACAATGTTTCCAGACAATTTGGTTTCCCCCGAAAGGATAGTCACTCATTCAGTGAAAACTATCACAGCTACTTTTAAAGTGAGGGCTAATTTTATAAAATTAATATTTTAATTTCCTGCCAGGACAACAGTTTTAAATACACCTTGACTACACATGACTACTGCTCCTAATGAGGGGTTCTAATGAAAAATTGTATTAGTTGTATTGAACATCTATTATACATGTTTAGAACTACATTATTTGTCGCAGATCAAGATTTGAAAACATGTAACTGTTTAAATAAATAATTATTCATTTTTTAAACGTTTAATATAATTTAAAAGTTTTATAATTATTAAGTCCCTAACAAGTTTTATCAAGTATTCAACAAAGAAAATGTAACTATTTGCGGAAACTAATAGTTTAACCTGTATTTTAATTTAAGTTTACATTAAAAAAATATATAGTTGCGTTTCTTATGCAATGAACATGAATGACATAAAGTTGAATTTAAAAGCGTTCATAGACATCCCAAAAGAGAGCTGCAATTTAAATATTATCCAACTAATCATTAAATCATCCCAAAAGTGACAGTATAAATTAACGTAATAAAATCCAAAAATATAATAGGCTAAGGAAGAGAACTAAGGGTAGAACGGATTGTATACGTTATCGACCTAAATCGGAAAATTAGTCAAGCCTTTAGATTACTAATCGAAATTCAGCATACGAGGTTTGATTGTAGGCATATGTTGAATAGTAATCTGTGTTTTGTTTGCAATTTAGTGGGTCGCTGAGGTTTTCAGTTTGGCCACCGACCGTGAGTGGGAGCCTTTTTGCATTTTGTAGTTTGCTTTCACATCAGATTGTAAACCTAATTTGGCACTATACTTGATTAAAGAAGCTACTCTGAATAGTAATCTCTAACACGAGTACAGTATATACGAGTACCTGCAAACCGTTGTAGGTCCAAGAGCCAAACTTCATGAGGCAGCTCTGCTGGTCGAAGGGGAAGTACAGCACGTTGATCTCACAGGAAGACTTGTAGATGGCCGGTGGAGTCCAGACCACCTCTCCTGTGTACTTCAGAGTAGCCTTCGTCATCAACGTCACTTCGTAGTTACCATCAGCACTGGAACAAACAATTCAATTTTCCAAACTGGAAGACCAATTTTATGGGTTTCAAACAGCAATCAATTTAATTCTAAACATTAAAAGCTTTGCATGTGCGATGATTGGAGAATGTTTACAGCCCTTACAGTTTCTTCTCTCAGTACGACATTTTGTCGCGAAGAAGTAAATATTCTATTCGTTTTCAACAATTTAAGCTCTTTGTGGCCTTCTGCTAGTTTTGCCTATTTCAATTTTACTATATATTTTTCAAACATCGATTGTACAGCCTACCACGGTTCATCAAATTTACGTACCAAAGACGTAACAAATAATATAAATATATTATCCGTCCAAAATAGACTCAGTGATCAGAACTTACTTGTTATAAAGCACGATGTCAGGCAGCCAGATGTGTTCTGAGGGGACATAAAGGAACTCCACTCCACCGTACTCCTCCGGGTCCCAACTCAGCTTGTAGTCTACCCATTTCTGCAACACATTTCCTTCTATTGTACCCATTGTGTCAGTTAGCACTTCTACGTTTTACCAAAGACAATGTTATGGTAGGTAGATAACGCATAGATGCCACATGGCTGAGGCAGGAGACTAAGCATACTTGTAGTTAGGCAGCCCACACGCAGAGTGCGCTGCGAGCGCTGCCGAAACCCGCCGTCTCTCTCCCACCTCGGCTCGATTCCGTGTTACTTCCCAGTGCTACTTCCCATCAACTTTGACGAAGGTTGACACGTCCCGATTCCAGGTAATTGGCAGACAGCCTAGTAACCCCTTACGCGTGTTTGCGCCTTGTTCGTAAATCTTCCCCAAGAAAAAATAAAGAAGTATATGGACCTACACAACAGAACTAGAAAGTGCTTGGAAAAGTATTTACGAGTATAATCAAATATTTTAAAATCTCTCCGTTTAACTTTCATCCATCACTGATTTAATTTCTATAATTATTTAAATAAAATATGCATAAGACATTTTTTGTTTCTCTTACCACAAAGGAAATTTAATAAAGAAAATTAATTGGTAGTAAAACATGCAAAATCAAAACATCACAAGTAATTTGTAATATGCAAGCCGCTGCAGTTTTACTTTTGCGCTAACAACAAAACTATGATTAACAAAGTTTGGAATAAACCGCTATAAAATACAAACTAATCTCCGGATGAACAGTCAATGGAATGTTGAACATTGTACGACATCACTGCCGCGTAACGGGCAGGTATACCTGCGCTGAGACAGGTAGATGATTCCTAGAATCAACCCTTGGTGGCAAGTAGCACGACACACTTGGCTCTACTTGCTCGAGTTTGTCCGATGTCAATAACTTTAAATGTGACCAAATCGTGCGTGCGTCAGTGGCTCCACTTGAGACTCTTGAAAGGATTCCTTCGCAGCGCATTCTGTGCGTGGGCTGCCTAACCATGTTGAGTTTCCTGCCTCAGCCATGTGGCAGCTATGCGCTATCTACCTACCATAACATTGTCTTTGGTTTTACTTATATTGCAAAATATCTAAGGCAGTTAAATTCGTGTTACTTTTAAATAAATTTGCACTCATCAAATGAGTGCATTTTATCATTGAATTTAACTATAGAAGGCCAACTAAAATGGTACTCTTGTTTGCTCTCTGTCGACATCAACCCCAGAAGTGATTAAGTATTTGGTGAACAGAGAACATAGTTTGTTGCGAGTGTAATGACCCGTGTTATCTAAAGTATACAAGTGACACATCTACGAGCATCAGCTTCTAACACTATTCTCCTCGTAACTACGCGAATACTGACAGTTGACAGTGAACAAGTATCAGTATTCATTAGCAAGCCAAGGCTTGTACTAATACTTGTTCTTGTAATCCAGCTTCATGGAATGCTGGTGATTGATTTATTTTGTCTCGGGTCATATTGTTCAATTCTAACATAATATGCTTAAAATCATACCGAACTGCCTTGTCCTAAATCAAACTAATTGTTGTTTTTGATGTAAAATAAAATAAATAAATAAATGTTTTATTGAATAAATATGTTACAACACATACATCTCAATCGTCAATAATAATTAGCTAAAATTTTGGTATCACACACATCTAAATCACATTCAAACATACACAAGTTATTGTCATACAGTCTCATTCACTCGAACACCCGTCTGTCTGTATCTGTCTGTATGTTCACACGGTCTCCCAATCATGTGTCATAAACTTCTGAACTATAAAATGCTTCTGCGATCAAAAATAGCTTAAGACGAGCTTTAAATGCCTTCGGCATTGGGGCACACTTAATCGAATTTGAAGTTTGTTGACGAAATGAACTCCTGCCTGTGAAGGCAAACGTTCATGAGCTACCGTTCTGTGTCTTCCAGTTCGGTAGTTCTCCTGCCTCTAGTTTCGAGATCGTATTTTCCTAATTTGATTATGACAATGGACAAATTTAGATTAAACCAAAAATAAGTCAACATGACAATAAAACATCAGGATTTTCCTAAGCACTGCAGTGACTCAGTTAATAGAGAAGTCATACAAACGTACGGTTTTAATTATGTACGAGTATTCACAAATTTAATACCTTACCTGATTCACCCAAACATTTGTAGTAAGTACTTGATATTTCAGATTCTGAAACAAAAATCTTAACATCAGTATGTGTGCAATGTTGTGTGCTTTGTTTTGTTACAATATACGTTTGGATCAAATATAGAATGTTTAGAAATAACTAGAACGTTCATTAACTATACAAAGATGAGTTTATTGACACTGTTAGCTATATTCTTGCTCGTACAATCCCGTCATACTTGTATCAGCTAATCATGCAATTGCATTCTTTCTCAAGTTCTATTTTTATTTCAAATTTAACAAATAAATTTAAAAAATATATATATATACTTTATATGTATTTCCCTCGCTGTCTGTTTCTTGACTTTGCATTTTCGGTTTTCCAAGATGGATTTCTTAGTCTGGCTTATAACTTGAACCAGAAAAGAAAATGGTTTAGTATATATTTACTCATGTCACTAAATTGAACTCTAACCAATGTTGATGTTGGTATGAGCTGCAACTTACCATTTCGATGAGTTGGGTCAACTTCAGCCCCAGCCACACCGTGACAGACTCTGTGTTGTTGATAACAGGTCTTATCAGTCTGTTATAGTTACTCAGCAAATCATCGTACAGCCTTTTCGCGTCTGGGATCGCTTCTATTGCCTTTTTACCTGTTTAATTATGAACATGGTATGAAAAAGCTAAACTAAGAGTATAAACTTTGTTATCACTATTGATTAAGTGTGACTATAGCTGTGTTAACACTCGTGTTACAACAGAACTAATTGTATTTATGTATTGCGTTTGTCATGCTACCACTGCTTTTAAATCGTATCTGTAGTATTTTAGTCACGGGGCAAGATTCACTTAAAGCAAAAAAGGACGCTTTATAAAGTTAACAAATATGTATTTTGGACTTCATTTGCCAATACGAAAAAATTTTGAAAATTTAATGGGCTTTTATTGGCTTCTTTTGTGGTATATACAGTATACACATTAGTTTTTAAAAATTGTTCAAATGTATACTAATACACTTTATAACATGTATTTGTTAATATTTTAATGTACACTTCATTAATATCCCTAATGTTTTCGTTATGATAAATTATTTGTTTGAATGAATGTTTCTGAAATTGTGTTTTAATATCAATATTAAATATTCTATACCAAGATTTTAAACAATAAAAGGTAAAATTGTATAATCATATTAAATTTCTTTATTTATTTACAATCCTTTACAGCAGGTAAACCCCAAATATAATACCACTCAGACTTGGAAGCATGTACTCATTAACCTATATGAAAAAGTAATTAAAATAAAATAAAGTGTTGTGTTTATGGTATAGTGATATACATTTTCCCGTTAGCAATTAGTTCCTTTTAAAATTACTTTTAAATGCATGCAATAGAAAAGGGCCAACCTCACCTGACACCGCAGAAAATAAAGTGAGGCAAAAACAAACTATTGGTGTAATATTCATCTTGAATACGTTGTATCTATTTTTTGCACCACAAAAATATATATTTTAACTCAATGTGTTTAACAAGAAAGATATAAATGTGTAAAGATTCATGACTACTACTGTATCTTGCTCAGAATCCACCCATGGAGCAGATCAATATGTGTCTCCAGCGCTCTCTGTGGGGAGTGCGGGAACAATCTCATTCCACCCACCCACCCCATTACACTACTATCCAGTATTTTACTGTAGTCAATCAACTTTGAAATTTGTTTTTAGTTTCCCATTTCACTAACACATGTAAACTGCATGTAAAATAATGAAGCTCGCTCATTATGTATGGACAGATAAAACATTGAAAACCGTATGCAACTCTTCTGTAATGTGTTTGAACATTTTTAAATGCGCACGTAGTGAAGGCGTAATACAAAATCCGGGAGAGTAGACCACACCTTCAAGAATCTTTTACGCCTACGGCCACTATGCAAACAATGCCTAGCTTGACATTATTTAATATTTATAATATACTATTAATTTTGAAGTTACGTTAAACGGCTATATTATATTATTTAGTTTTTATTGTATATTATATTATGTATAAAAAGTACATTTATACAGTAAAAGAGCTTGTAAGTTTGAGGCCGAAGGCCAAAGCGAGCATGTGAGCGTAGCGAATTAGAGTAGGAAATTCGACTAACTCATGCCAGCGGTTAATGTATAAAGAATTTTGTAGAGATGCTCTCAAATAAACTGGAATGCAATAATGTCAATTTACATATAGGTAATTTTATTATTATGTTTTTTTCAAAATTTGAGCTGGTAGAGTTTAAATCACTCTTATAATACCCATGGGGCAAATTTCTTTAATTCCGATATCCGTAGTTTAGAAGTGTTCAAAATTGCCGATAAATGCTGGCAAACAAATGTTTAACAAAGTAGCCTACCAGGCAAATTCAAAATTTAAAAACTTTTAAGTGGCGAGCTATAGAACTTTTTACTGTCAAGTTCATTTCATACGATGGGCGAATTCATGGATAATGGTGTCCTAATATTGAAAAGGAAGGTGGTTAAAGGCCCTTTCAACTTATTTGTCCTGTAGTAGAGTACGTATCTTGGGATGGTCTTTATACACGGCAGGTGACATGCATTTAGAGACCGTGTTGATGACAACTTCACTTTTTTTACATAATTTGAAAATGACACACTACATGATATTGTGTAAGAATTATTTGAGGTGTATAACTATGGAACATCAAAAGAATAAGACGTTAATATGAGTTCAATGGTTGAAGACCACGCTACCAAAATTATTGAAGAAACCACTAAGAAATAATAGGAGATCGATATGAGTCTGGAGTGCTGTGGAAAACAAAAACTTCCAAATTCCATCCAAGTTATGTAAACTCCCAGAAAAGAATAACTTTAAAAATAAATACATAAGTAGAATAGCTGACTAGTGATTACCTTGAAAAAGGGTACATCAGAAAACTAAGCAAAGAAGGTTATGCGTAATAACCGCACTTATTATTTGCCTCATTTTGGAGTTGTAAATCCGAACAAGCCAAACAAACTTAGTCGACTTGTTCCCAAGCTGCCAAGCACATCTAAGCTCTTTATGTTGTTATTCAGAATACAAACCAGTTTTCATCGGTCTAACATGAGACAAGTGATTCAATACTGAATAAAGAATTTATAGATGATTTGCTGGCTTGTACTGACTCAGAAGAAAAAGCTAGAAAGATAGTGCAATAAATCACAGAAATTCGTAAAACTGCTCGAATTCAGATCTGCGACTGGTTGTCTCATTTTCTCAATGTTCTGCAAGACATACCGAAATAACTAAAGGCTGATTCTACAAACAGTTAAATCTGCAAAGTTATTTACCAACTGGTAGTGGTAAACTGTAATTTAACTGTCAGTTTTGTTTTTTTAGCAATTCTGAGAATGTGACACTGGTTAACTCACGAAACGGGAAGTTCTGCGGGCTGCAATGTCTATTTTCGACTCTTTGGGGATGGTTGTGCCAATAATTACAATAAAAGGAAGTATGTTAGTTGAAAAATATGGATAACTTAATTAACATAGGATGAAGTTTTGCTCATTGGCCTCGCAAAAATAGAAAGACTGGATAGAAGAAGTATTCGAACCGACCAAGAAGAAACTACAAGATAGCAAGAAACACCACTGAAAACTGGAATCCAATAAAACAACATTACCATAATGTAAAAACCTTCTTGACAACAGTAAAGCCATAGAAATACTCAAACGGACTGCCAATATAATAGAACTTTCTTCGAGGTTTGCTTACTAGCAGCTGTCATCCGATTGATTTTGATCATCTTACCTTTATACCTACATCAAATTTCCTATACTGTATCTTCTTAAACACTTTAACAATTGATTTTAAATGGTTAGGTTAGGATATTTAAAGTCAATGTTTTTTAACTTAATATTATAGCAGTCAAATAAACATATATACAATACAACACAGTAACATACATTATATTCAAACTACTACAAATAATTTATAGAGTACCAGTCACCAAATTACTGGGGGGTCGGGTGGGTATAGACCCCCCAAACAAAAAGGGTCCGGGGAAAAATTTGAAAATTTACATCATCTGAGGTGCATTTTAAGGCTCATTGGGTCAATAGTTTTCATTCAATAATAAAATAAGTACCAGAGTAGTCAAATTCACGCTTATTTCCCGGCAATATACACATTTCCTGTGCAATTCCACTGTAGCAGAGGACCGTTTTACGCCCGCAGTTTGTACCAATCCTAGTTTGAAGTCCGTGACCCTTCCCGATCGCTGCTTTTCGCCCGCTGTACGTTCCGAGAGCCGTTTTAGGCTCGGTTCGTTCCGATCGCGAGTTTACGCCCGCGATACGTTCCGATCGCCTTTTAAACACCACAATACATTCGAAGAGCCGTTTATTGCCCACGACACTTTACGATTGCCCTTTTACGCCCGTGGTACGTTATAAGGGATGTCCAAGACCTGAGGTACGTTCCGATCGCCTTTTTAAACCCACGGTACTTTCCGAGAGTCGTTTTGCGGGCGCAATACGTTTTTGACGGCCGGTAAACTTCGAGGACCTAATTATGCCCACAACACGATATAAGGGCCGATTTTTTCCCAATTATACCCAGAATTCACGCATATTTCCCGGTACTTATAATTCCCTGGTTTCCCGGTCTGTGGCCACCCTGTCATTCCTAAGGGGATATATCCCCTGACCCCCACCGTACCAACGCCACTGAGTTGCATTGACTTTAAATGTCTACTAAATGCAAGTTGTTCACTTTCTTGTATGTCTAACCAAATTGTAAAAAATAGGTACGGTATTTGTAAAAAAATGTTTGCGCTACGGATTGCGTCATGTATTCTTTAGATCTGGCGTCAGAAGTGGTCTGCCGCATATAGCTTTTTTCTTGTTGACTGTTGTTTCTGTTTGTGCTAAACGGTGTTGTGGTGACGTGACGTCAAATTCTCCACGTTGGAAGTTTTGTTCAAGTTGTCTGTTTTTAATAATAATTAGTGATTTAAAATGCTTTAAATCATTAGCTAACGATTTTTAAAATGGTGTATTACATTTGAAAGTGTAGTGATATTATTTTGTATTCAAAAGTCGGCTCACATAGCGTGTTTATGATTTGGTCTTACTAGATCACCATTTTCCTCTAAAGAGGGTTAGTGCTAGTCCCCAGCTTGTTGCGAGGTCAGAAGCGGGACTAAAAACAGCCTCGCTATTTTGGATTAATTTTAGCCACCAGCTTTGAGTTGATGATAACATTCTGATCAAGGCCTAACAACAGTCATTTTTGGCCGTAAAACTCGCAAAGGATAGTCTGCACCTCATACATTTTGGGCTTGGTCAACATATGGAAAAATGTCTCTTCCATCAGATTTAAGTTTTATGGATTTGTTCCTTGACAAGGAAGAAAACTTAGGTCTACTAAATTTCGAACAAGACCTAAGCAGCGATGATATGAAATTTGGTTTAGATCATAAATCTGTCAATGTAAGTTACCAAAGTGGGTCACTTGTACTACATTCACACAATTGGGCAACATTCCCAACACACCGTTTTGGCCATAGTTTACCATAGCTACTGGTCCAATTTTATTGTTTGTTGGAAGGGGTTTAAAATGACCTGCTTAAATCCTAAACTAGACCTTGCCTTAGACAGTAATTTTTGCTGCAGGAAAATCTAATTAAATTTTGTGTTTAATTTAACTTTTGTGAATCATGTTATTTACTTTAACTCTTGCAGAGGACCTTAGTAGACTCCTACCGTAACCTTAGACAACTTAACCCTGTTCTACTCTAAAATAACAAAATCTAATGCCAACTAATCCAACGTACCTTGAGCTACCTATCCATATCTTAACTCTTTTTAATAAGTTGTTAACTAACAGCAAAATCTCTACAAGCCTAGAGTTTTGTGAGTTAGCCTAGTTATAGACTGCTGTAAGGTTATTTTTATTTTAAAGCTTTATAACCTAAACGACATTTTACAAATTGTTTGGTTATATTTTATCTCAGTTTTGTCAAAATAAGAAAGTTACAGTAAATTACTATGAAAGTAATTATTTGCTCTGCTTCTTTACCTACAAAATTATTTACTAGTTCAATCTGTATTTCCAAGTCTAATACAGTAGAACCTCCATAATATCAACTGCTCAGAACCTTCCTTGTGACTTGTGTAGACAAAAAAATTACAGGAGTTTTGAGTTGTAGATGTCACGAGAAAAAAACCTCAGTTTCTTTATGTTTTGGTAGTTCTGCCTTGAAAAATTAAACTTTACTCTCTCAAGTATCTCAAATCTCCTTCAGATTTGAGTAATTAAATGAGGTTCTACTAAATTCTTGTGGTACTAACTGTCATTCTGTCTACTGGTGAAGATACCAGAATTTCAATGTCACTAAACAATTAACTGTCGTACGCATGCAGTAGCAAAAATCTATGTCCTGGTTTGCAATTGTATACAAGATTGTGTTGAGTCCCATAAATACAAAAAACCAGCATAACATTTGAATTTTTCTTAAATTGGTTCTGTACCGAGCATTTTGAAACACTTTTCATAATATGTGATATTGGTCTCCAAACTACTTTGAACCATTGCCACAAGCGAAATTTAAAAATAGTTTTTAATTTTGAGAATAGGCCTACTAGACCAATTACAATGAAAACCTAAATTTTAGTTTTGTTAACTACAAGTTTTTTTAGATTATCTGGTCTTACGTTTCTTACGTAGATCTGCTCCGTCGTCATCGCCAGGATGAGAGGGTTGTCAAAGCAGGTCGTCTTCCTTATAGCACAGGAAGGTGTCAGGTTTAAATAGGTTGTAGGTGAGAGGAAACATTTAGGTTCTAGGCCCATGATCCTAGAATCTATGAGCCCCATGAGCCTATTTTATTGGGCTAAAAAATTAATACATTTCTATGTCCACCAAAAGATTTCTTGTGGCACTTTGTGAGTTCTAGATGTTAAAAATGTTGTTTTGCCATCTAATCACTATTGGATTTCTAGATTGATGATTGGACCAATGGAGCTAATTTCTTGGACAAACTTTTGGACATGGAAACTGACCAACCATTTAATTCCATTCCAAGTGACAGACAACTACTTGAAGAAAATAGTACATCAACTCCTGCTGAATCAGTTGTAGAAAGCAGCTCTTGCTCAGACAGTGGTAAGTTTTAAAAGTAATTTGATCATTTAACTGGTTAAATATTGGTTCCATTCTTTTGAAACATACTCAATTTAACATTAGTTGTTGGTTGTGTACTTAAGTTGAAATTTGGATTAAAAAGTGTTGGCTAAAAGTAAGATGGTTTTTCTCAACACATTTTTTAAAAGTTGAGAAAAAGAGACCTAGTTAGCTTTTTACTGTTGGACTAGCTATCAAAGTCCCTGTTTTAGTGACTGTGTTATGTAGATGAATTCACTCGCCTTTGATTGACGAGGGTTGGCGAATTTAGTGAAAATGACTCCCACCTGCACGTTTTAGATAACATGAATCCCCCAGTTAGTTAATCTTAACTGAAGCAACCATTGTCCCCATGAAACCTAGACCAAATTCCAGGAAGCACCAGCTGGGGGTTAACATACCCTCACTCCACAGTATCAGTAGTATTGTAACAGCACTGGTGGGCCAGGATCCTTTCCCTTTGCCTCGCATGGGTCATCGTGATACCTGCCGATGCTCACCGTACACTAAAAGATGTCCCCACAATGTCCTCCATACCACTTCATTTAGTCCAGACCAAGTCTTTTAGATTTCTCTGGGTCTCACAGATGGTTCTTCCTCTTGAGCCGAGGACTACCCGAGGTCCAAGCGGTAACGTCCATCACCTGTGCCTTGCTCGTTCTCCAAGATAAGCTCAGGTCTGGCATAAGTTGCCCGACACGAGTGAGTGTCCTGGCAACTGTTTCCCCAATGCTCGAGACATTCTTATAGTTAGGCTACTCCCGCTATTTAGAATTTGCGTTTGTTATTTAGTGCAGAAGGAAAAGAAATTGACATGTCTGTGATATCAAGTGATAGTGGTGTATAATTAACATGTCTATATTGGATATAGTACTCATAGCGGACCGTAATAAATGTGTCTGCGGTTGATACTTAACTTTGGGGCATGTAAAGGAGTTGTTCGCAATATCTACTGTTTGTGGCAGGTGATTGACTTGTCCACGGCCAACTTAGAGTCGTGTTCAGCAAAAGTTTTCTACCGGTCAAGTCTTCTACTGGTAAAGGGATGTTGTAGGGAATTTTTAATATCTGAGCTGTTTCTGTATTAGAACTCAAAAATTGCAAAGTGGGCATATCAGAAAGTGAGTAACTTAATAATTGAATAATTATAAGGATTAGGTTTCAAATTAATCTGTCCTGTCTTCATCTCCCTTGTCCAAGGTTTTTAAGAGTCAATGTACAAGTACATACCCATTTCAGTTTAAATGCCTCATGCACTAATGCTTCGGACTCTTTCAGTACAGTTACTTATTTTATCTTTTTGTAGGTGTGTCTAGTGACCAGCAGCTTTCACCAAGGGTACAGGATGTGGAGGAGGATGATGATGACGATGATGTAGAAGAGGTTGTGTTTGAGGAGGAAGTGTACACGGAACCTGAGATCAAGCAGGAGGTCATAGAAGTGGAGGATGACAAACCACAAGTGGAAACCTTGAGAATGGACATGGTCAACGTCAAACAAGAAAAGGACCAACCTGTTGTCACCCTCAGTGAGTTGTTAAACTACCTTAAATATTGACTTTATAAGTATTAAAGAAAACTCTAGTTACAGCATTGCACAATTTCTAGTAATTTTGTAACTTGTCCTGGAATGTTCCTCAAACCTTACTTCCTTCTGAGGAAGATGTAAACAATAAAATAAAAACTGGCATTAGTGCAGTTATTTTGTTTTGTGGTTTGTTTAAAATATTATGTTTGTTTATTTAAGTTTCTTTACATCATAAATAGTACAAATTATTGCCTTCTGTAAAGCTTTTAGTTTTAATTTAGACTACACTAGAAAATTAATAATTTATACATTTTTTCTTTAGTGCTTTGCTGTTAAGTTTGAAAGTGCAATGTTCTGATGTAATGTTGCTTGTTTTGACATCACAACCAATCGACATCTGTTTTTTTTGGAGGTTATGCCCTACACCTTAAATCAGTTGCTGTAAATCAATTAGACAATATTTTTAAAATTAATAAAAGGAATATGTTTGGAAAAACTATAAAACTTTTAAAAAGCAAGTACTAGGTGGACACATTTGTCTGTATTCATGCCAGCTTCAAGCTGACATGCTGTATCTAGGGATGATCAAAATTCCATTAATTATCAGTAAATAATCGACTGTCTTAAGCAATGGATTGAGAGGACTGTTCAGATGAATGATTTTTCAGATTTGTGAATAAGAATTCAAAAAAACCGTTTAACCGTGTAAAAAACAGTTTATTGATTTAACAAAATATTCTTTGTATTTTGTTATTGAAAGGTATGATTGGAAATGATTGAAACTAGCGGAATATATCACTCATGTGTTTTCAAATTGTACAGTGTTTACAAAGTTGTTTTAAATTTCAAAAATATTCTGGATACTGTTAGTCTTTCTGTTAACTTCACATCACCAGCTAATTACATTTTATTTAGGCCATTTTACAAGAATCAACGATGTAAACTCATTTTAATTTATTCAATTTAAATCAAAGTTATTAATTTAAAAAACAATAGTTAATGGGTTATTTATTAAGGGGCTTATTGCTGCTTTAATCTTATCAACAAAATAAGTTGTTCCCAATTTTTGTGTTCCCTCATTTAATTAAGCAACCCAACCAACCACATTTCCCCTTACTCTTCTCACTTCTTGTTCCATTGCAGTAATTATAATGTCTAGTACACATTTGCTTGTTACAGATGTGTCCCACCTGCCGTCCAAGCAACTACCGACTGTGCGAGTGAAGCCCGTGTCTATAACAGCGCCACGTCGCGTGATCCGAGTCACACCTCTCCAACCCACCAATCCCAGATCCATCCTCATCCCTGTCAACGGTGTCTCCGGCGTACGCACCATCAAGATCATCAATGCTGGCAGCAAGACACAGAGCAACATCAACGCCAGGGCCAAGCAGATGCTGACCAACTCCAGTGCTGTCATCACCACCATCGATGATGACAAGGAAGATTCGGACAGCAGCGACACTGAGTCTGTCTATCCGAGGCTGCAACTTACCGGTAATTCATTTTTCATTTTCTGCTACAAGCGAATGAGTGGAGATATTTGATGAACGTTCTATCAAATACTGCTGGGTGGAATTTCATCCTTATCCAGTATCCACCATGGATTATTTGTAATTACATAGACTTTTATCTCAAAAGCTTCCAAGCTTGCGGGTTGTACTGTTTTGGAACTATGTTTGTTTGGTCCAGTTTTCTAAAACAACGCAGTCTTGCGGGATGGCTGAGAAACTCAATAAGTATAAAAAGCCAGTTAATAGGGAACAGAGGAAGAAATCAGCTCTTTGTTGACACTTAAATGTCTCATATAAAGCTTTGCTATTAAACTGGTGAGATAGTCAAAATCTATACAAACTACATGAAAATAAATAGGTAGTAACATAAGCATGTTCCTTATCTCTCTACATATTTTCTTTACTACACAGAATACTCTTTCTATCCAACCTACTCAAAAAACCTATGAAATTAATAACTACCTATTACATTGAATACACAGTTACAGATTTTTATCATTTAAATTATACTTGTTTTCTTTTCACTTAACTATAAATCTGAAGTTAACCCATAAAATTCAATTTCATATTGCACTAAATTGGAAAGCAGTAGGCATAAGAGAGTGTGTTATTTTCTTGCGTGTAGACATGTGATAAGACAAGGTCAAGGTCAGTCTGTACTGTCATGACTTTGTGTCAATATTATCATAACATTTGAAGATAACTTTCTATAATGAAACTCAGCACTTGATGTGTGATCCCGATTTTTATTCTTATTTGATATCTACCACGTGTGTACAATATCTGAATCAAATTATTTGTACATTAAATCTTTTGAGTGCCTAAAGTGTAGTTTTGTTTCAAAAACTTTCTCCCCAACTAGAAATTATATCACAAATATTGTTATTCATTGTTGGAAATTGTTATCATTCCATAAGAATGAGGCACAAGAAAAAGCCAAAATTTGAAGACAACGTTAACATACTTGTTGTCAAACTGGGCCTACACATTAATACAGAGGACACTCGTTTGTTCGGCCACCTCGGGACTGAATCCTAGGCCAAACTTGAAAGTGGCCAAATTAACCAATGCCTATGTATATGAATTCACAACAGTAAAAAATGTTAGTGAAACGAAAATCACTGACTTTAGGCGAGCTGCAAGGATGAGCGTCAGACGACTGCACAGTATGAATAAACTACGCGAACTGATGAACTTAACAAAGATCACAATAAACAAGTTGAGACTTGCTGTCTGCACGCAACCGGCAAGTGCATGACTTGCACAGAGAGCCGGTCGAGCTCAGCGGAGACTGAACTAACGGCAGTCCACCGTAATAATATACCAGTTTTTTTGCAGACACTTATATTTTCTGGTTGCAATTGATTTTTAGATGAGGAGAGAAGATTGATGTTTAAAGAAGGTGTCACTCTACCCACACGCTACCCTTTAACCAAACATGAAGAAAGGGAGTTGAAACGAATAAGGAGAAAAATCCGCAACAAGATCTCCGCCCAGGACTCAAGGAAAAGGAAGAAGGAGTATGTCGATGGTCTGGAAGATAGGTAAAATACTGTTATCCATCCATTTCCTTTTTAAACACATTTTTTTCAACGTTGTTGGCAAGAGTTTTATTTTTCAATTTATATTTTGCAGTTGCGCTGTCATTTAATTATTTTGCTGGGCATGGTACAAGTAGTCATCTGATGTAGATATGCCCAGCTTCGGCTTCGATTTTATGATAAAGGGCCGCCCTGGTTTCTAATTGTCTAAGACCGATCTATTGTGCACTCTCGAATGGTAGGACTAAAGTAATTGCCGCAAGCTCTTATCAACGCACCTGTAACTGTAGTATGTCCTTTCTGTGATAATGGTAGTATGGTTTTGATTGATGGGGCCAGGGCTCTGAATGTTTTATTTGCTAGTACACTGCGCTCCCATGCTGATTGATCACCACCATTTTTCATACCACCCTAAAAAGTCAATGTTTTAATTGAATACATTAAAATTGTTTCCAAATGAAACATTTCAACAGTTTTGCTGGCTTTTTCTCTCTATAATAGTCTTTAAAAGGGTCACCAAAAACAATGCAACTATGACCTTGGAAAATTAGCCGTATCACTTTTGAAAGTATTGTAATCAGGAAAAGATGCCAGAATAAATATGTGTGAATTTTATTTAGCTACTCTAATGACCACCCTTTTAATATTTAATAACTTCTTATATGTCTATCCCTTCATACTTTTGTCCTGAGCATGTGTAGTTTTTTTAACAAACAGGAACTATACAATAGTTAAAATTGTACAAATTATATCAGATGGCTAAGCTTGTAAAAATATGATTTCAGAGTGAAACAGTGCACAGAGGAAAACCTGACTCTATTAAAGCGCTTGAAAGTGCTTCAGACCCAGAACCAGTCGTTGTCTCAACAGCTGCGTAGGCTGCAGTCAGTAGTGGCGCGAGGCGCAGCGCAGTCCACTCAACCCGCCACTTGTCTGCTCGTGCTGGTGCTCAGCATGGCGCTCATCATGGCACCCAACTTGCGCTCCTCACGCAGTGCCACCAACCATGACCTCGAGATCCCCAACACCAAACCAACTCCTGGTATGTTCAGTGTGTTTAATAGTAGATCTTGTTACTTGTATTTGTGGAAACCACCTGGTTTTCACTTACACCCTCGCTACTGACCACTTGTTGTTGTTGCTTGGACTACCCCGGATCCACGCTTTTAGGAATTTCAAAACTAAGGTCAAAGTTAAAAAATTCTGTATTTAATATTTGTTTGTGACATTTATGAGCTTTGTCCTGACTGAATCACTCATACTGGGCGGGTGAAAAGCCGACGAACTTATCGCCAGCGAAGCAATCGGAATGTACCACGGGTAATAGAAGGCTCTGAGAAACTGGGGTCTAAACGCTCTCAGAACAGACCGGTGGCTGTAAACCGCTGACGAAGTATACATCGCGCTAATAAGGCACGTAAAACATACGCTGGCTTATAACAGAGATCGAAGGGTCGGCAAAAGGCGACGGAACGACGTCGGGTGAAAAGGCAATCCAACGCACTGGCTTAAAATGGCGATTGAAAAGTGTCGCTGTAATAGCGAAACTTTTGGAACATATACTGGCGTAAAACAGCGATTGGGAACGGTCACGGACTTTAAACTAGGGTTATTATAGAATGCGGGCTTAAAACGGCCCTCTGCAACTGTGGAACTGCACCGGGAAAATGTGTATATTGCTGGGAAATATGCGTGAATTTTACCAAGCTACTTCTGTGGCTACTTCTGATCATTGCTGAGCCAAAACTACAAGGTCTAGAATCTTGAAATGTTGTATGAAAACTCCTTTTATAGTATAGGCACCCACTAAGAGAGGTTTTTTTTTTATTAAAAAATTAAAAGATTTTTGGAAGGTTAAACATTGGAAAAAACTACCTCAGAATTTCTTCATTTTGACATTCAAGGCATAGATTCTTTTCATGATCTATACAATTAAATACCGATATACCGAGCTAAGTTTCCTACGAATCTAAGACGCACAATCTAAGGGCATAATTTTCCCTGAATATATAGTAAAAACTCTACACCCTCGCATAAGGCACCCCCGTCTTTTATAATGTCAACAGCTAGAGGGCTATGATTTGTCAGGCCCCTGACCCCTCCTTAGCAACTAGTGACGTAATTGCCAGCTTCAGCTGTCAAGAGTAAAAGCAGAACAAAGAATGCATCACGATTGCTTTCCCTTGCCCATCCCAAACCCGCCCTGCTCCACCACTCACGCCTCCCACAGCACCAAAAGTCAGCAGTAGGAGATGAGGAAGACAAGTAGAGAGAGAGATAAAGGACCACCTGGGGTCTGGCGAGCTTTTTGGGTTAGTTATCAATCTTCCATAACTTTACCTCTCCGGGAACTTATCTTAAAGCTTTACATTAGATTTTATTTTACATATACAAATATATTTTTGTACTTTTTTATGTGAATTTTTTTATAGTTTGTCTATCCTCATTACTTTTGACAGCTTGGATTTATTTCCTCGGTTGCAAAGCAAGAGGTACAGTAAGGAAACAGTCAGTGTCCCATTGGCAAATTGATGATTGACAAATTAGATACATTGTTTTAAACAAATTCTTATGAAACTAAAATATAACCTGGAATTGTTGCCAAAATGTTAAATCCCTCCACTCCTGAAGATAAGATCATTTGGATGATTGGTAAAAGTTCCATGAAGCGACTAAGTTCTTGTTCGGTCAAGATAGAAATTTTGAGACTGCTAAAAATAACTTTGCTATGCATAAGTAAGCACAGATTTAAATGAAGTGATTAAAGAAGTTTTAAGTTATTATAGCTAGGCGTAGCACCCTTTCATGATCTCACAGAAAACACGTTCTTAAAAGTAAAACATTAGTATCAACACACAAAAATTATTATACATCAGGCGGATAAAGTTTATGTTTAGCTAAGCAATTAGGTGCATGCAAATATTAGTTACCTCTTGTATCTATAATGTTACAATTGTATAAATTAAAAAGACATAGATTCATATACAATTATTATATTGTAAATCATAAAACGTATACTTGCTAAGAATAGCATATGTGCTAAATGCTTTTTAAAAACAAATGCTTGTTTTAAAACAAATATGCCAAGAAGTTGTTGATTTCTTGTAAATCAAATATCTATGACTGTTTTACTTATTTATTAAATTACTTTTTAGAGTATTAGTTTAGTATTCAGAGTAAATTTATTCTATGTTATCTAGTTTTACTTTAGTATGTAAATATTACGTTAATAAAACTAGGTTTAATTTAATAGATTGAAGTTGAATGGTTTAAAATTTTAATTAATAAATCTTATTCTGTATTTGTGAATATAACTCTCAGTTTTATTACTAACTTTCTATATTATTTTGTAAATCACTTGTCCGACACACAATAATGAAAGTGTCGCATCCAGTCTTATGTTGCTAAAACTGTATGTCGCTTTTAATGACATAATATATCGTCCTAATGACGGTTGTAGTGTCTAATTGGTGTCCACCAGAAGCACGGTTTAAAATAGTTCTTCTGCCAATTGGCAAACCAATTCTTTTTTCTTTGGTCCCTCAACTGGATCCCTCAACTGATTTGAGATATACTACATGACACAAGGCTGGAAACCTTTATAAGCAAACACAATTAATATTCATTCCAATCACTATATTGCACTTCAAGTATTTGTTATCTTAGATTAAGTAAATATTCACAATGCAATGTATGTATTAGATATAGAATAAAGTGTTATTTGTTTCGTTTATTTCCATCGGATTGTTTTTGTTATTGCACTTGTTAATTTTATGTGGGATATCTTATTTTATGAAGGCAAATTATATGTTTTACTAATAAACATTATTTATAAGCTTAAATGCTATATTCTATTCTAGACTAGTTTGTTTACGTATGAAAATGTACATTAGAGTTACAAATGACCTTTTAATTAAAACCCTTTAAGATGTGTGGTTACTTTTTTAATAATATACACCTTAGTTATTGTCAATTGTAATGTCTACTGCAGACAAAATTGTTTGCTTTGAAAATTCCGTAGACAATAATGGTGTACTACGTTATTTTGAGTGAAAGTAATTAGTTATAGTGATTTTATGTCCGCAATAACATAATTAGTGCACTAGACTTAACGAATGGTTATGAACACGTATGGGAGAAAAATATTAAATAATGAACATGCTTGGGATTTCCCTGCTTTTTGAAGCATTTGCTCATGGGGCTGTATTTTGTAATGTACTGTTTTGTTGTGCTTTTGTCTTGTATATTTGTTTCCAACAAATAAACAGCAGCATGGAGGATAGTCTGAACTGTTTATTAAACCTTATTTCTTATTATTTAGCTTATTTATTAGTTTGTGATAGAGACCAGGCCGAAAGCGCCGCTGGCATGAGTGAAGCAAATTTCCTTACTACCATAGAGAGCTTCGCTAAGCTAACAGCCTCGCTTTGGCCCTCGGCCTCAGCTTTATGTTTTATATTATCACGGGTATTACAAGAATGTGAGCGTAGTTTACGGCCTCAGATTTACGTAGCCTTTTACTATGTAACATGAAAGGAAAATGTATTTCATTAAAATTACGAGACACTATAAACAAGTATAACGCTGTTTGAGCAAAAATCACTTTTTAGCCAATTTCAAACGACAGTTTGGATTTTCATAATATTAGGTATATGGATGAATATTAGCAACATACATATTTATTTTAGACCATCAAAATCTGATGATATTTACTGTTTTTAGATATGTAGTTAAAACTTTTCATAAACATTTCCCCCCAAAATGGTACTTTTGGTTTCATTTTGCTGGCTAACAAACTTGACCAAGATATTTACTAAAGGAATATTTCTATCAAATTTCATGAAAATCGGATAACAAATGCGACCCATGGAGAGTACACACATACAGGGTGAGTTTAACATGCCCCCCCACCTTAACTTTTGAAAAAGGAAATATTTTTAAAACCCTTTAGAGAATGTTTATATAGGATTCTGATGTCTGTTTTGACATACTTTGCGTCATCCACCCCTCCCACCCAAAATCTGGGTTCCATCCCAAATTTTTTAAATACAAACCCCCCTTGTGGCACTTTAAAAGGAAGGAACTTTTAGCACAAATTCAACAACGCAAAGAAAACACTTCTATCTCAACTTGTTTTTTTGTCATACCAATTTAAAGATGACACAAAATCAGGTACACAAAAATGACACAATATAGACCGTTATCTTTCTTTACTTCCTTCAGTAAACTCTTTGAAAAACTATTTCTTGACCGATTAAATTCATTTGTAAAACAGTTTGATATTCTATCTAAAAGCCAACATGGATTAACTGAAGGAAAAAGTACTATTGAGGCAATCAACAATTTTATAGAATTTACATTACGTAGTTTAGTTGAGAAAAATAAAACGCTTAGTGTCTTTCTTGACCTTACAAAGGCGTTTGATTGCGTAAATCATTCCAAGTTACTCGATATCTTATATATATATGTATATGGATTCGAGGGAATTTGGATAAGGTCCCATTTGTGTAGCAGAAGCCATCAAGTACAAATCGAAAATAATTTTCAAATGTAGTGGATTTAAACTTACTTACTTGAATGCTACGTCTTTGACCGATTCTCCGGATAGACTGCGTCTCACTTATGGTAAAAAGAAAAACTTTAACTGGGATGGCGGCGAGCTAGTAGAGTGGCACATCCTCCAATTCTCTGAGTGAGTAGATAGGCCTACTTAAGAGTTTAGTCCGGATTGAGGTTTTAAATTTGGCCAAATCCATATCTCTGACTTCCTCAGGTAGGCTGTTGAAGAGTTTGATGGCGGCCACTGGGAAGCTCTTCAAGGACTTAGAAAGTCTGCACTGAGGGATGTTGAGGTTTCTAGCATACCTCGTGTTATGCTGGTGAATTTCCTGTCTTCTTCATACACATAGTGACTTCGCGTATATGCAGCAGAGAGTTAAAGACATACTGTCCGTAAACAGTCAGGATGCCGAGACGTTGAAAAAGAGGCCTGTGGGTAAAATCATTGCCCCTAATCTCAGTTGAAGTCATCACTCTCAGCGCCTCCTTTTGGAGTATTAACAGTCTACTGCAGGTGGAAGCGTGACCCCAGAGGAGGACACCATAGACAATATGGCTGTGGAACAACGAGTAGTAGACAGTGACAAGATATTTCTCAGTGACCACCTCACGCAGCTTTCTTAGCAGGAAGACGACTCTGGATAACTTGGTACAGGAGAAACTATGGAGTCCCTCAAGGATCCATTCTAGGTCCTTATTTATTTTATATGTTAATAAATCATAAATGTATAGAAATTATTGAGGTAATATTGTAAAATTGCAATATTTTACAATATGCCGATGACACATTTAAAGGAAATAGCTTTAATGAGCTTAGACAGCTTACTATTACAAAACTAATTGTTGTGTAGACTACTTTAAGTCAGGATAGACTCATTTTCTAAAACTTTATATAACTTAATATAGGTTGCATATTAAGACAAAGAATACTTTAATTTACCTTGTTGAGTGTAGACCACTGAAGGTTGTAGTCAAATATTGACTTGTGATCATCAATTAGACACAATAGTCTATTTACATTGATATTAATACTAAACAATTACTATATTAAACTAAGAAACTTAATTAGACTATTTACATAGTTTACTTTGGTTCAATGTAAAGACATATTTGCAATATGATGGACTACAATAACATTACAGGCCCTCAACCAAGTGTAATCAAGGTCCTGCAACTGGAAGAAATAGACTCATAATCACAAGCAGCAATGCAGGTCTCTTCAAATGACTGACCATGTTAAATTCTTGGGTCTTTTCATAGATGAAAAGCTGTCTTGGGATCATCATGTTGATTTTGTCTGTAGCAAAGTGTGAAAAGGACTATTTTTATAAAGAAAACTTTCACTCCACTGCAGCCAAGATGTTTTGATGATGGCATAATATGGAATCATTCATCCCCATTTATCTTACGGATTATGCTTATGGGGTAATTGCTCTGAAACAAACATCGAAAGTATTTTTATCCTACAAAAGAGAGCAATTAGAATAATTGGTAAGTTAAAATTTAAAGAATCCTGCATTTCAAATCCCTATCCATATTACCTTTATCCTCTATGTACATTTTGGAAACGTTGTTTTTAGGGCTAAGTGTACTATCATCGAAAAGTGAAAACATTAATCAATATAATACAAGGAATCAAAATTGTATCCCACCAAACTACCATAGGCTTCAAATGTACGATAAACTTCCTGTTGAAGCAGGTAGAAATTTATATATTAAACTTTCCGACAATGTTAAAAGTTACTTTTTTTAAAACTAATAATAATTTTTAATCAACTAATGTTACAGATCTTTTCACAGCATCACCTTTCATACCTACGTAAGTGATAATTTAAAACTAATAGTGTTATGCAATACTAAAACTTAAAAAGTGTTATTTACAAATTATTCTAATAAGTACGGGTAAAAATATATAATTACTTAACATTAATTTTC
The DNA here is from genome assembly GCA_018831715.1 of Matsumurasca onukii. Classification (NCBI taxonomy): domain Eukaryota; kingdom Metazoa; phylum Arthropoda; class Insecta; order Hemiptera; family Cicadellidae; genus Matsumurasca; species Matsumurasca onukii. Next base: position 36,592,170 of record CM032062.1, read on the forward strand.
AAATACAGATGTTAATACATTTTCAGTTTCAATTTTTTCCTTTTAAATTGTCAATTCAATTTGTTGTAGAGAACTTTTGTTGATTAGTTACCAGAAGTTTACAGTATACACTTCAAAGTACGTTATTTTTAACATTGGTCTTTCAGAACAACTTATTGTTGTGAATGCTTTCATTTCTGCTAAAAATTTAAAACATTACATTAAAAATCTTCAAAGAAAATCTACTTAGTTTGACTTTGTTATAATCTGTTGAGTAATTGCCTCAAAAACGGCGACATCCGAATGAAAAGGGTTAACAGTGAACAAGCAAAGTAAACTTGTTAACTCAGAGACTTAGTGTTTGACTTGGAAAAGGTCCTTACGCATAGTCCATCTAACAAATAATCTCTCCTGAAATAGAATGTGAATAACCTTTTTCAATATTGTTAAAAATTTAAATATTGTTGATATTAAATTGACTTTGGAGGAAGTAAAACTTGTTGACTTAGCTACAGTTTTAGTTTTTTTTTGTTTTATTGAATGGTATGATTTCCACTTCTTTACCACATAACAAATATTTTCTATTTACAAAGGGATCACCGTATTTGAGTATTTTTGTTAGGAAAACCAAAAGTTCAGTTAAAACAAGTTCAGATCGTTTTAGTTCCGTCCCCAAGTGTTCCACATTGCATTCCGCTTGCGGCCCATGTTGCAGATCTTGAAGTGGCACAGCGACATGTCTAGTAACACATCAATTCAAACAATATTAACATTCTTGTTGTTGTCTTCATTAACTTTGTGCTATTCATTACAATAGAATGAAAGTATTTTATTTTATAAATGTGGCAAAAGTGAAAATGCTCTCATCTACAATATTAACATATTTAATTAAGGAGAGCTAATTTTCTTTTGTCACTGACAGGGCATAAAATACTATTAAGTGAGAAACACGTCCTAGATAAAAGAAGTCACTGGACACTGGTCCTACATTTTGAATTCTTTCTTCGATTATTCGTGATATTCGTCTGAATTTATTGACATAAACCTTTCCCATTTGAAACAAATTGTATGGCTGAGATATCCAAGGTTTCGGTTTGTCTTATTTCATAAAAACCAAACATTTAACGATGCTTTCCTAAGAAATTAAAGTAATAAAAATAACTATTAAACTAAACTAATAAAAGCTTTGTAGGTAAAGAGAACTTTTTTTGAAGAAATTAAAAGCAAAAGAACATAGATTTAAGAATTCTTTAACCAAGGGTAAATCATTGTCATGTTTATCTTACGAAATGAGAGTTTATGATTTTGGAGAGTTCCCTAATCTTGAAAGAAGGCAGATATAGATTATTACAATTAAATTTGAGCAGGAGTACACAAGTAGTTTTGATTTCATCCTTCTGGGAGAATTTGATCAAAATCGTTTGCTCGTGTGGACGCATGGGTCGATATTGATCTTGAGGCATTTCAATGATTTGTTTCACCACAATCCCAGGGATAGCATTTCTGGAAGCCCATTATGAAAGTAATTGAGATAATCAGGTATTTTATAGATGATATTCTCGTATTAAACATAACATTCTTATAGGTATGCCAAATGTTTCAAAAAATTGATCTTAAGTAAGTTTTGAAATTATGGCCGCTGCCTCTAAGCACAATTTCACCCGTTTCCATAGGTAGAAAACGTTCATCTAAGAACAGACAACGGTGTGACGTTTTAAAACATCTGGTTGTCCAAGTTTCTGAGTGTCAACTTACAGCTGCCTCTCTTGTCCTTCCAGTACTCCGATGGGTCTTGCAATGCTGCCATCTTGGCTTGTAAGGGCAAGGCGACAGGCATCTCTTCCAAGTCCTCCCTCATCCCTTCTTCGTGTTCCAGTTCTGCCAACCTCTGTCGTTGCTGTTGTTGCTGCAGGGCTGCCATCTGCAGCACTTCATACATGTTCGCCATTTTACGCAGCTCGTTACTGGATCCTTCGCTTGCCTGGAAAGTACATACATTTGGCTTTTAAGTACTTTGAAACCTTTTCTATTAGGATTTAGGTGAAATAGTTTCAGTCTCTCCACCAACCATAGGGATTTAGAAATATCAGTGTTGGCTCCTGAAAACCATAATAAAATGTTAAGAGTAACCACTTGGTAAATAGTTCATTAAAATTAAACTATTACCAATGACCCCTTTCACTAGGGTTAATCTACCCTACCTGACGGATCTATGAACCAAGCACATTGTCTTAGTACGTTTATTAATTATTATCAATATTAGAAATTTATATTTATAAGTCAGTGATGAGATGAGATGAAGGGTGGAAGTGATTGAAGCCGGATCCAGGAAGTGCCAGCATTTTTTGTTTCTGTTTTATTCAGTTGCGGTTTTACTGTTTCAGGGAGACATTTCCTCTACAGAAGTCCTCCCATGTCTTGTTTTCACGTAAAACAAACACGCACACGTAATGAAACCTGTTATTCGTATACTCGTATTTACAGCTCCGACTTTGCAGCTGACATACGTTATCTAGCAATACCGTAGGGCTGTCTGATTAGGGTAAGTTACAAACCTTGCGATTTTGCCATTTGCTATTAACCTGAGAAAATAGAACGTGACTTTGTTCTCGTAGTAGCGCTGTTTTTTATAAGTTATTGCATGTTACGATCATATCAATATTCTAGTCTTAGGTACAAATGCTGTTGGACTCGAAGCTAAAACAATGGCAAAAATATTGCGCTCACACGACGGAAAACACGCTGTGATTTAAATAAGTGTTATCTAATTATTCTTCCGTGCTTCATTTAGGACTTGACATAAGAAACTTTATGTCGATTCCTCGCGCTGATTACTTAGCTAATTTCCAAATATTTTGTGTTATGTTTTAGGGCACTCTTCAACTGAAGACGGGATCAGATTCCAGATCCCAAAACGTCGTGTTCACTAAAAAACGGTGGAAAATGTCCGTTGTGATATTTCAGCCTCAGGAATGATACTACATTCAACAGGTTTCTCAAAACAGATGGGAGAGTCTGTGCTAACTCACTAGACACTGAACTGCTCGGCAAGTATGAAGATGTTAGCTGCAAACCTTGGCGTAGTGGAATGTTTATGAAAACATAACCGCAAGACAATGGAGTAGCCAGTGTTGTAATTAAGAGATTCATCTCTTGCCGTGAGTTTATTTTCTCTCCTCGCAATCCCTCACTGATTGCTTCATTACTGGAATCATACCACCTCATGCTACTTTAAGTTCTTTTCATAAGTCTTTCATTACGACACTTCCAGACTCGTCAAGAAGTAGCTTACAGAACTCTTCCTTAGTTACTGTTTTTCTAATCAATTACTAACAGTTCTATTTACATTTTCTCTTGTATGTGTGATTTACTAGCTTGACATTATCTAAATGGTTATTTTTAAAGCATGACTACTATTTAAAAGCTTGTTTTACAATATATAACTGTATATACGATAAAATTGAATAATTAGACATATTTATTACATTGTATTATTCGTTGCTTTTAGTTTAAAGTTTCTTTTATTTCCCTACAGATGTGTCGCAAGAAAGAGTATACTCGTAATATTTAATAAAAATTAATGCTGTTTTAAGCTACAGTATAAGTTTTCAAGCATTTTGTACATTCTTGGACCGATGAAGGCCAGCTATTGGATGAGGTTTTGCTTAAAATGGTTTAAACCGAACATTATATTTCTGATAAAAATAATACGTGTCTCGAAACTAAACGATAATACTACGAGAAAGGTATTTAACCAATAACCATAATTTAGATATCTATCTAGAAATCTCTGACATTAGATTATTATAAAGAAAACATTTTAGATAAAAAGCCAATTTTGATTTAAAATTTGTTTTTCATAAGTTAGATGGCCATAGGATTAATAAATTAAATGTTCATAACTTAGATAGGAACTTTTATTAAAAATTAATACGGATATTAGGTAATATCTCTTATACGGCTTGACCGGTCCAGCTACAATTTGAGGTGATGTGTTCAACAGCGTAATGCAGCTAAATAATATTTAAAAGGCATTTATAATAAAAGACAAATCAGCAGCTAAATTAATATTTTTAGAATAGGGCCATTCAAACCGAAAAATGGTTAAAGTATGTGTTTTGTTTGAAACATCAAGAACACACCGAAAACCCGAGACATTTATAAATACGAGTACCTTTATAAGAAATATTTTCCTTTCCAATCGGAGATAAGGCAGCTAAAGTTGCACATGTAACCAGAGGCCACAAGCAGCTTAATTTGACATATCTCCCTTGTTTATGAACCAATCATGGTAACAGAGCACGCTTGATAGGTAAATGTATAACATGCATGTAATTGAAAGTATTGTAGGTGTAGCCAGTTACCTACTGTTTGAAATAAACGTAACCTTGAGCACTTTAACGGTCGTCATTCCAAAAATATAGGTTTTACAAAGCTGTTGATTGACACGTACACAGCCTGTTAAAAGCGTAACTCCATATATTAGCTGAACCGGTCAAGCTATTATACCTACTATTAGCTATTCAGCCTTTTTAGAAGCGAAATATCAGCTAGTGGACAAACAAAGCTCTTCCGGAGCCCGGGTCTAGTTATCTAAATTATGAGTTAAACAGGTTTGTCTAGAGGCCAATGTCAAATATCTAAATACCAAAATACTAAAGCTTAGTTTCGGGACACTCTGTACTCTCATTGGGCGATGGGGCGAATAAATCGAGGGATGTTTTGGTCCATACACTGATCTACGTTTTGAATCTTCACCTTTGTAAATTTGAAAGTTGACACTAGCTAGGTTATCACAAAGGCGTTCTTGTTATCGTTCATAACTAACTATTATGGTTATAAATAACTAGTTGATTCAGAACAGAAAGTGTCCCACTGAATGTGCAAGTGAGCACGTATCACACAAATAGCTACAACGTGGGCTATACTCGTATGTATTAGTCCTTCAATACACTTCTTTCCTGACGTCGCTTTGACGCTATTGACATTCTGACGTTCATTAGTGTCCAGTTGTACTTTGTCCTGTCGCCGCTTGTTTTTGTCTCAATTATAGCCAGCATTCCCTCCTTTTCTCCTAATCCATGGCTATTCTCCGATTTGGTCAAATATATTCTATTATTGAATTAAATAAATAGGAAATTAAGGAAATTTAGTTATAATTCTTTTTTGCATTATAAGATGTAATTTACAATATTGCACGTAAAATGAAATACTGGAAATGTTTAACTACTAATTTCAGGAAATGTTAAAATTTGCTACCAAATTTGCTATTAGGAGTAAAGAATAAATAATCCTGAAAATCTAGCTTAGATTAGGTACCACAAGTGCAAATAAATCAAAGTGGCTCTTGATGTGTTCTCCATTTACTTTGTAGCATTTATTAGTACATAATGAAGCTTCGTACTAAACCAATTTTTTGGCATGTGTTTCATTTTGAACTATAATATACTAAGCTTTTGGAGATTTGGTATACAGAGAACAGTCTATTAAAATCAAATGAAAATCGTCTTTATTGGTGGCGAAGTTATGAATTTAAAGTCCTCTCTTCCATTTAACCACACACAAATAAATAAACCAAATAAATTTTATAATGGCCACCTGTCAAAAATAAATAAGTGGCGCCTCTGAGGGCATCAATCCCAAACTACACGAAAGTATTTGCCAATATGACAAATACAAAGAGTATGAAGATTCACCAAGTATCCTCTATGTGTATAATCTATGTTATCAACTCACTTGTTGTAAGGAGGCGAGGAGGCCCAGGGCTTCTTGGGCAGAGGCTGGTGGCACTTCCTCTTCAGTACAGAGGGTGGAGGATATGAGAGAGCAGAGCACCATGGACCACAGAAACACCGGCCTGGCCATCCCTGGAACCAAACAGAATTAGGATAATGCTTGTTTGTCCAAATGTCAGAATTCGTGTTTTTAAGAGGGGCCGGATACAGCCCGGGCGGCGTTCAAATGGGATAGGGAGTTTAATATTGGATAATTTGCAAACGATGTTTTAAGTAAGTTAACGAACTAAATCGTGGAAAATTTTCTATGGAAGCATAGAGTTATTAGTGTTACTCCACATAAAAATAGACAATAGAGTTTGGTTCTAAAATATAATTTTAAGTATACTGAATTTCGCATACTATGTTCTTGTGGTAAAATCGAGTTTTTTGTTCGGAACTACAAAGGTTTATTTGACGACGAAAGTAAAAGTTTTAGTGTTTAAATGAAGCAGCACCAATAGACCTATGCTTCCAGAGAAAAGGTTTTAACATTCTAGTAAATTAACTTGTTTAAAACGTCGTTTGTAGTTTTCATCCCATGTTATGAGCGGTACTTAGAGTTGGACCTGCGGCCGCTCTATCCGGCGGTCTGCTAATAGTGAAGATTACTTTGAGTTTTTAAATTATGTTAGGAAAACTAACACTATTTAAAGAGACGTTAGAAGGGGGAGAAATATAGCCTACGTTTAAATATGAAAAGTAAATGTGAAAATTAAATAATAGAAATTTAAACAAGCAAAATAATGTTATGGTTTTGAAGTTTTTATCGATTATGTCTATGTGGACTCCCAGCAACCCTTCAAATTTGTTCAGTAAAACTCCCTAGGGTGGTCGGGCGTCACCAATGATCCGAGTACAGTCGTGTACTGCGGGCTTGCATATCGCATCTGTGCAGGCGCCCAACTATACTATACTCTACTTTGAAGATACACTGTACAGGGTGTCTCAGATCACACTTATTACATGTACGAGTATGTTCCGAGAACGGTTAGATATATTTGAATGGAGTGCACAAGTTCTGTGTTAAAATTACTTAAAGATTATTCTTCGCCTGTAACCTCTGACTAGTGACTACGAGTAAAAACTATCAAGTAATAACTAAGGACTAAGGACACAACTAATACTAGCTTGAATTAACTTGGGTATTTTGAGAATATCTTGGAAACTACACATTTTAAATGTAAAAATATTGTTTTATCAACATCTAAAAAATAGTGGTTAGTAAAATACGTAACCGTATTTTAAAATATTTAAAGTCGTTATTTGAATATTTAAAAATATTTGACATCAGAGGCAAATTCTGATAATATAGCCGAGTGACATATTATTGGAAAGCCTATCTAGTTCCAACAAGTCTTTAACTTAGAGAACAGACAATTTTTGCAGTTTGTTTTAAGGTGGGTGTAGACTGTGGGCAAGATATTAGGTCAACCCCTCAGAGTGATGCTCCCTTGAGAGTGATTTTTCCTCTCTTATCTTTTTAAACTATTAAGAGATTCTTGTAGTAACAGGGGTGTTTCTTACGCGTCCGCCTCATAATGCTGCCTGGATGATTACGCTCTTGTAAATTTGTAACTGAAAACCTGAAAGCCACTGATTGGAATTTATTGTGTTATTATAAAATCTTGCTTCTACTTGGGAATTCGAAAATATGAAAACTCATAATGTATTCCCAAATTCCCAAGTACAAACCGAACCTATGCCAAACGAAAAAAATAAGGTTTCGGAAAAGGGGTCCAAAAATGCTTTGTTTGCCCAATAGACATAATTTTGTTTGTTAAATAACTATGTGTGTTTTATCTCTTACACCATTTGAGAGATTTAGCCTTGTTAAAGATTACCGGCGTAATCTAATTTGCCATTTTTTAAAAACTTTTAATAAATAAATAAAATATCAAATATACTCAACATTAGTAATAATAAATATAAAAATACTCTAAAATTAAAATAAATGTTTTGGGAAAACCGTAGATGAGAAGTTTTTTCTCTTCTCAACAACCAAACTTTTATGAGACTATCGCACTAAGTAGATGTATAGTAAATAACAAGTTAGTTTGTAGGCGATATTTATACATAAAAGGTAAGAACTCTCACTATTTCTCATAATTTGAAACTAACATTGTGCAGAACATAATTTGCCAATTTATTCCAACTATATCTTTTTAACTTATCAATATCAACATTTTAAAAAGCAATTTAAAGGTGTACCACTGTAAGCTACGTGAAAGATTATTTATGAGGTAGGCAATGACGGCAATAATTAGAATTCGAGAAAAGATCAGATCTCTCTAAAAGAAATTAAATTTGCAAATATTAATTTGTAACATAGTTAATATTATTAGCACAATGTATTGTTGTCAGTAAATCTAAAGGCCAACAGGCTGGTGAACACACGTATCGTCATGTTTAACAAAGTGAAAACTGTGTGAGAACGTGTAGCGTTCATTCAAAGATGACTTTTTCTGCCTCTCTTCATTTCCATCTGGCAGTTTAAAAACCTAATAAAATGAGTTAATTTCCTCTCTTTGCGGAAACTTTCATTTGTCGCTTTTAAAAGAATGGCATTTAGCTTGAGCTGTTTCTGCTGGCTAAACCGACATTACGGCTAGGAATAACTGAACGTTTGTAATATCCTTCTTAATGACATTGGGCTTGTTTTATAGATACACGTTATGTTCCCCTGCAGAATGTTTGCTTTATACACGCAAATTGAGAAGGTAAACATAAAAACAAACTCATTGCTCTTAAAACTCTTGACATTGAAATTAAACAGGATTGTAATTTCTGCCTTGCGTTAATCATTCCACTATAGATTGTTATTCGAACGGTTTAAATTCCACGCTAGAAAAGCTATGAACATAATTTTTGTTTTACCTATTTTAAAACTATATAGTATAAGCAATTTTAAAACCAGCTTACTATAAAAATTTACAATTTTAAGAATTTTGTTTAGTATTTCTTCAATGGTTATCTATATAACCCGAAAACAATAAACCATGGACGCTCCTGTTAAATTGTTTTCATGTATCGCGTTTAAGATACAAAAAAATCCAAGACTTAAGTATATACGACGAAAGTATAGTCCGGTAAAATATACTCGAGGACCTGCCTTTAATTTCTGAAAATAATCTTCTTTTATTTGTGTGGGCAGTTTTAGTAATTTTGAAACTACTGCCAGTTTGGAAAATATTAGTTTGGGAAAGCATCGATTGATGTATGCAATTTGGCTGCCGTAATGGCCTCAACTTTGGAATAGGAAGGGTAGGAAAAATGGAAGGGTTTAACATCTGAAAATGAGGTTTCACAAATAACTTTAAATGCCACGCAAACTTTCCTAAAGGACAGGTCTGAACTCTTGAACTGTGACATATTTAAAGATCTTTGGCCTTTTATTTCTCTATGGATACTCTGCGGGGAGCGAGTAATGAGGGCCTGATCAGAGATAAAAACGTCAGCTGTTGCTTGTCACACTATTGTTACATTCTTCTCTTCTCTCCCCTTTCACTCATTTGACACGCGCCAAACACTTTCTGTGTGAATCACAAAGGTATGGACAAATCCTGAATATTACACCGCCTGTGATTGTCCACTGTAATACTGGGTTGTGTTTTGGTAATACTCCCGGAAGTTGTAGAAAGCCATTTCTTTTAGAATACTACGTGTACTACTTAAAGTGAAATTATTATTTTAAACAGTATTTACTATAGTGACAAAGTGTTATTTATTTGGCTATGTTAGGGACTTAGTAGTCCTCTTTACCACGTAAAATGTATACAGTTTAACAGTTTTGTTGTCAACACACATAATTTGTTGTATATTGACAAAAATAAAATAAAAAATGTATATTTAGTAAATATTTCAATTATACTACATCTTTCAATCCAAAGAAAGAAATAACAGACTAATTAGATTGCGTATTGACTTGAAACGTCAATATCACGGTCACTATTACTGCCTCAGTGCCACACCATCCCTTGACTAATACCAACTTCGATAGGTATAGGTCTATTATTAAATATGAAAGTTATTTTAAAATTAACCTCCGTCCAAAAAACTAAAATGTTTACCATTTGTTGAAACGTTATATAATGTTCATATGAATGAGCATTCTTTCACGGATACTTCGACATATTTACTATAAAATTTGGAGAATATATCAAACTAAGGCAAAAGGTTTTCTACGCTATTGCATGTCATTCCACCGCCAGAGTTCATAACAAAAATCGAACGCAATTCACTCTTTAACCTGCTTTAGTTCGTAAAAACCGAATTACGCGCAACCTTTTCAATTAAAGACGAAATTCCAATTCGTTTGGTTGAAAAAGGATTCTAAAAATCCTTATGCAAAAATTGGCGGCCAAAAATTATTTTTACAGTTACTGGGGTCATTATTTAGCAGACGGGAATATTACACATAGAGATAGTTCGGTTTTAAAATTTAGATAGCATATACATTGCAAAACAAAAATGTCAAGCACACTGTCGGTTTTAGTGGCGTATAATTTGACAGTACGGTTTAGCTCGTTTACCAGCTACACAACAACGAAGTATAATTATTTCTGAACAGCCCTCGTAGTATACTCTCTCGCAGTCCTCTCAGCCACGTCTAGTAGCGAATCCTGGTAACGAACACTGAAAACAAAACGGCGCGGGGTTCGCAGCGAACTTGTTCGTACCAGTACTTGTTCTATTCAAACACCGTCCAGTTGCGTAGACAACGATCTACTGAACCCAACCAAGGATTTATTATTGAGTAGGTGTAGGTGTGATGTAGAGTTGGTGGCTGGCCGGTGTGGTTTGCTTGTCATGTGATTGGTGTAAGTTGTGGTGCTGTAGGTGGGAGAAGTGACATCGTATTGTGGTTGAGGTCTTCAACTCAGCCGTACAATGTAGTTGGCCTTGTAAACTTTACAATATTATTCTTAGTTCAGCATTAAGTATTAAAGCTGTGTAGGTTGCTGATAAAATACATTCGTACATGTTCCTAAGCCCAGTTAGTGAGGAGATCATTTCAACTAAATGTACGACCTACCAACCCTCGTTTGAACATTTATGTCGTTTCTTCGAGAATTCTCACAAATTATAATCCTGAAATATGTTTAATTTTATCTGAAATAGCCATTACTTCTTCAAAAAAGAAGTATTTCCAATGCTTTAAAACGTTTAAAATTAGTCCCAGTTTATAAGAATAAAGATACTTCAGATGTATCTAATTACCGTCCTATATCACTTTCACCATCAATAAGAAAATAATTAAAGAAAAGGTATTTTTAGTTAGGAGGTTTAATTTTATATAGATATGGTTAATTTCAAACGGAACATTTAGTTTTGAAAATGTTTTGGTTTCGTTGATATTTTCAATAGTTTTTTGGCGCCATAAAAATACGAAAAAAGGGTTTTAAGTAGGTTTCTTTACCTTTCTTAAGTAACTGCGTTCACATTATAAAACTGCCAAAAGAAAAGAACCACGTGCCTAGGTTTGTGGGCTACTCTTAAAATTTAATTTATTAATTTTATTAATCAATTTTGTTTTAAGCCCAAATATACGGGATTGGGAATTAAAAAGGAAAACCCCTTAAAACCCATACCATAAAAACACCGAAATTCGTGTAGGTATACTTTCAAAAGTTTAAACATCTGACACGTTATGTGTACTTATATTTTAGGTCAGTATTTTCAAACCTTTATTTGTTTGTCAAATTATTGTATGCGTCATTGTAATTTCTTACACGATTAAGATCAATCCATGTAAACATAAACGTGTAATCAATGACAATTGGTGAAAAAAACGTGTCCATTGAGTTATATGGAGGAGCTGTAAACCTTTATAAACAATCTTTGCCATAACATATGAACATAATATTTGTTAGCAATAAGGTTCACAAATCAAATTAAATTAATCAATTAGTTAGTTACAAATCATAACAGGAAAGACATTTGGTTTAAAACTGAGCTGAAACCCTTTCATCTAATAAGAGCCTTTTACACCTCATAATTGATAATATCATGTTTTGTATCTAATGAGATTAATTTCCCATAAAGTGTTTAGCATTAAGTTGATTATCATCTAAACATTCCATCATAACTACATTAATCCTAGTAACCTTTACGCAACTTGAAGCCGTGTTGAAAATTTACACGTTAAAATGATTGCCTCGATGAAGTAAGAGTAAATAGCAAAGTTTGGGAAACAATGTCAACTCAAATGTTGAGAGGTGCTAATCGTTCAAGTACTCTTAATCCGTATTACACAATTCGTTCCAAATACGTTTATATCAGAGGTCACGTTAAAGCTTTGTTTTCATAATAATATGTATCATATTATTACAGGGTTGATAACAGCTACAGTATTACCATTTTAATAATATTTCAATAGAGTCTAAGTTGTAAAAAAACTTTGCACGTAAAGAAAATACTTCCTTGTTTAATAATTGAAATCTTCACTTTTGTCCATTTCAGGAATTATTGTACTTGTTAGTTATGGTCTAATATTTATTACTAAAGAAAATACTAAAAAAAGGGAAAAAAAAAACTTTAAAAACTAAAAACATTATATTTCGGTTTGAACTGTCTTCAGTAAAAAACATAGCATAAATGAACAAACGATCATAATATTGAGGTGTTTACAAAATAAAATTTATAATCAAAGAACTTCGAAGACAAAATGTTTGAACCGAACCGGGACTTTAACCCGAGTTTCTCACTTGCCAGGTAATTATGCTGACCACTACACCATCCGGCCCAACTATTTATGCCTTCAAATTTAAAGAAGTACTTAAATCTGAATGTTTATCCGAAATATCTGACCACAGAGTATTTAAATATGTTTTCTTGAATCGTGCAGGTTGACCATTAAAACTGTAGATAGACTGTGTATTTCTTATTATGCCACTATACTTAACCCTATTAGGAACTTGCGGACTATTTATAGTCTTCACTTCTTTATTTGTAGTCCGCTCCTAAACTCTGGTAGAGCAAAAGTCAGAGTGTTGTCTAGGTGAGTTATCTAGGTCTATTCTCGAAGAGTGTGAACGACAAAAATATGGTAATGTAGTATCTTTGCTATAGTCCAGTTCAACAATAAAGAAGGAAAACAAGGGTGTCTAAAAGTGTTTAATGCGGTGAAATGTTCTAGATGGTGTATGAGCCAGCCTGCCAGTTTAAATGATACTTAATATTTTTTATTGTGTTCCACTTGTATTACGTTTATAAATTGTCAAACCTGTGAGAGATTCGGACGGTCCTAAGCCAATTAGAGTTCTAACCTTTTACTAAACTTAGACAAAGACCCATATTATAACAAAGACGTAAACATTCTCAGGTAGAATATTTCCAAGTGTTTGGCTGACACGGACAAAACCAAAACAAAACAAACACTTGAGCAGTTAGGCTGGATCATATTGCATCTCAGAACTCAATTTTCTTTATTTTCATAAAAATAATATTGTACAGTAGCGTAATTTTAGAAAATAGCCTTATAATATAAGTACAACCAATACAAGAACCCGCTCAAAAGACAAATCTATAAATCCTTTGACACTATAAAATGAATGTTTTAACAATATCTTCATAGCACCTTGACAAATGTGTCTCTACTGCATCCAAATTTCCCTCACTTTTCTATTCTTTCAATATAATGGGACACTTTGTAATCATCGAAATTTAAAAATCGCCAAAAGGTTAAATAAGGTAGAGTTTGTCTTGTTTAACGAGGCGAAATTAGGACTACAAAGTCCTTTCTACCACTCAACCTCGGCCTTTACCTAGCGTTACCGTATAGTCACTGTACAAATGTAAGTGGTGACTGCGGGGATCGAACCCGCGTCAGTGAAGGGATAAGCTCCGGAGTCGCGCACGATTCCAACCCGTAAAGGTTTGCAGTACATTCTCAAGGCAATCGTGATTGTAAAACTCAAATTTAGCTTTCGCTCTCGAAATATCTTTCAAACACACATTTCTTTTATTCAGTCAACAGTTAATTGAACCGTTCCTCTCTACAAAACCCTTTTCTCCTCTGTCATGGGTTCATGTTCTCCCAGTTGAATGATGCTGTAGGGCAGAGACAATAGACACAATGAGTTTGCTAGGATAATCCTTGCATATTTTGTGACTTCTTGGTAAATCTTTACAATCTCTTATTTAACGTTTTGGTTTCGGCTATCAAGATTCAAAGCCACCCATTGCTGGCCATGGTGACATTTCCACAGTGACAAGCAAAGTCTCCTTGTGCGGTATTGGCCGTTCCTGTTGTTCAATTTACAACACATAAATAATAGCACTGTATTTTGGCACTCAGTAGAACTAATACTGTAAAGTAGGCGACAGCGTTCCTACAGCGACGGACTCCGAATTAAAAGTTGGGACAGTCCCATAAGACATAAACGAGCCTGCATCTGACTGTCAATACTACTTTAAATCAACACGCTGGAAATATTTGAGACAGAATTTAAATACTATGTCAAATTACTTAGTTTGTATAAACGCTAGGCAAGTGAGATACCCTGGTTCAAGTCCCAGTTCGGTCAAAGCATTTTGTCTTCAAATTTCTTTAGTAATAAACTAGATATTTAGCCTGTATACAAATTAAGATCTCTAATAATATTTAGATACTCTAACACTGAACTTAATAGGCAAATGACGCTGACAAAGTTTTAAAAAAAATCTTAAAGACACACACCTACAATGTAGTTAAATTTCTTTGCTGTTGATTGGAAAATGTTGTATGCACCTGTATTTCACCACATATGTGTGAAGTGTGTTTTATCTGCATTTACAGTACTGAGTTTTATTTATTTGTTTGAAAACTATTTGGACTGAACATCTTCTATGGTATTGTGATAAAAGAGCAAAGTTACTGAAAAGAAAGCACATCCTTTAACTAAATACTGCTATATGCTCAAACGTCTTTACGTGTTTGCAATGTTTTCTAATGTTTTTAAAATAATTAACAAGCATAACTAAGCTGTAATTGGCCTGCTTACGAATTAAAATACTATCGAGTTTATTGGTACAAGAATTCCATGAGGGAGAACATAACTAGCTATATCATATTAAAATTCATACCATTTTCCAGGTTTCTTATGCTTTATCCTAGGTCTTACAAACACAACACGCGTTAGTTGTGTTTGTGCAATCATATGTATATTTATCTTGCAAACATTATTTTTCTGTATTAAAAAATCTTGATTTAAAGGTGATTTTCTTGAACAAAATCCATTTATCAGACAACAAACCCACTTCATTGATTGGTTCCGTAAAGATTTTCATTGCTTTAAGGAAGGGGAAGTAATTAGAGAGAATGCGGGCTGGAATATCCTTTGTTTTGTAAATTTAGATTCTGAATAGTTCTTCTTCTGAAATGTTATTGTGGCAGAATTAGACAAGGGGGATTAAATATATAATGTCGAAAATTCAAGAAGTTCAACAACCTTTTTTGTTGTTTTCAAGTCTTTATATATTTTTACTAAACAAAATAAAATAGCCTTGTCGGAAACTCAGTGTTATATAGTTGGAAATTGATTGCAAGAATAACAAAATCATACATTTCTTAATGAGTGAGCAAATATTTTGCAAAATTATCTCATCATTTGGACTTATAGCCTTTTTCCTTTCTTTCCTTTTTTGTCGATTTTCGAATCAGAAATAGCTTGGGAAAGAAAACAACGTTTACAGGTACCCAACTTGTAAAAATCTACGTTGATTAATTGTGTGTGACTGGCTACAAATGGATAGCCACCTAAAGATACTTTATGTTCTAAGATATCTGATTTTTTTAGTAGATTTTACCTGAAGACAAAATCAGATCCAAAATTACGTCGTAAAATTCCAGTGTATGCTTAATATTTTAAAACTTAAAATATATTTTAATATTATATATATAATATATATAATATTTTAACCCTACTCGAACACAAACTTAACATCTTAAAATCAAAACACGACAACGTGTTGTGCGCGTAATATTATTCGCTGTTAATGATTAACTTGACCCTTTTCACGAGGGCTTGGTCCACGTGATCATATTGTATTACATCTCTTTGTGTGGTTTTCGCTTGTCAACTTCTCAGAGAAGTTTGTTGTTTCAGAAACAACAAGTTACGCTGACTTGGTCGAGGGGTAGTGGCGGGGGGGGGATGCGGGTCGGACCCTGTCAGTCACATGGGACAACAATACTCGCGTCACGTGACCCCTTGCTGGCTTCTCATTGGCTTCACGTTCTTGGCGATTCTCTAATGTACCCAGTATTCCAATTAACGTGAGAAAGATAAGATCTTGATAACATTAGCAATTAATTCATGACAATCTGAGTAATTAATTCTTCGTTGTAAATCAAAAAGAGAGAAAATCTTATTTATACGTGAAAACGATTATTTTGTTTTTAAACATGTTTGAATAAGCATCTATCGACTATACAATTTATAATAAATGATGTAAACCAATCAGCCTTTAAATTTTCACACAGTAATACGTAACTATTAAAGTATTGTTATTTTTATATGCTCGTACAAGTGCATGAACATAAAATCAAAAACAAAGAAGAATTGTTCAAAACCAAAACGAACCCAACGAAATCCTTCGAGTACTTAGTTCCAGTTAGTAATTATTTCCCCGTAACATGCATTTTATCAAGAAACGTCACGCTTCTATCCGATACAGTGTACCGGACAACAGTTGTTTGCAAACTGTATCTCAATACACAGTGAGATCATACCCCGGAACCCAAACTGTGTATCTTAGTTGATGTTATTTCCCGTGTAGAATGTTTAATTGTATTCCTGAACGGATAAAAGCCAGAAACAACAGACTTATTGGAACAAATTACTAAACACTCCCATACAGTTAACAAAACAGAATGGCCAGTTTAGAATCAACCACTCACCGTTGACAACCGTAGATACCAATTCCAATTTGAAAGGTCTCGGGGCGAAAAACTCACTAAATGGACTGGACAGATAAAGTACAATCAAGGCAGACACAGATGGTTGTGAAGAGTGAAGAGTGCATGACAATCAACTGTGAGTAATGTGATATAGTGTGCAGGTGCCTGTCACAGACCGCACTGACCACACCACACCACACCATAGATACCCACATATGCTAATCTGTGGCTTACTATTGAACCCGACACATCGGATATTCACTGCGTTACTTTGATGCGTGACCCATTACTTGCCTCCTTTCAATGGTCCCTTTGTCCAAACGTACGTCCATATTAGGGTGAGAAATATAAGACACGTTTGGGTATTGTAGGCGTACAATTTATAACACGTGTTTATACAGTAGCGTATTTTTAAACCACAATAGTTTTATGGCTTTTAGAGTTGCTGTACTAAGATGGCTCGAGCACTGAATCAGTGGTATAAATGAGCCTTGGTTTGGAATCGCGTTTTCAAATTGGAAATACAAGATCATCTGTATACAAATCATACATGACTGCAATATAACTGCAAAATAAATACTTTGAAATTTAAACAGTTTGGTCACCTTTAAAAGTATAGTGCGATCAATACAATGCAATAAAGTACTAGATTATCTCAATGTAAAAACCTTGCCTGATTTGCTTTTGAGCCACGTTAAACTTATCATTGTTCTCAGAAACATTAAACAAGATATGATAATATAGAACTAATAAACCAAATAATACATTTCACGTATTATTTAAATTTTAAACTTTGAATAAACCCAAATGATCCAATAAAACACTTTTATAGTTGGTGAGGCCTTTCGAGAACCATGTTCCCATCTACACACCACAACATCAACTTAAGGTGTGTTTACTCGTATTTGTATTTATTTCAACTTTAAAATTATAAATCCAATAAGGAGTTCTTCTAGATGTATTTCACGTATTACTGAGGTGTAAAGTAAGAACATTATTATACTGTACAGATATTGTAATTTATTAGATGATTTTTTCATTTAGAGGGAAAATATTTATTCATTACAATAGTGTATATTCTCAGAGGAGTTAAGTTACTGGGTATTTGTAGTTCTGCAAATGATTCCCTGAACTGTTTGGAATTTGCGTCTGTTGCTATGATGTGACACCCACACGTACCGGAAATGAACTGTTAAATCGTCTGTACTGTAGATATCAAAGCACATCCGGTATGGAGCCATTTATATCACAGAAATACACTTCCATACGTTTTAAATTACATACTAATACCATAGATAAAATATGTCAAATATGTATTTTATCTGTGCTAATACTTTCGCGTTTGAAAATTCTCTGAAAAGTGATTAAATAAAATAATACAACTACGAATAATAAATTTATCCCCAATAATTTTACTTTGTCATATATTTTATTATGTTTCATATTTATAAGGGATGAAGCTAAAGCTAAACAAATGCAGTTATTTTAATGACAACCAAACATAATGCTATCATGCCGCAGTCACAAAGACCTTAGCAACGAAGTAAAGAGCATGTATCCAAATAATTATCCAAGTAATGTTTGATTCTGCAGTAAAATTATCTTCTTAGTTGCTTATCTTTTAATTTGTTGCATTATAGTGTGAATATAAAAACTCCGACAAAATATCACAATACAACTATGGAATTAAGCAAAATTACATATATGGAATTTAATGATTGTAATTGATAAATGATGTAATTAAAATTACATAATTTAATTTACAAATATGTTTATTTTACCTAAGTTCTAATTTTTAATCATTAATAGAGAAAGATAATTGTTACGATATGAAACCGATAAATGATGAACAGTCCAATTTATTTTGATGAATATGTTCAGTTTTTACTTAATTATTGACAAGTATTGTAGGATCAGTAAACTTGTAATGAAACATATGACTCGAAAGGTTCAAAGTGCTGCAGTTTAGGGACTGGCCACGAGTGTGTCGGTCAGCTGATGATTATTTCATCCTTTCCTCGAGGCACTCACTCGAGTTTCGTGCTTTTGTTTTCGATGTCAGCAACGACTAACCAAACCCCGTTGCTGTTCCATTTTGGGGTAGAATTCAAACCAATTTAATCTTCAAGCTACACAAATCTGCATTAAGAGTTGATTTTTCCAAAATAAGAATAGAATCATGTAAAGACATTTTTTCAGTTAACAACTTACTGAATTTTCCCTCAATTCATATTTATAAAACGTTGAAATTTGTAACAAGTAATTGGTTTTATTTTGAATTTGAACACTGCAAATCCACAAATCCTATAACTCACATTTACGACCAAAAACTGTTTAAGGTACCCCCTCACAAAACTACTAAAAAATAATAATAAAAAAATAAAACATATAGATTTTAACTTACCCACTACAACATGAAAATAATATCAAACTATAGAAAAAGTGTGTTACAAATATTCTGTTACAGGGAAATTATTATTCAGTGCAGGAGATACTAAATCAAATAAAAAGTGAAAATCCAAAGAACTGTTTTAACATTTGATAGGCTTTCTACATCCCGAATAATTGAGGCAAGATTACTGTTTTTTAATATTTGATTTGAATTATACGTAGCTATTATTAGCTTTACAAAGTTTAAAGAAACTGACAAAGTACAGTTTAGAAATATGTATTTTTTCTGCGACGGTTTCGGCTATAAAACCATCATCTATTGGTATTTTATCAAAATTATTATTATTTTGTTTGAATTAATTGTTTTGTTTGTTATTGTTATTATGTTTATGTTTTTTGACTGGGACTTGTGGCGTGGTCCTGTAATCCAGCTTCATTGAGGTCAGGTTTTGAGGATGATATAGGTCTAAAGTGGCTCAGATAGTTTCAGTGATCATCTGATGATACCCGCATCAACTCCCACCATCATTTAAACATATCAGACCATCACCTGCGTGGTTCGGAAGTCACGTTAAGCCGTTGGTCCTTGTATTTTCATTAGTCATTGGGCTATTAATTAATGACCCATTCTAAGAAGAGTCGGCCTTAGTTTGTAACAAGACTACACCTCATAACTCATTACTACCACTCATCACACTCATCTTTCACCACATTTTTGCCTTAAAATACCCTCATTAGAGTGGTCGGCATCTCAAATAGTGATTTAGTGATGAAGAATAGTGACACCATGAACATTTGATATGATCACCTGATATCAACACCTTCTCATCCAAGCTGAAAATGTATGCCTTTGAACAAGTGTGCATTTGAGCACTCTGCCCTTATCATGTACTCCACCTTTGACTACTTCTGCTTACGTTTTAGGAGTGCCAAAAATAGTATTTTAACACACGTTGTAGGTTTAAGCCAAACTTAAATTTGTACTTAAAAATAGATAAACCATAGTACGTTTTTTATACGGGGCGGGATTAAAATAAATCAGTGTTAAAAGACCACATTTTACATATTTTTAATGACAAAATTTGCATTAAAATTCTGAGGGAAACATCACAACCCTATAACATAATCCCATAGAGTATTTAGAATAAAAATTTGTCATTAAAAAATAGTATGTAAAATGTGGCATTTTAACTTTTATTTTTTTAAATTTTTATACGTATTACAAAATGAGTCGAGATAAAAATTGTTCTTTGCATCATTGAATTTGTACTAAAATTCCCTTTCTTTTGAGGTGCCACAACAGAGGTGTTGTATTAAACAAATTGAGGGTCCCTCCTCCCGGCCTTTGTGTGGGGGGTGTATGACGCAAAGTATGTAAAACAAACTTTAGAATGTTATAAAAACATTCCCTAAAGAGTTTTAAATTTTTTTCTAAAGTTAAGATGGGGGAAATTTAAAACTCACCCTGGATACAGTATATATTACTACAGGATAAAATCCACTGATGGTTACTGACCGTGTGATAGAAAGAATAATAAGCGTAGAGTCTTTTATTCATTTTAATTAACAACTATGTATAAAAATTTAAATGTTTTTAATTAAAACTGAACATTTTAGTTTTAGGGTGAATTCCGAATGTTTGAGTATAAATAAACGCACCCTTTGATGCGTCCATGAACTGTAAACTGTTCATACAAATATGAAATTGATAAAGGTATCTTGACTTGCTGTGACTTTTTAAATGAAAGCGGCTCACTGATAGTCGTGTTTCAATGTGGAAAGTGAGAATAAAACAATTTAAAATGTTGATTTCCAATTGCTGGTTTTCGCTTACAAACAAGCGCATTTCGATTTTGTTGTTTACTTGTCGGAATGAATAAATTACGAGCTGAATTGCTTCTTTACGGCAATTCATTTATAATTTACTGAAGAGAGCCGCTCTTGAGCAATCCTTTTCACAGAGACTGTTCGTATTCAATTATATCATTTGTACTATTTGTAGCGTGTAGACAGTTTACCTGAATATTGTATTTGTCAAGTTCACTAAAATGTTAAAAACATACAAAAACCATACAATCTACCGTAAGTAGTAAGTTCTGCTTATACATTATTAGAGTAAGATATACCTAATATAATTAAAAAGAGTTTAAACTATTATTGCGGACATTTTCCATCGTTAGTGAGCAAGATGATCACGACGTTTCGGGATCTGCTATCTGATCCCGTCTTCAGGTGAAAAGAACGTAAAACATAACACAGAATATGTGTTAACCTAAAACATAAAACAAAATGTTCTGTGTTTGTGCTTTAGGTTACTTTTCACCTGAAGGATCAGACAGATCCAACGTCGATCTACTAATTGCTGAATCAAGCCAACGTCAACAACACAAACAAGGAATTAAAAATTGTGTTTTACTTCTTTTAATAAATTAAGGCATATAAAATAATTTATTAATTTTACAACCAACTATTCTGAGTGAAAATGACTTTAGCCAGAATTACAGCCTACGTGTTTTAACAATAAATGTCAATGTTCCTCATTTGGATAAAACAGTAGTAAGAAATAAACCTTACACTAATTCTACCAACCTTACACTGTAGTTTATATGTCTTTAGACAAGTAATTTTCCTTAAATCCATTGACATACTTATTGTTGTTTATCCAAGGCGTTACGTTTTGTTTTGCAGTATTGAATAGCAAAGAAACTCAATTATACGTCAGTGTGTAAGAAAATCTTATCCGATTTAAAAACCAACAATCCTCCTTTCCTTGTTGTAAAAGATGTGCTGGCGTATTTTACATGACAAAGAGTCACAAATAGACGATTATATGGATAACAGGCAGAGCGACTCGCAGCATACGTCAAAGCCCTTCACTTCCTTTCCTGTAATATTGCATCTTTAGCAAACAAACCAATCTGGAGAGTTGTGATCTTGCTGGCTTCATTTCAAAGCTGTGATTATATGGAAACTTGATTAGAACGTTAATTATTAAAAACAACTATAAATGAAAACCAATTATTATCAAAAAGTTTGTAAGTTGCAATTTTTTCTCGTTAAATTGTTTCTAGACTTTTTAAAAGTCATTTGTTTAAATACTTGCAACGAGAACACCTAGAAAAATATGTAAACAAATGTAAATCAGTTGAGGAAGAAAATAGGCAGATTTGAACTTTACCTTTCCTGTCTGCAGTACTTTCCTGGGATTGACCCGTGTACGGTTGTGTACTCATCTTTAAATTTTAGAGAAAATATATTTTATGTGTTATTTATATAGATCTTATGTGTTACTTTTGTTACAGAGAGTTCAAAAATTGTACGTAATCATAAATAGCTATAGTAAAACTATTTTAGAAATAAAGAATCCAAACGCTGTACATATTCATAAAAATAATTTACCAATTTGTTTTACATGCGTTAAAACTTTAATATGTTTGCACTGCTAAGCGACTCTTCTTTTTGTTGAATATTATAACATAACTTTATCCAGTTATAACCAATAGAATTCAGTTATTTTCTTCATATTTCCTTTTCTATTAAATGTTTTCAAGTTGTAAAACTCACGATGTTTTAGAACGTTTGAATCCTTAGTGTTAAATACTTCCAACACGTCGAACTGTTAACGGATCCATTCATAAGTTAATCTATATTAATATTAACACCATTGCTTTATGCAACCCTTAGTTTTGGCTCTTTAACAAAATTTAAAAATAAAAATGTCATGAGACGTTTTTGTTTTGTTCTTATATAGTATAACGATAAAGCATCGATATACACATTTTTGAAGGCGTAATTCAATACAATGGAAAAGCGTCGTTGTCTTGCAACTCGGATTATTAAACTGTTACTGCTGTAAGATTATTTCATACTATTTAATACAACAAAATGTATTATTCTTTTTATCAGTCAATACAAAGCTTAGAACTTTATTTAAAATACAAACAAAATAAAATTAACAAAACTTACCCTACCAACACCATCAAGCTCAGCTCGCTCAAAAGCCATGTAGGCGAAGTCCCAAACACATAACACCTGACACCTGTCTAAGACCTCTCTTCCTCTGTGATCTTAATCTAACCATATATTAGTAAGCTAAGCCCTTGGCAACTAGGCTAGCATACCAGACACCCGGCTATTCACAATATTTACAAGGTTTCCTACAATACATGCTACAATAAATACGTTAAAACCTATCTAAAACTGTTTTAAGTCACAATAAAATGTTAAACGTTAACGCAATTACTTATTATATATATATATTTAAGTTTGAGTTTTGTACATATATTTTATACACCAATTTTCTTTTCTGTTAATTCCTTCAATTTGTTTGTCCTTTGATAACGACTAACCGTCGAAATATAAGGTTTTTGTTCTTGAAGTGTTTCTCTTTATGAATATATATATATTCACGTACAAATTGGCAATTATTCTAAAGAGAATTTAATATAAATCAACAATGTTGTGTACTTTGGTCATAGCAGATTGAAAAATATCTGTACTAAACATATCTGAAAGTTTTGTTTATTTTATGTCATTGATAAACAGTCGTATTAAAAGGACCATTCCTGATTTAAGAGAAAAGGATTATGCATTCTAACAAAAAATAAATCTAATTCCGAATAATATACAAGGTGAAAACTTTTCAGACATTCTGCGACTGGATTAATGTGCTACGTCCTCTAGGGCTATCCAAACAAACCTTACTTGGTTTTTATTTGCTAGCAGGTGTTTCAAAGTTTTAGTTTTGAATGTATTTATTTGTTGTAAAACTATTCATATACATAATATGTGGCATGAGGTAGTTGTATCACTTGTCAATTCGGAGACGTTCTAGTTTTTCCTAATATATTATTCTTAATCTAGTCACACCTATCAGCACTGTGATTACGTATCATGAATCGTGTTTTCAAAGTGTTTTACAGACGAGTGAGGTACCTTAAAATAGTGATTATGCTTATTAAGATATTGGTTTACATTAGAATATTGAGGTTGTCCTTCAAAGATAGCCTTCGGCCCATCATCATTTAGGACACAGGAAAACCAACCATTTCGATTTGTTTTGACAAATTTTGGTAACATTTACACTTCCATCTATTCTAATCGAAAACAAAACGAGATAAACGTCGCTTTGTCGTTGGGTACCATCAATATAACATCTTGTAGATGGCAATTGTGTAAAGTGTTAGGTGTCATGTGTCCTTATGACGATGGGACTCAGGCCTCAACATTGGTCTTAAAGCTTCAAGCGGAATATTAAGGATTTCGTTGTCGTACTATAAGAAGTTAACTAGTACAACTATATTACTCGACTGTTAATTCTTTTTTTAAGATTGCTATTTGCCTGAAATTATTAGTTTAGAAATTTAAGTCAAATATGGATGTTAAACTCGTTGTTTTTTAACAAAGTACCTTAATACTATTGTGCTAATACAGTGACAAACTGCTGAATTTCTAGTAGGTCTTAAGGCATCCACGATAAACTTTGACTGGAGGTTGTTCGTGGTGCCAAGTATCACGTTTTTACAATCAAAAAACGAGATTCTATTTAGCTTCAAAAGATGGGCCGTGAAACTATGTTTTCGCTGAGCCGCCATAATCGAACACCAGGCAGCAAAGATGCTCACTTTTACATTCTAGAAACCTTAACTTTCGTCAAGCAAAACATAACTCAATTCAACCTTTCTATCCCAACTTCCAATAACTCCGTCCAGCCAATTGTTCCTAAACATTCAACAACCTTTCCATCCCAACTTCCTATAACCTCCGTAACTCGAATAATTAGCTATTCCTAAACATTCAACAACCTTTTTTCAAAACATTTATGGCATAAAGCTGTTTAATAGCCTCCCAAATCCTCAAACCCTTCAACATTTAGGAACATGCTTAAAACCGGCTGATGAACCTCTAATTTACAGTGTCATGTAAGAGTTTGTTGAAATTTTTGGCTAAATCTGTGAATTTGATCTGTTTATATATATATATTTTTAAGAATAAGAGCCTAAGGTACTATTTTGTGATAATTTCTGACTTGGCTTATGCAATTGTATTTTGTTAACTTTTGCCCAATGAAATAATTTCTGATTAACCGACTTTGTCGTGTTTCAACGACTCATATATAGGATGAGTTAAAAAATGGATACTCGCTGTTAAATTTTTCAAATTCAAATTCAAATTCATTTATTCAGAAATGCTTTACATCACAGGCATTGCCCAATTACAATGAAGCATTAATACTATTACATACATAAATTTGAGGAAATATACAGGGTGATTCAAAATAGACGCCAAATTTCAGGGTGGGTTTCTTATGCAAAAACAATTACAAAAGTTCTAAAACATGCGTCCTAAAATTCTTCGTTACCCAGTAGCCGCCATTTTGTATTTTTACTTAAAATGTATATCTCAGAACACTTGACGATTGCATTCAAACTAGGTAGGGTGTTTATGTGTCTTAAGATTGAAATAAAGAAAAAAAGATTATTTCATAAAATCCACAGAAACAAAATGGCGGCTATTTAAATTTTCAAATTGAAATACCATGAAAATGGCGCATAATACAAAATTTTACAAGGTAAAAAAGTTGTATTTTATAATTTTACATAAAGATACAAACTCATTTTTCCAAATTTCTAATAACATTTTCATTTTTACGATCTTTTTACAACTGGTAAATGTACCAAAATTTTCAAATTGAAATACCATGAAAATGGCGCATAATACAAAATTTTACAAGGTAAAAAAGTTGTATTTTATAATTTTACATAAAGATAGAAAACTCATCTTTCCAAATTTTACAAAGCTTGGTAAAATGTACCAGTTGTAAAGGACATTACAAAGTGAAAATATTAATGTAAATCAACAATGTTGTGTATTTTGGTCATAGCAGATTGAAAAATATCTGTACTAAACATATCTGAAAGTTTGTTTATTTTATGTCATTGATAAACAGTCGTATTGAAAGGACCATTCCTGATTTAAGAGAAAGGATTATGCATTCTAACAAAAAATAAATCTAATTCCGAATAATATACAAGGTGAAAACTTTTCAGACATTCTGCGACTGCATTAATGTGCACGTCCTCTAGGGCTATCCAAACAAACCTTACTTGGTTTTATTTGCTAGCAGGTGTTTCAAAGTTTTAGTTTTGAATGTATTTATTTTTGTAAAACTATTCATATACATAATATGTGGCATGAGGTAGTTGTATCACTTGTCAATTCGGAGACGTTCTAGTTTTTCCTAATATATTATTCTTAATCTAGTCACACCTATCAGCACTGTGATTACCTATCATGAATCGTGTTTTCAAAGTGTTTTACAGACGAGTGAGGTACCTTAAAATAGTGATTATGCTTATTAAGATATTGGTTTACATTAGGAATATTGAGGTTGTCCTTCAAAGATAGCCTTCGGCCCATCATCATTTAGGACACAGGAAAACCAACCATTTCGATTTTGTTTGACAAATTTTGGTAACATTTACACCTCCATCTGTTCTAATCGAAAACAAAACGAGATAAACGTCGCTTTGTCGTTGGGTACCATCAATATAACATCTTGTAGATGGCAAGTGTAAAGTGTTAGGTGTCATGTGTCCTTATGATGATGGGACTTAGGCCTCAACATTGGTCTTAAGGCTTCAAGCGGAATATTAAGGATTTCGTTGTCGTACTATAAGAAGTCAACTAGTACAACTATATTACTCGACTGTTAATTCTTTTTTAAGATTGCTATTTGCCTGAAATTATTAGTTTAGAAATTTAAGTCCAATATGGATGTTAAACTCGTTGTTTTTACAAAGTACCTTAATACTATTGTGCTAATACAGTAGAACGAAACTAGCTTTGCTGTTCTAGTAGGTCTTAAGGCATCCACGATAAACTTTGACTGGAAGGTTGTTCGTGGTACTTTGTAAAGTGCGTTTTTATGACAATCAAAAAACGAGATTCTTATTTAGACTTCAAAGATGGGCCGTGAGAACTATGTTTTCGCTGAGCCGCCGCCAATCCTGCAAAGAACACTTCCAGGCAGCAAAGATGCTCACTTTTACATTCTGGAAACCTTAACTTTCGTCAAGCAAAACATAACTCAATTCAACCTTTCTATCCCAACTTCCTATAACCTCCGTAACTCCGAATAATTAGCTATTCCTAAACATTCAACAACCTTTTTCAAAAAACATTTACTCTATAATGGCATAAAGCTGTTTAATAGCCTCCCCAAATCCCTCAAACCCTTCAACATTTAGAAACATGCTTAAACCCCGGCTGATGAACCTCTCATGTTACAGTGTCAAAGTAAGAGTTTGTTGAAAGTATTGGCTAAATCTGTGATTTTGATCTGTTTATATATATATTTTTAAGAATAAGAGCCTAAGGTACTATTTTGTGATAATTTCTGACTTGGCTTATGCAATTGTATTTTGTTAACTTTTGCCCAATGAAATGATTTCTGATTTCTGATTAACCGACTTTGTCGTGTTTCAACGACTCATATATAGGATGAGTTAAAAAATGGATACTCGCTGTTAAATTTTGATGGATAAAGATAAAAATAAAACTCAGGATACCCTTATAGCAAGTAAACGTGAACTCTTGAACTATTTGCTCCCCCTCAACTATACACTCATTTTGAAGCTCTTGGTGTGAAACCTTCGGGAAACATCTGAAAACATTTTTTTCTGACAAGTTGGCGGCCAAAAACGATGGCGTCTGAAAATCTCCCCTTGTACTTTATCATAGAGGAAAACATTTTCTCAGATCTTCAATCTGATGAAAAATTGTTAGTGTGTAAACAAATTTCCTACAACCTTTGCAGTTAATAATTTTTCCCACAGTCTGTGACGGTGTCATTGCTAGATCAGTTTAAAGTTAAATTGTCGAAAATTCAACTTTTAGGACTTTTGGGGGGTCAGTTCAAAACTTTCAAATGGAAAGACCCATTCAGTACCCCTCATTTTAAAGGTCGTAGTTTAAAAGGAACAGATGAAATTAGAGCTTTGTATCTCAACCTAGTACAAAATAGCAGCGCATTGGAATTAAATAAATCTTAACGGAAGTTGCCATTTTGTACTGGGTTAAGATAGAAAGCTCTGGTCTTTACTATTATTCTTCTTTAACCATGACCTTTAAAATGAGGTGTCACTCAGTGGTCTTACCAATTAAAATTTGATCTGGTCCCCAAAATCTCATATTGGTGAAAAAAGTTCACTTCTACTTCCTATATAAAGGTATCATGAGTTTCATTTGTATATCTTTACCCATTAACAGTTTAACAGGAAGTATCCATACTTTTATCTCACCCTGTACAACATTTGCAAATACGAAGTGGGTACTTTTTAAAGTCGTATTGCTTAACAAGAGCAAAGTATCTACAAAAGAGTGTGATACTTGCTCAATGTGATTACTTTACAGTATCGCACAAATGGAGGGTTCATTCAAAGACCGTATTTCACTTACGTCTGTTATCCGGGATCGTCTATTTTGGTCCTTTGTCCTGTGCTGCATAAGTATTTATACGAGTATATTTAATAACGTTTCCCATTTACAGGAAATGGTTAGAAATATTCCTTTCAGTATAACGGTGGGTGCAGCATATGTAATGTTACTGTAAATACATAGTGTAAACAACAAGATCAAAGAGAATAAATAAATATATATTCTTGAATTTGAATACTTATAATGAAGTCGTAATACAAGTAAGAACGTGTTACAATGTTGTAATAAAACTTAATATTACAACAAACAAGCTGAATTTAACATTCGATACACTTGGATTTTCGATATTCAAGTTTGGAATTTTGCCATGCAAAATATATTGTACAAGTATAATTAGCAAAATTTAATATTTATTTTTGCATGTTTTGTCACTGTTCTATACAAAGTGCTACGTTTATAAACTCGTGTTTACGTGCTAAAGTTCAATTTTATTCCCATTGGTTGGTTTTGATGATTTTTAAGTTACGGTTTCCTGGAAAGGTGGTCAGTTTTGACAGCTGTAGTATTAGTAAAGCCGTATACTGAGAATTTTTGTGTGTGGGTGTATTGAAAAGTAACTATTTCTTACAATACAAGTTATTAATTTCTTTCGTAGTTTTGTTTTTAATATTTGGTATTGTCATTAATAAAATAACAATAAGATGACTATTAACTATTTAACTTTGAGTTAGTCCATCACCTTTAAAAGTAATGTATATTTTGTTAAAATAACATAATACAGTTGTTATTTTTTACAATGTAAACTGAATGAAAACATTAAAATAAATTAGCTTATTAATAAAGTTATAAATGCACTATGCTATGCTACGGGCGGACCATGGAGTAAACTAAAATCGATTAATCATTAATTTAATCATAGTATTCTAAAAGTTCGCAAAACAGTTCACACTGCATAACAATTAAACATACTCTCTTATAAAAGTGTTTAATTTTCAGTTAAATTATATGAATGAGGGGTATTTCATTTTTAAACCGAATACCGCACACATAAATATTGAATAATTTTAACATCTTGTTATACTTATCTGCAGTTATTATATTAAACCCACGGTTTAGTCTTGTTATGTCAGCTCTTGAAATCATCATGAAACAAACTGAACCCTCAATATGAACCACCAGATGTAACTGTGTGTAATGTTAAGTGACACATAAACTTACTAATTAGAAGAGTCTCTTCTCGAACAAAGTTTCCCCAACAGGTAAATAGATATTCTAACTTTGGCCTGTGTGTAAAACTCGATAAGACAACCCGACTCGTACATTACTTCTTGCATGTTACTTTCATGTCAGTTTTGATCATTCATTGCTTTGTTATTTATCAGCGAAGTCTTATAACTGCTTAGGCCGTATTAATAAGGCAATGGAAAATATTCCAGCTCAGCCTTAAAGTTAGCAGTAACAGAATAGTATATTTTAGCACTAGGTCCTAAAGTGACACTTTTGACACGAGGTCAAGTTAACGTCCGAGGCGCAGCCGACGATGTTAAAGGACCAAGGGTCAAAAAGACACTTTCGGGCCGAGTGATGAACAATATTTTTTGTCATGATGTAAATAATAAATATAAAAAATGTCAATAAACGTTTTAATATTATAAACAATTAATTAAGTAAACATTGTTTTGAGCTCACCAGTTAGAATTATAATGTTTTGAAGAAACAGCTGTTACACTGATTTGGTGTTAACTACTATACGTCAGTGTTAAATTTCAAAACAATCAAAACAAACTCGTTGAACCAGCTGATGTCCATGCCACAAAATGATCATTAAAATGACATTTTCCTCCCTAGGGAGAAAAAGATCCTCAAAACAATACTTTATTTACCGTACCAAAAGTGACACTTTAGCACTGTCAATACATGTGTCTAAAGCAGCTATTTTCAGAGCAGAATGACAAAAATGTCGTTTCTTTATACAATAGTGATCTAGTCGGATTAAATTCACGAGTACTTACAGTAGAGGCGTTTTGATTTTTTCCATAATAATATTCACATTTTTAAACTACTGGGTAACAATAATAGGTGTACCAATTATCACAGCCACTATATAAGTAGGTAAAGTTATGGCAAGGTTGAGGTACCATTATGGAATTAGATGCATAACTCACTGGTAATATTTAAAACCCTGACTTAATAAAGAGAGGATTGAAATAAATATTTCCAAAATGATCATTACTCACGTATTGACCTATTTGGGACACGTGAAGTACGCTGACGCCGTCTTGAAAAGTTGGATTTTCTTAGTATCCAGACCTGCTTCATTCTTTCAGAATGAGCTATTTTCCTTTCATCAATCGAGGCTAATCTTTTCCTTTTAGCAACTTCCCTCTGACTAACTTTCCAATCAAACAACCTGTGTCTACATTTCCATTAGTGTGATAGCTGCCGCTTTTAAATCTTGCTCAAACTCCCACGATCCATTTAAATGTTTCGTCTTACTTCGAGTTTTGACAACTCTAAAATTTGCTTTGTTGGTCTAGAAAACTGCATTCTTTTATACGGTCATAGCTTTTGTTGTCATGTGTACTTTACAAAAAAACAATGAAGTCGTGCCACGATTATTTCGAGGGTTTATTTGTTGTAAATGTGGGGAAGGGCCACATTTACAGGACAGGTGAAGCCTTTTTCTCGTCAGTTGATGGTATTACTGCTATACTGCTAAAATTGTAGATGAGACGCACATGGATATCATGACTAGATGGACTTACAGAGGAGTAACATTATTGAGCATTTTGGTTTCATTGAAGGGTTTAAGGAAGGAGTTAGTTTTGAATCTGATTGTATATACTTGAGAGGATTTTGTATACCTTCATTGTGAGTAGGCCCATTCAACAGAACTCAGTTAATTGTTGATTGTAAGTCAAAATCAGGTTAGAGACCCCTGTAGTTTGGCTAAGTCTCACGATGTCCTCAGCAAAAATATAAATAATGTCCGTTTAAGGTCCTCAAAAAACTGTTCGAAAGCATTCTTCTAATCTTTTGTAGTACGTTTTTTTAATATGCACCTTTTTCACAATACCATAGCTACGCACTTCTGATTCCTCGGACTTTACAGATTAGGTAGGTGTTTATCAAGGTTAGTATATAGGAGATTGGCCCACTCTCATAAGACTCCATGTTCCAATTTCTGGGGAAGACTGTGACGTGACGTCTTTGCAGACCTCGAGAATTGTCGCTCGACTCAACTTTGAAATGGCGAAACAGCGCGTTATATACTCGCTCACGGCGACGTAGTTAAATATGTAATTGTTCGTACTTACATATTTATATACTCGTTTTCAGCATGAAAAGGTCTTTTCAACAGTGTACATATCAAGTATAGTATAGTATAGTCCTAACTATAAAAGTGAAAATTGTAAAATCCTTTTTGTTCAAATGAACTATGACGTAAAATGTAAGTGCTCTAGGAAATGTTTGTTTTTGATTATTTTTATGTTTAAGAGTACCCGTTTTAAAAAGGAAACTTCAAATTTTCATTTAATAAAAGTTAAATAATTTAGCTCGAGTATTTTATTTGTGTTACGTTTTAAAGTCAAAAGTTGAGATTTTAAAAAATATCGCATATGTTAGAGTTTTAAATGGCGTTTAACTATAAAATCAAATATCTTGGCTTTTACTGAACTTATTTTTTTTGCACATTTCAGCATATGGTAAACTATTAACTGCAACTGATGTTTTTGGAAATACGTTTTCAAAAACTGTAATAGAAAGTCCCATCCATCAAGTTTATTATAGCGCAAAGTGCTGAAATTTAATAAAAATGTATTTGTTTGTTGAATTGTTGTTACATTTTCTGATAGAAGGTATTATTATTAAAAAGTACAATAGTCTAATTGGCAAGATGAACAATTTACAATTTTGTTTAAAGCGTATATTCTAAAATTTAATTCTATTATCCTTTATCGTTTAAACATTATTATTGCACTACATTATAGTAAATGTTCTCTTTCAATATTGTAAAATGACAATTTACATTACAAAAACTATTGGTTTGCATTTACTATTTTGAAATTAGTTGTGAAAAAATTAGCACCACTCTTAATTAGCACCAATGAAATAGACGCATATATAATTAAACATGGTATAATTATATATTACTTCCAGAATCCGAGTTTTTAGGAAGTTTGTCATAGGTTAACTCTGTACAATGAAACCTAATTTAAATGTGACGTAATATTGATTTAGAGCTTGCATTTTGAAAAATAAATCACAAATTGAATGTGTACTAAGGTATATTTTACCTGCATATTAAAATGTACAGACACTGTACATTATAGGAGACATTCCTATTACGCGTGAAAAACGTTTTTAAATTTTGATTTTCATATAAGTACGCTTGATATTTGTTTTGAATCATCAGATTATTGCACGCACTAATTATGTTTTCCTCATAATTTAGTTTTCAGATTAATTTCAAGTAAGCTTAGAACACAGGAATCCAACTAAGTCAATCTAAGTTATTCTGATTAGTAGTACAGTAATGGTAATGCATATAAAAAGGTAGTACTGTAAATACTAGACTACTAATGTCATGACTGTATTCATTAAAAACAACCAAACTTATCAGCTTACAAAACTTTTTTCGGAAATCCAGTTTTTTTACAATTGAGCATTATATCTCTTGTCAGTTAGCTGGATAGATTTTCATGTAAAACAGTAATACATTTCTTTTTGCTTTGTTCCATTTATTGTGTAGAAGATTGTAATTGTACTTTTCTGAAAGTAGTTATTTTATAATATTCCGAGTACTATCATTACGAGAATTAAAGTATGTAGGTTTTTTGTCAAAACATAGCCATTTTGGTTTGTTTATAAGATTAATATTGGTTGATTTGCGACCAGCTGTTTAATTCCGGGTGTCTATCTATAAATTTTAGGTTACACCGCTAACAATGTATGGAAAGCATCTTGAAAAAATATTTAAAGTAGTTAGCAAATTATGAATTTAAAAATTGACAAATGAATACTATTAGAATAAGGTTTGAAACATTTTACAGTTAGGAATTTATGTACTTAACTGTTAACCTATTTCAGTACAACTATATTAGCGAACAATCTGAACATATTTTATTTAATCCAGTATGTACTGTTGAAGGTTCTTTTAGAGCTCATATAAAACGTCTGATCACATCACTTTATTCCTAAGAAATCGGCGTTTTAAGCCTTTTAGTTTTATGATAAAAACGACCCAATCCATAAACTCACTATTATGCGTCAAAATTTAGCCAATTGTCCAAGAGAGAACCTCCAAACTCCCTCTCTCCAGACCCCAGGCCTCCCGGTAGTTCACGCTCTACAGACATTCGGATCATGGTAACCCCCTTTTCCAAAAACCTAGCTTCGTCAATGCCAGGCGTAAAATAATTGTTGTAAATAAATTTTGTATTGATCTATAACTTTTTCTGTGTTTATGTACATACTATATTTTAAGTGTTCAAATACATTTCACAAGTTTTATTTACAATTTTTAGAGCCAATTCTACCAAGTTTGCCTTTTTTTTGTATGCGAAAGAGTTTTCAAAATCGACACGATTATATAAAACATAACATACAAAATGCATTTTATTTGTTGGGAAGTGTATTTTAAATATATAATACGTATTTTAACTAGCCTCGTCTTAATTTCCTCGTCCTACTACTGTACTATCTTCGCCCTCTATATCCTCCTACATGAACAGAGTTTATTGCATATAGAAAGGTCCGTGGAAAGATTGGGTAGAAAATGTCATTGCTGTGCAAATCCGTGTTAAATGCAGATCCAGTTTTTTGTATTGTAATTTTTTGAGTGAAGTAGTCAATCCGAAAGTCATTAAAGCAATACATTTTCAATACGCAAACATATACAACTAGGTACAATAACCTTGTATTTCCCTCAGCAGTATCGGATAAATAATAAAAGAGATATAAGTTTGTAAATCCATTGAATCGTTGCTAAAAACTTCATGGGCCATAATCTATTGAAGAAAACGAAATGCTAGGCTCATAACTAGTTATTTGTGCAACGATTGTCAAGAAGTATATTTTGTAACGTGTATGCATTTATTATAATCTCAGTTGAATGTTTTCGTCCACCAAGGGTCTGACTTACCTGTAGTGTTCTGGGTTGGATGTCGCGCCGCAATGATCCTAGGGGGTGGTGCGGGGAATTTATATACCGGCGGGTTGGCACCCCTTTCATTGTTGTCCCTCCCACTGCCCACGACTTTCCCTCCACCACGCCGACACACCAACTCCATTTTGCTCTCCATATATTAACTTATTAGCGCCTAACAAAACGCTCAAATGTAGTTTAGCCTTGTCCCTAAAAGGATTGGGCTTTGATTTAATAGGCCTGGGCTTTCGTGGGCACAGTTTTATACAATCCGTATATGATTGTCATTCTAGTATGGTGAAAGAGGATAAATGTATGAGGGCTGTTTATTTGGTTTCACGGATTAAGAATTCAATTTAAGGACGAACAGAATTTTTTCCACGCGGTTAAATCTATACGCTCTTAATAATATGCCACAAACTAAAGAGAATTCGTGTGCAAGAAAATCGAGTGGTAGGATACAACCTAAATAAGTTTTAACTTATTAATTCTGCATTATCTTTATTAGTTTTTATCATAGAAATGGCGAAGATGATACCGGTTCACGAAGTTGTATCATGAATGTGTTTTTATTTACATTATATTACAACAAAGGTTGCAAAAGTTAGATTATTATCGAATTTCCATTGGAAAAGTAAGATATTCAAACCGTAAGCATAGTAAGATCCAGGCCCAGGCCAATAAAATGAGCACCGATCCTGGCCTCCAGAACACGTTTTGAGCATTTTTTGTTTACTTTAGATACAGCATATGTATACAATATGTGTATCATCTCTACAAGCCGCATATTGTGTCCGTTTTTACCAAATTGGTACAAATGTTCCTCTTGTAATTGTTTTCCTTTCATGATATATAGTACATCTTGGTCTGAGGCTAAAGGCCAAAGCGAGGCTGTGAGCTTAACGAAGAGTTCGTATCGCCGCCCATGATCACACAGGAGGCCAAGCTGAGGCCGAAGGCCGAAGCGAGGCTGTGAGCGTAGCAAAGAGCCTCGTAACACTCGTGGTAATAGAACATAAAACTGAGGCCGAAGGCCGAAGTGAGGTTGTGAGTGGAGCGAAGAGCCTCATATCACCCATGATCACACAGAAGGCCAAGCTGAGGCCAAAGTCCGAAGCGGGGCTGTGAGCGTAGCGAAGATATCTTCACGTAATGGAAGATAAAGTTGAGGCCGAAGGCCGAAAAGAGGTTGTTAGTGGAGCGAATCGGAGTAACAAATTGCAAAGGAAATCTATTCACTTATGCCAGCGGCGCTTTAGCATTTAGCTGCGCGTCGGCCTGGTTCAAAGCTCGGAACGCCTACTATTTCAAAGCCGTACGTCATTGAGATAAACAAACCGATTACGACATCTCTATGCAAGGCGTAGATGAAGCTTATCACAAGTTGGTTACATTCACTGCATTGAATGCTAAAACTGTTTTGTCGTCTTCTACGATTACCTTGTTTTGAGTGTTAAAACTATGGCATGCAAATCAATGTTGTCCTACTAAAGTTTAAACTAATTTCCATAGGCTACTACTCGTAAGTTACAAGGCCAAAACTGGCAAAATCGCCGACTGAATTAAGCTATTTTTGAGAACTTATAGCTAGAAAGAAGATTAGCTAGAAACTTGAATTTTTCCTTGTGGGCTGGTCTTAGCGGAAAGTTCTCAAATCAAATACTTTTTTTTGGAGGCCCGTTTTGGTGGAGGATTGACCGAAAATTCAAAAAACATATGTGTAGTAAGTTAGTTTTTGTCCGTAAAAGTCTAATCGCGTGCTCAAATCTTGAATTGAATGAAAGGTCTACACTGTGAGATTACACTATCAGTATAGTTTAACGCACATTTAAGACTAATCTATACTAATATATAAAAATGAGATGGTGTGTGTCTGTGTGTCTGTGGGTGTGTGTGTCTGTGTGTTTGTTCCTCAATCATGCAAATACCACTGGACCAATTTTAATGAAATTTTACAGGAATGTGGCTTATATACCTGGTCAACCTATAGGCTACTAACATGTTTAATAATTTTATTATTTTGAAGATGGCGGTCATTAATAGGACCTCACTACATGTAAAAATTTATAACCCCAAAACTGTCACGTAAAATTCTAGAAAACCGTAAAAGATATTTAAGTTTTGACTGCCCATACGAGCTTTAAAATTTAATTTTCTACACAAATGTTCCTGAGCACTTTTTTCGTATCTTTAACCGTTTGCTCGGAAAGCTTGCTTCAGCGTGGAGAAACAGGCTCATGATGGGCGCCACTGCACGCTCAAACTCGGCACTTCCACGGGTACACCTCTCCTCGACGCGTCAGAACGTCTGACCGACAGCGTTTGTTGACCATATTACTTACGATTCATGCTTTACAGCGTGCAAACCAAATAAGAGTGTTGTACTATACCCATGTACTTTTCAATTTTCAACTAAACAAAATTAGTTTATTTTGGATTTAAAACTTATGTGGTTTGGCATGATAAATTTAAAATAAATTTTGTACTGTAGCCATGTAATTTTCCATCTTCAACTAAGCAAGAATAGTTAATTTGGGATTTCTAACTTATGTGGTTTGTCATGATAAGTTAAAATAAATGTTGTACAATATCCATTCAATATTAATAGTTTATAATGCAGCCTTTAGTGCACGCACATGCTTAAATACGTTCTATAAAGTAAAACTGTGAAACCAAACGAGTCAAACTAACAATCTAAAAGGTTTTGCAACGTTTCCATTGGTAAGCAATTGCACTGGGAATGAGAAGTTATTGTCAATCAAAAATACAGCCCTTGGTATTCCATAGTATTACGATAAGAGTATACGAACTATTGCATTTTACAAAACTAAATATTTCATACACATTAGATATTTGAATGTTCGTTAGTAAATCTGTGTTCAAATTCGCGGCTCAGTACACAAGGTGAACAAATAATAATCTATCAAGTTTTCATAGGGCATATAGTTTACAATGGGTTTGTTTAATGTTCGTTTTAATGTTTCTTTAATACATAGTTATCTCTAAAGGGGCATCTAAAGTAATATGTTTAAAGATATGAACCTATAAAGGTCAAGTTATGTAACTTTTAATCTTACATTGATTTACCACTAGGGACGCGTACGATTTTGCATCTCTATTATTAGACGGCCAAGCACCGCACCTGGTTCGTTGTTTCTTGGGAATACCTATCAGATCTGTTTCACGATCAATATGCCCAAACGAGATACATAAGTAATATGTTTGAAGTGTTATATCAGATGTTATAGCTATATTTGTGTCTTGGTCTTATCTAGCTTATTCGTTTTTGTTCAGTTTTGTTACACATGTTCAGTACAGTGACATAACTGTTTATGGCAAGTTTCACCTACACCGTTTTTAGAAGGGAACACCCCTCCCCCACACCATAAGAAAGGGAATTTCCAGTGTAATTATCTTCCACCCCCCTCCCCTCCACCACCACCATTACAGGAAATTCGCTAGGATTCACGGTAGCGCATGTGGCTAAGCGTCGGCTATGCTTTCGTTTAAAATGTTATAGAATAATTTGTAATTATTGAAGTTACATAAACACTATGCCAGCAAAGGTTCCTACCCTTAAATGTTTTTAAAATTGTTTAATCCAATGGCTTCGACCATGGTCAAAACAGACGACATTTCTATAGCTAACAGTTTATCATATAATAATTTAGTAAATTAATAATGGAATCAGTAGGGTGTTGCGTTTCATGAGTTGTATATAAAATATTAACATTACCTGATCTGCCGGCACTGCACTTGAAGTAGACTTTTTCTACTGCCACCATTTTGTTAGTTATCCTAAAAAGAGAATCGAATAAAAGACTCAAATAGAATCATACGTTGTCCATCAACCGAGTAATATTTTTAAGGATATGAACCTATAAATGTCAAGTTATGTAACTTTTAATCTTACATTGATTTACCGCTAGGGACTCATACGATTTTGCATCATATTAATTTTTTGCAACATATTAATTTTAAACTGTGTAGCCTTTTTAGGTTTATAAAAATAATTGTATTTCTATTGTTATTTTTGAATTATGGCCAAAGTCCCTGTAAAGGGCAGTTGGTCCCTGATCCCTTAGTCTCCACTCATATTATCCAACTATTAAAACTTGGCAGTCTTAAAACGACAGTAAACGTAATAAAATTGTCCAAAAGAAGACAGAAAGAAAAATTAAGGCACTTCTTAAATTGATAAATGAATTATACTCGTAATACAATTGTAAATTATTCCAATACTACAGTAATGAATTTTAATGGCCCGGTTCGATCCAAAGGTTTTGCCTTGAAACTTACTTTACTACGAAATATAGTATATTTGGTAAATAGTAACCATGCATATGATGATAGCAAAACTCTAGCAAGGTGAGCAAAACCTATTTTGTACACTCATTTTCAAATTCTAAGCATTATAAACAAATCTAAAGTTGGTTTAACGATTTCTTGAAAACAAAACGCGCTTGGTGCCATTATTCTTTGCTCAAACTCATACACATTTCAGGCGCCATTTTTGTTAGGGCATCGAAATTGAACCTTGAGGGTAAATTGAACGTTCCTATAAAACCGCTATGTAGCATATTGTTCAAAGAGGGCAAACTTATGCAAACCAAATTTTTGTCACGTAAGATACAGTGAAAAAACTTGGTATACTTCATCTAGTTTTGACGATATTTTAAAGACTTACTCGGCTGTTTCTTAACGGAAATTTATGATTTTGATGTAGTAGTTTGGTGAATTTTCTAAACAAACCTATTTACGACAAATCTTTGCAAATGTTTCCGTTTTGGAAAATATGTTGTTTTTGATTTAGTCTATTTTAGCTCATTGAGTCGTTTCCTGAGATCGGCATTCTACTAATGGGCACTCTGTACAACCTGCGGAGCTCAAAGGCGTAATCTGTCTTTACAATGTATAACCGGAATCTCAAGAGGGTTTGCGCAGTTTGCTTAATTGACTATATCCACAATGATACTCATATCGGGCAGAACAATTAATGATCAATTACAATTGGATTACCTTGAAGTGATGACTTAATCTTTTGCTAACAAGGCAGCAGTCTTCATTATATCAATTTATGTGCTGTATTTAGCTAAAGATCAAAACTGAATAGCTATACAAATACAAAGATACAATTATTCAACGACAAGGGCTATGTTTACAAATAGTTTTCTAGGTTTTGAAACAAACCCATTTAAATATTCTTTAAAACCTTTTTTAACTATTAGATTAACATTTTTAACTAAAATTTCTTTCTATGAAATTGTGTTTCCATGAACTTACAGTGATGTATATTCTAATCTAGCAGAGTGATTCACTAGTCACTATAATACTGTTTATCTTACACGTCTGGTCGCCACTTCACTACTGACTACTGAGCAGATCAGCTGATCTCCCAGTCAGCTTGTCTCCCGTTACGCTTATCAGTCCGTGCTCCTGAGGTCACGTATCTTATCAACACTCCCATTGTGCGGCTGGTCGGCTGCTACTCATCTCCAACTTTCGCTCATAAAATCTGACCTTGCAGTTCAACGAGTCATGAAAATTAAGCGTTCATTTCCTTACAAAGTTTATTGATTAGGTTATTGTGATTTATCTTTCGCATGTTTTATCGTGACAATAGTTATTGCTAAACTAGTTGTAAACCCCTAGTTTCAAATGTTTTGTAGAAATTGCATTTGTACTGCGTTATTGCACCACCACCACAACCGCAGAATTTGGTCGCAAACGTTTATTTTTCTTCATGTTAGCCTTTCATTAATAAAATTGAGACCCAGCTTTGAAGGTAAAGTTTGTCTTGCTTTACGAGGTTAAGTTGGGACTACAAAGTCTCTCTACCACTCAACCTAAAGCGTTACCGTATAGTCACATTACAAATGTAAGTGGTGACTACGGGGATCGAACTCGCGCCAGCGGAGTGATCAGCTCCGGAGTCGCGCAAGATTCCAACCCGCCACGGGTCCGTTAAGCTTTCTGTACCATTGTAAATAATTACTCGTGGATTATAGTTGTATTGCTGTTTGGTGGTCACCGACAAATCCTAGGTGACTTGGTGAGGCCATCAAAGAAAAATATAAATACACGTGTTTTGACTGATTCATTGATTCTTTATTTCTCAACCACTGACTAGATAACAATATGTATATTTTTATCCTTAGTTGACAAGAGTCAGATGTTCTCGAGAGTAAAACTTCATTTGAACGCAGAAACAACTTATTGTTTACAAAACTAGAACCTTACCTAAAACCTCTCTTTCTTGATTTTCAGCCCCGAGCTCTTCATGCTTTGCGTATTTTGTTCTAACTTGTATCGGTTCAACTTTTTGAAACCAACACCCATTTACAAGTGATGTGTGGTAAAGTATAACACTGCATTAACTACACATTTAATATTTATTCAGTAGACCGGGTTGGCGGAAATAAATATTTCAGATACTCAAATTGGAGAAGCTAGATCTTGTGTATAAATTATTTGATAAATATTGGTGAATTTATAACGAAAATTTAAAACATACGAGTTAAGCCTGTACAGGTAATACGTTTTCTGCAGATGCCACAAGTCTATCATCATTAAATTGTTAATATTTGTTAACTACTGTGAAAACTAAATGTTCCTCAAAACAGTGAACTCGACGAAGTATCAAATCTTACAGGTTACGAGCTAAATAGATCTCTCCTAACTTGCAAGACGATGAGCGAAGCACATTAGTGAAGCAAACGGCCATAAGTATTTCAAACTTGCCAAGGCCCTCAAGCTACAAATAATTAAAAAGTGAACCGATTCCAAAAATTGTGTAATAAGTAGCTCTAAAAAGAGAACAACGGTGATTATGCCAGACTACTGCTGTCTTGCATGTACCAACTCTGGGCGCGCAAATTTTAACTGCAAAGTGGACCTGCTTCTGTTTCTTGTTAATGACGCATAAGGTTTCCACTTATGATAGTATTTTCTTCTAAATCAGGCAGTATAAAGGTTTATATAAACATTGTTAACATAAACATACAAACATGTGTTAGCATAGTACACTCAAATACACCTTGACTACATCTTTTACGAATTTTGAATTTGGTAAAATATTAGACTTCCGTTTAAAGGTTTTTAACAAAGCCATTTTTAACCCAGTTTTTAACAGCCATTTTTAACAAAGTTTTTTAACCCATTAGTTACAGCCATTTATGCATTGTTTAGGCATAGGTGATCCAACTATTTCGGAGGAAACGCTCTGTCAATTTGCAGTCGACGCGGCTTTCGCAATTTGCCCGGGATCAGATCAGGTTATACCGGTATCAGACAAGACATTGTCTCCACAATGGTTGTATCAAAGATGTCTAATCTGCATGGTTGTAGTTATTTGGTTTGAAACCTGTAATCAACCTAATATTGTATTCGCCGAAATTAAATATTCTAGGCATAGTAAACTATCTTTGAAACATTAAAACTGCCCCTTAAAAAGAAATATTATTGGTGGAATCTTACTGCGCGATGAACAAGGAATGGTATGTGTAATTTACAGAATAAGTTTAGGAAACAGACCGAACAGAGCTAGGTCACTGAACGAAATTATGACACTGATATGCTTCCACCAAAGCTACTCGGTATCATAATCAGATAAAAATTAAAATATGTTTTAAATCAAATGTGTAACGTGTGACTTCCGAAATCGAAAATGTATTCGTAGTGTTTTGAACATCGACGCGGAACATTGAACTTCTGATTCTATAACACTCAAAATTCTAATCCCACAATCATGTTTTGAACATTACAAAGCCAACTAGCTCTAATCAAACCTAACTACGTCGTCTTGCACATTGTGGCGTAACTAAAGATAACAGTTTGAATCATATTATTACGTTACAATTAGTTTTGGTGGACTCTTTTCTAAAAAGTGTGTCAGGAACAGCAGGTCAAGGGATAGATCACATTCCCCTTTCCCCTCTCCGTCTCCATGACTATATCTATCAGCTGATAACAATTACGCTTTCTACGTCTTAGGCTACTCGTGGAAAGTTTCGTCTGTTCCAGATTGGAACTTCCGGTCGCGTTTAATGGTTTTGTGTTGTAACGCTGTTTTGATACTTCGGTCCCAGTTTTCAATTTGAGCAGGTTCCTATTGAACTTGATTCGTCTTAAGCGATTGCTTGTTAGATCACGTAAAAATATTTGTTTGAATCAAATAATATTGACATAGAGCGAGTAACACGATTAAAATAACCAAACAAAATATCCAAACATTACTATCTTTAGTTACTAATATTACTATTTTTGGGCCTGTTGTTATAAAATTTAATAAGTTTAAGGATGGAGGAAAAAGACTTCTTTGGTGGTTGATTAGTCAGCTTGCGCTGATTACTTTAGGCTAGCTCATTTTCTTAATGTTTTGTGTTATGTTTTAGATTCATTTTCACCTGAAGACGAGATCAGATCTCAGAGCCCGAAATGTCACGTTTTTATTGTTCACTCAACATAGTGGAAAACGTCCACAATAATGTTTCAACCTCAGAAATTGTACCATCGTCAACAACAAACTTCAAATAAATAATTGTTAGTTATATTACAAATATATTACCTTACGCCTTGTTATCTCCTAAACCATAACACTAAACGTAAACTATATATTAGAATACGTTTGTTTGTCATTTTATGGAGATTATTTTTGCACCTGACTATTCCTTCCTTCCAAAACCCCAAGTTTCAAGTCGTGTAA
The DNA here is from genome assembly GCA_018831715.1 of Matsumurasca onukii. Lineage (NCBI taxonomy): Eukaryota > Metazoa > Arthropoda > Insecta > Hemiptera > Cicadellidae > Matsumurasca > Matsumurasca onukii. Next base: position 36,635,486 of record CM032062.1, read on the forward strand.
AGTTTTACTACTAACTGAAACCACACTAAACAAAGCTTTGTACTGAATTGAACTTGTCTTCTTGGGTGATTAGGTGTAAGGGATTTTGATTAATTTGTATTGTACTATAACGTATAAAAAAATATAACCCTGCAAAAATTGTATTTTTAATCCTTTTTTTTCATGGACGTTATTTTTCACTTCACGTTTATGCATTTTATCCATTTTGTCCTACGACCTTTCGTTATGTACCTCAATAGAAATGAAAATCTCTAATTCCTATGAAAGCTTTGCAAATACAACCATTTGTCACGTGTGTTAGAGCAAAGAACACATAAATCGTTCATAATTATGTTGATTGACTGATTGTACTCGAATAAAAACGCCGGATGTGCGAAAAACACAAAGATAATATAAAAGGTTGGCGGCGCATTTTAGACGCTACTCAGCAAAATAGTGGCACAGATCAGCGTCTTATCATTGTTATCACTTGATAACAAAATCAGTTCCGACAGCTTTGTGATTCAAACAATACTTCATGGCCATGGAAATTTACCCGCTCCAAACTGCCAAAGTGAGATAACAGTTAACAGCACATAACTTTGATTGTTTAAAAAAAATCAAATAGTTTTTGTTGACAAATAATATAGATTGTATATTTAATATGTGTTTCAGGGCGGAATCTTAATTAATACTATTGTTTTAAATTTACAAAGATATATTTATTCTTCATTATTTTATTCATACTGAAAACTACCACCTAATTATTACTATACATTGAAACCCATAAATAATGTACAAATGTTTCTTTTGTAAATATCTCGTTCGAGTTCGTTAACCAACAAAATCGAACTACTGGAACCCCCCTTTTCGGAAGGGGCTCTACACCATAAAAAGGAGTTTTAATTATTTAAAAGAGTAGACGTTGTCCGATTTTGATGAAATTTGAAGTAAATATGTATTTTGTTAGTATACATATGCCAAAAGTTATGAAAAACCATCGAGACGTTTCAAAACGGCGGCCAGAAAAGTGAATTTTCGCTATGACAGCAGAATGCGTTGTCCAGTTTTATTGAAATTTAAAATGCGTTTTCGTTTTATAATATGTAGTATAACTTCCAGTAAGAAACCCACAGGCCTGAGGCCGAGGAGTATCAAATTGCAAAGGAAATTCGATTCACTCACGCCAGCGGCGCTTCAGACCTTAGTTGCGTGTCGGTCTGGTTCTAAATTCAGACAGAAACAGCTTAAAAAGAAAGTCGAATGGGGATGGAAAACAAGTTAAACTTTAAATCAAATAACCAAATTAAAGCGGAAATTATAATTAAACAAAGCGTTAATTAGATTAAATTAAAATAAAGATTAAACAAAACATTAAATTTAATGGAAAAAAACTACTAAATATTAATGAAATTAAAATTAGTTGTGAATGATATTTTTGTTTGGACTCTAAACCCTAGAGCACCTAACTTAGGAGAAGCTGCCAACGAAAACTCTTAGGAGAAGCTGACGTCCTCCTGAAGTCGGTCCTGGGATGTGAGCGGCGAGGGTCTCAGTCGGGGATGATGTTAAAGCCGAGGTTGAAGGAAGAGTGAAGTCTAAGACGGTTCTTACAAAGTAAGCCGACTCTGTTGATGCCACAATAAAGTTACGAAGTCCATTGTCAGCAATGAGCACTGCAAGCACGAGGCAAGCAATGATGACGTGAGCTTACTTCAATACAATATCACTCGTCTGATTGTAAAATTTAAAACATATAGAAAGGGTGAAAGTGATATTAATTGCGGTATACGTTGTAAATAATTACAATTTAATCACCTTATTGTTTGATTTTGTTAACAGTGGCTTACCATTACTGGTTTTATTTAAACTCAACTATACAGCGTGAGTTTTAAATGCCCCCCTCTTAACTTTTGATAAGGGAATATTTTTCAAATCCCTTTGGGGAATGTATTTATGGGATTCTGAAGTTTTTTTATGTACTTTGCGTCATCCACCCCCTACCCAAAATTTAGGGGGAGTGCCCCCCAAATCTTTCAAAAATAATACCCCCTTGTGGCATCTCAAAATAAAGGGAATTTTAATACAAATTAGACGACACAAAGAAAACTGTTTAATCTTGACTAGTTTTTTTTTAATGAATCAGACATTGTTTAAACTTTTCACTTTTTAATTTTTTAAAGAGCTAGCTTTCGCCGGCCAAGGCATCTTCAGTTTAATAACAAAAGAAAAAATCAACTGTATAATTATGTAAACTTAAATATCAAAAATAAAACATATGTACACCACAAAAAATATTAAATTTCTAAATTTAGATATAACATTATAATTATGAAGTAAACTATTAGTCAAAAATATTCTTTGAGGTCCTAACTTTTTGTTCGATTTGATCTTTAACTATTGGTATAAATATATTACTAAAATTTAGAGAAGGTTGAGATATGCAATTATTTTTAAACACACTCATGCAAGCACTTTCAATTTGGTTTCTTTTAGTCCAGGAAGGTTCTTTGAAAACTAATGTTGATTATTCAAATTTGATAGAGTGGCTTTCAGATAGTTTTTTTTTGTTATTTCAATTTAAAAAGCATACGAAATCAGGTTTAAAATGCCATATTTTTTAATTTATTTGGTATGTCAACATTTTTTTTTAATACTTTGAAAGAAACATTGCAACTCTATTTCTACCCTAGAGTATTTTGAAGAAAAATTTTGCCATTCAAAATAAATTCTACGTGATATGGGGTATTTTGAAACTTGATCGAGTCGAGATAAAACACTTTTCTTTGCGTCATTGAATGTATTTTAAAATTCCCTTTTTTGAGGTGCCACAAGGAGGGGTGTATTTGAAAAATTTGGACGGCCTCCTTCCCCATATTTTGAATGGGGGTGACGCAAAGTACGTCAAAACAATTTCAGAACCCTATAAAAATATTCCCTTTTTCAAAAGTAGAGGTGGGACGGCATTTAAAACTTACCCTGTATGTCTACACAATTATTTATTGTATCTGACAAACAAAAACAAGACAAAACTAGAAAACCCTACGTTTCTTCAATATTCTTGCACTAGCTAGTGAAATGTGAACTGGTGAATAAACCGTCGCCTTATGCATCTGTAATAATACTGGATGTGTATATTAAACAAGGATAGGCTATTAACTATTAAGAAACTAACGTATAACATAACACATTCATTTTATTTCGAAACAGGCAATGTTTAAAGAAAACTATGGTAAAAAAATATGACAGGTATGATGTGTATAAGAAGAGAAATCAGTTGGTTTACATTTTCTTTCCTGTTGTAAACTTGTGTTTTAGAGAGTTTAGTGACTGAGTTTACAGATACAAGTTCAACTGAAATGGGGGATTCTAGTTTACTGAGTTTATAGCGCATTCTGTCAACATCGACCCAAGAAGATTTTTAAAATTTGGTAAACAAAATTATAATAACATTTATAAGGACAGGTTGACAAAAGTAGACAAGTGGAGACCTACAGGCATCAATAATAATTATTCCGAAGTACGCGAAAACTGACAGTTGGCTAAAAACATGTATCAGCATTCAGTTATATCTGTAAACTCAATTCCTTGTTTTGCAGTTGACTTTAAAATACAGTAGGCCAGCCCACATAAAGTAAAATGGTCTATTCGACAAAATTGTAATTAATAAATGGTATATTTTGAAAACTGTGTTTTTAATATGGTTACTTAAGCAAGTAATCTGCGCTTTAAATAGAAGTTAAACTATCAACGTAAAAACGATGTGTTATATTATCATTCATAATACTAATATATTTTATTGGCATAATTGCAATGGAAATACAGCTGTTTATTATTTTATATTTTTTTAAAGATCGCGACATGTTTTGTGGTTATTTTTAGCGAAACTTTCCATAAAACAAATAGGCTATAATGAATTTCTAGGTGATGCGAAAGAAGGTACATCCATTTTAAACTTTCAAAAATTGCTAACAAAACACTTTTGTATAACAAAATAAAGAATACCCTCATTAAAAATTTTAAAACCCAAAGAGCCTAGTGTTAAGTTTTTTGACCTAGTGTTTTCAAATTTTAAGTCTTTCAAAGGTTTTAAATTTTTAAAATTTCGCCAATTTTAATACTTTTTTCTTGAAGAGAACTACTGTTTCTAGTAGAAAAATAGTCAGTTTTGTGTGTGTGTTTATTTTATCTTAAAAGGTGTTTTACTAACAATTGTTCTGAGGTTTCTGGCCACCCGTACCACAGGGTTTAACCATTGTGATTCCTCAATTTTCCGAGAACTAAACGACCATACTAGATCATACCAGTAAAAACCGGCCATTATTAAATGCTGTTGACTTGCAACACACAAAGAATAATGAGCTTACGATAATGCAAAGCGATAATTGGCTGAAGTGACCTGCAGTACTCTGAAATGTTTAGTTACTGACGTCACTGTTTGTTATCAACCGAAGGGTAAATGAATGAAACCGATAATTACTTTCGCATATATTGATAAGAGTGTAATACATTTTGTTGTAGCCATATTTCGTGGTACAGTGTACTCAAGTTTGTTTTATTTCTCCAGGAGAATTTAGTTTCGGCTAGTTAATATTATTGTTTTTAATGTTTTACACACATGTTTGCCCGCGACTGTCACGTCAGGCGGAACAAAGGATTCTTCCGCAGCTTATCCAAGTAGCTTACACACACGTCACAACACAAGAACACGACAAGCTTCCCGATTACAGAGCATTTGTTCCTGACGTACCAATCACTTAATGATTCGACCTGACCTAGTAAGAATAAATAAATAGTTTATTGCGGAAACATAAAATGTTATGCAATCGTCAATGATAAATTGAACTAAAATTTTCCATGCATTCTGACATCGAGGTTCCATTCAAACATACATTTAACATTTTGTTCATTCGCTCTCTCTCTCTCATTCATTCGAATTATTTCCCACTAGCCCTATTGTACGTCGTTAGGTTCTGCAGTCTCCCAGTTATGTACTGTAAACTCGCCTGTACTGTTAAACGCCTTTGTGACCAAGATTTGTTTCAGACGAGGTTTGAGCGTCTTTGGCATTTGCGCACTTTGAATCAAATTTGGCAACCGGTTGACTAGTTAAACTCCTGCCTGAGAAGGCAAACGTTCATGAACTATCGTTCTGTGTCTCCCAGTTCGATAGTTCTCCCTGCCTCTTGTTTCATAAGAGTGAATGTCACTTCCTCTAATGGGGTCACATTTTGATTTGAAAAGAAGACAAGTTTGAAGAATGTAGAGGCAAGGTTAAGTCAACAATCTCAAATTTTGAACGTTGGCCTGCACGACTCTCTTCTTTGAAGTTTTGCGATTGTCCGAACGGTTTTTAAGAATGAAAGCTCTGGAAAATTGCGTTTTTGAACAACCACCCACAACTCTAATCCGTAAGACAGGTGTGGGTAGATTACTCCGTAAATCGTAATACGCCGTCATCAGTACCTGAATTGGACAGTACTTGGATAGTTGCCTCAAAAGATAAATGCCCCACTAACATTAGTGGAATTTGCGGAAACGCTAGGTAAAGGTCGAAATTAAGTAGTAAACAAGACTTTATAGTCACAACTTCGCCTCGTTAAACAAGATAAACTTTACCTTTTATTGTTATCTTTCCACACTATCAGGAGCATTTTAGGTTTAGCACGTGAAGCGTGGGTCATACTAGGCCAAATTTTACATATATCTTTGCATCTGGCCTTCTCAAGGTATAAAAGAAAATGACAACATTGTTCAACGATCTCCTACCTCTGGAGTAGTTCAAACATCAAAACGTATGCAGCTACCTTAGAAAGGAAATTTATTCAAATTTGGTGAGCCATTAGAGGACCAATAAACATTATTTTTTTAGGGATACTAAAAAGAAATTCGCAAACCCAGTACATATTTTTATAAGTTTAAATACAAGGTACGAATAAACTTTTTAATGCAGAAACTGATGCATATCTAAAACGGAAACGATCCTGCGGTGAGCTCGACACAGCATGATTGGAAAAACTTTGTACTCGACATTTATTTCAACAGTAATCATTTTGCAAACAATTAAGTGACACTTAAGTAACTAAGTGAATTTTTCTGATTTGTTATCTATTTATCTAAAATAAAGTTGGTTGGCCAACTAATTAGCCAGAAATGAGGGTTAAAGCTTGCGGAAAACTATCTTGAATAAATTTCATTATTTTAAATATTGAATCCAAAATTGCTCAAACATGATTAAATGCCATGTAAAACAAATCCCAGGTAATTATGCAAGTAAAGTTATAGCGGCTATAGTGTAGTACGCTATTCTTCATTGAGAGCTCGTAAACTTTAGGGTTTGCAGAAATGTTTTAAATGGGAACATTACCTTGTATCACCTTGAATCGTGTTGAGTAGATGTTTTGTACCAGTATTAAAAATATTATAGAAACAATTTTTAAATGTCCGTCATTTTCTATGTCTAAAATATTTGAGTTGATATGCGCAGTTAAAGTTGCAACGAAAGTCCGCCCAAAAGTAAAATCGACGCCTAGTTTGACTGGATGGAAAGGAAATACATTAACATCTTAGACGCATCTGCTGTAACAGTTTTACCTTGATGTAATGATCCTTGGAACCTGTAACCACCATGTCTTCGTAAGCACTGAATTGTCCGACAGCACACATAGCAGCCACCTGGTGACCTTCACCTTCACCTTACCTGTTACGGCAAATCCTGCAACACAACATTACTGAATCTTTAAACTTCTCTTGAAATTTAAAAACACACTTAAACCGTATCTCCTCACCAATGAATTATTTATGTAACTTAGATTGGTGGCAGTTTCAAATAATTATATATTGACACCTGGTATATATTTTCTGTGTTTTTTTCTTTCATTGCAATAAAATTACGTTACCTGTGGCCTCGTCGTCTGCGTGTTCCCAAAGTATTTAACTCAACTTTAGGTCTGATCACATAAAAAACAACTATAATTCTTTCCTTCGGCTTTTGGCCTCGGAGTGTCATCACGTAATTGTAAATTGATGTTCTAGCCCTCGACCTGTAGTCTACCCTGTCAGGTCAAAACCTTGGAAGTGGTCGGAAATGCCTGGAAATCGTGTTACGTTCGCGTATTATACAGTATGGTGCAATCTAATCAGTGTCGGAGTCAACGACTTGAGAGATAATTAATTATTATAATGTTTGACGGTGTGAATCGAAGGAACTAGATTATGTAATTGTATGTAATTGGCAGTCGATATACAAAATCAATTTTAAATTTCCATCCACCTTAATTTTTGAAAAAAGTAAAAATTTTAAAAAGCCCTTTAGGGAGTGTTTTATAGGGTTCTGGTGTTTGTTTTGACGTACCTTCCTCTTGTGGCATCTCAAAAGAAAGGTAATTTCAACAACAAATCTGAAATTTGATACTTTATCGTTCTTTGTTTAAGAGACACCGACCACTCTTAGAGGCATTGGCGTAACTACGGGGCTTTCTCATTGACCTTTTATATTGTACGTGCTCCCGGGAAAAACAAGAACTGGTTCACTTTAAACACTAAAAAATCTAATAACAGTCAAAAAAGTCACAAATTAAATATTTTAGATAAATTATTGTTATTCCATAAAGTTAGCAACAGTGGGGACCTAGTCCGTGCCGTTGGGGAAGACAGCAACCTGATGTGTATTGCTTCAGTAAAAGTTGGTCTGTCTCTGCCTCATGGTTATACCTAGTATCTTATATTACCGTTGTTAGTTTTGTCAAATACTGTAGATGCATTGGGGATGTTAGCCACTTATGGTGATGAAAAGCTTGATTAAACTGTATAGGGTTTAAAATAATGAAATGCCTCAAGTTAATAGTAATATATGCCTAATATAAAAATTTAAAGGCTGCTGGAATAGCCTATCCTCAAAATTAAATTGAGTACTAAAATTGGTTTCACAAGAAACTTTATACCGAAAGAGCCTTTAAGATTCAACGGCTAAATTAGGAAGTTGGTTAATATTAATCTACAAAAAATTGTTTATTATTGGAGAAGGATGTAAATTGATAATATAAATTTGGAAATATGTACATAAAACACTAACCTAACTATTTTTGGGTGGTTTATAAACTTTCCACTATCAAGTTTTATTTAATAGTCCTCTTTAGAAAAGATCTCATTTTAGAATATGCAAGTCGAGCTAAAATACGTTTTCAAGGGGTTCAAATTTCAACAGGGGTTTATTTAATAAATTAAATTAAAATTGCTCTTTGTAAATATAGGATCTACATGTAACAAAATTTACTCCTTTGAATTAACATTAGATTAGCATAAACCCGACCTAGTTTGCCTAGTGGAAACATGGCTAAATGAAGAAAAGAAAACTGATGTATTTAAAATAAATGATTACGATACAAACACAGAATATTCTAGGTCCCTTGCTGTGGGAGGGGCTCGGCAATACTTATTAAAAATAACACTGCAATGAAAGTAAGTGAAATCAAACAAATAAATGATCTCAGCTTTGAGAGCGTTAAGTCTCATTCAGTGACCTATACCCAAGGTTAGTATATAGGTTACCTATATACTAACCTTGACCTATACCGACCGCCTTTTGAAGAGGGTTCCTAGATTTTCTGGACATACTGGATGAAGCACTAAATTTAACAAGGAGTAAGTATAGCTTACCATTGCTATTAAGTGGAGACCTTAATATTGATTACCTAGTCCAATCTATAAATAGAAGTTGTCTTTTGTGTTTGATAAACACACATGAGCTACAAGTAATGTTTGAGGGACCGACAAGGATTACAGAGACTACTTGTACACAGTTTGACTACATTATCTCTGAGCCCAATCTAAATATAATTGGAGTAAAATCAGAAATTGAGATAGTTAATAACAAAATAGATAAATACAAAATTGAAAACAGAGTTATTTCTAAGCCAGCCTTGGAAGCATTCTGCCGATTAATGAATGGAAGCTAGATGAAGCAGGCCTTCTTGCGTATGAGCACAAAAATAAGTTTAATTTTATGTTTGAAGAATTCTATACAACGTTTTTATATTTGTTCGAAATTTCCTTCCCAAAAGTGATAGCAAATTTAAAAAGCCAAAACTCAGTAAACTGGATAAATGATGAAGTAAGGATTCACCATCAGCATTAAAAGACATCTATTGGAACACGAGAACTTCAAATAACTTGGAACTAAAGAGATTATAATTATGACAACGCTAAGGCCGATCATAATAAGCTGGTGCTTAATTGTAAAAATGGGTTCATACGAGATAAAATCAGTAAGTCGAGAAATTTAAGCATAGAATCTTGGAGAGTCGTTCGGAGTCTGACAAATAAAGCACCTACAAAAGAAGAGATAATCCTTAAAAACTTAGAATCTGTAATAAATGACCCTGTGGATGTCGCTAACCTGTTCAATTTTGTTTTTGTTAATGAAGTAAGGAGATTGACTGATCGCTATGGAAGTTGCGCTGAGGAGACAACCAATGGACCTGAATTGGAAGAGCACATGAGGCTTGAACCAAGAACGGAGGAGGAAGTACTGAAGGTAATTACTACGGTATAGGAAAGAAGAATAGTGCGGGAGCTGATGAAGTACCATGCCATTTATTTGGAAGTTGCGCAGAATTCATTGTCAAACCGTTGACAAAAATCATTAATAAGTCTTTTGCAACTGGGACATTTCCAGACAAATTAAAAACATCAAAAACTGTACCAATACACAAAAAGAATGATAAAACCTGTGCAGCAAACTATATAGACCGGTAGCAGTTCAGTCTGCGTTTTCTAAAGTATTTGAAATAATTTTCTAAATAGACTCATGGCATTCCTAGAAAAAAAACAATATACTTAGTAAAAACCAATATGGATTCCGGAAAGAAAGGTCAACAATAGACTCAGTATTTAAATTAATAGCAAAAATGTATGGCAGTATTAACTTAATGGAGGATTCTCTCCTTTTACTGTACGACATGACCAAAGCTTTTGATTGTCTGGATCATAAAGTGCTTAAGTCTAAATTAGACAAGATTGGCATTAGGAAGAATCCGTTAAACTGGATGATGTCATTCCTTGGAAACAGACACCAATTAGTTACAATTAGAAAGACCAGTGAAACTAAAGTTTTAAAAACGTTTAAACCAAATGCCACGGAATGTATCAACGTAGGAGTACCGCAAGGGTCAAACCTCTGACCTGTGCTATTTCTCATCTATATAAATGATTTGCCAGAAGAGATACAGGACGGTGAGCTATTAATGTTTGCAAATGATGTGGGGCACCTTACCTATGGAAAAGATCGGAAGAAGGTTATTAAAAAAACTCAAGAAGGAATTAGTAAAATAGAAAACTGGAGAATTAAAATCCAAAGTCTACTACAATTTTACAATAGAAAAGAACCAGATTTTTCACCACTTCTTAAAATGGAAAATAAACATTCAATAAAAGATAAAACAGCAAAATATTTAGGAATAAACATATCGGAAAATTTATCTTGGGAAAGCCACATAGAATACATAGCAAAAAGATTAATAGCTGTATGTCATCTTTTACGAAGACTCCAGAACATTTATTGATAGAGATATTCTCGTCCAGATTTGCTACGGTTGCTTCCATAGTGTAATGGACTAAGGCATAATAAAAAAGGTAAAGTTTGTCTTGTTTAACGAGGCGAAGTTAGAACTACAAGTCCTCTCTACCACTCAACCTCAACCTTTACCTAGCGTAACCGTATTAGTCACATTTCAAATTATTGTAAGTGGTGACTGCGGGGATCGAACCTGCGCCATCGGAGTGATGAGCTCCGGAGTGGCGCGCGATACCAATCCGCCACGGATCCGCTGCTAATACTATGGGGAAACAGCACCGAAGCCCAAAGAATATTTATACTGTATTGCAAAAGCGAGCATTATAGACCATTTTTTTGTAAAATGAGATGCTGGGACTCCTGCAGAGATATCTTCAAGGAGCTTAACGTATTACCTCTACCAGCCGTTAATATTTTAGAATGTGCCGTTACCGCCAAAACCAAGCCAGAAAACTTCATTAATAACAGTCATATACATAACTATAACACCAGACAAGCCAGAGATCTACATCTACAACAAGTTATAACAACATTGGTTAAAAGAAGTCCTTATCACATGTGTATAAAAAATACAATAGTTTACCTCAAGATCTGAAAAATGAAGACAATAATGTATTCAAGGAAAAACTTAAAAGATACCTGATAGAGAAGAAATTATATAGCGTAAAAGAGTTCCTTGAAGAGTAATCGCAACCTAATGACGACTACAGCGTTGATACGCTTCCAGTGGGATAGCTCCAAGTATCAAGTAAGTACCAACGGCTTAACGTGACTTCTAAACCACGGGGAGTGGTCATCGTGAAAAGTTATCATTGTGGCCGGTAAATTTTTGGTTATGGTTTAAATAGTACACTGTTTAGTGATTATTGTTTCATTTTTATTATACCACAGTTTGCTATGTACTTTTTATAGTCTACCCAAATATATAGACATTTGTTCAGGTTTCTGTCTACAAGAATAATCTAGTTTATGGTAGCCCTGCGTCCACAAGCTTTTTTTGTATTTATCTTCTGATTTTCTTTTCCGGTCGCGTCGTTACAAGAGCAACGGTGAGTGTTTTATGTATTTCTAAATTATTATTATCAATTTACATCCTTCGCCAATAATAAACAATTGTTTGTAGATTAATATTAACCAACTTCATAATTTAGCTGTTGAATCTTAAAAGCTAATCCGGTATAAAGTTTCTTGAGGATCCAATTTTAGTACTCAATTTCATTTTGAGGTTAGGTTATTCCAGCAGCCTTTAATTTTTATATTAGGCACATATTACTATAAACTTGAGGCATATAATTATTTTAAACCCTACAGTTTAATCAAGCTTTTTTGGATCAGATTAGGGTGTATTTATGCAAAGGCCTAGTCAAAGTTCGAAAGTTTGACCCAGCCTAGGCCCAAATTTTTTACAAGGCTCCCTCACCATTCCTCCCATTTTAACACTAATAGCGAAGTGACTAAATAAGTTCATGACACAGTAACTGAGTTGCCAACACTGTAGACTTGTCATCTTGAGAGTCGCTGCCAAATCCCTGGTATCACAGACTCACAGCGCCATGAGAATTACCACAATTCGACTAGAAGCTAAATTTTATGTGGAATAGGTTGGGCAGTTTTTAGTTTTCACTTGTGTACTAGCTCTATATTTTAGAGTTGAGTAAAAAATCTATTATATTTTCAGACATGGCTCGATACTCTCATGAACCAGACAATGCTACCAAATCTTGTAAAGCTCGAGGCTCGAATCTTCGAGTACACTTCAAGGTAAGTCCATAGGTTTGTGCTGTAGTTTGATCGTGAAGATAAGTGAAACTATAATTTTGAATCTATTATTAGGTTATGGGTTGATTGCAATTCTTCCCACAACACCACTCCAAACTTGGGTTTTAATCTGAAATCCATGAAGGGATCAAGCTGATTCAAGTTAATAGACCAGTTAGTTGTAAAAATTGTACCATAGACAGATAACCAGCCCACTTCAGATTGTCACTGTTTCATTTGTTTCACCTTTTTTTCTAACAAAGTAATTGCATTGTTTGTAACTCTATATTTAGGCTAATTTCTGTTTTTATAATTGACACTAATTACATGTACCAAATGTTTGTACATATATACATAAGAATTTTTGATTGATAGCAAATTTTGTTGTACCAAACTCACTTACATAATGTAAACCAGCCCCTATCTCCTTGTAAAATGACAAGGCCTACAATAAAGTCCTCGGTTTTGGAAAGATAGGTAAGAAAAGTAACCAAAAGGGTGTGATAAAATGGTGGTTGAGGGAAGGCAGATGTGTTAACCTCTGGTTTGAACTTGAGTCTCTGATAGTGACAGCTTAACTACGTCACTGGTTGTTAGGTAGAAGGGCTTGCTTAGTCACATTACAGCCTCATTGTTGAGAGTACATGTTTTATGTGGGCGTCTTACATTCACGGCGAGCTTTCCAGTATATAACGTATTGTTGTGTCAGTAACATACCACAAGTCAATTGAAAAACATAATAGCGACATCCTTGACAAGATATTTATTCTGTCAGAAAGCCAAACTTTTTCCATTGCAGTGGCGCTACTTTAGACAAGTAATAGTTTGGTAGCGTAACTCGTTATATTATACCGGTATTTTGCATATAGCTTGATCCACATAACTCCTTCCCTTATTTATCTCTGCTAACTTACAAAAGCTGTCTTGCTACATAAATAAGGTCTGATTTTCATTTTATTGTGCTATAACAATAGACAAGTTTTTGAAAAAATGTTTAATGTCATGAAGTCCAAATACCAGCTTAGTTAACGACCGGGAACCTTATAATTTTTATCAAGGCAATTTAGGTGAATTGTTTTTAGTGACTCTGCTGACAATCAGTATGCAGCACTGTGGTAACATTTAATAGGCCTAAGGACCCTGAGTTGGAAAATTGTGGTCCAGTGAAGTGGAAGCATAAAGTTTGTTGCATATGACGTGTGTTTGCAGTTCCCAGGCTTCTTCTTTCCTTTACCGAAATGTTTTAAGTACTTGTGCTGTTACTATTGTATTTATCTTTTTTAGTTCTACCCATACTTAACTTGAGTATTGTTTGAAATGTGTATTTTAATTTTTCTAGAATACTCGTGAAACAGCTAAGGCAATCAGCAAGATGCCCTTGAGGCGAGCAACCAAATATTTGAAGAATGTTACAGACCTGAAAGAATGTGTACCTTTCCGAAGATTCAATGGAGGAGTTGGCCGTTGTGCACAGGTATAGTAGAATATGTTAAGCTTACTGTTAGGTTTTAAAAGGTGATTGAAAATCAAACAGTGGTGTTATAGGATAAATTAAAATATTATATTTACTCTTAACCAGGGTAAATACCCAGCATGAGGTTGTTTATAATAATGATTAAGTTAAGCTCGAGGACATACTATGCAATCTACATTTACTCATATGATATTTAACAGAAGAGTGTATGACCCGTAAATTTGAAGGGTGTATTATAGGGTAAGCATTTTATTCCCTGTAAAAGACTCAACAAAAATAACAAGTGAGAGGATATTTAGTACTTTTAAAGACGTTGTAAATATTGGCTTTTGGATTTTTGGCTACTTTATGAGAGTCTTGTTACCTTTGCCGGAGAAAAGAGAATGCAGACTGATTAGATGAAGGTGTTGCATGATAATTTTTTGCGGGAGTAAAACGGCGCTAAGAACTTATTCCAGGCGAGTTAAACAACTCTGGGAGCATCACAAGTGATAAACTGTCCTCGGAACATATTGTATGTGTTTAGCTGCCCTCGTTACAGGTGTTAAACTGTACCTTTTCGAGAATCAGCGCAGTAATTGATCGGTTCTCAGACCTTGCAGGGCCTGGTATGTAGGAATAAATCAGTACAAGAATTGGCTGTATTTTCAAAAGATATGGGCATAACTATTTCACCTTTGTTAATAGTGTTTTGGCTACTCAATACCACCCTGTTAGAGCAACATCAAATTATTTTGAAGAATATTTTATTGGTTAGTTCCCTAACAAAATATAGCGCTGGGAAAATTAGATTTTAAGGGCGGTTTAGCGAGGGATCACGTGAACTCGAGTTTAAACAGGTTTCAGTCTAGGACTTGGAAATCGGGTTTCGCAGCCAGGGGTTTGTTAGACTCCAAGTTTTCTGACCTCGCCCAAACTCTGGAGTTTACGATTTGGTTTCGAGCGAGGGCTAAAAGATCCTGGAGTTTATGAGCGACAAAATCGGGTTTAGCAGCCACGGATCTCTGAAGTCTCGGACTTAACTATAAACTCCAAGTCTAAAATCAGTTCAAACCAGCAAACCCTGGCCTGTGGCAGGGTCAGAATGGAAACTCCAGAGTTTAGCAGACCTTCTCCTGTACATTTCCAAAGCGTATCGTTGTTTTCATTTAGTTGTTAACTTCCAGTAATTATATGAATATTTTACTTAATTGCTAATTGAATAGTTTTGTATTACTTAATAGCCCAATTGGTTGAAATATTATCAACTTAAATGGTTAAATTTGTATATTAAGCTGCGAAAATGTGGTGCGCCAGTAAGAGGGATGTGGGACAGAAGATAACAAGGGTTGAATGAACTCTCCTTTGTAAACTTCGGTGTACAGCTCAGTACAGCGTTAACCACTATTCAGTTCATATAGTTTCAACTTGTGTGTTTCTATTTAACAACAACAAGTTTATTGTCAAATATTAATACAATAAGTTTATTTCATAACATTTAAAAATACAATTGTAATGTTAGATCTATAGAAAAATTGGAACATTTATGTCTTAATTTATTTTTAATCGAATATGGATTAAATTGAATATGTCTGGGAACCAGCGCCCTGAGCAAATTAGCTTCAATAAATTCAATTTCCCAGATTTTTGAAGACTAAATTTTCAAGACCAACCTTCGATACAATTTTTCTTGATATTTTGCCTTTAGAACTTAATCATACAAAGCCAACAAATGGTTTAGGTCATAACAAAAATATTTATGAAGATTCCATTCCATAGTCATTTGCAAAAACACAGGGTTTCGATCAAATCGTTCCTGGCCAATTTGATTCAATTTCATAATGTAATTATATTAGTATTAATCAGTACTATTAATTAAAAAACCGAAAGAAGTGTCATATATATATATCACTATTTTAAATAGTATATAGGCTGAATTGGCTAAACCCCACATCTATTGGAAAATAACTCTAAATAATGGGTTTGTATTAAGCTATATACAATAATCTAATAATAATAAACTGAAACTTGTTACAATTAAACTTGTTGGGCAGAGTAAGCAGCGTGATATTATTTGTAGTAAATCGAGTAACTGGTAATCCGCACCTTAGTTGGCTGGGAACAATAATTTCCCTAAAAGATGGAATTGTGGCCCTTCCTAAAACTGTGAAAAGGTCAAAATATTATGCCTGGATTAAATGTAACTCAAGAATTGTTTAGCTGATGCGGTATGATGAAGCACAAAGTTAAATCAATAGCATTGCTCGTTAAATCTTTACACAATGTACTAATAAAGTACCACTGGTAATTTTATTTTTCCATTAGAAACTTGAATAGTTAGTCCGTATTTACAAATGTCTTGTTATAACCGAAACTATACCACTTTACCAACCGTTAATAATGTTTTACTATTGCATGGTTTTTCTGTACAATATATAGAATTACATTCCAGCTTATGGTGTTTTTGGGAAACCAGTAAAATTAAAGTAAGACCTAAATATTACCAATACAATTGAATGGCGTTTAGATGTGAGTGCAAAATTTGAGCTTTTAATAATTTTCAATTGAAATAACATGTCATTGTTTATTCCACTTCATAAAGGAATTTCCATATTTATTTTAATACTGTACTCATAAAATAATAGGGTTTGAATATAGTAAACAAACCAAGTTATGTTTGAAAAACACCTGGACTATACAAACAATTTTTTTATGATGTAAATGTACATAATATAAACACTGTACATAAGCAGAGCAGCTAGTAAGATGGTGAGGAAGGGGAGGGGAATGGGATGAGGGCGGGAGGGGTAGAGCGGACAGCTGTTGAGCAAGGTCAGGAGGCTACAGCCAATATGATAGCACAAAAATCTTGTACAATTCCCGCTAGACTCGCGGGTCTAAACAGCTCAGTTCAGTCCTAGACTTACTAAACTCTGGAGTTTGCAGCGGGAAGTTCCTGACTGCGAAACCGATTTTCTCTATATCTTAAACTCTCGGGTCAAATGAAGTCCAGGACTTACCAAGTCCTGGACATTTTCCTAAACTCTTGAAAACCGGCCCTAATTGATTATAAATGTATTGAAGATAAATATACTGTGAAGCCTTAGATTCATTAAACCAATAAGGCGTGTTTTATTTCACATAGTGAAATGCCTATTTAAAGTCAAACTATAAGCTTTTAAAATTGAAAGGTAGGCCTACAGGTAGTATTGTTACAATTTTGTCTTAGGTCCTACAATAGTTGTATAAATACTTAGCAGCTACAGAATCTTGCATTTGTCAATAACTTTTATTTTTTGTTTTCAGGCAAAGCAGTTCAACACTACACAAGGTCGCTGGCCGAAGAAGTCCGCTGAGTTCCTGCTGCAGCTGTTAAAGAATGCCGAGTCCAACGCTGACTACAAGGGTCTTGATGTCGACAGGCTTGTGATTGACCACATCCAAGTTAACCGAGCCCCGTGTCTCAGGAGGCGAACCTACAGAGCCCACGGTCGCATCAACCGTAAGTAGGCTTCACAATAGAACTAGTTATAACTCAAAACATCTGCATCCTTGGTCTTAAAATTTCATATACTAGTCATGTGGTGTGAAACCAGGGTGTTTAGCATACAGAATTTCGGGAACAGTGTACACACCTGTGCTGCCATGCTAGATGTGATTTTAATGGTGCATGCTAGGGGAGGTCAGAAAATAACGTGGTGATGTTACCCAAATATTGCTGTTAATAATAGTGATTTACTCGCATCTGACATGTCTAGATTTCAGTTTGTGAAAGTAGTTATTTTGCCTTTAATGATATTAGAGTATCAATCATCGAGAATATTTACGTAGCAAATGAGGACAAAAATTAACTTTTGCAAATAACCCCAAAGGTTTTGGTTTTGTCGCAGACGGTAATGACAGATAGGATGGTAGCAAATTTAAACAATTTAATCACCAATATACAAATTAACATTGTGTTGGTATATAATAATATAAAAAAAAATAACAACATAGTAAACTACAAGCCCCTACAGTAAATTTAAAATTAGAAAAATATTCTTTAGATGATTAAAATTTGGAATGTATTATAGAACACCAGACTTTTGAGGTGGTAAGTGAGTGGTCTATTAATTCTTGTAAACTATAAAATTGGGCATAATACAAGGTAATTTCTAAGTTCTTTCTTAAACAATTTTGAATTTTGAAGGCTTTGTATTCTTGGGAAGTTTTGAATGATTTTAGTCTGTGATAATCGAGTCTATAACTAGTTAAAGAACGAGTATCATGACTATGGATATCACTGCCTTGTAATAAACTGCACTTATTAAGGCAAAATAAAATTGAATCGTAAATGTAACGCGGAAGGAAAGGTTAGAATGTCTAATTGTCTACAATAGCGACACGAATCTCTGCCTTTAAATTGCACAAGATTCTAATGACATACTTTTGTAAAACAAATACTCTACTGATTTTTGAGCACAATTCCCCACAAACATGTGCCGTATTTAAGTGGGGATATATTATTCGTAATAAGCAATTTTAATACATCCTTTGAGCAGTACCCAGATAAACTACGAATCAAAAATATTCCTGATGAAACCTTATTA
Organism: Matsumurasca onukii; assembly: GCA_018831715.1. Taxonomy (NCBI): domain Eukaryota; kingdom Metazoa; phylum Arthropoda; class Insecta; order Hemiptera; family Cicadellidae; genus Matsumurasca; species Matsumurasca onukii. The sequence goes on from CM032062.1 coordinate 36,653,838, forward strand.
CATATAATCAATATGAAAATTCCCACTAAGCTTCCTGTCTAGGTGAATACCCAGAAACTTAAAATGTTCAACCTCTTCTATCTGATTGATATTTAAAACACCGAAGGGTTTCAGCTGTAGCTTTTGGACCAACATTAAAATACATGAACTTTGATTTGTCAAAATTTGTTTTAAGGTTTAAGTTCTCAAAGAACATAAACTTAAAATATTTGTTGATTGGAAAGAATTAACTTCTAAGGTTAAGTTAAGGAGCGTCTGAGCAGTGAGCGCAGTTGTATCGTCTGCATATTGAACCAATGAGCGTTATTCATTAGTACATGTAAATTGTTAACATACAAAATGCTGGTTGGGACCCTGAGGAACTCCATATTTTATTTCAACAGGATCGGACAAAGCATCGTTGATTTGTACTTGTTGGTGTTCGGTCGCATAGGTAAGACTTCACTGCTGAAGAGGTAGTCCTCTGATACCATAGTTTTCTAATATTTTAAAAGCTTGGAATGATCAACACAATCAAAAGCCTTGTGACAATCTAATAATATGCTGATCGCTTTTTGTCTTTGTTCTAAAGCTTGTACAACGTTTTCAGCCATTAATTTACGGCCCGAGTGTACATGTTTTTCAATCCAAATTGACATTTTGACAAAATATTTTGATTCTCAATAAAAGAAGAAAGCCTTCATAGAATATTTTTTCCACCAACTTCCAAATATTGGTAAGAGTGAAATTGGCGATAATTAGTCATGTCTCATGAGCACCCTTTTTAAAAACTGGAACCACTTTGCTTGGTTTTAGCACTGATGGGAATGTACCCTCCTGAAATGATAAGTTTATGAGTCCAAAGATAGTCTTAAATATTATTAGTGAAACATCCAAGGTGAGTTTTGTAGACCAGGGTGTCCAGCATAGGGGAATTTTGTCCCTAAACCGGGAAATTTCACAAGGAAGGAATTGCAAACACATTATGTCATGAATGAGTTTAGCTATCGCGCTGAACGGTATTAAAGTCGTTATTGCCGCAGGCGCTAGCGAACTCACTGAAATTGTCTAACGGTTACTAAAGTCATGATTTCGGTTTACGCTTAGGGGAGTCAGAATATCGTAAGAACGGGATCGTTGTCATTATATTCTGAATGTCATTCTTGTCATTATTTATGTTCTAGAATGTTACGTTTTATCTCCTTGTTTTTGTAAAACCCTGCATAATGAAACAATTAGTTTATTAATTTAAATTAAGAAGATAACAAAAACTGATACTTGTGTTTAATTGTGTTTTTCTAGAAATGCTAGCATCTACAGGCAACAAAAATTATAGGTAAATTAGTTTATTAATGATGGCTGTAGGGTTAATTTTATATAATTATAAATAATTTATCAGGGTGTCCAGCATATGGAAATTCTGTCAAACTGGGAGACTGCAGAACCTACTGATTTACAATAGACTTGATTTGTGAATGAAATTTGAGAGGGTTGAATGAACAAAATGTGTCTTTTAATGGGACCTCAATGTCAGAATGCATGGAAAATTTTAGCTCAATCTATCAATGACGATTGCATAACATGAATAAATAAATAATAAATATTTTATTGTTGTAAGACTTGTACATCAAGCAATAACAAAGTCAGCATTTACAGTCAGAGACATAGTCGTTTGAAGTTCAAACTGACATATTTTAAGCAAACAATACAGATAGAAAATACAATGGCATTGAGCACAATAATAACCACTAAATGCTAAAAATCAATATTTGACATATTTAGAAACCTGTTTAAATTAAAGATTTTAACAGCCAATTATAGAACTTTAATTTTTAAAAAACAGATTATAATTAATAATTAACTCCATTAACTTGAAAGCAAAGAGGAACTTTACGTTATAATAATGTAGTTATTTGCAGTTTTGTTAATTCATAAAATTCAATAGAGGTTTCCAGATTTGTGTCTAGTGTTATATACATGAGATTTATGTTTGATTAGTTGCCGTGAGGGTTTTTTTAAAAACATGGTTTCACAAGTCATAGATGTAGATGTTAATTACAGGGAATTTCTAATTTTATAAACAACTGCTCACAGTGTTCCAAAGAGGGTGACTTGACATTAATCTATTACTTTTTTGTAGAATTAATTCTTCTATCCGGATCAGAGTTGTTGTAGAATATTATGCAGTATCTAAAGATGGACTGAAAATATGCAAAATAGGCTGTTTTAATATAATTTTGATTCACAGAATGAGTTAACCGATTTATAAGGAAAATAACTCTCGAGCTTGAGCTAATGTAATCAATATGAGGCACTCCAGGTAAGAGTTTTGTCCAGGAATAACCCTTGTGAACTTAACCTGATCAACATAGCCCCCGTGCAACATCAGCAACACAGTGCCTAAGGCCAAAAATAATTCTTTTGAGTTTTATCTTGATTTAAAAGAAATCCATTTGTATCAAACCAGATTGAAGCTGTAAGTTAATTGAATCATGAGCCAAAGTTTGAAGTTGTTTTAGATCGTTACGAATTTAGAAAAGTTGTAACATCCGCATACAGATACATTTTTACTAGATATACAGTCTGGGAGATCATTGATACAAATTAAAAATAATAGGGGCCCAAGCACTGACCCTGGGTACTCCATATTTAATTGCCAATTTTGGGACCATTCTCTATCAATATACACTTTTTTTGTGTTCTATTACTTAAATACGATTTGAAAATAGAAAGTGGGGATCCTTAACACCGTAAAACTTAACTCATTAATGTCGTCATGAGCATACAATCAAAAGCCCTACCAGGTCACATAAGGTAGCCTGAGCGAGGACTTTCTCAAAACCAAGAGCACCTCGTTAAGAAGTTTGTCTATTATGTCCGGATGTACATTTGCCTTTACGAAAACCAAATTGGGACACACTCAACAAATTATTACTTTCAAAAAGAGTTGTTGTTCTAACACTAAGATTTGAACATATATTTGTTTCGCAACAAACTATTTATTCTGGGCGTTACAATGAGAATTTTCTATCAATGGAAGAGTCAGGAATTATGTGGAATTCTATGCCCCCTGTTCCAATTTAACGAAAGGAATCTCAAAAGGGTACTTATGTCAAGTACGAGTCTAGATATTTTGAGAATGGTAACAAAAGTCGTGATTGTCGCGGCCGCTAGGGGGCTTGGTAAAGATAACGTAAGCTGTGACTTCCTCACTTTAAAAAGCGTGGTTCTCACAATTACCAAATGGGCAAGAGTAAGTAACTATGGCTCATTTAGGGTAGATAATCGAAATCAGTTCAAATTACAGGAATTAGAACAGCTTGAAACTACTTTTCTTTTTAGAAGTAACTAAATTATAAAAACTGGTTCCACATCAACAGACATTAGACTAGAACGGCTAGCAAAGCTATGTAAAAATGTGAGGGCAGTGTATCAGACCGTGTCAATAAACCAGTGCAAAATGTTTTGCTCATTTTACAATTGAGCATCCTCAGTGGACTTGCTGAGACTAGTGTTTGGCACTGTAAATTATATACTGTATTGATGTGGTCTGTACCGGATGCTTCAGATGGTTAGGACTTCGGCCATTTAAGCCTTTTTCTCATCCAGGATCAAATCAATGGTTTATTACATACACATTTTCACAATGCACGGCAATGTCTGTCAGTATGATGTCCTGTTCCATCCCAACCCACCCAACACCCATAAACCCAGCCTTTGATCGAAGTAGTGTATCAGATATCTAAATGGGCGAGCGGAACGAGTTAGTGAACTGCTAAGAAAATTACATGGGAAATTTTGGATAGGAGATCTGATCAAACAAAACTGCATGGCATGAGAGACGAGCACAACGTGTAAAATGAAATTGCGCAACCTTTTACATATTGACAGATTGATAATAAAAAGGTTGTCACTTCACCCGTGTGGTATTTAAGATTGCGCTTTTTTTTACAAGTAATGTAATATGGAGATAGCATTTTGGAACAGTGGAAGGCTCACTTAAATAACTCAACAGTTTAAAATAGTACTTGTTAACGTAATTACTAGCTTAACAATCCCTAAATAAAATGTCCTATTAGGAATACATTTTAAAATGGGCTTAACCCGCTAAGTTGGAAAACTTGACAATGTTTTGGTTTGATTTAGTAAAAACTTAAACATTGTTGTAAACATCTGACATTGCTTTTTTTAGCCTTTTATTTGTTTGTTCACAGCGTACATGAGTTCACCTTGCCACATTGAGGTTGTCCTCACAGAAAAAGAAGAAGTGGATGCCAAGGCCACCGAAGAGGAGCCTGCCAAGAAGAAGGTCTCCAAGAAGAAGCTTGCTCGTCAAAAGGAGAAGATGATGAGGGATTAAACGTTTATTTCTCATTTTTAATAAATGTTACAAACTACAGTTTTGGTTTTAATTTTCCTTTAAATTAATATTAACCCTATGAAGCCTGAGTCTGCCCTGGGCTTAATTAGTTTTGTGAACTTTTTATTTTCTAACGGGATGACTTAATTAAGACCTTCGTAATGTACAACCATATAAAATAGTTTGTGTGTCCTCTGAACAAAGTAAAAAAGATCGAAACTAAAGGGTTGGGCAATCCTATTTAACTATCTTACATCGTCAACTTCCGCCATTGCCGGTCACTGTTAATATAAGGATCGAGTGGTGGATTGTATCAGCTTTTTGATTTGAGACACCACCACCCTAGAGGGTATTTTAAGGTGAATATGGGGTGAAGGGTGAGTGTGTGTTGAGTGTTATTGATGGATGATGAGGTGTCTCTAGAGTTTTAAGCCTTCTAGCTGCAAACATAAGAAACAGAAGAATATTTATCAAACATGGACTTGGGCTTCAGATTGATAGTTATTATTTCCTATGTTAGTGTTTGGACAGCATTAAGGCCGGTATCCACAGTGCGAGGCTGCAAATGCTCGCCACATCTGCCTCGGGCGAGGCATACGCTGTTGACAAATTTGTAACCACCTAACAACTCGATAAGAGACGCTAACACCTGCATTCGCAGTAAAGACAGTCGGGGACAATATGTCTGTTTTTCTAGAAATGCAAGTTGCTGCCGCTGCTTTTATTGTGATAGCTACGGTTATTAATGCAACGTAAACACCGCTGGTGGGTCAACCAAATTAATCGAAACCGATAAAATATAGGAACAGACTCTAGAAGACGGAGGTTCAAGAAGACGCGTGCAAATTTCTTGCGAAAGTGTCGAAGGAAGATTTTGAACATTTAATTAGATTGATAGAGCCTGACTCTTGTTTTATTATAATATTCAGGGAGTTTTCGAGTCCCACAAACGTTTGGTTTCATAAACATCACTAATTGTCGATCATGTCATGATTATCCATTATGACAGTTTCGTTGTGGAGGTTTGTTGGTTTGCAGTGCAGAATCAGGTTCTGTACCGCGCGAGGCACCTTTGAGCACTGCTCTTTTACCGACAGCAACGGTTCGCCTCGATTTGTGCGGCCGCGAACGCCATAATAGTAATCCCCGGTATCCACAGTCCGGTTAAACCGAGCATTCGCAGAGCGAGCTGCCTGCATTGTGGATACCGGCCTTAAAACATTCATGTCCTCAGTGCATGTTTTAACAAAGATCTTTTTGGTTAATTGATTACACAATTGTTAGATTCAATTATTAAATTTAACCATAGTTGTGTCCAAATTCATAAGAAATAATTATGTCTACACATTTATGTCCAGTAGTTCTCTGTTTTCAAGTGGAGCAGCTCCAAAATCAGCACTTTGACGGATCATAGCTTACTCAATAGCTTTTTCTCACTCTTAATGGTCTGAACTAAACTAAATTGTCAATTTAAATAGAAAGTATTATTGGCTTAGTAGCCTTAAATTTAGTAGAGATTTGATGGAGAAATGAAGCTCTCTTCTTATTAGATTTATTAAATTTAAAAATTACTTCATAATATCTAATAATGGATTTTGGTAGAGATTTGTTTGAGCTAGATAATCAGTTGAAAAATTAAAACAAGCCGTCAAAAGGTTCTGTATACAGTGGCTGGTAGCAGCATTGGCAGAAACACAATATTGCTGACTAGACATAAGCTATCATAAAGGAATAGACAGGAGAGCAGGCTCACCTGGATAAAGTAGAAAACACATAGAAGAACACAGAATATAAAATGTTCAGCCCTACTAGGGCCTTTAAAAGAGTAAGTTAAACCAAGCAAAGACAGAAGCAGTGTTGGCAACAGTGAAGTGAAAAAATTATACATATTAACTCATGGATTTAGCTATGTAAAACAATTAATATTCATCAGGGGACCATGAGTATTCATTGCAATTGTCACAATGTAAATATATTTGAATTACAACAATACAACAGCTGGAGAAATTAATCAGCTGATATAACAAAGCATATAAAGTGCAATAACATAACCATGACAACTTGTTTTCCTTTCCGTCTATTTTTGTAAAAAGCTACTAAAATATTGTTATGTTCTTATTTATGTTAGTTTTTTTGTAATTTCTGAGCTTTTATTTAGGAAAACAACTTTGTTAGAATTTGGCTCAAAATTTAGAGCAACCAAGCAAGTCAAACGACCGTATGAACTACTAAAATGCAGGCAAAATCTAAGTTAATTTTTGTTTTTGTTATAGCCCTTAAACAAATAAAGATACAAAATAATGTTTAATACAAAAGATGTTAATATTAAAATTACCTTTACAATGATATGCAACATGATATACCTTACTATTTGATATTTTTAACCTATTCATTATCAAACAAATTCAATGTTTACATCAACTTTGAGGCTAAAAATGTTTCCAAAACATGGTTTTGTGACATACCGTTGAAAAGCCCGCCAAAATCTGAGAAACAATACGTAAACGCCATATTTCTAATCGATTTGATAACTTGACTACAGGGCGTCCCATAAACGCTTACGCGATTTATGTTTATAGCTCTAGTTTTGTAAAGGTGCAACCTATCAAAGAAAATGTTTCGTCAATATGTCGAGAATTGTCTTCTGTTTAAAATGATGTACAATACGGCCCACCTTTGCATTTAAAAATCTCGAGTTTTGACCCCATGAGTTTCAGTATTGACACACCTAAATACTGAGAATCTTAAAATATATTTTTTTAAGAAATCGTATACGATTTGTAGAGAGAAAAGTTTGTTTCATCTTTCTAGCTCTAATAGTACTCCCAGATCCGTTTAGACACGTTATCGTTAACCCGAAACTTCGGTATAACTAATGTGTTTAATCACATTTGCAAAAATATATACTATCTAACTTATAATTTCAAAATGGCGGCCATTTAAAGATTTCAAAGTCAAATCCCAATTTGATTCCATTAGAATTTGAAATAGACTTCGTGATTTTGAAATTTGATAAGATAGATGAAGAATATTTTGACAAATGTTGTTAGGAACACAAATAAGGCTTATACCAAGTTTCACACAAATATCTCAATTAGTTGTTCAATTATTTATTATTTTACAAAATGTATAAAACGATTACGGCTAAATTAAGCCGAAATCAAAAAAATGTTATTCGGCATTTTCGACTTATTTTTGTATGTAGAATCCATTTTCATAGTAAAGCACATTTTTGTTACACCCTGTATAAATATTACACAAATGTTTTTCTCCGGATTTATTAATTTGCTTTACTTAAGATTGTAAAGGTTGATCATAAAACTCTCCGATGTTTTTGTTTTAAAATGCGTCAATGGTGCTATTAGTTGATTTGAACAATATTTCCTTAGTAATGAATAAATGAGGTGAAACTAAATGTATAAGAGATTATTATGAACTGTAAAACTTCATCTGCATTTGTATGAGTCATGAAGGATGATACATTGGTATTATTTTGTTAATGGTACACAGTAAGTGTATCCACTTGCCGTGACGTTGATGAAAATCATTTGCGTATGACTGTATTCATTGTATTAGGCGATTTTTTTTTTTTTTATAAAACAAAAACAAACAACACATAAAAATTTTTTCTCCCACAATTTTTACGATATTACAGTAAACCCCTTTGATTTTGATATCTGAAAGCTGTAAATTGTACTACTATACATTCTTCTTCTTTGCTATAACCAAGGTTTTACAGATAAGTATCGTCAATTTACACCATTTTAATAGTTTTGGCAAAAGTCACCATAACCCTAATATTTGTGTTTACAAAATAACATTTGTATTCAAATTCAATGGAATCCAAAACTACACACTATTTTGAACCAAGTGAATCAAACCTATTTGATTTTAATTCAAAATTTAGCGTTCGGACCTTATCAGAAGAATCAAAAGAATCATCTCAAGAAGTTGTCAATTCTGGAGCTTACGTTACTCCGAATCACAATATATCTGCAAAGCCTCCTGAACAATTTCTAAAATGCTCAGACAACTTGAATCCTAAATGGCTAGATGATGCAGTTCTCGAGTGTTACTTTAAAAGCTTTTCAAACCACATTGGTAAAATTAGGAATGACACACTTTTGATAGGCCCAAGTATCACTCAGTTTTTTAAAGTAGCGTCTGTGTACGACATTACCACAATGATGACACAACTAAACTATGGTGCTGGACAAATAAAGTTTATCATATTTTCCATCAACAACTGCGTAGAAATAGAATATAATTGTACAAACCTAAACCAGATTACACGGCGTGGTTCACACTGGAGTTTGTTGGTATACAGTAAAGAAGAAAACGCAGCGTTTCATTTTGATAGCATAAGAGGCGCCAATCAGACAACTGCTCAGCAACTAATCTCTAACATTGGGTTCAATGTAACGTTCAATGAGATTGACGTTCCACAGCAGTATGAAGGCTTTGAATGTGGGATCCATGTTCTTGTAAACACCCAATACATAATAACCCATTTTTTCTTAAAAAGATCTTTTCAATTTAGTTTTGAACGATTTGTAGCATCTAACTTCCAGTGGAATGGATTTGAACGTAAAGGCAATCCTCAAAATGAAATCTTAACAGTTGAGAGTTCAATTTGTGATGACACCGTGTTGAAAACTCCAACAGACCAATTTCAGTTGACACATGGTTTTATAAAAGCTAACAAGTCACAGGATGGTGGCGAAATAGAAGAACCATGGTTGAAACATAAAAAGAACACTAGAAAGATGTTCAACGGCGTTGAAAAGAATTGCCTGAATCAAAATATATTTAAAATACCCGTCCAAAACCGTTTTAGTGCAATTATGTCTGCTGAGGCAACTACAGACAACGCAAATGTAAACTGTCCTAACAATGAAGAAGTATTTCACGAGATCAAAAGCCCAAAACGTTTCAAAACCAAAATTTACAAAAGAAGCGTTAAAACTGGATCCGTAGATAAATCAGACAATGTTAGTAAACAACCTAGTAATAAAACAAGCCAGGAAACAGCACCACTGACTAAGAAGACAAATAAAATTCATATAATTAGTGACAGTCATGGAAGGAGAATAGGCTTTTTACTTGGAAAGAAACTTGAAGACTATTTAATAATTGAAGATGTCTATCCCGGTGCCACGCTTGAGTTTCTCTGTAATAAAGTAAATGAGGCTAGCAAAGAGCTTACAATAGATGACACATTGTTGATTATAGGAGGTACTAACGACATTAACAATGACGGTTCAACAAGTGTACTTCAGTCGTTTAAGTCAATTTTGTTACATGACAGTTCAACTAAAGTAATACTTACGGAAATTCCTTATCGGTATGATCGATCGTACTTGAACCCGTCAATTAGGAGACTAAACTTGGAATTGAAACATGAAATGGTATGTTGTGAAAATCCAAATCATTCACTTTTAAGCTTAAATCGGTTACAAAGAGAGGACTATACGAAGCATGGCCTTCACCTTAATTCGAAAGGAAAGACCAATTTATGTGAAATTCTTCTCAGACATCTTCACAGCCACTCTGCGAATGAACAAATTAAAAAAGTAAGCAACATTAACTCAAGATCAGTTAATAAAAATGATGAAAGAAGCATGGTGAAAGTACCAAAACCCTACCAACGTACATCTGATCAACCTCTCCAGAGCAAACAGTCAACCAACACTTTTCAAGTTCAAAAGGGCCCACCATGCACAGCCAAAATACTTCAAGAAGGAGAGACGAGTTTTTTCAAAACGCTGCTGACTTCACATTCCTAAACCCCCAACGTCAACCTTAGATCAAAGGGACCACCTAAATGATACGGAATGTTCTCCGAGGATTGAACTTTCTACAACGACGAGACCTTCTACAGTGACGGGACCTTCTACAGGGACGGGACCTCCTACAGGGACAGGACCTTTTCCAGCGATGGGACCTTCTCCAGCGACGGGACCTTCTGCAGAAATAAGACCTTTTCCAGCGATGGGACCTTCTACAGCGACGGAACCTCCTGCAGGGACAGGACCTTCTCCATGGACTCCTCCAAGGACGGAACATGCCTCTTCAGGGTTGCACCCTTCAAAAAACTCTGTAAGCCACTGGTAAGACCCCAACCGATAACTGAATCAAAATTTAAAGTCGATAAAATTTCAAACGTTAGCTCTAAGAACACTTTTAAAATATTCCATCAAAACGCACAAAGTGCAAAAAACAAATTAGACTTTTTCGATTTAGCTATAGACGATATACACCCTGACATAGTGGCTGTAAGCGAGCATGGATTTACAAATGAAACTTCAACGTTTTTCAAATTGAAAAACTTTCAGCAAGCAAGTATATATTGTAGGCAAAATTACAAACTCGGAGGGGTTGCATTGTTTTGTAAACCTGAGCATAAATATACCGAATTAAAATTGAATTTGAGCTCTGAAAAAGACTTTGAAATATCTGTGATTTCAATTTCTGCCAAAGAGCTAAGTAAGGTTGTCATTATTGCTTTATATAGATCACCTAGCGGGAATTTTCTTACATTCTTGCAAAAGTTCGAAGAACTTTTAGAATATTTGTTTTCAAATAAGTCTGTTTTTTAATAATTGGTGATTACAATATTAACGTTATCGATACAAACCACAGTCATGTAAAACAATTTAAGAATCTGCTTCAAACATTCAATTTAAAATGGGAAATCAACACCCCAACTAGAATAACACAACATTCGGCAACTGCTATTGATAATGTCATTTCAAATTTAGGTATAGACATTAGTGTTGAGGTAGTAGATACTAACTTATCTGATCATCACGGTCAAATAGTATCTATTCAAAATTTTGATCCCATTAAAGATACAATGTGTAAAGAAAGTAGAAGGAACTTTAAAAATAACAATATTAATACTCTTAAACAACTTCTAATTGATCATAATTGGCAAGACTTGTACAGTATTAGTGATGTAGATAGTGCATACGAGTATTTTAGGACTACCTTCCTAAGTTGCATGGATAAAGCTTGCCCAACTAAAACAGTAAACTTGTCCAGAAAGAAAACTAAGAATGACTGGTTTACTACTGGATTATTAGTTTCTAAAATAAACTTAAAAATGTATACGGAAATGAACAGAACTTCCACCAGTGAAGCATTCAAAGAATTCTTTCGAAACTACAAACGAATATACAAAAGGGCAATCAGAGCAGCTAAATTACTTAGTATAAGGTACAAAATTAAAGTTTCTAAAAATATGTCTAAAACAGCTTGGGAGATAATAAATGACAGCAAAACCACTAAAGTCAAAAAGCCTATCGAAATAGAGCATAATGGACATTTGATGCAAAATCCATCTGAAGTTGCAAATTGTTTCAATACTTACTTTGCTAACGTGGCTATTCAAAATCTAGGACCTTCAAATGTAATCCCAAGACAGTTTAAAATATAAATGAACATACCATGTTTTGACCCCTGTTACAAAACTGAGCTTATGTCAGTTATTAAAACCTGCCATCCAAAAAGTCAACTGATATTGATGGTTTGTCAGTTTGGGCTTTGAAACAATGTTACATGGAAATATTAGATCCATTAACTTTTCTAATTAACAGTTCATTTGTAAATGGAGTTTTTCCACAACTTTTAAAACAGGCCAAAATTATACCTATGTCTTAATGAAAATAGACCAATATCTCTGTTACCCTGTTTCAGTAAACTATTTCACTGTTCTTATTAAGTCTGAAACCCATACCTGGTTTACAAAAGTACTATAGATGCATGAGTTTATAGAGTTTACCATTTCAAAGAAAACTTTAAGTGTCTTTCTTGACTTAACCAAAGCATTCGATTGCCTGAACCATGCTAAGCTTCTTGATATCATTTATTCTTATGGGATCAGAGGAATTGCTTATAATTGGATCAAAACCTATTTGAGTAATAGAACTCACCAAGTACAAATTGAAAACAAATTATCAAAAGTCGTAGACCTTAAAGGGGTCCATTCTTGGATTCTTATTTATTTATTAAAAAAACTGATTATGCTGACGGCACTCAATGCTGATCTTCAAAAACTTGCCGTTGACGTAACTAACAATTGCGTTGAGTACTTCAAAATCTTGATTTAAGTACCAACTTTGATAAAACATACTACATCAATTTTGGATTCAATCAAAATAGCCATAAATTCAACTACAAAATAAATAATAGTTCCTTCAAGAAACTGACTGCGTCAAGTTTTGGGTCTATGCATAGATAAAAAACTGTCATGGGATCAACACATAGACTCAGTTTGTAATAAAGTGTCTAAGGGCTTATTTTTACTAAGGAGGCTGTCATTATATTGTACTCAAGATGTTTTAAAATTAGCATATTTTGGAATAATTCATCCCCATATTTCTTATGGAGTCTCTTTGTGGGGTAACTGCTCTGAAACAAAAACCCAAAGAGTTTTTGTTTTGCAAAAGACAGCAATGAGAATTTTATCTCGTCTTAATTATCGTGATTCCTGCAAGGAATCATTTAAAACTTTATCAATTTTACCTTTACCGTCTCAATACATTTTTGACACGGTATTGTTATTTTTATCAAAATTTTCCTTTGACCAGCAACCAAATTATACATACAATATTAGAAACCAATCAATTAGGCCAAATTATCACAGACTCCATATTTATGATAAGCTTCCTATCGAAGCCGGCCGAAAATTATACAATAAATTACCTGACAATTTAAAAAGCTGCGGTGTAGGTACAATAAAAAATAACCTTAAGAAATATTTAATTCAAAAATCGTTTTATAGCGTACAAGAATTTTTGGATAGCTAGTTGAAAATTATTTAAATTAAACTTTCCTTCCAAGGTCTTACCAGTGGTCGTAGAATTTTGTTGTTATTATCATTGTTTTAATTTTGTTGTTTCTTTTAACTTTCTTTTTTTGTCTTGTCATAGAAACAATTTATTTTGTAAAAATGTGACAATAAACATATTATTATTATTATTATTATTTCAGACGGATTTGTTATATAATAACAAGTTCATAATTTTGTCCAGGAGTGTTAATAATTGAAAGATTATAATTGAACTTCTATCAGATGTTTGAATAGAAATTTGTTCTTCAATTGGCAAAGAACTTTCATATTTAGCACATTTTCGTAGTTAACTTGTCATACGCCTACAGTGTTGTTTTCAAAAATGCAAAGAATCAAATTCTTTGGAAGCCATATAGGTTTCCACATTCATAGACGTTTTCCTTTAATCAAAAGTGAATTGGGAAAAATAAACTTTTGGGCGATGTGTTTCATTTAGCCGTACCTTTCACAAAGGAAATGACTGTTGTTTACATTGGTTGTTAATAAGTCAATCGCTTGTGGCGACATATTTTCTTCCATTATGAAACACAAAATACAATTGTCTCATAAATGTATAATGCCGGCAATGTCAGAATTTCCAAACTCTTAAAATGTTTCTACATGACACGACAGAAGTAATTTGTAAATGCAGAACGGCTGTTTCTTGGAGAATAAATTCTCTTTAACATTTAGTTTCAGCACAGCTACCCCAGAATATTATGCCACAGGGATGTGAGGCTATATTAATCCAAAATAGATATTTTAGAAAATTTGTAGAACATAAACCTTTTAGCTATTTCTTATTAAAAAATCCCTATTTTTACATACCTTTTACATACATCGATATATTATATCTAGTATCGATGTGGACCTAAATCAATATCAATCGTCTAATTGGTAATCAAAATACTGAACACACGAGTTTAAATTTTTTAAGCTATTATCTCCAAGCTTTCAATAGTTTGAGAGCTAAGGTCAAGGTAGTGTCGTCAGCATATTGGTTTATCTACAGCATTTTGAAGGAATTTTTTTGCCATATTTAACTGTACATACGGTTTGCAACGCGACTGGTAAAGAGACAGGAGACCGTGACCAACATGTGCCTCGGTGTCTTCTGTATGTCCCCTGTCTCTGTCGCATGCGCAGAAGCGCCTGTTCAAAGCTAGATGACAAATACGTAGATTGCGGTCACCAATATAAGTCTCGGTCTTCGGTCGTGCGCGAACCACCGCCACTCGTTCTAGAGCCTATTTGGAACTATTTTGTGCCATTTTAATTAATTAAATAATATATTCCAAGAAAATAATCTAAATCAATACTTGGTAACAGTGATCGACATCTGTCGGAGTGGCGTGATCTTGACATGAGTCCACCGGCGCGCTACCCTGCTCAGCTCTTGAACTTCCTTATCTTCTAAGTCTTCTGGTAATCTAGTTCACACCGGAATACAAATAATTTACTACATTTGTGTGAACTGAAGACTTAGAAGTTGAAAAGACATCGGTCGTGAAAGCTTAACCAGTGTCAATGTCAAGACTCAAGATTAGTGCCTGGACACTCACTCTCTTAACTAATTACAGTGGCAATTTGTCGTTTTCCCCGCTGCGCCCCCTGGCGCTGCGCCCTAGGCCTGGCTGGGGTTGTATAGATCCGGGCCTGTAGAAGAACACCTACTCATTGTGTTCGTTGCACCTAATACGTAGCCTACAACGGTTAGTGGACGGTACACTTTATTCATATAGAGTGTTTGTTCGAAGGTGACATAGTACCAGTATGCTGTCATTTTCAAACCTTACTAGGCTACCGCGTTTTCATGGTGACACAAGGACAACTACCGATCTGTGAGACGCTGTATGGTAGCTCATGAACGTTTGTCTTCACACGCTATATATCACTTCGTCATGCTGGCAAATTCGTTCAATCTCTCTATAGTACACTCATGCAAAAACATTTGAAACTCGTCTTCAACAAACATGTTTTGACTTCAGAAGCGTTCTTCAGGACACAAAAGTTCACGGCAGTGGCACACAAATGAGGGACGGCATAACTCACAAACCAAAGCTAGAGGCTAATACCATACGAATGAGAGTGATTGGGCCAATGGGTGATTGTATACTTGGGAATTTTGAATGTATGGACAATTTTAGGATAATAAACTACAGTTACAACGATTGCATGACATGTAATGAGTTAAACGCAATTCACTTTATTTACACACCTTTTGCCCCGTGTTGTCGAGACAGTGACGTCGTCATACTATCTCACACATTTGCAGATTTGTTTATGTGTATTACTGGATATATAAATGGTGGGTGTACAGTTTAAAACCGTCGTCGAGTGTTTCAACCGAGACTCTCGTAGATGGGTTACCCGTCCTAGACTGTAGTGCGTGATGGTCTAATTATAAATCGATTTACAAACGCCCAGACAACACACGGGGGTGTTCCAAGAAATCTAATAACCGGTCACGCCGTGACGCCTAATTTGTGACCGATTCCAGGTGACTTGACACGTCAGTGGTCCGTAGCCTGGTCGTGTGAGTTTGGCCGGTCCACCCCCATTGTTATCTCAGAGTTTTTGTGCCCCACCCTCCTGTCAAGTCACGCCAACAGACGGCCAGAGAACTGGGCTGGAGACAGAGCGGCCCTGACATATGACATCACAGCTGACTTGCCTTCCCAACAAACATGCATTATAGCAGGGGATCAATCATTTCCCACTTTGAACCATTGGGAAAACATATACGCAAAATCTAAGTTATGCAGTGTGTAACAGACCACTCGTCCACTATCTCTAGCAGCCAAGTAAACTCAGATGTGTATGTGTTTTTCAACTGCAGTTTCCAATGTCAATCAGTCAATCAATCAAATCACATTTATTGCATAGATACAAATATTACATGTATATCACAGTCGTCAAATATATAATAAATAGTATTTAGAGGGTTCATAATACAAATATATAAGTTACAAATATCCAAACAAAATATGACTCATTTTGACTAGTCTGCAAAACACTTATCGATGCTATAGAATTCTTTGGCAATGAGATACTTTTTTAGTCTTCTCTTGAAAACACCCAGCGAACTAGAGTTTCTGATGTCCAGAGGCAAGGTGTGTAGGAGCATCATTCCCAGGTGTGTCCAAACATAGATTGTGCTGTTCCTCATTTTGAAAGTAATATTTTACACACATTTTTACCAAAAACTAAACTTGTCTATTGTAGTATACATAGCGGGACCAATCCTGTTAATGTAGGCGTGGACGGAGAATTCCACTGTCAGTCCCTTATGAAACCTAAGCTAACCTTTTTTCTCAATTACGAATAAAGTGCCTTTTAAGAAAATACTACAACGTTAAATATTCCGTTGAGTGTTGCTTTTAAAAATAGACAAAACTAAACCAATTTTCAAAGGAAGAATTTACTACATTTCAGTTTGGGTTTATGACATATGTGAATATGGGTATAAATGTACTGTACATTACATTAAAGGTCCACTGTCAAAACATGTCTGCTAAGTTTTAATTATGGTTTACTTTAAAAGCGCTTCAAAGTGAAGTCCAGGTTTGACAATGTGTAATACAAAACGTGTTCTTTGGCCCTAACAAGTTGAAGAAATGTAATTTTCTTAGTAGTTAGCCATTTAAAAAAGTATAGTTTTAAAGGTATAAAAAGTCAATACAATTATTAAACTATCTGATGCTCTAAAACTGTACTTCCTTCTGAGAGGATGCCTCATCTTTGGTTTTGTACACAAATTTGGTTTGCCAAGACCTTTTACTACTAGTAGGGACTGACAGTGATTCACCGCCCAGGCCTACATCGAACACACATCAGACCACGCCCTGAATACAATAACAAAGATAGACGAGTTTAGTTTACGACCAAATGATTGTAAGAGTATGACCTTTAAGATGAGGTACAACACGACCTATATTTGTGTTTGAAACTTCTCAAATATAACGCCACTACTTTGGACACATTTTGGGGAGTTGTCAATATGTTTCTTAGATTTTTGGAGCCGAAAATAGGGAACTGCAGTTGAAACAAACTAATCTTAGTTCACTTGGCTGCTGGAGATAGTAGACGAGTGGTCAGTTACTCCCTGTATGTTACGATGCCCCTGCAAATCAAATACATTAATCGTAGCCTTGACCTGATTCAAGAGTAAAGGTCATGGGGTTAATAAGGTTTAATTTATTGGTTTTATGATCTCTCAGTGTGATTACAGACGACAAACTAAACTTGTCAACACTGCTATGTGAACCGTGCTAAGGGCCCCGACCGACCCTTTTGAATGTAATATAGCTATAGCCCTTTCATGTTGTATAACTTTTTTACCAACCAGCCAGGTTAGAGTTAGTTATCCTAGTAATTACTTTTGTCTTTTTTTCCAGATAACGTCCAACAGGCTGTAGAGAGAGGGATGGTCTGTCGGTTGAGGAGGCGTCACCATGTCTACCCTAACCGCCAAGACTGGATCTGACCTTCAATACCATGTCCCGTCGTCGACGAACTGTCCAGATTTTGCTTGGACTGTTCTTCGGCTTATTTACGGGACTTCTATTATCAGGTGATCTAGACGACACTCCAGTCATGTGCTTCCAGGAGGCAAACTCAAAATCAAAGAGCGGTTCTGAAGAAGATGCTGCCTCAGCGATCATCGGCCTAGATCCGACTTCCTTCCCGAATAATAGCAGAAATAATCTCATATTTGTTGGAGTGATGACTGCAGAAAAATACCTACCTACACGCGCCGTCGCAGTGTACGAAACATGGGGCCAAACGGTTCCCGGAAAAATCGCTTTCTTCTCATCAGAAGTATCAAAGAGACCGCACAGCTGCCCCGATTTGCCTCTGGTCAGTTTGAAAACTGTAGATGACTCATACCCTCCTCAGAAAAAGTCTTTTCTGATGCTGAAGTACATGTGGGATAACTTTGGAGACAGATTTGAATGGTTTCTTCGAGCTGATGATGATGTTTACGTCAAAACTGAAAGGCTCGAGTATTTCCTACGCTCACTGGACTCTAGAAAGCCTTACTTCCTCGGGCAAGCTGGGCGAGGGAACCAAGAGGAGTTTGGACTCCTGAGTCTGGAGTACGACGAGAACTTCTGCATGGGAGGTCCTGGTATGATCATGAGTCGCGAGACGCTGTCCAGGATCGCACCTCACATCCAGACTTCTCTGCAGAACCTCTTCACCACACACGAGGACGTGGAGGTGGGCAGATGTGTCCAGAGATTCGCTGGCATCCCTTGCACCTGGGCCTATGATGTAAGTACAACCACAGATAACAGATTCATCTTTGGTACAAAGTTAATTCTTAAGTTGGTTAGGGTTTAACTCGTTAAAGAAGTAAATAGGTACATATCGAGTTCATATTTGTAATTAAGTCGAGGAATCAAAAATACTACAACCCCCAAACATTGTAACTTATGATTGGATATTGCAGGCGCCAATACTTACCGTCTCTTCAGCATTACAGTATATAATTACCATCTTACGTTGTATGCTAATATCGTCAGACCTGATATTGGCAGTTTAAGTACATTCCAAAATGAAATTTAAGTCAATATGAAAGCTACACTCGATTGTCTGAGCAGGACTCAATACGGCAATTAGTTGTTTGCAATAGGTTTGCGATGTCACAGTAAAATTATCTCAAATACTGTTAAACGTACGATTCTCTGAGGAAAAATTCCTTCTTCAACTAGTCCAAAAAGTCCACGCAGTATTGACGTAACGACATTTACAACCCATAATTTAGTGACTGATGGAACACAGAACGCTAAACTAGTTGGAATTTATGCGGATGATTCATCGATTTGATCTATCTGAATGTGTGGCTTCATGATTTATCATTGGTCTGCGGATGTGCGCATCAGCCATGTGTGATCATTCAAGTTTACAGTACATGTAGTAAGTCACCAAACTATGGGTATTTTAATCATAATTTCAAATTTCTTGACATATGAAATTCGGTTATTATTTATCGCGAGCACGCCTCAAAATTAACATGACCGCAAAGAAAGGTTTTGAAGTCTTGTCTAGAAATGTGCTTGTCCCATTGAATTGAATTCATTCCTGTCTGGATATTGCATCCATATCTAGGTCTTTAAATCGTTTGCACTTAATGTAAGACGTTTTATATATTTAAGGATCTGTACCACAATGTCGATCGCGTCGCGTTTTGAGTAAGTAATAGGCTATACTTGTTCAGTTTTTACCATTTTAATTTCAAACTTCTACCTACAACAGCAGTAATATGCCTGTGCCCATTTACAGGATTATAAACACGCGCATTTTTGCCAGCTAATGTATTCAGTCAATAAACTTGCTGAAGGTTCCGTTACACTGTTAGCTGCGGGAGATGGCTGAACGAGAGATTAGAGTTCAGAGTGGAAACACGGAATTGAGCTTGTCTCATAGAATCGAATTTCGATCATCGAAATTTTAAGTTCTGAAGTTCGGTATAATTCTGAATGTTATTCTACGCCATCCTGCCATCACAGACGTGGTCCTCTCCTCCTTCTTCTTACTCCAATCATACGATGTTCCCAGACTCTTCTTGCGACCCTTTCTTCTGGCATCCTGGCTAGATGACCCAACCATCTGAGCTTCTGAACCTTTATAAACCTGATAATGCCCTTCCATGAGATTTTCAAGTTCCTCATTGTTTCTAATTCGGAAAATCCCGTTACCTTGGGTCGGGCCAAATATTCTTCTTAGAATTCTCCTCTCGAAGCACCTGATTGCATTGGCCTCCAATGTTGATAGCGTCCAAAGTTCACATCCATAGGTAACAACAGGTCTTATTAAAGTTTTATATATTTTGTACTTGGTACATCTTATCACTAGCCTGCTTTTTAATAATTTCATATTCGCATAATATGCGCTGTTACCTGCGGCAATTATGTCTTTTATACAGTCTCCTATCGAGTTATCTGATGTCACCAATGCTCCCAGATATTTAAAAGAGGAGACACCCACAAAACGGTCATCTTAAACTATTATTACCTGAATGTTATTAAAAGCGATTTATCTAATACCGAGGTCAACCTTTATTGCTTTACCATGTCAATACCAGACGCCGACCACTCTTAGAGGGTATTTTAAGGTGAGCGTGGGATGAATGATGGAGTGTTTTGGTGGATGGTGAGGTGTAGTATTGTTACACCGAGTCAGGGGTAGTTCTTTTCTTCGCCGGGAATTGAACCCGGGGCGATTTGGTACGAAGCAGCCAACCTATAAATTTGCAGTATACCTTTAGTTTTTTTCTGAGGCAGTAAAATTGTCTAAATTAGGCTAATACATTGAATATACCGAACGTAGTGTTCAGGTATTCATACGGGAATTAGCATAGCGTACCCCTAGCATGGCGTTTATCTGGGAAAGGGAATGTTGTGTCCTAGGCAAAGGTTGGGACATACGTTATTGCGTATTGCCGTAATTGGAAATGTTTTGGATTACCACAGATAATAATTATTGTTTTAACATGAATACTATTAGAACGTGTGATACGACATGAGTGAAGATGCAAATAGTGGACCAGTCCTCAAGGACTCGGACCTGCTCTGACGCTGACCTACGCCGCTACGCGCGCCACGGGTCAATACCCTGCCCCTGCCACTGGCAGTCTGCGTCTGCGCATATTACCGCCATTCTGCGACGCATGCGTCCTGCCGTCACTATACACTGCGCAATCATCTCTGTTATTGTCATGTTCTATCTATTCTTCTTTTGTTGTCCCTCGTCTGTCAAGACCAGAATACACTATAAGCATTAAGTCGACTTCTTCCTCTAATGGGTTAGCAAAGAGGATCCTCCTAAACAAATTTAACCAATTACGTAGAGCGACTCTTTAAACACGAACCATGATTTGCAGATGTCTCTACCCAAATAACTTACCATCGAACTTTGAAAGACACGCATTCTTTCTAATTTTACACGTCAAGAAGAAACTTTTCCTAATTCGTGCACATATTCTAAAACTAAAAGTTGACTAATAGCAACTACCCTGATGCTACATATTACTCTGACATATCATACTGCTGTTTAAGTATTGAACGACAGCTAGCTTGTTTTTAATTGTTGACCGGTGGTAAAAATTAAGATTATGAACGATCTGAGCATTATACATTTGCAATTTAATTCAAGCAGTTATATTTAACGGGTTAAAAGTGTTCGATAGTTTGTAACTTAACTTATGTAAAATAATTAAATTTTAAACCCACCAAAAGGCGTGTAACTAATTCTGCAGTTTATTATGGTCAGGAGGATCAGGAGGAATCTCCTACACCCAGAAATTATTGAAAATGTTAGAACGTTTGGAAAACTATAGGAAAGGGTTTCACGAATTGTTAGGAAAATCATTATCAATATAGTAAACATTAACTATCAATGTACACTTTCACATTCACTAATATAATAATAATACGTTTATTGTCACATGTTTACAATATAAATTGTTTCTATGACAAGAAAGCAAGTTATGTGAGAGGTTCAATAAGAACCCTGCGCTGTAATACTAAGTGGACGAACCGAAATAATTTCTTGGCAATACTTTATGACTCAGACAACATGAACATACTAATATTTAATATTACCCGATTTAAAAAAACATTTATACGTCCAAAGTAATTTTGCAATAAAACAAAATAAATATGATTAAGAAACGAGTACCAAATTAATAATTCAGCTAATTTGAAATTAAAATCCAGCGGAAAATATTGTGCTCCCGAGCATAAAAAATTCACCTGATGCCTGTCCTGGAGCTGTGTGCTGTGTGGCGAGGTTTACGAGGTCGAGAAGGATGATAAGCCCTCCCGGCGGTCTGAGATTAGAGGGAGGGCTGCTGCGTGTCTGTCTGTTGTCTGACGTCAAGGTCGCCTCATCCATGAACACTCTCGAGCCTGGGAGCTAAGACACAACAGGCTATCAACAAATGAAATAAGTACTTATGTTCAGTCAATTTATCGTGTATTCGACCCAATGACGTCAGCGGTGGCCAACGGGAACACATGTGAAGATATTTCCCCTGACACCCTTGTCCGGTTTTCCGTGGACACTATATAAAAATGGATTTGGACATCGTCCTTGTAACCACAGACAAAATAGGTACCTTATTCTCTGTGGTGCAAAGTAAGTAAATTGCAATATATGAATCGGTTTCATGATTATGATGAGGTTAGCGCTGACAATACAGTAGAATAAGAATGAATTGACACCATTCACCAATTGAAAGTGATCGTAGTAGGAGAAATTCGGTTATTCTTATTGAAGATAGGTCATAAAACACTAAAATAGTTTAACACAAAGTTGATTAGTTTAACAAAAAGATGAAAGGCAGTTGTTTTTCATCTTGTTAAGCGATAATTATGTTAATTAACTAAATCTAATTTGAAAGGAAGTACTGTATTGAGGTTTGAGACAAATTAGTGATGAGGTGTAAACAACAAACAAGTAGACATACCTGAGCTCTCTCAGCTGTCTTGATGACTAGGATTACACCAGTCCCCAGCTGACCACGGACACTGTATTCTATTATTTCTACACAGAACTGTAAGAATATCTATTCTACTTGTCTGTGGAAATTCTACAATATTGTAAACACGAAGCATCCTACATGTGCTTAATCCCGTGAATGGACTTAAATTGCAGTATAAAGAATCAATTCATTTTGGAGAATTTGTGTCATAGCTTACTTCTGGCTTGATAATTGATGCACTTCTCAGTTCCTTCCCCGTTCTAAAAAGATGTGGGTTTTAACTACACCACTTGCAGGGGCCCGCTTTTTGCAGCCTGCCCAAAAGAATCCAGCGATGAAGGGGCGTAGGAAAAAGGGACAGACGGTTATAATGTAGGTCTCATGCGTGAAGGTCGACTGTCTGCCTTCGCCTTCCTTATCTTTCAGATGAAACACGAGTTCCTCGTCTGGACTCTAGTCTGTTAGAGAAGACCCCAAACACACAGGTAGAGGAGAGGGGAACTAATCCCCAAAACTATGGCAATTGAATTTTATTACTTTTTAGATTACTTATATCAATTTCGGATATTCTAGACGCTCGATCTATCCTGTCAGTGTATGCAATACGGTATATGCAATTTATGCTCTACCGGACTACTGCTAGTCCCCATGGACATTTTTGACGTAAAATATATTGAATAATTTTCCGTTGAAGTATTAAAGTGGTGCATTTAATCTAGGACCTATAAGTGGTCTGCATTCTTTGAATCAATGCCCAGCTTGAAACGCAACCGATCTGCCAAAAGACGTATTGTACTCGTTCAAATAATGATTTTTGACACTGGCAACAAGCCAATGTACAGATGCAATGCAAGCTTTTCTCTCGTGCACTCGGTAATAATAGCTTGCTCGCTTTTTATATTTTTATTTTAGAACATTTGATTATAACGTTCTATTTTGCATGAATCAGATTACATTAATTTTACCGGCCTTACATGATGGCCTAATTATTCAACTTAGCATACCCATTTCATTTCCCAGCGATCTGCAACCATACCATCCGACACACGTGTCTTGTCCAACATGCATTGATTCATGGTTTTGTTATGCTTTCGAAAAAATATTATCGCTACTCAGTAAAATTATATTTGCATTTTCATAATCTTTGGTGCGTGTGGAGTTTTTTGACTGACGATGTACAAATACGTGAAATAATGGTCACTGATTTGGTTTAAGCTATGGTTTCCTAGAAAAAAGTTCACCGCTAAATTACGGCCGTTATTGTAGCGGTGAACGTAACGGTGACGGTGGACGTAACACAATATTTAAACATATGTGGACAAAAACAACTTTTGACATGTTGTTTTTTTTAGCTGTCAAAGTTTATTTACGTAACTATGTAGTAATGGACAAGCTAGACTTTTGTTTACAAAACAAAATGTGTCACCTGGTGAGAAAAACCTTAACTAGTTTTCACCGCTAACTTTACGTCCAACGTTTTCTAAGAAACCACTATCATCTGTTTGTATTGAAAACAAAACTCACCGTCATATTACGGCCGTAATGTAGCGGTCACCGCTTTCTAGGAAACCATAGCTTTACTGACGAAACGACAGTTTTATATTTTGTAACTGCATTGAATTGAAATGGGTTTTGGCGCACCACTTGAAGGCTGCTGTGAAAAATCTAAGAAATCATTTGCCATTTTGTAACGGCTTAGGTCTAACCTACGTTTGTGTTTTTATTTTCTCAATTTTTACAAAACTCAATTTTGTTTTGCACCTTCACCAACCCAAGGCTGAGAGGTTTACTGACTGAGTAGAGCTAATTATAGCCCTAATTGGGCACATCTGGCTTGAGGGGTTCTGTTTGTAGACATATTTCAAACTTGACCCAATTTCGAGCTTTGGAGAAGAGTGGAATGCCCTTTGTTCTCAGAACTTTGAGTCTTGGTTTTTACGATGTACAACATTACACCAAAGACTTTACATTAGTCTTTAATTACACATCTGGGTTATGGTAAATATGCAGCAATGTGCCAAGAGCTGTAATAAATAGCACACATGGTGTGTAAAAAACCTCTGACTAATCACATTTTTCTTTTCTTCAGTGTGGGTCACTCTCTAATTAGCAGAATTTACTACACAAGGGGCTCTTAAAAACGACATTTATTGCAAAAGAGCCGTTGAAAAGTTGGCGGTTTTATTTTGATATGTGTATTTAATTATTTGAATGGTGCCCTAAAACAACTTTTGTAATGAGATTTCCCTCTATATGCTCACTATACATGGTGTTTCAATTTTCTATGTTGGGCCTGCGCATAAATTTCCGATCTTGAATAAATTATAGAGTAACACTAGCTAACATCAATCAAAAAGCAAAGCGCCCGTTATAGATCTTTTAGGTTCCAGAGAAGTCAATACTTTACTTTTACTTTAGTCTTTAACCAGCTGTGTCATGAAATGATATCTACCTATAATACAGGTTCACGTTTCAATGGATATCCACAGCAGTCCTATTGCTTCATTTCAGTAACTTGACCATTGGTTGATGTAATCAAACCACTATAACTTTACATCTGATCCGATGATCATTGCTCATCCGTTTCCGGTGGCTATGAATGAAACTACTCATACACACTTCGTCTGTTCCTAATTAGATTTGTTTGCGTACTTAATTAGTTGATTGGTCAAATCTCAAAATCATAGAATGAGAGCTCTCGTCAAAAATCAGGCTAAAAGGTCGCTGGTATGAGTGAGACAAATTTCCTTTGTTTTTTTTTACCACAAGAGTTACGTGGCTGTTCCATATGGATTTTTCAAAAATAAAAACGAATGAATAATTGCCTTTATTTTGACGTACAGATAACGGTTTTAAAATCCATACACATAATTGTATGGATTTTCCTCTTCAAAGTTACAACATTAAAATTTTGGTAGTTTTTTGTGTGCAAAAGCAATTTAAGATGAAATACATTTATTTTCACCCTCCCCCGGGTGATACATCTAGCATTGATCAAGCACGGAGTAATATGAGTGCAATCTTCTCTGTAAGCCTGGGCGTTGACAGTTTCATCAAATCATCTTCCAATTGTTTTTAATTTGCCCGCTATCACCGATCCCCACCTTAACTTTTTTAACACTATAATGAATCTATGTTTGCAGATGGTGAATGTATTCTACCACAACTACACAGAAGAAAGCGTTCATGGGACCGCTGAAGTCCAAGAGTGTACATGATGCTGTTACTCTTCACCCCATAAAACAACCACAATACATGTACCGGCTACATGGTTACATACAGGTACAGTAACACTATTTAATTTACGAATTGTTGAAATTTTGAGGGCTTTTCAATTGCAAAGAGGGCTTTATGTTGTTTAAGACGAATCCAGTGCAGGGAGATTTGACTTTTCTGAGTAAATTTAGTTACTCCTAAAATATTTAAAAAACAATTGATAAAAATTTTGAAATGAGAAATCAAGCAATAAAAACTTTGTTTATAACCACACTTTATTTGAGTGGCCTGTCTAGAACTCAATGAAAATTTAAACTTTCAATTATATTATGGGGAGCAGTTGTACTATGCTGTAATGTACAGGCACTTTTGTAAAATTAATGTAGTAGAGGTAAATTAAAAAATGGGCAAATCCTGCTTGATTAATTTTAGAACAGAAATATCTTCTCCCCTTGCCCCTTTCTAAAATACAAATACTGTAAAAATGCTAACCATGATCTTTTACAGGCTTACCGCTACATCAAGAATTAAATATTTACTTTAACTTCTAAAATTAAAGGTGCAAGAAAAAGTATTTTTAAAACAATACAAGGTTATTATAAAATGTAGTTTGAGATTTATTAAAGGGCAAATGCCTGATAACAACTATATTTTAGAACGGGAAAATCTGTTTCAGAGTTTGAGAATACGAGACTTGCTTCAACAAAGATTACTCATGTATAGAGACATGATGTTTATGACAAAGTCATTAAACAAATCACTGGAGACCGTGCCAGCAAAACCACTCAACTGTACCTCTAAGTGCCTGGGAGATACTGCCTTATTAGGTATGGTATGTGAAAACATAAGTAAGCTGTTTTTACTTTGCTGATAGTACTCATTTAAAAAAAAAGGCCGGGTGGATGGAGGCAAAGCGTTTCCAACTCTGAGTTCCACTTGAAAGGAGACTAAAAAGCAAAAACTGCATGACAGTGATATATTTACATCTGCAAGAGAAAAGTTTTCACCAGCACCTTCTTCAAAAATAAAAGCATTCTTTGCAAATCCAAATTTGTATTTTTTCATACATTTATAAAACTAAAAATTTAGAAATAAATATTTAAATTTTGATTCAATTATTTTTACTTTAGGGCGTTTATGCACTAATTGTCAACTTGAAGTACTCTTAGGACTCTTAGACCACTAGTCCAAATGATTCTATCTTAATTATAAGTGCATGAAGGGATTTCACCATTCTTCATTTAAAAAACTATGGGAGTGGAATTTACATTAAATGCTTTGCTTCAGTAAAATATGTTGTTCGTATTTATTTTTCAGGTGCAGACTTAAGTTTGAATTTGTACCCTGCAAAATTAACAGAAGAGGTCTTGACCTGGGATTTCATCTCGAAATCACTTTTCTCAGACAAAAACCTGAATCCACGAAGAAGACCAGAGAGAGCACTTTATGTGGGCATTGAAGATGCTGTAAGGGAGGTAAGATAAATTGCCCTGGCTGAATGTTACATTCACTGTTGTTGCCAAAACCAAATCTTATACTCGTAAAAAACAAAACAGCTTAACATTTTCCAATTTCTTTAGATCAGAACTATTAGTAAATCAATGAGTGACCTGTAGCAAATACAAAATTACACTTGGCTCCTTAAATAATTTAGATTGATTGGAAATCGGCATCTTTAGCTGCCTCCATTGAATCAAATTGAGGTCAATGACAACAACTAATCAATCAGTCATCATTGATTAATGTTGCAATCATCCAGCCTTAAGTATATATAATTTATGCGTAGGCTATAAGTATATATACATTAAAGCTCATGCAAATACCTATTAACCCAATTTATACTTTGTTTAGGTCATGGACTTGATAAATGTAAATGCAGATGAAAAAGGACGAGAGATAGATTTTAAAGAACTTTTGTATGGATACTACAGATTTAACCCTCTTCATGGACCAGACTTTATTTTCGACCTGCTACTCACATACAAAAAATTTAGAGGACATAAGATGACAGTACCTGTAAGAAAACATGTATATCTTCATCAAGCATTTACAGGTAGGGCTTAGAGCCAATACTTGATTAATAAGCTTTTCAACAAAGTTTAGCTAGTAAAAGGTTTTAAACAACAGGCACTGTGTGAACCGTTGTAACAACACACAACTTTTTTTGCAGGTTCTAGTAGTAGACGATCTTCTATAAACCGTGTTCTTACAGGAGACCAAAACTATCTGAATCTAACAAACGTATTGACAGTAATTCTAGTCTAAAGAACATCCAATGATATTGCAAACTGATATTAATGTAGGATGATGCTAGAACTGAAGAATTTTGAATTGTCAAAGTTATTGATCGATTGCAACAGTGTCAAGTACAGTAAACCTCATAGGCTAACAAATAAAAATTCCCTATATTTATTAAATTATAAATTTAGTAGCTTTTGTCGCTATTTTTGTTTTAGAAATCAATGTTAGGGAAACCTTTGAAATGGAAGATGTGACTGATGGGTATCCTCTTGTCGAAGAGGAAACTGAAGTGAACACAGAAGAGCTGCTAGCAACAGGACTGAGACAACCTCTGGAGTCTGGCTTCCTGAAACTTACTCAAACATCGGGCCAAGGTGCGATCGGATTACAACCTCCCACTTCACTAGACCGGAAAATATCTTTCGAAGTCTCTGACAAACTCATTAACTTTATTCTTCCTCTCTCAGGGAGGTTCACAACATTCCTTAGGTTCATCGAAAACTTTGAAAATACTTGCCTCAAGAAGAAGGATAAAGTGACTTTGACGGTGGTTCTGTTTCCTAATATGAGAGAAGACAGTATAAATGAGACGATAAGTTTAGTACACTCACTACAAGAAAAATACATGTATACAAGGATAAGTGTGTTACCAATGAATGTGACTTTTGCAAGAGCCTTGGCTTTAGAAAGTGGTGCCTCACAAGTGTCTGAACCTGATGATTTGTTGTTTTTCATTGATGTGGACATGATCTTCAACACAGGGACGTTGTTGAGGATAAGACTCAATACAGTAAGAGGCAAAAGTGTTTATTTTCCTATTGTGTTCAGCCAGTTTGATCCAAGGATAGCGTACAATTCACTGGAATCGCCAAATCATTTTCAAATAACTCAAGATACTGGATACTGGCGCCAGTTTGGATTTGGTATTGCAAGCCTTTACAAGACTGATCTTCGAAAGGTATGTGAAAAAACTTTAACTTATCAGTTATTTTGTTTATTCTTCAGTGAATTATATTATTGGTGAAAAGCAGATGGTATTTTTTGATTCAGTTTAAAACATTAATTTTGTGTATGTGTTCACATTCCTAATCTATAATATTTTTCCCTAAAAAAATTAAACAAAACTGACAACACAATTTAACTACTGTAGAAATGCAAATAAATTTTGTAAATATTATTTACTAACTAATAAACTAATTGCTGAAACATTTGTAATTTATCCTGGTAAAAAGGGAAACCTCAAATGTGTAAAACTGGCGTATGCCGTTGGAATTAAATAAATTTATCTCTACTGATTCTAACTGACGTGGTCATTCTATAAACTTCAAACTGGACACATTCGTGAGCTAATAAACCAACAAAAAATTGTCAAAACTGTTGAAAAAGTTATTTATAGTTAAACAAACATTGTAATTTACTTAGTAGAGTTACTCCTCAAGCAATACTTTAAATAGAGTTACTACTCAAATATTATAATTATGAACACTCAGTTTTAAAAACATTTTTATTTCAGGTTGGGGGATTTGACACATCAATCAAGGGATGGGGAAAGGAAGATGTCGATTTATTCGACAAGTTTGTCGCCATTGCAGAAAACATCACTATTTACCGAGCGGTGGACCCAGGGTTGATTCATGTATTCCACATTGTCGAATGTGATCCTAGCCTGACGGAAACACAGCTGGAAATGTGTAAAAACACCCGAGCAAGTACATATGGGAGTCAGACTCAACTTGCCCACTTGTTTTGTAAAAACAGTGATAAATATCTAACCTTCTTGAAAAGCAAAAATAGTTCCACTAAAAGATGACTGTTTTCTATTATTGTAAATTATGTAAATATAATGATACTAAGGTAAAAAGTAGTTTGATTTAAATATCCTGGTAAGATTTTCACCACTTGGACAAAAGCAAAAAAAGTTGTAAATATAAACACTTCAAGGTGATTGTTTGATCTAACAAAGTTACATTACTAAAGCTATGGTTTCCTAGAAAGCGGTGACCGCTACATTACGGCCGTAATATGACGGTGAGTTTTGTTTTCAATACAAACAGATGAGAGTGGTTTCCTAGAAAAAGGTGGACGTAAAGTTAGCGGTGAAAACTAGTTACGGGTTTTCTCACCAGGTGACACATTTTGTTTTGTAAACAAAAGTCTAGCTTGTCCATTACTACATACGTAAATAAACTTTGACAACTAAAAAAAACAACATGTCAAAAGTTGTTTGTGTCTACATCTGTTTAAATATTGTGTTACGTCCACCGTCACCGTTACCGCTACAATAACGGCCGTAATTTAGCGGTGAACTTTTTTCTAGGAAACCATAGCTTAATCTGCTCTGCTAAGTTTGAGCTCAAACCCACACATATGATTTTAAATAGGCTTGACAAGCACACTATTGTCATAATATTTCAAACTAATTGTATCTGGAGCATGTTCAAATTACCAACAGTTCATCTCAGTGGGAAACCAATACCACTAGTTTGCTGATAAATTTACATTCAAGTATACCTATGATTTTAGTATGATACGAAAGACAAACGGAAACTCAACAGATCACTAGTCTACAGTATTTCCCAACTTTCAACTTGTATTAATCAACCTGACTTTCAGAGATGTATTTCAGTTTAGACTCTAGCAGTGACTATTGAAGTCGCTGAATGACTAACACAGATAATACATAAATAAAAAATAAAACAAGAAAATAAGGGAATATTTAGACTCTAAAAATACTTGATAGCAACTCTGATAATGTGGAAGCATGAAAACCAAGCTTGATTGATGTGAGAGTCACAGTCACGTCTTATACCTTTGATTTAAAATTTACCTCATATTCTCTAGTGTGCTTTGAAATCAGTCATGTAAAGACATTCACCATGAAAATAAAACAACATAGGCAAATAATAACTTTATACATTATGGCTGTTCAAAGAACTCATATACGTTTTGAACAGCTCATGGGCTCTTCCGGAGTAAAATTAAAGCAGTGAAGTAAGAATTAAATTTATAGGGAACAGGAAAGGAGAGATACACACAGGCACAAAGTGTTGGCCTTTATATGGCGCCAGCAGTAACGCTACGAATTCGGAGACACACATTTATAGTTTACTTTGGTAATGGTAGGTGAGGAGGAAATGGGCTTAAACACTCTGCTAAACTAGCACTTAATGCTAGACTATTGATCATTGGCGGTTAAAGCTTCACACCCACGTTTCGCTCAGATCAATAATTCAGCCCTCAGAATATTTTTCTTTTTATATACTTACACACTTGGGCAGGCCGCATATTGGGACGCAGGTGGAGCAGCGCAGCGCAGATTCTGCGTTCCATGTCTAGCCTAGAGAACACGCATATTGAGACGTTAGGCAGAGCAGAGCAGTGTCGCACTCGACTACCTCGCACTTGTGGCAGTAGCGCAGAAACTGTGTCTGTCAATCGAATGGACGATTTACTAGGTTTTTGGACATTACATCCATCCCTCTGAAGAAATAAATAGTTGAACTATTTATTTCATTCAATATGCAACAGATCTAATAGCTGTATCACACAGCTCGTATACAGGGTGTCCCATAAGTAAAGTGCCAGGCTCTAGGAAAAGGTTATATGGGTCAAAATACATAAAGAGAAAATTAAGAATAACATTTTTTTTGAAAACGCTTAGTTAACCAGATATTTGCCATTTTATATTTACCACTAATTATTTATTATCTCCCACACCACGTATCTGATCTGACTCAAACTTAGCATAAATTTGTATCTAAGTAAGACCATCCATTTATGAAAAAAATTACCAGCGTGATCGAACTTATAATTTTAAAACTGTGGCTATTTTATAGTATTTTTAGGGTTACACCTTAAATAGCAAATACACGGTGAGTTGTACGATAAAATGTAAAGAATACCGTTTTGTAGCAAAGTTTACTACCTATCTATTGACACCAAGATCAAAAACATCGATTAAGTATCAACAAAGTTACAGTGGAAACCGTGGCAAACATAATAAGGTGGAAAGTTGTCTGTTTTCAGTCATAGTTTCCCCTAAAGTCTCTTTGTTTCCCAATAGATTTTTATAACCTTCGAATAAATAGATAGGTAACAACATTCACCACAAAACGTTATTCTTTAAACTTTATCCTTAAACTAACCGTTTATTCGCTATTTAAGGTGTAACGCCAAAAATGCCCTAAAATTACCATAAAATAGCCACCGTTTTGAAATGATGAGTTAGATCATCCTGGTAATTTTGTCCACACATGGTCTTAGTTAGATACAAATTTATGTTAAGTTTGAGTCAAATCCGATAAATTGTGTGGGATATAATAAATAATTAGTGACAAATATAAATTGGCAAATATCTGATTACCTAAGCGTTTTTGGAAAAAATGTATATTTGATTTTCTCTTCATTTTGACTTATACAACCTTCTCTTAGAGTCTGGTACTATACTTATGGGACACCCTGTATAATAAGAAGAAGTAATGTGTAACATTTTAATCTGACAGCAAATGTTTAGTGAGTGGGTCTTTTCTTAAGTAAATCTTGTTGCTCTCTTTGTTTTACGATACGGTAACAGTAAAAGTGACACCAGCTGCGTTCAGTTTCAAGGCGAGACTGCGTCCCAATATGCGAGGTAGGGGCAGAAACTGCGCGGCACGTTTCTGTTCTGCCCTGCTCTGCGCGGCACAGCTCAATATGCGCCTGGTGTTATAGAGGTTCTGCTTTATGGTTGTTTGAGACTACCTTTCCTTCCGTGTACTCCTTTAGCCGTGTATTCTAGATTTACCCTTTAAAACCTCCTGTGCTTTATCTGCTGGGGCTGGAATCACCATTACATCGGTCCAGTAGCATACAAAACTGCCTCGACTGAAAGTACTACCAGTTTCCAGTTGTCCCTAATACATATCAAAAAAGGACATGACGGTCCCAATGTCTAATTGAGCCACAGACACACTATAGTATCTGATGACTGATGTGAACATTTCGGTTGTTTAGCAATAGATTTTTTAAGTCTAAACAGCTAGTCTGTGTTATTTTGATAGTTGGTAATGTTGACTTTACAACAAAGAATTGTCTTCTGGCTATTATGGCCAATACTCCGATAAGAATTTCCTAAAGCTAAAATAATGTATTGGGTAAGAAATTGATAGTAATAATATGATGAAATCAGTTTTAATTTACAGTCTTTTGAAATAGTTTGAGTTTAGTAGCCAAAAACTAATCTTTCCTACAATAAGAAACACTTAACTACACAATACCATATCAAATCAGGAGAGTCTTTGTTTTAAACTGTATGATTTTTAATAATTTATAAAGTGGATTTTGTTTATTTATAGTTGGAAATAAAGCCAGGTTTCCAATTAGCAAATATTCAGCAAACATGTTGAAGGTTTTATCAACCATCAAAAGAAGCTGGCTGAAAGACACACGCATTAGCACAAACTGAGGAATTGCCAAGTGATAACCACAGAGCTGATCGCCACCGGAAGTTTCAATCCTCGGTAGTAGATTTATTTGAATAAGAAATTATAAATATCAAGTTTTTGTATTATTGAACAAGAGTTAAGTCGTGTTTACAATTCTTTTCTATTGTCCACTGATTTAATTGTACAAATACACTATATCGATTCTGAGGTTTGCAAATGTTTTCTAGTGGAATAGTTTCACGTTTTTTTGCAAGTAAACCTAACTCTTAGGCTTTCACAAGTATAATCTAGCCACATCACGTCAAAACTTCATAATTAGCCTGATGAAATGTGATGGTCTCACTGTGGAGTACCATCTTCAGTCACTAATTGGCTGATTGATTTCAGCCAAAATATTTCATCAGTCTAATTACGAAGTGTAGACGCGGTGTGAATCGGGAAAAAAGATTATTTCTGCAAGTAGACAGGCATGGAGAGTTATTTCCTAATACCGGTACTGAATTATTCTCAGTGTGCTGGTTAGCTTGCCGAGCTTTTGCCCATTTTAAAGTTGGTTAAATTCTATAAAGTTTTTTTGTAAAACAAATCATTCTACAATATGTTTTGAATTTCAAGCTTAAGTGGTTGGTCATGACAACAAATTAAAATTTTGGTTAAACCTCTGGAAAAGTCTTTTAACACAACCATACAACACCTTTTTCTATACTGTGATAGAAATCTTCAGTTAAAGAAGAAAAAAAAGAGTTTTAAGACGTATTAGTTGTTCAAACTTTCAAAAGCTCTTGGATTTCAAACATTTTTAAAAAGGACAAGGATTAAAATCTTTACACTCACCACAGTGGTAAATATAAAACCTAATCAGGTATTAACAGAGGAAAGGGGACAGTTTGTTTTTAGTATGTACCTAAATATGGATAAACAGAACAACAAGCTTTTAGAAAATAAAAGGAAATAAAAAAATCATACAAATAACATTTATTAGGAATAAATAACAATCAAAAATTGTGAATATATACCAGAAGTTTAAATAAAATACATGATGACAAAACATGAAAATGTTACCTTTACTCAGATTGAGTGTACTGTATCAGGCACTATGGGTGTAAGCTGAAGGACTGAGGATATAACTTAGGGATTGAGTGAAGAACATTGATAAAAAGTTCATAAAATATTTTCAGTTACAAAGTGCCTCTGTGGATGTTCAACGCCCCCACCCACCTCAGTTTTTGAATTACCAAACATTTTCATACACAGTTTGGCATATGTTGCTATCTAGAGCACTGTTTTGGTAAGGTTAAAGTTTGTGGAGTAAAGTGCAAAATTTGTCAGCCAGATTAAAAAAAATATTAATAAACATTAAGAGTATTATTAAAGATTTCAATAGATATTGGATGTTTTCTAAGGTTTTATTAGTTTGCTAAAACGCACACCACAAAACCAAATGTGTAATTTTTTTGTCTTTTGATATAATTATTAAAGCTCATTAACCATACCAAACAAATCCTATATTGTTTAAGCTTCCATTCAGAAATGGGCAGAGGAAATATTTTTTTGGTAGCATTTTTGTAAGCATTGCATTGATTTTTGAGTGGTTTTGTTTTTTGGCCTTCCAAACGAGGGGCCACACAATAGGGGTTGACACCCAAATACCTCAACTTAAAGGAGCAAAACTCTTGACACTTACAAAACGTGTGTGTTGACATACAAAAAGTACCCTTACAATATGCATTGAAGCACATTTGAAAAACTCTGTATAACAAAATCTTATTGAACTATTTTAGAAGAAGGTTTTAACAACTGTATTGTTCAAACTAATTTCAACACACGTATGAAAGCAAAATATATATTTACTTGAAGTATACAAATAAATATAGATAACTTATATATTTGTTAGGATACTTAAAATGGTACATGTACAGCTTGTAAGATGAAATAACAAAATATATACAAAAATGAGAAGGCTCTTCAAATTTGAAGGTGCTATGTGTATATAAGAGTTCCCAGTACCGGTCAGCCATTTTGTTTTGCGTTACAAGAACAATGTAAATCAAGCATTTTCTTATGACACCTCCAATTTTCATTAGATCTTTATAAATTAAAATTTGGTCGAAATACAAAAATGTACTGCAGAGACTCCGCTGACTACTTTTTTTAACATCCGATTAGTTCAATAATAAAAGTCATGTCCTTAAAAATAAGAAACTGGACATTCGGCTCAGCAGAGACACTAAAACAACTAATGCACTTTATTTAATAAAAATGCAATTAAAATTGTGGAGGTGAGGTGTCCCAAGAAAATGCAGGTTGTTCTTATAATACAAATGTTCAGGCCACAGTTACTGCTGCACACTCTTAAGTAGTTGACATGTTGAAGCTGGTCGCATTCAGTCGAGCATATTTTTCTTTTACATGGCGCTAAAATGTGATTACAAAATGTGTTAAACTAAACAATGATAAAATCTATCATACAAGTTTTAAAGGCTAAGTATAAATAAAAAATAATTTATAAACTGATTATATGATCTGTTAAAATTAAAATTTAGTGCTAAAAATATAGTTTTCTTTTTATGCCCTCAATTCTTACCCTTAAGGTTTAGCCCACTAAATACCTATACAACTATTTTATTCTTTTAAAATTTAAATCAAACAGGTGTCTAGAGGTACCATTTTCAACAATGTGATTAATAATAAGTAATGACATTTCTTACCATTAAATATAAATTATATGAAAAAGGAAAACATCTAGGTAAAAATTAAGTGGCTTTTACGCAATTTCTTTAAGGTTTTCATCATTTTAGGGATGTTAGAGTAAAGAACATTTTTATTAGTGTGATTTTCGGGTAGCAAACTTATGGCATTAAATTTTGACATGGATACAATGTGCTATTTCAAACCAATATTTAAAACCCTTAAAATACAGCACATATTTCTAAAATTATATTTTCCAGAAACCTATTTTAGCACTAAATCCAGACACCAGTTTGATTAAAAAAAATAAAGGAAGAAAGTTGTATATTTAGCTGACAAAGACTGAGGGGAAGATTTAAGGGTGTAAAAGAAAGCAAAGTTTTTGTTCATAACATTTCTTGCTAAATTTTAATAATATATCATATTATAAAACTATGAAAGTTTAAAAAAAATTATGATAAATAAGTTATATAACTAGCTTTTAAAATTTGTACAATAGATTTACTTGTTTTTAGTTCAGCATATTTGTCTTAAATCACATTTTATATGTAAAAGAAAAATATGCTCAACAGAGGGGGCCAGCCTCATGCCATTAAAACATTGGTGGTTTACATTTTTTAGGTTAAACTTATTCTTCAGTCAAAGTTATTACTTAAATTATCATACATCTGATCATAATCTATACAAATGTATAACTTCTTAATAAACAACTTGTAAAAACGCACTAAAAAGACTTTTCAAATAATGAAATAATACTGACATACTTTAGTGGAACATCAATTATTACTGACTTCCAAAATTTAATATTATTTATATTTAAAAGGAAAACAAAACCTTTATATAACAATAATAAAACAAAATAATAAATACATATCATTGAAAAAACAAATCTTGTAAAACATCCTGAAGAAAAATTGTACAATAACAAAGGGGTTTTCAACATGGGGAGCAAAGAAAAAAAACTATACAAGCATAACGTAAAAGGCGCATGTTATCGCCAGAGGCCTGCATAGTTTCCGTAGAGGTTTGCAGGAAGTGGTCCACCTGCAGTAAACAGCCTCGTACCTGAGATGTCGAAACAGTGAGTGTAGATTGCAGGAGTGTAGCGAACTTGCTGGAACCCATCTAGATATTCTTCATCTGGGAACTGTAAACGGAACAGTAAAAAATTCTCAGGATGGTATGAAAGTGTATCAATTTTTGATTCCTAGTACTTTTTAATGGCGGCTTATTAGGATTTCAACTAGCATTGAGGTTTGTTAGAACTAACTATTAAATCTCTTCTGTGTTGATTACCATTTCCAAGACCAATGGAACAAACACCATTGGAGTATCCGATTTGGTAATCAGTTTCTGGACTCTGTGTGCTAAAAAAAACCAATGATTGGTACCATGAGTGAATATGAGCTCCTATTTAAAGTGTAGTTTTTAGTGGAAAATGAGCACAAGACATATTGGCTTGATACCTGAAAGGACCTTGCAACTCTGTAAGTAGTATAACACAACAAATTGAAGAATTAAGAATTATAGAATTAAGAACATAAATTTGTGTTTACTAATCACAATGAAATTCCTGGAAATTTTCCAAGATTTTCACACATATTTCCATGGGTTTTCACAGCGGGCAAAATTCACATAATTTGAATTTTCCGTTTTCTCGAATTCTAGTCGCTGACAACCTTGTTCTAGCACCCGTCCAAAATTGACAGACAAAAAGTAAAATCCAAAAAAATACATTGTGAGACAAATTTGACAAAAATTGATATTTTACATGAAAATGCACAAATAGTCAGATGGATGAGCTATCTCTTAGGCCCTTTCTCCACGCAGGGTGAAATGCCAACTGTCGGGCGCGTCTGAACAGCGAGTAACAGAACCAATGGGTTTAAATGGAGCCGCCTCCACGAGCAGATTGCCGGTCGCTGAGGACGCTGCTCAGGTGGGTGAGCTGGTCGACGCCTCAGGAGGCGGCGCATAACGGCGCCGCCGGTGAACCGCCTGCCATTCTCCACGTAGCGGCGCCGCTGTTCACCCCGCCACATCAGTATACTCAATACTTGGGCCGGCAAACAGTCGCTTTTGCCTGCCCATGGAGTATGCAAGAAGGGTTTGTCGCTGGTTGTCGCCGCTGCATGCTCAATCAACCGCCGTGGAGAATGGTCAAAATTTCGAGCTGCAACCCGCCGCGCTTTTACCCGCCAGGAGAATGGGTCGTATAGCAGAACCATCTCAATGCTGCTAATTTTCAGCAAAAGTTTTGAGAA
The DNA here is from genome assembly GCA_018831715.1 of Matsumurasca onukii. Taxonomy (NCBI): domain Eukaryota; kingdom Metazoa; phylum Arthropoda; class Insecta; order Hemiptera; family Cicadellidae; genus Matsumurasca; species Matsumurasca onukii. The sequence continues at coordinate 36,692,332 of CM032062.1, forward strand.
GGTCTTTCTTCGGGTTCCAAAGTGGCAAGTTGAACATAGACTCAATCGTGCGCCTGGTCAAGATGATAGTAGAGGGAATTGAAGGCCAAAGAGATACACTAAGTGTATTTCGCGACCTCTCAAAAGCGTTTTACTGGGTTGATTACCGAATACTCATCCAAAAAATGGAGTATTATGGGATCCGAGGAGTGCCCCTCAGGTGGCTTGAATCGTATCTAAGTAATCAAAAACAATTTGTAGGAATCTCAGATGTCAGATCGGGGGAGGAATGTTTGAAGTAAGGAGTCCCACAAGGATCCATACTCAGTCCTTTGCACTTTTTGATCTACGTCAACGATGCCAATTCATCGGTACACCAAGGACGACTCGTCCAGTACACAGATTACACGACTCTCTGCTTCAATGTGAAGTCAATCAAAGAACTCGAAATCGTTAATTTCATTGAGCTCAACAGACAATTCAACATTTCAATAAGCTCAATCTCAAAACAACAGTTCTTGTAGAGTTTATCGAACTTTCCAAGTACTTGCCGGCTCTTAAGTCGTAGAACATAATCATACCAAGACCAGTTCCAATAGTTAATGTGTCAGTTTGAAAACTTGCAGAGCGAATACCTGCAAAAAACCGTCCACAATTTCATTTAAAATTATATTAGTTTACCCAGAACCTTGAGGTTGTACATAGCACTATAAGTTAAGATATAAGTAGACTATAGCACTGTAAGTTGCTTTGATAACCTCAAGAAGCTGCTGGTGTTTATTTAATATCAATTGATAAATAAATCTTTAATTGTTTATGTACTAAATAAGTACATCTAAATAGTGGCATTGACAAATCAACAACAAAACAGAATATTTTACAACAAGCTTTGGACAATGTGTGGTGTAAATGAGCATATACATATATGAAGGTTCCAGAGCTACAAGAATATATGATATAGTTTTACTTATTCTTATTTAAATTATATATTAGAGCCTATATATTAATATTTACATACAAAATTAACTTTAAAAAAAGTTGAAGTAAATGTCAATTTAGAGTCACACAAAATGTTTAATGTCAGGCTTAATCAAGGTTGTTGAGGATTAAATTCTTTAAATGAATATAAAGGACATAGAAGATACTTTTTAGTTATTCAGATAATCACCGTAAATATGTCTTAAGAGTTATCATACATTTAAGAATATCTGATCTATGTAACTCTTTTTGGAAAACTCCAATCGATGTTCTTTTGTTCTAAAGTGAAAAACTGGTGTTATATGAATGTATGTTATTACTTTACATGATTCTAGGCTCTACACATTTAAAAGTTTTAAAGACATAGATTGAAAATTGTACACATTCCTGATTCTTGACTGATTCTTTTGATTTCGGAACAATCATTATCAGGTTTGAAAGATATAGAGTACTCTCACAGTCCTAACTTTCGCCAGTAACATATATTTAATTATAATCGCTAATGTGACAGTAATTTGTATGTTTGGAACATTTTATAATCAATGACTTTAAAGTTTATCCTGGAGGAAGTCCACGATTAACACTCATAACTACAATGAGGTGGAAAGGCACACTCACCACAACCACTGTATCTTGATGGAATTTTCTTGATTGCTTGCACAGTTCTAGAGTCTAGAAGTAAGGTGTAAGAACGGCAACCAACTGCATACATTGATCCGTTGTCTCTAACTGCCATACAGACATTCTCTTGAACTGATGGAAGCTTCCGAGATATCAACTAAAACCATAACATGTGTTGGATGCTATTTGAAGAAATGTAACATTCAATCTTTAGGGCCCAATCCCCAAATTCACGTTGTGCTGGTTTATTTAGTGCCGAGCACAAATTTATACCTCTGGTTTAACTTCAGAGGTGTTTCCCAACTTTTTGGCAGGCAAAGGATGGATTAAACCTCGCATCAATGAATTGGCTAACATGTTTAATTTCAGCAGAAACAAGAAAATAGGATTGTTCAATTTGAGTTGACGTTATGTTTACGCATTAGGCATGGAACCTCAATGCACACAAAAATTTATCCGCATGTGACAAGGCTCAATTTCTATTACTTGTAGATCTCAAAGATTCACTAATCAAATTGAGCATAAAATTTGCATTTTCCTTTGATTCGAAATCTTTCTAAAACAAATCTTTTTTCGTTTGATTCATCCTATCTGATGACATTATCGACTCTTTCTCTGGTTATGGTAGGCCCTCTTGTCCTTGGTACTTCATGCTTGTAATCCTCTTCCTCAACTTCTTCTAATATTTCCAACTATTCAATGCATTAATCTACTTGGCTAATGTGCATTTAAAAAAAATTTGACAAGTAATAAGCTAAGTATTTGTAAACTCAATATTATAGTGTGTAGGCTAGGCTTAAGCCACCTGTGAGGGTCAGTTAGTTTATTCAGGCCAAATTGACAATATACATCTTGAAGAGACACCTTCTTGAGTTAAACCGCGGCTTAAACTGCCAATCTCAGTTAAAGTTACTGACGTTGGAAAAACCGGCCCTTAGTGCGACTTTTACTTTATTTGTATAAATACAAATGTGGCCTAGATATTTACACCTTATACCAGCGGTTGGCAGGATTATAACATTCAATCTAATTTGATCAACATACTAACTTCTGAATTAAATGCAAACACTTTTAAACATAAAAGTAATGACTTTTGCCCAACTTTATGAAACTTGGAAAACATTTTAGATTCCACAAAACTTGTTATTTTGATTTTATTCGATTTGCCATTACTGTCTCATCTTACCTGTTGGAAGGTCTCGGCACTCCAGACGTGAATGTAACCATTGAGAGACAAAGCTGCAAGTTCTCCAGCTCGCTTGTTGAACACCAAAGCTCTGACTTTTTGTGCAGACTTACATTCCTTGACACAGACGGCTGAGATGGACTCATACGATGGGATGTCATCATCACGGCCACATTCCGGGTCAGAGACTCGCCACAATGCCATACGAGCGTCTCTAGATCCACTCACCAAGAATTGGTCGTCCAACCAACACATGTCGAACACCCAGTCTCTGTGCGCTCCCTGGAAACCAGAACACTAACTTACAAGCTGTAATACATTTATCAGTCCAATTCCAGTTGATTGAAGCTAATGGTTGATTGAATTTGATTGCAAAGGATTGATAAAGAAAAAACTTATCTTGGCTTGTCCAAAAGTCTTTGCAAAATAATGTTAAGTATCCTAAGCTAATAAACACAAAACTAAATAAGCTGAATGACAAATTAGTTTTACTTTTAAATTTCTTTTAATAATCATTTTGATACATAAATGTTTAAAATAGTGGTAGGCCTATTTAAAGAATTTTTTTAATTTGACACTAACCTCTCCAACACAGATGGGATCAAGTGTTGGTAAACGGTAAACAGCAACATCGCTGCTGTTCTTTGCTCCAGTAGCTAGTAAGGTTCTCGAGGGATTGATCTGAAGAGAGTGTATTCCACACTGTTGTTCCACAGGAAGATCGGCTGTGCCATTGCTTCGGCTACTCAACGATGGAATCTGATCGATCCGTTGTGTAACTACATCATACACCATCAACTAAAAGGAACAAATTTCATTATACACATAAATAGTGATTTGTATTAGATCAGAAAACTTAAAGAGTATTCATATATACAAATGAGAGAAAATCTTTTATAACTAGGCAAAACTTATTTTATTAGAGAATAATTTTTGATATATAGCTTTCCCAATTAATTATATCTAATATTGGAATATCTACAATCCATCTAAGTGATGAAAGGACTTAAGTAAGAGGCTTGTCGGATAAAAACATAAATATGAAACAATGTTATGATTTTTTGAAACATTCAACCAATCAGCAAAGTACTTTAAATTTATATTTTCCTGACACACAATTAACACATGTTACTTTAGTTCTGAGACAAAATGTTTTAAAATTGCTTCAAATTTTAAATAATATTTTTCTTACTACATGGTGTTTATTAACTGGAATTACCTTGTTACACTTTGTTCCAAAAGCTACCTGTCGGTCACTGAGCCATTGAGAACAAAACACTTTGTTCATATTATTGAGCTGAACAGGTCGTTCTTTGAACATATCATTAGTTAGAATATGACGAGACCCATAGTTTGTTTTGAACCTCCTAAGCTCTTTTAAACCACTTTCTCTACTGCGAATAAAATCAACAAAGTTATAGGATTTGTTAAGGATATCTTTTTCCGCTACTGGGTTAAGAAGGTCATCTTCATCTTCAGATTCTTCATAGCACACAAAATCATCAGGTTTTTCGGGTTTCCGATTTCTTTCTGCTCTAAGTGCTCTAGCTTTGGCTCTTCTTTCTTCTAAACGAGATCTGTATGCACAGGGAGGCCTGGAGCCAACAATTGGTATTCTAACAATCTCTGCCATTTAATTGTTGTTTTAGCTCTTTCTAACACTTTGAAACCAATCAGTTACCAAATTACCTAGGTTTGCTGAAATTTCCCCAGTTTTGCATTGTTGTGCCTGTCATGAATCCAAACTTTACATTTTTAAATTAGGATAAGATCAGGAAGAATATAAGGTTTATCGTTATTTTATGATACCAATAATGAAAAGTCTGTAAGAAGCCTAGCGTCTTGGCAGAATTTAACACTAAAGGACCCTTAACTGTACTAGCCAATGCCCTAACAAGTTCAAAGGCCTAAACGTAATCAAACCAAGAATGAGTTCTTGTAATATCTTCTGTCAATTACCTAGTGCCTAGGCCTATGCATAGAATAACTATTGTCACGTTCATAATTTTAATAAAGGCTAGAACACAACAAAGACGTGAGCTTCTATAGAAAAGTAATCACGAATAACCATAGCCTATTTTAACTTCTGACGTAAAATTATATGTATAATGTTCAGACGCCACCGTTAGTATTTGATAACTTTTAAACTAGAATAAAACTGTCACAAGATCAAAACACACTTGGATTTATAATTATTATGGTAAGGTTGACAAATAACATTTTGCAATAACTACACATATGTCATATGTGAGCAAACTAAAAAATCGAAAGATAAAGAACAACATCGATACTTATAGTAATCTATGGCCTTCTGTGTAGCCAAACGATTCACAATGAATGATCATACTATATACAAACAAAGAAATTGCCAAAGAGGAAAAGCCCCTCCTGAAACGTAACATACATTGACTTGAAATATTCGGTGACATCCCAACACACTGTTAATCAAAAATGTACAGTAATAGTTTGTATATTGTAGGCTACTCTTTTCATCAAAATAACTTTTTTCCATATGATACTAATGTATAAAAAGGTGTACACTGTTGATAAATAAATAAAAATCAATGCAGACGAGTAACGAACACTTCAAACGAGTATAGCAATCTGTAACAAGAGTTTCAATGACAAAATTAATACTTCTGGATAGATTGCGTCAAAATAATTGATAAACTAAAAATAAACAATTAACATATTATATAAATTAAACACCGAATGGAAACAAATGTGTGTATTAACACTATACGTTTCGACCATATTAAGGTCATTTTCACCCGGTTATACACACATTTTATTGCATTCAGTGTTTAGTTTTATTTTATTTTATTCTTCAAGCGGTCAAATGACCAATAGCTACATACATCATAGTGATACATAATAAATAGTACTGTAGTGTCAAATAATACATAAGAAATACGATTGAGTTTAACAATGTTTAAACCCATTTTTGAGCAATTTTAACACTTTTTCAAGAACTAAAATCCTTACTCTCACCAGTGTTTTATATTTTGGAAGCAGCAACTTTAGTAAAAAGAATCCTGATATATTTATTAAAAATAACCAAATACACAAATATAACCCAAGGCAAGCAGACAATCCCCACGTACAAAGTGTAAAGTCCACATAGAAAAGGCGTCCAACATTCTAGTATAACAATAAACTAACAGAAGAAATTAAAGATGAAGACAACATAGAAATATTCAGAAGAAAACTTAAATCCAAATTGGCTGATAAAGCATATTATACAATAAAAGGAATTTATGGAAGATCCGATCTGAAACAAAACAAAGTGACGAATGCGACGCCTGGCGTTTCTAGCAGGATATCTTCAAGTATTCAAGTAAGTATTCAATCGAGCTGACAGTGACAGCAATTCAGAAGCCTAACAATTTCACACTCTGCTGATCTTACCGGGGACAATCTTCCTTTTCAAGGTGCTTGTTAGATGTTGTGCTTTTGATTCATTTAGCTAAAGTTTGTTTTGCATAAACCAATCTTTAGCAGCCCCAGGAGGGCCAATTTCAATTTTACAGGCAACGTCAACGCATTAACTTTTCTCGTGGTTCGACTGGGCATTGACTTTATATATATTTTAAAGACAATGGACTGGGTCAATGGACGCGAAAATATTTTTTGATTTATTTCAATACAGTACTTTGCTTAGAGACACCGACCACTCTTTGAGGGTATTTTAAGGTGAATATGCAATGATGGTGAGTGTGATGAGTGTTTTTAATGGTTGATGACGTGTAGTCTTGACTCTTGTTACAAACTGGAGTCGACTGTTCCCCAGATTGGGTAATTACATACATTACATACAAACATCCCAACGACCAATGGAGTGGTCCAACGGCTTAACGTGACTTCCGAACCACGGGGAGTGGCCATTGCTATCACTGTAGCCGGGAATCGAACCCTGGCCGATTAGGTGCGAAGCACACACGATACCACTGAGCTATAGGCCCCCTAACCATCTTCATAGCAATTGTTGCTCACACATGAGTGACAATGTATGTACTCATCATTGAATTTATATATCCATTTAAATCAATGCATTCACTTTGTGCTGCTGCGACCATTGGAACAGCGGTTACCCATCAAATGACATTTGATTTTATTTTATTTTACTTTCCAACGGCAAAACCATAATACAATAATGTCAACAAATACAAGTAAACATATAATCAATTCATGCAATATGCAATTCATGCAATATCAATTGATAAATAGATAACTAACTCTTTACTGTGTATGCAAAGTTGGCCCCTATATTTTATCAGTTGGCAACTATGTTGTTTTGTGAACAACAGTCCTCAGTCAAAAAGATAATCGAGTGGATTGAAAGATCCAAACAAAATGGTGGTATTGGCTTCTAATTCACTTTAGTCAGTGTGAGAACGACAATTTTGTAGTTATTACAACTAGAAAAAGAGATTAGTCAAAATAAAAGTTTTCTACAAATTCCTAAGTAAGTAATAAGTCCTAATTTGTATTGAATAGGGACTTAAATTCTAGGCTGCATGTAGCTGTTTAGTTAAGCCTAAGATATTTGAGTAGGCTTTCCGATAATTTACATCCAAGCCATGATTAATTATGAAACTGAAAATTAAAAATAGTTGTCTTAAAACTCTCGGTTATCTTATCAAGAATTTATAATAGTTTTGTATAAATTAAACTTTGCGCTTGTTCATTCTGACAGTGGATTCAGCAGGTGTACCCTTAGTTTACATTACTCATTATTGGAAATTTGTGTGAGCTTTGCAAATAATATAAACTTCTAAAAGCCTGTTAGGAAGCAAGGTAAACTTGTATTTCTGTAAACATGTTTAACCATTAAATACACTTGTCAAATATGCTTTGTTGGGAAATCCGAGTTGTGGGAATAAGAGTAAGATGTGACGGGGCTCTTACTTTTCATACACATTACTTCAACAGATTAATTCTCTATAAGTAAAATAACGGTGATTTACCTTTTTTTAAAAGCTGCTTACATATAAGATAAAAATCTAGAATAGTGACCTGGTTTTAGCACTTTTCCAAAAGTAAACCTTCCAAAAGGCCAAAACGATGTTTCCACTGTGGGAAAGTTGCGGAAACCGTAAAAACGATTACTACTACCACTACCACTACTACATTCCACTACAGACGGCAAGCTACTGTATCACTGCTACTAGCACAAGTGCATTCCGCTAATGGACTTACAGCCACCACACTGAAGGGACATGGTTGGATTGAAACAGACTACAAACTGGACGCTGAATGCAACCGTTGAAAACTGTTGGTCCTCCTACCGTGTGGCTGTTCCAACTGGAAAGGCTACCCCATTCCAACCAACATAAAAAATAAAAACTTAACCTAACCTAACCTAACTTAACGTAACTTGAAATTAACTAAACTTAACCTAACCTAACCTAACCTAACTTAACCTAACCTAACCTCACGATAATACAAGATTCGGGTTTAAGTAAATTCAATTATGGGGAGAAATGAACCGCTAAATGTAACAGCCAAGTAAGTGGTAGTGAGTGAAGGGCCACTGACAGATGAGTGACAGTTGCCTTATGCTGTTCTACGCTGCCCGAAATAGTTCCAACCTAAAGCTACTAAACCATTTTATAAATAAGTTCCGCACTCCAAAACAAATTTTATATATTTAGGAAAGGCTTCTAAATCGTGGTTAAATCAGTTTTAGCTCATAATATCATAAGTCACTCTTTCTAGACTAATACCACATATAATCATGTTTTGCTTGATATCAAAATGTATTGGTAGTATATCTGTAATGTACATCTGTAGTGTTTACACTGTGATGGAACCAGAGTCCACTTAACCGTGAAACCTAGAATAAGCTGTAAATGTAGACAACTGTGAAAAAACTGGGGAGGGCAAGGATAAGTAAAATATAAATAAAGAGGAGAGGAACAGGGATAAATGGGGTGAAACAATAAACAATAACTTCACCCCAATTTATCCCTGTTCCTCCTTTAAAACTTGATAACGTATTAAATACGAAATATAGTTACTGTTTTCCTTTCCTTTTCTTCCTTCTATCCTCTATATACTCCTATTTAAGTCAATAGGCACCTCAAGAATTCATCTAAAATATAAATAAATAAATATTTGCCCAGTGAATATTTTTGTTATTGAAATTCTGAAGGGTAGCACAACCTAGCCGACTCGCTATTGGGTTAAGACTGTAGACAAGCAGTATACACAGTAGCGTAGTTAGGAGTGGTCCACTCTTGTGGACTTGCTACAAAAACAGATACTAATTATAACATGCTACTAATTTAGAGAAAAAATGTCTTCCAATATCTGGTTTTAATTTGTTGGAATCTCTTTCAGGGGTTTGATGATTTTTAATCGTACGTGGTGATTATGAGACCAAAATCAACCGGAGATTCAGGATCCTCTACACCTTCAAAAAGAGGTAAAACTCAAGTTTGTTTTCAAGCAAGCCTTCTGCAGAGTGGATTTTCAACCCAGCCTACTTCATAGTTTAAGTAATATTTTACTAATGTATACAACATGCCTACAAGTGATTTACAGGTTACATTTTAAACAATTGCAATTTTCATGTTGATTACAGTAAAAGTGTTATTAATTACACAAACCAAAATTCAACAGACATTTTAAAATTCTTATTGAATGTGTAGCTCTTAAAAGTTTTGTGGTACTGTGCTACAGCTGGTACCTTGTTTTCAACCAACTTCCAAAAAAGAGCAGAGATTTTACAATTCAACCTGCAGGATTTTTTGATGTTGTTTATAGTGTGATAATTATTACTGTGGGGTAATCTTCTCATGCAACATAAAAGTACTAACTACTAACTACTCTGGGACAAATAAATATTTAGTTAGATTATAAAATCTACTTTTCATTGGTTCTTAAAATGTTGTATTTTTTTGTACTACCAATATAGCCCCTATTTAAGTACTAGAAGGGTCATTCGGAAAGTAATACCTGTTTTCCAATAAAACAAAGAAAACACAATATTTTTTAACGAAACTTTGTATTTTACATTTCTATATCTTAATCTACTTTTCTACATAATTTCCTTGCAAGTCCAAGCATTTATTGTACCTTGTTACAAGTTTTTGAATACCTATGTCGTAGTCTTCTGCCACCAATCCATTGAAATAAGCCAACTAGTACCGTCTGTTTGTCTTCGTCGTCATCCTCAAAACGTTTATCACCCAATAACTCTTTAAGTTTTGTGAACAAATGATAGTCACTAAGGGCTAGGTCTGGGCTGTACGGAGGATGGTTGAGAACATCCCATCGGGAGTGGTTGAGTAACTGCTTCGTCTTTTCAGCTGCATGAGGTCGTGCGTTGTCATGCAAAAATACAACACCAGCAGATAACATTTATGCGCATTACATAACATTCCACAAGCATGCGCGGAACCCACCTAGCACAAATTTTACAGTACTTGAGGTGTTCTGTGAGGACTTCAAATGATAGTGCGTTAAACATTTGGGAAATGTTTACTAATTTCATCTAAAGTCACTCTCCGATCCTTTTGCACTAACGCATCAACAGTTTCAACAAGTGTAACCGTGATGACACTTCTGGCCGCTTCAGCCTCAACGCGGAACATTTCTCTCCCTTCATTGAAATTTCGCACCAACGTCGCACAGTTGACTCGTCCATCACTCTACTATACACGGATTTAATTTTGAGGTATATATTTCACTTGGGCATATGTTTTTTGCATTCAGAAATCGAATAACTGATCTTAAATCACAACAGGCGGCGTTATTGATTTTCTTCTCCATTTTGTATGTTTACAAACACGGTAATAAGAGTTTTATTGAAACGAAATTCAGTAAACAGCTGACCAATGAGATGCTAAAACCAGCTGACTTTGATTCAATCATCTGTCAACACATAGACAACACAGAGATTAAAAAGAGTACTACTTTCCGAACGACCCTCGTATGTATAGTTTGAAAACCTTTGTAATTCTGCTTGTTGGATTTTAAATTTGTAAAATATTAACCCTTTCCTCTCAGCTATTGTATCACAAAATTTCTTATACCTTATCTCCGTGTAATATCTGCTAGAAAATGACATGAAATAACAATTAACAATACATTGTATGATGCAGCAACCCTGCTAACTTAAGTGTAAGGGAGATATTGTAACTAACGTATTTTATATCGATTAGCTTTACGATTGAAGTTTACAAGAGGTAAATTTTAACTGTGTCCAGGGATAGGCTCCTGGACTTCCCTTTCTTTATATTCCCCATCCAGTTTATCATCTCCCAATAAAATACTGCCTAAGCCTTTGATTATGTAAACTCTTTTCTCCTGTATTGAAGCTTACCCTGTTCTAGAATTCAACCCTGGCCACGGCCCTGTAAGCTCACAAAACCAAATATCCAACTAACCCCGTTGTGGTACACATTTGTTAAGTGAAAAAGATAAAAGGCATTCTAGAGAGGGTACTATTGCTTTTGGCAGGCCTATAATAAATCAAGAAATGGTGGCATGCATATTAAGAAACCCTTAAATTCTGTTTGGATTTCTTAGAATTTAAAAAACTGTGAATTTGGTTTAGAGTAGGTGGGGTTTGCTGTATTTTAATAGTGTTGGATCATAGCTGACAAACAACTTCTATATGAGTCTATTTTTCATTGCTTCCCGAAGAGGACTCGGGTAAGAGATAGCCTAAGTGTTGCTTGTTCCCTTTTCAATTAAAAAACAACTTATTTTTGGTTCTGCTAGTTCTTGTTATCCATGCCTGTTTTTGGTTGTTGTTTGTACATGTGCTTGCCCCTAAGCCCAATTATAACTCCTTAAATACCTAGCCAAGGATAGCAAAATGTTTTAGGCTTAATACAAATTTTAAATTTAAAGGAGTGGAGCTTCCTTGAGTTCCTTTATTCCTTGAGTTTCAACGTTGAGGACAATGTAGGTACAAATTGGACTTGAGATATTCCAATAGAAAAATGTCACTGGGTGTCAAGTCTGCGGCATAAAGATGTGACCAGTGTACACCATGGCTTGGTCAGGTGAACATCACACTTTCCAAAATGGCGGTTTGCCAATCGCAACTCAACGCCCCTTTCATCTTTGCTTTGCGCTCGGTCGCAATGATTCCGATAAAACTAGTCATCAGGACTATATAGAAAAGCGGCCAACCTCTTGTTTTCAGTCTCAATGCGGAACCTGTCTGTCAAAAATACAACACCTACACAAATTTAACACGTAAATGAATAGTTTTTTTAATTGGGAACTGGATCACGAAGCTGAGCGCAAAGCAAAGATGGAAGGCGGGTTGAGTTGCGATCAGTGGACAGCCCTTTGGATAAACTGCTCAGCCATAAAAGTGTGATGTGTGTTTTGTTGACATTATTGTATTATGGTTTTTGCCGTTGGAATGTAAAATAAAATGTGCACCTGACCAAGCCATGGTGTACACTGAAAATCGAACGTATGCAGCTTTTTAAGGATACGCTCCCCACCACTCCACGATGCCCCAGCTTGGTGCATGCTGCCTCTGAAATTGGGGAGTTCATTATGCCTTGTCTTTCTGCCGCAGACTTGATACCATGTGACATTTTTGTATTGGAATATCTAAAGCCGACAAAGCCTGCCTACATCGCCCTCAAACGTTAAAAGAACTTAAGAAAATAATTATTCAAGAAGCTCAAGAAATTACGCCGGACAAGACTTGTAGAGTAATGGACAACTACAGGGAAACAGCTCAACCAGTGCATTAGCAATGGCGGCCGGCATTTGAATGATATTTTGCCTCAAATCAAATAATATTACTAAGTATAAAACTGGATTATATATGCTTCCTTTTTATAAACAAATAATGTTCAAATAAACTTACAAAAATAACCCAAGTAAGAGTGAAAAAAAACATGCTTTTTTATGAAACCTCATAGTTTGTTTGATTTTTATTTTTGCACAAACTAGGGACTTTATTTTATGTTTGTATTTACAATACTTCTTCGGTTGTCAATTATTTTGCAATATATTACTTCACTTTTTCAAAAGGTATTTACGTATTAATTATCACTACAGAAGTGCGAACATTGCTTTAAGTCAAAATATAGTACAGATATTTTCAATGTGATTTCCAAAGTTATTAACTTATTGGTACTATTTGCCGACGGATCCTTTAGCCACGATCTACTTGCTTCACAGTTCACACACACTACTATACAGACTGCAGAGTACTTCCAGCAGTGCTGACAAAAGTTATTATTGGTTGACAAAAAAATCAGGTTTTCCTACACTCTAACTTAGTTCACTTTTTTTAAAATCGTTCACTCTTTCCACCTATTGTCCTGTTTAATATACAAATTTTGTTTTTGTTTATTTACCGGTACTTATTCCAAGTCTATTGAGTAGGATGTTGAATCTTGTTTCCGAGTCCGTTGTTGGTCAGATGTGACCAGTCAATTGTGGACCAATTGTGCAGAATCCAGTATTGATGTTGGAGCCAAAAGTTTTGGATCATACACAGTAACTGTATGTAAAAAGTAGGTAAAACAAATAAGTACCCGTATTATGTAGAGACAGTTTTCTACTCTATGTATTTATTGTTTCTATTTTGCTATAACGCTCGGCATTATTCAAACAATTCTTTCTTGTTCAATATTCTTTGCCTTTCAGAGACCATTGTAATATGTATTCTTTCAAAAATGCTAAGTTTTTAAAACATGTGTTTGCAGGGCCTGGTAGACCTCCTCTTAAAAGGCGTAGAACTTCCTCTGTTGCTACCAGTGGAAGTAAAAATGATGAAGATGAACTAGACTCTCCCCAAGAACCAACGCGAAAACGAAAGAAACTTGATCCTGTAAGTACAATGCAAGTTGCAAATTGTAAGAAAATCAATTAAATGTCACATAGATTTGGTTTCAAAACTATTTTTACAAAAGCTATCTAGCCTAATTTTAGTTCTGCTCTTGAATAAGACTATCTTGCTTTGAATATTTGTAGTAAAAGTTCCGTAGATTTCATTCAAATTATGTTTATAAAGATAAATTTTAATTTAAATCTTAATCTTGTTTTAAATTTTGATTTTCAAATCTAACACATTAAAATAAGAACCTTAAATTATCAGGATTGATAAGGACACTGTTATTATTTTGTGTACAATAATCATTCTGTATGTTAATCAAGATCTACACTAATATTAATATTGTGTTTGTTAACTGTTTAGACTGAAATCGTCCAACAACTTTATGATTTTATCCGCAACTATAAGAAAGAAGACGGATCATACTTATGCGATTCTTTCATTCGTGCACCCAAGCGTCGTCAGGAGCCTGGTTATTATGAGGTTAGGAAAAAGCTGTGTAGGTATTTATGTTCACAGTGATGGGGCTCTGGCTGGATCCCCTGGAACTAATAGAGTTTGTTCTCATAGCGACAAGTTATTGTTCTCTTCCTCGGCCTTTGGCCTCAAAATTTAGTTACATAGTTACAAATTATTGTTCTTAACTTCTGCATTTGGCCTAGGATTGTAACAGCTTTTTTACTAGCTACCACTTTTGCCTTATTTATAGGCAAATAGCGTACAAATATGACAAATAACATATATTTGTGTTTTTATAGGTTTATAAAAAATTCTTGAAATGTGTTGAAAAATTTATATTGCTACAAAAAATACGCACAAAACAAGAAAATCACAAAAACAACCGCAATTTTGGAAAAAAGTGTTTTTTCCTTTCTAAAATTAAATTGTACAAGATTCTAAGTCAAAACAATCTTGATTCATAATCTACACATAAAAAATATACTGTATATACGAGGGGTACCCAAAAAAAAGGGAATTCCATTATAAAAACCATCTATTTATTAAAAGAATGTATGAAAAACTAATGGCAGTCAGTACAACTGTTCCATCAGGCCGATTTTCTTCATTTTTTGTTAATGAAAGGTATTTATGCATAGATTTGTCATCAAACATCAAAAATCTCATTACTTTCGCTCTTCTCAAGTTATACTAAAAAAAGGCTTTTTCCCATGTTTTCTTAGCTTTGTCTGGTCATATCTCAGGTTCTAATTGAGATAAATTGTTCGTTTTGGTCTAAGAACACTCAGTGAATAATGGTCTTTCATTAGATATCATTCGACGTATATAGTTACATCTAAGAGGAGTTATGCGTGGACAAACGGTTTTTTTGGCACTGTTATGAATTTAAATTTGCTTGAGATAAAACATATGGGCAAAGTATTAAAAATGCCCAGCTGCTGTAAATGTAAACATCAACAAATAATAACAATAACAGTGTATAAGTTTCAACTCTCAAGGAAATACCCTAACTGGAAAAGTTTAGTCATTAGCGAAGTGAATATCCAAACCGTGAGGCCGAAGCAGAACCGTGAGCAAAGCGAACGGAACTGAGGCTGCAGGCCAAAGTGGGGGTCTGGGGGCGAAGGCTAGTATTTTATTATTTTTTTTACAAATTTACATGTATACCTTCAGTATACTTCATTTAGTGTAATGCATTTGTCAATTTGATGCTCCTATAGTTTAAAGCACCCATCATACCCCATAGTCTGAATGGCTGCATGCTCCTTCCTCGTTTGCCTTTTCACTCCTTCATTTTCGACATAACAGTGATCTTTTATCATCAGTGAACATAAAAAAGTCGCAGTGGAGCAAGATTTGGTGAGTATGGGTCGGAGGGAAAGGTGGTCATGCTGGTATTGGCCAAAAACTAGTGCACTGAGATGGCTACATGGGCAGGCGCATTGTCATGATGGAAGTACCAGTCTCCACATTAATTTGTTTGAGTGTTGAAATTCGCTAAACTGAATTTCAACACATTACAGACAGCAAAGAAGCATTCTCAATGGTCTCCACGGTCTTCTTGCAATATTAACAGTTTTTTCTGAACAATTTGACCAGTCCGAGAATTTGAAGGTCATCCAGGACAAGGCTTGTCTTCAATCGACATGGTGCCATCTTGAATTTGGGAAAAATACTTGTTTAACTCTGGTTTTGCTCAAAGCATCGTCTTTTTTAATAACTGCAACAGTTTCTGACGCGTTCTTGCTTAAGAAAAAGCAAAACTTCACTGCTGAACGTTTTTCATTTAATTACACCATCAAAACAAAACGAGGCAGAACAAAAACTACTTTTAGAAAAACGCATGCAACTCCTCTTCACGACCTCGCAGACTGACCACAGTGAAAGTCCTTAACTCAGGAAGAGTTGCACTTTCATCCCTTAGCGGCCAAAATGCAAACTAAGCGCTCGCCATCTATCGATTCCCGATACTTTTGGGTACCCCCTCGGACACAAATCCAAGCAGCTTTTTTAAAGTTAGTTAAAGAATACATCTTGATGATCTATGTCGCAGGTTGTGTCAAATCCCATTGACTTACTGAAAATACAACAGAAGTTGAAGACAGATGAGTATGAAGATATTGATGCACTGCAAACTGACATTGAGCTTCTCGTCAGCAATGCCAAGGCATTTTACAAGGTATATTTATTTTGTTTGTACCATATTACTGAAACCATACAATTTCAGCATAAATCTGACAATGTCCTTTTTTTACAATACAGTACAGTCTCTATAATCCGGTCGTTCGCCACTCCGACACATCCAGTAATCCGGCGCTGGGATCGCTTAGTCACCTGTTTTCGAGTCTCGACTTGTCTGTAAAGCGTGTGTCGTATGTATCGATCACTTCAGTTTACTGCAGACAGCCTGAGAAAAGTTCGTTGGTTTTTTGCTAATCTGTGCGTCAATTCAGTACGGACCGTGAGATGTCGCAAAAATGTAAACATGTTACTTTGACAATTGATAAAAAGTAGGTGATTTTAAACAGATTAAAGTGGTGATACGCTAGCTACTCTATTCAAGGAATTCAATAAACTCACAAGAAAAAAATGAAATTGAATAATTTTTTAAGAGTAGTGAATCATCTCTTAACGTAAGAAAGATTTTCCTGGCCAATTGAGTTTTTTAGTGAACCTCCACTAATCATTTTTGATAATCCGCTCTTCCGATCCGAAATAAGACAAACATTCTAAACTTTCTAAACAATTAATTATTTTTATATCTAAACTTGTTTTATTTACCATCACTTTGCACATAGATTTAATTTAAGGACCAAATTATTTTACATTTCACCTGTATAATTATCGCACATGTTTATTTGAAAATGGCCAGTACGACATCTGAATGGAAAAGGTTAAAACTAGTACATCTGCCTGTTCCACAAGAAAATAAAACCAACCCCAAGGAAATATTATCAATAAGTTTACAATGAATTTTCAGAGAAATTCCCAAGAACACAAGGATGCTTGTGAGTTTTGGGAGCTATTTCTTTCAACAAAGCAGAAAATGCTTGATGATCCCAAAGGGGGTGGTGTAGATGACGCTCCGGAAAGTAAATCTAAAATTATTCTCAAAGTTGGAAAAGTGGTAAGTTTCATCATGAATTGGATCCTTTGTTTTTTCGGTCTTCATACACTGTCTGGTGCATGTGGGGCTCTGTGGGGTTTTAATCATATAACTCAAGAATTGTGTACAATGTGGTTAGTTGCCACAAATTACCTGATAACTATTTTTCTACAGATAAAAAAATAACAAAATAACTACCATTTTAAAAATTATAGAAATAGTAAGTTTTCTTTGTAGCTGTACAAATTATTTGTGCTGAATAAAATTAGTTACATCATTAGACATTATTAATTACCTGGTTCTGTTAAGTTTGTATCTTGTTTTATTGCATGTTACTAATAGTGATGTATTAATAGCTTAAGTTCCAAAACATTTCTTGTTTAACTGTCCTTTTCATCTTATATCACATGTTCAGCTTTTCTCTTAACAAATCATTTGTTATCACCCATTTGTGCCAATAATCATATGTTTTTGATCATATCTCATTTGTATAACGTGTCAATCCTATATTTAGTTATTGTCATTACTCATTACTTGGTGGTCAAAACATTTAGCATGTCTCTATTTTAGTTTTGGAGTTTTCTTGTTTATACATGTTTAACGTATAGTAAAACTCATAACATAACTCACATTCAATATTTTAATTATTTCTAAAAATCCTATGATTTTATAAATTTTAAACTTGAAATAATGTAATGAAGTTTAAATAAATAATTAATTATATAAGTAAAATATACCTTTAATAAAACTTGTTAATGTGTTAACTGAATGTTAATTTTGAAAATTTAACTTTGTTTGTTTTTAACTAAGCATCAAAAATAAAAGCGGCGAAAAGTCAAAACCAGTTAGGCTTAGGAATTGGTTAACCAGTTGATTTTCAGGGAGGTGATGCCAGCCCAAAAGAGGATGATTATCAACCAGCGAGAAAACGAAGGGGTCCCGTAGACCTCCTCGAGATGACAAAAGAGTGAAGATGAGGTACGATGGATCTGAAAAACAAGCTTGATTGCATAATAAATATTACTTTCTTTAAAAGCAAGTTTATCTCATGAAGGGTTTAAATATAATTTAATGGGTCCTGTATAACGCTCTAACTGACAAAAATTAAATTTTTCAGGAGGGCCAAAAAACTGACAATGTCCTTTTTACAATACAGTACAGTCTCTATAATCCGTCGCTCGCCACCCGACACATCCAGTAATCCGCTGGGATCGCTTAGTCACCTGTTTTCGAAGTCTCGACTTGTCTGTAAAGCGCGGTGTCGATGTATCGACACTTCAGTTTACTGCAGACAGCCTGAGAAAAGTTCTGGTTTTGCTAATCTGTCGCCAATTCAGTACGGACCGTGAGATGTCGCAAAAATGTAAACATGTTACTTTGACAATTGATAAAAAGTAGGTGATTTTAAACAGATTCGAAAGTGGTGATACGCTAGCTACTCTATTCAAGGAATTCAATAAACTCACAAGAAAAAAATGAAATTGAATAATTTTTTAAGAGTAGTGAATCATCTCTTAACGTAAGAAAGATTTTTCCTGGCCAATTGAGTTTTTTAGTGAACCTCCACTAATCCGCATTTTTGATAATCCGGCTCTTCCGATCCCTAAATAAGACAAACATTCTAAACTTTCTAAACAATTAATTATTTTTATATCTAAACTTGGTTTTTATTTACCATCACTTTGCACATAGATTTAATTTAAGGACCAAATTATTTTTACATTTCACCTGTATAATTATCGTACATGTTTATTTGAAAATGGCCAGTACGACATCTGAATGGAAAAGGTTAAAACTAGTACATCTGCCTGTTCCACAAGAAAATAAAACCAACCCCAAGGAAATATTATCAATAAGTTTACAATGAATTTTCAGAGAAATTCCCAAGAACACAAGGATGCTTGTGAGTTTTGGGAGCTATTTCTTTCAACAAAGCAGAAAATGCTTGATGATCCCAAAGTGGTGTAGATGACGCCCAGAAAAGTAAATCTAAAAAGTGGTAAGTTTTCATGAATTCTGTTTTTTGTCGGGTCTTCATACACTGTCTGGTGCATGTGGGGCTCTGTGGGGTTTTAATCATATAACTCAAGAATTGTGTACAATGTGGTTAGTTGCCACAAATTACCTGATAACTATTTTTCTACAAATAAAAAAATAACAAAATAACTACCATTTTTAAAAATTATAGAAATAGTAAGTTTTCTTTGTAGCTGTACAAATTATTTGTGCTGAATAAAAATTAGTTACATCATTAGACATTATTAATTACTCGGTTCTGTTAAGTTTGTATCTTGTTTTATTGCATGTTACTAATAGTGATGTATTAATAGCTTAAGTTCCAAAACATTTCTTGTTTAACTGTCCTTTTTCATCTTATATCACATGTTCAGCTTTTCTCTTAACAAATTGCCTTCATTTGTTATCACCCATTTGTGCCAATAATCATATGTTTTTGATCATATCTCATTTGTATAACGTGTCAATCCTATATTTAGTTATTGTCATTACTCATTACTTGGTGGTCAAAACATTTAGCATGTCTCTATTTTAGTTTTGGAGTTTTCTTGTTTATACATGTTTAACGTATAGTAAAACTCATAACATAACTCACATTCAATATTTTAATTATTTCTAAAAATCCTATGATTTTATAAATTTTAAACTTGAAATAATGTAATGAAGTTTAAATAAATAATTAATTATATAAGTAAAATATACCTTTAATAAAACTTGTTAATGTGTTAACTGAATGTTAATTTTGAAAATTTAACTTTGTTTGTTTTAACTAAGCATCAAAAATAAAAGCGGCGTAAAAGTCAAAAACCAGTTAGGCTTAGGAATTGGTTAACCAGTTGATTTTCAGGGAGGTGATGCCAGCCCAAAAGAGGATGATTATCAACCAGCGGAGAAAAAACGAAGGGGTCCCGGTAGACCTCCTCGAGATGACAAAAAGAGTGAAGATGAGGTACGATGGATCTGAAAAACAAGCTTGATTGCATAATAAATATTACTTTCTTTAAAAGCAAGTTTATCTCATGAAGGGTTTAAATATAATTTAATGGGTCCTCCGTATAACGTTCTAACTGACAAAAATTAAATTTTTCAGGAGGGCCAAAAAACTGTGTAAATAATATTGCACTCAATATATATAGATTTTAAATGTTAAACTATGTTCTTATAGCCCATTTCTTAATTGCTATAAAGTTCTGTATCTTAATTGCTATTTATAGCAGAGATACAGAGACTTTTACCTCAAAAAACGAGGAAAAACGTTTTAACTAACGTAGGTTGCAACGTTATTCTAATAATATTCTACACTGATGTTGGGTTAGAACGTTGTTCTCAATATAAGTAGGCCTAATAGATCATAAACTTACAAAACTGCACACAATCTAATATTGTTTATAACTAGCTGGTTATGTATGCACTCGTTATAGTCCTATGTGTTCAATGAGTAGAGAAACAGAGTAAGCTAGGCAGTGACTACGCAGCACACCAGCGTCTGTAGAAAAAACGTTATTCTCCTTACATCTGCAAGTGGAAGTTTTCCGTGCTTCTTTTTTTGGAAAAGTCTGGTTGTCCGGAATTCCTCATAGCTTTCTCTCTTCTTCTCTTGCCGCTCTGTTACACTTAACTTCCGTTGCCCTGGTTTAACCGTTTATCTCTCCGGCGATAGAACATCGCTCGAGTCAGACGACATCTCTGCTGGTTAGAACGTTATTCTCACGGCGGAGCTGTATTTCCCACTAATTCTACCAGGTGTTCAGGGCTACCAACATGAAAATTTTGACAAACAAAATTTACCACGTGATTTAGAATCCCATTTAAATTGTTATTCCACTAAAACCTTGATTTTGAAAAAAGTGTCAGTTAGAACGTTATACGTAGGACCCATTCAATTGTTAAACAAGAGTTTATAATGATTTGCTGACTTTTTAAGTTCTTGACAAAATAGTATATGTCAAAATGAAATTTTATTGTTACCTTATATACTTCAGTCTCAGCTGCCCGATCTCAGATGAATAGAAGGAATGCCACTATGGAGTAAACTTGTAGACCTTGTAGAGCTAACACAAGAAAATATAAGGAATATTACTAGTGTCAAGGACGTGAACTAACTGACAGCAGGCAAGAATGTCTTGCAACATCGACTACAACAACAAAGTGCTAGGTCCAGTGTTTCCACTTTGATAGTTCATTTCCCTTTCAAGAAAATTAAGGAAAATCAAACTAAGAAAGGAATTTGAGAAGGAAAGATTAAAAATTTCAAAAATAAAGTGGAAACATTAGAATAGAATATAAGTGGGAAGAAGCAACTAGCTGATCATTTGTTTTCAAGCAGAGTTTCTGTTGGGGAGAAGGAATAACTGAAAGGAACACAAACTTAATGGTTTGATGAACAGGATTCTCCAATTTTTGGAGGGTAGATAAGGAAATGAGAAGAGACGAAAAGGAGAGAGTTGAGGAGAGTGGACAGTGTGGGGTAGCAGACAGCAGCTGTTTGTAGTCCCTTGCTTATCGGTTTTGACAAACTGATTACTTCACTGGTTGCTAGGTAACCTAAAGGGACTGGTACAAATGTCATGATATTGTCACAGTCGCTACTGTGTGAGTCTACTATTGTGGAGGAAGTCTATTTATCGTCGCCAACAGCTACAATTGTCTTGATTTTGTCACAAACGGTAACGGGATAGTAGATATTGCTGCTATTGCCCACAAATTAAATATAAAGTTATATGTGTATAAATAAAGAAATATAAAATGTATTTGTTGATACCCATGTTAGTGCATCTTTTTAGTGCATATAGTCAAAACCTTTGAGATCAGATGGCGGGATTTTCTATTGTCATGCACATTTTCAACAGAAACAATAAGCAGAGTAAAAGCTTAACAGACTTGGATGCACGCTATGACAGATGGATAGACACTGAGAGTAGGCATTTACTGTCACGGAGCATTTGCTGGTTCTAGCCCTGCCCACTTCTCTGCTACTTTCTGAATAGCCTTCATAGTACGTATTAATTTCTGAAATAATTTTTGCTACTGGATTCCTTAGAAAGTGTTGGGACTTGACTATCTTTATGCCATTTACATGAGTCAATACAATTTGGTTGAAATCAAGAAAATAGTTTATACTTTAAAAAATACTTTCAAGGAAAAAAAGTTGGCTGATTTCCACAAATAAATGTTGATTTCCATTCCAATGATTGAGTCATACTACAGGAACACTTGCTCACTAACACACACAAACAAAAAACGTTCATCCAAAGGACAGGTTCTTGCTTGGTGCTCATCCAATAAAGCAAGATCACATTTTGTTAATGACTTCTGTCAGATTGAAGTAATGGAGAGAGTAGGAATGTCACAATGTATTCACAACACTGTCTAACACAGTTTTAATGTTTGTCAACAATGTTTAAAAACACTAATTTGATTAGTATTTAAATTATTTTTCAAAATAACATCAACAAAAAATGAATTTAACATTTATTACCATTTTGATAGCTACAAGTTGTAACTTTTGTGCAGTTAAAGAGAGAAAAAGAAGTTGAGGAAGTTAATGATAATTGGACACAAGAGGATGAACTGGCTTCCTCCGAAGACTTGTTCACTGCCGTCATGACGGCTACTGACGATGCCAACCGTCCACTTCATCTAGTGTTTCAACTGCTTCCCTCTAAGAAAGTAAGCATGCCCAATAGACATCTCATTTCAGATATAGATTTTTTCACTCTAATAATGGTATTAACAAAACAAATATTTGAAAAATATCAATTTAAATGGTAATTTTTCTTGGGACTAACAGCCTTAAAATGTATTCTGTACACATAGAGACAGTGGTGTATTGCTATGATTTGCAGATGGCCCGGGTCCAATTCCCAGGTTTTACCATAGTAGGTTTGTCATAGAGTTAAGATGTTACATTTGAGCCGTTGTCCAAATCATTAAAAAGCATAAAATACACAAGGTTTTAATTTAAAGACAAAGACTGTCTAAAAACCATTAAATTCTGTTCTTGAACCAAGATTTAAAACAAAGTATAAAAGAGGTTTAATCCCTTTTCTCAGAGTTTGCAAATAATTTACTTTTGATTTTCTAGCGTTACCCAAAGTACTATGAAGTTATTGACAACCCAATAGATCTGAGAGCAATCGCTCGTAAAATTCAAGACTCGAAATACACCACCCTGAATGAAATGGAGAAAGATCTGCTGCAAATGACAAAGAACGCTTGTGCTTTCAATGAACCTGGCTCTCAAATTTACAAGGATGCTAAAGCATTGAGAAAAATTGTTCTCAGTAAAAAAACTGAAATTGAACATTCCAACAAAAACTCTGCAAAGACTAGTGAGCGAATCAGGTTTGTAGTTGTATTAACTATATATTTCTGCACTCAAAGAGTTGAAGATAAGTTTGAAAAACAATTAATAAGATAAAGTTAGTATGTGGAAAAGCTAATTTAGTAAACAAATTTCACTAAAAAGAAGTTTTTACTTTAAGTTCAAGTGCCTGATTCAAGCAACATTAAGTAGATATTTTAATTAGGGGTTTTTAATTACAAATCCTTAAAAAAGGTCTATTGTCTTCCATACTTCAACTTACAAAGATTTGATTTTCTGAATTTGTGGAAAATTATCTTGCCCATCTTAAGTGTTTGTTAGTGTCTTATTAATGGTAAAGTTTGTGAGTGTGTAAACTTGTGTTGTGCTGTATGTTTTGAAATCCTTTGTTCCTAGTTTATACATGTATTGGTTTTTCTATTGTCTGTCTAGCCTAGCATTTGGCATGAGAGTAGTGAATTTTCAGTTTAAGTCAACTCAAGTTTTTATCTTTGATTTTTTAATCAAGTTTAATTTATGATTTTTATCGTCTCCAACTTCTCTGATGTTATTGTGTTTTTTTATAGTTTAATGAAATAAAACAATAAATCTCTAATAAACAATGGACAAAACTTGATCCTTGTGACTTTATGAAAAAAATTTGTTTCAAGTTAAAATTAGTAGTGTTGAGTCAATTCCAATTCTCGATTCTACCGAAAATTTGAGGTGGGGAATTGGTATCAAAATCGGTCAGGAAAGTCAATTCGGGTACCGCAGAAACAAATTAAAATTAAATTAATTGTGGATTTTTTAAACATTTTTAAAGCTACACGGAGGTTAGTTCTTTACACTTTAATAAAGTTTGCTGTACATATACTAATATCATTTGAACCTTTTTATCTTAAATATCCAAAGAAGTGTAAGAGGGTGATAGCAAAGTTCACATAGAAAATAATAGTCTTAGAAGTATTTTTTTGAGTTATAATTGGTACTTCTTACTAGCTAATTTGTATTTTTGTGGTACAGGAGTACTGAGTTCTTCTCCAAAATGGTTTAAATTATTATGTTACATGTTATGGTTATTGTCTTGGGTTTGTGTTCTGTCTGTGTCGTCCCGTGTCGCACGTTTGTCTCAATTGCTGTGTTTTGGCTTTATCAGTAAGAGGCGAGACCCTGTTTCTAGAAACAAGCGTCTCCGCGGAGCACAGTCATTGTCTGCTGTGACGGCCGCGTTGAAGGATGACGAGGATGATTCTGAGGAGGAAATGGTGGAGGTGACAGGAGAGGACCAAGACAACCCCAAAGTCCAGTTGTACTTGGCGGTCAAAACAGCCAGCAATGCATCAGGTTTGAGAAGACGTTAATTATTTCTCTGCAGTCAAAATGTAAATCAGAGTTTTCAAGAGGGATGATAAAAACTTGAATAAGCTGTAAATTTCTGTCAGAGCGGTCACACACTGGACAATTTTGAGGAAGCGATTACCGAAAATCATTGTAAAAGAAACATGAAAATCAGCACACTGACCTGTAATAAACTAAACTTTATCGGCGGTATTCCGGAACAATGAAGGTGTAATTATTACTGCGTAAATGTAGTTGTTTCACTTTAGAATAAAGATGTCACAGTCCCACAATGTTGAAGGGTTTTTCAGAAAATTCCATTTTTCAGCAGGCTGGCTAGAAAATATGCAGTACAGTAGACGCCGTCAACGACCGCCGACGGATTCGGGATGGTCCGACCAGTAAAAAAAAATAAAATTTAAATAAACAAAAACATATTTTTGTTACATACAGTATTTTTTAACATCAACCTTAAACGCTTAGTAAACAATATTTAATGACAATATAGTACACTAACGCCACGCTGACAATATTGAGCTACGCAGAAACGCAACTGAGTTCTGAGTTTGAGAATCGATGCTGGGGTTGTCAGTATACACCGCAGACTGGAGCAGGGAGTGGATCGATAATGTCAGGCTATCTACTGCGACCGAGTCACCCTCCCCGCTTCCTGACTGTCACAAATGTAAACAACAGTGAGTTACTGCAGCTGATTTGTGATGTGATATCTGTATTGTGACAACTTGTTAGTGTGTCGAAAGTGATTAAATTGTGTTATTACGATGGAGGACAAAATTCGAAGAGAGTGTTCATTCATGGAGGAATTTTTATTAAAATTAGAAACCTTTTACTGTAAATATGAATTGTACATAAATCGCGGAAAATACAGTATTTTGAACGAAATAAATACATTGTTGAACGTTAAATGTGTTTTATTTCTCGTAAGACCTTCAGTGTGAGTACTGCCTACAGAGTGAGGTTTGAAGGTGTTCAGCCAAATACATGTAACCGATCTGAATCAAATTACGCCATCTGAGTCATTTTTATCGATCCTAATGCACCAGGATATGCTTATCGGTATCCCCGACGTCTGATTTTTTCAAGACCACCCTTCCGCCACATTAGTCCTTCTATCGAGGGTCTACTGTATGTTAAAACTTACATGTTAAAGATTGTGATTCAGCTGCATAGTCTAACAAATGGGATAAAGGATAAATCTATCTATTTAAATTTGGCTTTGTAAGTGATAAATAGATACATTGATCGTTAAGTTTGAAAAATATTACGGTTAATTTTTACTGTTTCGTTAAAAAAATATGTTGTTTTATTGTTTAAAGGTCAAGAACTAAGTGAACCATTCTGGAGCCTGCCTTCAAAACGTTACTATCCTGATTATTACAAAGAAATAAAAAATCCTATCTCTCTAAATCAAATCGGAAAGAAACTGAAGGTAAGTTAGTTTAAAACTTTTTAACAATACTTGTTATTTTTTTGAATCACACAAAATATTTTACATTTGTCTACAGTTAGGTTTTACTTAAAATTTACACTGTGGGTAAATAATTATGTGTTTTCTATGCCTTTGTAGATAGGTGACTACGGAACTGTGAGTGAGGTTGCTGGAGACATGAATATAATGTTCGAGAATGCTAAGAAGTATAACCGAGCTGATTCAAGACTTTACAAAGATGCCGTTAAACTTCAAAAACTTATGCAAGCCAAAGTACAGGAACTGCTAGAGCTTGATCACCAGGTAAAGGAGAAAGAGATCATGTTATAAGATTGTATCCCATAAATATAAAATTTTCCCAAAATGAGGACCTTTAAACTGCTTCTTTTCACTATGCAGTAGTTTTAACCTGAGGCACTGTTAATGACATTGCGCTTCAAAAGTTACAATCCTATTTTACTTTCAAATCAATTTTAAAGGTATTGGATAGGGATGGGTCGGTTCGGTTATCGGTTCCACCGGTTCTTGCCGGAACCGATAACCGATCACCAACACAACAAAACATCCGATGATTCGCTTGATATTTTTAGGTGCAGGTTTTAATCAATTCAAGATTTTTCGATCCGAAAGCGGTACTCAAAAGTCGAGTGGACCTTTGCTGATACACGAAGACACGGGCAGATATTGAATCTCATCAATCCCAGTAAAATAAACCGTGATTTGAATAACACATAGCAACAAAATGTTGTTGATGTAGCCTATGTTTAGGCTATTTTGTGTGAATTCAACGGCCGGACTTTGTGACGCCCGAACGAAGCGAGGCCAAACAAGAGGAAATCTACTGTTTTAAATTCTGTCAATAAGTTTACTTTTTATTAAAAAAACAATCAAAATAAGTGTTATTTTTAATTAAGGTGGATGCAGGAATGGATCCCATCTGTTGTTACTTTATAGTGTAGACAGTGCAAGTAGTGGATGTGGTTACACAGTTTCACCTGCACTGTAGAGAGCCAGTACCTCTAATCACATTGTGTTGCAGTACTCGGACAGTGAGGACGACAGTGGAGATGAGCCTCCGATACCCAAGAACCTGGTAACCAGTCGTGGCAGCACTCGGTGTCTGACTCGGGGCAAGTACCTAGACAACATACCTCTGAAGCGCAGGCTCTACTCACTCTGCAAGTGTCTCATCGATCACGTTGTAAGTAATTTGACTATTTAGTGTAGTTCTCTGAAGACGGGTGGAGTTTTTACCTGCCCAAAACGTTAGGAGTAGTTTTTCTCCGGAAGTGGCAGGAAAAGTCCGTTTCTTTCCTTTACTGAATTGCTCTCCGCCACTATTATGAATTTTCAAACTAAAATAATTTGACTACGTCACAACTTAGGAAATGAAGTAAACAACAGTGTACAATACAAAACAGTTAAATTAATGTAATAGAAAGGGAGGCCACACATTGGTAATTATGCATACATTTTATAAACTGGGGTGTATGTCTGAATTCTCAGTGAAACCAGGAAAAATTATGATTTATGCTTACCATATGAGAGCCTTAGTTACTTTGCCTGCAAAAATTATGCGCGAAAACCAATTTGTGGAGGGTGCGTTGAAAGTGCTACACAACAACGGGTGGGAGTAAAATTATGTTACAAACATATCACAAGTTTATGTCATCAATTATCTACATCTTAGATCTGATGATTTACTTATTTCTATGTACTGGAATAAAGTCACTTTTAATCATAGGTAATCTCATAAAAGATAGATAAACTGCCCCTGTCTTTTATTTGATTAAAACTATGCATTTTGAATTGCTTTTGCAACTAGGTATAGTGATGGTTAAAGTTTTCACCCTCATCAAATAAGATTTTTAGCAAATCCAACTGAATCATTTTAAGGTAGGCCAACCCATATAGTAATGATATTACTAATAATTAGAACTTTAAACGAGAAATTGAAGAATTGATAATCTTTGAAATGCAAATCACTACCATTTGTACTGCAAGAAACCTGTTCAAATCTGTAGTTTTGTCTTGTTCTTTATTACAGTGTGAAGATGGTCGACAACCAATGTTAATGTTCATGGAGAAGCCTAGTAAAAAACTGTATCCAGATTACTACAAAGTTATAGAACACCCGATAGATATGATGACAATCGAAAACAACATTAAGGCTGAGAAGTACCAAAGTGAGGAGGAAATATTAAATGATTTTAAGGTGAGATTTGATTATTTTATGTTAACATCTTTATGGGTTATTCTCTCAGCTCGTGTGATGTTTACCTATTGCCCAGCACTAAATCCTAAAATGATTGCCAATTTGGCTTTTTCATCTTGTCCCTTATCAAACAGTTCAATTAGAGGAGATTAGATGACATAGACTTATGGAATCATTAATACTCATGAAATCTAACAAGTCTGATTTTGACTTGGCGCATACCTCAGGGCATATGTATATTTTTCTCAGGAAGAAAGTTCATTATTCATCAGTTGCTCCGACCTAACTATCTGCTATTTACTGATGCAAATAATAACCAAAACACATAAAATTACGCATTGTTAAACATGTTTCCAAATATTGTGTTATTTGAACTTAAACCTTAAGCAGAATATAATCATAAAACTGTTGGAATGTTTAGCTGATGTTCAGCAACTGTAAGAAGTACAATGAAGAGGGTAGTATGATCCACGATGATGCTATAAAACTGCAGAAAATACTGATGGATAAAGTGAAAGAACTGGGTCCTCTAAATGGTGGTGGTGAAAACACTACTCCAGCAAGAAAAACACCAAAAACGTAAGTAAATAAAACTTTTGGCACGTTTATAAATATACAAAAGAACATTAACTTTACATAGTGTTTAAAGAATTATATTCAAAAGTTGAAAAAACTCTTTTAGAAAAGAATTTTACTTTAACCACTTGACGGTCGAGATAAATTTTCAGTCGGCACTGATAAGACCGGGATTTTATCTTGATTGAAGGTTTACATAATTAGAAAACCAACTGTAACATTCAAAACTATTACAAACAAATAATTTACCATAAAATTTTGTTCTTAAAATCCGTTAAAATATTTGCCCGAGTTAACTGTTGCCTATCTACTGCGGTTTTCATCTCTAAAACTGTTTGTTCACATTATAGCATTGTCAAAAGATGATATATACAACAAAAGAACCCATATGAAACCTTTATAGCCAAATAACTATAAAAGAAATAATAAAACCGTATATGTACCATCGAGTTAACTTGCATTTTTTTTTTTGGTCTTCTTTGCCCTAATCTGTTCAGTAATGGCCAGATTGTCAAAGTATCATAAGTAAAATATAACACCTGTTTTTTGCATTGATACTTCATAAATTTTCAATACAGCCTAAGCTTTGTATGTGCTTTCCAAAAATGGGGTTCATAGCCACTCTAGCTTCTTCATCACTTGTATCTGATTAAGTAATGCTATATTCTAAATCACTTTCTCGACTCGCTACCACCTTCACTATCATAGTCACTTTCACTATCACTCATTGTGCAAATCAACACGCTGTATTATCAACAGGTGGGTGTGTGCACAAGGTCAACAACACAACTCCAAAAATGGATCGAGCGAGTATACTTCGCAAAACTGATCAAGTGGTTAAGTGGTTAGTAAATAAGAAGATAGAATCAAATGGACTCGACCTGAAAAATCACTAATGATCATGAAATTTAACAATATGATTTTGGTTTGGCACATTGTTTAACCATTAACAATGATGCAGTCAGTTCTGTTGTCAGTTGTGTAGAGTTATACATATATGTATAAAGAAAATGCATTACATAAATCAATTAACATTCTTAAACAATGTAAACTGCATATAACAAATAATACTTTTACTCTATTTTATATAAAAATTGTCATCATCAGTTTTGCTAAATTTTTAATATTGATAATGGATTTTTCCAGGTTGACACCAAAACCAAGGAAGTTAAATCCTACTCCAGGACATTACGGCAAAGACTTTCCCAAAATGAGAACTTTCTTTAACACAATTAAAGATTATAAGGAACCTAAAAGTAACCGTCAACTGAGTGTCATATTCAACAGACTACCATCTAAAATTGTAAGTAGTTATAATATTGTTTCACTGATCAGAAAAAGAATGGTTATATAATATAGGCAAAGTGACTTTCAAACCAAATTTACCACTAAAACCTAAATAATTTCATGCTGTTGGTTTGCTAAAAAACTATTGATTTTTTTCAGGAATATCCAGATTATTACGAAGTAATTAAAAAGTTAATATGGAACAAATTGCTCAGAAGTTGAAAATCGGACTCTACTACAACCTGGATGAACTTGTCTCTGATTTTGTTCTCATGTTTGACAATGCTTGCAAGTATAATGAACCGGATTCTCAAATATACAAGGTACCTTTTATTTTATCATATCCATTTTACATGTAAGGTTACAGACAAATATTTGCCATATTCAAATGACACACAGATGCTAAATATTTGTTTATTTTAAAAATATCAAGAGGCTTATGGGTTTCAAATTAAAATGCTCAAATTAAATTGCTGGTGAACTATTAGTGAACCCTATTGACCTAGAACACATGTTTGCAGGATGCTCTTATCCTGCAAAGGGTGGCACTGCAGACCAAGCTGCAGTTGAAGGCAAGCGAGGATGCAGTCCCCGACGTGACAGCTGCAGTGCAGGAACTGCTCACGTCTCTGTTCACAGCAGTGTACAACCACCAGGACGAGGAGGGCAGGTGCTTCTCTGACTCCATGCAAGAACTGCCCGAACATGATGACGTCAGTGGCAAAAAGTGAGTTACCTTAAGGTGGCATACGCAGTATTTGATTAGCACTTACTCTTGTAGTAAATGCAGTTTACCCAAGAAGTAGACACTTATTTGGTGAGCACAGGTGCAGATAAAGAATTCTTTTGTGGTTAGTTTTGATGTTTTGTATTTCCAAGGGAGTAAAACAAAATGTTAATACCGTATATACTCGAATCTAAGGTGCACTTTATTTACCATATTTTAGGCTCTAAAATAAGGGTGCTTATCATGGGTGCCCTTAGACAGGCACAATAGGATGAAAATATTGTTCATTTGAAGAGTTACAAACACCAAAAATCTACAAAACATTCAGGTAGACCACAGAGAGAAGTAGGAAACACAGGAACCACAACAGAGTTGCGTATTGCATTGCCTGTTTTGAAGAGTGGAATGGAAGTGTTGAAAAACAGAGGAAGTGACTCAGAATTGCTTCTTATTACATTCGTGTTCTCCTTCCTTCACTCCCACCTTCCTTGTCTGCAGGTTGGTTAAGGAGAAGAAAGTAGAGAAGGGATGTAGTAGCATATTAGAAGGGTATGCGCGTCTATTGCAAATCAAACACTAGCGCTTGGAAATATGGGTAAACCACCAGTGGCAAAAACATGAACTAACTGACTACAAAGAATAGTCCCTTGCCAGACCCCAGCTCTCAGGTGGTCCTTTATCTCTCTACCTGCCTTCCTTATCTCCTCACTGGCTGCTGACCCTTGTACGCTTGTAAGCAATTTGATAATGATTTCAAAATTCAAACCCAACATTTTTTGTGCTGCAGGAGGGGCGTATTGGTGGACGTAGCAGGGCGGGGGTTGGGGGATGGGAGAGGGAAGGCAAACGTGATGCATTCTTTGTTCTGCTTTTATCTCTTGACAGCTGCAGCTGGAAATTACGTCACTGGTTGCTAAGGAGGGGTCAGGGGCTGACAAATCATAGCCCTCTAACTGTTGGCGTTATAAAAAATGAAGTGCGCTTATCTGGGTGTAGAGTTTTACCATATATTCTGGGGAAATTATGGGTGTGTCTTAGATTAAGCATGTGGCTTAGACTCAGTATATGTAATCTTTTAATAACAAATTCAATTATTTTTTATCTAAACATTGTTGTACATGGTGTTTGTTTTTTCAGAGTTAGAGGTTTGTCATTGGACTTGATCAAGCGCCGTCTTGATGGAAACCAATACCGCAGATTGGATCAGTTCCAAGAAGACCTTTTTGCTTGTATGGACCGAGCTCGCAAGCTTTCCCGCACTGACTCGCAAGTCTTTGAGACTCTGTGGAAATGCAATCTTATTTCATCAGACAAAGGTTAGCTAGTCAACTGTTTATCACTTTTTCAGAGCAGGAACACATATTAATCTTAACGCTGAAATTCTAGACAATTTTGGTCACTACGCCTACTAGTTCAGTTTTCACTCATAGAATATTGTTTTTGACTTAGGTCTAATTATTCTAGACATCTTGAGTAAATAGCCAAAAAGTTGTTGAGATCTAGACTACAGCTGTTTCTTGTGACAGGGATGAGTTATGTCTCAACGGGGATCTGCTGCACTCGCCAGCACTTAACTTTACTCTGCTGGATCTTTCTGCTGCTGTGGACGCAATGAGGCAGCAGAAGCTTCTGCAGGAGCAACCAGAACAACCCGAGGAAGAGGAGCAAACCAGATCTTCCGAAGACAACACCAGTAGGGTGAGTTTTATTTTATTTTCTGTTTTTCCTTAATTGAATTATTCTGAACGTTTATAAAAAAACATAAAACCAAATATTAATTTTATATAGTTTTTTTTTTCTAATCTAATCTAATCTAGTTTTTTGTTGGCATACTAGAAGAACAAAGAAAGACCAGAAACAAGTCTATTGAACTACTATGGTCTTCATTATGAACAGATTTGAGCCTTCATATATGTTTGATCTGACCTTGTGTTGCAGGATGGAAGCAGTCACTCCAGCAGCCTGACTCTAGGCCAATCTGACAATGCTCTCAGTTACAACCAGCAAGTTTACCGCATCGGAGACTTTGTGCCTGAGAACCAGAGGAATGGATCCAATCTACTCAACATTCAACGTCTCTGGACCAATCAGGAGGGTCAACAGATGTTGTCGCGGAACCAGTACTATAGACCAAGAGATACCTATCATGTTACTACCAGGAAATTTTTTGAAAAGGTTTGTGCTCTTGTTGTTTGCTGTATGTTTTTTATCGTATGTGGACTTTGGTAAACTTCTATTACAATCAAGTGTATGATTTGAGGTGTAAAAGCTTAATACAGTAAACAATTTACAGTCTAAGGCGCACTTTATTTACCATATTTTCGGCTCTAAAATAAGGGTCGTCTTGGGCCTAGATAAAATATTGAGTTAATTTGAAGAGTTACAAAACCCTCAAAACATCGACAAAACATTCAGATAGGCCACGAGAGGTAGGAAACACAACAGGGTTGTATTGCCTGTTTTGAAGAGTGGAATGAAACCATTTTTTGTGACTAGGGACTCAAATTGCTTCTTGTTGCATTAGGTGGTGTTCTCCATCCTTCTTCCCCTCCCTCTCTTGGTCAGTTGGGTTGGATGCACGTATTCAAAAGCAAACACTAGCGGCTTAAATATGGGGCAATCACCAGTGGCAAAAACATGAACTAACTGACTACAAAAATAGTCCTCGCCAGACCCTAGGTGGCCTTTATCTCTACACCTTTCTTATCTGCTGCTGCTGACCCTTGTTTACAACATTTTTTTTTGTGCTGTGTGGAGGGGCGCAGTAGATAGAGGCCAAGGTTAGTAGAGGTTATTACTTCATGAAAATCAGTTTGTCTCGACGTCACTGCAGACCTCTCGAAAATTGCCACGACATCAACTTTGACAGCGTTAAATACTACTCACTCGGCGACGTAACCAGAATTTTTAGTACTTATATATTTGTATATTTCTCTTCAGAAAGCGGGGCTTTCAGATACCATATCAAGTATATTCTAATAGTGTGGTTATAAAGTAAAAAAAATGTAAACCTTTTTTAGTTCAAAAAATTAAGACATCAAAAAAAGTAAGTGATCTGGAAAATTTTTATTTTTATTATTTTTAGGTTTAAAGTATTTGTTTTAAAAGGAAACTTCAAATTTTCATTTAAAACAAGTTTAGTAATTTAGCTCAAGTGGTTTATTTGCAATCCACTTTAAAGTTGAAAATTAGATTTAAATATCGCATGTTAGACTTCAAAAAACCCAAATTTCTTGAACTTTACTGAGTTTATTACATATTTTTTTTTAAAATTTATTTTTATGAATAATGCAGCATTAAACTAATAACTAAACTAATGTTGTTGAGATCTAGACCACAGCTGTTTCTTGTGACAGGGATGAGTTATGTCTCAACGGGATCTGCTGCACCACCAGCACTTAACTTTACTCTGCTGGATCTCTGCTGCTGTGGATCTAATGAGGCAGCAGAAGCTTCTGCAGGAGCAACCAGAACAACCCGAGGAAGAGGAGCAAACCAGATCTTCCGAAGACAACACCAGTAGGGTGAGTTTTATTTTCATTTTCTGTTTTACCTGAAATTAATTATTCTGAACTTTTACAGTAAGAACATCATACAAATTAAATATTAATTTCACTATAGTTTTTTGTTGGCATGCTAGAAAACAAAGAAAGACAAGAAACAAGCCTATTGAACTACTATGGTTTTCATTATGAACAGATTTGAGCCTTCATATATGTTTGATCCGGACCTTTCTTGCAGGATGGAAGCAGTCACTCCAGCAGCCTGACTCTAGGCCAAGCTGACAATGCTCTCAGTTACAACCAGCAAGTTTACCGCATCGGAGACTTTGTGTACGCAGAACCAAAGGAGAAGGGAATGGATCCAATCCTACTCAACATTCAACGTCTCTGGACCAATCAGGAGGGTCAACAGATGTTGTACGGGAACCAGTACTATAGACCAAGAGATACCTATCATGTTACTACCAGGAAATTTTTGGAAAAGGTTTGTGCTCTTGTTGTTTGTAGCTGTGTGTTTTATCGTATATATTGGACTTTGGTAAACTTCTATTACAATCAAGTGTATGATTTGAGGGTGTAAAAGCTTAATTACAGTAAACAAGATTTACCGTATTTACTCGAATCTAAGACACACTTTATTTACCATATTTCGGCTCTAAAATAAGGGTGCGTCTTATATGGGTGCCTTAGACTCGCACAATAATGATAAAAATATTGAGTTAATTTGAAGAGTTACAAAACCCTCAAAACATCGATAAAAACATTCAGATAGCCACGAAAGAGGTAGGAAACTTAACAGGGTTGTATTGCCTGTTTTGAAGAGTGGAATGAAAGAATTTTTTGACTAGAGGGGACTCAGAATTGCTTCTTGTTGCATTTCGGTGGTGTTCTCCATCCTTCTTCCTCCTTGTCTGTAGGTTGGTGGGGAAAAGAAGGAAGAGAAAGGAAGCAGTAGCATACAAAAGGTGATGACGATCTATTCAAAGCAAACACTAGCGCTTGGAAATATGGGGCAATCACCAGTGGTAAAACATGAACTAACTGACTACAAAAATAGTCCCCGCCAGACCCTAGGTGGCTCTTTATCTCTACCTGCCTTTCTTATCTGCTGCTGCTGACCCTTGTTTACAACATTTTTTGTGCTGTGGGAGGGGCTAGTGGTGAGTAGGGCGGTTTGGGATGGGAAAGGGAAGGCAATCGTGATGCATTCTTTGTTCTGTTTTTCTCTTGACAGCTGCAGCTGGCAATTACGTCACTAGTTGCTAAGGAGGGGTCAGGGGCCTGACAAATCATAGCCCGTTAGAGGGTGTAGAGTTTTTAACCGCATATTCAGGGAAAATTGCGGCTTAGACTCGAGTATATACGGTATAAAAGGAAATAGACCATTGGGTTCATAAGATAGTGAGCCTTACATCATGGATTAGTGAATATTTTTTTATTTGCAGCAGTAAATTACACCATGAAGGTTCTATTCTTGAACCTTGCTCAAAACGATGAACTTAATTTTAAATTCAATGAAAAGAGAATAAACTGCCATGACACCAAGGACTAGGACTCTAATAACTCTTAAGTTATAAGAAATTAACTGAGGTCTGTAAGAATATTTGAACTATTTATTTAATTGAAATTGAGTACATTTGTGTGTGTATTAATGTGTTTTAAGAAGTATTCAAGAGTGATCAACACATAGCGATACCGCTGAATCAGGTGCTGGGTCGTTGCTGTGTTCTCAGCGTCAAAGACTACTTCCGTTCCCGACCTGAAAACTTTGAAGAAAAAGATGTGTATGTCTGTGAGTCACGTTATTCTTCAAAAGCCAGAGCATTCAAGAAGATTAAGGTAAGCAGACTTCAATTTTGGTATTCTCTCCGTTACTTAAAACTGTGAATTTCAGTAACTTTGGACCTAGAAAATTTAAAACCCCCATTAATTTGATTTTTAGAAACAAGTGGGAACCCTGATTTGAAACGTATCATCATTTCTTAAATACATAAAAACAGCATAAGACAAATATTTTTATAGAATGTTTGTAACGTGTTACAATAACTATGTTATTGTTTTTGTAGATTTCTCAATTAGTATTTTTGATTTCAGAATTGGCCACCAAGTTTGAACATGGGCTACAAGCTGGTGACCAGAGATGAAGCTTTGGAGCCGAAACGTGTGATGTCTGTGTTCAGGGAACGGGTTGAGAAACACAAAGAAGAAATTGCTGAATTAGAAGAGAGAGAAAAATTAGTTGAGAAAGAAAAGCCGGTGAGTTATTATGAAAAAACTGTTACAGAGCATGGGGCCTCTGTAGCTATTTCAGGGTGGCTACAGGCCTGAAAAAATCGGCCCTCATATGGTATTGAGGGCATAGTTAGGTCCTAGGAGCGTACCGTGGCACTAAAACGACCATCAAACCTACAGCCCGCAAAATGGCGATGGGAACATATCGCAGGTCAGAAACTGATTCTCTTAACTTATCGCAAACCTAACATGACAATCGTAATGCACCATCCGTGGCTCTGAAACGGTTCATAGAACGTATCGCGGTCGTAAAATGGCGGTTGGAACTTATTGCAGGATTTAAACGGCTCTCGTTATGAACCCAAATGTAAAATGGCGATCGTAACATACTGTGGATCTAACACGCCTAACGGAAATTATATTATATTTCACAAGAGGCGCTATATAAAAGGGCCCTAAAGAACTACCAAAGCTAAAGTTACCAATATCTCTAGTCCCAGTCTTGGGAAAATTAGAGATCATAGTAAATGACCAACTTGTTAAATATTTTGATTCTAATAATATTTTTAGAATCCAATATGGATTTAGAAGAGGTCCACCATTGACGCTTATGGATTATCTGGTTAGACAGATCCTTCAGTCTTTCGGGAGATAAAGCCTATGCTCAGGCTACCTCTGTGATGGAAGTAAATTGATAAAAAAACTAGGATACTATGGTCTCAGGGTCCCCCTTACAGTTCATCAAATCATATTTAAGTAATAGACTATAGTCTCAGTGAATGGTTGTTGTTCAGATGAGGCTTTAGTGGGGTGGGTGTTCCACAGGGTTCTGTCCTAGCCACTTCTTTTCTAATCAATATAAATGATCTACCATTAGCTGTCAAATCAAAAATTTTTCTTATGCCGGCGACACTACATTCTTAACATAAGTCCAAACTTAGAACATCTTAACACTGTTTAGTAATACTTTGAAGGGGCTTCAACATGGTTCTCTGCCAACGGTTCTGCTTAATCAAGATAAAACACAAAACTTGGTTTTAGTTTAAAGCTGCACAGCACAACTCTCTACTAACAACTATATCAATTCAACAAAGTTTAGGTCTGCATGTTGACACTGAACTGACGGTCAAGTCACATAGATACGCCAGTTCAAGACTGTCTAGGGTAGTATTTCTGATGAATCGCTAATACATTTAGTTCCAAAACAATATGTAAGAACATCATATTTTGCCTATTTTGAGTCAATATTTAGATATGGGTTAATTTTGTGGGTAATAGTAGAAGGGTTGAGGAAATTTTAATTTTACAAAAAAAAAGTAATTAGAGCAATGGCCCAGCAGAGTTCTTGGAACACTGTAAACCACTTTACAACAAGAATTCAAACCATTATAAATGATATATATATATATATATATATATATATATATATATATATATATATAATGAATAAATAAAATAAACGAAAATTCCCTGTTAATAGATTTGTATATATTTAACGTTCTCGACTATGAAGTCATCATATTCAAATGAAGTAACAACAAACAAATATTATTTTCTAAGTATAAAATAAAGGAGGTATAATCCATATGGTAAAATAAAATAAAAGCTAGTATTTAAATTGTAGAGTAAAATAGCTAAAACATTTCCAATTTCATGTAAATGTAAAATCTTGTTTCATGATGAACCGTTTTATTTTTATTTTGTATATTTCCGTCAAAAATTTGGGTTTCTTATGTTTACATGGGTAGAATTTAGTATATATCCCGGATCTTAAATTATTCAGGTAAATGTGCAAGTCTTCCTTACAGTTCATTAGTTTGCCTTTCTTCAAAAAATCTAAAATTTCTAAGTTGTCTTCTGCCTTGTAAGAATGGGTTTCATTCAGGATGTGTTCAGCAAAGTTTGATTTCATTGTTGTGGACGCTTGTTAGATTTTACAGCTTGTATGTGTTCACGAAATCTTGATTTAAAGCTCGCCTGTTTGGCCAACGTAAAGCTTGGACAGTCTGAACATTTGATTCTGTAAATCCTTGATTGGTCATAATTATGTCGATCTTGAAATATATTACTTTTACTTTGATCATCTGGAACGATTATTTCGGTTTGTAGGTCAGTCTAAATTTAGAGTTTGAAAATTTAGAGTTTGATCCGGGATATATACTAAATTCACCCATGTAAACATAAGAAACCCAATTTTCTAATTTAAATATACAAAATAAAAAATAAGAACGGTTCATCATGAAGCAAGATTTTACATTTACATGTAACAAAGCCAATGTTTTAGCAGGTTTACTCTACAATTTAAATACCAGCTTTTATTTTATTTTACCATATGGATTATACCTTATGTTTATAATTAGAAAATAATGGTTGTTTGTTGTTAATCGCCGAGACTTCATAGTCTAAACCGTCGCTCCAATATACAAATCTATTAACAGGTACTCGCTTATTTTATTTATTCATTATATAAACAGTATTTACTCATTTTAATGGTATTGCAAGTGTAATAGAAATGATTTTGTTATTGTTGTTTGTGTAAGTTGTTGTTCTTTAATACATTGGTCAAGGCATTTGTCGGTTTAGGTCGACCGACTGAAATTGCTGAAAATGATGTGTACATTGTGGAATCACAATACGATGAAGCTAGACGAGCAATCAAAGAACTTCCAAGAGAAGGATTGAAGAAATACACTCACACTCCTGCTGTTACTCAAGACGAAATCTACTTTTTTAGAAGACTGATAAACCCACAAAAGGTAAAAACACATTTGCAAGTAACTTTAGTTTTACACATCCAGCTTATTATACAATGGGGAAAAATCACAAATACCAGTTATGAAAGAATAGACTGCATGATGCAATAGTTGTAAAGGCTGAAAAATGAATTGTACCAATAATAACTACACTCTTACTTATAGTTTAACATTGAATTAAATTTTTGAATGTACAGTAGACCCTCGATAGAACGGACTAATGTGGCGGAAGGGTGGTCCGGATTTCGAAAAATCACGATACCGATAAGCATATCCTGGTGCATTAGGATCGATAAAAATAGACTCAAGATGATGTAATTGAGGTCCAGATCGGTTACTGGCGTGTTAGGCTGAGCCACACCTTAAAACTCACTCACTCCGTGAGGCAGTACACACTGAAGGTCTTACAATAAAACATATTTAACGTTCAACAATGCATTTATTTTGTTCAAAATACTGTACTTTCACAATTTTATTCAATTCATATTTACAGTAGAAAAGGTTTCTAATTTTAATAAAATTCCTCCATCTGAATGAACACTTTCTTGTTTTTGTCCGCCATTAATCACACACTTTAATCACCGACACACTAACACAAGTTATCACAATACAGATATCACATCTGAATCTGTCAGCTGCAGGTGACTCACTGTTGTTTACATTTGTGACAGTGCAGGGGAGGAGGAATGCGAGCGATGATAGCCTGACATTGTCGATCCACTTCCCTGCTCAGTCTGCGCGTTTATCTGCAACCCGTGGTTCAAGTCCAAAGCCGTTGGTCCATTCCATTGCTGTCAATGCCAATCAACTGGCCCTAGTTTGCTAACAAGATATACACCTCATCATCCATCAAAACACTCATCACTCACCTGCATCCATATTCACCTTAAATCCCTCTAAGAGTGTCGGTCATCTAAAATCAAAGTATCAAAGTAACCCCAGCATCAAGTCGCAAACTCAGAACTCAGTTAGCGTTTCTCGTAGCTCCAGTATTGTCAGCGTGGCGTTAGTCATTAAATATTGTTTAAATTACTAGCATTTAATGGTTGATGTTAAAAATACTGTATGTAACAAAATATGTTTTGTTTATTTAAATTTATTTTATTTTATTAAAATTTTTTATTGAGGGTGGTCGGACCATCGAATCGGTCCGAGGTTCGTTGAGCGGCGTCTACTGTATAGGGTTTATTAGAAAGTTAATTTTACTAATTAGGAATAAATTGGCATTGGACTTTACAGGCTGTTTATTTTAAACGGGCCACCATTAATATCTTGTATTCAATGCACTTTACCGAATTGATTAGGCAAGGAACTTTACCTTACTTTTTCCACAATCAAAAATATGAATTTTAAAATCGACCGCTGTTTTCCAGTGTTTGGAATACCATTTAGAATCCCATATAGGAATCCCCAAATGTTATGGTGCTTTGGATTTTAAGCATAATTTAATGACTATTACCCTTCACATTTTTTGTTAAATCAAATAGTCCTAAGAGTTGCAACCTACCATAGTTCTCAATAAGAAGTAAATTAAGTTGTGCTTAGAATTCAAGAACAGCACTATAATTTTGGGGGTTTTCATACATTCAAGACATTTGCATGTTGGCTACCGAAAAGTGGAAACCGATTTTAAAATGTTCAAGTTTATATTTCTAATTGTTGGGAAAGTAAGATAAAGTCCCTTACCTAAACATTTTTGTAACAAGCATTGTCTACTAGACCAATGCTGGCCCGTTTTAAATGAACCGTATTTTGTATTTAAGCATACGACCTATAAGCTTAACCAACTTTTGATAGTTAGTTGCTTGACCTGGTTCAGAAATGAACTATTAATTTGGAATGTTTAAAGTAGCCTTAATGTCATTATTAAAAAAACACATAATTAAAAATTTTGAATGATTGTAGGTTGGGGCCAACCAAGGTGAACAAGAATCTAAACCAAACTTCTATCTTCAAAACTTCAATGAAAATTCAGTAAGGACTATTAGTTTTATCGAAAATCTATTTCATAAAACTAGGTATATGATGAGTTTACTTTTTAAGATTTGAGTGTGCACTTGCTGGTTGATTGAACCATATGGGTACAGAAAAACTCCTTGGGTGCTAATGAGTCGGCAATCTAGTAGTGAAATTTATTAAAATGTTTGAAAAGGTTAATGTAAAAAAGTCTTAAACCAATCAATTAAAAGAAGGTCTGATACTTGACAAAGTAACTTGAGTCTGTACTAGGTATTTATGATTTTGTAAGTACCACACGTGCAAGGTTCCTTTTTGTAGAAAAAGCGAATGTAGTTTACTAATGTTAGAATTTTCCTAAACATAAAAAAACTCTTTTATTTTAGATAATCTGTTCAACACAATTTTGTCATTAGCTTTTCATTTTTCAAAATTTAATTTTGAAATTAAATTTGGCCTTTAGGCTTAGGCACTTAAGATGAGCTTGTTTTAATTAATATCTTTCTTTCGCTAAGGGTTTGCTCACAGGAGCGCTTGGCTTTTGGCTTGACGTGTGTTTGGCCATTCTCCTAGCGCATTGGTAATTTGGGTTTTATTATGTAACTGAAACTTACAAATAGGGTTGAATAAAATTAACAATTATTAAATATATATTTATTTATGTTTTTAATTTTATATCATAACTGTAAAACTATTAATACTTAAGTTTAGTGTTTCAGGGAGACCTAGGTAAATCAACTTGTTAATTTGACTTGCAACTTATTAGGCTATGCTGCTGTAGCCTGGCCTCCAGCTCAGGCCTAGCTTGCTGCAGCTTAACAATAATACTGAGCATATTATGTCCAACCTATTAAACAAATGTCGAACCTCTTAGACCTAGTTGCAATTGAGACTTCATCTGCAGCAATTGTCTGGTTTTATTTAGCAAAGAACTGAAGGAATTAGTAGAACTGATCAATGATGACCAAAATAGCTAGAGAAACGATAAGCAAACATTTGAAACCGACCCTTCCTTGCATCATGATGGCATAACTGTCCAAAACTTATTGGTTGCTTTAAGTTAAAGTGCAGTTTGCTAATGGGTACTTGTTCTTAATTTTACTCTTTAACGTTTCAACACATTTTTGTAACATAACAAAAATTTACGACTACAGAAATTTTTAAATGTAGACATTTAGCCTTGAGTTTTAAAGATATTGATACGCTTGTTTGTTTTAATGCTATCCTGAGCGTATATTTTGGTAAGTGATTATCAATTTTTTTAATTTTTTAAAGTGTATCTGTAGCCTCTGTGTTTTGTAGTTTGTGCAGTTGTTGGTTTCCTATTTTTGTAGTATAAAGTTCTGAGCTTAATGAAACTCATATGATTAAATAGTCCGTAACTTTTGAGTCAAGTTAAAGTCAAGCTTTTATTTTGTTCTCTAGTTCGAACAGAATTTCCTTTTTTAACTGTAAACATAATTGTTTTAAAACTTAAGTAAAGTTACTGTTTCCTAAATAAAAACTGGTCAAGCAGTATCATTTCTGTAATTTTATCCATTAGGGACTGACTATAATTGTTTCCAAGGTAGCC
Organism: Matsumurasca onukii; assembly: GCA_018831715.1. Taxonomy (NCBI): domain Eukaryota; kingdom Metazoa; phylum Arthropoda; class Insecta; order Hemiptera; family Cicadellidae; genus Matsumurasca; species Matsumurasca onukii. The sequence goes on from CM032062.1 coordinate 36,735,412, forward strand.
AGCTTGACTTGAAGTATTGGCATAAAGTATATAAACGTATGGTTTTTATGCTTGAGTACTTGCACATACCTAATTTCCATTTAAATATTTTTAATAGAAATATATGTAGAATCTGTTGTGCTCTTGCTGAAGATTGGCCATGAAACTGTTAATTGCAGTGAATTGTTTTGTTACAGTGTTCGGGAATGTCTCCGGCCACCAATATCAAGCTGGAGGATATGTTGTGTGAGGACTCGATGGATGGAGGACCTCCGTCTGTCGGTTCCTTCCATGTCGGAGACAACAGCAACATGAGCACTCCGCTCACTAGCAAGAAGGCGAGCACACTCACCAGCGTTCACGTTTACGCAACGGCTATATTATGCTTTCTTCCTGTGTGCTCCTACTGATTAAATTCTTCCAAAAGCTAGGAGCTTTGTTTTTTATGATTTAATAAATGACAAGTGAACACCTAAAATTACTTATGTAACTGGTCATTTTTAAATTTGTGTTTAATTTTCTGTGAACTTTTAAATTGTCTTTTTTTTGGTTTTGAAGTTTTTACAGTACATCAATTTAGAATTGAAAATGACATTTAGCAAAATATATTTTTGGAATAGTTAAACACATTAAATGATTAGGTGGTGTATAAATTAGCAAGTGCATTCTTTAATTACAACTAGTCAACTAGCATTTAAAAATCAGTTTTGTTTTGTTTTTATTAACATTTCTTTTAATTTATTCCTGAACCAGTGACTGAAACTAACCATGGGAGGGTAATTTTTCAGAAGAGAGATTCAAAGAAGCTCGTGACTGGCTACATCCTGTATTCAGGAGACGTGAGGAAAAACATTGCTGCTGACAATCCTTCTAGTTCTTTCGGCGAAGTGAGCCGCTTGGTAGGCAACGAGGTATTATATTTTGTTTTTGTTTATTTCTCCATTATTATTATTTTCAGTGTTGTGATTCCTCTAGATGGCTTTTTATTTTAAAGTATTGTGGATGCATGGCATTTTCTTAATTTCACCCTACTCCTGGTCTTTTGAAATTGTCAATCATCGTGGCATCATGGCTACAAAGAAGATAATGCAGTGTAGCGTTACAATACATTATATAGAAAGATACCTAATTGACTTCTGTCCAGAACAACGTTTTTAATCAAAAGTAAAGAACACCCTAATTGAATAAAATTTGAATGGCTGGTTTCATTAGCCAGCTGTGATGATAACACTATTGTATTGCTAGTATGAAATACAACTAGGCAATAATTGGTTTGAGAATGGTAGTTTTATTATTTATTGATGATGACAGTGGCGCAACCTACCTACGGCTGAGAAGATCTGTTGGGAGGAGAAAGCGGCGCGAGTGAACGAAGAGACGGCAGCTAAGTTAGCGGAAGCTGAGAACTGTCCTTCGCCGTCACCGTTGCCCGCCAATGCCAACAACCCGCAACACCCGGACTTGGTGTACGAGTGTTGCTGGGACAACTGTGACTGGCAGTTTGAGGATATGCAAGACTGCATTGAACACGCGGTCACCGAGGGCTGTGGCCATGTACACATGTTCTTCGCAGCAATACCTCCTAATGGTAAGCACTTGGTCAGTGATCAGCAGATACGAGGGCTATTTTTTAATGAATCTGTCGTAAAGCTAGTAGAATGAAACCATATGTACAAATTATAAGCCATTGGATAGGCTAGATAGCTCATTGTGAAGCTGACAGTATGCTTTTATGATCTCTAAACGTCAAAACAAAATATTTGATAGATGGTTAAAAACAGCCATATTAACTTTTTTTTAAATTATTTAATCCAGTTTTTTGCAAAATAGTTTTTAAGAGCCTTTGTTTAGTCAAACGGATTTGAGTTTAGACTTCAACTTTAAAAGTTGCATGAATTCCAGCGTGCAAACTCAAGCAGGTTAAAGAGGTGTGAATTGCATCCGTTTTTGGTTATGGAACCTGGTGGCGGAATGCTTTTTAATAGCTGTGATTGGCCAAACAACCCCACCCTCTGTGGTTGCAATCAATGACTTCATAGCCATCTACTAAGACAACAAGCAACACACCTGCCTTCTTCTCTTAATATCCTTCCTTTCTAAAGAGTACAAGTCTGATGATCCATTAGCCAGTTGCTTCTTCCCAACATTCATCCCATTAGTCTCTCCACTGTGAAATCAGAAACTTATGATGTATCTTTCATTCTGTCTTACCGTTTTAAAATTATTTCTTTACATTTTAAAAATAAACATTTGTTTGTCAAGATCTGGAGTTTCAATGCCAATGGAGAGGATGCACTCGCATGCGCAAGAATATTGCTCCCTTCCCCAGTCTACAACGTTTGGCCAGGCATGTCAAGGAAGTTCACATTCTGAAGTCTCAGGGTCGTGTTGTTCACCCAGACCACAGAAGCAAGTATGTATTTTTCGATGTCAAATTAAATATAATATAGCTGATGAAGGTAAAAAAAAATGTTCAAGCCCATTTAGGTAATGTTGATTATACCTACCACTCAAAAATGTTATAGAAGTTTTTCCAATGAAATGTTTTAAATTTCATACGTGAATTGAAACATTGAAACAACAACAAGTTACGTTATGTTAGTATCATAATGTAACAATAAAAAGTGTATTTTATTTTGTAGACTGAATAAAACCATACACAGTTCTGTTATAACTAAGACATATGAACTTCTAAGCAACCTAATTAGTAATTTCACTGGTCCAAAAGTTCTCACCAAATCACAGTTATTTTTAACTTCAACTACTAAGCTAAAATACTATTGAGATAGTGGCTTAAAAAAGTCGTTTTCAGGAACTTTATGCCGTCAGTCGGCCGCCCCCTCCCCCACCTGTATCTACCCCCCCTACTATCAGCGAAACTGCAGCCGGTTCGTTTAATCATTTTGCTGAAGTGATTTTCAGTGTTTGCTTTGGTTTTCAGTAGACCATGATTTCCTCTAGTGTTCATGTTAGTATTAATCCTGTTTTGCTACTGCCAATTTGAAAATATAAGTTCATCATTTTGTGCTGCCCAGACTGATTTCTATTTTAGATGCAAATAGAAAAGAAGCATGGCTATGGTTTTCATCTCTTTCAGTGCCAACATGAATTTTAATAGATAAATCTTGAGAATATATGTATTCTTTTTTCTACATCTCTATTTGGAAAGTATATGGGATTTTTTAAGTGAGCACATAAAGTATAAAATCAAACAAAAACTAATGTTCCAACATATTTGCTATGTAAAAGAAAGATAATAGTAAAGTTAGTCTTGTTTAACGAGGTGAAGTTAGGACAGCAAAGTCATGTCTACCTCTCAACCTCGACCTTTACCTAGCGTTACCGTATAGGGACATTACAAATGTAAGTGGTGACAGCGGGGATCGGGCCCTCGCCAGCAGAGTGATCAGCTCCGGAGCCGTGCACGATTCCAACCCGGCATAGGTTCGCTATGTGTATTAAACAACAGAATGAAAGAATAGAGTTTAAGAAAGATGACCTGAGGTACCTTTTCAACGGTTTTACCCAATATAATTAATTAATTACATTATTTGTATCTTAAAAAATTGTAGCAAACGCACGGGAAGATAGTTTTAGGAATGATTGCAAGAATTTATCGATTACTTTAGCTGTATTTGTTTTTATCACACATTGCAGTTATAGGTAACTCTGTGTAAATGACTAAATGTTCATTGTGTCAAGAGCATAAATAAATTTAATCCACTTTAAATCTTACTACAATTTGTAGTATAATTTTGCCTAAAGAACAACAATACATCTTATTTATATAAATGAGTTTTTAACACAAAAATAAGTGCCTAAAATAAAGTAGTATGTTAAATATTAAAACCAAAATAGTGGTTTGGTTGAATTTCACTTAGATTTCTCTTAGATGCAATAATTAACTTTTGAATCTGAGAGCATGGTTTTAATTTCGATTTAATTATTTAAGTACAAGTAAAACTTATTGTTAATTAAGCTGTGGTGTTAAACATGTCCTTAAAAATGTTCTACCAGATATTGTATAGCTAAAAACTAGCCCTGTTCAGTTGTTTATCACTAGAGGATATATATGCCAAGACAAACTTGGAATGATAATTCTACCAACTGCTTTATCATTTTGACAAAAAATATCTAAAACTCTCACACAATGAAAGAGGTTAAATTATCTTGATAAATTATACATAGAAATAGTTTTGAATCAATCTTACTCATGAATTTAGTTTCATAGCTCCAGATCCTAGATACACAGTGTTATCAATGTTTGGCGAGATATGCATGGGGAGTGTTTGACACCAGTTGACTAGTGTAGGTTAGACTAGTGTTTTTGTTGTTGTGTGATATCGTGAGCATGTGCATGCAGACACTTCCTGCCATCTACCCGGTCGAAGCCGGTCACCAAGCCGCTCCCTCACGGAACCCTGCCTGGCATCGGTCTGCACACGGCTTGTGAGTATCCCTTCGCCCGCTCTATACAAACGTACTTATAGTTTATATTTTTATTCCAATTCTGGTTACAATTTCCAATTTATTAAATTAGTTTATAGTATAAAAGTATTGTTAATTTGACTAACAGTTTGCCTATGCTATTGGCAAATTATAAAAACTCCGAGTAATAAAGAAAAAATTAGTTACAAGCATAACAAATTATTGTAGCATGCTAATGAACCAAGAATAAAGAATTACAGTTTGAGGAACAATTACTTTCCAGAGATACTTGTAAAATTGGATCACCTAATTTCTGTTCTAAATAAGTGCTCAACATTCAATAATGTACTTAAAGTTGATTCACATTTCACAAACAATTTATAATAACTAGATGTGAAATGCCTCAAATATTAGACAATCCTACTTAAAAAAATAACTTTAAAAGCATTGGACATACAGTACAGTCTCTATAATCCGGCCATTCACCACTCCGATACGTCCAGTGATCCGGCGCTGTGACCGCATCATTTAGTTTTCAAGTCTCTACTTGAAGCGTGTGTTGTTTATTGCGAATCGGTGCTTCCGTTCAGTACAAGCCGTAAGATGTCTCAGAAATGTAATCATGTTACTTTGACATAGATAACAAGTATGTGATTTTTAAATGATTAGAAGGTGGGGATAAGTTAACATCGGCAGATCAAAAATTCACAGACATTAGGAAGAATAAGAATGAAATTGAATCATTCTTTAAGAGTTGTGAACCATCCTCCAACGTAAAAAAGATTATTCCTGGAAAATTGTGTCTTTTTAGTGAACCACCACTAATTCGGCATTTCCGCTAATCCAGCGCTTCTGAACCCGATATAGGGCCGGATTAGTGAGATGTACTGTACTTCAAATAACAATAGTCGAACAATCAATTGAAATAATAACTGTGATGCTTGTTTAGCCATGGCTCCTGGTCTCCTGAATTACTCCAGAAACACTCCCTCGCCGTTATCACAAAATGGTGGAGGTAAGTGCTATTTCAATGAAGTTCTATCCATTATTTCATGCATTTAATTTCTGACAAGTATTTCTTATTACATTATATTGCTTCTAAGTGTTTGACCGACATACAATGTAAATGTGTACTGTACAGGTTCAGTGGGGGGTCGTCATGTCGAGCCCTTGTTCGTGACAGTTCCACCAAGACCGCAAAGGCTTCTGCACTCAGAGGCTTACATCAAGTGAGTTTCACGTTTACTACTATTGATTTTTTTCAGTAATTAATATTCAACTAAGTCAAAATATATCAATACCTTGATACAACTGTGACTGAGCTAATTTAAAATTCTCAATGTAAAAATGCAACCTCCTTTTTAACCCTTTGAGGTCTCGTGTCGACTATAGGTCGACAAACGCTATTTCCTTTTGAACGATTGGATGTCCAGTATAGTTGCGGTTGAAACAGTCTCTGATATGCAAGGACTACGCTACACTAAAGGCACCTAGCGAGAACACGAAACTACCACTCCCTCCTCCGACGCCAACTCACGTGTGAGTTTGACAGCCCACGACAAACAGCCGGTGGTTTAGTGGTTATAGTGACGGACAGTTGGTCCCTGTCTGTCTGGCGTGGGTTCGAATCCCACCGGTGCTCTGGTGCGGTGCAATGCTAGTCATTGGATCAATCCGGTCGCGGGGGCCACAATGACCGCTCAGGATCACTGAAGAAAATGGCTCATCAAATCCAGTCAGGCGGAGAGTGGCACTTTTGAGCTTAGGGAGCTAAATCCTGGCTTAGAGGAGTGGTTCAATGACTGGTAATGCACCCATTACCAGAGCGGTTTTGCCAAAATTTTGCTTACAGGGGACTTGGAAAACCCATACAGGAGGCTTTTTAAAAATAAAATGAGACCGCAAAGGGTTAAACAAATCATTTTTTTGCTATTAAAAAATTATAACATTACTTAAAAATTTATGTTTATTGCTTGAACACTTTTAGCCAGTGCTTTAAAGTTTGGCAAAGATGTTAAAACACCATCCTAAAATAATGAAGTATTAATAGTTCCATATTCCTTGCAAATAAAAAAGTACAATATTTTTCAAAATTTTTTCAAATCAATATTTTTTTATTTGTCTGTACTTTCACATTTATTTTAATCTGGAATAGACTCTGGACCAATAATACTAAAAAATTAATGCTCAGATGTTAAATAGTATCAAGGAGTTCATTATCGTTGGGATTTGTGATGGATGGACAGAGGAAGAGGCGCTGCTAACATAAGTAGGCCAACACTCCTTGTGTGCCCTGTAGCCTCTTTCAAAACGAGACTTTCAGGGAAAAACGCTGCAGTGCTCTATAATTGGCTGGAAGCAGCCAGGAAGAGTCCACTGTAATAACTCTTTTGAATAGTTTGAGCAATACATAATATCAGGATTCGATTGAACAAAGCTTCAACCTGTTTCGGTTTTGCAGATACATTGAAGGACTGCACTCAGATTCTCGCACTATATCAAACTGGGACAAGCAACTGAAGGGTTCGGTAGAAACAATAGAACCTCCAGATCTGTCTAGACTACCGGCTCACTGGCTGGGCAATGGTGTCGGCAACCACGGAAACATTCTAAACGCTCTGTGGACACTTCGAGACTTTATGTTTCGGGATGCACTGGGGATCTCAAAACTTGTTTAGGCAGAAATACCACTTTGATATTTGCCATGCAAATCTACTTAGACTATTTAACCTAGTGTGTTTTGATTGTTAAGGTGGTTGTGTGTATGTGTGGTACTTTTGTGTGTAAAGCCAGAGATCGTCCCAATTTACACAACTTTGAAAAACTTATTGAATTATTGTTTACGTTAAGGAAGTCCTTTTTCATAAAAAGAAAGTCATCTGTTCGGGAGAATTATGTTGGGACACTTAAACGTTGGAGACAAGTTAGGACGATATAGTTAACTTGGGACTATAGTTAACTTAAGATATCTTAACAAATGCTTTGTGAATACTTAAATAATCGGGAAAAATCTGTTGCACTTTCTCTTAATCCGCTTAGTTATTCACAAAACAACTATTTCAACAGCCTAAATTGACTATTACCGGTAAATGGGGACGTTGATTATCAACCGTGGGGAAGTAATTGTTAGATGATATGGAGAGTGTGTTAGATTGTATGACATATCCTAATAAATCCTTCATTTGTTAATCTAGGCCAACATACAAATAATCCTTTTCTAATCTAGTGCTGATCCTCAAACAATGGGTTGATGCGTTGTAAACAAAAGCAAATACAAATTATGTAACAATCACAAAAAGCACACAATTAAAAATGTTGATTAGGACGAGGTTTTTGAAAGGGAATGCCATTATCGTCACTTTTATACAAAATAACAAAAGTAGATAATTAGTAAATGAAAAGCTGTGTTTTACGTTTTTGTTGTTTCCTACAGATAATGGCATTGCCTTAAGATAAGGGTCTCATCCTAAATCAACGTTAATATAAATAAATTCCTCATATTGTTAAATTATTAACCTGCCTGAGTACCTTTTTTTCATCCTAAGGTGACAGAAAAGTGGATAAAAAAATTTCTGTTCTCTAGCAATGTAAGGCCGAGTTACATTAGATAACCATAACTTCTTTTTTCTTCAAAAACTGTGTTTTAAAGAATATATTGAATGTTATTACGATCTACACTCCTTGAGGTCATGAACTCGGCTCACTATTCCAGTTTGCCAGTTCAGCGGAACAAGGCAATTTAAACAATAATTTATCCTGAGTGCTTGCAATCACCTAATTTCTGTTGTTCTAATAATTAACTTTCTGGTTAGCATTTTTGTTATAGATTATTCTAATTTAAAATATATTTAATTTTTTAACAGCCAAAACAATTTTGAAATAAGAATCTTGTATTATAACAAAATGTAGTTGGCCAAAAAACTTCAGTAAAATCAAAATGTTTATTCCAAAACATGCATATGTAAGAGTAGTAAAACAAGGTTATAGTTGAGGTAGTAGAGGCATAGCTTTACATCTACAAAGAACAATTATTGTATAAGTTGAAGTTTTGTATTGAATTGAATGTTTGTATTTTGTTAGTTGTGTTGTAAGTCATAGATTTTAAGAAAGAAGACTTAATCAAACCATTATAGAAAATAAAAAGCAATAAAACAATAATTTCAATACTCCAAATTTATTTAACCTTTTTGAAATGCTCAGAGACTACTATTGTAGTAGTATTGTAATTTTACTGCTACTGAGGCCCAGTAAGACCAAATTGATTTGGTGTTTCATAAACCAGAATCATCCTTTCCAAGCAGTTCTTTAGTCAAGTGAATGTTATGGTCCAACTTATTATGTTGAACTTTAATGGCTTGATCCCAATCTACCAATACTTTTACATCATACATTCAGTTAGAGTTACTCTAAGCAACTCCAAGAGCCAGTTTCACTGCCAGTGATTTACAGAAAACTCGTGAGCTCAAACCGGTTTCAGTCAAGGACTTATAAAGTCGGCTTTTGCAGCCAGGAGTTTAGTTAAGACTCGAGGGTTTACATCCGGCCCTAAACTCCGTAGTTTACAATTTTGCTTTTAGAGTCAGGGGCTCAAATATCTCAATCCATGAGGTAGGAAAAATTAGGGTTCACAGCCACAGATATCTGTGAAAGCCTGGCGTCCAACTAAAACTGGGGTCTGAAATTAGCTTAAAACAAGCAGTTTTAAACCTAGGCCTGAGCCTGGGTCAGAACTAAAAGTTAAGGTTTAGAAGTTCTTTTCCACTAAAAAGGCATATACCGGTATTGTAATTTGTTTTACTTTTTATCATTATAAGGAATTTGTGAACAAATCATATTTTCAAACATTTTATTTATTTTAACATTTTTTTGTACCTGCTCAGTTATAGTTTTCTCTTTTTCACAACTAGTTTTTAGCATAAAATAAAAAATTATATGGAACACTGATTTATTACCATGCTAATACAGACCACAACAAATAATTTCAATTAGTTTCATTATGGGCTGAACCTACCCAATCCTATTACATAGTTAACAGTGTCGTTGGTTTGAATTGTTGTACTTATCCTGAAGTCTACACCATGCTATTTGTAACTCTTCAGCCAATATTAATTTGGCTCAATGCCTTAGTCTTAGAATGATGATTTTCGGGAATTTTTTACACATATATTTTTTTATTGTGTTCCAGTGTTAGCTATCAAACATCAATATAAATGGTTATAAACATCCGTTGACCCATTCTCAACAGACGGCTAAAAAACATATTACCAACAACATAACAATGTTCATGAAATGATTAAAGTCAAAGTATCTTATTATCAAATCTTATAAATCAACAGTTTTCCCTCATAAGACTACGCAGACGTAAAGGATCAAGTAGTTGCTCTGCACGAGGATTGACTCCGGCTGAAGCCCTGTGCACGCGATTCTCACCTCCGCTTTGATCAGTTAGCATACCAGAGGAATTCGCCCCTTCTGTGTACTATGAGTGTTTAAGTATAATAGTTTATATATTTGTTATTCTACGCATCTTTCCTAACGTTGCAGCAGTCGTTTGGAACACTGTCGGTTAAATTTAACTAGTTCTAGTAAACAATTTTATTCTTTATTAGACAGTTTGTTTTTTAAATTTCTAAATGATCTAATAAGATCCAGCTCTTGAAGATATGTAGTTCTAGTATGTTAATGTAAATATTTCCTGTGTGATAGACTTATATGTATGTGAAAATCAAAATTATTTAGTAAGAATTTTACCAGTCTAAAATAAAAGTTACAATACAGTAGAGTCTCGATTATCCTACCTAAACTGGCCGCCAGATAAGAGCAAGGTTGGATAAGCGAAAAGGTCGAATAACACAGAAATTGGTAAAAACAACGTTGAAAATATGTTAAAGTAATTTTATTTACACATAAGAATCTTTTAAAATACATGTAGCGTTCTAAAACAATGCTTACAGTCGGGAAGGAAAGTGCGGTCACCGATCTGTCACCTAGCACGCGAATACAATGCGTACAGTCGAGTAGGAAAGGGGCTGCATTGTGCGGGAATCTGCTGCGTACAGTCTGATGTGATGAAAGTGGCTGTTTCGCGCAACAGCTTTCTGCCAAAACTTGTGATAAATTACCGATAATAAATTGCCCCGGTGGGCCGGATAACTCGGAAGGTCGGATGACCGAGACTCTACTGTATTGGTTTTGATATGATTATTTCTCATTACTATTTCCAATATTGAGCACTTTCTGCCTTCAGTGTTCCCTCATTTCAGGCTATTCAGGCACACAGACCGCCACTGGCCTGCTTATGTGGTCATAAAAAGAAAACCAAGTAAAATCTTTCTTTACTAATTTTGATTTAACTATCTAGGCCCATACAATAAATTTTTGCCTACGGGCTAGAGTTTACCCTACTTCAGGTCTGTAGGCTAACTATCTTGTTGAGGGCACGTGCTGTGGTAGTATCCAGGACGTGGTAATCGGTATGAAGCATGTTATTATTACTACCTATAATACTTAAATTTAAAATGAAAATTGTCAAATATTAAAAAGATTTGAACATTACTTAATAAATAGACATTTTACTAACTAAGATATTTTAAAAGGTTTACCATTTCCATTAGTATAGTTCACTACTAGAACCGAAAGTGGCCTTTTTCTATGCATGATTAAAGTTCATGTGTGAGGCGGAGCGTCACACAAAAACAGCCAGTTTTTATGGGAGGCAAAGCCGAACATGGAAATGCAATCATACACTGGAAAAGGAAACTTGTTTTACACTGCTGTGGGAACGGTAAATGTTGATTTAATCGTGTAATAGTGACTTGAATACAAAAACACTGGTGCTCATATTGTGAAGACAAACTTAAAGGAATCCAGAAAATGTCTTTTGCTCTTTTCATTTTTGGTGCACATACAACTGCACCACAATCAACTGTTTAGAGATTGTTTATTTATGTTGAAAATGTGCTATTTGGGAGCAGTATGATGGAAAATTTATTAACATGAACAAAAGCTATAATATTATGATGAATTATCTGATTCTCAAGCCACTTCATATTTTCTTACTGAGGATTTTCTCATTTAGACTGTGCAACTGAATGATCAATCTTGCTCAGCTGACAAATTAACCAGTCGACTGGCCCAGCTGTTCCCTTCTGACAACTTAAGTCTTTTCAGCTGTAGGAATGCTAACGTTTCTCTTCATATTAATGAGATAATCTGGATTATTTGTCTTGGATGCCTTTTACAATTCACCTAAATGACTGAAATAAATGTACCTTTACTGTAAAGTACTATGAGTACCTCCAAAAGATATTTCATAAACCTCGATTGTGGGAAAACCTATGTGTATTGCATTAAAATTAGGGTGCTACTGTACTGGCATACCTGAGAGAGGAAGTGACAATTAGGCCCGAGGACCTGAAAATTAGGAAAATAAAGTCATGCTAATCAAAGATAATTAAAAATGGAGCTTTTTTTACATTTCTGAAAATTTGGATTGAATAGAAATGTACAACCATAGATAAACTACAAACTTTTATGTAGTTTATCTATGGTACCGTACAACTAACTAGATTACATAAGGAAAATGAAAATATACCAAAATGAATAAACCTAATGTTACTTTTCAAGAGTTAGAGACAAGTGACTCCTGGTCATTCTATGATGCTTGTATACAACATACGACACTCTTAAGTTGGATTTGTAAGTTCAGCTTGTTTCAACATTGAAGGCAGTTCTTTATGTAAGCTTGTTCAAACTTCTTGTTTGGATCAGCCAACAGTTTAAATTACTGGATATTGGTTTTATTGTATGCATACTGGAACAAAAACACAGTCATAAAGAGGAATCACCATTCTTTGATTTCTTTCTATTTAAAATTCACAATTAAAGAACTTAGTTTGCAATAATTTAAAAAAGTAAGTCTCAAATAAAAATAGATTAATTATGTACTTTTAAATTATTACTGAAGAAAATAGTCATTAAAATAAGCTCAAGAAAATTTTCACTTCTAATAAAATCTTTTACATTGGTTCTGCATTTGACTATTTGGTTGTGTCATCTGGAATTAAAATTGGGCTTTAGTCTAAAATTAAATCAGAAAAGACATAATAAAACTATGGTAATACTTAAAAATAAGATTTTAGGGATATAAGGAGTGGTTTAGTTACCAGAGGGATAAAAAGGTTTAAAATAACATAATGTTCAAGATTTTTGACCTTGTATTGCAACAAATATCATGGGGTTTAAAGTATTTCTTTATTTCATTTTTGCTTATCTTTACTAGTTTATTTGTTTGATATATAAAATATTATTATTATTATCTTGCTAAAACAGTTTATTTCCAATGTGAGTAGATTCAGCGGATATGCCCCACAGAGAACTGCTAGAAGAGAGGCAATTCCCTACAAACTGGGGATTAATTGACACCATCGGCGGCCACAATGTTTGTTTAATTGTCTCGTCAATCACACATTCTCTGCCCTTGACAATCCACTTACAAAGTGAAATCAGAAATCTGTCTGCTCTCTTCTCTGTACCTGGTAACTAACGTATTGTCATGTTAACACTTTAGAATATTTTGAGTCAACATAGTTTATAGACTTTTCAAATTGATTTTAGACAGTCGTTTAATACAAAAAAATTATATAATAAAGGTGGAACCTTTGAAACATTATAGACTTTCAAAAATTAATTGGAAACACTTAAAAGTCTAACGGGGTCAGACTAAATTCAGAGATTATGGATTAGTATAAGATTTTATTTGTATAACTGTCATGTTAACTTATTCTTTTGACTTCCTTATATCTAAGTCAATGTATTCTTTAAATATACGTGAGTTGTTACTTGTTGGTTGTGAAAATATAGACTTGAAACCACTTTAAATCCAACCTTAAAAGTCTTTAAATCAGAAAGCATTTTTTAGTGTTGGTAACTTTATGTATAATATTAATAAACACTAATGGTAAATTGATTTACATAATACATTCATTGGTTTACATTCACATTAATCTTGGGTTTAAAGTTAGCTACTTAAGAGGCTGCCAGATAGAGCACGAGCAGCCTCTATCTGGGATAGGAAATTTAACAAGGGATGATTTGCAAACGATGTTTTTAAGTAGATTAACATACCAAAATGGGAAAAGTGTTTCAATAGAAGCATAAAGCTATTAATGCTACAGCATATAAAAGGAAAAAGTAAAACTTGCTAGACAAAATATTTATTACAATTATTCAAGTTTTAATAAATGTAATCAATAATTTATTGTTTGACAAAAGTACTCGTTTTAGAATTCATATACAGCAGCCTCAACAGCTTTATGCTTCTGTTGAAACTGAATTTTTATTTAAATATGTTAACCAATTAAAAACATCGTTTGCAGTTTTTACTCCATGCTATAAGCGGTCCAGCGGCCTCTTAATAATAATATATTTATTGGAGAATAATACTCCAACAATAATTTTGATAGGTCTCCCCTATACAATCATTGGTAGTTGTAAACAAACTATTAGTTTACTTGAAAATTAACTTAATAATATAATTGATCAAAAGCACTGAATAGCCAATACTAAAAGCCTATCCAATTGATTGTCCAAATACAGTTGTAATCATCATGCCTTATGCTAGAAGTCCTAGAACAAAATATACTGTATCAATATTACCACTCAAACTAATGTTATCTTATATTTTATGAAGTGAATATACTACTTCATATTTGTTTACAACTACGCAGAACATAACGCATTTCTGAGGTAAGATCCCAGACTCTTGAGTGTCTGCTGCAGCTGCTGATGCTGTGACAGAACCAGAAGTTAAACTCTCATCAATCTAATTATTTCATTCAGGTCTAACTCAGAAACCCTGCATCATTTACAACTTCAACCTGTAATAATTGATTAACCTCAACTTTGAACACTCGGATCTGAGGGGATGAATGGTTTGCAGATGTAGTTAGTAAATGATGTACTAACAACAAACTTTACATGTAAGTATCTTGCAAAACCTGTATTAAATGCACACATTTTGTACTACCAAAGTAACAATTTTGCTTAAAAACTTATAGACAAATAAATAAGACAAATAAGATCTTTATTTTCTTTCAACAATTTACAAAAATTGCAATGGACATCGTCGTTAGAGTTCAGTTCATAAAATAGCAAACAAATTAACATTCAAATATTCAATAGTTTACTTTCACTCATTTACTAAGCACATTAAAAACTACATTAACATTATTATAGAATATGCCGCTTAACTTTATTTTGTCTTTGTACAATTGTTTAGTTAATGTATAAGTAAAGAAAAACACATACAGTACAGTACCTAGATTGCCACTGGTAAGAAGTATTCAAGTCAACGGATGGTTCATAAACACTCTTCCGTAAAAGAAAATTATTAATTATTATTAAAAATGGTGTAATACTCTTATACAAGAGCTGTTTTTACATTAAGTTCCGATCAAACATTCTGAAACGCACACTGTTAGTGGAGACGTTACTTTATATTCATATTAAAGAACATTCATTTACATATAATTTGGTATATTCACGATGAAGATCTGAGCTACACCAGAGTCCATAACGAGAAGTGGACGCAATTCACTCTTAAATCTGCTTAGTTCACAAAATGCTGGATCACACACAACT
Source organism: Matsumurasca onukii (assembly GCA_018831715.1). Classification (NCBI taxonomy): domain Eukaryota; kingdom Metazoa; phylum Arthropoda; class Insecta; order Hemiptera; family Cicadellidae; genus Matsumurasca; species Matsumurasca onukii. Next base: position 36,750,460 of record CM032062.1, read on the forward strand.
TAAAAGTTAAAGAAAAATTCAAATGTGTTTGGCTAAAGTAATGTTCTAGAAAAATGATGCCAAATATATTTTTATAAGCTATTAGGGCTATTATTTTACCGGCAGGAATATTACAAGTATAAAACATTTTGTTTCACGCACCGTAATAGAAATGGCAAAAGAAAATGTCAAGCTTACTGTTGGAGTCACAATGAGTCACGTCAGTGGCGTAACTAAGCCATCGAGCGCCCCCCGCCAGCTGACAGGGTGCGCCCCTCCCCTCATCCAAGATACAAACCAACAAAAACTCAGTTAAGTGGCCTCTGTTTTGTTTTTACGTGTTAATTTATGGTGATAATACGATGAGCTACACAGTAGCATCTCTTTGTCGTGGTTATAGATCAAATGAGCGTAGACCTACTTTAACTACTGCAGTATAACCTGAGGAAATAAAAGTTAATTTTAAGTTTGGCATGTAGTTTAATATTGTTAAATGATATTGTTATTAGTTGTTCTATAATATATTGTACAAAACTAAAAGTTACACCCGATTTCGAACGAATTGTTTAAGCTTGTTGATGCGTACGCCTCGTCAACACACTCACTAATCGGTAGTTTCTACACCTTCACTTTTACGGGCTTATTTGAAACGTCGGCAGTAACCGACTAAACTGTAGTTGTAAAAGGAACTTATTTTAAAACATTTTGTAACTTTTTCTTGTTTTTCTTTCTTGTTTTGAGCGCCAATTAGTTTCCTAGACATCAAATCTGAACGCTGCATCTACAGACTACAGTAACTGTTACAAACACACGTGAAACAAAGTAAGAAATAGGTTAGGTCCACAGTGTCGCAGTGACAGTAGGTATTGCACAACTGACGTGGCGTTAGGGCAGGGTGGCGTGTGTGTCCCTGCGCAGTGCGCCCTGCGGTTGGTGGTTGAATGACTCTTCAGTGACCAGTGGTTGTGATCATCCGCGCCTTAAAAGCAGCTGTACAGTACAGGGCTGAGGAGAGAGGTGATGCCTGACGGGCGATGGACTAATCTATGCCAGTCCAGAGCCACCATCATTCAAACCCAGCCCTAGGTTAATTATTTTGACTTACTATCCAACACACAAATATGGATTGCAAATATAATTTTTTTTTTTTTTCCTAAAGCATACTTTTTATTCTGACGCTGATGATTGGCAAGCAACATAGCAAAGGCTACGCGCCCTCCAGCGCCCCCAGGACTGATGCGCACCTGCGGCGGGCTGGGGTGTTATTTACACCACTGACATTATCCAACAAAGTAGTAAAGTTTTCACATATGGCTTCAATTGCCTACGAGCTATACACAAACAAAAATTAATTTTTAAACAGCCATTGTATAAATTATTGTAAATACTTCAAATGTCTCCTTTACTATTGATGTTTCCATAATCTCTGGTAATAAAAACACATATTTCCCTCCATGAAAATAATATTTATTATCATTCACATATGTGTAAGGCCCAGCCAAACTTGCAAAGCACATTAATGCCATCTTGAAAAGTTGGCTTTTTTTAGCCCAGACTAGAACCTTCAACCTCTAGAATTGAGTTACTTTTTCATGAGTCCATGTTACTCCTCTCCTTTTAGTAACTTCCCTCTGACCAACTTACCAATGAAACAATTTTTGTGTAAATATAAAACTGTTACTGCTTTACATATTATATTAAAACCAAGTTTTAATATGATCATTATGAACTAATTATTGCTGAGGCTCAGAGGCTGTTACTTAACAGTAAGTGACAAACGAGTCAAACATTTACAAAACCATTACCACAAAGATAAATTTAACATATTCTGCGCAATGTCACAACGTGAATATGTCACTTATGCGTGAGGGACTGACGGTGATGATTTCAATTTAGTGAATCACAATATGGCTCCTGCACATCAAGATAATGGACAATCAACATTAGACATGCTCGCAATCTCCATATCATCAACTTGATCAGCTGATGGCTTAGTGACATGTACAATGTACAAGCTAATCAATCACCAAACTTTCTACACTACTGCAGCGCTTTCCAACCCAAATTATAAAACGTAATGTATGTGCCAAAGTTCAAAAGAATTACAGTGAGGTTTATGTATTGAAAAATATATACAACCACTGATGTAAACTTATTATAGAAACTAATAATGATAACACTTAATGGTACTGCTGATGATACAATATAAAATTTGAATCTTAGAACAAAGTTATACTTATAACACTTTTTATATGTAATTTTTTAATTAAGTGCATACACACTTTTATGCATTTAAGCTATATTAAAATTTAAAAAACAAAATAGATGCACATTTTGGGATAACTATTTTTAGCCAAAACAAAAATAATAATTTTTATGTTATAGTTTTTGCTGAAAACGGGTAATCCCATAATATACTTCAATTTTGTTTTTAAAAAAAATATGAATAATTTTAAATAAAATAATAATTTTTCCAAAGTATGTTAACATTTTGAAATAGTCATTGTTAAGAGTTTCATTTTATCCAGCTGACGCATTTCTTATGTTCTGTGTAATATTTGTTTCTAAAATGCTGGAATGTTAGAGTGAAGCTGAAAAAGGAATTGTAATTAATGCTTAAAAAACATAAAGTCAAAGGAAAGATCAAAAGTAAAACTGTGAAAATTCCAACTTTGCTTATCAAAGCAAGAATGTTACCCTCAAAGGAAAACTGTGACGCTCTCATGTTAAAGAAGTTTGTACCTGTCGCCTGGAGAAAGAGTAAATTATATTTTTTTTCTAACTCAAGTTAATATTAAAGTTTGAGTAAAATAGTTTGACTTTGTAAAATACGCTTAAGTGGAAAATATAACATTTAATAATACAGGGTGACACACAGAAACCTGACGGTTTTGACTAGCACAGTACTTTGTTTGTGGTGGGGGTAGAGAAATGAATTATGCGTCTCTGAACTCGTCATATGATGCCATTTTAGTGTACATGGAAGAGTGAACCGTTGAACATCACATCTTTGCGTATGTTATGTTTGTTAAATAAAAAACGAATCTTTGGTAACAATGCAGCGACCTTTTGGGTGCACCATTAATTTAAATTTAATGGTCATTGAAGGAAGCAATCAAAGAAGAAAACGTAGCAACGCTTTGTTGTCCGATGAAAACGACTTTTAGGCAAAACTTGAAAAACGCATTACGGAGTAACATATGCTAAAAGTGATTTTTTTACACATGAACTTTTCTGGAATTGCATCAGATTTCCAACGTTTTCATATATTGAAAGTTGGCTTTAGTCTAAAAACAACCTTGCACTGTTCATTTGTAAACCGTCAGGTTCCCGTCGGTAATCTTGTATAAAAAACCAAGCAGAAATTAAGACATGATTGAATCACAAAATATGAAAAGAAGTAACCATTTAGAAGAACTTAATATTTATTCAAGTTGAATTTGAAACAATTTTAGAAAATGTCTGAAAAATCCAATTCTACAACAGTTTTTAACAAGTGAAATTCTTTGAATTGTTGAAAATAATTAAATGATTTGAAGTTTAAACAGTAAATCAAAGGACGCTCTGCTACAGACAGGGCATAACTAAACTAATTGTTCTCTCTAAATGTTGCTAATTGATAGTCCTGAGTCAGCAGCTGCCAGTCTTTGGTCTCAATGAAATATGAACATGATATGTTTCTGACAATGCAAGTTACGAGAGAGCCATCCCACTCATTGCAAATATTTTGTTGTTAGATTAATTTAACTTTCGCATTGCTTGAAAACCATTGTTAGTACTATTTTTATTTGTAAACTACTAAATTAAAAATAATACATTTGCTATCTTTATAGTTTTTAGTGTGTCTTTTAGGACGTGTGGAATAAGCAAGCAAAAAAAGTTGGTGAAAACAGTCATCAAGACTAATTTAAAATACTGCAAATTTAATAGGTAGTACAAAATCCAAACTTCTCCTTACCAAACGTTTAATCACAATACCGAAAGGCCCATATTATAGTGACATATAACTCACAATATGAGGTAGTTAACATAACTATACCTCTAATGTTAACGGTTGATAGTTTTGAAACATGCTTAGTAGGGATACTAAATCAACTGTACTATTTAAATGTTTAGAATTTTCTTCGTTAGGTTCTTGATAAAACTTAAAGGATTCAAATAATTATTCATTAAAAAAAAGTTTCATATAATTTTAAAGCAAGAGCGCTTTTGCCGGTCAAGGCATCATCAGTTATAAACATAAGACATCTGTATGAAAATAACAAATAGACTTAAAACACACAAATACAATTTTGAATAAGTTCAGCCGAAAATAGTTATAAAAACCCTTAAATACTATAATGAATAACATATTATGATTTTAATTGAAGATTTGTGTTGAATTTTGAACCTTTTTCTTGATTTCGTCTTCTATTAGTGAAATAAAAATATTACTAAAATTTAGAGAAGGCTGCAAAATGCAATTGTCTTTATAAATGGCACTTTCAATTTTGTTTCGTTTAGTCCAAGATGGTTCTTTACAAATTAGGGAGGATGATTCAAATTTTATTGTATGACTTTCACTAACAGTATGTTCCACTAATTTTGATTTTCTGAATTTTTGATCTTATAATTATATATATGTTCCTTGATCCTTGTCTCAACCGGCCTAGAAGTCTGTCCAAAATAAACCTTATTGCACTCACAGTCAATTTTGTATACCGATTCTTTAGTGTCTTGATTTTGTTTTTAGGTTTAAGTTTTGTTAATTGACTTCTTAAACTATTTTCTGTTTTAAAAGCAGTTCTAACATTGAATTTATAATTGATTTTCCGAATATTCTCTGATAGCCCTCTTACATATGGGATTACAACTGTTCCAATTGGCTTAACTTCTTCCTGATTATTGTTTGGTTTTCTTCTGATTGTTTTTCGTTTGGCTTCGTTTATTAATTTTGTGGGATATTGATTAGATTTGAGATATTTAATAGTTTTAGTTTCTTCTTGCATTGCATGATTTGGGTCTGATTCTATAGTTTGTATTTTTTGAAATAAATTTTGAGCTACACCTAATTTTACATGCAGAGGATGGTTAGAATTAAAGTTCAAGAACTGACCACTAAACGTTTCTTTGTGATATACTGATGTTTGAATATTGTTGTTCCCTGACTTATATTTAAATGTTGTTTAAAAAACTCACAATATCCTTTTTAACAATGTTGGCCAAAACATCAACAAAACTACAGAAAAATGGTTTTTGTCTTTGGTTTCTAAATTTAAAAAATAACTTATTATATGCAGATTTTGTTCACAAGTTAAAATGATGTGCTATTCCAGAGGATTTTCTTATGTTGAAATACCATCTATAATAGGATTTGCTCACATCTCAAAAGCGTTCTCAACCAATAAACTGGCGGCAGCAGCCTCCGTGGCTAGTGACTTACCTTCCTGTGCAGGCACCCATTCATTCAAACTTTGTAACAGCCATAAAAACTAGGTTGAGACCCAAAAGCAAAATACAACAGGGATAAACCTTAAAAAGATATCAAAATACTGTTGTCTCACCCATGTTTCAATTTACCGCAATTCAGATACAGTACTAACTGTTATGAACACCAGAGTGTACAACAATACAATGAAACAAGAGTTACAGATAGTCATGTAGTTTAACAAAGTGTTCAGTTTGTTCATATATTCACCTGTCCTGTTTCTTATTCAAGATACTATACACCTCTTTATGATGGATAGTGACTTTTGGAACACCCTGTATATAAGGAAAGGCTGAATATTGACAGACGTTGGAGAAATGCAGATGACGCCACACAGTGTACCCTACATGCTCGGTGCGACAACTCCCGTAAGTCATGAAGTATTGACACTTGTAAACTTGTTATGTGACGTCACTCAAAGCCCTGACCATGCCTGACACTCAGGTCCATGGGGAACTTAAGTTATTCATCAGATAGATACTAACTGTGGGTTGTCGTCTATGGTTTTACATTTCCATGCCTTGTTGTAAATTGCATGTGTCCACAAATTGTCATCAGGCGCATTGTTTTCACAGCTAGCCAACTCAATTTATATAATAAAAATGTTTTTTGATCTCAACATTGGAGTGTATGGTATGTGTGTGAGAAAGATATTGAGATAATTTATATTATTTTGTCTTTTAAAACATCTCTTTTAGTTTAAATTAGCCTGATCAAATCCTGTCAGTTTTTTTATGGATACAGTACCAGTAATGTGACTGGTAGTTGTCACTGCATTAAAGTGCAGTTAAAAACTTACTAATTTGATAAAAATAAGCTAAAAATATTTACACTCTCTCAATTAATATGGGCATTTCTAATTTTTGCTTTTACAACATGTGAAAACATTAAAAAGAAGTATTAAATACTGGCATGGACGTACATTTGGACAGAGAAATGTCAGTGCACGTCTAGTGAATCTATTGAATCTAAGAATGCCCAATCGTACAGAAGGGTTGTGCTCTGAAGACAGAAACCCTCCGGGAGATTTATGTGTGAAGGGACAAGGAGATCCTGTAAGCCTAACTTATTTATGCAGAGTGATATAAATGGCAGAGTGGAAAGATTTGTACACCAGTTAGAGTTCCCCAGTCTCGTACTGTTTCGTGACGTGTAACACACTTCTTCCACAAAAAATGTTACACAGTTTATCCCTGGCTTTGTACTTTTCATTGTAACTTAGTTTAGTACTGTTTACATTAACTTCAACTAGTTTAAAACTGGAAAAAGAAACATATTTTAAATTGTCTTTGTACTTGGAAGTTATAGGCCTACTATTTTGCTCTATAATCTGTGTTTTGAATTATTATTTAAAAGAGTTTGGGTGAAAATTATAAGCAGTTTGATCTTTAATACATTTATTTTAGGTACTTACATTTATTAACAAACTATGGAAAACTAGTAATGGGAATCATTTACTTCTTGGGGAAAACTAGAGTGTAAGCAAGGTATAAAGATGACCCAACTCCAACACAGCACAGACCCACAGTAAATCTGTAGAGGATTCCATCAAAAGCTCCTGGAACAACAAATATTACGTCATGTATTCACTTGTATTTTTGACATGGTATGGAAGTTCTGTGAATTGAAAAAGAAAAGACATTTTTAGAGTTGATCACTTACTAGGCACAAATTATTGAAACTGGTTTTCTCGTTCTATGACGCTATTAAGGTGTTATAACCCTCTTGTGTATACAAGAACTTCAACGCTCTTTGCATGTAATGCTACATAAAAAACTATTATCGCTAAGTTTTTGTAACCTTACAGTAGCCATTTCCATATTATTGCGTAATAAGTAAAATTCACTATTATATTATAATAGTAAAAAACAGTCAGTCACCACTTTTCTAGGAGACCATAGTTTTAGAGACATGAAAAAACTATACAACAGTAATTAAAAACTCTAAAAATAATAATTTAAAACTGCTGAAGACTCCTCTATAGCACTATAAAGTTTAAGTGTCTCAAACTTCATGTATAGTAGTTAGATTTCAAACAACAAATGATGTGATCATGTGAATACCTCCTTTCAAATGGACAGGAATGCCGTTGGGCTCCTGGAAATGTGCCTGCTTGGCTCGCAGCTAAGCGTAGCCGGGATGCACTTCATCAGCGGCTCTACGCGCAGACGTGCTCAGTCCTCGACTCACAAGCTGCAGCACCTGCCTTGACATCATCTGCCAAAACATTACAAACAGAGCTTAGACGATTGGTTTTAACACAATTTTCCTATCACAGCTTTAACAAATCGAGCAAAGCAAAATCCAAGAATCAACTTGACTATTTGGCATTTGGTGTGTGTATGTTGTCCCATTTGTAGACCAATTTGCGAAAAATTTGGTACAAGTGTGCTTTTTGCCAAGTAATAACAACCGGATTTTTGTGTAAGGATTTTCAAGTTTTACTTTGGTTTCACAACTAGTCCTTTTTAAGTTAGTTGATATAAAATATAGCTATTGAGAATCCCAGCAAATCTCCTAAACGGAGTAAAACTTACACCAGAAATGCCCTTTCCATTTCTGTGACTTATCTCCAGGTCACATTTCTCCCAATCATCTAAAAATACTTCAAGTTAAATCACTACAGTATTACATTTTGTTTCAGATCTAAAATTCAACCAAATAAAATAAAAGGTTTTCATTAGTATTTTTCAAATGAGATAAAACATTTCTGTATACTATTAATCATAGTTTGCAATTTATTTTAAATTTGTAATTTATTTTTACAGGTTATTCTTGAGGAATGTAAAACAACACACTTTAAATCAACATCTTCTTAAACACTCAGAGATAAAGAACGAGCTATAAAAGCATCAGATACAGGCACACGAAATGTTAAACTGTAGCTAACAACATTGAGACGTAGATAATGTCAAGTGAAGAGGAAGTATACTGTCAGTTGCAGGTAAAGCAGAAACTGATGTGATAGCTTGCTGCAAACTTCAGTCAACAACGTTGCGCCACTCTTCAGTTCAGCTATTACATATCATGAGTTGTTGCTGTGTCACTGATGAGTTGTTACTGAGATGATATTATCAGTGTTGAAAAGTTTCAGAATTGATGATTAGTGTAAGCAAAAGAAATCTCTAGGTGCACCTTTGGCCCCAGATCTGCTAGTACAGTAGACTCTCCCTTAAAAATACTAATGTAGCTGAAGAGTCAGGGTTTTTGTCCAGATTTCAGATTTTTTTGAAATCTGGACGAGTGCAAGTTTAATGATTACTCGCTTCCTTTATCACTAGAAACAATAAAAAGAGACTTAGGTTTAAGATAGTGCAATTTTATTTTGAAACCATAATTATGTGCAAATTATACACTGTTATGGACCCTCATAGAACCAATCCCAATTGACCAAAACCTTTTGTTTTCTGTTACTTATACAAGATTTAAAGAGATCCAATTGTGTACTGTGGATTCAGTAGTAATTTAGTATAACTATAAGATCTGCATGGCTCATTATAGATTTTAATTTGTATAAACGCTAAATAGCTAATTTATTACTAAAGAAATTTGAAGACAAAAAAGTTTGGACCGAACCGGGATTTGAACCCGGGTCTCTTGCTTGCCGGGTGATTATGCTCACCACTACACCATCCGGCTCAACTGTTTATGCCTTCAAATTTAGTACTTAAAATCAAATTGGATTGTGTAGTGGTGAGCATAATCGTCTGGCAAGCGAGAGACCCAGGTTCAAATCCCAGTTGGGTCCAAACTTTGTTGTCTTCAAATTCTTTAGTAATATAAGGTCTGCATGATTCACACAATCGAATGCTTTGCTGAGGTCACAAAGAGCTGACTGAACAAAGAGATTATTTTCAAAAGCTGATAGAATTTAAATACTACTTTATCAATGGCATTAGCAGTTGATCTTCCTCTTCTAAATCCTAGTTGTAATATACCTCAGATTTTTTAATTGACCAAAGACCAATAGTTCAATCAATTTAAATAATACTGGTAATCTTGATATTGGTCAGAAGATTTCTAAACGGTTTTTATAAATACATCTGAAAAATACTTTCTAAAGACAAAAGTTGAATAACTATGTTACAAGCTCAACAATTTTGCCAATAACATTTCCAAGCAAATGACTAGACAATCAATATTGTGTCATTGCTATCAGAAGTTTCTAGACGTTAGGTGAATTAATTACATCTTCAAGTGTAAAAGAACTCCAGATGAGTTGTTTAGATAGTGTCCTTAATGAGAGAGATTTTATTAGGTCTACCTGAAGACATGATACCTATCTAGTTTTTTTATGTCAATTGAACCAAAAATGAAACTGTTAAAGAAGTCAGGAGGTATATTTCAACTTATAGCAACAGAGAAATAAAACACACTACCATTCGTTTTGCTTTATAACATACCAGACACCCTTACAATTATTAAAATTAACCCATGGTTGGGGCTTACAATTATTACTTTTCTCTAGCTAATTTGTATCATGTTTTCTTTTGACTCATTGATAAATTTTGTATGATTATATTTCAGATCTTTAAAGTCATGTTTTTAATGCACAAAAGTGTACACTATTTTAAATGTATCTATCTAAATAAATCCACTTATCTTTAGTATCAGACAACCTTTTGTCACACCAGTCATTGTTAATTTTACAATTATTAGTAATCGTTCAAGGCAAGCCTCTAGTGCCATCCATCGAATAATGCGTAACATTTTTAGGTAGAGGGGAAGGGATTAGCGAAACGTTACTGAGCATTATGTAGTTGATGAAGGAGAGAATTTCACAAATGAGAAAAAGGTGCATGCCGTCTAAAATAATAAAGTGCCTGTGCAGTTACCTTTCCTTGAAGCGTAAACAACTGAGTCCCTAGTCTTCAAAACAGTAAGGAACCCTCGGTCTGAGAGATCCTATATATAAATTGAACTGAATTTCAGTAGTTGCACTAACCAACAACTTCAGTCTTAAAAACCTTTATAAGCTTAGGCCAGTGATTCCTATGTTCGCAACATGCATAGCCTCATGAGATCGTTCAACTCGGTCACAAAAATTACTTGAACTAAACACAAATTTAATCTCTAGGTAGTATTAGAGGTAGGAAGAAGGTAAACAGTGAGGCTGGGCAAATACGAGCACGACAGTGTAACATTATTTTTCGTAAAAGTTTCTGGCGGTCTGTGACACCAGGGGTTTAGGTTAAAGTGTCAATATTGTATAATAGTCGCCATAATCAGAGCTAAATTATTACAATATTATAGGGAAACATTGCCTATTTCCCGTTTGCCACTCTAAAAAGTAATCCGAGCTCTATGAACACTATTGAGTTAGCTTTTATCATATAATTTTATGGGTTTGAGTTGTACTGCAGTCGAAAACACTGTAGGCAACTGATGATCTGTTCTCGGTGACACTAAATCGAGTTAGACTCAGGCGATAGGCATTGACACTCACTTTAGTTGATCATTGTGCAAATAACAAATATTTTTAAGATTAACTAGCCTATTTTTTTCTTTATTAGCGTAGTGTGTGTGTGTGTTTATATCACAAAATGTTGCTTTGGATTAACTTATTCAAGGGTTTATAGGTTGGCAGTTGTCAATTAAAAACCAAGGGCATAGAGGTTGATTGCAGCCTTAACAACCGTATTGTTTCGGATTTGAATATTTTAGGCATATCTGCCTTTGGGTGATTGAGAACATTTTCTAAAATTCAAAGATGCCGGTCAAGACTTTGCAAAAAGTAAATTATTCCTTCCATTTGAGAACTGCATGAACACTCATTGTAAAGGGGAAGGGTTCAGAAAACTAGGCATATGCTATAGCTAAGGTATGATATGTGTAAAGCTCGCCTAGCCTAACCAGGAACAAGGAGGTCACATTTTTCAATGTTGTAGGAGTAATCAAAACTGCATAGCGAGAATAAATCTTTGCAAAAAAGGTTACGTTGTAAAATGTGCAGTTAGTATTACTGCAGAAAACACCCCAAACAGGTCAGTTCATACAATTTATTAAAAAATATTACATTATCCAACTCACCTTGGAAAATTTCAATCAACACGGACGATAGGACGTGCAGAAATAAAGTAAAAGGAAAAAAACGTTGTCTGCAGAAGTCAGCTGAAATATTGCCTAAGAAAAGAAAACAAGATTTCATCAAAGTGTTAGAGTCGCAAGCGTATACTATGTTAAAACCTTTGACGTTAAAAATAAAATTGAGCTGTTGAGCCCATATTCTTAAGTTTAAGTTCACGGCATGCCTTTAGTGCCATCCATAAAATATTGCATAACATTTTTAGGTAGCGGGAGGGGCTCAGCGGAACGTTACTGAGCATTATATATTTGATAAGTGAGAGTATTTTCAAAATAGTTATCCATATAACTGAAATAACACAGGACTTTTAGTTTACTCGAGTTTCGTAAAGCCCGGATATTCTCTCCTCAATCCTAATAAATCATCAGCATTTCCTGGACCAGGAAATCCTGGTAATGGTTGATAAATTTCCAAACTTCAAAGTTAGAAAATGTACAGACATAAGGTCGACTTAGAAAACGCGTCATAGATTAGTCACTAGACCATTAGTTGGGATTGATATATATTTTTTAAATTTAGAATATCATGTATTTTTCAAGGCATATAGAAAAGTCAAACGGTGTATGCAGCCACAATCGTATGCACTAACAAAGGTCTTGTAAGGTAATAAATTAATAATTGATATCCCAGTGTTTTTTAAGTGTTTACATAATTCAGTATTGTCTAATGCTATATGGTTTAAGAGAAATGGTTTCAGACCCGAAACTAGAATTGTGCAAATAAACACATTTCAGGGTAGGGCCTACTGTACTTCAAGGTTTCCTTGCGCTTCCGTTTTACGGTAAGTAGCTCAGAAAACTAAATTTGTAAAACATTTACAAATAAATAGCCAAGAGGCTACTAATTCTTTTATGAATTACGGCAGTTATTTATACTTTCTCTTACACACACTATGAATATAGAGAAAGTATAGTGTATTTATGAACACATTTCCAAAACCTTTTGTTAAAAACCATCTTTTGGTCTTCCAATGTCAGAAGTTTTCAACAAATACTGAAGACTTTTCCGGCTACTTCGTCCTCAGGAGAGACTGAAAATGCATATGAAAAATAGTGTTCTTGTATAAATGGAGTTTTGAGCCGTGCGTAGGCACACGCGCGCTCGGTATACTCATAGTTAAGAACGTATACAAGGGTGTCCAGTAATTAGGGGATCAAACTTCACCCGGTGGCTTATCAGTTCATAATAAACAAAAAATTTCCTATAACACATAGGCCTATATCGCTTAGTTGTCCGTCTGTCGGTCTATCTGTGTTTTTCACTAAATAATTTTTCTTCTCCGAGGTAAATTAAGTTATAAATTAAAAACTTTGTAAACTTGTTTAGTATATAGTTAAAATCAATATTAAAAAATAAATTTGACTAATTTTCATTTTTGGTTTTATAATAATGGCCATATGAAATTTTTAAAGCTTAATAACTCAAAACCCTTAAATCTTTATGGTAGATACACAATTCTACCAATATGTGGCAAATTTGTTTACAAACATTTTAAAACCAAGTTTGTTGTTCTGAAACAGTTATTAACGGAGAAATTTAAGTTTTACTGAGCGCACTTTTTTTTACAATTAGGACAAATAATATGTAAATACAGGAGTGCGCTCAGGATAACTTAAATTTCTCTTTTAATAACTGTTTCAGAACAACAAACTTGGTTTTAAAATGTTTGTGAACATATTTGCCACATATTGGAATTCTTGTAAATTTACCATAAAGTTTAACGGTTTTGAGTTATTGAGCTTCAACAATTTAATATGGCCACCATTTATTATGAGCTGATAAACCACCGGGTGAAGTTTGATCCCATAATTACTATTTACTGGACACCCTGTATGTTTATGATATTTGGCATGGAAGTTTATTTAGCAAATATAAACACCTTCTTTTTATTCTAAAATTACATGTAAGAAAATTACGAAAAATGAGTTTAAGAAGAAACTGTTTGACGATTTTTATTAGTATCATTCATATGAGCAAAGTCAGCACTCAAAAGTTGAATGTTTAATTGTCATTTTCATTGGTGATCAAAGCGTTTTTATATCACTGGTTATGTGTTATACAAACAAACCTAGTTTGAACTATACAACATAATGTTTCCGAAGATGGACTCACCACAGCGGGGCAATCAATCTTCATTAGGTTATTTATCAGACATGTGCACTTTGGTCAATAATGTTCGGAAGTCACGTTAAGCCGTTGGTCCTTGTATTTCCATTGGTCATTGGGCTATTAATTAATGACCCATTCTAAGGAAGATCGGCCTTAGTTTGTAACAAGATTACACCTTATAATGAGTATACTACCACTCATCACACTCATCCCTCACCACATGTTTGCCTTAAAATACCCTCATGAGAGTGGTCGGCATCTCAAATAGTGATTTAGTGTATGCAATATATCGTCATCATTTCACGTACAAATGATGTTTTGCAAGTTTTCATCACGTAATTTCATGATAGCAAGCATTGATGAATTTTAACCTGTGAACTAGTTGTAAGTACTAAACTGAACAGGTTGGCTGATAACAATAATATGACTGTGCTAGGTGTCAATAACCAATTGCAATTACAATTGTAAAGCGGTTGTTCAAGTTCTCTGGAAGTTCGCAAAAGAAATTGAGAATATTGGGTATGTTAGTATAACAGTTGAGTCAAGGGTTTTGAAACAGGTTATGAGAAAGGCAAAACCCTCATAATTATTTTCTTAAGTTGTATTGTCACAATAGGAATGTATTGAACTTACTCGTACCCATCAATATCAGATGTGCACGATGAGTTTCTCTCAGTATAGTAACCACGTAGAACAATGGAAGAGCAGGTAAGGTACTGTGAAGGATGATCCTGTTGAAGAGCGGATTCCAGTTTAAGAGGATTCTACGTGCCGAGCACTGTAGTTGGTACAAAACTTGTAAGGAGCTTGATTGTTGAGAATCTTTCTTTGTCTTTAGACAGAAGAGATTACATCATTCTTCTAGAATTTAGTTGTTGCCGAAGTAATCTAACTTCTTTGTTAGTTTTGTTGATGAACCGTAGGACACTAAATCACTATTTGAGATGCCGACCACTCTCATGAGGGTATTTAAAGGCAAATATGTGGTGAAGGATGAGTGTGATGAGTGTTAGTAATGAGTTATGAGGTGTAGTCTTGTTACAAATTAAGGCCGACTCTTCCTTAGAATGGGTCATTAATTAATAGCCCAATGACCAATGAAATACAAGGACCAACGGCTTAACGTGACTTCCGAACCACGCAGGTGATGGTCTGATATGTCTAAACGATATGACAAACTTCAAAGTAATGGAACTTTTAGATTTTTACCCGTAGATTTTACAAATATTCGGTTCATTAAAGCTACTTATTGTAGTGGTGCCTACAATACATATAAACTATGAACAGTTGTAGTAATATGAACATTATAAATGAGTTACGACTAGTAGCTTTGATGCAGTGTTTTGGTAGGGGATATGTTATAGTTAGTTGTAGTAAGTTAGGAGAGGATGGTTGAACACGGATGGGTAAAGGTAGTTTATTTTAACAGAGAATAAATGCATTGTATGGCAGAGTCACTGAACGATGAAATGTAAAGCGACTGAGTGAAGAAAGTAGGGGTTTGTGTGTATTATTTAGGAACACGGGGTAATTAGTATAAGTGCAACGTTAGTTTACAAAATTAATGTTGTGTTACATTTAAAATGGTATTCCATTATGAATTTTACCCGTAGCAAAACACGGGTAACGGTTTTATAATAAAACAACAAAACAAATTGGATACATATTTAAATACACTATTAGTTATAAAGTATTTGAGCTTGCATTTCACAGAGAGCCGAACTAGATGAAAAAGAGGAAGAACAGAGCACAAGTATTAAACACTAAAATCCTCTTAAAGCAGAGGACGGTATTAGAGGATGTTAAGGGTTGAGAGATTGTCCTGTGTCTTGTTCAGTTGTAGGTAACAAGAAACTGTAAGAGGATTGTGTTTCCTTCGGATGCAGTTACACATCTAAATTTAAAGCTAGAAGATTATACACCTTTTGTTCATACATTAGTTGTTTGGTAGGTAATATCTTACTTTTATGTTTTGAGTTGTTGTTATGCTTGGGTGAATAAAATTGGGGGTTTGTACATCTTTGATCTAAAACCCAGTTTTGACGCATGTAGTGTCGTGCGTAAGTTGCATTTTTGAATAAAGGTTTGTTTTGATAATATTTTACCCCTAGGGAGAAAAAAAAAAATTTTGGTGTTGAGCGGACCCGTGGCGGGTTGGAATCGTGCGCGTCTCCGGAGCTCATCACTCCGCTGGCACTCGTTCGATCCCCGCAGTCACCACTTACGTTTGTAAAGTGACTAAGCGGTAACGCTAGGTAAAGGTCGAGGTTGAGTGGACATAGAGTAGAGAAGACTTTGTGGTCCTAACTTCGTCTCATTAAAAAGACTCATTAAAAACTTTACCTTTACCTTTTTTATGTGGCATCGACTGTTCCAACAGGAGAAACAAAACAGGACCGAATACAGACCCACGTGATGCACATCTGTTTAGTGCTTGAGAGTACATATTTTGCAGTCTTTTGCTCTCAGCTCATTTTGCATGTCTTTTGTTTCCATCCCCATTTTGGTTAGTTTAATTATACAAGGTTCACTCAGGGTTGTTTGTATTATTTGTAAAAATATCCGAATTTAAGTTTTGATTTTGCAAAATATTTTTGAATTGGTTTCGTGAGCAGCTGTAAAATGGGGACACTTTAAATTTATCGTATTTGGGGTTCTCCTGTTAAATTTTTAGGTGTGATTGTTTGTGCTGTGTGGTTTAATAGTCCGAAAAAACTACTGAAGTTTCTATTTGCTATAGATCCATGTTTTACATACCTAGTTTAATAATCTTTTTGTCTGAGGCGTGATTCTAGTGGGCGGGAGAGTCATTCGATTCACGAAAAAAGATGTAAGCAGCTCTTCGAGCTTTGTGATGTCGCTTTTCATCTTCCCCAAGGTTGTTTATGTGGACGTCGTTCACTATCAGTTTACTATAATCTCTCGTTCGTATGACAGGATGTCTACAGAATGGTTCAGGTTCAAGCTAGGAGGTACACTCCTACTTGAATAATTTCTTTGACGAGTTTTACTTCAAAGAGAGCAATTTTACATATCTACTAAGGATTTTCGAGGCATTTTAATTTAATAATTTAGTTAGGGGTAGTATGATTACCCATGCAATTTTTGGCTCAAGCGTTTAATTTAAAATGATTGTGTCTTTCGACTTAAAATATACTAGAGTTCTATAAGAGTGTTTTCTTGTTATTTATTAAAGAAGTGTGTTACCAAAAGTTCAAAACTATTATGAAGTGTAACACTTACCCTAAAAGTCCCTCAGTTATGTTGTTGCACTCCAAGTTCTCTAATATTGTGTCGATGTGATTCCACAAGCAAACCTAAACCTTGTTGTGTAGAGGAAAATATTTCCGACTCCGATGAAACTCCAATATCCAACATGTCAAGAACAAGAGTCTGCTTACGTATTTTCCTTCGGTCTTGAAATAGATTTTACTCAGTCTGTGCTTTCGAGTTGCTTTTGAATAAATCAAAATACTTTCTATGAGCTTTCTCTTTCACAAGTCAAACGAATTTACGCTGATAATTATATACGTTTGTACAGCAGTTAAAGGACAAAATGTTATTTACTTTATCTATTAGCTTCGTAGGTGCCCATATTATAAGTTTGAGTTTAACATATCTTCAGTAACTCCACGCCTTTAATATAGTATATTTTGTCGTAAGTATGAAATTCAATTTTCTGGTTATGATAGTTTACATATTATGTGCAGCATAGCTGGAAAGATCATAATATACATAGTTTTCTTAAGGATTGTTATTTCATCTATCATACTCTGATTTATGCTAAATTAAAATTTTTAAAAATCGAAATTGTAAGTTGTATGTTACATTTGGGTTACGGTAAATTACAAAACAGTTTTCAGAGAAAACTTTTAGTCTTAACTTTGCCTGTTGTAAGACATAGGCCTAATTAAATTTAGTTTAGTTTCATGGTTAAATGAAAACATTTTATGTCAATTATTTATTTTAATTTATAACTTCAAGGTAATGCTAACTGAACGTTAAACCACTCAAGCAGCTGAGTAGCACATAACCCGCCTGTGGTGACCTAATCAAGATGCAAGGCCATCATCAGCAGCCGTTATCTGCCAGAGATAACAGTATCTGATAAGGTTATTGCAGCGCCACACCGCCGTTATAACGTTGTGTCGCTTATCTTTATGCTAAAGTGGATAAATCTGTAACCTTTTATCTCGAATTACTCCCATGACTAGTTAACTACCAAGGTAGTTATTTTTGATTGTTTTGGCTATAGTACCTTGAATTACCTGAACCGTTGACTGGTGTTACCAGATAGACTGCGTCAAACTTATTAACTCCTAGAAGGCGGCTGGTTAGATGATTATTGTTTTTGTCAGCCGCAAAAAACTCTGACACTGACTAAAATGGGTGCGAAATTAGCCAGGTTGGGTGTTGAACATCCTTATACCAGCAATAGGAAAGCAAGAAGTAGAATCGATAGATAAAATAACTAGAAATTCAGTTTAATAACTAAAATACCATAAAACATACCATTCATTTTGAAACATTACATGCCAAGTTACATTGGTTTTTGTTACATTACATGTCTAGAACTACATAAGAAACATACATTAAAACATCAACTATTTCTGATATATACCGTCAACGAAGCTGTTGTATTGGACTAACAAATGGGTTTATTTAACAACATTGCCTTTTGAAAACACAAACACACCTTTATAAAACCACTAAAATCAACGTAATATACGGTGCATAATATTTTAAACACAGACGGAATAATTGGTTGATTATTGTTCAAAGTTAATTAAACACAAGTTGCATAGGCGAACAATATTGAGCTCAGGCTATACAGTAACAGCTGTGGGCCCCTCAAGTTTAATTATTTAACTTTCATATTTACGAACCAGTGTAAAACAGCTGGATAAACTAGGCACAACAAAACAGTTGCGCACATGCTGGTGTGTGTATGGTTTGACCTGCGAAGTTAGTTCATAAAGTTGAGGTTGCCTGAGCAAAACCCATGAGGAGGCTTTTATTAAATTTGACCTCTAGTGTAAGTTACAAAACTAATAATAATATTCATACAGTTTTATCTCTATTAATAATCACTTTCTTTTAATCAATAATTGTTGTTAAATACTAAAATGCATTTAACACGACAGACAGATTAGTTGTGTTGTAGATTTTAATTGAGAAAATATAATTGAG
Organism: Matsumurasca onukii; assembly: GCA_018831715.1. Classification (NCBI taxonomy): domain Eukaryota; kingdom Metazoa; phylum Arthropoda; class Insecta; order Hemiptera; family Cicadellidae; genus Matsumurasca; species Matsumurasca onukii. The sequence goes on from CM032062.1 coordinate 36,769,290, forward strand.
ACTGAAAAGTAGAAATATAACTCATGTTCTTTCAAATACAAGTATTTCACAATCTTTTCTCGTTGGTACAATGCAGTTCTTTGAAATGCTTCCGCTTTGAAAAGGGCACTGAAAGACATGAGCCTCTTCTACTCGGCTACTTGGGTCAGATAAGCCGGAGAAACTGCAGCTTATGTTAGGGAAAATGTCTCAATTATTGGTTAGAAAAATATCCGACTTTGGGATTTTCTCAAACGCAAAACTTACTTTAGTAAAGAATTGTTTGTTTGATTGGGATTCATCAGCAATATGCAAAAGAAGAATATCAGTTTGTTTTTAGTGTGATTTAAAGGAGGGCAGTATTTCGTATATTAAGTCTTATATTTTACTATATTTTTAGAATCTAAAATGTAACTCTTAACAAAAATTACCAAGTTAAACTCATTCAGAAACTGTTTTAACACATTTTTTTAAAAGTTATTTGTGTTTCGAAAAAAAGAAATCGTTAAGTTTCCATACTAAGTGGAATTTTTAATACAATTTGTGGTTTGCATAAAAATAAAGTAGCTTTACGTAGTAAATCCTGTAAATACTTCATAACCTCATTTACAATAGTCACAATATGGTACTGTGTCTGTAAATTGGATCATGCATAAACATACAGCCAAGTGAACTTCATCTATGGAGTACAAATATGGTAGTTTTTATAATGTGCAGGAGCAGGACACGGGATCATTGTTATCAGAAGAGCTCAGGCCAGGCAGTGTCCACACATTGTAACTGTTATGGTTATGGTGGGACATGTTTGGCAATAGGTAGCGTTTGTCGCTCTGTCCCTAACCACGCTTATCAGTCAGCATACTAAACGTACCGACTATCTCGTTTTTCGGATAAGTACAATTCTAGATTAATATATAGGGTGATTCAGTATGAGGTTACATTTTTAAGTTGGTAGCCTAATTTATTTAGGGAGATAAACAATTGATATTTTAAAACTACTTTGTTTACCTTTGCCATTTATTGTAATCATGATAAATACTCTGTGGTTGTAATGGAGCGGTTTCAACTTAACAGCGAATTTCAATAGTAAATTTTAAACATTTTGTAGAAGTGGTGTGATTTTGACTATAACCGAACGTGCCTTACGGAATGACTTTGGTATTCATAATCACCAATCACATGCTGCAATCGCAAACTTAGTAAACAAATTCCATGCTACTGAATCAGTGTTGGACGTCAAAAGTCAAAATCTTCGTCAAAATCGGCCTCGTAATGGCCGATCGGCTGACAATATCACTGCAGTGATATCACTGGAGGTACCAGAACAGTAGTGAAAAACTTCATCAAAAGAGCCGAGGTCTATCGGGCTGATAAGGGTGGTAATCTCAATAGTATAATTTTTCTTATAAATGTTACACTATAACCAATTAGCTTTTATAAAACTATACACATTTTCTGTCAAAGCGGTAGTTTTATTTTAAATTGTTTTGGCTATAGTACCTTGAATTACCTGAACCGTTGACTGGTGTTACCAGATAGACTGCGTCAAACTTATTAACTCCTAGAAGGCGGCTGGTTAGATGATTATTGTTTTTGTCAGCCGCAAAAAACTCTGACACTGACTAAAATGGGTGCGAAATTAGCCAGGTTGGGTGTTGAACATCCTTATACCAGCAATAGGAAAGCAAGAAGTAGAATCGATAGATAAAATTACTAGAAATACAGTTTAATAACTAAAATACCATGAAACATACCATTCATTTTGAAACATTACATGCCAAGTTACATTGGTTTTGTTACATTACATGTCTAGAACTACATAGAAACATACATTAAAACATCAACTATTTCATATATACATCAACGATGATTATACTGATTTATACAACATTCAACGACATTAGCTGTTGTATTGGACTAACAAATGGGTTTATTTAACAACATTGCCTTTTGAAAACAAACACACCTTTATAAAACCACTAAAATCAATGTAATATACAACACATAGCGTAATCTTTTAAACACAGACGGAATAATTGGTTGATTATTGTTCAAAGTTAATTAAACACAAGTTGCATAGGCGAACAATATTGAGCTCAGGCTTTACAGTAACAGCTGTGGGAGCCTCTCAAAGTTTAATTATTTAACTTTCATATTTACGAACCAGTGTAAAACAGCTGGATAAACCAGGCACAACAAAACAGTTGCGCACATGCTGGTGTGTGTATGGTTTGACCTGCGAAGTTAGTTCATAAAGTTGAGGTTGCCTGAGCAAAAACCTATCAGAGGGGGCTTTTATTAAATTTGACCTCTAGTGTAAGTTACAAAACTAATAATAATATTCATACAGTTTTATCTCTATTAATAATCACTTTCTTTTAATCAATAACTTTTGTTAAATACTAAAATGCATTTAACACGACCGACAGATTAGTTGTGTTGTAGATTTTAATTGAGAAAATATAATTGAGACTGAAAAGTAGAAATATAACTCATGTTCTTTCAAATACAAGTATTTCACAATCTTTTCTCGTTGGTACAATGCAGTTCTTTGAAATGCTTCCGCTTTGAAAAGGGCACTGAAAGACATGAGCCTCTTCTACTCGGCTACTTGGGTCAGATAAGCCGGAGAAACTGCAGCTTATGTTAGGGAAAATGTCTCAATTATTGGTTAGAAAAATATCCGACTTTGGGATTTTCTCAAACGCAAAACTTACTTTAGTAAAGAATTGTTTGTTTGATTGGGATTCATCAAATATGCAAAAGAAGAATATCAGTTTGTTTTTTAGTGTGATTTAAAGGAGGGCAGTATTTCGTATATTAAGTCTAATATTTTTACTATATTTTTAGAATCTAAAATGTAACTCTTAACAAAATTACCAAGTTAAACTCATTCAGAAACTGTTTTAACACATTTTTTTAAAAAGTTATTTGTGTTTCGAAAAAAAAAGAAATCGGTTAAGTTTCCATACTAAGTGGAATTTTTTAATACAATTTGTGGTTTGCATAATAAATAAAGTAGCTTTACGTAGTAAATTCTGTATATACTTTATAACCTCATTTAAAATTCTCACACCATGGTACTGTGTCTGTAAATTGGACCATGCATAAACATACAGCCAAGAGAACTTCATCTATGGAGTACAAATATGGTAGTTTTTATAATGTGCAGGAGCAGGACACGGGATCATTGTTATCAGAAGAGCTCAGGCCAGGCAGTGTCCACACATTGTAACTGTTATGGTTATGGTGGGACATGTTTGGCAATAGGTAGCGTTTGTCGCTCTGTCCCTAACCACGCTTATCAGTCAGCATACTAAACGTACCGACTATCTCGTTTTTCGGATAAGTACAATTCTAGATTAATATATACGGTGATTCAGTATGAGGTTACATTTTTAAGTCGGTAGCCCTAATTTATTTAGGGAGATAAACAATTGATATTTTAAAACTACTTTGTTTACCTTTGCCATTTATTGTAATCATGATAAATAACTTTAAATAAATAAATGAATAACTTTATTTGCAGTGTACATTAAATGCGTTGCAAAAACAAAAATATAATAAAAAAAAACTAATTGTAATTCCATTCACATATGCACGCAGGCATGTCATGTCATTCATACACACTCTCACTCCTCCTGGAAAAAAAAAGGTAAAATTATTGCTTTTAAAATTTGATTGGTCCAGAAACTCTGCAATATTATAAAAGCATGGGATATACATATTTTTTTTAATTGAGATTTAAATTTCGGTTACTTTCAATTTTATATTTACTGGCAATAAATTAAAACATTTTGCTCAATTTGGGAAGGTAATTTACTGAACAATTTATCAGAGTATTTTTTTACAGAAGTTTTACAGAGTATTTATCATGATAAATACTCTGTGGTTAATATTAATTTGGTTTTCAACTTAACAGCGAATTTCAATAGTAAATTTTAAACATTTTGTAGAACTGTAGAAGTGGTGTGGTTTTGACTATAATCGAACGTGCCTTACGGAATGACTTTGGTATTCATAATCACCAATCACATGCTGCAATCGCAAACTTAGTAAACAAATTCCACGCTAAATAGCTAATTTATTACTGAAGAAATTTGAAGAAAAATGTGTGAACCAAACCGGTACTCGAACCAGGGTCCCTCACTTGCCGGGTGATTGTGCTGACCACTACACCATCCGGCCCAACTATTTGTGCCTTCAAATTTAGAGGCAAATGAGAGAATCGTGTTCATGTGCCGATTCAGTTCACACATTTTGTCTTCAAATTTCTTTAGTAATAAGTAGCCAATATATATATAGCCCATATATTTGACATTTCTCTGTATTCTCGGTGCAATAGGAGCAGATCACGTGCTTCAAGTTGGAATTGTCTGATTGAGGAGAAGTCTCGTGAATGTGTCAAGTGCTAATTCACACTTTTTTCATGATAGACTACAGAAACATCGCAGACTGTCAACTCCTCACTTTGGCCAATATATTGGTACTGGACTAAGTTTTCTCTGTGCTAGGGGCAGATCACGTCTAGCAATTTGGTATTACTGATTGAGACAGAAGTCTCGTGGCATGTTGATGTAGAAAGAACGTGTCAAGAGCTGATTCACAGTTGTCTTTCTCGGCAGTATTTAGAAACGTCGCAGACTGCAAACTCCTCTGACCCAGGCCCGGATTACCCATAAGGCCAACCTAGGCCATGGCCTAGAGCGCAAGCTTGCGGGGGGTGCAGTCGCGGGGAAAACGACAAATGCTGCACTGTACTTAGTTAAGAGTAATGAGTGTCCAGGCACTAACCTTGAGTCTTGACATTGACACTGGTTAAGCTACGACCGATGTCTAACTAACTTCGTCTTCTGGTTCACACCGTGTCAAAGTAGTACTATTTGTATTCCGGTGTGAACTAGATTAACAGAAGACTTAGAAGATAGTGGAAGGAAGTTCAAGAGGGCTGAGCAGGGTAGCGCGCCGGTGGTCGTCAGCGAATGACTCATGTCAAGATCACGCCACTTCCGACATTGATGTCGATCACTGTTATTGTGTTCAGTATTTTGACAATCTAAATCTTAAAACCAATTTGGGCAAAACATCGTACATAAACTTCAGTCTCAGTCATTTTACAACCGACAAAAAAGCGTCAGTAATGTTAGGAGACCAACTTATCAATGGGATTGATTGCTCAAAGTTTTTAGAAATCTACATCGATAAATCTTTATGCTGGGATAATCATATCGACCACGTATGTAAAAAGGTATCTTCAGGGATTTTTTATTAAGAAATAGCTAAAAGGTTTATGTTCTACAAATTCTTCTAAAATAATCTATTTTGGATTAATATAGCCTCATATCTCCTGTGGCATAATATTCTGGGGTAGCTGTGCTGAAACTAAATTACTAAGAGCATTTATTCTCCAAAAAACAGCCGTTCGTATCATTTACAAATTACTCTCTGGCGTGTCATGTAGAAACATTTTTTTAAGAGTTTGAAATTTGACATTGCCGGCATTATACATTTATGAGACAATTGTATTTTGTGTTTCAAAATGTAAGTTATTGCAGGGTTAAGATGTACATTCACACAATACTCGATCTAGTGAAGTGTACAGGCAAATTAGCCACCGATTAAATATACATAACAAATTACCTATGCAAGCTGGTGTAACATTATTGAACAAACTCCCTTTAGAAGTTAAAGCTACACTGTCAAATATTGCTCTTTTCAAAAGAAACGTAAAAAACTTAAAAGAAACTTAAAAGAAAATTAAATTAAATTATTACCATGATTTAAAAAATGGCCTGATTGAAAGTGAAGACCTTACACTCACAATCAATTTTTTTATTAGTTTTTGGTCAGTCTGAATACTAAAACCAGGCCGACACGCAGCTATGCGCTGGCGTGAGTGAAACAAATTTCCTTCGCAATATGTCACTCCAATTCGCTCTGTTCACAACCTTGTTTCGGACGTTCGACGTTCCATTACCAATGGTGTTACAAGGCTCTTCGCTACGCTCACAGCCTGGTTCCCGGCCTCAGATTACGTGTTCTTTTAATGCAAGTTTCATTACATATCTTGAAGGGTTAACACATTTCAAATTTCATTGAAATATGACTACTTATTTTGCTGTTGTAGCAAAAATTAACTTTTTTGCCGCCATTTTGAAACGACTCAATGGATTTTCATAATGTTTAATAGGCCTATATTCGTGTATGACAACAAAATTCATATTTATTTCAAATTTCATCAAAATCAGACGAGAACCTCTTTTTTTGAAATCTCAGTTATACATTTGTCGTCAGATGTACAGGTAGCTTTAATGCCTTGGCTAGAGACGTTAGATTTCATATTAAATTTAACAATTCAACATATTATTTCCATAGTTACTCCATAATTTAACAAATTATTAACGATAACATTAAAAGTACAACGTATAATTTCTATGGCAACTCAAGCCAGATTGCTTGCGTATATCAATAAGGTAGCACTCCTCGACCCGCTGCGGTGTAACGTCCGCTAATAACACCCGATTAGGTCCCTTGGTTAAGGGAGGTTACACCGTGGTCACCCGTCTTGCTTCGCGCTCGGGTCTGCGTTCACTCTAAGTATGAAAAAGTGAAAATCGAGTCACTCTCTTTTCCCTCTTTCATATTAGAGTGTTGATAACACCCTATTAGGTCCCTTGGTCGGTGGAAACGGGCAACAAGCGGGTCGGGTTTGCACAGAGGATTGCTACCGGGCTTCCACGCCCCCGCCGCGGAGATGTGGGTTTTCACGGTTTTTACACATCTATAAAATAAACAAAAAACCTAATTTTTAACTCCGCTAAGCCGGTGGCAAGCCCGGGACTCGGCAACGAGGAGGAGGAGTCGGAGGAGTATCAACCTCGATAAAAAACCGGAGGTCATCTGGCCCGGATGACAGTTTCTCTGTAAGGGCTCCTTGCCAGGGTGACAGCAAAGTTCTCAACAGTGGAGCAGGTGGACAAATCATCTCCGGGGAGCTGCAACACTTGAACTTGCGGTGAGGAGTGGTGACCAGAGATCTGCAACGAATGATGTGACATGGGAGACTTGTCTCAGTGACTAGATATGAAAGAAGACCAGACAGGGAGGAAGGTGAAGATTAACGAAGATGAGGTGAGGGGCAGTGGGATTGTGTACGTATCAAAACTTACTCAACGAATTAATTAAATAATGAGTTCAACGGAAATAAAGTTGTGTTTACTTAATTGAATGTTTACAAAATTGTGTTACAAAACAAAACTAACATGTGATTAAACATAGATTAATGTTCACCACACTACCCCACAAATGAACAGCAAAAAACAAGAAATTTAACAAATTAACAATCATTGACCATACAATTTTTGGGGGACATTTTGTTCATCTTGAACGGCAGGTTCTTGTCTTTACCAAATTTTCCTCCACACCCTCCTTAAAGCGAACGTCTTATATCTATTCAAGTAAGTTCATTGATACCCGTGTTTCTATTCCGTTTGCTCCTAATATCTCTTGGAATATATTATTTAATTAATTAAAAATTAGTAAATGGCTAAAATAGTTCCAAATAGGCTCTAGAACGAGTGGCGGTGGTTCATGTCACGACTGAAGACCGAGACCAGAGACAGGTGACCGCAATCTATGTATTTGTCATCTAGCTTTGAACAGGCGCTAGTTCGCGCATGCGACAGAGACAGGGGACATACAGAAGACACCGAGGCACATGTTGGTCGCGGTCTCCTGTCTCTAGTCTTGGTCACTAGTCGCAGTGCAAACTGCCTTATGTACAGTTAAATATGGCAAAAAATTCCACACAAACCTCTCAGAACACAGAAGGGGCGCAATCTAGAACTTTGCCCTAGGGCGTAAATAATGGCTAATCCGGGCCTGCTCTGACCCCCTTACTAAGTACTCTTTGTCCTATAAATGTTTTACACAAACCTAAATACAACATGGTTGCAGAATAAGTGAGCTTTTGGAGTAGATGATCCAATATTTTCTCCACCATTTACGTTCATTAACTCGTATGTTGATTACAGTGTTTTGGATAGTTTTACGTACGTAGCATTTACTTTAGTAAAGGTTTAGCAACTTTAAAATTTATTGAAACCATGAACATATTATTTCTATTTTGATTTATTAAAGATGGAAAATTTTAGATTTGTTTACACTGAAACAGTTTGAAAGCAGAATTAAGTGCTTTAAAGAATTGTTTGAAAGTGGTTTGAAGAATACAATGAAATTTACAGTTATGTTTGAAACAACTGACCTAGACTGAAGTCGGATATTCTGTTAGAGCCTCTAGAGTCGAGTGTGATCAGGTCGGGGTCTCAAGAGTTAAGACAACAGGTGCAACATTTCACACTCTCAACCAGATAGAACTTTCAACTCCTATTATTATTAAACTGTTCAACAGATTAGTTTATTGGCCAACACTACTTTTAACCTAACTTACTACAACTTTTATTAGGTTTTCATTTCTGTATAAAATTCTAAACTATATAAGTGGTAAATTACCTCGTCAAACAGTTTCAAGTGAATGGGTTTCCACTACATGTTTCGGGACAACGGTCCCATCTTCAGGTGGTAGTACACATAAAAAACATAGAAGAACACTGATGGTAGCTCCAGCTAGGGATTGTTTAGAATGATGAAACATGAAGTAGTACCCCACTCACTTGAAACTGTTTGACGAGGTAATTTACCACTTATATAGTCTACAAACAGTTTCGTGGCTAAACACAATGAATTTCAAAATTCTAAAAGTTCTAGAATACAACTTACTGGCAAGAAGCGGATGTTGTTTGTTGCTTAAATCAGATTTAAACTACCTAACAGTAAGACAGTAAGAGTAACTGTAATAGTAAGAGTTTAAGCTATCCTTAGGATAATATATACGGTGAGGTTAGCCAACTACTCATTTTCCACTTACCCATATAAATTTTATGCTTGGTTTAGTTTATATCTTCTTGGCAACCCTGTTTGTATAATTTATCTTAAATGTTAAACAGACAGTTTTGTTGGTTGTAGAGCTTTTATATATGTTTTTACTTGGTTATGGTAGTCAATAATTTAGTAATAGCTTTTATTACACGTTATAGCACGTTAGTTTTCTTGTTTTGCAGATAAAATTAAGTACTGTAATAGAATCTATTCAACAACGATTATAATATAATGCTATTCAATACTAAGGACTTTCTCATTACTATAGCCTACTAATGAAAATGATAATAGCAAAAATGGAGAATGTTTAGTTAAATTTACGAGTATAATTGTTTGTCAAGAAACTTGCTAAACATAATGTTTTACATTAGTAAAAAGTAAATCGATTATTAGTTATTAGGCCTATTTGAGGGAAAGATAAGAGCCAAGTAAACAACGAACTTATAAAATTTTAATATAACTAACTTACTAAAGACATTTGAATTTGTCTTCAAATCTCTTTAGTTTCAAATTAGATGTTTAACATTTAAACAAATTTTGATCTAACTTACATTATTGAAATAGTTGTATAGTGCAATAATTAAAATAATCGTTGTGCTACATTGTCCTTTATAATGTTTTTAACAACTTAAAAGCCAACAAACTTTAAACTAATATAAACCGAAATAAACATATAACTATTTGGTTGGTATAAACTATAATATACAAATTACTTAGTTACGGGCACTTAAAAACATGGAACAGGATTCATAAATCTTCAGAAATTATAATGCTTACAATAATTAGTTGAGAAATGAAAATTGCAGATTGCTAACTGGCTAGAAAATGAATCGAATTTACTCGAAACCATATTTAAAAAAGGTCACTGACAGATGGGTGAGATAAGACAACCGATTCGCAGCCTCACTACGAATCTACGAGAGATTTGACGTGCTTTCGAGACATTCAACGCCGAATTTGGAACAAAAATATGGTTTCTTGCATATTTAAGCCGATAATCTCAAGTAATTCTTTCATATCTGAGACGTTCAATTTGTTATTACAACCCTAAGTCATCGATGAAGCCAAAGATGACCGTTGCCTCACCACTGGGTAGCTCATTGCGTCAGTTTCAACAAACGTAATCCTAGCAGCGAAAAAGCAAACCAGTTATCTACACAAGGTTGGTGAACGTTATCCTATTAACAGTACTCGCACACGAGTGTGCAATGGTTGCTTGCTTGAACAAACCACAAAGCTCCTCTCCCTTAGCAAAGGCGGCTCCTACTGTTGTTACAGCAGGTCTTTGTTTATCCATTGAATAACCTGAGTGGAACTGCAACTAAACTGTTTGAGTTTCAACTGTTATCTACACAAGGTTGGTGAACGTTATCCTATTAACAGTACTCGCACAAGTGTACGGGTTTAAGCTATGCTTGAACAAACCACAAAGCTCCTCTCCCTTAGCAAAGGCGGCTCCTACTGTTGTTACAGCAGGTCTTTGTTTATCCATTGAATAACCTGAGTGGAACTGTAACTAAACTGTTTGAGTTTCAATTATTACCTTTGAACGCTATCCACAGTGGTTGACCCACCTTTGCATGATGCAAAACCGGGCTTGAACTGAAACCTGTTGGTTAGTAACTTGAATATTTCATTACTATTTTATAATTTGTGCGCACAACAGTAATATGTGCTGTTAAAAGCTCTAATGATTGACTTTAAAACACTTCTTTGTTTAAAGTTTGTCGTTGACGAGATGGTAAGGCCATTTTCTGAATAAACAGTATTGCAGACTGTTTCATAGTTTTTGGTGATTAAGTGCCAGCACTGTTTGGATCTGGAGTTTGACCCCTGATATTTTTATATTTCACCTCAATATTTTAAGTACTGTGCACAAACATGTAGAACAAAACGTTCCCACCTATTAAATTATTGAATCACTGTGTCTCGTACATATTTTGACAAATCCTATAAAAAAACCATATTGCTACACATTTTTTACGCTATAATATTTGATTTACTACAATACAAGTTACAATGTTTGCTATTCATCACATTTACAGTGTGTTTGTTCATTTCATTTACAACTGTAAATGTCCGTACCGAAACATAATTTATTCGTAATTTTACAACATCAAACCTGAAGTTTTCCCCAAAGGAGCAATGTCATACACAACCTGCGTCACTAAAACCTGGTACCTGACTAACCCTGGCCATTAGTGGACTAATCTGGATGCAGGGCCATCAGCAGTGGTCGTTATCTGAATAGTTTGCTGTAACCCACGATACAAGCTGATAAGAAAACTGCAGCACTACTATATAAACGTGTGTTGTGTTACCGTAACCCTAGAGAGGAAAACTGGTTCGACAAGTTTGTTTTGAATTTTAACACTGACTTATAGTAAATCAGTGTAACATCTGTTTATTCAAAAAAACATTACAATTCAGACTGCTGAGTTCCGTAATATGACGGGTTTAGTTTTCAGTGCAACTACATGAGTGGTTTCCTAGAACGTGGACGAAAAGTAGCGGTGAAAACTAGTTAGGGTTTCTCGCCAGGTGACACATTTTGTTTTGTAACTAAAAATCTAGCTTGGCCATTACTATATACGTAAATAAACTTTGACAACTGAAATAAACAACATGTCAAAAGTTGATTTTTGTCTACATCTGTTTAAACATTGTGTTACATCCACCGTCACTGTTACGTTCGCCATCACTGTTACGTTCACCGTTACATACGGCCGCTACATTACGGCCGTAATATATCGGTGAACGTTTTTCTAGGAGACCATAGCTTTACTTAAGTTTATTCATAATATTAAAACCTGTATTGACATTAATAAAATAAAATCAAACTTTTGGGTCAACCACAATGTAGAACAATTCCACAATCATCATCAGTTGTATAAAGAATAAAGAAGAGAAAAAAAAAAAAATATATACATAAAAGAAAAGGAATTTGAAACAAATACTAATTTGAACTGTAAAAAAAGTCAAAACGTGTTGTGCTAATAAACATTTGTGGTTGACCCAAAGGTTTTATTTTGATTTATTCTGACAAACCACATAAGTTTAAAATCCAAAATGTATTGAAATTATTAAACATTATTATTTTCATCGTGACAAAAAGTATCGTTCATCACTCGGCCCAAAAGTGTCTTTTTGACCCTCGGTTAACTTGACCTCTTGTAAAAAAGTGTCTCATTTGGACTGAATGATGAAATATACTATTCTTGCTTAGTTAAGGTTCTTGTAGCATGAATAATAGTTTCACAGCCTTGTTTCATTGCAAACCTCAGTAATATATTATATATGTCTTGAACTGATTTATTTAACAACATATTTTTGGTGTTAATCTTCGGAATACACATCCAACAGCAATGGGTCGCAGAGCATCATCCTTCTTGTTCAACGCACAGAGATTTGCTCCAACTACTCCATTATTTACTTTTTCTTTGAGTATAACGTTTATGAGCTTTCGAACGTTTTCAAATAGCTCCCACTCTTGGTTATTAGCTGACTTAGAAATTAAATCTTTCAAACGTTGTGGAGATAATCCATCAATACCTGTAGCTGAGCCGTTTGGAAATGGTAAATTAACTTGTTGTACTCGATTCTCGTAAACCTCAAGAAACATCGATCATTTTAGAGGATCTGGCAGTTGAACATACTAACACTATATTTTATAGTAAAATTGATAAAAGTAAAAATATTTAGGATTAAAATATTTAGCAACAACATGGTAGAAACAAGATCAGCTGTTAATCATACACATCAACAAGACCATACCACCTTCACTTGTTTCTCACTTGGGAACTATTAGATAATATTTTCAAAATCTCCTCCTCTACAAATCTACCTCTTGAACTATCCTCTTAAATTCCTCAGTGTCTTGAATTTTCTTTGTGAACACTCTGTCTTTAAAGCCCCTTAAATTTAATAAAGTCACTTTTTTATAACTGCACTGTCTTGAGAGCTCAACAGTTAGCACATTAATGTCTTGGTCTATCCAATCAAATCATACCATAACTTTTCAAGGGTGGTTTATGCTATTCATTGTTGTGAAACACTAACGGTCCGTAGGATGTACTTACGAGTATAAGGGGTTATAATCTAGATATGAAGTTTGTACAGAACCCCAAAGTTGCTCTCTCTTTAGTGCACCACAAACTGGTGTACACACAAATTCTGACCCGCAAAACTGTATCAGAACTGCTCTTTTCTTTTATATATGAATAAAACTATAACAACACCATCAGTTACCTACCTTAAATTGTTGGGCAATAACACAAACACTAACAAAGAATTTTATTGACAATAATATACATTGTACAAAAGGCAAAGTTAGGAGTACAAAGCCCTTTCTACCACTTAACCTTAAGACGAACATATATAATAATATATATTAAAACAAATTTAAGTTAATATGGAAGAAAAGCATTGAAACAGAAAATTGAACACAAAAACGCACACAGCCCCAAGGATATCACTCCCTATGATCTCGATTGATGGACGTTTTAATTTCATTCCCAAACCGAGCACGGTTGTCAATTGCTCTAATTATCACTGATGTTATTCCAGCCGACAAGAGGTTTCAGGTAACAGTAAACGGTTTATTATAAACATTTGTTTTATGAGAAAGAATTTAATAATAATAATGATGCTCCATACCGAGTATTTTGGATTTTAGCGGTGTTAATGAGTTTGAAACGTTCATACAAATATACCGGAGTTATAGACAAAAGAATGGAATGTAAAATTCAAGAAGTATGTAATGTCCTGGGTTCTTTTAATTTTAAAGTTGATAAAACATCAAAATATTGACTTACATGTTCATCGTAGATTGAATTGAATATTAATCTAATACAATAATATTGAGCACGTTGAAGTTTATTGGAAAGCTCAACAGTCATAGACCCTATTATTTATGACAACAGCACAGTAGTTGAAGTGAGCAGTACAAGAGTTTTATCAAGAATTATTTTAACATGTTGTGGTAGACAAGTTGAAACCCGCTTAGTGTTGTGTATACAGGCAAATATTTGGTTACGTATACTTGTATCTTGATCGTTTCATTAAAGGGATTAATTTTGTTAATTATGAGCACAAGATTGTTTACCTTTTCCTTGCAATTAAGTTCACGATAGTTTCACTTTAATTTTGGACCATTGCTAATCATGTGAATGTTTGCTAAAATACGTGGGTTGGCTATAAGTATTGCTTACAAGTATTAGTTACTAAACCAGAAATATAGTTATTACCAAGTGAGATAAAATCGTGGTTTAATTTCAACTGAATTAAAAGGGAAAACCTTGTGTAAAGTAGTCAAGAAAGCTACACGAGTATTTGTCAACCTCAGACTTACTTACATTTACCTTAAACGGCTGAAACGTGTTATTATTTTGTAAACGCGTCATTTTTAAACGCAAGGGTGTCAATGTTTGGTGATTATGGACATAGATGGCTGCTTCAATGCATTAGCAACATAATAGTAATGGTTAAATATCCGAGCCTTCGACAGGGTTCGATTATGAATATTAAACAACCACTTTAGTTAAAACCACATTCGTGTTTTTAAAACAGTGCTTTCTAATTAAATCTGTTTAGTTATTGGTAATCGGGATAGTCGATTTTCGTTTCAATTAGTTTGCGTTGTGAGTAAAAATTATTCAAAACTTTGAACAAGCCTCAGAACAAGTCATTAGAATAATTTCTTTAGTATTTATTTAAATATAAAAGGCGACTAATTGGCTACTTAGTACTGAAAAAGCGATGAAATACAGATAAACCTGTACCACACATGCACTGCATTTTTATTGTTTTCTTATGCGAAACGTTAACTAGGTTATCTTTTATTTAGACTATTTACAACAGAGTCATTTTTGGAATATGGAAAACGCTTATTTGGAAAGCGGTTCAAATGGTACTTAAACCGGAAATCGAACCCGTAACCCTCCACATTGGAAACCCCAACTACCCTACTGAAATACGAACGCTGATTATATATATTAAAACATAACCGCATAGTTGTGGTTATACTATCTACATGGTCTTTCATATAACATTTCCAACGTTCATGATTATATACATACATAACTCAAAACTTAAAGCAACCTTGTGTGTAACTAACGTATGACTCTCGAGGGAGCTGTAACTTTGTCACGCCGCTCCAACTTAAGATAGCAAACATTGATGAATTTTCCCCGGTGAACTACCTGTCATCATTAAATACCAAACTCATGAGGTGATTTAACACAGTGCATTAGTTTCTTGGTGAAACGGGTTTAATATATTAGTGCTGTAACTTTCTATCCCACAGCATATTTAGAGTATATTATATGTCATAAAGCACATTTGACCCTTCGTCCTAAAAGTATTACGGTTAAAAGCTGGACTATGAGTTTCTCTCAGTATTAATAGTAAACTCCAGATGTAACCACGTAGAACAATGGAAGAGCAGGTGAGGTACTGTGAAGGGCATGTAGAGGATGATCCTGTTGAAGAGCGGATTCCAGTTTAAGAGGATTCTACGTGCCGAGCACTGCAGTTGGTACAAGAACTTGTAAGGAGCTTGATTGTTGAGAATCTTGCTTTGTCTTTAGACAGAAGAGATTACTGCATCATTCTTGTAGTAGGTTGTAGGTACTGTCTGGTTATTGTCAACGGTATATAACTGTCCATTATTATCGAATTTCCTTTGGAAAATAGGTATTTGAGCCGTCAGCAAGGTAAGAACCAGCTCGGAACCATGAAATAAGGCACCGATCGTGGACCCTCAGAATACGTTTTAAGAATTTTTTCAGAAACTGTATAAATATGTATATAAGTGTGTGTCATCACTACGGGTCGCATTTTTGTCAGATTTCATTAAATTTGGTACAAATATTCCAATTGTAAATATCTTGGTCGATTTCGTTAACCAGCAAAATCGAACTACTGGACTCTCCCCTTTGCGGGGGGGACTTTTCAACAAAAAAGATTTATTAATAATCTAAAACAGTGAATTTCGTCTGATTTCGATGAACATCAATATAACAATGGATTTTTACGTCAAGTTGTTTCAAAATGAAGGCCAAAAGTGATTGTTTGCTATAACAGCGGAAAGAATAGTCCGATTGTATTGAAATTTAAGGTGTGTTTTTATTTCATGATGACCTTCAGTAAATAACATCGCAAGTCTAGGGCCGAATGCCGAAGCAAGACTTTGAGCGTAGCGAACAGCCTCATAACGCCCGTGATCACACAGAAGGCCAAGCTGAGGCCAAAGGCTGAAGCGATGTTGTGAGTAGAGCGAATTATAGTAACACATTGCAGAGGAAATTCGATTCGCTCATGTCAGCGGCGTTTAGCGCTTAGCTGCGAGTCGGCCTGGTTTTTATAATTTAGGCAGCCAACGCTTTGTTCCGAATTCACAACAACTTTGTTATTTTTCCTGTAAAAGATCGTTTTTTGTCCTATCCACTAGTAGATGAAGCCTAAATATGCCTAGATTAGGTCGAGTATTTTACTTTTAACTAAAGAAAATAAAAAGCAAAGATAGACACATTTAAAAGTTCAACATTAATAATTGGCCAACGCTTACTATTACCGGTTAATTTTAATTAAGTATCATAGAAATTCTTTTCATTGTCGGTGTCTATTGATCAAAGCAGCTTAATTACTAAGTAAGTTCATACCTTATCATAGAATTATCGATTAAAGACAGCAAATATGAAATATTAAGTTCTACATTTTGAAGTTGAAAAGTATAAAGACGCTTGTATAAAGGGAGGAATAAATAGCATCAAAGTAAATGAGGGAGACTAGTGAATAAGTATTAAATACTTAACGTATTTAAAAAAATACTTAAACAGTCTTGAACCAGAGTATAGTGTAAGAGGATCATGCGAGGAGAAGGATTCACCTGTCCCTATTTCAGTTATAGGTAACAGGGCACCTTAAGAAGCTTATCGTTCCTGGTGATCTTGTTTCAATACAAATGTAAATTTAAAGCTTTTATAATAAACCAAGCCGACGCGTGTCACAAGCACTACCGTGAATCCTAGCGAATTCAGAATAAGAATTATTTACCCCAAAAGTACCATTTTGAGGGGGGCGATTCCTTAACACTTCCCACCGCCGTCTTAGTCAGGCGAACGAATGTTTTTGATTTTAAATAAATCTGTTGGTTACATTACCATGCAGGTTTATATAAATGTATATAAAGTATTGCTATTTGACTCAATATGTGCCGTTTTGTTCTATACATATGAGTGGGGAGGGAGGATAGTTATCTTTATT
Organism: Matsumurasca onukii; assembly: GCA_018831715.1. Lineage (NCBI taxonomy): Eukaryota > Metazoa > Arthropoda > Insecta > Hemiptera > Cicadellidae > Matsumurasca > Matsumurasca onukii. Next base: position 36,786,471 of record CM032062.1, read on the forward strand.
GCGAAAATTGGCTTACAATATTCTGTCTGGCTATTATGATTGAATAAAGAATCCTATTTACTTAGTTCAAAATGAATCATATGACATCCCGTATAAAAATTGACATAATGTAAACTATTTCAAGATTATTAGTTTAATCAACCTATTTGATGATTATTAGTTTTATAACTTCAAGCTAACGAGAAATCCACTCAAGCAGCTGAGTAGCACATAACCCGCCTGTGGTGACCTAATCAAGATGCAAGGCCATCATCAGCAGCCGTTATCTGCCAGAGATAACAGTATCTGATAAGGTTATTGCAGCGCCACACCGCCGTTATAACGTTGTGTCGCTTATCTTTATGCTGAAAATGATTAAACCTGACACTTATTATTTCGCACTGCTTCTATGCATAACACTACATTCAATGAACAATTCCATTTAAATTTGTGTTCCAGTTAAGTATTTTCCTGTTCCATCGCGTTTTTCTTCTTATTTGTTTAGACCATCTGAACAATATTTTAGTACAAAGGATTGTTAAAACATACCATTTTAAAATTATAACCTGAGACAGTATTCTATTTTAACTTGACACCTTCTTGTATGCAGAATTGCTAAGAGATAACCCCAAGTTTTATAGTTTTCGAATACGTTGACATTTAAGGTTTTAACCCAGCAACAAGGCTTTATTTTATCACCAATGTTTTTTATTAATTCTTATTGAACGTTTTACGTTAAACATGACAATGTGGTAGTTTATCCATTCAATTCTACTAGCAGCTGAGAAATCAACAGTGGTTTGCACAAAAATACAAGCTTTTCTTAAAAATAGCAAACAATTAATTTAGAAATTAATACGAGGAATTGGAACTTCTAAAATGCGTTTTTGTGTTACATTTGCCTTGTATGACAATCCCCCTATACACTTGACACCACTCTGTATTCTCGATAGAAGAGGAACAGATCACGTCTTAGTTGGGAGTGTCTGATTGCGACAGAAGTCCCGCGGCATGTTGATGTGGAAAGAACGTGTCAAGAACTGATTCACAGTCTTTCACGTTAGTCTTTCGAAAATTCACCGTCTGTAAACTCCTCACACAATCCTTCTTCTGTATTCTTCTGTGTGGCATTCTTTATATTCTTTCTCTGGTCCTTGGTTATTCATGTCTGGTACGGGTTGACACAAACTTGTTGAAGGCTGGAGCCCTGTGTTGGAGATGCGAGCTTGGATACCATACACCGAAACAATCTAAATTTATTACTATGTTTTTGTTTACTTATTAAGTTCAAATCTGTTAACTATTTGTGTATTTGCATTGATTTGTTGATTATTTGTTCAATGCAAATACATTTACAAGGTCAGTTTTAAATGCCCCCTTAACTTTTGAAAAGGAAATACTTTGAAAAACCAAAGTTTTATTATTCGGCAGTGATGCAGTACTGAAACATGTACAATTTACCTTTTAATTCCCTTTTTGGAAAGAATTAGTGCTGTTTTGTAGAGACAAGTTATTTTTCACCATTTACTAAGTTTTCTGAAGTTATCTAGTACTTTTACGTTTTACATATTTTTCTAAAAACTACATAAATGTTAAACACAGTTAGTCGTGTTTCCTAAAAGGTCGTGTTCAAGCTCTGTAATGTAATACGGTGGCCGCCAGCCACTGTGAAAGCGGGTAAATCCAGTTGAAACTCAAACAGTTTAGTTACAGTTCCACTCAGGTTATTCAATGGATAAACAAAGACCTGCTGTAACAACAGTAGGAGCCGCCTTTGCTAAGGGAGAGGAGCTTTGTGGTTTGTTCAAGCATAGCTTAAACCCGTACACTCGTGTGCGAGTACTGTTAATAGGATAACGTTCACCAACCTTGTGTAGATAACAGTTGAAACTCAAACAGTTTAGTTACAGTTCCACTCAGGTTATTCAATGGATTAACAAAGACCTGCTGTAACAACAGTCAGAGCCGCCTTTGCTAAGAGAAGGAGCTTTGTGGTTTGTTCAAGCATAGCTTAAACCCGTACACTCGTGTGCGAGTACTGTTAATAGGATAACGTTCCCCAACCTTGTGTAGATAACTGGTTTGCTTACAGTTTCCAAACATTAAATTGTTTAAAATATATCAAGTTGATAGTCTAGTACTATAAATACTATACATTGCGTGGTCAAAGTAAATTTGAAAACAGCTTATTTTGGTCTAATACATCCTTATATAAATTATGGAATTTCTTTATGGGGTGTTTGTTCAGATAATAGATTTTTTGAGGGTTTTATTTTGCAAAGAGAGCAGTCCGAATCGTTTTAAAATCAAGGTATCGAGAATCGTGTAAAATTGTTTAGTACACTAAATATTTTAACGCTTCCTTGCATGTACATTTGGAAACTATTTTTGTTTAACAAAATGTCATTTGGATACTGGAATAGCTATCATTCCCAAATACTAGGTACGTTAATCGTTTTCGTAATAATTTTCACAGGCTTCACATCTACGACCAACTTCCTTGTGTAGCTGGAGTAAAACTATATTATAAATTACCTGAAAGTATAAGATCAGAGACAAATTTTAATTCCTTCAAACGCAAACTAAAACAATATCTTTTAAACAACTCGTTTTATAGTGTGGATGAATTTATGGATGTATCCTAAACTAATTAGAAAATAATAAAAGCATACACATAATTATAAGTATAGTTTCAAATAGGTTTAGAATTTATTTTACAATTACCATTAATGTACTTTGGACTATTTGGCCTACTCCGGTACCGGAGATTTTATCATTTCTAAATTCTTTGTAAACTTAGTTTTAAGCATTATGTCAACACAATTAATTGTACACTGACAATAAATGTTATGTTATGTTAAATTTATTTTAAATTAGAACTAGCCTCAGACCAGCTGGGGGCTTCGCCCCCAGACCTCCACTTCGGCCTACGGCCTCACTTCCGTTCGCTTCGCTCACGGTTCTGCTTCGGCCTCTCGGTTTGGGTATTCACTTTGCTAATGACTATATTTTTTAAAGTTAAGGTATTTCCGTGAGAGTTTCGTTGAAACTTATAAACTGTTACTGTTATTATTTGTTGATGTTTACATTTACAGCAGCTGGGAATTTTAAATGCTTTGCCCATATGTTTTATATCAAGCAAATCTAAATTTTAGAACAGAGCCAAAAAATCCTTTGTCTACGCATAACTCCTCTTGGATGTAACTGAATTCTTCGAATGATATCTCTAATGAAAGAGCATGATTCACTGAGTGTTCTTAGACCAAAACGAACAACTCAATTAGAGCCTGAGATATGACAGGACAAAGCTAAGAAAACATGGGAAAAAGCCTTTCTTGAGTATAACTTGAGAAGGGCGAAAGTTAAGCGATTCTTGTCGTTTGATGACAAATACATGCATAAATACCTTTCATTCAAAACAAAAATGAAGAAAATCGGCCTGATAGAACGGTCATACTGACTGCCATTAGATTTTCATCAATTCTTTTTATAAATAGATAACTAAAACCGAAGAAAGTCCGTTGGTTTGTTTAACTGCTTTTCAAAATAAATATAGGATATTAATCAGATTGAATAGAGGTTCCAAGGAAATGTTGATAATCAAAGTGGTCCAATATCTGAGCTTAGGTCTAAAATAGCAAACAGCTAGAAAGAAACACATGTAAGAGATTAATTGCTCAGCAAGATACCATATTTCAACATTGCAAAATTCGAGCTACCAGATGGCCTCCATGTGAATATATTTTCACGAGTGCCCTTATTTTTACACCAATAAACTGTATATTTTCGAAAATTACAGAAACGTTCTATCTATACGCACAGTCTAATTTTCTATAGTTGTTTCAATAGTTTATACACGTAGGAACACTTCTGAGATTTCGTGTTTCGACTGCAGTTACTTCAAAAAGCCATTCTGCACTCGTGTAAATTCTGTTTGTGTGTTTTTCATTTAAATATTTAAAACAAATACATATTTTAACTGTTTTGAATTTGTGTTTATATTATAAAGATGAGCATTGAAAATCCTCTGAATAAAATTGGATTCATTAGAAAATTGTCTATAATGTAACAGACCCCTTTTAGTATTACACCATTCGGACGTCACCGTGGAGCTAAAGCGGACCATCGGGGAGATTGGAAAACCAATAAATTGACATAGGAAAATACTGTTTTGAAGATAGCTTTACGGCAAATTCATAACTAATATCTGAGGTTTTCATTGGCAACTAACAAAAATTCAAGCACACTTAATTCTTGTTCACATCGATCAGATATATAAAAAGTAATTTTGTTTTTGCATATTTTAAAACAACAGTGGGCCTAAATGTGTTTAAACTAAAGGGAGATAACAATGGAACAAAGTTACTGTGTGATCACAGGTAGGACAACATTGCAGTATTGGACACTGCGGCTTGAAACCTGACCTGGGTTCTGTATTGTCCGTGACTGCGTCATTTCAACCAACAGCCAACTCTGGTTTTAACTTCAATGTAAACTTAAATAACAATATTTTTAACGACTCTAAAGAGTGAAAATTATAGCAGGGTTAACGAGTAATAATATATAACAACATAACATTTAAAAAATCGTCTACTATAAATAAACTATTTCATCACTAGGCCCTAAAACATTTTTGTAATTTTGTTTTAAAACAGCTGCTTTAGACACATCTATTGACATGCTAAAGTGTCACTTTTAAACCCAGGTTAATAAAGTATTGTTTTGATGTTTTTTCTCTCTAAGGAGAAAGGATAATTTTAATGACCTTTTGTGGCTGAATAAAAGAGTTTGTTTTGAATTTTAATACTGACTTATAGTAAATAAGTGTAAAAACTGTTTCTTTCAAGTAATATTATTCAGACTATTGAGTTCAAAACAATTTTCACTTAAAGTTTCTTTATACTCGTAGTATTAAAACATCTATTTCTCATTATTACGAGTATTTGCATCATGACAAAAAGTATCGTTTACCACCCGGCCCTAAAGTGTCTTTTTAACCGTTAACCATTTAACGTCCTCGGCTGCGCCGAAAGATGGTACGCTACTTAAGTGATAAATTAATTCAGAACTACTTGTAAATTGTAGGTTGCAGGCCGAAACGTCATCATGAGCGATGCAAACCATATTTATTACACCATGAGGCAAACGGTCCCTTTACTCGCAAGACCAAGTACCGAAACTATATCGAGAGAAAGGAACGGCCTAGTCTTGCGATAACTCGTGAAGCCAAAGGCCTAACCACTACCCTGATCCAATTGGATGTTTCGAAATTGTCCGGCTAAAGCGTCACCGAGAGTGAAGCAAGCGCCTTTCTTTGAGCTTGCCACGAGTAAAGCGAACAGCCTATGTTCTGTGATCTTGACATTCGCAAAGCCCTCGAGACCACTGGGCGAATTGCCACTCTGATCCAAGTAATCGCCCCAGTGTAACAGAATCGTTATTGTGGGCGCAGTACTTGGACTATATACCTGAAAGCTTACAAATAGCGAAGAGAATAACGCTAAATCCACGAGGCCGAAGGCCAATGGCTTGAGGCCAGAGGCAAACAAGTGGGTATGTTAAGGTGGCTAAAGGATTCATGTATCAAGAACCATTGCTTTACTAAGTAAAGATAATTTCATAATGTTCTAATTACGAAACAAGTTTAATCTTTTTGCTTATTTTCTAAAATACACTATTAATACATATCTGTCCTCTTTTTTTAACAATTTTATCTCAATTTGAGTAGGATTGACTTTCTTTTATTTTGGGTACAACTATTTCTCAAATAGCTGATGTGTAAGAGTGTGTAACAGAAACGTAAAAGGTAAACCGTTTCAAAAGTTCATAAGAAACGTACTGTATTGTTGATTAATTATTTCATTAGGTTCAGATCCACGTTTTCATTCATTACATTCGCGTTATCTACTGAGACTCTTCAGTTATCATAGGAACACTCACAATATGTTTGGGTCATATCTGATTGAAACTACTGCTAAAGAAGTTACAATGCATAAGGTGCAGATAACACTTATGATGTTTGACGTTCAGTAATAAAAGTGTAACGCAGGAACATTGGAACAATTTCTGATCTAAATAAACGTTAAAAGGTCTCAAGCTCTGTCTGGTCGAGAACGTGAAATGCTGCACCTGTTAACTAAACTCTTGAGACAACCGGCCGAACAACACTCTACTCTAGAAGCTCTAACAGAATATTGAACATCAAACTACTTACGTTAAGCATCTCAAACATTTCTGCTAACTTTAAGCATTGGCCAAAGTTCAAAGTCCATGAACAATTAACCTTACCCCATCCTTCTACCGACAGGAGTTTATGGGTAAAGTAGAGAATCTCCATCACTCGAGAGAGACACTAATTATTTTAAATATTAAATAAAGACTCGAATAACGACTCAACCTGAATTAACGTTTGAAATTATTTCGAAATCATTTTTGTTTGGTAGTACAGTTTAAAATATTTGGCTTATTATGGTCCTCCTTACTCTCAACAATAATATAGTATGTAAAATGAAAGCACCTTGTCTTCTTGTTTGCGTTTAAAGTTCTTTTTTCCGTTTAGATCTTGTTTGATACAATCTCAGCTGATAGTTGTCAAGCAACGTAACGTAGTTAAATAACGCAACGTTGAAATGATGAAATAGTCTTAGCCTTGCCCTAGAGTCATCCAGTCTTGAATCGAGATATGACATCGTCGTTATGTCTTAAATCTTTGTGGCAGGGTAATTCATTTAGAATTCGTGATGTTTGTTCCTCCTCCTGCTTCAATGGAACTGGACACTTAAGTGTCAACTCAGTTCGCTGTAGTACAGTGGCAGCTGCAATCTGCTGTCTGTCTGTACGTACCTGATGAGACAAAAACGCCGAAGCAGCTTTCCAACCCAGGCATCTGCCCGGTTTTTGCCAGTGCAAGCTTTCGCAAGGCGGCAGGCCGCATAGGATTGCAGTGGTACAGTGTTGTAAACTGCTAACCCCTTAGCAACGCCAGGACGGCGCATTTGCTTTTGATAAGTGGAGCAACCCGAGTGCACTACGCAACTTCGGAAAACCGCAGTGGAGAAAGAAAAACAAACAGCCGACCATGACTGGTGGTTCGTCCACCCCAGGTAGGAGTGAAGGATGCCAGGTCCGTGAAAAGGCAAGTCTCTTCTCTGAGCAGAGTTCGAGAATTGAGAAAAACCATTTCAACCAGCCTTCATGAACAAACAGACAGCAGATTACAGCTGTCACTGTACTACAGTGAACTGAGTTGACACATAAGTGTCCAGTTCCATTGAAGCAGGAGGAGGAACAAACCTCACGAATTCTAAATCCTAGTCTTCTTTGGTTATTCGTTGTTCTAGAGGAAGGTGGGCAGGTGTTTGCATTCAGAAGATTTGATAATTTAGCTTGTCAACTGTATTGTTAGTCTTGTGTATATTTTAGGTTTTTTTGAACGGAAAAGTAGTAAACATAGTTTTGTCATTATATCACAATTCTTGGCAGTTGGATTATTTATAGGTTTGCGTTCTATGGACAATTCTAAAATAAACAAAATATTCTAGTTAGTGCTTTGTTGAAGAGTCAATCTTAGTCAGTAGAAGATAAGACACTGGATAAACCACTTCCATAAACCTCCATTACAAATGTTCATGACTAATTGATTTTTCTCATCAATGGTGATTGAGTGAACACTGTATGTGCCAAACATTCCATTGAAATTGGAGCATGGTTACTTAATTTGTATTAATTTATACTAGCTTTAAAATGTCTCAGACTGACAACTTTGATGCTCATAAAAATGTATTTAGTACTTAACTCTTCATTGGGACTCGTAGGTAATTTTGTACGTAAAAACGTGGAATTATTATTAATCATACTGCATTAATATTGAATTTCTGTACTTCCCTCCTTTTTTATTTCCTTCAATCCTTTTTTCAGGGTAATGCATAAATATAGTTACACGACGATTTAGATAATCGGTACGTTTAGTATGCTGGCTGATAAGCGTGGTTAGGGACAGAGCGACAAACGCTACCTATTGCCAAACATGTCCCACCATAACCATAACAGTTACAATGTGTGGACACTGCCTGGCCTGGGCTCTTCTGATAACAATGATCCCGTGTCCTGCTCCTGCACATGATAAAAACAACCATATTTGTACTCCATAGATGAATAAAAATAATTTTAAACGTCAAAAAACCAATATTTAAAGACTTTTATTTTGGACGAGGCCTTTTAAAGGCAATGTCTTTATCGTCAAGTCCGTTTAAAAGTGACATAAACTGACCTAACGATAAAGGCACTGCCTTTGAAAGGCCTCGTCCAAAATAAAAGTTTTTAAATATTGGTTTTTTGACGTTTAAAATTATTTCTATTACTCTTTCCAATATTGAGCACCTTCTTCTTCCATAGATGAAGTTTACTTGTATGTTTCTCTATCCCCTATGTTTATGCGGAATATAATAGATTTTTTTAGAAATATACACAATTAAACCATGCCGACACGCAGCTAAGCCCTTAACCGCCGCATATGTGAAGGGGAATTTTCTTTTCAATTTGTCACTATAATTCATTGATTGTAACTAGTTCGTTATGCTCACCGCCTCGTTTCGACCTTCGGCCTCAGCTTGCTTGAGTCCTCTAAAACTACCACGGGCGTTACTTAATTTTATGATATTGGACAGAAAATGCTACCTGTAGGAGTACACACATATTTACATATAATCCTACATATGTGTATATGTATATATAACATATACATATGTGTATAACGAGTTGTAAAATTACTCAAACCTTGTTCTGGGGGTCAGGATATGTGTTCATGGTCCCGGTTCTTGGTCTAATCATGCTAACAGCATGAACATCTCATTTTTCCAAAGATGTTTAGATTTGGTGACATAACTTGGCCAGCTCGATCACCGGACTTAAGTTGCCTTTTCTTATAGAGATACTTTAAATTTAAGGTTTACGAAACTTACCAAGAAATTTACACGAACAAAATAAATAATCACGGAGGAAATCCGGGTGATACCTCAAGAAGTATGAGAAGTGTTTGTAAGCTTTTTCAAGCGAATAAAGAAGTATCAGCTTGTTCAAGGTCGCCACTTAATTGTAGTATGACCAAAACCCTAACTGGCATACAATAGTCTATTGCTCTGTACAATACTTAGTTGTCTAGGATTAAAAATTAGGTATTTATATTTTATAGCATCTTTAAATTGTATGTTCTTGTTGTGTAAACATTTGTATTAATTTACGTAGGCCTATGTTTAATAATGAGTTAGATTGTTTATGTTGATGTGAAGAATAGTTTTTACTAAAAACAAGTTACAATTCTTTTCGATCAAACTTAATTAAATACTGTAGAATAAAACAGTTCCAATTTGGTTGACAATTGGTCTTGTACAAGTTACATTATTATTATTTTTATGGCTTCTATGACCAAGCTATAGCCGAGTAGAAGTAGCTCGCTATTCTTTCACTGAGTGTCCCTCTCAAAGCGACAACCTTTCAAAGCACTTTGTATTGTACTCTTGAGAAGATATTGTGAAATACGGCTGTTTGCAAGAGATTTGGACTGTACAAATATTTCTTCTTTCATATTCTCTTTCAAACTAATAATATACCCAAACCCCATATTTTGCCATCATAATACATTTATTATTATGGCAGTACAAATAATGTAAAAAAGATTTAAAAGTAAAACACAACAAACTCGCCCTGACCAGAAATACCATCCTAGGGTTCCTCTCAACGTATCTAAAACAAATAAATAAGTAATTAAGAATACACATTTATGACGATTATTTTACTTGTGGTTTTATTTCAAGAAACAAAACCATACAAATTTACCTTTGTGAGTTTCAGTGAGTAGGCCAACGGTGAGAGAGACGAGTAATGTTGGTAAAAGACGAAGAAATTCTAACCCACAGAAGCTGTTTGACTTTATTAGGCAGAGGTGCATTTTAACAAAGTCTATACCAAAGCTGTGCAAGATTAATCTAAAATAAGCAAAGTAAGTTCGTTTATTTTACAGCATCTCCCAGAGGAATAATAAATTTAGCGGCCATTGTAAGAAGCGAGTTAACTTTCATAATTAAGATTTTCTCTCGATAGCTAAACTTTGGATTGTTGAAAACCTTTTACGAAACTTCTCAACTTTTGCTCAACAATTATTTCACAACTTCTTGCGTGGTAACCATTGCATAATATTAATAAAATTAAAAATATAATTGATGTAATTATTATTATTTTATAAAACGGTTAATATATGTGGGCGTGAGAACTGAAAGGTTGCACAGGCAGGCGCCTCGAGGTAATTATAAGAACCCTTGGTACCCACGGACCCTTAAGATTGAAACTCTTGCATCATTATTATCGTTAGACATTGCTTTTGTGTAAATAAAGATACATATAGCACTATAGGACTACATATAGGTGAGCGTAGCGAACAGCCTCGTAACACTCGTCGTAATAGAACACTAAGGCCCAAGGTCCAGAAAACTGAGGCCGAAGGCCGAAACGAAACTGGAGTGGAGTGAATTAGAGTAACAAATTGCAAAGGAAATTCGATTCACTCATGCTAGCGGCGTTTTTACGCTTAGATACGTGCCTGACTGTTTTTTTTGGTTAGAGTGTTTGATAGGGTCTAACCTCCTGCTTCAATAGAATAAAGGGTTGTCAATCTATTTTAGTAGAGTTTGATATATATTATATTTACGATTATACTGTATATATACCCATATTTAATGGTGACCTGATTTTTACAATAACCCCTCCTAATACACGGCTTGGACACTACTAGCACATGAGTCTGACGGCATGAGTTCGATTTTAGTGCCAGGTGAGCACATTCCTGTGTTTGCTGTGTCAATATGATTTAATACAACTGGAACGTGGTTCAAATACATATGCGAGATTAAGGAGAAACAAATGTATAACGAAATACCCTTAGCGAAACAAATGTTGTATACAGAGTTTCAGTTACATGCTTTGTTACATATTTATTTGTAGGTATAAGGTTTCTAATTTAAGTTTTAAAAAATAAAATTATATATAAAAGAAAACGTATAAATTAACGAAGTCCAGATTCAAACACGAATATGTTACTTCTAACCCCATGGTGGTGTAAATTCTAAAATAATTCATTTTACCGATTAATATAAATTCATATAAAGTAATTTTACTTAGCTAAAACATAGACTGAAATTAAAATGGATCTTGTGGACAGAAAGAGTATACGTATTCAAACTCTTGTTCTCCAATGTTGTATATTGTAGCTTTATCGGAACTGGAAATATTTCCCTCTACACTCTACACAATAAGATGGAGGTTCGATTGTGAAACCAACTCAACACAATAATAGACAATGTTGTGCACCAACTCACAGATTATCTGTGGGAGTATTAAGGTTGGTACATAAAACACAGTATACAGATCCATTATTGTAAGTAATAAACTGACTGACCTCATTGTGTTGTTATCGTATTGTCAGGGTCGCACTGAAATAAACAAATTCGTAAACCTACTTAGACCTACGATCAGGTTTCGTGAGGCACCGTGTAGGCAATTTTCTAAAGTCGTTAATAGTTTTAATTCCATTGTTAGAAAACCTGATTCGTGTATCAAATTTCTAAACAATTTCGTTCCATTGGCATTAATAAATAAGTATGATTCGCCATGTAGGAATCTTTCTAACTGCAAGTTAGTCATTTTAAATGTTAACAAAACAAAACCAACCCAAAACAGAATATTTTGTTTACCAGTTTAAAAAAATGAGTAGTAATAATTAAAGGACGGTCAGCTTGCGCTGATTACTTTTTAGCTAGCTCATTTCCTAATGTTTGGTGGTATATTTTATGTCACTTTCCACCTTAAGACAGGATCGGATTTCAGATCCCAAGACGATCATATTGTGCAAACGTCTGTTGATTATAGTGCTTCAATATCTCTACATGGTCACGTACCTATCCTTGAGTGTACAGTGTTTTGTAGTGGTTATCAGTTATCTCAGCTGCTGTACAGGACGTGCAACTGTACCAAGCAGTTCTTCAATATCTCTACATGGTCACGTAGACTATCCTTGAGTGTACAGTGTGTGATTGTAGTGGTTATCAGTTGCGTCAGCTGCTGTACAGGACGTGCAACTGTACCAAGCAGTTCTTCAATATCTCTACATGGTCACGTAGACTATCTTGAGTGTACAGTGTGTGATTGTAGTGGTTATCAGTTGTCTCAGCTGCTGTACAGGACGTGCAACTGTACCAAGCAGTTCTTCAATATCTCTACATGGTCACGTAGACTATCCTTGAGTGTACAGTGTGTGATTGTAGTGGTTATCAGTTGCCTCAGCTGCTGTACAGGACGTGCAACTGTACCAAGCAGTTCTTCAATATCTCTACATGGTCACGTAGACTATCCTTGAGTGTACAGTGTGTGATTGTAGTGGTTATCAGTTATCTCAGCTGCTGTACAGGACGTGCAACTTACAAGCAGTTCTTCAATATCTCTACATGGTCACGAGCTATCCTTGAGTGTACAGTACAGTGTGATTGTAGTGGTTATCAGTTGCTCAGCTGCTGTACAGTACAGGACGCAACTGTACCAAGCAGTTCTTCAATATCTCTACATGGTCACGTAGACTATCCGAGTGTACAGTGTGTGATTGTAGTGGTTATCAGTTGCTCAGCTGCTGTACAGGACGTGCAACTGTACCAAGCAGTTCTTCAATATCTCTACATGGTCGTAGACTATCCTTGAGTGTACAGTGTGTGATTGTAGTGGTTATCAGTTATCTCAGCTGCTGTACAGGACGTGCAACTGTACAAGCAGTTCTTCAATATCTCTACATGGTCACGTAGACTATCCTTGAGTGTACAGTGTGATTGTAGTGGTTATCAGTTGCGTCAGCTGCTGTACAGGACGTGCAACTGTACAAGCAGTTCTTCAATATCTCTACATGGTCACGTAGACTATCCTTGAGTGTACAGTGTGTGATTGTAGTGGTTATCAGTTGTCTCAGCTGCTGTACAGGACGTGCAACTGTTACAAGCAGTTCTTCAATATCTCTACATGGTCACGTAGACTATCCTTGAGTGTACAGTGTGTGATTGTAGTGGTTATCAGTTGTCTCAGCTGCTGTACAGGACGTGCAACTGTACCAAGCAGTTCTTCAATATCTCTACATGGTAGACATCCTATCCAGTGAGTGTACAGTTGTAGTGTTAAAATTTATCTTATTCTGTAGCTGCTGTACAAGTGCAACTGTTACAAGCAGTTCTTCAATATCTCTACATGGTCACGTAGACTATCCTTGAGTGTACAGTGTGTGATTGTAGTGGTTATCAGTTGCGTCAGCTGCTGTACAGGACGTGCCTGTACCAAGCAGTTCTTCAATATCTCTACATGGTCACGTAGACTATCCTTGAGTGTACAGTGTGTGATTGTAGTGGTTATCAGTTGCGTCAGCTGCTGTACAGGACGTGCAACTGTACCAAGCAGTTCTTCAATATCTCTACATGGTCACGTAGACTATCCTTGGTGTACAGTGTGTGATTGTAGTGGTTATCAGTTGCGTCAGCTGCTGTACAGGACGTGCAACTGTACCAAGCAGTTCTTCAATATCTCTACATGGTCACGTAGACTATCCTTGTGTACAGTGTGTGATTGTAGTGGTTATCAGTTATCTCAGCTGCTGTACGGACGTGCAACTGTACCAAGCAGTTCTTCAATATCTCTACATGGTCACGTAGACTATCCTTGAGTGTACAGTGTGTGATTGTAGTGTTATCAGTTGCTCAGCTGCTGTACAGGACGTGCAACTGTTACAAGCAGTTCTTCAATCTCTACATGGTCACGTAGACTATCCTTGAGTGTACAGTGTGTGATTGTAGTGGTTATCAGTTGCTCAGCTGCTGTATGGACGTGCAACTGTTACAGCAGTTCAATTCTCTACATGGTCACGTAGACTATCCTTGAGTACAGTGTGTGATTGTAGTGGTTATCAGTTGTCAGCTGCTGTACAGGACGTGCAACTGTACAAGCAGTTCTTCAATATCTCTTGATCACGTAGACTATGTGCAGTGTGTGATTGTAGTGGTTATCAGTTGTCTCAGCTGCTGTACAGGACGTGCAACTGTTACAAGCAGTTCTTCAATATCTCTACATGGTCACGTAGACTATCTTGAGTGTACAGTGTGTGATTGTAGTGGTTATCAGTTCTCAGCTGCTGTACAGGACGTGCAACTGTTACAAGCAGTTCTTCAATATCTCTACATGGTCACGTAGACTATCCTTGAGTGTACAGTGTGTGATTGTAGTGGTTATCAGTTATCAGCTGCTGTACAGGACGTGCAACTGTTACAAACAGTTCTTCAATATCTCTACATGGTCACGTAGACATCCTGAGTGTACAGTGTGTGATTGTAGTGGTTATCAGTTGTCTCAGCTGCTGTACAGGACGTGCAACTGTTACAAGCAGTTCTTCAATATCTCTACATGGTCACGTAGACTATCCTTGAGTGTACAGTGTGTGATTGTAGTGGTTATCAGTTATCAGCTGCTGTACTGGACGTGCAACTGTTACAAGCAGTTCTTCAATATCTCTACATGGTCACGTAGACTATCCGAGTGTACAGTGTGTGATTGTAGTGGTTATCAGTTGCTCAGCTGCTGTACAGGACGTGCAACTGTACCAAGCAGTTCTTCAATATCTCTACATGTCACTTGACTACTTGAGTGTACGGTGGTTATCAGTTGTCTCAGCTGTACGGATGCAACTGTTACAAGCAGTTCTTCAATATCTCTACATGGTCACGTAGACTATCCTTGAGTGTACAGTGTGATTGTAGTGGTTATCAGTTATCTCAGCTGCTGTATAGGACGTGCAACTGTTACAAGCAGTTCTTCAATATCTCTACATGGTCACGTAGACTATCCTTGAGGTACAGTATGTGATTGTAGTGGTTATCAGTTGTCTCATGCTGTACAGTGTGTGATTGTCCAGTGGACATCTGTTGTCTCAATAGCTGCTGTACTGGACGTGCAACTGTTAGAAGCAGTTCTTCAATATCTCTACATGGTCACGTAGACTATCCTTGGTGTACAGTGTGTGATTGTAGTGGTTATCAGTTGTCTCAGCTGCTGTACAGGACGTGCAACTGTACCAAGCAGTTCTTCAATATCTCTACATGGTCACGTAGACTATCAGTGTACAGTGTGTGATTGTAGTGGTTATCAGTTGTCTCAGCTGCTGTACAGGACGTGCAACTGTACAAGCAGTTCTTCAATATCTCTACATGGTCAGTAGACTATCCTTGAGGTGTACAGTGTGTGATTGTAGTGGTTATCAGTTATCTCAGCTGCTGTACAGGACGTGCAACTGTTACAAGCAGTTCTTCAATATCTCTACAGGTCACGAGACTATCCTTGAGTGTACAGTGTGTGATTGTAGTTGCAGTTATCAGTGTTTCCTGCATATAGGACGTGCAACTTATTTTGCGTTCTTCAATATCTCTACATGGTCACGTAGACTATCCTTGGTATGTGTACAGTGGTGTGTAGTGTTATCAGTTGTCTCAGCTGCTGTACTGACGTGCAACTTGTACTGTTGCAGATTCTTCAATATCTCTACATGGACGTAGACTATCCTTGAGTGTACAGTGTGTGATTGTAGTGGTTATCAGTTATCTCAGCTGCTGTACAGGACGTGCAACTGTACAAGCAGTTCTTCAATATCTCTACATGGTCACGTAGACTATCCTTGAGTGTACAGTGTGTGATTGTAGTGGTTATCAGTTATCTCAGCTGCTGTTAGGACGTGCAACATTACAAGCAATTCTTCAATATCTCTTGTGCACGACCATCCTTGAGTTTAATTTGGTGTAGTGACTTTTTAGTTCTCATTTGCGGTACAGAACGTGCAACTATTCTAACAGTTCTTCAATATCGCTTCATGGTCACATATAATGGCCTTGCGTGTAACAGTAACATGAATGAAATAGGGTGAAACCTATTTTAATGAAATTCGAATTACATATGCATTTTGACAGTATCCATCAATAAACCATAAAGGTATGTTTGTAGTGAAACGTGCAATTAGGGTAAACGTAAGTTAGAGGCCAAAGGCCGAAGCGAGGTTGTGGGCGTAGCAAACTAAAGTAACAATTAGCAAATTAGAATAATAAATTGCAAAGAAATAAATTCCTTTACTCAAACATTTGGCAATTTCATTTTGTCAGAGTTGTTTCAAATTAAAATAATTACTTTTAGTTATTAACACACGTTATGGATAACGTGATGAGATGTTTTCATGGATCAGGCGGAAAGTAGAGAATGCTCCCTGGAAACCCATTTGTATATGAAGCTACTTGGATTCTGCTATCAACACGTTTCTAATCAGTACTAAGCACGATTCTTCCAACCCTGTTCTTTCTCTTGGACCAAGAACACATAACACGTACTGGGGTAATGAGATCGAATCCGTGTACATTGAAACGACGAGCTGTAAAAAGTTTAATCTTAGTCGTTTATACAAAATGATTTTGTTTTTCAATTTAATGTTTGTGAAATAATTTAAACGGCTTAGTCTTTACTATTTCTAGCCTTTGCGGTAACCAAAGAAACGATAACAAAAGCTA
Source organism: Matsumurasca onukii (assembly GCA_018831715.1). Lineage (NCBI taxonomy): Eukaryota > Metazoa > Arthropoda > Insecta > Hemiptera > Cicadellidae > Matsumurasca > Matsumurasca onukii. Next base: position 36,803,069 of record CM032062.1, read on the forward strand.
TACTACGTTGACTAAGATGATATACGAGTAACTTAAAATGATAAACTAATCACAACTACCAGTATTTTCTATGCTTCATTTATTTTTACAACGAAGGTAAATTGTGATTATTGGCTATGTATTAAAACTCAACATGAAGGATATTTTCTTCAGATAATAGAAATAGTTAAATGAAAATATATGATGTCTATAGATTCGATATAAAAAAAAACTGCTTACAATTTTTAGTTTTGAAAGGGGTAGCTTTAGCCGGCCAAGGCACCCCTAGTTTACTAGCAATTACTAACAAACTGCATACTAAGTTGAATATCATAAATAAAACAAGTGTTTAAATAATACAAATTCTAAATTAGATAGGCTAATGTTATTTGAAATAAAGTATAATTTGAATATTTTCTCTGAGTTTTGTTCGATTTGATCTTTTATTACTGGTTTGAATATATTATTAAAATTTAGAGAAAGTTTAGATAGCAACAATTTTCAAATGCCTTCAAATCTGCTTCAAATTTAGAGAAGTAAATCTGAATGTTTAGAAACATGTGACTGTCAAATAGTGACTTTAAATCCAACAAGCTGGAAATGTACAAACAGAAATTAAATACTTATGCCTCAAAATTAAATACTCAAATGACTTATTATAGATCTTAATTTGTATAAACGCTAAAAGCTATTTTACTTTACAGAAAAGAACAGCTCTATGTTTGACCAAACATTTTTGTCTTCAAATTTCTTCAACTGGCGTTGTCGTCTATAACTAAACATTGCTATCTATAATCTATATTATAAATTAAAAGAAAGTTCAGATAAAGCAATATTTTAAAATCAATTATTGTAAATAATTTGTATATCCATTCGTAAAGATATGCTAAGAGGCTACCTCATAATTTCCAATTATCTGAACTTTCTCTAAATTTTAACATCTATTCAAACCAGTTGTAAAAGATCAAATCGAAGCCTTTGTATTTTATTAGGGAAAACATTCAATGTAATATGGTATGCAACTTAACATATTGTTTCGTGTCTAACACCTATGTACTAATAAATAAGCAGTAACCTTTATTCGCCATACACAATTACACATAACCTATTATTGTATACATAGTCTATGAGACTTTACAGAACCATTAGCTAAATATTGTGGTGTTCGAAACTTCGATGAGACTTTTAAAACGTTGGAGTATGTTTTTACGTTAACTGTCACAAAGCCAAATTTAACTATAAATAAAAAAAACGTTAGCTGTGAGAATGTCGACATCATACTGTGACATTCAAGTTGTGTTTGCTAATGAAAAAGATAAATTAGTTGCAACGGCATTGTTTTGTCGAGTAATTGGGTTTAGTGAGTAAGCACTACATACCTCATGACATTATGTTTGTGTCGCTCAGTACAATTTATATGCCCAAACAATGCAACATAGTCGTGCTGAATAGAGCTGTACTACTATACATGAGATTATACAGGGTGTTAATTTAAAGTGTGCCATAAATAATATGTTGTATAGACTATTTGTCAACACATTTTTAAAATAACAAAACAAACAATTTTATTATAGTATTATCTAGGACTTCACCGACAAGTTTTGTAAGCTTAGTGAAGCCAAATTCATAAAAAAACACTTATGACTATTATTAATTTTGAATGTTGATTTATTTTTATTAAATTTGAAAGCCCGGTGTCATTTTGCAATAAGATGGTTAACGTGAGAAATCAATACGGAAACTCCCATATGGCTATATTGTAGTATTTTTGGTTTTACACAATAATATGTTAATAAGACATATATTTGATACACCTTATCAAGCTGTAGCCCACATAACCTCTCTGTAAGGCCCACTTTACTAAAGTTTTAAACTTTAGAGAGCTCTAGCTCATGAACCACTACGTCAATCAAAAGATTGCCAGTCATGTAGGATATTTAAATTTAGTTTCCAGCCTAATTGAAGCATAAAACTTTTTTTCTCTTAAAGTTTTAATTTTTCAAATAAAAACTAAGTTAAACCTTTTTAATAAGTTTAGAGTATTTCAGGAGCCAGACCTCTCCAAGTTGTTATTCAAAATGGGCCTTATTAACAAATTTGGTGGGTGTGGTTAAAACCGAAAGGTTTACTAAGCTCTTCTAATTTTAACTTTTTTCGGTACTATTCGCTGCCGTATACATTATACAGTTCTTTGTTGAACACTTTTACAAACTATACGTACTTGTATGTTAACGAAAAGATGAACATAACAAGATTTAAACTGTTGTTAATTACTACCGTAAACGAAAATATTTATGTTCTTCTTCAAGATTGAATATCATTATTTGAAGCTGAGCTTTGGTTTGTTTAACAATCACGATTTCCAGTGCAATAACGTTTTACAAAAGAACACAGTTTTTACAGAGTATTTTCCTTGGAAACTTCGATACATTTCTTAAAACAAAAGGTTTCATTTCTAGACTCTTTTGACCTAGAATGTAGACAGTACGTTTTGCATCTTTACAAAGCGTTCCTTTATCAATAAATCACTCTTGGTATCTCGTCACCAACATGAAGTTTTACAATACATTGGAATATCCAGTAATTTATCCATCTTCCGTGAGACTTAGCATTGCGTAGTTTGATGTATATTGCTTAAATGTGTGCATAAAGCTAGTCTGTTAACCTGTGAACATATTTACTGTGAAGATAGATGTTTGGTCGTGAACTACTCCCCCAACTTGTTACTGGTCCTATAGCTTCAGACGTTGAGTGTCTAAAAGAGGAGGTTGCGTAAAGGTTGTGGCTGTTATGTTTTAGATTGAGGAATAGGATGGAGGAATAGTATATCTAACTTAGATATACAATCTACGATTCAAGCTTCGATACGTAAGTGTACAAAACATAATATAAATGGGTGTACGCACAGTCATTCTACACTAATTTTAAGACAACATTTGTATACCGAATTGGGGCTCGAACCCGCATCTGTCACTTGCCGGGTAAGTATGCTAACCAATACACCATCCCTTTATTTGTGCCTCCAAACTTAGAGGTGTTTAAATCTGAATGTTTATCCGAAACGTGTGACTGACAATAATGACTTTAAATCAACAAGATAAAATATTACACACATATGTTTAATATCTATGTCTACATAAATGTCCAAATATTTTTACTTGTGTCTAAGGGTTTCAATATTGTTTATTTAACTAGAACAATGATGGAAAATGCTAGTTCAGGCTTCTCTCGTGGCTTACCACCAGGAGAAAGAGAGTGTGACGTACACACTAAGGAGAACACACAACTGTAGATTTGCTTGATGGACATAAACAAGCTCTGAAGATGTGATGTCAGAGCAATGTCAAGTATGTCTCAACTCTTGGAGCGATCCTCGGTCTGGAATGTGAAATATCTTGTCGTGTTTCCATCTCCACAGCCACTCGAGAATGTTACTCATCTTTGAGGTCTGCGAATAAACCGAGACATTTATTCATAACAAATTGTTTGTAGTTAAGGTTCAAACCATCTTCAAACAAAACGGAAACAATAACGCTATGTAGAATTGTAACTTTGTATCGGATTAATTAACGCTGTGACAGTTTAGATGAATACTGGACTGTAATGTAAGCGACGAGTTTATGTTCACGGTTCAGCATGTTTATGGTCAACGGTTTATAGACTGTTTTAGATAGACCAAGTAATATTTATCAATATTGTACATTTGATAGTTGATTTTAAAGGTTTCACACCGTTAGTTTTGTTTAGTTCTGCTATGTAATTCAAAATTAAATTGCAAAACAGAAGCAAACAATGTGAGATTTCACGCAAACGAGGACTGGTAAATTCCTTAGTTTCATTTTTTAACAGAGAAACATTTGCATTTTAGTAGATTGGTGAATCGATTTACTCAAATCTCCACAGCTTTAGGCTAAATAGTCAATACTGGCCAAAGCTGCAAAGAAGATTTTACGGAGATGCTTAAAATTTGTCGCTCACAGCTTTTATCGCTAATACAATTAATATGTAATGATTTTATTTTAAAACCTTTGGTCCATTCGTGCATACAACAAAATACTCGCATTATCAACTGACCATAAACTTGGAAATTCTATGGAAATGCTCACTGACCAAAAATAAGCTCTTGCGTGACCTACAAATCACAAATAGAAAACAATTATTTACTTTTACAGCGCTTTTTATTCTCCTCCGATTAAATAGCTACGTTCTTTCAAAACTAACAATCATACATTCGTGCTATTTTCAAAATACTGTCGTATAATTTTTCATACAAGTAATGAAAGTGGCACTTTTCACCCCTAACGAAAGCTCTCGAGAGTAGTAATTTTGCGTGTGAGGCGGGGCCGAGTACGTAAACGATTTCGTTCAGCATAACAAAACACATGCCTTTGGGACGAGTTCTGACTAATAATTTTCATCATACTGCAAAGTTACACAAGTCAAGCATAAGCTTCTGTCTGTGATCTACATAATTATAAAGTTTAAATGGACAGACACTTTTTTAAAGTTATAAAACTCCCTCTAAAATTGGGTATATTAAATATTTATAAAATAAACCATCATAGATATATTTTGTAAACATACCCTTCAAGTAAAGTCATAACAAAACATTAATTTCTACATTGCTTAAGAAATGTAGCAAAAACACAAATTCTAGCAATGGAAAAATCCATTTGGGTAAGAAAAAGTTGGACAATAACTATTTCCGAACAAGTTTTAACTTTCTATACTCTTGAGAATATACACCTTAAACAATTTTTCCAAACTAAATTTCTGCATGTAAAGTTAAAATCTTAAGTTATTTGTATGAGTTTATTTGTCTGTGATACATATATTTACATGGGTTGGCTATACTAGAACTTAAGTACATTTTAAAAGATTTCTTTTGCAATACCAAACTATAGAATATCATTAAACAACTATTCAATTAGATACGTTACTTTCAATGAAAACTGCTTATAACTCTTTTCCATTAAAATGTATCGATAGAAACGATGCATGTTACATTAGCAACGGTTGGGAGATAATTGATGTTAACGCAAATCCATAGCTCGTTGTTGTTTTAGGTGGTGGAGTTAGAGCGCTTGAATAAATAAGTGGCAACAATCATGTATTGTTCGGTCTAATTGCAATGGCTACCACACAGTAATAAATTGACATTTCACATTCATTTATTCTATTCTAATTATCAGTTCTGCAGCGACGCTTTAACAGATTAACCGTATCATTGAGTATTCAAGTTACAAAGTCCATCGAGAGTTTGGCAAAGAATCGATTTATGTCTAAATGGTGACTGTCCCATAGTCAAAAATAAGAGGTAGTTTATAATGCCGGTGTTATTACACTAACATAGAAATAGATCGACCTTTCTACCGGTTATTATGTTTAAAACTACACAACGTTTCGAGAGGTATGAAAACTCCTCTCGTCATCAAGCGATTTAGTCAAAGTTTCACTTGATAACGAGATGAGTTTTCATAGCTCTCGAAACGTTGTGAAGTTTTAAACACAATAACCGGTAGAAAAGTCCATCTATTTCTATGTTAATAAGAGGTAACAAGTCGATATGGATAATGGATTTACTGGAACAAAATGTATGATAGACGAAGATATTCTCGAAGAGGTGCAAACAGTTGAATTTTTGGGAATACACATTGATAAATATTGATCATGCAATTTCCAAATTTAAAATGTGTGTGCAAACATTCCTTCGGGTATCTTTCTTCTTCGAAACCTACGAATACTGTAATACTGAAATTTTGAGAACAGCTTATTTTGATCTAATCCATCCTTATATAAATTATGGAATTTCTTTATGGGGTGCTTATTCAGATCAAAGATTTATAAGGGTTTTTATTTTGCAAAAGAAGGCAGTACGAATCGTTTTCAAATCAAGGTATCGAGAATCGTGCAAGGAGTTGTTTAGAACACAATATTTTGACGCTTCCTTTTATGCACATTTTGGAAACAATAAGGTTTTGTTTACCAAAATGTCATTTGGAATACTGAAGCAGCTTATCATTCCTTAATTCTAGGTACGATAATAGTTTTCGGAATCACTTTTAAAGGCTGCACATTTATGACCAACTTCCTTGTGAAGCTGGAGTTCAACTGTATTACAAATTACCTGAGGGTATACGATTAGAGACAAATTTGATTTCTTTCGAACGAAAACTAATCTGTTGAACAATTAATTTTATAGTGTGGATGAATTTATAGACTGTGCAACCTAAATTAATTATAGAAAACAATACATTCATGCAAATTTAAGTATAATTTCAAATAGGTTTGGAATTTATTTTACCATAACTATTATTGTACTTTGGACCTACTTCGGTGCCGGGGATTCTATCATTTCTAAATTCTCTGTAAACTTAATTTACACGAATAATGTTAACACAAGTCAATTGTACGATAAAATAAATATATGGTATGTTATATAGTTTAGTGTTATACTCTGTTTTGCTGCATTATAACCTGGTGAGGATTTTGGAGATACTACCCATCTGTATTTAATTTAAGTTGCAGGTAGATTTAGTAAGAAATTCAGCTAAGTCAAAACAAGATCAGATAGGTCTTTGCTCGTTACTCGTAACAAAGTGAGGGAAACTTGTTATCTAACATCTCACTTCTGGTTCGTACAAAAAGCACTTTCAAAACTCTTTTCTAAAGCTGTCAAAGTTATAAAATCTTGGTAAATAGGTTTCGTTCAAATAAAGTAAGTTGAAGCTTTAACATAAGTTTAACGCATAGTTTCCTTTAACCTTTGGTATCATAAACCTAACTACCGACCCTACAACTTCGACCATTGAGCGGCAGAGATAATTTAATGAAACCCTTTCAACAAAGTAAGCTAAAGATTATTCAGAATATTATTAAGGACGCTTGGTTGTTCTCGAATCTGAAGTTTCTATTTCCGAGGATCACAAGTATACTCTAATAATGTTAATAAACCTCTTGAATTACAATTGCTAAGAAGTTCCAACATTGGGAACAACAACATTATGCGGAAACTCTTGTCTTCAGTCTTTCCCTTCGAATAGATAACTAACTACTCTGTGTGTTGCAACAGACAGTATCGCATTTATTGCGATTTTCATTGGTATATAATACATGTTCGGTTTAATGACAGGCAAAGTTTGAAAGCGGCGTATTATGTAAAAAGTATGTGAAACCTTCATGATTAATACTGAAATGAACTACTGTATAAGTAATTGAAAATAATTATCAGTCTTGGTTTTCAGTAAATATTAATATTTCATACTAGTAATGTTGTTTTCCAATTCCATCTTTTGTACATATTTAATCTTTTAAGAAGTAGACATGATTGAGGTAGGCTGTGATATATATATATATTATATATTAAATCACCATGGGCTACATTTATTAAAACTTTACTTGGAGTTCAAAACCTAATCTTAAGCTAATCATCACATTGTATCGATTTAGCAACAAATCAGTAGTGTTCTAAATATTTATTTCCGAAAATTGTCGATAACAGCTTTAAATCCAGGATTAATATAGTTATCATTTGTCCAGTTAGATATACCATGTTATATCAATGAAATATTTTATCCAACAAAAATTGCTTTCACCCAATCTAGTCGAAAATGTCCTTCACTATGAGTTTTCCCATTTTTTGCCTTTTACCGCAATCCAAAAGCTCTCACAAACAATATGGTTTCAATATAGTTTCAATGGTTTTGGGCACCGTCTCATAAAACAACAAAAAACCTCTGAGCTAGAAATAAAAGCAAGAATCAGACACTTCAGCGAAGCAAGTCTAAAGAAGTTTCAATCAGGTCACTCGATTCTCGATGTAATCTCAATTCCAAATAGTCTCCTATGGGGGCTAACAGAAATACTATTCAATACAAATTGTCGACCTGCAGTCGAGGTCAAGGTTTAGAATCTAGCCGGAACTTTATACATCATGAGGTTGTGTATTATATTCAATCTGACTTGAAATATGATCATACCCGTGACACACGTTGGGTGTTTAAACGTCCGATATACAAAGATGCAGTGATGTAAAGATTAATCTGAAACAATCAGCGGTCAGCTATGAGACGAAAATAAGCGGAATATACCCTAAGGTTTACTGATACCTAACTTGTAGTTGCTACCTCATTTTATCAGATACAAGTGCGGTTTGTATATCTAGAGAACGGGCTGATTTATTTAAATATAATGAGCACAATATTTGCCAAGCTGACTAATAACATAAATGAATTGTTTTCAAGCTCCCTAGTGTTCAAAGTGTTATTAGAGTCCAGAAATGTTGATTTAATAATAACAAAGATTATGCTATGTAGGTAGATTGCGGATTCATGTCACATGGCTGAGGCAGGAAAATCAACATAGTTTGCCATCCCAAGCACAGATAGCGCTGCATCCATGCCCAATCTTCGTACCTTAACATAATCTTTAACATTAACCATGCTATTGTCATACTTTGTCCTCTTCCCAACTATTGTTAAACAGCTGCTTTATAAGTTAACAAGCATTTCTTATTTGTATCATAAATTAATAACCCACTAATATAAACAGCATATAAACTAATAACTAGGCTGTGGTTTACTGTTATACCTTCACAATTAATTAGTTAGTAAACTCGTAAACGTAAAGTCAAAGTTAGTTTTAAACCTGCTGAGCCAAATTGTGTTTTGCTGAGTTGAAAAATGTAATCTCTCCAATTAGCAGTCTCGCCTATACGGTCATTCCATTAAAACTTCGTAAACAAGTTCAGCCAATTACAACTAGTTGGCTTTACGTTTACTAACTTGTAATTTTACTTTAAAGGAGAACAATTTTTGAAATACAGGTTTATTGCAGGTTTAACACTATTTTTAACTTAGTTATGTAAGTATATTGGTTTCAAGTTTCCTTGAAACCCTAGTATAATATACCCTAGTATAATAGTTTCATCTCAAATAGTTAATTTGCTCTATGGTACATATTTTTGAATGTGTATTTTATAGTGAGTTGAGCTCAGCCTTTCCTCACAATATACATAGCATACAGAGTTTGAAGACATGTTCAATCGTCATATTTCACAATATTAGTTTATTAAAAATATATAGACAATGATTTTGTACTTTCTATGGTTGTTCCTTGGGTCAAGAAAAGCATATTTTACATCTATGGGCCAGCATGTTTTGTTTAGCACATCCCTTTTGTAATTTAAAAGAAGTGTTGAAATGAAGAGTTTTATTTATTTTCGTCCTTTTATCTCCGACGCCTTTTATCCGGGTCTTTCAAAGTAGTCTTAGTATGGTATTTAATTTACCTAAGACTAGTTCAAGAAAGATAATTCGTTATGATCCAGAGTTTGGCTTCCAAGCAGTGCCCGTTAAAAAGTTTTAAACTCTAATAGCTAAAAAGATCTTAAACAAGGAAACGGAAATTTAAAATTAATATTTTAATACTTAATTTTTTTTGCGCGGTGGATTTATAAAAATTACAAAGCGGTGGCGGGCAAGTGTTCAATTGTTTTATCTTTGCCAAAAATATCGTCTCCACGTGAACCCTCAGACTTCAAACCAATTAGTATTTTATCAGCGCTATCTAAATGTCTTAAGAGAGTGGTTCATCAAACTTTATCTAGATTTATAGGAAATCGTGGCATTTTTTCTAACTTTCAGTAATGTTTTCGAGCTAATCACAGCTCTTCTCAAAACTACTGATGACATTCGATATGCTATGGACAAAGAATAATCCCTATCCCTACGTTGTTCTATTTCTCAAAGGATATCGACTGTGTTAGCCATCCTCTTCATTACATCAAATTATTGAAATGTGTTTTCTCAGACAGTTGTATTGCTGGATCAAGGTCACATGTGTCTAATTGCCAGCATTATGTGCAGGCCGGTGACTCAAAGTTAACCGGACAGGGGGGTGCCACAAGGATCCATCCTTGGCTCTAGTCTGTTTTATTTATACCTACACAACATAAATCAGAAATACATAACTGTAAGATGCTTTTATACGCTGAACATTTGAAAGTTTGCTTCTGTTTAACGATTATTATTATTCATATTTCTCTAGATCCCATGAATAGATCCCATGATATAAGAGCTAATAGCTCCGGTGCAGTAAAGCACGGACTACGTCAAAATGAATCCAAAACTCAAGTTATTTTATTAGCTACTCTATAGGAGTCTAATTTATGGTCAACTACCAGTTCTTAAACCTAAGGAGTTTCTTGAATTCCACAACATCAAATATCTCTTTGAAATCTTAACAGCTAAGTCGTCTATTTATTTGTCTGAGTGGATTGCATTTACTCGTACATGTATAGCAGTAACACTAGACGTGGTAGTTCCTTGTCCTCTATATGCACCATCTCATCGCCATTCTGTTTACAACAAACCCTGCATTCCCCAAACAATAACCTCTGATAATTGCACTCAATTTGCGGAGTCAAAGAGCTTCTGATTCGGGTTGTGACCAGTGATTATTAATGTCCGTGCTGATTTGTTGATGTTGGCGATATGGTTATACTGTTTGCTTAATATGTAGGCTATTTTGTTTTAGGACTAATCATTGAGTGATTTACGGAAGTATCATTATACATTTCCCGAACCATCTTTAGAGTTTTTACATGAATTTTCTTCGTTGAATACTTGATGAAACTTGTTTGGATTTAAATAATTATTCATTTTTAAAAGTTTCGAAAAATTTAATTTAAAGAGCGCTTTTGCTGGTCAAGGTATTATCAAGTAAGAAAAAACAAAGCACAAGAAACTTGGCTTGAGTTACTGGCGTAAGAAGTGTCTTAGGTAACTGTCTAGAACAGAGATTGCAATCCAAGTCTCTGCAACAGTTGAGAGCAAGAACTTCAGCTCTTATCTGATCCTACCAAGTTGCCTTACACTTTGTACGGCTTCTTGTATGTTGTAGCGTCAAGTTGCGGCCAACTTCAACTTCGAACTAAGCTCTTTAGGCCCGTAATTGTAAAACTGCCTTACGTAAGTATTTCGTAACAGCTATTTCATTTTTGTTTTGTTTCAGTTTTTCAATTTCAATCTGTATTATGAGAAATATGAGCAATTCCTGTCAACAGCTTGGTAAGACCCAGACCCCAAAACATGGAATGTGACCTAACTCGAGCTAAAAACATTAGATTTTAATATTTCAGTCCAAATATGTTAAATATACAGCCGTCATAAGACCAAGGTAAAATAAAACACTGCAAAAGATACAGCTATTTAATAGAAGACGTTCACAAAATCGACACAGATATCAACAAGTGAAGGTAATAACGAATAGAAAACAGGTTAGATAGTTATTTGAGCCTGGAATCGAACTCCATATCGGGGAGGAACTGGTTTTTGTAGACCCAAGAGAGTTTGACGTCGATGGGTTGAGTGTCGTCGTAGAGTGAGGGCGCCTCGGTGAGGATGGTGAAGGTGCCTACGATGGAGGCTATGGTGAAGATCCACAGGAACAGTCGGTCCAGCACCATCGCCACGAACCCCCAGTCTTGATCCTCCTGTATACACATCACTTGTCGGTTGATTATCAAACAATTAATGAGCCAGATACAAAGAAGTTGTGATGTAAAGTTGTTCTAACTAAAAGAAATCGTATTTTAAGATTTTGCTGTTTTAACCACATTTTTTATCGTGGCTGTTTCAACTTACTCATAGTTTTTACACAAGGTGAGTTCTGCAGGTAATTTCTGAACTTTAAAATTGACCTTTGGAGGATTTATTCAAGACAGTTTTAAAAAGTAGTGAAAACCACGTTAAACATGTAACTGCTGTGCGACTTTCTTTACATTTAAGCATAATTAGTTTGCATTTATATTAAGATACCTCATCTAAAAATAGATGCAAAATAAATGCTTAAATGTTAAAAGGTTCGCAGAGCAGGTATTCAACTTTTAATAATATTTACTTCAACCATTTTGGGTGTATTATACGGTTGAACCTGAAAGAGCAAAGTAAGACTTAATCTATCTTCCTATTTATTTTGTGCGAGGAACTCCAACAATCAATTTATAATGACGGGGAGATGATAAAAATTTGTATATATTGTCTTATTTTTACGTTTTAAAGTGTTTGTTGGTTCATATTACTAAATCGAACCGAGGCCAACTGAATTGAAATTTGTGTTGTGTACGTTACATTTTACAATAACTGATGCCATTGAATTACGTCTTATAATTTCAACTAAATGGATGTCTTGTTCTCTTGTCTTAGCCCACAATCTGTTGGCATCACCCTCAAAAGCTGTTGAAGATCTGGTAATTGGAGAACATAGTCTATTCTTATGACCACTGCCTAAATTACTTGAAGTATATTTGGAATATTTTGAAATTGGATTAGTAATACACGTATTTTACAAATCCACGAGTAACCACTAGCTGACTGCAGGTCAGTACTCACCCAACACCTTGACAAGTCCTAAGGATTGCACAGCTAAAACATAAGTAGTGAACTCGGAACCTTCCATTAGTCAAGAGTGCAGCAGCTGAAGAGTGCAGCGCATTCAAAACACTTCCAAGATACATGCAACCATTTCATCAGAATTCATATTGAAACCCACCAGAAACATGTAAAAGAGGAAACAGTAAAATTTGGAAGTTGAAGTAGTTTTGAAGTTTGCTTTTATAAATTTACGTTTAGTTGTTACGGTTGCTTTTTGTTATGTTTTATACTGGAATAGTTTCATGAGGATTATACTATTTAAATTCAGACTGTTAGGAACGGTTATTTAAAGCAATGTTTTAAGACAAATTCTACAACTATTTACCATTTAAGTTGATGGTTTACAGACCCATAGGTTTTAAGTGTGTTTTATTCCTTTGCATATTAATTTTACAACACTTGCATTAAATCAGTAATTATTGTGATTTAGTTCTTACCTTTTACCGAACCGTTGTGAGGTCATCTTGAGTCTTGATTGGTTTATCGGTCGAGTACTGATAAGTTATTTTAGTAATATATAACACGAGTTTAGAGATAAAAAACTATTTTAAAACTTGATTTGTACACTTTAAAACTTTATCGGTAGAAAACAACTTTAGGTTTCGTTTTAACGGAGATTTCATGGACAGATTCACTATGGTTTTCACTTAGGTTAAGTTCGGTTTACAGTTTGTGGTTCATGTCCAACAGTTGAGAACGATAGACGCGTGAAATCTCGACGTCAATGGGCTGAGTATCGTCGTACAGCGCGGGGGCTTCGCATAGAATCAAGATAGTGCCCATGATCGACGCTATGGTGAAGATCCAAAGGAACAGGCGGTCCAACACCATGGCAACAAATCCCCAGTCTTGATCCTCCTGTGGAACATAGTGTGTAAATAACAGTGAAGTGTGAATATCAGTGGCAGGTCCTTGTGTGACCGTGTGGTAATTGTGAGGACAGGTGGTGAGTGGGTTTGTGATGTGTGAGTGGTTGAGGTGAAATGGTGATGAGCTCCAAATGTGATGATCTTTTCCTGGTCTGCAGATTTTATGAATAGTTTAAAGTTTAATCAACCGTACTAAACACGTCCGTAGATTTTACACGGGGTATTTAATTTTAAGATACGGATTGAGAGAGATATTAAAGACAGAAACAAGAGAGATAGTTTGGCTGTTAAGATTTTCGATAGCTTGATGAACAGTGAAACACCATGAATAAGACAGGACAGTAGAAGGGTCATGATGCAGAAAGGATAGATTATTAGACAGGATAGATAAAAGCATAAGCACAAACAAAGCAAACTAAACTATTATCTAACAGTATATCATTCCGCACTTCAAGTATTCAGTAAACATTGTATACACTTGGTAAAATACCTCAATGGCTCGAATAGTTGTGCAGGCTGTTTAGAACTTGAAATTAAAACGTGAGTGGTTAATATTTATCAGAACATAACTTTACAAGGCATTTAATGGTTTAAACAAGTTACAACCACCAATCTATTTATATTATGTAATTATTACTGATATGTTAAATATGTAGCTAACATGTTTTAAACTATGCTAGTTTGTATTTTTCTTTATTTTGTTTGCGTGTTGAATGCTTTGCCACCTTAACGAAATTTATTCTGTTAAATCTATGTATTATCCGTCAAAAAATTGTGGATTTACATTTAATGTCCATATTATACACAATAATATGTTAAGGTTGGTACATAGTAAGTGTTAAAACATGCACTAATCAATTCACGGTTTTTATGACAGCTGTAGTAATGTTGTCTTAAACTCAAAATATCAATATGAAAAAGTTGCTTTTCACTTCATTAATATTTAATTTTTGATCACTTTTAAAGAATGTCCTGGTGCTTATGCTTCGAAAAAAACTTTATCAAAAACTAACTTTTCAAATTTACATTTACAGTTTTTGTTGAACGAATTTTAATAAATTATACATGTTATTATTAACCAACCCTAATAGGTCTAGTTCAAGTTTAACTTGTGTAACGGCTTCTCTACTAGTTTGTTTATGTTCTATCTGTTGATCTGTTTGTTGAGTGCCTGTAGAAGGCCAAGACAAGGTCGCATGCCGCACCCAGCCGCACTCTGCGACCTCTTACCGCATCGAACTCGTCCTGGCGCTGCATGTGATGCTGGATGAACTTGACGTTATGGATGGCCTTCTCCAGCTCGAAGGGGTACTTCTTGCGCACGGCCACGTCACTGATGCTGTCATCCAGACCCACCATGGAGGGCAGCCCGTTGTAGCTGGTCCCTCCCAGCGCTCCAATCAGTCCGCTGAACCTGAGTTGCAAATTTTTTCAAAGATTAATTTAAAGAGTCAGTATAGTGAAAAAATAAGACCAACTAAATTTGAGACATCTGAGAGAAATACAGTGAGTTTACCAAAGTGGCACTAAAAAGAGTGAGCTTTTAACGGTAGAAATCACCTGAGTGACTTATAAATGAGGTTTAAGTTTCAAACAAGAATCACGTTTTACCTACAGTGCCATAGCCAAAATCATGAATATCCTGGCTAGTTAAAACTAGGAACATAAAAAATGTTATAATCGTAAGTGGTTTAGGTTAACTTTATTTTAAAATGGTTATATTAAGAGGTTTTCTTTAATAAATACCTTTTAATATAACTTTCTTCGTATACGCATTATTTGACAAAACTCTCATGCATAGCAGTTGGCTAAATGTTTGATACCTATTAGTCGCGGAGGAAGAATGAAGACCGTTACAGCCCCCCGGCCTTGGGGGGAAGTGTCTGATAGACTCTGGAGAAGAGGCACCTGAAGAAGAGGCCGCCAGGGCAATGTTCAACCTCGACCTTGAACAAAACCGATAATTATCGAAAACTAGTAATTGTACTAATTAAGGTGTAAAACTAAAGGGTTGGTTAACATTCGTTGACTATTATATTGCAGATTGATATTGTAACCACTAATAGACCAATTAGAAGAGCAGCAAGCATTATTGTACATAATATTCACAATGGAGGCAGTATCTGGTTACATGCTAAATAATTATAACAATTACGACATCAGCAATTACTACCTTTACCTGCGCACTGTGAACATACATTGGAACAAATATTGTGGTATTGTTTCAATTGTGGGATATACAATTAATATTTATACAACAATCATTTATACAATGACTATACCAAGTTTAAAATTGCGATTTACAAAAGGCTGTATGACAAATGATTGTAAAGGATTTTCAATATACGATTTTTAATAGTTGACGATAAATCAAATAAATCGCAAGCTTAGTGGATATATTGATGAATTCAAGAACGAATCTGTCAGCAAGCCAAATTGCTCATCTCACCTTCTCTGCCGTTTGCTGTAGGCCATATCAGCCAGCAGCTGGTCGGGGACCCTCATGAGCAGCAGTTTGGGCAGCGTGCGGATGAACACCTTCCTCACCCAGTTGGCCATCTTGTGCGTGCTAGGCTTGCGGTAGTGCACGTTGAGTACCATGATGGTGATGACCACACACAAGCCCACAAGAAGCATAGTGAAGAGTAGATACTTGCCGAGCAGAGGCAAGGCGAGAGACGTGGAGGGGATGATCTCGGAGATGAGGAGGAAGAACATGGTCTGGGAGAGAAGGATGGTGATGCACAGAGCGATCTTCTCGCCGGAGTCAGCTGGTAGGTAGAACACCAGCACTGACAGGTAGGAGATGCCGACGCACGGTACGATCAGGTTCACAGTGTAGAAGAGGGTCTTGCGTCTTAGCGTGATGTTGAAGAAAATGTCTGGAACAGGTGTGAAACTCGTTGGAATATTTTAAACATCCGTTGTTTGAAGTTTGTTGTTGACGATGGGACAATTTTAGAGTTTGAGATATAGGATTTTGTCTTATAGAGCCCAAAGGCGTTGGATCTACTTTCTGACTTTTAGACTTTCTGTAGTTGGTGATAGTTTCGTCGAGTTCGTTTGCATATAGTTTCATGTGACTTTACAGTTAAAATAGTTGTCTGTTTATGTGTGACTGGTAAGTTTACGATAATTTTTTAGGCTAGCCTATTTTCTAATTAAATTAATAAGAGAAAATTAATAAAAGAAGTAAAAAAGACGTATGACGTGTTTAAACCATCTCAAACTATTAAAACCCTTGTATTAGTTAAATAACTTTGGGGTTTGATCAAGTACGCTATCGGGTTTATTCATATATGGTTTGACTAATACGGTAACATGCACCATTAAAATTGTATACCCACTTGTGGACATCCAAAACGGTTAAATCCTTTAAAAGATTAAACATGTGTGAATACTTTTAACTCACCTTAGTTACATAGATCAATAATAATAATTATTATAACATTTTTAGTAAAACATATCAATTATAGTAAAATGTTATTAGGTTTTACACGCTTTAAACTGATTTCGAAGATCTTCACGCTACATAAGTTAACACCAAACTCCTTACAATATACATTGTTGGAATTGAACCAACAAAGACGTTAAGTGACCTGGTTGTTATCTGGAGTGAAAATGTAACAAATTAGCTTCCAAAAACTATTCTTTCTCAATTACAACTTTGCTCTGTAAGTTTACTTTTACAATAACACTTCAGTGTCCTGGTTTCTAAATGTATGACTACGAAGCCAATTTCCAAAGTGATACATAGCTCACGTACATCCAGCTACTTATGAATTAGGATATGCGGGAAGCATTTTTCAACTTGCAATCCCTGCCAGTGTTCTTACCATGATTTATTTACTTAGTAAACTTATTGCTCACGTTTCACTATGAGGTGCAAGTTTTAATTTATTGGCCAAATATATTAGTTCGTGTAGGTTTAAAATAGCATTCTACGAACAACTGTGTGACCAAATAAATGGATGTGGTAGTAATGAAAAGAACGAATAGAGTTCCTATGTTATCATATAATCCATATAATCAACCTTAAGACCTTGGAGGAAAAGTTGATTGGGAATCATGTTTTCACTACTTGCTTTAAACGATTCACGGTGCAATCTGCTATCTTTTGGAAGGACTTAGGTTCAATATTGATGTTTGTTTTCTGCACTGTACCGAGACTTCTTTATAGACACGCCAGGGGTGGTTTAAGGTTGAGTGAAAAATAACTGAACTCTTCGAGGTCGTACGTCAACTCTGGGTCTACACAGACGTTTTGTCATTTTTTAGTAATTTACTCAAACATTATATTATCAACTTTCTTAACGTTAAATTGTTATATTTGTTTTTTTTTTAAAGAATATTACTCTATATTACATGCAGGCAAAGTGTGGAAATATGCGTCTGAAAATTTATGAAAGCTCAAAAGTGAACGGTTCTTGCACTAACTGTTTATTATTGTCAAACAAACTTGTTTAAGGTTAATAAGTTTGCATGACACCATAGATTATGTTACGGTAGGTAGATAGTGCATGGTTGTCAAATGGCTGAGGCAGGAAAATTAACATAGTTGCGGCAGCCCAAGCACAGTTAGCGCTTCGAGGGAATTCTTTTAAACCACTGACGCACTCTTAAGTTAGTTCGTCCAGGAAAGTCACACGATTTGGCTAGATTTAAGTCATTGACATCGGACAAACTCGAGCATGTGGAGCCAAGAGGGGACTCATAGCACTACCTGCACTTGGGCTGCCTATCAACTATGTTGATTTTCTTACCTCTGCCATTCGGCATCTATGCGCTATCCATTTACTATAACATTATCTTTGATGATACTGACCTGGATAAGGCTCGTTACAGCAAGTGTAGAACTTGACGTGTCTCTCTGCAGGCACACCCAAGATATCCCACTCCACACTAGGGTAGTACTCCCGCAAGTCTATCCCCACCTCGACCTTGTCCTCCCCGAGCTTCTGGTTGATATGTTTCAAATCGATCTATAGCAAACAATGTATCTATGATTCAATGCGAACAGCCTTTGCAATGAACAGCCTTGTATATACTGTAGAGTTGATACGTATACAAACTAATTGAAACATTGATTTAGTGAATTTTCTATGGGAACAACACATTAACATCATTAATGTCACTATAACAATAACAATAACACTATTTAATGTCAAATTTTTACAATATAGGTATTATTTTTGACAATATACTAAAGTACCACAAGTAAGATTCTTTAGCCTATAAATTAAATTATTATGGAACTTTACCTATCATAAACTCTCTAATTGTGGTAAACGAATTTTCAAGTATATTTATGAGTTTATTTGAATTGGTTTTGAAAATAATTTTAATGTTGTCTGGAAGCTTATTGTATAGAATTTCTACCAGCTTCAATAGAAGTTTATCAATAACCGAAGTCTATGGTGTAGTTCGGTGGAATATAATTTTGATTTCGTGTGTTGTACCGATTATTTTTTGATTCACATCAATAGAACACTTAGCCCTAAAGAACAACAAGGTTTCTAAATGTACTGAGAGCATAAAGGCAATATGGATAAGGATTTCAAATGTTCCCTGCAGGACTCTAAACTTTAATGTCCAATTATTCTAATTGTTTTGTAGAACAAAAAATCCTGCGAATTTTTGTTTCAGAGCAATTACCTCCATAGACATAATCCGTAAGATAAATGGGATGAACTAATCCATAATATGCCAATTTTAAAACGTCTTGCTGCAATGAAATGACAGTTTTCTTAATAAAATAAACCTTTTGATACTTTGCTACAGACAAAAGTCAATATGGTGATCCCAAGACAGTTTTGATCTATAAAAAGGCCTAAGAACTTTACGTGGTCAGTTCCTGGAAGGTGCCATTTATGTTATGGATGAAATACCAACATGAACATTCAATGGTACAACATCAGAACCCATGTAATACTCTTACACTGCTATCAGCAAGATGCAAAATGGTTTCTTCAAGGCCGGGAAAATTTAAGAGTTAAACAGAGTATTGATACTAACTTAAGTCATAAATGCTATCCGATAATCACTGTATTGTTATTAAACAAAGGAAGTTTTTTGGAAAAAGGAGAATTGACGAAGTACGAGAAAACATCTCAAATGCGTTGAAGTCGACCGTTAATAAAAACCCATCGATGAAAGTATTTGGAAGAATCTTTATAGACGGCTAATTTGTAACATTATTACGAACAAACCGTATAGCTATTTACTTTACGAGATACCCGGATTTACATTTACCATACGTAAAGAGTAAATGCATCGCTGAAACAAAGTCTGTAATAGAATTCAATTTAGAATTTAATTTCAGCTGCCACTTCAGGTTGAAGGGTTTCATTCTGGTGACAAGGTCGTAATTAAAAAGGCATTCAAGGATGTCTCCTACCTAGAGAGACGCGAGATTTATTCTATCTTGTCATGACATAAAATATATCCTCATGTTGGCAATTGTTAGTAAAGCTATTTCTTTTACGTCCAGCTGAAATAGGCTGCTTGCCAGGATGTTCAGCTCCACTGCCTCTAGATTTAATTTAGATGGACATCCAAATATGTTACTTGGAAGTAAACTAGAGAAAGTTGGGGAGCAAAGTGGACAAGGCAAGATGATTTGATAAAACTGAGTAGAGAGAACGAAATGTGCGAAGTTTATATGTCAAGTATTTAGCTTAAGGCTCTTCCCCCTTATAGAAAAGTTCTTGCGACAAAGTGATGTTGAAGTGATGTCCCTCAATGCTCGAGTCTGTCCCTCGTCAAACTTTGAAGGGTACAAGAAACTTTCCTTCATAATGTCAACAGAATAAGTTTCTGACGAGGACTACTTTCTGAGTCACATTCTTTCTGCCTTATCAGCTGATATTATTACTGTCCAGTGTTCAGTGTAGGAAAGAAAATGCAATAGTATTTACAGTACTACCTTTATTTTACCGTGGGTTAATTTGATTATTTTTTCAATCAACAATTTTAGCTCTCACGTTACTGTCCTTAAGCTTTTATTGACATAGTTAAGATTCGATGAAGAGTGAACAAACAAACTTATTTATTTATTTATTCTGTCAATATGCAATAAAATAATTCTGTTGACAACAAAATAAGAAAAAAATTCACCACCATTGGTAAGAAATAAAGCTAAAATAAATCTTTAACTATATAGTAAAAGGTATAAGTGTACACAATGAAATTTAAACACCATTTTCCATGAATTCTCCCATTTTATAAAATTAATTTGACAATATAAATGTCTTTAGCTCACACAAGTTTTAAAATTTTGAATTTGACTGATGTTTTCTGGTAGTTTGATAAGCATCTTTTTACCAGCATTTATCGGTAATTTATGGAATATTTCTAAACGGTGTCTATCAAATTTATAAACTATTGGTAATTTATAACCTAAAAGTCAGTCCTTTAAAAAATAGGGAATCAATAGCAAAATTCATGACTGTTCCGGAAAGAGTCCCCATATCTCTGGACTTCCTATGCTATCCAGTAAGCGGGCCTAGTTTACCTGCTCAACCTTGTGCGTATATTTGTGGCGTCTTCAGTCGGGTGATTATGTCTTTTGGTTTGTGTTATGGTCAAAATGTAGTGAAATTATTGAAATTAATATTCATTTGCTTGAGGTTTCACTTAGTTTACGAGTACTTTGCTGTTATTGTGTTATGGTATTAGTTTGCTGGCTGCTTTTTTAGATTCTTTAGTTTTTCAGGAGCAGTTATCTGTAGGGTTACAACGAGGGTTCATCACTAAACAATTTTGTGTACACCTCTACTTACTTATTACTTTACTTACTTCGGCTACTTTGACCTACTTCAGCTACTCCACCCTACTTCAGCTACTTTACTTCTACTTCGGCTATCTTTCTACTTCAGCTACTTTACTTCTACTTTGGCTACTTTACTCTACTTTACACTTTACTCTGGCTACTCAATCTACTTCACCTACTTCAACCCTACTTTGGCTACTTCAGTCTACTGTAGCTACTTTTAAGTATTACACGTAATTCAGCTACTTAAGCCTACTTTGGTTACTTCATTTTACTTTAGCTACTTTGAAGTATACTTAAGCAGAAAATCGCACTGGGTGTCATAAAATGATTTTATCCCAGAAAACGTGACGCACCTACCAATACTATGTTGATGGCCACTAGACCTGAGTATCACTGTCCTTGTCCTGAGTTTTAAACTCATAAAATTATTCCCATAATTTTGGGCACATAGAGGCGGGCGGCGAGCCTTTTCAATGTCTATTTTGCAATACTCGGAAGTGGCTCGGCAGCTTGACTATAAATTAGTGAACGTTTATGCCTGTTGGGATGTCGTAGGGCTAAGCATTGTTCAAAATTACAATATAGGAAATCGTGACAGACGTAGGGTGTAAAATGTCGACTACTTTTATACTTTGTAAAACTGCGAGTTTTATACTTCCGTCACGTTTTGATGAGAACCGATCTTACTAGTTTCTTTTGTTGTTCTGGCGAAACAAGATAACAATATATTGATAAAAATTATTTATATTTATGAAACTTACATTATCAAATAAATTCTTTATTTAATAAAAGCGTTAAGTATAAGCATAACATAAGTTAAGCATATGTTTTGTTTGAAGAAACGGAGGTTTGAGGGAAAATGAGGCGACAAACACCACGCACTTGCGTATTATGAACCAGAAATAAAAGTTCATATTACGAAGGTTAGCACCGCATTTGCTCACATATCCCAGTTATTTTGGAACGGTGATAGTCATTTAACGTGAACGTTTTTTTATTTGAATATCCTAATACAAGTTATTACCGGGTTAATTTCTGTCGACTGAGGCCTGAGTGAATACGCGTATGTGAAAATGCTGGGTGAGGGCTTGGCATTCAAACCGTTAATCAGTCTACAGTTTCTGGAAATTCACTAAGCTCCTGTGACACATCGCCTGTCGTTCTCAAGGGGTTGTCGAACGGGCCAGCGGTCAAAACCCTAATTAAAACGGCTGTCCAGGCCAGTGCAAGGGTCAAGCTGCTGGGCCAGTGGCTGAGGGGTGGGGAGGTTGGAAGGCTACTACTATTGTAGGGGTTCTATTGTGGAGGCCACTATTGTTGTAGTGGCTGAATTTCAACTGTCACCCTAAAAGCGAAAACAAGGTGATCCGAATTGCCACCCTGTAAATATCGATGACCAATTATCGTACGCTTCACTTCACCGTTGACAGGCGGACTATATAATTATCGCTGTAAGGAAAAAGTTGATTGAATTTTAATAATTTAGAGTCATGATTAGGCATTAATGTATAATTTTAAAACCAAAACAGAATGACCCGTTCTATAAATTGCATTTATCGTTCAACCCAATAAACACGGGTTTAAACGCCTTGGTGACGTAATAATAAACTTGTTTCATTTGAGTGTTACATATCGTTTGTGTTCAATAAGCTAAAACTATATATGTGTAGAGATTGCAAAAGTTTAGATATGTTTCAAAAATATTCGACAGTGTCCAACTTGCAACTGGTTACTTTTTTAGTATTGTTTGGGTTCTCGTACTGAGACAATTGAACCATTAGTGTACAAAAGGTAAAAGGTAAAGTTTAATTGTTTAACGAGGCCTACAAAGTCCTCTCTACCACTCACCTCGCCCTTTACCCATGTCACCGTATTAGTCACATTACAAATTGTAAGTGGTGACTGTGGGATCGAACCCACGCCACCGGAGGGATGAGCTCCGGAGTTGCGCGCGATACCAATCTGCCACGGATCCGCTTAGTAGTAATAGTAGGCCTAACTTTACAGTCTTAGTTGACCAGTTAATTTTTGAGACGACGAGCCTTTATCAAAAAAATTGATTTACCAAGTACGATCTATGTATTTTGAATACTAACGTACGTGTTTGTGCAGATTTTATTTGTTAAACACAGAAGATCATAGTTTCAAAAATATAAAGTGAAACTACAGTTCAGTACTCTTTTGAGTTTTGAGAGGCGGACATATCAACACCAGAGTCGGCAAAAGGGAGGGGTTGCCGAAAGGTTAGTCAACTCGGGAATCTCTGCCCTACTGAGAGTTGATCACTGGCCCAGCTCGGAACCGACCCTTGGGGTCGACCCCAAACTGCTCTGGAAAGGATTAACCACTAGCCCACCAAGTGTCACCCGTTCTCAAGTCCCAGAAGAAGCAGGTGTCACGATCCTTTTGATCTGCACTTAGCAAACCCAAAAGCACCACTCAATGCTAAAAGCTAGAGCAAAAAAGCCAATGTAGAAACTCAATAAAACTGGAAACCATACCACTTCATTATGTCTTTTTCAACTTATTGAAATTTTTCGATTTTATTATATGAGGATTTAAACTATAAATGATCAAATAATGAACACAAATATTTTATACAACAATCGGCTATGGCAGTACTCAAATACAAATAGTTTCTGGCCGCACAAAAACATGTGATTTTATGTACGTTAAATAGACAACGGGCTGTTTTTTTTTTTCAATTCCAAGCATAGGCGGAGATTTATTAATCTCTGGTAAAGTTGTTTACAATATGCAGTGTTTAAATTTTGTACAAAATACTGTAATTAAATAAGACTGTTCTTTCCGTTCTTTAATAATCATAGTGTTCGAATATAGCCCGGTGGTGCGCCGTTTGTTCCCACCTTTCCAAACCTACTGTAGAAGACCTTCCAGAAATGAGAAATCTGAGACTCCGGGAGAGGTCAGGGCCGCCTGGTATGGATAAGGAGTCACCTACTGGGACAGTTTTTTGACTCTGTAAAACAATATTTCTTCATAGATATATTTTAAAGACTTGACATGCTTGCAAACCTTTTCGAGTGTTACTATGAAAAAAATAATTTTATCGGCCTTCTAACCACTTATCAAATTGAAGTTAAAGTTCACCCAATTTGACATATTTCTCTGTATTTGGTAACAAAATAATTGAAAGACAAAATACTCGTATATGGAGGTGGTTGGGGAAATTTATCAGCCCGCAGACTGTCTTACTATATATTCCGAAATAACTAAAGTTTTGTTTCATTTACTTATAAATACCAATGTTAAGTATATGTCAGAAGTTTATAATCATGTGTTTGAATTGCATTGTTATCTTTCTTATTATTTGTATCAATATTACAACCAGCATGTCTAAATTTATCTACAATAATTAATTTAAACACATATATCTTTTTAAAACTCATAAAAAAGAACACAAGATAAGTGAGACACTATCCTCCAAACCTTTGAAGAAATTGCTGCTAAGTTAAACGGATCTAAATTCTTTACCTTGATTGCAGAAAAGAATTTTGGCAAATAAGAGTTACACACAAAATACGTCAAAATATTTGACATTTTCTACGCCATGGGGCAGGTATTCTTATCTTAGGATGCCTTGGAATCGCCTGCACCGAAAATTCTTTAGAGAATGAGTTCTATACTTGTACTTATGGAATAGATGTTGTTGAAGCAATGGATGACGTTTTAATTCACGCAACAACAAAAGATTTTAAAGGATCGTACCAGTAAGGCATGAATGCTTTGAACGCGGCCAACCTAAAGCTAAAGAGAGACAATGTATTTTTGAGTAACTGAAATCAAATACTTATACTTTAAGCTACTTTATTCTACTTCAGTCTACTCTTCATGCTACTTTTTTTTCACTTCAGTCTAGTTTTAAGCTACTTATTCTACTTCAGTCTAATCTGCTAGTTTATTCTACTCAATCTACTCTTTATTCTACTTGCTACTTCCAGCTACTACTTTCAGTCTACTTTGAAGTATGCTCAGATCACATTTACACCTACTTAAATAGGAGATTATCTGTCGGTTACAATACAATAATGTGTACCGTACTTTAAGTTAAACTGAAACCAGATGTAGACCTATATTTATTTTAGTCCATTTAAGTTAATGAGTTTGAATTAAGGATAACTTAAATAATACATGTAGCTTTGTCAGGTTACACAATTCCTTCCGTAGGGTTAAGTATACGTAGGGAAGTGATGTGCTGATGCGGCACGTGACTTACTTCCGGTATGAGGTAACTTCCGGCAAGACCAATGCTGCCTTGATATCGTCACTGCATGTTACATAAGTCGCAGACAATTTTTCAACTGTTATTATTACTTCTATCTGTGTCATTCAGTGACGAGCTTGTTTGTAATAACTATGTTTCTAAGTTACAGTCTTAGGGCTTTAATTGAGACTTTAGCTTAACTTTGCAAGATTATTCTAATGGAAGATAAATGTCCAAAATTACTATTTAACAAATAGTTATGGAAATTTATTGTAAATTAGAAAAGTTTTTGTTGTTAAAACAGAGAGTGTCATATGACAAATTATTCTTATATCTCACAGCCTATTTCCAAACGAAGAGCATATTCCTATCTTGACACTAAGCGTGAGAATGGAGCATAAGTGCACTATGTTTTGGTTCCGATGGTTGTTAATAAGTAATTTAAATAGTCAAATATAGTTCAAATTTTAGCAATTAAAACCCAGTTTTATAAATATCCAAGCAATGTTTGGTGCTGTATGGCAAAAACATTGT
This sequence comes from Matsumurasca onukii, assembly GCA_018831715.1. Lineage (NCBI taxonomy): Eukaryota > Metazoa > Arthropoda > Insecta > Hemiptera > Cicadellidae > Matsumurasca > Matsumurasca onukii. Next base: position 36,828,884 of record CM032062.1, read on the forward strand.
ATAGAAAATACTTCTGACTAGACAATCATACAATAAAATATCCATCTAAGCCAGTTCAATTTTAAGTAGTTCTATTAGATATAACTGCTTGCATTGCCTTTCTTGATAATGGTTTGTTGATTATCGGCTGTTGGCATCGAAAGATTTGTGTGCGTATCTTAGTTTGTAAGTTTTAATCTTAAGACGAGTTCTGCCTTTAGTGTAATTGTATTCTTACGTCAGGTCATAATAAGCACAGCTATTGCATTTTGAATTGTGCTGTCTTGTCTTTGATTTCATGAAGACGTGTGTTTTCAAGCACCTTTAGTAAATAATTAGAATTAAACCCGCAGAAATGTCTGATTCAATGTATACTCTGTGGTAGTCTTGTATCTACAATGTCGCTTATGACATGTTTGTTTTCATTGGCCTTGTTCTACAAACCAACGTGTTTATGAAAGTCTGACATACCCTCTGATTTTAACTTAAACGTAAAAGAGCTAATATACTAATCTTGTTAATTTAACAAGTCCTGTTGTATTTGTAGCCTTAACATTTCTGTAAAATGTAACCGTTATTATTACACGATATTTGCAGTCACAGTGAAAACAAGGCTTATCTCACGAGAACGCATTGTATATGGAGCTGGTTGTAGCACACCGAAGTAAATATAGCTCGTAGAGAAAGGGTTCAATTACCCCCGAGTACCTGCAGGCTTACTTTCTCTGAAACTATACTAAAGACGTCAGTAGTGATTGAACGTAACTACAGAATTAGAGTTCTCATATAATGTTTTAGTAAACAGTACTAAATAAGTAAAATATAATACGGTAAACACTCGGTTTAGGGCTCTACAAGAGAAATAATGTTTCAATGTATGTTTAAAAGTTTCTGTTTGGCCCAAGTATAAGATCTAAAGACTTAACTGTTCAGGTTATTATTTTTAGGATCAAAGCTATTGTCGAAAACAAATTAAACGTAGGCTGCAAACAGTAAAGTATTTATTGGGGTTTTAATCTGCATGCATAAAACTGCATGTCGTTCTACCTTGATGCGAGTACCCAGATGTACCTGTTAGTAAATATTTCATACATTGCACTCATTAATGTGTTTTATAAATGCTTCCATTTAAAAGTTCAAGTGGAAATATTCACAACTTTAAAACCTTTGCACAACTTTTATACCATTCTTTACTTGAAGAGTATGCAAATTGCACATGCTTTGGTAACTATATTAAGGCAATGAAAACTCTCACATCCGTTGGATGTGATTGTTTGATACCAATGGGAAGAAAATGAAAAATATCCCGTTGTTTTCACACCTTATAAGATTAGAATCTGGTACTAGTTCTGTTTCCTCAAACGCATACAGGGACCCTTCTGATATTTGTTAGTAATGTTCGTCTACCTAAAGCAGTAAAAATATAAAGCTACAGTCTGATAGTAAAGCCTAAGAATGTTTTCTCGCTCTTTGTGGAAGGAAAATATCGAGAGAGCTTTATCAGGGGTGAAATTAACGGTAAAAGGGTTGAAAAGCCGCGCGTAACTTATGCAAGATACTGTGATGAGATCAAGGAGGTTGAGGCGCGGTTTGCCGGAAGCATCCCCATACCGGAAGTGAGTGCCGTGCTGCATCAGCACATTACTTCCTTTTCCTTCAGCTCGCTGCCATTCCTTAGAAAATTTACGACTTTATGGATGTTCTTGGTTGAGAGATAGGACAAGTTCGACTGTTGTCAATATTCTGCCGAGATCGTGACGTTACTTCTTTACGGCCGTGCATTCAATTAAAAACTATGTTTGTTTTGGTCTTAAAGTTTTTTCACAAATCGACTTATTTATACGGAAATATGTCCCTAAGCCTTTAAAGAAAGACCTAGCCATGACATACTGTATTATCAAATTGATCAACACTACAACCATATTATAAAGACATAGCCTCTGTTAGGCTTAAACTGATAACTAATCCACTTCTCAATATAAGCCCAAAGGCACGGGATAGTAGTTTTAGCCCAACCACTGGTCTAGTAAAATACTTACTCTGTAAAATCGGTTTGCTATTTTTTGTGGAATACGATTTGAAAAAAAACTACTTTACATTGACTCAAAATTCTCTACCAGGAAGTGATTTTCATTCTCCGAAATGTGTAGTATGTACTTGGTATGGTGAGGGTGGTAGAGATCCTTCTACACAAATTTCCCCATTGTGAGTAATAGCTAGACTTTACATTAATGCTACCAATAATATTGTTATAGATTTCAGGTAAACCCACCCTGGCTCTAATTGTTGTGTTATGCGCCGTATGGATCGTAATTTGGCATCCGCCAGATCGCGCTTTTATTCCCACTTGTGTAGCTGAACACTTGATCCGATTATTGCGGCCCGTTGTCGCACCCTTAACCCCTTAAAAGGGCCTCAGCTGCACGGCGACGCTTTAATGCAAATATTTTTATAGCAGACCGTTTTTTACCTTTCAAAATAATTTTTACATAAAATATATGTTTGGAGACTACAGGAGTTTTTTCACATGCGTTTTTTTTAAATTATGTGTTTCAAGTGTACAAAATGGAGTTGAAAAGCACGACAACTGGACAAATTGAAAGTTTATTTGTTTGACTTTTGAACTAATTATGAGAGATCAGGCTCTATACACGTGTTAGAAAACTACTTTATTTTCGAAAAACATAATGTTTATTAAGGTTAAAACTATTTTGAAAGTTGAAAATCGGGTGGCCGTAAACTAATACAAGCGCTTCGTTTGACATTTAGGTAGCATCAGTTGAAAGAAGTCCGTTGTTTAACCTTTCTCTGAGGTTACCAATAAGACGGACCCTTAACATTGAGTGTGTGCAAGAGACTGACTTGTTGTAGAGGACGATGTCGGGCAGCCAGATGTGCTCGGAGGGGACGTACAGCTCCGTGACACCTCCGTACTCCACCGGGTCCCACCGGAACTTGTGGTCCTGCCACTCCTGCAATACACACCACACCACTACACTAACTAGATATTGTGTGTAGCTCTTTGTGCTGGAAGGGTTGGTTGCACAGTCGAGTTGTCGAGGTTTTGGGTTGCCTCTAAATCTGAAAGCTTCTGGCTGAACCACATAACTCGAGCTGTAGGGGCTCACATGAGTCATGGCATAAGTAACTGTGATTGTGGCAATTTAAGTCTTAGGGAACAAATATTCTGCACTAACAGGTGAAAGTAGGCTACTTTATAATTGGGAAAATTATTGGTTTATGGTAAAATACCAATCTACCGTACAAACAAATTCGGCAAGTCAGGCTGGTTCCTTGAGAGTAGGCTTATACCATCTTCAGATGTCCAACAATTATTTTCAGTTAGTTAAGTTTCATTATAGCACAGATCATTTGTTCAATTAATTAATAGTTAGTTGGACTCTTACGTTACTTTTGAATCCAAAGTATTATTCATGTAAGTATTCAAAGAAGTAATGTATTATGTATATAATAATCTTCCAATTACATTACTGTATTCAATCTTTACATGATATCGCTAAACGCTGTAATTAAATTGTACGAAATAATTCACCATTATCTTGGTAAATGTTGATTTGCCTGATGACAAGGTGCTACCGTATGTATTATCTGGAATGTGGAATAAAGCTAGTTCTATAAAACAAGTTAGTTTTGATGAAAAATCTAGGTTACACGTGCGGTTAAAAGTGTCAAAAACTTACATGTTCCAGCCAAACGTTGGTAGTGGGATTTGGTCCTTTAAATTCTGAAACAAAAACAGAAACAATAATACTCCAAAACGTAGTTTAAAAAGTAAAATCGCATAGTTAATTTAATTTGAAATACAGATGAAAACCTAAATTATGAACGTACATAAATTTACCATTTTACACTGTTTCATCTGATCACATCACCAAACCGCTTAAAAACTGAATTTATGCGTTGCGTTTTCTTTCTAATTAATGCTCCCTAGACCCTAGAAGTCCTTAAAATGGCTTATTTTGGTTTGGGTTTCCCTCATCTATCATAGTGGATAGCACTTTGGAGAGGATGCTCTTACTACAAATTTTAAAGATTTTTCGATAACAAAGAAAAGCGGTTAGAATTATTTCTAAAGCTTATTTTGGAGAATCATGTCGTGACTCGTATTTTCGAATTGTTTACTTTTCCTTGTCTCTATATCATGGACATTTTTATGTATTGTGTGTGAAGTTGCAAATTAAAATCAAAACAGAAATATTCACCCATATGAAACAAGAGGAAGGAACAAATTGCTAATTACTCATCATAGAACTACGGCTTTTGAAACATTGCCATTGAAAGTTGGTGTCAGACTATTCAATAAACTCCCTCTACATATCAACATTTTAGAAAATTCTCCAACATTAAAAACTCTTTAAAGCGTGTTTTTTGACAAGGGCCTTTTATTCGGTTGATGACTGTATTGAACATTTTGAACGATCATTTCCTTAACAAAAAATCCGACATTCTCGTGTAAAAATGGTCTGATGAAAGTGTATGAATGTTTGACTTGACTGTAAACTTTTGTGTGTCATTTATAGTTTTATTTGTTGTATTGTGTGTGTGTGTGTCTTTTTTATATGTTTATATTTTATAATGTAGGCTAACTTTGTTGTTGTCTTTGTTTTTAATGATTTTAGTTTTTGCCATGCGATTGTATTACCGTCAAAGCAAACAAATTGTTAAACTTTAATTAGTAAGTCTTAGTAGAAATAATGGTTAGCGAGTCGACGTGAATTTAGAAGTACTAACATTATCAACTGTATAAAAAGCATCTTTAAAAGCATTTTAAAGAGCGTCTTAAACTACTTCAAGGGTGGTAAGGGATTTTTGTGATTAAAATGCATTTTAACTTATTTGTTTGTATTTATTCCTTAACTAAACATCCAACAGACTTTGACTACTTTTCTCTGTTCAGTTGATCCAGGCCTTGAGGGCAGGGGACTCAGCAAGGGTGGCGTATCTGGCACCACCAGCAGGACTGCGTAAGCGGTGAGACCAGCAGGAGCGAAGGCAGAGAGGGCGGCGGCATCAGCCACGGAGAGAGTGGGCACAGCGCGGGCATAGGTCAGAGCGTCAGCGGAAAGAGCAGCGCCGGCGAGGGAAGCGGCGGTGGCAGGGAAAGCAGCCTTCAGGGTGGGGTAGAAAGCGTGAGCGTGTCCGGCGTGGGCAGGGGCGTAAGCGATGGCAGTCTCAACACCAGACAGACCGGAAGCGGGGAGATAGCCTTGACGAGGGTGACAGGGGTGCCGGCAGGGGCGAATCCGGTCAGGGCAGACTCAGCACCGAAAAGTCCAGTGGCGAAGCTAGCAGGGGTAGACTTGACGAGGTGGATGGGAGCAGCGAAGAGGGATGACGCCAGATGGGCTGACGACCAAGTACGACAAACCGGCTGAGCAGCAGCGAAGGCGGGGGCAGCGTGGATGGCGTGAACAGCTGGAGCAGGAGCGAAGGCGGCAGCAGGGGCGAAAGCGGACTCAGCGCCCAAAAGGGGGGAAGCAGCCTTCACGAGAGAGATGGGGGCGGAAGCGGCAGAGACGGCAGAAGCGGGGGCAGCGAAGCTGGAGATCAGTCCCCAAGGGGCACCGGCAGCGGCAGACTTGAACAAGGGAGCAGCAGCGGAAGCAGCAGGAGCGGCGAAGTAGTGAGTAGCGGGGGCAGCAGCGTGGACAAGGCCGGCAGGAGCGTAAGCCCTCAGAGCGGGATCAGCAGCGGCGAGAGAAGCGGCAGTGGCGGGGAAAGCACTGGCGAGAGCAGAAGAGATGAGAGCACGAGCGGCGATCTCCTCAGCAGAGACGACGGGGGCAGCGGACTCAACGTAGCTGCTGGTGGGGGCAGCGGTGAAGTAAGGGTAGTCAGCCTTGACCAGGTGGTAGGCGGCGCTCTTGACGGCAGGGATAGCGTGAGCGAGACCGCTCTTCAGAGCTGGGGCGTAGGCAGCATCAAGAGGGATGGCAGAGGAGACCACTGGGGAAGCTCCGGAGATGATGGATGCCCAGGGGGAAGCAGTCCTGGCGTAGGAGACGGGAGCGCCGGCGGGAGAGAGAGAAGCGATGACAGCGTCGGCTACGGGAGCAGAGATGGCGGCATCACTCAGGTACTTCTCGGGGTACTCGCCTCCGTAACGGTAGTCATCTTCAACAGTGTATCTTTCATAAGGGTTATAGATCTTGGCCTCGGGCTTGTAGTAGTAGGGGTCTAGGCATGCACAAAATAATCAAATGAGTTGAAAAATACTTGAGTGGATGTAAACTAAAGCTATATTAAAGAAGTTATATCCAAGGTATGTTTAATTGTGCGCTACATTCCAAGGCATATTTCATAAATCACCGTTTAAATATAGCTATAGCAAATGTATGTTGAAATGTTCAGTAACTGTGCAACCTTTGTGTACATCACTTACCGATGATGGCAGCGTTGGCAAGAGCCAAGAAGGCGAGGGCGAAGACAGCCTGCATGATGCTGGATGTGTTGGATGTTGTCTGTTGGATGAACACAGACTGTGTGATGCTATCCAAGGTGTCACAGACAGTTTATATATGGCGGCTCTTCTCATTTACAGACCGAACAACACATTAGAGCCCTTGCTGATGGCCATATCAGTGTTTGTCACCTAACAGTCAGTTGACCCCCTCGAGATGTTTAAAAAACTACTACGCCCAAGTTGTGCGTAACATTACGACAAAGAAAAGATTCAATCATAACAACTTGGACTTGCTCCGAACACGTTTCATAAAATTACTAATATTGTAAAATCATTTGACATTGTATTAATTATTTTGCTAATGTCTATTTTTAACTTCTGATATTGATACTGAGGTTGTCTAACCCTTTAGATTGTTGAAGTTTTGAACAATAAACTTTAGTATTTTGAAAGTAAACTTTCTATCTAAAAAGCTTAACCATTGATTTATTTTAAAATTTCAAATTTATAAATAACCCTTAGATTATTTGAACGTTGGATGACTAAGAAGGATGGCAGACCAAGTCTTCCAGCACAAGAAATACAGGCAGATTTCATGACTTTGGACCAACGACTTGGTGGGGCGATTTAACTACTTGTGGCTTTCTTGTAAAATATTAATTATTTTGATAGTATTTTATAGGCGACTCTTTACTTGTTTTGTCAGATGAAATAAGTTTCAACATTTTGTGGATATGTTATAATGTGTATTGTGATTTCAATATCACTAAATCGCCTGAAGTAGAAAATATAAATAACATAGAATAATTTTTGTATATAAAATTTATCCATTTTACTTTGAAGTAGTTTTCATGAAAGACAAACTAGTACGAAAAGACGTTACTATCTAGTTTTAAACATTTTTAAAGCTAATAGCCAAATCCTAACAAAGTAAACTGACATAACAATTTAATGCTTAGACCAGGGTTTAAGAAAAATCTACACAAGTCTGTAGATTTACTTTAAATGTATAATGTTTATGTTTTTGAAATATACAAGTACAACTGAAACATTTGTTCTGTTTTACTGCAAGTTACCATATTGTGAACTTTAGCAGTTACCAGACAAACCTCTACATTACTTTTTGAACTTTTGAACTTTGAACTCAAGGGCAATAAAGTAACTATATACAATTTACTCGAAGTAACTAGTATTCATAACACAAACCCACTAGTATTCAGCCTTCCGGTTTTCAACGAAATTGTTAAGGGTCCGCCTCAGTGGTCACCTCAGCGAAAGCCTAAATTCGTCCGCGCAAGGAACACACGACACCGCGCACGTAACACTAGGCTAAACAATGAGCCCTCTTTCAACTGATGAGGCCTAACTGCCAGACCGAGTGCTTGTGCAAAGCAGTTTTCACTTTACAAAATAATGTTTACATTAATAAATATGATTTATTTATATATACTAGAGAATTTTCGACACGTGTATAGCATCCTGATTTCTCATAAATGGTTTAATAGTTTCACAAATAAACTAATTCAGTCCAAATTGTGTCCAAGCTCGGAAATTGTCCAACATCAAGTGCTTTATACCTCCATTCAGTTCCATTTAGTTTAAACACATCATTTCAAGTACGCGTGTAGGAATGCTTCTTAGCTTTAACACGAATTTACTTTATCTTAACTTTAATAGTGTCGGCGTATTTTGATAGTTGCAGACCCTACCATTGATCGTCGCCGCGCAGCTGAAACGGCCTCTTAATGGCCCAATCTTTCGTAAAGCACGAAAAAGATAGTTCTGAAAATCGTACCTTCGACTTGTGCTACCCAAGACTTCAACTTACGCCGTATACGAACCATAGGCCATACGTGAGACGTGACCAATGACCACACAAACCATTTAGAAGAAACCCTGATCGATACAGCATAAACTTGAAAGTCACTGGTCTAAGATACGTACACTTTATTTTGTACCGCATTTAAATTAATACGAATGTATATTTTTAACATGTAAATCCAACGTGTAAACTGTTGTGTATTTGTGATAATGTTTTATATTGAGCCACTGTGAAATACGTGTGAGGGGTAAGGTAAACATACATATGAAGCGATGCAGCTTTCCCTCATAAACCTCGCTCTCTCAGGAAATTAATCCTTCGCCATCTTGAAAATGTAAACAGGCTTGAGATGCCTGAAACGAAGGATTTACTACCGTCAACTCTCGGTAAGAGTAGAGTGTTTACCTTCGTGCTCTACTGTGTCATTGATTCACTCGTTTCATCCTCTTGTTTCACATCTCATACTTAAGTTTGGCTTATAAGTACATTTCCATTAATGGAAAACTGTAAAAAATAATGGTTGATAAGAAGATATTGTATTTTACTGGGTAAAGTGCTTAGTACTTTTCTGAGAAAATGGCCAGACAACAAAGTCAGTACTTTCGACGTAAGACCGCTGAGGAGCCATTTTTAAATTTCATTATAAGTTAACAAAAATATGTCTTTCATCCCTAGCTCAAATAATCTGGGATTTTCCGACAGTATTATCTAAGTCAAGTTTAAATGATTAATGGATTGGCTATTTTAGCGCAGTAAACGTAGTTTTAGTGTTAATACTTTTGACGTTTCTCCCTTTGACTAAACGGAAAGTATAGTAGATAAGCCCTGTTTCAGAGCAACCCTTATTATGTGACTTCTAAAAGCATCGGCTATCAAAATGCAAAGGAAAGGATACCTTGAAATTTGGTTATTTATATTTATAGACTGCTTACTTCACACGCCGGTCCAAAACGTGTGTGAGTTTTCATACATTTCTATGGCTGGCAAAGGTTACTTTCGTTTTTATTGTTAGCAAAATTAATTAAAACGACAATTTTGAAGGCTCTTCCGTTACTTTTGTTTTATTGTTAGCAAAACTAATGAAAAAAGATAGCGTTTGAAGCTCTAAAACCAGATCGCGTTAGACCTGTAATCGGTCAGGCATAATCGTTATTACGTTATGCATCGTATTTATGCAATAAATTACTTTTTTTTAACTTTTAATTAAGATTTCAGACCCTCAAAAGTACAGTTTTTACGTTTTTAAAGTAGCCTTTGTTATCCTGAAAGTATAGTTTACAAAATCGGCCTCTAATTCGTTCTAAAGAGTATAAATACTGACCTCGCATTTCAAACTTTTAAACTTACAGTTACACTATTTATGACGGTGGGCTGCAACCATGTGCATTGTCACTTTTTCCATCAAAATGAAATATCTGGAAAATTTAGCGTTTGAGAAAATTTCCCCCAAAGTCAATCCACAGGAAAAGTGTGAGTAAGCTACTCCATGATACGCCATCATCAGAAATTATGCAGTATTCGGACAATTGTTTCAAAACATAAACGGCCAAGAATTGGAGCTGACACGTGTTTACGTGTATCAAGGAATCAAACAAAATAAAACTCTTTGATCTCAGTATCCTCTGAATGGCACAATTTCCACTTATTGATTTGAAGGCGTTCTAAAACATAGATTCGTTTCGTAGACAAGTTGTTCGTTCTCTGTACAGTATTGATGAAAAGGTATTAATGTACAAAGGCGGTTGTCGTTGAACGTACACGTTATAGAAAACTAACTGAAAAGAGACTTGCTTGCTGTATTTTCCCGCATTCTGCTGGAGTCACACGCAGACGTGTTTGAATATTTAAGAGAAACAGACAACGTCATATGTTCTTAGTAGGCGGCTGCAAAAAAAAACAACACGCTTAGCCGAAGAAATAAATTTTTCAGGTGTCCTTCTAAAGCGTGTGTGTTAAATAGTGTTATTCAATACAGCAAGCGCTTGGAAAACAGTGCTTGTTGTTTACTTTCAGCGAGAGGTATATGAGCCAGTAATCTCGCGAAAGGAAGTTTACTCGTCGCCTGTGATCTGCCTCACCTGGCCAAATGTTTACCCTCGCTCTCGCGGGAAATTAAAGAGCCCACTTTCTCACTGAAACTTTCCCAAACTCCGACATAATTTACTTCTCGCTCCTTCTCCTGTCACATTCTTTACACAGTTCGAAATCTCATCAATTGTTTATTGCCAATTTATGCTCGAACTTGCGATTTCACTTGGCTAAATATAAATTTTATATGCAAGAATTTTTCATCGTTAACGTTGGAGCTTCATGAGTAGTTTGAGGGAATGAATAGTTTAGGTAAAAAAGATGGTCTCAATTCCAAGCATGATTCTAAAATATCCGCAAGCTTGTATTATTTAGTGTTTAGGAATAGGTAAAAGGCCTCACGCCTCAAGGTGTGTTTGTTGTTGTTTCTTATTTTATATCTATGCTGGTTTGTAATAATATTTCTAGATTGCTAATTTACTATTTAATATTTTTTCAAACAGTATAGAAATAATAATTAGTATACTTTCAGTACGAATTTTATTCTTAGCAGGGTTTATTTTTACTTAATCGTTAAGAGCAGAGCTTGAATTTCTTTTGTATTTTGTTTCCTTTATAGTGATGGAACCCCAAAACAAACTTATTGGTCCTTGGGGCCCTATTTTTATTTTTGTAGATTTATATAATTAAGTAGATTTAGTATTTCCGGTCAGCCTGGGTTTATTGTGTTGTAATGTAAATATATTGTACCTTGTAAAAATACAAAGAAAATAAACTATTCTTATTATTCAGCGGCCATTGGTATAAAAATACAGGGTTATTAAAAATGATGTTCCTCATTTTGATTATAAATTTTACCGGGTTAAATTGCTTTTAGAACCATTTAGTAGAAGAAAAACTCATTAAGTTTTATTTATACTGGTTTTGGTTCGTATTTGCTGTTTGTTAAGTCAACTGTTGTAGGTGTTGTGTAATGCTTGAATTTGAAGTCAATATAGCTTGTTAAGTGCTGGATTATCACATTTTATCAAATTCTATTAGTGTGCAATTACTTTTAGTACCAGGTTTTATTAAAATCCTCTTAATAACCACTCTATTAACTAGTAGTAATTGAATTTTAAAACAAATGGCAACATTAGTAAAATATGTTACTAATGGCTGCCTGGGACTGGATTCGGACCATCATTCGGACCTCCGCGCAATCCAGTACCAGGCAGCCATTAGTAACATCTTTTACTAATGCGTATTTATTTTAAAATTCAATTACTAGTGAATAGAGTGGTTACTAAGAGGATTTTCATTAAACCTGGCACTAAAAGTGGTTGGACACTAATAAAATATTGGTTAATGTGATAATCCAGCACTTAACAAGCTTTATTTAAATAAGCATTACATTTACCAACAGACAGTTGACTTCTTTAGTACTACATCAGTGTAAATAGCCTAAAACTTTATGAGTTTTTTAATGGTACCAATTAAAATGGTCTAAAGCTCTCCAGAACAATTTATAATCAAAATGAGTAAGATCATTTGTAATAACCCTGTAAAAACCGAACAGTTTACCAATAATCTCACTCTGGTGACAATTGAAATTTCTCAATTTTAGTTTACGGTTGATGAACGCATTTGTCAGAAATCCTCTGTACTGCATTCGTCACTAGTAAGGTCACCAATGTGTTATCAAGACCTTTATTATTAACCCTGGTGACAATATTATGAGACACAATTAACCTAGCTATACTTAGTTGACAAAACAGTGATACTAAGTGATAAAACACAGTGACTTGCTACTCGTTGTCAACAGATTAGGGCTTCACAGAACTTGTGTGTGGTTCAGGAAATGTGTCCTTGGTTAGATAGCTTTCTCTGGTTGGTTGCCCTACTGATAACAGATGGAACTCCCTCACACCTCTAACCCTCAGTTCTGTCTCGACCTCGGAGCTGCGCTATTCTCATACCACAGGTGGAACCATACGTGTTAGCATAGAACTTTGTGTTAGTCTTAACAATTAACTTTTATGACACTTGTGTTTATCGTCTTAGGGGTTTTCTAATATATGTGTATTTTTACAATGGCCAGTTTCTGAGAATTGCGATCGAAAATGAACATGGTGGTATTGATTCTATTTTTAAACCATCGGTTTGGGGTACTTCTTCATTTGCAGTGTTAAATAAGGGATGAGTTTGATCTTATTTTATTGTTATTATTTACATATACACTACATATCCTTGGTAGGACTACGCGAAGTACGTTAGCGCCGTTTTCAAATGTTGGTTTTTTATCCCCAAACTTGCTTCAACCTATCGGTATAAACTCCTTTTTCACTACACTACTATAAGTTTAGCTACGTTATATGTTTACACTTGCGAAAAATCATATTTTCAACAGCTATCTATTGTTTACGAAAGTAACATTTTTACAACCGAAAACTTTCTACTGTCAACAACTTAATAACCAAAACACATTCTTGCTATCGTTTCACCAACTGAAATGGAAGTGCCTGTTCCTCGTCATTGAAAAGAAGAGCGAAGGAAGTGATTCATGATCTTCTTCCTAAAAAATCAAAGGAGAGATATAATTTAGAGTACAAGAAGTTTTGTTCGTGGCTGGAGACGGAAAATTTTGAACATGGAACCGTAAGTGATGATATTGTGCTGGTTTATTTGTCAGAGCGTCAACAAGCCCACGACTATGTGAAGCAAATTCTCAATGATAAAAAGTAATTTCAAAATCTTTGAAAATGTTAATTTTTCTACCTTTTTAAAAAGCATAAGTGTTTTGAAACGAAAATCAGATAACTATAAACCAACAAAATTGAAGGTTTTTACCGCTGACCAAGTTTCCAAGTTCTTGATTGACGCTGATGACAAGGAATGGCTGCTTTGTAAAGTTATTCTAACTATTGGAGTGTTCGAAGCGTGCCGAAAAGATGATTTATTAAATTTGAAATTTAATGATGTTAAAGACAATGGTAATTACGTTACAGTTTTTGTTAAAGATGGAAAAACGCTTGTACACAGAAGGTTTGCCATAACTGACGAAAATGCCCATACAAACCCTGCATGATAATTCGCAAGTACATGTCTTTGCGTCCATCGAACATGACAAGCGACAGGTTTTTGTTGGTTATAGATATGGAAAATGCGTGGCTCAAAATGTAGGTGCTAATTCAATTGCAGCCGTGCCATGTAAGGTTGCTAAGTACTTAGGCCTTGAAAACTCTGAACAATACACAGGGCACGCTCTTCGGCGAACATCAGCTTCCATGCTAGTTGAAGGAGGGGGTGACTTGCTTACACTAAAACGCCATGGGGGCTGGAAATCTTCTACTGTTGCTGAGGACGTAGAAGACTCAATTACGAGAAAAATAGATATGTCAAAAAAACTGTTTGCTCCATTAACTGCCTCTACCTCCACTGCAATCCTCGACTCAGCAAGCGCAAGTAAACAAGAGGTCGATAAATATTTCAACATTGATTATATTTTTGACGAAAGTGATGAGGACAGTGATCATCAAACAAACTAAAATATTTGAATATAATAAATAAATTTCCTAATAAAGGAATATTTATTTCTAATAACAAAAATTGTACAATTAATGTGAACTTTCATTTAAAATAGTAGACCCGGTTTTAAAACATGTTTCTAATTTAATAAACAGTTAACATTCCAACAACGAGTTTTTATTCCGTAGTGTAGTGAAAAGTATCGTTCAAAACTCAAGTGAAAAGTGTTTATCATGTTCTCGACCATTTGAAGTAATCGCAAGTCTCGCACTTCAAACATATGGTCTCGAACATGCAAAACCCCACTTTCCACTCTTGTTATGAAATATACTATTCTTTTATCAGTCCAGACTATTTTTCCTTTAATAACCTCCCTCTGAAAACTTTTTAATCAAACACTTGTTGTCTATCCGTATTCCTATCATAAAGTTCTGTTTTTGTGATACCTTAAGTGTGATTCCTCCACCTTTTGATCTTCTTTAAATGCAGCAATTCGTTTAATTTTTCTATTTTCTCAAAACATGTCGTGTGAATTGTTAGAAAATAACTATTTTGGTTTTACATACAGTATAGTTCATGATTTATAAAAACTCGTAAAATTTTGCAACGAATGAAAGATTTCAAAACACATAGCTAAGTACGAAGAACCCATTCTCTTAAAACTAACTAACTATATTGTAACCTGAGTTCGTATATTTCACTTACTTCTTTACGCTTTGAAAGATCTGTTGTGTTACTTATTGTTGGCAGACCTGAGGTACAGTTATTTTATACTCGTAATATAAATTTTCACCTAAATCTAACAGTTCGGCTCGAAACGCCTAAATTGAAACGCCATCGTTTTGGTCCACATTATGGAATTTAAGGCAATAGATTCTTTTAAATATGACTTTTATAACTCGAGGCTGTCAACTCTTTTAACGAGTAATTTCGAAGGCACACTTGAAAATAGGTCCATAAGACGATCCAGCCAACAAACTGGTAAGCCATCTGACATGTAAAATAATGAACTATTATTTACTTAGTAGGTAAAAAGATACTTATATGTTGAAAGTCTCACGTACGCTCAGGGTTCAAATCACTAAAGATGAAAGCTGAACCAAGCACACAGAGCAAAGTAGTTTTCATTTCTCTTGAGATTTTCCAGGTGTCTTGTTCATTCCCTGGTCCGAGTTTGAAAACGGCAATGCGGTAATTTCCCCGAGGAGTTGAAAGGCTGGATGATACATTGCATTGTCATTTCATTTCCGGTCACTTCTTATTTCAAGAATGAAGAAAACCACAAGGAGATATACCAGGTGGCTCTGAACAAAGGAAGCATTTTCACGTAATATTATTCTCATGTACACCCCAAAGTAAGTTTTCTCTATGTAACACTGTTTTGTCGTTACCTGTAATTTGTTACCTTAAATTACCTGTAATTTGTTACAGGGTATTGTTACTTTTCATCCTATTGTTACCTACAAATATACGCAGTAACTTATGATCGCTGATATCGCAACAAGGCTACATTGATGATCTTATATTCTTGCAACAACGTTTATTAAATGCTAGGTCAAAACCTAACGCTAAGTTCGCAGAGTTAGCGAGGACTACTTTAATTATTTCCGATTCTATAACGGTGACCTTTTTTATAACATCCTTTTCACCTACCCAGTATATTTCTCATCGGCTTTAACAAAAGCTCTTTAGCAAAACGGTCTAAAGGTCCTTGGCCATAGTTATATGAATGTCTTAATAAAAGTTTACCGTAATAAGGGGTCATTAGATAGACCAAAGCTCATATTTTTCTCAAGTCAAAAGATTGTATAAAGTAAAGCGTTGAATTTCACAATTATGTATCCTAATATCCCTTGAGGGGTAATTTGACAGCTCAAAAAATCCCTGATTAAATAGACGATCTTCTGAGCACTTCATGAATATTTGACGAATATCAGGAGCACAAAGCGCTAATTGTATTAAACCAAGAACGGAAAGGACATGAAATATGAAATATTAATGTTCATATTTCATATATTTCCTGTGTTTAAAAAAAGATGTATATGATATATTAGCAGAGATGGTATATTGGAAAACATATAATCTTACAATAAATTGCAAAGCACAACTCATCGATTAATAGACAATCTGTTCATCAGGTTTTAAAAACCGTTAGAGTTGTGTGTGAAATGTTACTATCGACAAATTGATGTAAAAACTCTGCCTGTGGCCTTATACTTTTAAAGATACCAAAACCATTCAGTACACAGCGATATTCTGAAACGAATTTCTTTTCCTTGTATCTTCCGCTGACCAATGTCGAGCCTGCTCGTCAAATGTATCGATTTTAAACAACTACGATGGGGTTTCAACACTAATTCTAAGATGCAAAATACCAAAAAAAAATAAGGTCCATAATTGACCTTCTTTAGACCTAGTTCTATTATATGAGAGACACCAATGCACTAACAAAAAGCTAAATTAAAAAGAAAACTTGTGGCTTGATTTGGATACAAAATTTGTTGGATAAAAAATCATAATACCAGAAATTCAATTGTACGTATAAAGGAAAATCAGGCGAAGGACTGGTTAAAAGTTTCTGTTTCTTGTTTTTACTTCAAATCCCTATTTTTTAAACCCTAACAGATATAGATTGGAACGAAAACACTAAAGATTTAAAAGCAACATTTTCAATGCGGTTGTACAACTTGAAACCGCTCGCTTTTGTCTCATTAATTTCAGATAAATAGCAAGAAAAATTCCAGCCAGTAGAATCTGATGAGTCATTTAAACGCCCTGTATAACAACATAACATCTGATATCATCAAGCGCCAGCCTGGTGACTAAAATAATCCCGGCATGTTTACGGAAGGCCAGTATAGTGATCATCTTCAGGCCATTACCTCTGAAGGGAAGATGCCAAGCGATTAGACTTGTTTGTAAATAGACAAAGGAACCGGTCAGGCGGCAGCCGAGAACTTTCACCTAAAGTCAAGGTGGCGTCAATTCATGGCTGCACATCAATCATGATGTTTTCTTGATTGATGGTACACTAACGATTCATATATGGTAGCAAATATAAAAATGTTTGTGAAGTTACGTCTGATTGCTTGTATATGAGCTGGCTATATATGATCGCCGCAACAATCTAAGAAACAAGGTTTGCCGTTAGAATAAGTTTCTTGCGTTTAGCCTTAGGATACGGTGGGTTTTGGCTAAACATAGGGGTATCCTTTTTGTTCAAATATCAAACGCCTAATGTTTTTTGTTTACAACAAAATTGGTATACCTCCAGATATATTTAACAAACATGTTTTTAGAATCAGAATATAAAAGCAAAAATGTGTCTTCATGGCGATTATAAAATAGAGTGCCAAACTTCAGGGACAAAAGCATTTTTCTTGTGCGAGGAAAATGTCTTTAAAACCGTGTTTGAAGTGGCTTTGGCCTTTGTTTTTCGCTGTTGAACGTGGCCAGCGGGTAAACGGAGCATTAGTGGATCTATGTTCATATGAATTTAAGTAAATTTAGTCATAAAGCGAGTTTATGAGATATACGTAAACATAATTGAAAAGTATAATTTTATATTTTACGTACAATACATTTGTCTGTGTGGGTTGTGTCCACTGGATATTTATCGTAACTGTACAACACAGTTTTGTGTTGAAGTTTGATTTTACTCTTATTTGTTGCAACTTTTACTTACTTTGATGTAAACCATATTGTAAACGTTACGACACTAAATTTATTATCATTGGCGTTAAAAGAGCACTTCGTTACGTATTGCTGAATCGTTAAACAATAAATAAAATTAATGTATCTGAGCAGCTTAATGAGTAAGGTAGACGACCATTAATAACCATGCACTAATACCCAATCCCAAAGAGATCAAGGTTCGTATAATGATTCTAAAGATCTTTTGGCTGGGATTAAGTGTGATAGATTGACATCGAAACCAATTATTCATTGAATAATTAAACCGACAGGCCATTATTGATGAGTATTAAAATAGTATTTGAGAGAACCCCTCTTGAACAGTTTTTGTATTTGATTTTTCATCGAAACCCCTTAATATTATAAAGTACAACGGCTGTTAGAACTATATAGATCAACAAACAAAATTGTTCTGATATGCAGGGTGTCCCGGAACTCTCTGGAACAATTAATACGCGAAATGGTTCCTTAGGTTTAGACAAACAAATCTCACAATATAACATGGGGTCATAGTCCTTCGTTTCTCCACTATCCGTCGTTTTGTGTTGTTAACTAAATCATTAATATGTTAAAGAGTATTTGACCGACTCTGTTGAAATTTTGCATGATTTGTAAGTTGTTCCATACCAAAATAAAAAAAATAAACAAGAAAAGATAGTTTTTTTTTAAATAGGGCTGTTTAAACTTTTTAAATAACTTGGAAACGAATAATTTTTATACAAATTATAAGGTATAAAAAAAAGAGTAGTTATGTACAAATTAAACAACACCATATTTAATAAAAATTCTTTAAAAAAGGAGATATGAGTATTTTACTACAGCACTGCTACTTGACTATTGTATTAGTGCGCTTTTATTTGAGGGTATAGATGAGTTACTGATAGTTTTGTTAGATATCATGATCATTGATGAATCAGTTGATTTTGACAGTTGTGCCGTAACAATACAAACACTAATTTGAATGATAAGTCATTATTAATTAATGATAAGTAGAAATAAACATTTTGTATGATTATGATAACATAAAATTTCAGATAAGTAGCCAAACATCGTAAAATATTACGAAACGAATCAAATTAAATAATACAGTTTTAAAAAAATAGTTTGAATACCAACATTTTAAACTTTAAAATGTTTATTTTATACATTTTATTTCTTTCATGATATTTTACGATGTTTCGCTACTTATTTGAAATTTTAATGTTGTTACATGTGTACACCTCTACTAATCATTAATTGATACACTAATTCAGTCAGTTACCAGGTTTAGTAGTTTTATTGTAAGCAACACATTGTTTGTAAACAAAATCAGCTGATTCATTATTGATCAGCTGATCTAAAATAAATGCCAAAACAATGGTAACATCATATGATATCTCATTTCCTGTGCCATAATAACTTGTTCTTGAATGGATCTTTTGAATTTGGTGTCGTTTAACTTTGTATTTACTAACGCTTCTTTTATTATAAACCTTATAATTTGTATAACAATTATTCGTTTCCTATATTGTTTAAATTCAAAAACTTTAGACGGCTACCATTTTGAACAAAATATTTCCAAAAAGAAGCTTTCTTTACACCCAATTACTATTATATAAAACAGGAAAATGTATTTTAGGAGTAATTTTAAATCTTTTCACTCCCATTAAGGAATCCAACTGATATCATTAAACAGGGCCCAGGTTCAACACTAGAAAATCCAAACGATACAAAATTGAGAGCTTAAAGGCAGAATGCGGGGAGCTCGAAACATTGGCCAATGAAGTGAAAACTCGCTGCCAAAGTAACATCTGGCACAGAGCGCCTGCAGGCAACCAACACACGGGCTCGAGCTACGTTCCTTCGCTTCACAGTTCATTGAATAACAGAACACACGTTCCCTATGAGTAGACTGAACAAGTGGGGAGTTGGGCTACACAACCGAATGTATTACAATTTACACGGTAATACTCTGGGTGTCCCAGGCAGAGCACTAAAATTATGAGCTACTTGAAATGTTTCAGGAATTCAAAAACCCCGTCAGTGTTTGCCGGATCCAGCTGACGTGGAATACAAAGACTTTGGCATCTAAGTGTCTGGTTATGGCTACCGTTTTGCAAAAGAACAGAGATATATCTCCTCAAAGCATCATTAAGGGTTTTTAATTATTACTCCTTTAAAAATAATAGGCCGATATTCTTCCATAAAACTGACAACCTCATTACAATGACTTTGCTTTGCAGAACGTGAATACATTAACGTCTTTTTTAGTGTATGAAATAACTACATGGTGCAGTAAATTGATGCGATAGCTAGTAAAAGGGTGAATTATTAAAAGGCAAATTTTGATAAACATTCTTAGTCAAACGGAAATAAGTTCTTCATTAACGTGTAAGATACACTAGTAATATAATTTTAAATAAATACTGAAAACAATTAAAAGTTGTTTTGATTGTTTTTCAGTATTTGTATGTATACATATACTTTATAATCAGTGGTCGTTATGAATAATGTACTTCAGTAATGTAGATCAATTTGAACAAATATACTGAAGAAACATTTTGTACATCTTGTGATTTATTATAACATCACGGTTAAATGTAGTACACAAGTATACTGAAAACATGCTAATACCCGGCAACTAGGGTTGCATTACTTGCATGTACAGATAAACCTTGTCTGTATTCTAACCAAGCCAATAGCAAATTCTTGGAAAAAAGAAGGATATTTGGTATTCTAGCATCTTAGCTAATCCATTTACATATCTTACTAGTGAAATGAACCTAAGGTTCTGATATGTAGATGTGACAGAGATTTCTTCATTACTGGGGTCTCGTAGCTCCCATCTCATTTCCATTTCTACATTAGTCACATATTTATATCAAGGAGGAGGGGTGGATTTGCGACTTCCTGAAACCTTCTTGGAAAACTGACCGAGTTAAAAATAATCAAAACAAAACATCGTATGGTTTATGCAATTGAATATCAACTTGTACACCGTGATTTATTAGGTTTTATTTTAGACTGTTATCATAACTGTTACAGAACTGAACACAGTTAATCAATATATACAAACAAGAAAATGGAAACAAACAATTGTTGCGAATATTGTTTGTAAACTCAATTAAAGTTTTAAAATTACTAGTTTTTAACTTTCTTCTATGAAAAAGTTACCATACGTTTTTCTATCTATTTCAGCAACTTATGTCTATCATAGTCTAGTAGAAACACGTTTTTTCAAATATTGTGTTGTTGCGTGGTATATTCAAAATATTTGACTCAATCCAAAGACAAATCAACAAAGTGTGAAACACAATGATAATTTAGATTTCGTTTGTTTTAAAAATTTTATTTTAGGTACGGTACATTAGTTTATGTACCGATACCTTAAAATTAAAATTAAATAAGGTCAAGGGTAAAAGAAAACACACTTTACTCAAGAGTATTTCCCTATACTTCACTTGAATTATATACTTAGAAACCAGGATATACAGTGATTTTGATTGAATTATCATCATTGTTTAAAAAAGATTGGATTGTTAGTGTTGAAAAAAAAAAAACAATATCAAGAAATGCTTTTATTTTTTTTTTTTATTCCTGAGTGATTATAATCGAGTTTTTAAGGGAAACGAACATTTTGGTCGCACGCACAACAACCATTCTCAATATAACTTCATAAAATCCCGTGCAGATTCACACTCCTTCTTGTGGGGTGCTTTATAAACTCCAACTGAAACTGTAGGATTTGTGATTCAAGATGGCGGATTGAGCTGTTGACATTCTGGACGGGTTCCAAATCTACAACATGTGACGACGTATGTTGTTTTGTTCCAAACAGCACCGAGCTGACCAAATGTAGTTTTGAATTCTCTTCAACTTTCCAACACGAATATCGATTTCACATTAGCAAACTGGACTGTTCCCTCAACTTTATACTTTCCCTCAGCTTTTTGAGTGTGTCGTTAGTGAAAAGGGAATGCTGACATGCTTACTATGTTCATATTAAAAAAGAAACAGTTAGGATTAGAGAGTCTTTTGACAAGTTCTTTTTAGATTTAGTGCACAGCTTGTCTGTTGGAGTTTTTCGTGAACAATAAGATCGTACTTCACAAATATAACAAATTAGTTACCCCATTTAATGAGGTATATATTTTTTGCAATTTGACATATTAAATAATTTATAACAAAATTAGAACCATTATTAAATAATTAATTATTGAATAATTTATTGTATAAATTATAACCAATACTGCATTAGATTTCCTCTTGAACAAGAGGAAACTTACTTGAACACTTCAGAAACATTTCTTTATATAATAAGTGTAAAACCATGGTGTCATCGGTTTGTCTGTTTGTGTAGAATTTTCACTTAATTATCTTTATAACCCGAACGCTTTATTTGATTAAGTTTAAAGTAAGGGTATGTCTTAGAAAATTCATTTACAACTGTAAAAAGTCCAGTTTTGTCACTTTTTAATGCAATTTGCAGCCCATGACAAAACAGCTGGGATAATATAATATGCTAAACAAATTATTCCACCTCATCATTTCACGTAGCGCCTTCAGGTCAGGAGTGCCTGGCTGCGCGCTTTTAGGTAAAATTATCTCGGCTGTTTTTCAACCAGCCTCACTGGTTTTGTGTTATTTTAATGCAAATTAATTTATTTACTTGTTTTACCTTGTTTTCTACCTTCTTTTTTAGTTTTATATTGCCACCATTATTAAAAAGGATATTATACTGAATATATTTTATTAGTTTTACTAAAACGTACACCAAATTTTAAACTATTCGAGCCTGTGGTTCTGAAAATTACTTTATTTAGCGCAAAACTCATACGAGACAGACGGAAAGAAAATTATACATTTGAACTTATGATTGAATGATATTTTTAGTATCCAACGGACGCATTCCCAAAGTTCTCTAAGGAGTTCACAACCACCCGGTATACCACAAAACAAAATAAACTAACTACGTTTTCTGGATTTAAAACCATAATAAAAAAATCGTTTAGTGTTGGAAGAAACACATTTAATGCCTTTTAAGGGAATAATGATGAAATACTCGTACATGCTGACAGTGTAGCAAAACCGTTTAAAATATTGGTTGGCGTGAAAGAAAAGCCACCAAACAAGTAACATACGTGTTTGTAACATTTTCTATACATCTGTAAATGTAACCTTTAAAGGTTCGTTGATAGTATTCACGTAAATTTTGTTAACAAACGCAGTCATATTGAGAAAACCTAACTCAAAAAATGAAACTTACAATACTTAAAACTTAAGGATGTGACAAGTTAAATGTGGCGTGTAGCAGTTTATTGCAGCTTGTTTAGGTTGACTGATAGGGGATGAGAAGTGACAGTGAGCCACCACCAGGGTGAGGGAGGCACAATTAGCTGGGACACAGTTTGCAGCCCCAGGCGCCGTCACAAGACCACGAAAACACATTTACAACCCGTCTTCACTTCTCTGTTTGTCTGACACACTCAAATCACTGTTTAGTGACACAGATTGGAGTTAGTCATAATAATAACTATTAGTCTATTATTGGTCATTCATTTACAGGGAGAATACATTCAGACGTAGAAAGTTCAAACCCATGACCTGCTGTTTTTGCTACACCCTATATACAAAGAAACTTGAAAATGTTTTTTTCCTGGAATCCTCATATGCGTTTTATGGAGCTATACTCTTAAGTCATGGGTTTGAATATAGTTGGGAAGCGTATTGATTTTTCGAAGTTTGTACGAACACACGTTGTATAAATTGAGCCCTTTTAACACGGCGGCCATAAGCGTGCGAACTTTGGGTTTTTACGGGTGGCTCTGTACACCTTTTATGAAGACATCATTATCAAAGTTGATGGGTAATAATGTTTCAAGATAAAATAAGCTTTCAAACTATTTTTCGCAAATTCATAATTTTAACAACTTTCCGACACTCCAAAAAAAAAAAGGCTGTAATTTGAAAATAATGTTTTGACAGTTCCTAAATGCCAGCCTTTAAAAAATAAAACACGTTGTAAAATTAGTTGTTTGTGACAGATGTTGTTGGATAGCCTATTTAGAAACCATGATGGATTAATCATAATTGAAACCTGTGTTTATAAGACGTGGACGGAGCGTTTCGTAAATATCCAACTTCCTCACGTAAATATACTTTATGGTTACCAGTTTGGAACGTCTTAGCTTTGCCTTAGTTCGTATTCGTAGAAATGCGATATATTTAATATTTTTTCCGATGATGAATAACAATACCTTCCTCTACATGCTAAACCCCCGAGATTAGAACCCCTATCCCACCGTTTTCGGAACACATTGAAATATTTTCTTTAATATTTTTCTACCATTTTATGGAGATAAACCACAGAATTATCTTTTATTCAACAATGTTGGCCAGAAGTGAGGCCTTTAAAAGAAAAAAATGAAGATTTAAAGCTAAAGAGCAGAGCTAACGAGGAATTAGTACCTTTAGTCAAGGCGTCTCCCTTGACTCAGGCCCCAATTAGAGGTAAAGATGTTGTGCAATTACTTTTGCCTCGTTATCTGTAGAACGTACACATTGTTTTAGAGTGTTTAAAAGCTAACTAAAGAGGGCTTTACGGAGGCTGATAGATATCATATTTGAAGTTACCTTTATTATTCAGCGGACCCGTGGCAGGTCAGTATCACTACTCTAAAGATCATCACTCAGGTGGCGCAGGCTCGACCCCCAAGTCACCCCTAACAAATTTGTAAGTGACTATGATGTAAGGCTAGGTTAAAGGTCGAAGTTGAGTATTCAAAAAATTCGTAGTTCTAACTGTATTTCGTTCATAATACAATCTTTACATTGACCTTTAAAGTCCTACTAAAGCTTCATCGTTTTGATAATTGATATTAAAACAAATATTTCGACACAACGAGTTTTATTTTGCTCGATTTACGAGATTAAAGTTGAAACATCGGTTGATAAAATCGGTATACTAAGTTGTCCTAAAAACAAATTCATATTGAGGTAAGTGTTTGAAGTTATTCTCATTGATTCTATATTTTGTCGGAGTTTCTTTATAAAATAGTTTGAAACTGGATTTCCCTGCTCAAGACAGAAATCAGCTGATTGTCGACAGAACATTGTTTCACTTGGACAAGAACAGCGGTTGGATGGAATTACTACAATCACTAGAAAACGTGCTTCGAGAACACAACCTGTTTCATTAGTTCAAAAACGAGTCTAACGTTACTTTTGCTCCATTGGCCTAACCTTACAGTTGAACCTCTAATCAGCATTTAGGTAATGTCAAACTATAGGACAAATTAACTTATTTATTTATCTCTTAATGAGAATTCAAAAACTACTAACCACAAACTATTTCAAAAATAAACTGTCTGGTCACCGGAGGGTTTTATGCAGTTTACTTGCCATTAGGAGGTCTATTAACCAAATCTTATTTTATAAGTTACATTTTAAATGTTATTGGTTTTATTATTGTTGAATTTTGTTTAGCTATATTTGCACATTAAGTCTAAGCTCTTATGCCATAATGGCTTGTAGTTTTCTGGCCTTATGATTTATTATTTTCTTCACCAACACAAAGAGCTTTGTAAATTGGTTTATAAATAAAAATATAAACAAATTTGTTATAACCAATCGTATTACTTGACAGATTTAACTAGAGCCTAAAGTTAGAAAACGAGTAATATCTTTTATTTGTTCATAAAAGTAAAGTAGATAAAGAAGTTTGAAAACAAAATATGTACTGGACCACGTATGAACAAATAAAGAGATTTATAACCGTTGTACAAACACACGATAAAACACCAACCTTGCTACTCCGTTACAATGGACAGTAAGCCTACACTACTGAATAGGCTAGTTAGTGACTAAGGACCCTTCTTAGAGAATATCCCACAGGGGGTTTAAAACAGTGTTAACGATGGCATGGACATTATAGGAAAATGCCACAAATCTAACCTCATCCAATTATGTGCAAAAATATAGCTGGTTTCAGAGCTTGAACTGCAGCTAGTTTTGAATTTTGATAGAGTCAACCTTTTAAGGACAGGTTTGCTGATACATTGAAATCAGCTGATACCTAAATTTAACCAAAGATTATGTTATACTAGTTAGATGGCGCATATAAGCCTAACGACCGAGACAGGAAAATCAACATAGTTGCAGCAGCCCGAGCGAAGATAGCGCTGCGAGCGCTGCCTTTGTCGCAGTCTTTCTCCCCTTGGCATCACATGCTCGAATTTGTCCTATGTCGATGTCTTAAATGTGACCAAATTGCGCGATTTTCGAGAATGAATGAACTTGTGCGTGTGTCAGTGGCTCTACTTTAGACGTTTAAAAGCGCTATCTGGCTAAGGCTACCGAAACGATGTTAACTTTCATGCCTCAGCCATGCACCATCTATGTATAATAACATAATCTTTGATTCAACCTAGGTTCAACTCAACTGAAGCTAAAGTGGACGGCAGTTCAAATCACCGAAGACTGCTCCTTAGCGATAATTTTAAGACCCATAGAAGTTGTTCGTTGTCTAAATGCGTTAACCAAATACAAACACTTCGTAATAGAATTTTACATCCTAATATACTTGTATTTAGTCGAAAACCGATTGAAAATTCCCATTTTGTTGTTTATAGATAGGATAAGAAGGTTTATTCCCTTTTTATAAATTATTATTTCAAACAAAACTACTGTCATGAAATTTATGAAACTAAATTTAAAAGTGTGTCAAATCTGTGGGGCTGGTAAAATAGTAGACTAACTAATGAACGTTTATTTAACAGACTATTGTTTCACTTGCTGCGTAGAAAGGTGAAAGGAAGCGTCTGCAATCATATTGTTACGTGCTTAGCCAACTGAATAACTTTCGTTAGCCTAACACGTTCTTGGTAAATGGCAAGGGGGTGGGGCTTATTAATTCAGAAAAAGTTTCTTTCACAAGTTACGGGTCTCTAGAAGTTAAAACTTGCACTGGTATTCAACGTTAAGTTGCTATTGATATAAGAATAGTTTACTCCTAACAGTCTCCTCCTAGGGTCTGAAAAAGTGCATACAGAAAGAAACAGGATTCCACATTTTTATGATGAAATATCCGGTCACATGAGGTTGGGCTAGGAAGTGGTTAATGGCGTCCCCCTGTGTCAATGTAACTTAAATTTACAAATACAGGGAGATAATTAATTTGAATGATTAGTACCTTTACAACATATCTACATATATAAGTCACATTCCTTGGATTTGTCGTCTACATACATGATAAAACACTATATATTTTACCTCAAAACAATAATATCCATACAAAAGTGGTTATTTTCACATGTTTTAAAAGAGGGTACGTATATTTTCATTCCCACTGCAGAACGAATATTCTGAGGTTTTTTGTAATTTGGTTTTGTGCTCCAAAACGTATCATAGAATTTGTAGAAGTTGTTGTTGAGCGTATTATAGAATGCAATGGTTTTTTTCACAGAAATGTAGGCCCTAGTAGTTTACGACTTGAAATGGTTCGAAACCTAGATTTAACAAAGAATTTGTAAGATAATTGGCTTTGCACATGCCAATCTAATAAACATTTAGATAACAAATCTAGAAACGTTAAAAACTTAATAACGACAATACAACAGTTAATACTAATATCCTGAATTAAGTAGCTGTGTACGTTTATTATGTGTTTAATATAATGTGTGCTCGACGTCGTAAAACGTTTAGTTTAAGTAATTTTATTTTAGTTTGCCAAGTGACATTATTTAATGACCTTCCACATAACTAAGTTCCAGTAAAGCGGTTTATTTCAAGAAATCAGTGGTTTACACTTGTCAGGTTTACACTCTGCTTACCCCATTATAAAGTAAACAACCTTGTGCTCTCAAAATACAAATAGTGAAATATTCGAGGTACAACATTCTAATTGGTTCAGAGAGCTATTCTCATGCAGCGAAGTGGTTTTGCCAGCTGCAGTTGCGGTTTCATCTGCAACAAATCCGATTAGGTCTTTTGTTATTTCCTGTGGCTTTCTGGTTTCAATTTCAATCAGCTGATGAATCCTGGGATATGTTTTCAATCCTTTCGTACTATTGTTTCGTAGTGTACCGGATGATCCCCGTTTTCTGGCTGTGTACGAGCAATGTACGCGACAAATAAAAAACTATTAAAACAATAAGTTTTGTTTTAATTTTCCATTTTCCAAGATATATGCATTGAAATTGTACAAATAGAATTTAAGTTACAATAGAACGATATTGTTTTAGCCAAATTCTTATATGACTTCATTTTTCAGGAGCAAAATATTTTAAAATAAAATATTATTTTAGTGCACGTAGAAACATGGAAGAACATTTATTGGAACGTTCAAGTTTTTAGATATTTTAGCTTCTGAGAAATGGTCATCAGTCAGTCAGTCAATCTGTGCTATACTTAGATTTTGTTTATATTAATTTGGATTTTTCCTTCAGATTAAGTTAGTTTCAGATTGCTATAACAGGTTACACTAGCAACTATTTATGTATTAATGAATAACCCATATTACCAAAAGCGATAGATATAGAAGTTGGATTCAGTGTCGGATTGCATCGTCAAAAATACGCATTCAAACAGAAGTATAAAACTATGTACTATAACAACGGTGGCTTTTTAAAATAGTGCAATTAAAATAGCCAAAAACGTATAATTTAACTTAATCTTTCACAAAAACCGATACTTTATTATGTTTAACTATTTCTCATCAATACCCACCTAGATGAATAGAACATGTGCAATATAAGATGCGGTTTGACAAGGTAAATCAATATATTGACAACAATTCAGGGAATTCCAAATGGCATAAAAGATTCGACAGAATACAGTTAGCATAGTTGAATAGAGGACAGCAGGTGAGGTTGCTGTTAACATGTCGTGGCTCCTGACAGCCCTTACACAACGACGTAACGAGTGTTTTAAGCTGGATGTTAAGTTTACTGCAGCGCATTCGTCATGGCTGTTAACAGCAATGGCAACGCGCCAGATCAAAACTTTCAACCCCTAGCTTTCTCCCTTGTTTGTGCGGAGGAAGCTGTTTTGTTGCTTTAGCACACTAGTTATCTATACATACTAAACAAAGTGGGTATTTGTTCATTGTTTTAATGTTATTTATAAGTGAACGGTTCATTCCCACTCACGTGATGTACCCAACAATGTGACGTAGTTCATGTACCGTCGCGGAAAGCTGCAGGTTTTGCCAATGAAACTGGAGGAACTGGAGATACTGGAGGCGTTGAAGATCGGTGCTGCTTTGGCCGTATAAACGGCGACTAGATAACGCACATTGTTATTAATTACATTCATGATGGATTTAAATTTACTAATAATTTGGTTTAACCTTTTTTATATATTTTTTGGCGCAAAAAGTTTTTATTCCTCAAAGCATTTACACATTTAAAGGTACTACACCAGTAAGATTAAGATTAACGTTCTTTCATTTATTTCGTATTTTTACAAAGTGTTCAACATTTGTTGACGTCAATAAACAAGGGTTTTGTCACTTTGCTCTAGAAAACAACTGCAGGTAAATAAGCATATTTATAACATTGAAACATTTAATGACATTTATTTCTCTATTATTCCTGCATTATGATAAAAAGTGTCGTTTAAGGCCTAAAGGTTTCTTCGACACGAGGTCAAGTAAACAGTTGAATGACCGAGGGTCAAAAAGACACTGTCGACGAACGATGAACGATACTTTTTGTCACGATGCAAAATATGAAATTGAGAAATAAATGTCAATAAATGTTTTAATACTATAAAAAACTAAAGGAACCATTGTTTTGAACTCAGCAGCCTGAGTTGTATTGTTTTGAAGAAACAGCTGTTACACTGATTTACTAAAGTGTCACTTTAGGGCCTAGAGATAAAACATACTAGTTTTGATGGTGTTTTTATCCTAAGGGAAAGAAAACAATTTCAATGTTTTTTGTGGCATGAACCTCAGCTCGTTAAACGAGTTTGTTATCGAATTTCTTTTGGGAACCTCAGCATGGTAAGATCCAGGCCGGAACCCCAGAACACGCTTTTGATTATTTTTCAAAACTTTATATTCATAATTATGAATATAATTATAGTCACAATAAAGTGTCCTAAACGGATTACATGACGAGTACTATTAAAGCTAGAAAGATGAAACAAACTTTTTATCTGGAAACCGTACATGAGATTTCAGGAAAATTATTGTTAAGATTCAGTATACAGGCTGTGTCAATACTGATCACGGGAGTTAAAACTCGAGATTTTTAAATACAAAGAGTGGGTCATATTGTACATAGTTTTAAACAGAAGACAATTCTCGACTGTAATTTTATTGCCAAAATGGTTTTAATAAAAGTGGAATGAGAAGTGCAATTTAATTGAAATATTTAAACTAGTTTCCTTTCGTGATATGTAGTATAACCACTAGATAAACCCGTAAATCTAAGACCGAAGGCCGAATCGAAGAAGGCCGAAAGGAGGAGGCTAACTGAGGCGAAAAGCCGAGCAAACAGCCTCGTAATATTCATCATAATAGAACATAAAACTGAGGCCGGAGGCCGAAGTGAGTCTGTGAGTGGGGTGAATTGGGCATTCGATTTATTTATGCCAGTGGTGCTTTAGCTTAGCTGCGTGTCGGTCTGGTTTTGATTGTTTTGAATTTCAACAGTGACTTATAGTAAATCAGTGTAACTTCTGTTTCTTCAAAACCAGAAACATTTATTTCCGATTTATATTTGTTTCATGGCAAAAAGTATCGATCATCACTCAGTCCGATGGTATTTTTGTGACACGAGGACTGAGTTCGAGCTGTAAACGTTCGAGGTGCAGCTCAGTGTTGAAATATACTATTATAGTTTTAAAGATTAATTGTTGCGTATTATTGTACTTTGATTTAGTTGAGTTAAAACATGTAACTACAGTGGCACCTTACGTTTATTTGGGACTGCAACTTTTAGTGTGCGAAAATGAACTATCAAAATTAAAAAAAAGGCTAGAAACTTTTAAGGTGGTAAAACTATCTGTTTGGTACGAGATACGGGTGGTATGAGAGCCAACAGCTGAATTTCTTTGATTATTTTGTAAATTATTTCCATAGCAAAGCTATACATGTTTGTACGCCCCTTACTAGTGGGGTTTAAAGGCAATAATATTGTCAACAAATGCCATGTAGAAAGTTGACGAAATTGGACGTGATAACTTAGTCATAAAACACCATGAAACGCCAATGTGGCGCTACAAACACTACCGTGACCCTAAGGGAATTCCCAATTACGAGGGGATAAGTTTTTAACCCAATAAGGCAATTTATACTATACAATTTGCGTTTATGGTCAGATTTCAATGAAAGTTTACAAAATGTCACCCTAACAAAAATGCGTTCCAAAAACAAAACCCAATTAGTCAAAACAATAAAGCGGCAAAATCCGATTTTCCACCGCCATCTTGCTTTCGCTAAATTTACTGGTGGTTTTTATACAATAAGAACTCATTTTAAATTTCAAAATATCAATATTGCAAAATTCATTTAAATTATTTTAAATTTTTATTTATTTGTATTTGATATAAGCTTATTTTGTTATTTTAAAGTTAGTTGTAATATTATCTTTAATATTGAGGGCTTCCTGCCTTCAAAGATTTCATAATATGAAATCCCAAAGTCATAATCAAAAATCAATATATCATACAAATTTAAATAAACTCTATTTTTATACATATTGAGCTCTGCATCGAAGGTTGGGTCCAAATATCAGCATTTTCAATAGTAAAACCAGTTAAATCGTATATAATTTCAAAATATTTAATTCCTAACATATAAGTGAACAAATATTTAAAAACATGTAGCTTTTTAGAATGGTGGCCATAATCGTAAATATTATGGACCTTGTCAAAGCCTCCAATAAGGTAGTCAATTAAATTTCTTTAAAATTTCAAAAGCTTTCTAATGTTAACAGAGAAATTTCGCCATATGCGTACATATAAGTACACATGATCCCAAATTGTATACACGGTAGGTTAAGATTACTTTCCTTTTGAGAAACTGCCTGCGTTAGACGACATACTATTGGTGTAATCAATGCACACTAAGCAAGGAACGTTAGGTTTAATTTGCTGTTCCAAATATGAACTTTAAAAGTACATGTTATAGGCAGTTCAATAGTGTTTTGAAACCTACGTAAACTGTTATCAAAACAGTTATATTATATAGTTATCTATAAAAACACGTGTTTTAAAAACTGTATTCAACGTTGTTTTATTGCATAATTATCCTTATTACTAGCTTAAAAATTCATGAATACCAAATTCACCCGTTAAAATTAAATTAAATGGTAATGCTACCTGTGTAATAAACCAACGCTTATAAATAATTAAGTTCAGGTGCAGTAAAGCTATAAGACTCCAGGGACAAATAGGAAGTTTGCAGTGGAAACATACATTCTCGCTAGGCTCGAGAGGTTCGTAATAAAAAGTAATGTTTCCAACTGTTGCAAGGCTCCGTTTTAATTGTTATTACCCTGATTATAGCAAGAAAATGGTTGAATACGTTATTAAAATGTATAATACAGTTTTAAAACTTGATACAGCCTAATAATTTTTAACTTGGTTGACGATATTTAAATGCTTTATTGTTCGTATTCTTATTGATAACGTTTGCTCAGAATGTTGTGAGCTTTTTTTTGGTTATTTATGATTCATTTTCTACTAGTGTTTATTTCTTTTTGTTAATTCCGGGATGCTCATTGGCCTTTACTTAAAATTATCGTTTGGAACGTTCCGAGTTGAGTTGGAAGACGAATTCATGCTTTCAGTAATAGGATTGTTTTAGATCGGTGAACTATAACATTATTCTTTAGGTAGCATCTACCTATTCTCAAAGTGTTGTGGAAATAATGTGCATGTGATTACAATTTAAAGGTATAGCTTGATAGTGTGATGACCACTGTGCGTTTTTATTAGTATAACGAAAATACTTTTATTCAATTATACTTTTAAGGGATCGCCTTATGCATCGAAGCCTACCGCTTTGAACCCAAACATTAAGAGTAGCTTTCATTTTCCCAAGCAACCTTTGTTACAGCTGCCGACCATTTCCTAGCTCATATAAAACAAAATCAGTACTAAAGTATCATTTCATACTTTATTCGAGAATTATACATGTTCATAATACAAATCTTCAATTGTTACCAACTTAATGTCAGCTATGTAAGTAAGGAGGCCATTGTATAGTGCATGTTCTGGTACGTGTGCGTGGCCTATCAACACAATAACAATCATCGCGTATCATATAGTAGTTGAGTTAACTAAAAACACACTCACCAAGTCAATGAGCTGCGAGAGACGGAGGCCTAGCTTGACGAGGACTGTGTCAGTGTTGTTGCTGACAGGTCGGATCAGGCGGTTATAGTTGGACAGGAGGTCATCGTACAGTCTCTTGGCGTCAGGGTTGGCACTGACAGTGACCAGAAGTATCAGCAGTGTCAGCAGACATAGCATCAGGGCTGTTCGCAGCCCCATCACGCCCCTAAGTCATCCTACAAACCCACAAACCGAGATCACTCTCATGAGAGGCGTGCAGACGCCCTGGCTGAAGCAGGGATGCTGCTGCACCCCCACCCACCCTGCAGGCTTGCACGGTCGATGTTACCCTGCCGACAAAGTGGAATTCCCTCAGTTTCCCTCGCTTTGCCACCCACTTCCTCTAGTCGCGGCAATGTGCTTCATCTTGAACGGCGGTATCTTCCATCTCAGCCTTAGTTGATAATAAGCAATAGCCTCCATTCTGGCAAGTTATAACGCTTCCAAATCAACTTCTTTAAAGTTGGCTAGCTATCTTGTATACATATAACAGTATACAAGTTTATAAAGTGATGTTGATCATTGTGAATGTGTGTGTTTTAAACGTGCGTTGTTTATTTAGACAAATGAAAATGTCACCATAAGACTTAAAAGACGTTTAATTTTATTAGTGCATTGAATTTGTACCAGCCAAAATATCCTACAACCTTTTTCTACGTATTTAACTTTATATTGCATTGTGGTTTCGGCCCGTACAACTGAAGAGTTTGTAAATATGCGTTTATTGTTTATAGAGTTTAGAAGAGCTATGTAATACAAAGTTCACTAACCGTCTAAGAAATTATTCAAACCAAATGAATCATTTGAAGGAAAATATGACCAAAACTAAATAAACCACTGTAAGGAGAGTGTGCAATAGGGATATAAGTACATTATATAGGGATGGTAGGGGTTGGTTATACATACGGCACTAGTGCACAGTAGTTTTCAAATTTCTGTAAGACCCTCGAATTGAAAGAAAATACTTTTAAGTTTTTGAACGATTTTCTTATACATTTTAATACCAAGCCACTAGTTTTTGGTACTGTTTTTAGTGTTTTCTAAGAAGTTCTTGAACACTTATCAATTGGTTAATATATTTTCCCTTTCAGGTCTGGCTCAAAACTCACAATAATGTTTGTGGGGTAATGAGTTGAAGAACCCTTGCTACGACCGCCCTTTTAAAGAATATCAAGAAGCCCTTGGCTTTTAATAGTCAGATTATTTGCTATTCCTGCTCAAATATTATTAGCGAATTTTAATATGAAATAGAGCTAGCTGTTTCATTTCTATCGTCATTTAGAACGAAACGTTGTAGAATAAAACAGAAAGAGGTTTTGAGCTTCTTAACACAGGTCTATTGAGTCAAATGAATTAGAAGAGTATTAAGTATGTACATAATAAATATGTATGACCACTATACAGTCAAATAATTTTCACGACCTTTAGCACACGCGTTCCTTTAGTAAAAAGGTAAGGTAAAGTTTGTCTTGTTTAACGAGACGAATTAGACTACAAAGTCCTCTACCACTCAACCTCGACCTTTACCTAGCGTCACCGTGTAGTCACATTACAAATGTAAGTGGTGACTGCGGGGATCGAACCCGCGCCACCAGAGTGATGAGGATCGCGATACCAATCCACGGATCCGCTAAGGTTAGTAGATCTCAAAGTTAAGTTTGTTGAGGAAAAGAATCGGTTCACTGGTATTGTTATTTAGGAGAGGAAGGGAGCGTTTTCGCACGGATGTGGGTTTACCAACAGTATTTAGGATTTGATTTGGAATTATCTTCCACAAAACCATTAAAACAATAGTTTGAATTTAAGACTATTAATAAATAAGTAATACATTGTTAACATTGTATTGATCTGAAGAAGTCTAATGTTATGAGGCGAAATATAATCAATTTTAAATTCAAACTATTGTTTTAATGGTTTTGTGGAAGACAATGCCAACTTTTGAAGGGTAAAAGAAGAATGGCTTCATAATTTAAAAATCAACTGAATGGTTTTATTTAACAAGTGTACCGTAAAAAGCCAAAGCCCTTTAGCCAGGTCAAGATGGTGGCAAACAATGGTTTTAGATTTAGATATAGTTCATTTTATACATGTTTTTACGATGACATAAATATATATAAATGTTGTAAATAAAATACTTGATACAATTTTTGAAACACAATATATTTAGGCTGAGTTATCCGACCGTGCATGGATATTCGTTAGATTCACGGTAGCGCTTGTGACTTGGCTTTGCTTTCATTACGAGATTTTCATTTTAAAATTGTCAAGTCTGCATAATATTTGAAGGGGTTCTTTGAGAGAATAATACAAAAAATAAGACACCAAAATAGTATTACTGAATCTATCCTGGAAATAAAAGGTATACATTTAACCTCTAACCTTCATAAAATAACAAGACTGACCGAATACATCAGAAACGTAGAGAGCTTTTCGATGGACAATGATAAAAGAGAGCATTGATGAATTCAATTAGCAATTATAAAAGAGCACCCGGTTGTTGAATAACTGATTCAATTGACTTCCAACAAAAGGGCAATTAACTGTATATCTTGTCAGTTTGTTTTAGGAATATAATAGAAGTTTGTGTAACCTGACCTTTTTTTTGTAAACCCACTTGAAGCCTTGTATGAATACCTCGTTAAAAAATTTATAACATTTTGGACAATAATTTAAGAACAGTAGCCTTATGAAATTACGTCTTGAAGAATGTAAGTTATTGTTTATAATCACGCTAAACTACATTGCCAGCGTAATCCTTTAATACAAATAAACAATGTGCATAGGTATAACATAAGGATTTGTCTAGTATTTTTAAAATTAAGTTATTATTTAAATTTACATAAAACTATGATCTATAAAGAGAAGAACATAAAAGTGGTTTCATCAAGGAAATTGTAGAAAATAAGGATCACACAAATCTATGCAAAACCCAAACGCTTGGAGCGACGAGTGACGAAGATAGATGGGTTGGTGAAGGAAGTCATTTGGGTGACTCTTTCAAAACATACAGGAAATTGTCCCAAAACGGTTCTAAATGATGATATAATG
Source organism: Matsumurasca onukii (assembly GCA_018831715.1). NCBI lineage: Eukaryota > Metazoa > Arthropoda > Insecta > Hemiptera > Cicadellidae > Matsumurasca > Matsumurasca onukii. The sequence continues at coordinate 36,864,709 of CM032062.1, forward strand.
TCAGAAGAATAAGCGGTTTTCACTAAAATAGATAAGGCCGGTGGCACGCGGGCATTCCAATTAAACCCTAAATGGAAATAATTAACGAGATATATATTTAGTACAAAAATAACGAAATTTAGTTTTAATTTAAACTGTAATCATGAAAATATGGGTATACAAATTAGAAAAAGAAAATAAAAAGGAATAGATTCAGCCCATTTTAGTTTCAAACACGTTTTCTAGCTTATCGAAGGAGAAAAGAGTTAGGGCAAACGTTTATATAAAAAAATATACATTATTTAAAAATAGGTTTTAAAACCAACTACAACATTGCTAAGTTTTAAACTAGGTTTTATTGCTAGAACCTTTACATCTTGGTGCACTGAATAAGGAAGGGACTATATGGAGAATTTAGGTTACAGTCCATGTTGAATTAAACCAAACGATAAACAAGCATTGAGAAAAAGAATCATGCAAATTTCTACCAAGATGTAAGGGTTCTAGCAATGAAAGCTAGCTTTGAGTTTATTAACCATGTACATCAGCAGGGTTTCAAAATTCTTTTAAATATCGTATATTGCTTCGTTTATATTGTTTTATTAACCTTTGGTCCCTAACCCTAACTCTATATAATAACCCTTTTCTCATTAAAACTCGTCTGACACAAAGATAATCGATACTTTTGATACATTGATTTGAAACAATGACCACTCCTAAAGGGTATTTTAAGGTGAATATGGGATGAAGGGTGAGTGTGCTTAGTGTTTTGTTGATGGATAATGAGGTCTAGTCTTGTTACGAACTAGGGCCGACTGTTTCCCAGATTGAGTCATTAATAATAGCCCAACGACCAATGTAATGGATCAACGGCTTAACGTGACTTCCGAACCACGGGGAGTGACCATTGTGAAACGTTATGATTGCGCCCGGGAATCGAACCCGGGCTGCTTTAGTACCGTATAACCGTGTTTTATTTTAAGTTCGAATTAACGAGTGTCCGATGGTAGAATTGTCAGTGGGAGTACATCAGCCGATGTACACCAAATGAGCAAATGAAACATTTCAGTATAATTTATCCATTTGCAATTATTTTTATATATTTGTCTAATTGTCTTTAAACTACACGATTGTTGATTTATGTGTAAGTTGATGGGACCAGCTGAAGGTTTATCTTTGATACGAAATAATTATAGTTTACATCAATATATTTAACCTCATTTACAAATACCTATAATGCATGTCCCGACCAGGCCTAATCTTCTGTTTCCCCGGAAAGATAATCAAAGGTTTGCTATACATTTAATGTTAAAAAGCATTTGCCAACTTGACTTATATTTAATACTTGGCCGACGCAACTAAGCTCTAAATGGGTGAGTCGAATTTCCTTTGCAATTAGTATCAGGGTTCGTGTGACTACGGGCGTTACGAGTCTGTTCGCTCCTTTCACAGTTTAGCTTCGGTCTTCGGCCTCAAACCTTTGTGGCCCATTATAACGGCGCTAAGAGGCTGTTCGCTAAGCTCACAAAGCCTCGCTTTGGCCTCAGACTTACGTGTTCTTTTACTGCAAGTTTCATTACATATCGTGAAAGTAAAACGTATTTAAAATTTTATTGAAGTTGGACTAACCATAACGTTGTTATAGCGAAAATGACTATTTTGGCCACCATTTTGAAATGACTCAATCAATTTTGTAAACTTTAGTACATTCATGGATACTGTCAAAATACACATTTAATTCCAATTTCCTAAAAAACTGATGAACTGTACCGTTTTTAGATTATTTTGACCGAAATTCTCCAAAACTTTCGGTAGCCCAATTTTGCTCATTTCATGGTACCGGGTCTGGGTCTTAACATGCTAACGGCATGAATGTCTCATTTTTTCAAAGGAAATTCAAAAATAACTTTTTTATCTAAGTAAAACTGTCTATGGAAGAAGTGACTACTTTTCACGTTGTTACCTTGCTTTTTGCCACGGTTTCTACTGACACTGTTGATTATCAATGGGCTTTTATGATATTAGTGTCAGTAGATTGGTAATAAGACTTACTGCAAATTGTTTTTCTTACATTTTTTTGTAAACCTCACCGTTTATTCCTAGTAACACCAAAAATCCCTAATAATACCGTTAAAGAGCCACCGTTTTAAAATGGTAAGATACATCATGCTGGTAGTTGATAAGATACATCATGGATGGTATATTACTTAGCTATAAATTCATTTTAGGTTTGAGCCAAATTCTTTAAATGTTAGGGGATATTATAGATAACTAGTGAATAAAATAGGAGGCTAGCGGGTTAACTATTTAATTGTTTAGGAACCTTCCCCTAAACTTTGATACCATATTTATGAATCACCCTGTGAAACGGTGTTTATACTAGTCCTCGTGACAAAACTTTACGAAATGATTAACTGATCATATCCCAGTAAAACCTTACAACAACAGTATTCGTGAGATAAAGCAGTTGCACGCAGAGGCTCAGTGTTATATAAGGGAGGCTTACCTTCTCATATTGGCTTACAGTACAACACTTTCCATGATGAGGGTAGTTTATGGTCCAGCCGTGCTCAGAATAATATTCCATCTTCTTGTGAGAGGTTTGGTAACAGATCATCTAGAATGGTGACGCTCTCAAAATCAACTATTCAAAGGGACAGAAGTCGATCTCAACCGAAATATAAGTATATATTTTAATGTTTCAAACTTTTCTTATCGCAGCTAAATAACATTGTATCATGTCGTGTACTACATACATCTTAATGTCATGCTTAACAAATTTTAAGACTTCTAGAAGGTACCCAGTAATCGCACCTGAGGTTAAATAACATTACGTACGTTTTCCATCGTTGTTGAGTGAACACAAATTACGCGACGTTTCGTGATTTAAAATCTGCCTGATCTGATCTGAGCTAAGAGCTGTGCAAATTGTTCTCTGTTACAGTTGGTTAGTCTAATTCACGACTGTGATTGGTCGTCCACTGCTCCGAACCAGCCAATAGGGCTGTTTCGCGGCTGGCCAGGCAGTCAGTCAGTGTGCAGTTGTCACTAGCCTGAACGTGCTTGATTTTTTCTTTTTTTTTAATTTCGTTAAGTGTTGTACATATTATGTTATTCTAGGCTAGCTGTTATAAAATTAACAAGTCTAATGAAAAACGTAAGGTTATTTGGTGGTGAGTGACTGGTCAGCTTGCGCTGATCACTTTCAAGCGAGTTCATGTCCTTATGTTTTGTGGTATATTTAAGGTTACTTTTCACCTGAAGACGAGACCAGATTTCAGATCCCAAAACGTCATATTCTTAACTCGTTCCCTCAAAAACGATGGAACATGTCCGCAATAATGTTTCAACCTCAGAAATCGTAAAATCGTAAAAAAAACTTCCAACAAAGAATACTATATTGTCTTAGTCTGAAGTAATTTTTCCTCAGCACAAATACTTAATACTTTATCTTAAGTAAGTTGTTAGTCATGGAAATAGTACTATAGTACCACTTTACTTGAGGTTGAGTGGTCTTTGTAGTCCTAACTTCGCATCCTTAAACAAACCACACTGTACATTTTTACCTTTTGATAGTAATTATAGAAAATTATCATGAAAAACAATACCGTACACATCGTATCATATAATATTGGTTTAATATCATGTTTGGGAAAAACTTAATGACTTCCATTAACCATTTAATTTATTTATTCATTTCATTTTTTAGTAGCTAACCATTTCATTTATTCATTCATTCAGTTTTAGCGAACAACTATAACACGACGTTTCGGCATATTTAATCTGATACCGTCTTCAGGTTAAAAGTAACCGTAAATTTAACTGGAATATCTTCTATAAAGGTACCAAATTTTCACAGAGTTGCAAGTGAGAGAGAGAGAGAGAGTAAAGAAAAGACCATTTATTAGTCGTAGAATCAGAGCAAGGGTTTGAAGTCTTTATTCTAATAGTACGTTTAACAATAGCTATGCTTTTTGATCTTTATTTTTTAAAGTAAAATCTTTTTGCACACAGTTATAAACTCATCATCTAAGCTTAAACGTCACATATAGAGTTTGCTAAGTTTAGCAGTGACAGTGACATCAAGAGCAGGCAGACAAAGCTTTGTTACGAGTTTTATCTTATGTTACTTGCATCTGACACTTGCATGAAATGCTGTCACTTTAGAAAAGTAGGACTAAACAGGGCTTTACATGTTGGTTTTAAGACTCTTCTTTGTGACAATGGAACAATGTCCGTGAAGTATGTCATCTTTCCAATATATGCTATTAGGGGTTTAGGATGGGTACTTTAAGGATCTTGATGAACAAATAAACAGGGTATTTTACGGGTTTCTGGCAAACTTATGTCAATGGACCACTTTAGTTAAAAACATACTTTGTGTGATGATCATTACTTTAATTGTAATGGCAAAGAGTTTTAATTGCTCGATTTTTATCCGTGTAATGACGTTGAAATCTAGACCTTAAACGACATGGATGCAGAGATACATCAGTAAATCTTGTATAGGCTAAATAATAGTAGTTTAAACTGTACATAAGAATTATTAACTTGTATGCTCTTGGATTCGACGAAAGCTATAATTACGAGTATACGAGTACATTAAAAGTAAACAATTGTACACACAACTGGTTGTCAAACACATCTGTTTAAACTACCGGGTGTTTCAAAAAGGACTTTACAACTTTGAAAGTTCATATAAATTTTATTAAACAAGGTACAGAGCTGGTTTGGTGTTATTTTAAAAACACTTCAAGTTTTTTTAACTTAAACTACAGATGTTCTATGTGGCTTCCGTTGGTTATTCTACAAACATCCTATCGGTTGTCGATTTCTTCCCATACTCGCACTAGAATTTCAGGTGTAACTTGCTCAGCAGCGGCGTAAATTCTTGGCTCTAAGTTCACGTAGAGTGTACCTTTCATGAAACCGCAGAAGAAAAATCTAGCGGTGTCAGGTCTGGGGATCGGGGGAGCCATGCAATTGGCCAATTCATCACGGCCAATCCATTGACCTGGGAAGCGGTCATTTAGAAAATCCCGGACATCAGTCAGATAGTGTGGTGGTGCACCATCTTGCATAAAGAAAACATTTCGTTCTCGGTCATCCTCATCGATCTGTGGTATGAGAAATTGTTGCAAAATATCAACGTACACTACCCCATTGATGGTTCTCCTCTCTGAAAAAAGGGGCCGTACACTGTCTTCTTGCTCAACGCACAAAACATGTTCACTTTAGGGCTATAACGAACATGTTGTAATGTTTCATGTGGATTACACTTTAGTTTAGGGTAAAAAAATCTTCAAAACAACACCAAAACCAGCTATGTACTTTGCTCAATAAAATTTATATGAATTTTCAAAGTTGTAAAGTCCTTTTTGAAACACCTGGTATAAGTATGTTAACGTTTTACTCGTCCAACGAGTCACGCTGCAACGCCATTAAGCACTGCGGAATTTTATATTGAACAAAATCATAGCACCAGTATTAGTTTATTTATAAAATGAACTTGTAAAAACAGTTAATAATCTAAAAACACATTTATTTTGGAGGTTTAACTTATAGCCTCCTAAAATGTGCCCACTTGGTAAAGAACGTTATTTTGCTACTTCTTAAAACTATGTATCCTTGCTGAGGGGGCTCCTTGGGAGCTATATCTTCTCGTTTAAGGTCTGTAAGTTGATTCTAGGGTTTGATGCCATGAGTTGAACTAAAGTACACGGTGAGGATATTTAATTTCATTTTAATACACTGAGTCTTCCCTATGAAAAAATAAGTTAAAATCTAAAGCCAGAAAGAAAAGTCTATAGCCTACGTTGAATAGTAACTCTACTAACAAAGTAAATTGACATGAGTTCCCACTTGTTCTGTTTTACGTATTGCTTAAAACACACGCCATACAATATACAAGAGTATATTGTACAGGTTTGACAACCTGTGCCTAAAAGACAACTTCTGCTCTAAGCAAGTTCTGAACATTCTCTCTGAGGAATGCACTGATGAGCACCACCGACTCACTGAAATATACTAAGTCGTCATCGCCAAGATTATCTACATAGTTCCCTTTTTTGGGCACAAAGTGCTTAGCAATTTAATCTCAAATTCTATTTTATATTTAATTAATTCAACAGCTGATATCTAAGGCTTCACTGAAATCCTGCACTTGTCAGACAATTAATTTGGTCACGGCTTGAACTATGCAGGTTCATGGGGTTCAAATCTTCTAAGATGACTTAAAAATAAACTTGAAAGTATTGGAAAAAATCACTGTAGTCTGCAAGGTATTTTGTTAAACCTAAGTAGGTGTTGGAAGGGTCACACAGGTGGCCACTAAGGGATATTGGATAGCTGTAAATAAATAACCAATAAGCAGCCTCGGACCAAGGAAAATACATTTTGCCTCGTTTTGTATCAAATGGCAAAAACTGTAGCTGAAACCTACGAGTACATTCTGGAACTTTCACCTCCAACCATAACTCTCTAAGTTCTTAAACTCAACCAACTCAATTCAAAGTACGGTGATGCGTTTTTATAATTAAAAAGTTACCCTTAGAAAATTACCGACCTTCCGTCAGTTTCCACCAGTTCGGATTCCGAGGCGGCTGGTTTAAAAATGACGTATATCAAACTGGACGCACCTTCAACTTGTGGGTCAGAGAACATACAGTATACAGGCTCAAAAACTCAACTTCTATGAAATAGTAATTTACAGAACACCTTTAAAAAGTAATAACTCTTTCACACGCATAGACAAATTAATAACTTGCAGTCTTGCACGTTTTGGAATTTAACTCAAAATGTAAGAGTTTATGTGTTGTAGGGAAGATTTTCATCAATCAAAACCAGGACCCAATATGTGTATTAAATACAACACACACCACAAATATAAATCTATTTCTCGATTATATAACAACAAATTAGAAAACGCTAAATCTCTGATCAGAACTTTTATTTATTGCAAGTTAATTAAACCGCAGGATGGAATTTATTTTTGTTTTGTATTGTGCTTTTCTCTTAATAAAATTTGAAATTATTTGAATTAATATGAGTTTGTGCACAATAATTACCGTCTCAGTGACGCCCGTAATTAAAAGGGTACTCTGTTTTCCCCATCCTATGACGTATAGGCATTTTACAGTTTTGAAAACCAGGCAATGTGTATGAGTGTAGTGCTTAGTAACTTACGAAGCGTTGCATAGAGGCACGTCATTACACATGGCTGAGTGACGTCTTATTAACCGGTGTTAATGAAGTAAGCACTAGAGCTTTCATACTGCACTGACATGTGTATGATTGTATGAGTGTATGTAATCAGTAACTAACAAAGCGTTGCATAGAGGCACGTCATTACCCGTGGCTGAGTGACGTCTTATTAACCGGTGTTAATGAAATGCACTAGAGCTTTCTTACTGACATGTGTATGAGTGTATGAGTGTATGTAATCAGTAACTAACAAAGCGTTGCATAGAGGCACGTCATTACCCGTAGCTGGTGACGTCTTATTAACCGGTGTTAATGAAGTAAGCACTAGAGCTTTCATACTGCACACTGACATGTGTGGTGTATGAGTGTATGTAATCAGTAACTAACAAAGCGTTGCATAGAGGCACGTCATTACCCGTAGCTGAGTGACGTCTTATTAACCGGTGTTAATGAGTAAGCACTAGAGCTTTCATACTGCACACTGACATGTGTATGAGTGTATGTAACTAACAAAGCGTTGCATAGAGGCACGTCATTACCCGTGGCTGAGTGACGTCTTATTAACCGGTGTTAATGAAGTAAGCACTAGAGCTTTCATACCGTACACTGACATGTGTATGAGTGTATGTACTCAGTAACTAACAAAGCGTTGCATAGAGGCACGTCATTACCCGTGGCTGAGTGACGTCTTATTAACCGGTGTTAATGAAGTAAGCACTAGAGCTTTCATACTGCACACTGACGAGTGTATGAGTGTATGAGTGTATGTACTCAGTAACTAACAAAGCGTTGCATAGAGGCACGTCATTACCCGTGGCTGAGTGACGTCTTATTAACCGGTGTTAATGAAGTAAGCACTAGAGCTTTCATACGCACTGACGTATGAGTGTATGTACTCAGTAACTAACAAAGCGTTGCATAGAGGCGTCATTACCCGTGGCTGAGTGACGTCTTATTAACCGGTGTTAATGAAGTAAGCACTAGAGCTTTCATACTACACTGACGTGTGTATGAGTGTATGTACTCAGTAACTAACAAAGCGTTGCATAGAGGCGTCATTACCCGTGGCTGAGTGACGTCTTATTAACCGGTGTTAATGAAGTAAGCACTAGAGCTTTCATACACACTGACGTGTGTATGAGTGTATGTACTCAGTAACTAACAAAGCGTTGCATAGAGGCACGTCATTACCCGTGGCTGAGTGACGTCTTATTAACCGGTGTTAATGAAGTAAGCACTAGAGCTTTCATACTGCACTGACATGTGTATGAGTGTATGTACTCAGTAACTAACAAAGCGTTGCATAGAGGCACGTCATTACCCGTGGCTGAGTGACGTCTTATTAACCGGTGTTAATGAAGTAAGCACTAGAGCTTTCATACTGTACACTGACATGTGTATGAGTGTATGTACTCAGTAACTAACAAAGCGTTGCATAGAGGCGTCATTACCCGTGGCTGATGACGTCTTATTAACCGGTGTTAATGAAGTAAGCACTAGACTTTCATACTGCACACTAGTGTGTATGAGTGTATGTACTCAGTAACTAACAAAGCGTTGCATAGAGGCACGTCATTACCCGTGGCTGAGTGACGTCTTATTAACCGGTGTTAATGAAGTAAGCACTAGAGCTTTCATACTGCACACTGACGTGTGTATGAGTGTATGTACTCAGTAACTAACAAAGCGTTGCATAGAGGCACGTCATTACCCGTGGCTGAGTGACGTCTTATTAACCGGTGTTAATGAAGTAAGCACTAGAGCTTTCATACTGCACACTGACGTGTGTATGAGTGTATGTACTCAGTAACTAACAAAGCGTTGCATAGAGGCACGTCATTACCCGTGGCTGAGTGACGTCTTATTAACCGGTGTTAATGAAGTAAGCACTAGAGCTTTCATACTGCACACTGACGTTTAACTCGTTTCACGTAAATTGCAACTGGGTTTGATTAATCATCATGTGTGTCTTATGCTATAGTTAGTACCAGTTGTCCAAATTCACTAATTGCTGTTTTTTTGTGTTGAAAATATTTTAAATTTGATTTTGTTAGAAGATAAAAAGCTTCAGAGGGGAGAGCAATGGTTTAGTTTAAACAAAATTATGATAACCTCCTTCACTTAAACACAAATATCTTTCATTACTTTGACTCTTAGGCTTTCGCGGCCGGTGTCACAACTACAGGTGTTTTTTTTTAACGAAACCCAACATTCAAACTTTAGTAAGTTATTTTTTACGAGCGCTATAAGGTCGTAAATTATATTATTGGTTTGGTCACTTCAATACCTACCAGATGGTATGAATTGTTGCAGTAATACAGTCGTTTTGATTTGCTAATTTGATGTAATTGTAAAATAAACGCAATCATGGTTTTTAGCAAAGATTAGTTAGTGCTTTTGTTGAAGAGTACTTAAGAGCAAGATAATTTTTTTTCAAGATACGTTTAAGATCAAGTATCCAGGCGTTATTAGGCTATCTGCTTATGTTGTTTCAAAATTTTGAAAGATTTTTAGGAGAATTTTCTAATCCAACCCTAACATTGTCCGTCACTTCTTCATTCAGTACAGTCCGCCTTCTGTTATGTTTTCCGTTCCTACAAAACCTATTTTGTTAAAATTCTTACAAATCTGTGAATTTTAGGTTTGTTTGGAATATTAACACCTGTAAACTTGACCCCAAATTCCTCTTGATAAAAAGAAATTATCTTCTTCCTAAGTGTTCTTCAACAATAAGCACTCGTTGATCTTTGCTAAAAACCATGATTGCGTTTATTTTACACTAACGTCAAACTATCAAATCAAAACCACTATATTACTGCAACAATACATACCATCCGATAGATATTGAAATGAACAAACCAATTATACAATTTACGACCTTATAGCGCGCGTATAGCATGACTTACTAAAGTTTAAAAGTTGGGTTGCGTTTAAAAAACACACCCTGTATAACCTAGTTCTTCCGGTTCACACCACGTCCAAACTTCATACTTGTAATTAGGTTGATATATTTCGGCCACGCTGTGGAGTACCATCTTCAGTCAGTGAACCGGAAGAACTAGATTATCTTTCGTTATTGTTAAACTTATAGATTTATAAATTGTTTTTGTTAAGTTTTTCAGTTTGTTAACTTTTTATTTTTTCTAGTCACTCATCGGCATTTTAGTGTTAGTTGGGCGTTATCTATGGCCTACATTTACCATTCACGCATCAGCTTGTATACGATAAACGTTAACCATATTTTTTGTATTATATTATAACACAACGTTTATGTAAAATAGACAAAGAAAAGAACAGAGAAGGATCTAGACGTTTTTCTAATAACACGTTTTAAAATAGAGGTAAGGAAGCAGAAAATAAATTAGCAATCAATAAATATTATTTAAAAACCTTTTGATGAATAAATTTAGCAGACTGATGCACGTCATCTACATCATTTTATCAACAGAACAAAAGAGAAAGTATTAACTTAGGTTCAAACCAAACGGATGTTTAGATTTCAAAATAAGTTAATGAACCAGTCTAAACAACGTAGAGTTAAGAAGTTGTACTCTACATTATGATGTGGTTTAGATTTGTAAACAACCGTTAGGTTATAACAGTGTAATATAACTTTTATTATTCTATAACTTGATTATAAATATAATGTATCTGTCTGTAATATTGTAAACATGTGTAAAACGGATTGCCCTTAATAGATAAATACAAGTGAGATAACTGTTACAGTACACTCTTGCGGCTTAGGCTCGGTGGATTAGTTAATATAAGAGTCTCAGTCACTTTGCTAGTTAATTAACTGTTGTTCAATCAATTGTTTGAAGTATTCACTTACACACTTAGGGAGGTTGCATCTGGGGGTATCGACTACTCCCCCTCGGCTCTCCTCGGCAAACCTCGGCTTGAGTCGGCTTACATCGCGCCCTGTCGACAATCCTTCATTGTAATCACACATACTCGGTTGTGTGTACAATCTAGCTTATACATGTTTTAATACAAGATACATACTATATTTACCGTAAATAAACTATTTTCTGAAAAAATACTTTAATAATGTCTGTAATCTCCTGCTTTAATGTCAAAGATTATCATCATTATTCTACAAACTACTTCATTTAATGTACTTGTAGGGTGGACAAACTAATTTAATAGTTGTTGTTTTGATCACTACTTTAACCAAACGAAGATTACAATTAACCATTATTCTGCAATAATGTTACTGTACTATACATAAATACTTTAACAATTATATTATTGTACAATGAGATACTGTTGTAACTTTTACTGAATGACCGGGTTCGATTTCCCGACGCCACGCGAAACGCTGTTGTAGTTAACATAGCAACGTAAGAGTGTGCAGTAGATGCCGTTATCTATAAGAACATGTTTAAGTTATGTAGGCTATCTTTTGAGACTTCTCATTCTTACATTTTGTTAATGGTTTTCATAAAACAATCTTATTTGGAAATGTTCTAGTAATCTGGCTGATTGTCCAATGTCCACATTTGTATGTATAGAGAACAGTAAACACGGCGAAATTAAAAAAAAGAATAGTATAGTAATTGAAATTGAGTTGATTGAAAATATCAAATCATTGGAGTAGATGAAAAATGTTTTAAGAAAATTCCCTCTTTTAAATGGTTTATGTAGGACAAAATACAAAATGGTTGATTACTCCTGAATCGTTGGTTCTAATGGATAATCAAAATCAAACATAATCAATCAGCTGTTAAGGAGCAAAGCTAGTGTATAGGCCCTAGCCTTGGTTAAGGAGAACTCATTAACTTCATTAAATTCTCCCTTCTTAGCATAAGGCGTATGCCGAATATCGGCAACTTGCTCGAGGCAACTTTAAAATACAAAACTCTTAATAATTGAAGTTAGTAAACTGTATCGCCACGTCTACCAGCCCATTAGAAGTTAACCAGCCACTGTGCAGCGAATTAGGAGAAAACCAGTCACAAAATCCTCATTTGAGTTTTTATAGTTTGCTGAACTACTACCTACTCGACAAGAGAAATGCCAGACGATCTGAACGCGTTAGAAGATACCGACCAACGCCTTTCAATAAGATTTTCGTTATGCAAGAGAAAATTTGTTAGATTGCGTGAAGTGGAAGGCTGCAAAGCTTTAACCAATTAGTATTGAAGGTTTGTTTAGACAAGATAATTATTTGTTGGTAAGACGGATTGAAATTTTGTTGTTTGAACTCAAACCAACCATAAGTTCATTTTTAAATTTGAAATGGATGTTTTACCAGCCGAATTGAGATATACATATATCACTTCATGTCATGACTCTACAATACTTACTGCCTGCAAAAATGATAAACTAATCTTATTTGATTAATGTCCTGACGTTTAAGAATGCAACTGCGTCTGTAAACTATTTTTAACCATTGAATTCGTCTGGCATCTAGCAAACAGTGTTCAGAAGAACTATTGATTAATATATTAACGTTTACGAAGGCCTGAAACAAGTTTATTTTTTAGATGTTTTTAGTACAGATGTTTGAAAATTGTGTTTGAAGCCATCAGCCAATATTTGTAACTGGTCAGATCTTCTATCGTTGTTATCTTTCGATTTAGGAAAGACAACACTGCAAAAAGTGTAATATTAGTTTCCCTAATGTTTTTTCATTATTTTTACCTCCTAATCGGGCTGCGCAGTGGCTGGCTAACATATTTTTGAGTTATACAGAGAGTCTCATAAGTAAAGTGACAAAATCCAGGGAATTGTTTCAAGGGTCAAAGTAAAAAGACAATTAAGTTTCAAAACTGTACAAAAATGCTTCTTTTACCTGCTAGCTGTTATTTGTGTATATGTTAAACTATTTTATCGCTTCATTTTTCTTGAAAAGTATGCTTTTTGGAAAAGCCACTTGGTCAAGTGTACCGTTAGTAAAGCTTTGCCGTATTTTTAGAAACATCCCTTGAATAACGGGAAAATGGTGAAGCATACGAAAATGTAATAAAATAACTTATGGTAGAAGTACCTACTAAAGGAATTTATTTTAATCGGCCCGCTAACGCCAAAGCCAGTTACCATATATTTTGGTTTTTTGACAACTAATAACAATTTGACAGCTGTTTCAAATTCGTCCGTTTAATCTGTCTCACCCTAAACTACTAGGTTCTCCCATCAGCTATCGAAATTCAAAGTGCGTTAATCTTTCAGCGCAAAGTCTCCAAGTGTTGCTGTTACTTATCTTTAAAATACCTACTATTTTGCAAAACGTTGCAAACCCTTAAACAATAATCATTATTAGTGGTTAAAAACACCTACATGCCAAATAACGCTTGAAAGTTTTGCGATTCGAATTTTGTATAGTGGGCAAGTGATACATCCATACCAATTTATTGCAACATACTATGGTTTTGGGACATTGTCTTTTTAAAATTAAATCCCATTTGGCCAGTTGATTAAGCTTTCAACGTTCTAAACATTTTAAAATTTCAAAGTTAATATAATTATTTACAACTCTGTAAAATTTTACTGCAAACATTATATTTGAAATGTCTGCTCCTAACTAATTTGTTAGAAGTAACCTACCTACTCAGTTGAAAAAAAACCTAACACCATTTTCCACTTCAACGTTATAAATGTGTCGCATTTTACTACTGATGAAGTACGAGTATAACATTATATTGAACTGACAAACTATACTGCGAACAATATGGTACTGCTATAATTAATCGACCCGATATAATTTGTCCTAGTTTCATAATAGGCACATGTGATTAGCCGGTTATTGGTTATTAACTTCAGCTTCGATAGCCTCAACTAATTTACCTGATTTGTCGAGTGCTCTTAAACTGCATTGTGAACTAAGTGTGTTGGCAATGCATTAGTTTGTGGTAATGTAAGCTCAATCAACACAACTCGATAATTGGCTGCGTTATAATTGACCAAATACAAATATACTCGGTAGATTGTAGTATTTTTAGTAAATGTACATAGCTTTAGTTATATTTATATTTTCAATTTTGTACTTGACGAAACCTATTTCATGTATCATGACTAATGGTGAATAAAGTTTGATATGATTTGATATAGGGTTGGTTGCGCTCTGTACCCGGGCGGATACCTGAAGCCATCCTGTTGAACTTGTTTCAAAGCGTGAATGAGGCTATAAGCAATGTCTAGATGATTGTAGATAGTTGCTCAAACTTATTCCTCAACCAGACGTAAAGTGCAATTTACGTATAACCATATCCAAAACTGGGTACAGCAAATTTATCAGTCTACTATGGCTTCTCTTAGCTGTTTTGAAATCTATTTAATGACCTAATAAAGAAAATGAGATCCAAGGTAAGTTTGGTTGGTAATCTTTAAGAGTTGGTGATGGGCTGACATTTTCTTTTAATGAAATGAAGCAGGGTTTTATTAGGTGAAGTTAGGACTAGCAAGTCCTCTCTTACACTTAACCTGCAAACTTAATAGCAGTTAGAGTACCAATTGTAATAACAAACTTGGTACCTCTTTACCTCTTTTTCCTTTTACACTTGTTGGAATAAGGCCTAACGTAAGGTAGTGACAACTGAAATGTTCTGCAGAATATGGCCAAAATCTGAATCAAAATGATCTTGAATAACTTTAAAACAAAACAATCGACTAAATAATCTTGCTTTTGTCTCCAAACTTGGGTAGTTGCTAAGTTTAAAATGGTTTTCGTCGGGTACTTGCATCCATTGATAAGAAAAAGGAAAACGAAATGAAAAGAAGAACAACCTAACGAAGTGGTTAAGTTTTAATCACCTAAGAGAAATCCTTTTTTTGCTACAACACGAATAACACAACTCTCCTAAAGGTCCACAGTAGAGGGGGAGGGTGAATAAGCTAAGCGTCAACCACAAAACCGATAAAACTTGCAGCCAACGTCAATCTACATTACAATACACACTCTCATATATATCTAGAAAAAAAATCGTTGACGGGAAAGTTTGGGAAATTGGTTTTGTGGCGGGAATTCCCCGCCGAGCAACCCTGGAGAGGCAGGGGGTAGCCGGGCAGGGCTGAAGTCAGTACGCTTGCAACAGTGCGGGACAAACACTACGCCTCCGCGATATGCCACACTACTCGGGTAGGACATGAACCCTCTGTCCCATGACCAATCGTAAGTACTTGTCATTTAACAGTAGGAAACAATTTAGTTAATAAACATAGAAATAAATCAAACATTGTCAGTGTACGTGCTCCGTTAGGTTACGTTACAGCCCAAGGACAACCTGCGCAAGTTGATAACATTATGTTGATATTTAAATGTTTGTATTAATGGTAAAAAAATTGAATGTTGGATTCTTATTTTATTTTTTTAAATTTTGTTTTTTGTAAATGAAGAACGGCATATAAGAAAATCAACTTGAGTTAGGAGTAGGAGTGGCCAAGTCAAAAACAAATCAAAAGAAAATAAATTGTTGGGAGGATAGTTGTGTTTGGGAACCTCAAGTAAAAATACTAATGAATTGATTTCAGAGACAGATTCATACTAATTTCTCTCAGAAAACACCATATTAGTGCGTTCACTGTTGGTAATAATGGCTGCTGGTTGCATTCTACTATTAATTAAATAAATTATAGTTCAAGATGTACTAAAAGGTTAGCTTTCCTAACGTAAATAGATCTAGAAATGTGTAAAATAGACGAGTATCGAAGAATGTTTACCTGTGTTTCGCACAAGTGCAATGATTGTGTGAAAGCTCTCAATCGTTTTCAAAAAAGTAGTTTTAAACTCTTATAAATATAAATACGAGTTAACATTCAACTGCTTCAAGACGCGTAAGATACAAAGTATTGGGATGTGCCTTTACAAGTTTTACGGACGAGAAAGGATGGGATGTAAAGGGACAATTTTCCGCTAATTTAACCCGAGTATAAAGTAAGACCCGAGGAGAAAGAGTGGCTGCTTCATGGAGCCAGGTTGATCCTCTAACTGAACTCTTACTTCAAAGCACAAAGCACACACCCATCCTCTGTCTATTGATCTTTAACTGTATCCTTTGGTTGTCAAAACCTAATTCTGTACAACTTTCCCCCACTACGCTAGTGTGCGGTGTGGTGAATAATACACATGATTGAATACAGAATCTACAACGAGTATATGCGATGTTGTGTTTGTATACAGTGGTGTAGCAGTAATGTACCCGAAGGCTAGATTACTCTGTTTGTAGTCATACATGTTGCAACTGCTTTTTATGTTCTTGCTATTTTAGTATAAATGGTTTTACACAACTTTCACTTCCCAACACACGTTTTAAACTTAAAAGTTAGTTTAATGTAAACAGTCGTGGAATATACGACGGGTGTAGTGTAGTTATAGTATGACCAATTGCCACATTACAAACTAAACTGTAGTACACTGTAGTTCCATATAACTTGTATATAACTTCCATACAGCTCCATATAACTCCATACAACTGTAGTTTCATAACTGGTAGTGTCCGTATTAATTTCATACTTCGTATGATGTAATCATTTACGTATGCAACTTTTGACCTACTTAACAATAGGCCTTGTACAAAATGTTTGGATTGCAATAATGCTAGTTACTCGTATTTACTACTGGTAAACTATAAATCATTGGGAGGTATTCACGTATAAGGTATGAGCTTATATTTTCTTCCAAAATACTTTAAAGATATTTAACCATGATGAAGTGTTTATTTTTATATACTTTAAGATTTTCATGGTTTATGTGGATACTTTTGTTGACAGCAGTCAATATACTACTTAATCAAATCTTAACAATCTGTTCAGTGTTTATGAGAAATAATGTAATATTATTAAAACAAGATATCTCACAGATAAAGGTTAAACCTGATACATTACTGAGACGTACCTACCGCAACAAAACTGTTGAAAGGCTGCCATTTTAGCCTGGCCGAACTGTTTTTGTTGATTTGTGGTAAATATGTTAGGCAAGGTATTATAAACATTTATACCAAGTTTAATCGAAATCAGTTGATAGACATAGGTTATATCATAAACCCGTTTTTGGGGGAGAAGTCCCAAGTGGGGCACACCTGGTAGTCCGATTTGATACTTAGACGTCTTCGTATCAATTTTAATTATTTTTATATTAGACTGTATTTTCTTTGGTTTAAATTCTCTAAACACAAGATTTGGGAGGACGACATTCTCCTTAGTTGTAAACAGTTTGGTGTGGATGTTTTGTTATGAATTAGTTCTTTATTTGAAATGTTTCATTCAGTATAACACTGTATATTTATTGGACTTGACATATCACGTTGTGTGAAACCTTTAGTTATGAATGTTGCAAATGGTTTAGAACGCGTTGAGCCCTGGTAAAGTCTATGCATCGATTGCTCACAGTCTCGTATGTGCTAAGTGTTAGTGAAGTGTCGGTGCTTGCTTTGCGCGTCACCATTGCAACACTCTTAACTTCGGTGTGAAATATGCAGTATGCATCCTGTGCAATGTTAGGCGCTATTTAACAGAGTTACGCGTTTAGAATTTGTGTTCAACTGGATCAAAACGAATGTGTGTGTAGAAAAAAGAACAGTGATATTAACAAATATAATACATATTAATAAAAAATACATTGTTTGTAATCTGTGACTGACACACATTTTATTTTATTATTTAGAAAAATGTCATACATTAAATATAATAATGAAATAACCTAGATTGTACTATTACCTGCTTATCCAATGCGTGATTGAAATACGTATTGGATGTATAATAGGCCAATGCACATTATTAAAACAAGGTCGACACGCAGCTAAGCGCTAAAGTGCCGATGCATGAGTAAATCGAATTTCCTTTGCAATTTTGTTCTAACTCTAATAGAAATAAATGCTGTCAACTATATTTTTTTACATGTTATATACTCGTATGTACGAGTATATTATGTTATTTTTTACATGTTATACATTATTTTAGTTTGTTACATACATAGATAGCTTTCTTGCGTACATGCGGGTGAGTAGCCCAATCAGGCAATGTTTTCATAATATGTTTGCAATTAGATTTGTATATGATGTGAATCGATATTTTAATCAATATCACAAATGACCTTTGAACTATGATCCTAGAAAAGATAACCAGACACTACTATCTCCAGTAACAAATGAGAGCTAGAATATTTTAACTTTTTCACTTTGTTTAGAAAACCCTCAATTATTATAATATTACAACTTTTTATGCGTTGGACTTAATATTAGATTTCACCTAAAAAACTACAAGCCAGTTTGGTACGGACAGACGCAGTACGTTGTACAGATCCATCTCATTTGATCTATGTGTCAGCAACTGCACTCTATTGACAGGAGTGTTAAAGCATCTCGTTCCTGCAACACTGAATACACACAGATACAAATAGTTGATATCACTAGAGTACTGTACTAAAAAGATAGCTGTACAATCACACCCATGTGTTTCTGCTTTAATATTTTATTTGCAATTGAGCTGTTTTTTACAACCTTACCTAACTTATCTCATGTACAGTTGCATAAAAACTATATTGTTTAATGGAATTAGGTCCAAGACGTGTTTTTTCTGTTGCCTATTGATTCTCGCAACCATGCATTGTATTATGGAGTGCCAAGGTGAAGTCAACTGTCGTGTAGTTTTTACAAAATGTCCAATTAACAATACGACATTGAGAGTACATAGTGTTCACCGTTAGGTATCGTCTCGGTGCCCGAACGAAATGCAAAGGTGTTGTGACGAGAGAGTAATAATTGTTAACTGTTTTAATCTATCCAGAACCGAATTTAACCAGGAATATCACTGTTCTGATACTAATGTTCAACAAAATAACTTCCAATAAAATACAATATTAACCGAAAACGGTCCTAACCACACTGAGCTTTACTTGAGGATTCTAGGAAGAGCTTACCAATGGAAGATTTTATCCGACAGTAGTCATTTTGAAAATGTTTACATACAAATGTAACTCGGCTAATTAAGCAATTTTTCTCATATGAAAATAATTTCAACTTGGCAAATTACGGATGCAGAAATAGGGGTTAAAGCTTGGGGAAAAGATCTTGTTAAAGAAATAAATTTTTGTAAATATTGAAGACAAGATGGATCAAGAGTGATGTTGCCATGTTATCATGTCCAGATGCAATGCTAAAGAGGCTGTAGTCAAAGGCAATGTTATGGTAGGTAGTTAGCGCATAGATGCCACATGGCTGAGGCAGAACAAGCACAGAATGCGCTGCGAGGGAATCCTTTTAAGAGTCCCACGTAGAGTTACTGACGTATCCGCAAGTTCGGTTGTCCTCGGAAATTGCACGATTTGGTCACATTTAAGTAACCGATATCGGACACGCATGTGGATCCGAGGGAGAGGTAAGACGGTGGCGCTCGCAGTGTATTCTGGGCGTGGGCTGCCTCAACTACGTTGAGTTTCCTGCTTCATGCGGCATCTATGCCCTATCTACCTATCATACCAGTATCTTTTCTGGTGTGTATACGTGTCACGTGGTCTCCAGTGAGTGCGTCTGTCGATAGAGTAAGATATTACGGCTTTAAACAACCATTTTGTTAGCCGTATAAACTCGTTGATGATTTTTAAGCTAAACTAATCACTATCAAGTAGTGAGTTCAAACCTACACTGATATACTTGTTTATCGGTTATCTTCTAAACTTTAATCAAGTATGAAACCAAACTAAGCTGTATTAATACTATTGTATCGCAACTAGCCACAATTCCTTTAGTTCATAATGATATGGTTTTAGCAGAGCGTAGTCCTAAAATATACTTATATAGAGGTAACGTTGTACTCCTGCTGACATCGAGACACTATATTGACATGAATATAGACACAGTAGGCACTTGCAGTGCTCATTGCTTTGAGTATGTTCGATAAGGACAGACAGATGTCTACAATATTGTATATAGTTGTGTGTTACCGATGTTTGATAACACATACTGTCTCCCTTGATCATGTCTCTTGTGTGTAACATAGCTACGCTGAAATAGCTAGTTCAGCTTCGAATATGGGGTTTCGTTAAATATGTCGTTAGTAAAGTTTAATAACAAGAGAGTTCCGCATTTTCAAACTGGCAGCATGTACTAATCATTGAGAAATAGTGAAAACTTTCTCCATATTAAAAACCCATAATCATAAGACAAAAATTAAAACATACCGAAACAAGGATGGATTGATCGAATACATAGAAAGAAACAGCAAACACTGCGTTCAAGACAACAAGAACATAGAACTTTTCTAGGTTACTATAGGTATAGGGGGTTTCTTTTGAGAATGCTTGCAACGTACCCGGGAAATGTTGCTTTTGTTGTATTTATTGATGCTTATGTTCTAACCTTAAGCGTGAAATAATAACTTTGTAGCAGCAAATAACCTCCTTTGATCATTTCATTCCTGAAATATATCGAATGAAATATTTATACTGGGCTTTGTATTTCGTAGTTCTCAATAATTATAACTTTAGTTACATTAATGTTGATATTAAAAATTTATTCATTATGTATTATTGTTGAGATGGAAACGTTGTTTGGTTTTATATAATATTTACGTTACTTTAGCTATTTAGGTGTATCGTTTATAGTTTTTTCAACGAAGGTTGCAACTCAAAGTTTGATATTTATTTTGATGGTACCTCAACACATACAAAAATGAGGTACCTAACTATTTGTTCTTATTTATTTTTACAAGTATTTGGTTTTGTTATTTTGCTATTTATATGTTGTAAAATCTTAAAATATTAAAAACAGTATTGTAAATTCATTATTTGGATATAGATTCTTTGATTGTTTTATATTGTATATTGTATGTAATAAGAAAAAAAATTTTTGCATTGAATTTTGAATTGAGTTGAAACTAAAATACTAAGTGGAATTAAGTTGAAACTAATTTTCTGCTCGATAAACTATTTGTAAGAAACGCAAATATTACACAAAATAGAACAATCTTCGTGAGTACTCGTAATTAATGTCTTCTTGAAGTATGCGTTTCATGTATGTAGTTTGACCGTAAAATATATCCTACTAAGAATGATCCGACTTCCGACTATTGTTGTTAGTGGATACAGCTATTCTACTCTGCAGTTAACTAATCTTTTTATAATAATAGTATAATATTTATCTTTCAATAGTTTTAAACTGGGGTTTTTCGAGAGTAAAATAATAACGTATGACATACTACACGCGTCTTAGTGCTTGAATCCATTTTTAAAGTAACATTTGATTTCTTAAATGTGAACGTAGAAAAATATTTGAAAACTATGGTTCTAAACGATGATTTGCTCGTACGCTGTTGTATTCAATATGATTGCTTGTTTATTTAACCCTGTTTTATGTATCGAAGACTTGTTACTCGGTAAAGTGCAGCCTCAACAGGTCCTCAATACGGGCATCAAAGTAAAGTACAGTAATGTTTTTTAGTTATTTTTTAGTTAACGGATGTAAATAGCTCACATGTTTTCCGGTTGGCTAGTAACTACGGTACCGGGTCAATTTTGTGTACACGTCATTTTGCCTTTTCCCAAAAACGCTACTTTGCTGTGAGTGTGTCATAACTTTTACACAGTTTTTTTTAATTAACTTATTCGTCCTACTTTATTAACTTATTAGATCATTGTTATCTTTTTATGATTATAAATTTTGTTATTGTTGTTAATATAATATTATATCATCGTTACACCTTTTAATAATTTATTAATTTACTATTCATAGTATAGTTGTCCAGTCATTTGCAATATATTTTAGATATTACCTAGGTCATACCCCTTTTGTATGTAAAACCATTTTGTAAAATTCATGTCATTTAATGTCTTTTTTATTATTGGATTTTGCCATTGGGAGAATATATAAATAACATATTAAATAGAGTGAGTTGGAGCTAGATTTATAATTGAGACATTTTAATCCTGTAAAGTTGATTTGAACTTTACATAAAATAAAGTTCAGAAATTATATACTTTTTTTAAATATGTTGACGTGACGTTTCCGTTAAAAGCTCCTACACTACCATTATAACCTTTTTTTAACTGCAACCCCTTTTCTTCCATACTACGAAGCCCTAACTATTTTCCTGTATACACAGCAAGTGCAGCACCGGCCACTGTGTACGGTGGGTTAGAACCTAGGACACCGGTACTGTATCAGTATTGTATATAGTATAGTTAGCTAGAACCGACATGTGTTGACTGCTGACATCAACTCCCTTGATAATCTCTTTGTTATTCATGTGTATCTGAAGCACACATTATTATGCAAGCAGGCTGCATCACATCGCAATTGTTTATTGCCGTGTTTAGTCCGTGCAAATTGATTTGACCGCAGAATTTCCTGTCATCTGCATAATACCTGATTAAGTTTTCAGTGCAACGCTAACTCTGTTGTTTTGCAGCATGGAACATTGACTGTTGTTTGTATATACAAACTTTAGTCGTTGTTGTTGTTTTTGATTGCCAAAGTTTATTTGGTTTTGTGTTTTTGCGAGGAAATAACAACAATACCTTTCACATGTGTTTTTGTGTGATCAACACATTCCGTTTCAATAATAAACAAGTAGTCAGAACACGAATAATTGTAAAAACGTTAACTGTTTATAAAATAGTTTTTATAATGATTTCGTATTCCCGTATTCCTAATAACAATAATATATACTATTCAAATTTCATAACAATATTTATTACCGAACAATATAAAATTGTGTTGGTACATTATTATATCAAGAAAATAACTATATAAGCCACTAGCCTTATAATACCAATAATTTTAAAACTTTATAAATTATAAAATAACTATGAAAATTGTCCAGAATTTTAAGTAGTAAGCGAGTGGTCGATACTCTTCTATACTATAAAAAAGTTTGGATACAGGGTAGTTTTTAATTTGGTTTTAAATAACTTTGAATGTTGAAAAATCTTATATGTAAGGGTAGTTTTTAAAACAATAATATTCCTGTTTGTGATGGTAACCTTTTAAATAATTCCAGTGTATGGTATTCAAATCTGTAGCTGTCTACCGAACGCGTACCATGATTATGAATTTCATTGCCTTGTACAAGACGGCATTTATTGAGGCAGAACATGATAGTTTCGTAAATGTAAATTGATGGAAAAGTAAGAATGCTTAGTCTCTTGAACGAATTTCGGCACGAATATCTTAGATTACAATTGTCTAAGATTCGGACGGCATACTTCTGTAAAACAAATCCATATTTTAGATGCGGATAAACAATACCATGATATGTTATTTTCAAAATTTCTCTGGAACAATAACCTGCTAGGTTTCTAAGCATAAAGATTCCTGTTGAAACTTTATTGCATACATATGCGATATGAGAGTCCCGATTTAATTTTCTATCTAGATTAATACCTAAAGAATTAAAATATTCTAACGATACGACGACCAACTCTTACACAGATTTTTAATATATAGTTGTCCTATGTTTAATTAACTACCTTACATACAACGAATCTGGTCGTTCAGTACTGAAATAAAAGTAACTGTAAAGATATAATAAAAACTGCTTGTAACTCATTATATTCCGAATTCAAAATTTATATATATATATATATTTATATTGTTCAGTACTATGTGGAAAGGCAAAACCATTCATAACATTGAAAACAAGTAATAACTGTAATTAATTCAGTTCAGTTTAATAAACAACACTTAAATATACATTCTAATCAAATTATTGTTTCATTAAGAAACATAATTTGTATATTTTCTAACCATGCTACTAAACTAAATTGCAGTATTCATTCATAATTTATTACCAATTTCCTTGTCCTTAATAAATAACTAATAATTATTGTTTTACCTCTGTTTAAGTTATTACATGACCAAATGTAATAAAAACCAACCTTTTTTATTTTGTTCTATACTACAAATCAAATGGCGGTCAAATTTCATTCCTAGACATAGTCAGTTGATCACTAAAGACTATTAGGTACTAAATTGTACCTAGTTGAAGAATTAATTTAATTTGTTATTTCAATAAGAACCATCAAATACTGTTGTGGCTTTTCTCAGTTTTACTACATCAGCTGTTTGGTTCGTAAATATTAGTTCCTTATAAGCCTAGCGACTCAGTCACACTGAGCTACTCGCTAGAGCGTGAAGTTATGAGTATTAGCATAGCTTAATATCATAGTCAGAAAATCACCCAATTAATATACAGGGTTATTACAAATGATGTTCCTGATTTTATTATAAATATTTCTGGGTAAAATGGCTCTTAGACAATTTTTTTAATTGAAAACCATTGAAAGAAAACTCAAAACAGTTTTATTTGCACTGGTTTGGGTACGTATTTGTTGTTTTTAAGTCAACCATGCTTGTTGTAGACAATAAAGCTGGTTAAGTGCTGGATTATCACATTAATCAACATTTTATTAGTGCTTTTGGTGACAGGTTTAATGAAAATCCTCTTAGTAACCACTCTATTCACTAGTAGTAATTGCATTTTAAAACAATTAATGACCGCATTAGTAAAAGATGTTACTAATGGCTGCCTGGGATTCGGACCATCATTCAGACCTTTCCCACCCAATCCAGTCCTACTATAAAGCCGGTTGTATAGGTGACTGGTGACTAAATGAGTAAATGTTTAGATTTTCCGGCTGCTCTCAACCATAATATACTCTTTTAGAAGCGGGAAAATCTGAAAACATCCTTTTTGTAAGGTTCTGACAGCTTAGTGGCAAAAAAGATGGCGTCTGAAAATCTGCTCTTCAATCTAATGAAAAATCGTTATCGTAGAAACAAATTTCCTAC
The DNA here is from genome assembly GCA_018831715.1 of Matsumurasca onukii. NCBI lineage: Eukaryota > Metazoa > Arthropoda > Insecta > Hemiptera > Cicadellidae > Matsumurasca > Matsumurasca onukii. The sequence continues at coordinate 36,889,614 of CM032062.1, forward strand.
ATCTTTTTTATTTAACCCTTTTCCCATTTCTTACGGGTTTGATTCTAGATCAGTTTGAAGCTAAACTGTCTAAAATTAAAATTTTCGCTTTTTATAAAATTTATGTGTATGTATAAAAGAAATAATTAAATTTTCGAAAAACGGACAGAAAGTCACTGTATATTAAAGAAAGTGTGGTTATTTGACACTTAAAGTTTCAAATTTAATCAATTTTCTAATATTTTTGTCCTATAAAACCAGTCGGCGAAGCAAGTTTGTCTTAATCATAAGCGAGGCGTATGCCCCATAACACGAGGCCAGCGACCTGAAGGGCGAGTTGAATTTTAAAACGCTATAAGCTTCACAATCCTATTCCCTAGGAGGATGATGCAAGTAACAGGTTGAAAGACAGCATGCAGTTGCAGATGGGGAATGTGTATAAATGTTGGTAGGTGAAGCACACAGAACAGTGAGGGCGTATCCAGGTGTATATCCGGCATCAATATTTGACGAGGTCTCATCTAAAGCGCTCGACAATGGCCACAGTTTCTCTCCCATCAATTCTCCTGCTACTGAATTATTGAGACCTCCTCCAACTCATCCTTTAAGTGGCTGCAGCTCAGCCTTAAGTCGGCTGAGTGGTGAGATTGTTGTCTGAACAGTAGGTTCTTTCCCATGTGTCAAACGTTAGATTTCAAAAATAAAGTTATTCAAAGATTCAAACACAATTTTATAAGTTACCATGGGTTGAAATACTATTACGGATGATTTCCATGGTTTTGGGAAAAAAAGACAAACACAACGTTTCGGGATCTGGAATTTCATCCTATCTTCAGGTGAAAAATAAACTAAAATATAAAGGTAAAGGTAAAGTTTGTCTTTTTTAACGAGGCAAAGTTAGGACTTGAAAGTCCTCTCTACCACTCATCCTGGAAGGTACATAGCACAAAACCTTAGGAAATAAGCTAGCTTAAAAGTTTTTGGATACAGTTAGCCACTACATTTAGATTATTTAGAAGGATTGGATTTAAGAAGTTATTTAATTGCTTAGAAGTGTGCTGTTAAAACCACCGCCCGACACGCAGCTAAGTGTTAAGCCACTGGTGTGCATAAAGCGAATTACCTTCACGATATGTTACACCAAGTAGAATTGACTTGCTTCAAGTTTACGCGCTCTATTCCACAATCATATTTTTACAAATATTTTGTATTTATGTATAGCCTTTGGTCTTATACTTACGTGATATTTTCCTACGGGCTTTATGCGGCTGCTTACTACACTATATGAAAACAAGCCCTTCCAGTATTTAATACTATTTATGATTAGATGCATCGGTTAATCAAACATCTTCATGATTCATTATGTTTACAAAAAAATGACCACTTGGCATTCGACTAAGAAGTATCAATATTCAACAATGCAAGTATCGGAATCGTTTGTCGCTCAAACCTGGACAATGTCTGAGCTACTTGGCTTTCAACCAATTGGAATCCGGCAGCAAATTCAATTACACTCAACTAGCAAATCGTATTTGCCCCTTGATTCTGCTCCTACCCATTCATTGATGTTTGAATCAGGTTTTGTACACCTAGTACTGAAAAAACAGTCATTTATGACAGTGTTGAACAGTTTTGTCATTTTAAACTATGATTTTATCTTGTATTTGGTGTATTCAAGAATAATAGCGATTTTGATAACTTATTGACTAGACACTACTAATGCCAAGACGACCTGCTAACAATTTCTACAGCGCCAGACGTTTCGCTCATTTTGCAATGGAGCGTCGTCCTCAGTGGACTTGCTGGGACTGAGGCTGAGACTGTTTCCAGACTTGCGTTCACTGAGGATGCTCCATTGCAAAATGAGCGAAACGTCTGGCGCTGTAGAAATTGTTAATAGCCAATTGGCATGGTATATTCCGGAAGCCTAGTAATTGACGCCGGCGGCTTAAGCCTAAGACTTGATTTGACTAGACACTGACTATTCTTATACGGTAATTTAAAGTGAATGTAAGATGAGGAGTGAGTGATAAGAATGTTTTGATGGATAACAAGATGTATTTTTGCTACAAACTGGATTCAACTGTTCCCCAGATTGGGTCATTAATCGATAGCCCGATGACCAATGGAAAAGGACCAAAGACTTAACGTGAAACGTTTTAAGCAAGTTATTTAATTGCAATGTGTTTTTTCTCTGGAAGCATAGATATATTGATGTTGGTGCATATAAACACAACACCCTTCATTTTCGTCACTAAAACCATTAATTATTTATTTCCACTATTTATTACTACTAGGACGTTTGAGATGTACATACATGTACCTAATTTAATAAAGACATTTGAATTAAAAAAAAATAATGTTGTCTTTCTAAATATAAAACTAGAATTTTCCGTAAGAACTAAATACTCGAACTTCAGTAATTAAAACTATATTTTATAGCCAAACTCAATTTTTTCGTTATTGTATGTATCAGCACTGATGACTCTATGCTTTCATAGAACAACTTTCCACAATTCAAGAACGTACCTAGAACTTCGTTTGAAAAAATTTCCGATTGAAATTCCTTATCTTATTTAAGGGCCACTCGAGCTCTATCCGGCCGCCTGTTAAGCGCGGAAGTTGGTACTGAGAGTAAGATAAGATACTCGTATCACAGAAGACCAGCTGCCAGCTGCAGCAGGAGCAGAGTACGTTGTCAATAGCAGCTGTGATGTGGTTATGTCTGGTTGACTGAATCAATATCCGGTTGACATCATCCTTCAGCCAACGTCAATTGTTTCTGGCCCACAGAGTCCTTTAAATGTTTATAGTTCATATGAGGTGTGATATGGCTATACAACGTTTTAGAACAACATCAACATTATTCCAAAATATTTTTTTCCCGTGTTACTGCAGGGAGTTATATAAACATATCAACAAGGTAACTGTTTTGAAATAAGTGGTATTAAATTACAGTTTATAAACTTTTTTGGGCACGATTGAACGAACTGTATGTGTGTAGCCTATAACAAATAAACAATACAGGTATGCATAACTAATATTTATAAACACGTTTTCATTGCAGGAAAATTCATTTTTTCCAAGTTTAGATTGATAGATATTTATTTCCAAAATATTCAATATTCAAACACTGGAACAAAATAAAAAGTAATAATGTAACAGTAGAGAAAAAAAGTTCGTAAGTTGCACCATTGAAGAAAGTTGTAACAGTTTTCACGTCAAAGAGCAGAAGTACAATAATTGCTATAAAATCCACATTCACCTGTCTGGAAATAGGTTTATGATAGATCGCCAAGGTAATCCAAATTAACTTAACGAATGAATGATTTCAATTATTTGACATCAGCACGACTCAGTGAACAGTTTCGCTGTAATCCCGGACTTGCTATATTTTCCCTTCAATGTACTCATTACTGTTTCACCACCTCAGCAGGAAATTTTAACTCAAACGTAAACCAAAATACTATATTTTATCATTACATTTTAATGGTAAAATCTTTTATACGAGCTAAAGTTTAACTTCCGGACACAGCCGAAGACGTTCAATAAGCTACGATATAGGCAATTTGAAAATGAGTGGTAAAACGATAATTTGGTTATGTGTGTCTAATAAAACTACTCGTTTTGAACGCAATTTCTGTGTTGTCTTTACTTGAAATATATTCTTGGGTCAACTACCTCTCAGATATTAAATAAACATAGTTAATTGAGATCATTGATCAGATTAGTTCTACTGACAAAAATTGACTATTTTACTACGGCAATATAAATCAAAACATTAAAGTACCTGATATTCTTTCACTAAAAATATGGACAACACGATATTTTCCATCAGGGAAACAATCATCAACAAAATACGTAGTATCGTTCATCACTAGGTCCCGAAGTAAAGCTGTTTGCTACCAACTAAAGTTTAACGTCCAAGGCTGTTAATTGAACTTGGATCAAAGAGACACTTTTGGGACGAGTGATGAACGATACCTTTTGTTTAGATGCAAATTATGTCGATTGAGAAGTTTATTGATTAATTTAAGTATAAATACGAGCTTAAGTTTAAGTTTCTTGTACAAAGAAACTCAAAGTTGTTAATCACTTCTATTGGTCTTTTGTATTAAAAATATAATCATTTGCCAATAATCTACTTTTCAAGAACTCATTGCTGTTTAAAGCTCAATAAACGCAATACCGTATATGTTGTTCAAATGAAAAATCCGTCATTCTAGTTTGATGTTGGCATGTGTTAAAATTACACAATTTTTAAAACGGCTAGTTATATTCGTACAATAAGCAGTGCGAGTTTGATTTGTATTTCCTTACAAACTTATGGCTCATAAATACGAACCTGCTACCCTTAGGAAATAAAAATGAAACATGCACGTCATTGTGTTTGTTAAAAAAGGTGTTAAAACAAAACTACAGAAGTATTTTGTTCATAAATCTTGATAGCTAGAAATGATTGTAGTTAGTTTTTCTTTGAAGGTATAAGAGAAAGTACAAAAACTCAACGGCCGACCACTTGATTTTGAGCTCGTATAAGTCGTAGTTTGGGTAGTTATACTAGTTTTGAAAGTATGTACATTAACAGTACACGTACCTCCATTAAAGAAGAGGACATAATATATTTCGTAATGAAAAATTGTAATGTACTGGTGGAGTATTATAGTAAATAAGGCAAGTATTACCACCACAATAATGACGAATGTTGTTTGTAGCCTTCGCAGAGGAAAAGTTTAACAAGAGAAATTGAGACCAGTTAAGATTTTGGCTAAATACGAGTTTTAGAAGTTCACTAGACTTACTTAGCCTACTTGTATAACCTCAGACACCAAAACTGTGCCTAAGGGAACTAACAGATTGAGTTTGAATAATGAAGGCATGCACACCGGCTTACCAGCGTCACTAGAGGAGACAGATTTAGGCTTCATGTATTTATAATCTGAATCAGTAATATGTAGATAACTCAGTGCTAACTTCCTTGAGTCGTATATTGTTGTGTAGTAAAAAATACATTTATAACCCTTGTTGATTTTCAATTTACTAAACAAGTTCCTCGACACGTCAAGTCTCGAGGTACGTATATTGGTGAGTTAAACCTATAAGCAATGTCTATTAATTACAGGAGAGAACAACTAACACGATATCTTATTATTAAGTTAACCCTAACTAATACTTATAAAATACGATTTTATCACTGATTGGTAAGAAGCTATTATCATTTCTTCTCGTCAACCAAAATTCCTACAGCCTTTCACCAAAGTAGCTTTCTCAACTCACCACGAGCATTCTTAGGTGTTATTGTAATCGTACATGATATAAATTACGAGTATTTAAAAAAAATAAATCTTAGGGGTATTTAAAAGTAAAAATTTCGTTGTTTAGGCTCGAAGGCTGTTAGGCAAAAATAGAATTAAAAATACATTTTAAATACCAATATGTCAAGGATTTGTCTTAAATCTTTAATTAATCAATAAGAATATATAAGTACCTACATAAGAATTATCTAAAATCATGTTCGGTAGTATTCGTTTAAACTTTGTCATATGAAATTTCATCGCAACTAGTATTGTAGTTTTCAAGCAATTTTTAATACACTCTTTCAAAAACACACTCAGCAAAAACCCGTAAGAAGAAACGTGCAACTGTTAATAAAGAAGTGGTTATACATTTAGAGAGTTTATTAAACCATCTTTTAAGTAAAGGTTTACCACAGTGCACTAATAAATATGAATCTGTACTTTAATATTGGTTACAATCTTCGTCGTCCTTCAATAAGCTCGTACTTGATCTTCGTTCAAAAGAGGATTACTAAGAAAACTCAATCACTAATACAAACCCAATCTCCACCAGCCTCCAGCGGTATTAATATTGAAATATCTAGTTCAGTTCTTCCCTTTCCCAGTTGGTATAGTTTGGTCTTATTCCTTAGCACAAATCCGTCTCGTATAAGTTTCCCTTACGATTTAAGTCTTATGAATGTTGCAATTAGCTTTCCAAGTTAATATTATTCTAATTTATTCCAATAGTAAAGGTCCTCGGAAATTAAGTACAACACGACTTTTTCACTTTAAACTGTTGGAAAATGCTCATCTACCCCAACAGTTATCCTCTAAGGGAATTTTCGAGTGGAAGGGGGTTGCAATTATGTGACCTTAATTTTTCGGGGTCGAAAATGGAGATGATAAGTTAAAAACCATACAATCCTCTAATTATTTGGCTGAAGGAGATAGTGTACGGATGGTATGTTACAAAACAGTACGAGTGCGATGGTACCTGTCAAAGGTTACGTCTATGAAGTTATGGCATAAGGTTACGTCTATGAAAATTGGTCAAGTTCATTACGTTAATTAACAACTAAGTTTATAGTTCATTAAAAATACAACTAAATATAATATAAATTAGAAGTTATTTTATAACGGTAAAATCCACTTCATAGTTGGTATTTCTCAATAGACTATTTTGAAACCGAATGTTGGTTAATTTACTGATGGAATGAAGCGTTTTCTTCACAGAGGCCAGGCCTATGCTATCCATCAACTGCTTTTTTGCAATGTCGTTCCAATAAACTTCGGCCATTTGTTTCCTGTCATATGTTTTTTGTTGTTCTCTTCCTATATTCTCTTAACTAATATTTCTTACTCGAAATATTAGACGTAATGTAACTTTGATACAACCTTTCAAAATATATTTCACGTGATAGTCAATTTGCCGTTGTATTTTATCATGTCGCAATTCGTATCAATTATTGCCTTTTTCAAATGTCGTTGAGCACTGTTTAAAGTTGTACAAAACTCTGTTTAATAGTTCAACAAGATACATCGTTTTGTGGTTATGTACATAAATTCATTAACGGGCTTTATCCTAATTATTTAACATACAACAAACAAGACACCTCGCTAGAGCAGCAGCAGAGGCAGCAGTTCATAAGAAGCATCAAAAATACTCAAGGATAAAGGAAAATGGCATGGTTTGGTCGTTGTGGCTGTGGAAACTGCAGGGGTGATGTGTGAAGAGGGAATGAATGAATGAAATTGTTTATTTAACCTGCCCTGGATTAGACCAAGGTCCACTCTTCCTCCAGGACAAGCCCCAAATTATTCATACATTTACAAATCAGTTGTGGTTTAAAATTAAGGGAAGAGAGTCGAAATAGGGACACGGTTAGTTGAGACAGGCGCAAAGGCGCAAGTCTCATTTACTTCAAAGAATTAGTAAGGCAGTACAACAAGGAAATTCTACCTGTATCATTTCTGCCAGGGCCTCATATGATGATTTGGAATAGGTTTTATTTATAAATTTTATTGTTTTTTGTATTTTACTTTATATTTGTATAAACATCTATACAAATGTATTATTTATCTATTGTAACAAAATTTAAAAAGAAGTTGTTTATAGCCAAGTTATACTAGAAAACTAAGAGAAAGAAGTTTTACCTATTATTATTTTAGTACGTCAAAATTGACAGTTTTAAGAGTGAGCTAAACAGTAAGCGAATTCAAAACGAGTATCTAAACATTAGCTTTAAATTATTCAATTCTTGATTTAAAATGTTATGAACTATTTCACGCTGGGTTGCCAATGTTGTCGTATCTATAATGCACATACTTTGCGGCAGAATTGATTCCGTTAACCAAACCAAAGTTTGTGTGTTTTTAGAGTACGAACTAATGAAACGTGAGCAAGTATATTATTTTAAAGCCATCTGTGTATTTAACTCTAACAGCAGCAGCTCCAAGGTAAAACTCAAGTTTGGTGAAAGCAATGTAACATACTGTATATACAGTTTTATGGAAAACTAGTTTTGCTTCATGCTGTTAACTTGACATATTCTTAGATCATATTACTTCTTGTAAAGTCTAGGTACGTATACAAGTGGATACATGGAAAGCCTGCAGTCAAGTGTCGACCTGACCCCGTAACTCGGTCAGCAGTGCTCATTGGAGCATTGGCAGTTCAAAACGTTAATGTACAGAGACATTTTCAGACCGACTACATTTTGAATTAACTAGACATTTAAGGGTGTCCTTAGCCTCATATAAAATATGCAACTATTCATTATTCGAAATTTACTCAAACACTATTCGAAACAATAATACTAATTAGCTCAATACTATTTCAAAACTGGAAATAGTTTAATATTGTTTTTTAGACAATGTTAAGACATAGATCACAAAAACAATTATTTTCTATTTGTTTCAAGTAGCTAAGTTCTTAGATGTCAGTAACGCCTGCTTGCACACAGTTACCAAATGAGGAGTAATTCAAATCCCAACAATCAAACCCTGAGTACTCCCAAAGATTTCATTTAAGGTAAACCGACTTTTATTTGGAGTGTTAACTCCGTCTTCATATGGAAACTCATGAATTACTTGAAAGGGTTGCAGGCATACAGTGAACTTTCAATGGTAGATATATTGATTAGTTTAATTTGTTAAAGTTACTAAAAAAGTACAAATTTACCACCAGGTTCAGCGGTTCGTCTAAGCAGTTAAAACCGGACTTAACTCTGTGATAAGAGATGAGTGAAGAGGACATCTACTAATCACAAAGCTAACCTTCTAGTGCATTTATTAAAAAGATCTATAAATGGTGCAAGGTAAAACGAATTCAATAAAACTAATGTTAGAAATGAAAATAATAAAAAAATATAGGTTTGATTTTACCCATCTCGACTTCAACAGAACCATTAAATTTACGCACAGAAGTTTACCTCAGTGCTAATGTTTGAAGTCATCGGTCAGTTTTGCTTAGTTGAGTGTGAAGTAGAGCCCATTGGAACTGAACAAGCCTACTATTTATAAATTCATGAATAGAACACGGATGGTAGACAACAGAAGATACATTCTTTCAGGCCTACGTACATTTGCTGTGTGTCAAAGAGTTCCAGCAGGCAACAATGAGTCACTGGTGGAGGGCCAAAGGAGAACTCGGTGAAGTAGTATTTAAAGATGGAAACATAATTTACAAAATTAAGATGGACAAGAGTTAAGGTATCTGGAAGTAGCACATCAACCAGATTGTTAAAAAAATCAAGGGGGAAAATTGATGAGCTATCAATCTACTATGCACAAGGGTTTCTATTGAATTGTTTTAATACTTTTATAGTAAAATAAAAACGAACACCTTTTTCTTTATTTATAATTTTATTAATAACTTGCTAATATACTATAGTACGGTTAATACGTATACCCGTCTTTTTTCTTTTAGCCTTGTACTCTTACAAATAGGAACGAAAACAACAATATCAACAGTTGTCAAATAATATTTATAGTATTCACTAAAATGCAAAATTGTTACAAATCTCAAAAGTCAATTACTTTATTAGTAAAAAAACATAGCAAAATAAACCGACTCTGAAAACAAGTTTTCAGAATGCAATCAAAGAAATAAAACAAGGACGTAAAATGTATGGACTGGGCAACATTCTGGCTGCCTGCCCAACGTTTCCAAGGACGTAGCCAGCTACCCCGTTACACAGTCGGTGTGTGGGTGACATTCGGGCCCACCCTTCATTGTCTCATTCAAAACAAACCTTCGCCAGCAGCCTTCACGCACTATTTGTCAAATAGGCGTAGCCAAAGCTTTCAATTTCCATACGGTACCTGAAATGTTGGAAAATTTTAATCACAATAATTGGATCATAAATATAGATTTTTAGCCTAAAACTTTGTTTTGGAGGGGGAAGGGCGTTTCTAGTGAAGTACAATGCCACAAAAACTATAGGTTAAATCTTTTCAAAACGGTGGCACTTAGAAACGCAGTAATCTGTGCTCGAGCTGCCGCAACTATGTTGATTTCCCTGCCGCAGTCATTCGGCATCCATGCGCCATCTACTTATTGTAACATAATCTTTGCTCCCAACTCATTTGCTTTAAGCTGCAGCTTTTAACTATTAAAATTGGAGAAGAGCCTTTATCTAAATGACTTAGTTTTAATAAAATGTTATAAGACTCCCAACTACAGTTTTCTACACTACTATTTAGGAATTCCTTAAAGTAGAAATTCATATAAAACAGGGCTCTGTGTTTAAATTAACCGAAAAATTAACTGACCTTGCTCCCAGCTTCATTTGTATAGGAGGTGCAATTATAGCAATGAAAGAGCTATGATACAACTTTCAATGCAGTATTTCCATAAAACAGAAGTATGGTTTTAATACAATACGTTGTTATATCTAAGTCTGTTTATTAAAGTTGTGCATTGTAATATTGTAATTTACTAGGAAGAAAAGTTATTCTCGTGTAATCATGTCTAGATGTTCATATGCACGACGGAGAGCAGTTAACTGGTAGCTTGGCACAGAACTAGATCAGTGGGTCAGCGACGGTCATTCTAGCTGCTTACGTCATCCTAGTCGTCTCAAATATTCATTTAACTCTCCGAATCTCTGATCAGTTTAACCGTCAAAGTAATTAAAATAAAAACAACGACAACATATAACTCCAATGTTGCTGAGGATTATTGTTATGAATACAACATTTTTATTTTAAATGAATGTTTAGAACCAATACAAAAAGCTGCCTTGATAACTTTTTTGAGTACTTTAGCAAAACCCACTGTTAGGAGCTTAACATCTACCACAAATCGCCGTAGTTAACAAATTAAAATAATGTTAACGTCTATTTTGTACTTTGATATACTTTTGTATACGATACTTTGCTTGACTTATTCTTCACATATTGCTTTACTAAACATACGGGTTTACCGTTAATTATTACGATTTTTAACTATTTTAAAATTATTAGATACCATTAACTGAAAGAAACTCAAACGTAAACAAAATAAATTTAAAAGAGTATTGACTTTCACAACAAAACCAAATTATTTACCAAGTTACTTTTGTACTGTTTCATTATGATACTAGGTTGTATCAAAGGAACGATGAATAAATATGTGTTGCAAAACAAATTAGCCATGCTAAGATCCTAAGTTTAAATAAGGTATAAATTGTACGCGAGTAATTAGCCAGAAGGCGTTAGTTGTGTGTACAAAGCTCTTACATAGAGAGCAGGAGAGCAAACGCTCTGAAACAAACAACGAAACAGACAAACACTACTGACTGTAACTGGTAGTACTCTGAAACACTCTCAGTGTGTGTGTGTGTGTGTGTGTGTGTGTGCTTTGTGTAATTTTAGTTTAGATTCAATTTACTTTTAAGGCAGAGCTATCCTTTAATTTCGTTGTAATTTGGTTGAGTTAGCTTTTCAATTGTACAATATCGAATGTATTTTATGTTTTACTGCTGCGTTGCTAGTGCCTTCAAAATAATGATGACTTGTAAGAAGGATTTTTCAAAATACATCCTATACAATGCAATAGTGTCACTTGTAATAGTGTAATAAACTTGAATGTGTAGCGATGCGTAGTAATACCGTTGTTTGTTTATACTCGTACATGAGAAAAACCTGGTCTAAATATGTAAATTTTGAATAAAAGCTAATATGAATATAAGTTGAAAACCCTTATTATTTCAACCCTTTGACTATTTAGATTTGGATTATAAACCAAATTCAACATACACGTTTTTTTAAATTCTCTAAAATACTTACACCGTTTAAATATGGGTACGTTTACTTTGGGTTGTTAGACAACTTCAAACCGATGCATTTTATTTTTTAGCTTAGTAGAACTCGGCTACTTAACACCATGGTAAATAGAATAAATAGGTCGATTATGAGAGATAAATATTGAGGTGGAAGGGAATGATGACATCACAAGGTCAAAGCTCAGCAGCTTCTGAAGTTTGTTTCCGTATCCGACTAGCTCTTCTTGCCAACTATGTTTGTTTACTATTTTGATAAACACGTAGCTAAAAAGGTCACGTTTATATACGGAGGCACTCTTATTTCTCCATACATCAATCAACACTATTACAACACACTTAAAACGATTCTATAGTTTACCTTTGTTAGTAATTCTAATTTTTATAGACATCTTGGTTGAAATAAATATTAATGTTATAACCCCTTCAAGGTTGAAAATTACGATAAATTCCACTCTTTATTGCAGGTGAGTTCTTTGACTTAGTATTACTTGACTTTGAACGTTGTTTTGGTTCTTTTAAAGGAGGGATTTCTTTGTTAAAACACACAATTGCAAGAATACATACTATTCATCTGTTACGATACACATGTCTTGTTAAGCAAGGGATCATTCATTTCAGTTGAAGTTCATTTCAGTTGGCAGCTGTTAGATTTAGTGACGTCGTATTAACCAGGTCGAGAAGTGGCTCAGTAAAAACCACAGATAATTGACCCGCCTTCATAACTCTCTTCATCTTGAGTAACACCGGAACTTAATAGCACTGAACTTCATTAAAATCTTTAAACTTCAAAATTGGTTGATTTAGAAAAGTAAAAGAAATAGCAAGTTTTACCAAATGAGGTTTTCACACAGAAACAAAGGTTGATTTTTAGAACGCAGCAGCTGGGAAGGTAACAAGTTGGTTTATACTGTCAGATACAAAGCCGAGCCCAGTTGCTAGGAGACGTCCCACATAATACCTCGCCTTTATCTCTGGGCAAAGGAGCACTGCTGAAGCTGAATACAGTCTATAACAAATGTAGGCTGAATCTCATCATTGGAGAATTCATGTTTATGAGACCACGGTGGAACTGCATTTGGACTTGCATGGATGTATAGCTTAACCAGTTGCGTCAAATGTTACTTTGATACGCCTTTGCCTTAACTATTGATTAACTATTGCTTACTTGAAGTTAATCAGTTTTATAAAGTTAAAGGTCAAAATAATTTTAATATTTTATTTACTTAAAAAATATTTATTTACAATTTATTTTATTTCTGTTTAAAATTTAATTTTAGCTTTTATTTTATTTTGAATCAAACATGTTGTGAATTACGTAAATAGAAAACCTACGTCAATTTTGTTCTTTAAAACTGATCTCTAGAGTTATGCATAAAAAGTCAATGTTAAGTGTTAAATTAAAAATGGCTATAATTTATGAAGTTTGGTTAGTAATTGTCTTAGGATTTATGTCTGTTTAGCAAAGGTGTATTAAAGGAAATAACTGAACAATGTGCATTCTGAAGACGTAAGATTTGTCCAAATAAGTGTAGCAAATTCTACGAGTATCTACGAGTATCTACGAGTGTCTACGAGTATCTTGCACGTTCAGAAGATATGAAGCTAGTTCGAGAATGTTTGTCACCCTGCATAGTAAGTGGTATGTAAACGGCGTGCGTACATAAAACATAAAAAATCAAGTCGACGGTATTCAAAAGTACAAAGGTTTACACACATTTTACACAATACGTTGTACTGATAATTGCAATGTATTGTATAACCCATATCTTAGAGTGGATGCTCTACTGTGGCTTGAATATTAAAGCTGTTTAATCAAAATATCATGTTACTGTATCATATCAGATCTAAACTATGAAATGGGAAAGCTAAGCGTTTTCTGATGTCCTTAAATGTGTATTTGCAGAAATTTCTGAGATAAGTCTGCGTTTGGCTAGTGAAGCTTCCCTATCCGAATAACTAATTAGATATAATACTAGTGGCCTATGAACTTGATCTTAGCGCTCTAGTTTCTTACCTTATTAACTTTTCGTCTTAATACAAAAATAATGATATACATAGTTCTAACATAATAAATAAGAAGCAATAGTAGTTTAACTTGAATTGGAATTTACCGGTATGAAAAACTGTTGAAATAATAAATGCTGCATACATTTGAAATTGCAGCGCACAAGTATTTAACGCTTCAACTCATTGGTGACGGCCGTGAGCACCGGTTATAAGGCGTGCTCAGGCGTCACGTGACTGGTGATCAAACAGATATTTCCTTGAACACTGATGGTTGATGGAAAAGAAAATGTTATAGTAAGTAGATAGTTTATAGACAACATATGGCTGAAGCAGGAAAGTTAGGCAGCCCACGCACAGAATGCGCTGCGACTGCTGCCGTCTCACGCCGTCTTTCCCCCCATTCGGCTCTACATGCTCGATGTTGATGACCCAAATGCAAACAAACGTGTATTTCCGAGAACACCTGAGTTAGAGCATGCGTCGTAGAGATTAAAAAAGGATTTCACAGCGCATTCTGTGCAGTGTGGCTCTGATATGTTGAGTTCTGCCTAAGCCATGTTGTATTTATGCTAACTACCTACCATAACATTGTCTTGTTTTTGTAACACACTGATTTCAATTTAATTGTATTACTCGTTATGTTTGTATGCAATTGAATCAGCCATACAGTTTTACCAAAGTCTACTAATCGAATAAAATTTCTGAAATAGCTAGTTTTACCATCAACTTTGTATTTCCATAAGGTACTTCCTTTCCGATAAAACTCCAAGAAATTACTACGAGATATTGTTGTGCTTAAATTACGTTAGTTTTCATGCGGGTGATTATTTCAGCCCTCCGGTGAAACTGTACGTTACATGTAATGTAGATAACTGGCTTCACAGTTCGTTAGCCACATGCATATTCATCTGTAATAGTGTCGATCCTGTTTGTAAAGGCTTTCATGCGCAGTAGTTTCCTCGATTAACAACTCATTAGGAAATATTTATAGCACCCGAAACCTTTTGTTTTACTCCGTATATATTCACGTCAATTAGTCTCATTAAACAAAATGTAAAATGTGTAACGTATATTGTATTTGCGCGCTAACGTGTCACTTTTTAACCCAGGTAAATAAAACGTGTATGGTGATCATTTTCTCACTAGAAAGAAAAATATCATTTTAATTCTATATATACTTTTTGTGGCATGCAAATCAGCTGGTTCATTGAGTGTGAATCGTAAATCAGTGTAACAGCTGTTTCTTCAAAACAATAAATATAATTCAGACTATTGGGCTCAAAACAATGTTAACTTTTCAATGTTAAGTTTCTTTATAATATTCAAATATATACTAACATTTATTTTCACTTTATTATTGCATCATAACAAAACATCTCGTGACGAAGTGTTCTTTTACCCTAGGTTATTGACCCTTAGTTAGCTTGACCTCCTGTCTAAAAGCGTCCCTTTAGGACCTAGTGATGAAATATAATATTATTTGGTACTATATATGGAAACTTACTGTTATTGTTTCCTTATATTTGATATTTTAAAACTTGTACAAAGCTTTAGATACAAGCGATAAGTGCTAGTTATAAAGTAACATTAACTCTGAAAATGACTTCGTTTTGCATCTATTGAGACAAATAAAATTGAACAGATTAAGAAATATATGTTCATTTTGAAATTAAATGAAAGTTGAATATTATATGGGTAAATATAATATTCAAACGTTTCGAGGATGTCAAAAATGTTTGAGTATGTCTGCATTTCTTGTTAAAACATGATTTTACAGTTTCAACGGATACGTAATATAGTCATCTACAAACTTACCATTAAACCCATAGTTTTATATGTGAAGTGTTCATCGCCAAAAGTGTTGAGAGCTCTGAAAGCATTTAAAACTTTTCCTAATTGCAGAAGAAAGTTTTATCTCAGGTCGGACGTTCAATTTCTTGTTTAGTTTATTTATCTTGTATACAACTTTCCCTGCTTCCTTTCTCCTTACAACTTCCTGATATTGATTTCTTCCAAAACAAGACATTTCTTGTTGAATGTGTGTAAATGAAAATTCGTCGTTGAAACTGTGTACTCTGTATTTTAAACTCATATTTCCTGCGGAAATTCGACCAAATTTGTCCATTAGGCAAAATAATCCAGAAAATACGGAGAGTACGCAATATTAATGAATAAAAAGAAGTAACAGTTGATTACTATGTACACCTACGTAGTGTCGTCTTGTAGGAAAACAAGATAACATACAAAGTAAAGTTAAATCTCCTTAGCCCCATGTCAAAAGTTGTTACTAAAATATGTGCAATTCGAATACAGAATATGTTTTATAGGTTTCTTTCAGTTCCAGCAACGATTTCTTCCTACACAGGAGATTGAGGCACTGTGCCGTTTCTCAAAAACAAATTATAGTATTTTTTTAGGGGTTTGTTTTATTTCGTATTGTAAGAGTGAAAACTTTTCCCAAAATAGTGAACATTAAAGAACTTTAATGAGAGTGACTGGGTTTCAACACCCGCTAAAATGTTATGTACTAGGTTACTTTTCACTTAAAGACGAGGTCAGATTCCATATCCAAAAAAGTCGTGTTCACTCAAAACGATGAAAAACGTCCGTAATAAAACTTCAACTTCTAAAATTGTACAACCGTCAACAACAAAGTTCAAACAACCATGTACAATGCAGTTTTACAAGGCATGTTTACTAAATCACAGTTCTAAAGTGCAGTTTGCACTAGACTGGGCAGTACATGAGAATCCAGTTCGTAAAAGTTTAAATGTCATAAACTAGTGGGACAATTCCATCCACACCAGTTGCATGTGTCAACTGTTTGCCTCCATCATGTGTTACATCGTTATTCGTTGTAGTGCAAATGTTATACTTTTTACGTTTAAGTTTTTCAATGACAAAACAAAGGTTGAACTTAAAACACTTCAAGCTGCCTTTATTTTACTGCGGGGAAAAGACGATTGAATAGAAGCAAAACAAAATGTTGTATTGCTATGTAGGCTATGTGTTTGTATGGTTGAATGGAATTTTACCAAGGTTCGACCAAGGACTTCTGATATAGTAAAAGGACGTGTTATGGTTTTTATAATAGTTAGTTTTAAGGTTGTTTGGAGTAATCACAACTAAAACTGTTTGGAGAAGCAGTTTTCGTAGTAAGTGTTGATTAACATTATTGCGGACAGTATTTGAACGGAAAACCATATACGTAATACTGTCTGAAACTGTCGAAAATCACGTTTAATTTTAGTAACTCATGAATAATTTCTTATAGCTCTTGATAATTTTAACCGGCATAATAATTCTTGTCTTATGACGAAATTGAGTTATGAAAATTCATCAACGTCACAAAATTGTACAATTATACTAATTCCTAAATAGACTACAGCATTCCTCGTCAAATTTTCACATAGTAATAATCGACCTTTTAGCGTTACATGTTTACGAAGGATGGTCGGAATAGCTGATACAAGGTGGAATATTAACATAGTACATCAAAGACATATGTAGAAGTTGTTAGTTTCCCAGAGTTCTGTTTTCATTTCAGTGAGCTTGAAAGTAAATACATAACTCACTTTGAAGTAGCCTGCTTTCAAGCAAATTAACCACTCAGTGTTTCAAGCTCTTTCATGCATTAATAAATTATCACTTGAAACCACTGAGTTAATGAAACCATCATGCTATGGACTAAATGCCAAACATACGTTTGTGCTTTAACTAGTAAACTAGCTATGAACCATCATTACTGTGATTAGAGGACTCCTTCTTCGGGGATGACCACTGACCAGCACGGCCTGCTAAGAGTCAGTAGGTTTGATATGTATAAAAAGTCTAGGTCACGTGATATATTGAATCAAAGGTATTCAGTTTTAAATGTAAAAGGCCGCTTATTTGATAACAATTACTCAACATGAAGTTGGCTAACATTTGTTATTAACAACCTGATTGAGGACGAGTTCGCTGCATTGATCTTTACTTAATGTGATACTTAATTTAATAAAGATAATACTGATTTTCAGTTAAAAACATCTTGGCATCAACCGATTTGGCATCAAATTAAGTCATTGTAATCTAAATTAGTGGAACATGCCATTACTGAAAATCATACAACGAAACATCCACATTAGTTTGCAAAGAACCATCTTGGAACGAAACAAAATTGAAAGTGCATGCATGACCATTTATAAAGACCATTGTATTTCACAGCTCACAGTAATATTTTATTCCATCATAGAAGATGAATCAAAGAAAGTTAAAAATTGACACAAAAATTAAATATCGCCTATTATAGTATTAAGAGTCTGTTTTAACTATGGCTTACCTTGAAATTGTATTTGTGTTGCAATCATACAGATGTTACTGTTGTAAACAACTAACTGATATGCCTTGACATCTAATTAAATTATATGAAACTTTTTGAATCCTTATTTATCAAATTACATACAAAAATCACGTAGCCGCAGAATCTAGCAATTTCCAATAAAACAGAACAAGTTTTCATCAACCTATTTTGTAGATGATTTTCTTTATACACTATCCCCGCAGTCACCACTCTAGTAATGTTACTGTACGGTAACGCTAGGTAAAGGTCGAGGTTGAGTGGTAGAGATGACTTTGTAGTCGTACCTTGCCTTGTTAAATAGGTCAAACCTTTTACTTTCTGTATCCAAGGAAACATAGGATATTAAATTATATAACAGCTTAATTTATGCCCAATGCTGTGAATGTCAAAGTGCAGAAATTCGGATTAAATAATTAATCAGAAATTACTTTAATACGGTAGGTGTAGAGCAACGGGAGTTGTTTTGATCGTTGAAGAAACTCTACTATACGGGTGAAATTTGTATTCAATAATGGTATTGCTATAATTAGATAGGTAAATCAGAACTTTGAATGGCCACCATTTCAAAGCGAGCTGTCCGATCTAGCTGGTTAACAAAAGAAACCTATGTACAAGATTTCGTGAAAATCGGACCAAAAATGCGACCTGTAGAGTGGTCACACACACATATAAAGTTTTGCTATTTGACTCAGGAGGTGTTGGTAAGCAAAGGACTACAAACAACACCTTTCTATTTGCCAGAGAAATGAATTTTCAAAGAAAGTTTGCTAATAAGCACCTAAACCACTCCTCGGTAGATGCATTCTTTAAAAATGGTAGCATGTCAAATCTTATCACTTTTCATGGTAGTTGTTATGTGGAACAAAATATGTTGAAAAACAAAATATTTTTATTGAAAATTTGGAATGCCTTCTTGAAATAAAATGTCCGACATGTAACTATAATTTTGCTGCATTATTAGATACAAACTTACGATTAATTAGCATTTCGTGAGCTATTTTCAGTTACTAGAACAAGTGAGCGGTTGGATTTGCCAAGTTGTACCTGATACCGTTAAACTTCCCCAAACTGTTGCATAGCCCTGTTTACTAAACTGTACAACAAATGTGACACATTCTAGGCTTGAAGGCTTTCTCTACATTATTCCAACTGTCTGCTGGTGTGGATATCACTCCTGGGATGAAACCCAAGGCGTCACGTACTTTCCAACTGTACTCGAGTTTGCAATATCTCCCATGTTGACTGTTGAGTTTTCCATTCGAGTACATATATTTCCTCTCCATTTAATGCAAAACAATGGAGGTACTAGATTTGTAAACAAATACTCGTAGTTCATTTTGTCGTTTGAACTATTAGTTGGAAATGTGTTTTGCTTTGCTCTTTGAGTTTATGGACTTGGTTTCCAGTTACTTTGTTTTCATCAATATTTTTATATTTACCTGACTGTGTCCACCATTCTTTAGGGTCCACCTAAGCTGAGTAGTGACACTTCAATGCAAAAGTTAAAAATCATATATTTGGAAGCTAGACGAGATTTCAACACGCGTATAGAGCATTTTTCAACATTGTGAGCATTTCAAATTCAAAATTCTGTGAAACTATTAAACGAATTATGAGAAATCGAGCTCTATACACGTTGTGGAAGACTCCTCAAGTTTCTAAATGTATTATGTTAATTAATTAATATTTAAACATTTTTTGAAAGGTGAAAAATAAGGTAGCGTTAACTTTTGTGAGTGGGTGGTTTGAGAGTTAGGTCGTATCAGTTGAAAGAAGGCTCCTTGTTTAGCCAGTTGAGCTGACGAATTCAGGCTTTCTCCGAGGTGACCACTGAGTTGGAACCTAAATGATGATGGTTGTCGCTCATCTTAAACCGGAGGCAAACAATAAGCTCTTCTGAGTACATTTCATAACTTGTGATGGATGTGTTACAGGGACGGACAAGGGCTGAGATGGAGAGTCTGCTGGTCGCGATGGCGGTGATGGCTGTCGCCCAGGCCAACCCAGAAGCCAAGCGGCTCTACGACGACTTGCTCAGCAACTACAACCGCTTGATTCGCCCAGTGGGCAACAACTCGGACCGCCTTACCGTCAAGATGGGACTCAAGCTCTCCCAACTAATCGATGTGGTAAGTAGTTTCTGTAAACACTTTCACGACACGTCTTTTTTACTCCTTTCTTGTAAGAACTGTATCAATCAATGAAAAAACAGGCCGACTTGCAGCTATGCGCTAAAGCGCCGCTGGCATGAGTGAAGCAGATTTCCTTATTATCATAGGAGTTACGAGGCTGTTCGCTCTGTTCACAGCCTTGCTTCGGTCTTCGGCTTCAGCTTTGCCTAATATATGATCACGAGTGTTAAGAGGCTGTGTGTGACGCTCATAGCCTTGCTTTGGCTTACGGCTTACGTGGTCTTTTACTGCACGTTTTACTACGTATCAGAAATAAAAAATTAATTTCAAATTTCATTAAAATTGGACTATTAATTTATAGCGAAGTTAGAGCGAAAAAGTGCACCATTTTAAACGAATGTATGGATGTTCATAACTTTTTCTTATTGATGGATACTATTGAAACTAATATGTCTTTTAAATGTCATCAAAATCTAATGAAAGTTAGTGTTCATAGACAAAGGGACCCTTAAAACTACTTTTTCGATAAAAGTTCCCCAAAGGGTACTTCCGGTAAACCGATTTAGCTGGCTAACAAACCTGACTGAGATATTTACAAAAGGAACATTTGTACGAAGTTTGATTAAAATAAGACAAAAAATGCAATTTGTAGGAGTGCACAAATAAATACATATATACTGTACATCATTATTATACATATCAAGCTTTGAAATTTGCTCAACACGTGTTCTGGGGTCTGGATCGGTGCACATTTCATAGTCCCGGGTCTGGGTCTTACCTTAAGGACGCCATTAATATCTCATTATTTCAAAGGAAATTCGCTAAAACTGTCCGCCATGTTGAAAACAATCTAGTTAAAAACTTACTTAAGATAAAGCAAAATAATGATTTTGATGAAATTACAATTTGAAATAAGTCTTTGGCGGTATTAGGAAATACCATATGGCTAGTTTTCACCACCTATTGTAATTATTTAAGGTGCACAATTTATGGATAAATATAGGCTAGATACGCGAAATAGGTTTCCTTTAATGTACAATAAAGTTATAATAAACTCTAGTTAGACTTAAGTTTCGGTAAAATTGACATATTTTTTATTATGTCAAACATGAAATAAGGGAAATTATACAACAGTGTCATTCAACACACTGAAATAGAACTAAGTGCGGTGTACAGGGAGGTGGTTACTCCCGCCGGATCAGCTGTGTGCAGTGATCAGCTGTACAGGACCGTCATCGGTCAGCTGTGTGGTCAGCCAAACCGAGTGTCACACCTACACCTCACTGGTCACGGTCAAAACACAGAGCCCTCTGTCTGTTCCGGTCAATCAACTAAAGTTATATTTTACCATGTTAAATTCTATATTCTATACTACTCGTATGTTAAAAACAACATTATCAATACAGGTGAAACGCTAGTAAAGCATCGTTTAAATTTTCGTCAACGAGCTTTATCAGGGTTATACCGTGTTAAACTTTGTTCTAACTGTACATAGTACATTAAGAGACATTAGAACAAGCCTAGCTAACTTAAAAAGTCAATAAGTATAAAGTTAACATCACTTAATCATCATTTTTTTAACATCACTAAAAACAACGAACTTACTAAATTATTAATACAAGTTTTATTTAAGCTTATAAATGCTTATGAAAAAACTACACTGTCCCTAATTTAACTCGTAAAGTAAGTCACTAGTTACCATTATCTATTATTATATTTTCAAATTGCAGTAAACTTTGCTCAATTGCATTTTCAAATATTGCATTTTCCAAAAATAAACATACATTTTGCCGTTCTGACAAATTCTTTGTGAAATGCATTTTGGCTTCTTGGAATTGTATGTAAACTACTTTATGTATTTTCTTTTCTGGTAAAATTTTAGCATTATATTCCTTATATTATATTACTGGTATATGTACAAGCTTCACATTATAATTCTGATATATTTATAGTTTCTTTTATATTCTTCTGTTACAATGAACGTACATTTTGTATGGCTTATATTTGCCATGTTACTGGCTTAATCATAGAAATTACAACAAATTCTGGAATATATTTATAGTTTCTTTTTGTCATTGTTAATATTTGTTTAATGTGTTTAAATTAACCAACCTTTTAAATAAATCATTGACTATACCTCCTACAAGAAGCTGTCCCTCATCAACGTTAGACAAAGTTAAAAAGCTTGCTTGGGTTGACAAGGTACATCGCGAAACACAAACTTCAAGTTAAATACCCAACACAAACACTGGCTCTAACTCCAGCCATTATTAAGGAAACTCCTCTACACGAGAAGGTGGATAACTTCTTCTTCACAGAGTTCAGCTCAATTAATTATGAGCCCTGCACGTTACGTGAAGAAGCCTCTTACAGTTTGATTTTATGTGTATCTCAGAGCAAAACATGTAAACAAAATCCAACTTGTAAAACGACTCTGCCTGTATAAATTTGTACCTTTTCCAGCCTGTTTTGTACCTTTTTGCTGTATTTGAGAAGAAAACATTTTTAGTTGGTTAACTTGAACCACTGCCGAAAACGACTAATTGAAGAAAATCTCGAACCTTCACAAGTATAAAAGTGTCGATTATAAAAAAGTGCCTACTGTGATGGTTGAAATCGTTAAGTTCTTTCAGTAGTATAGTATATTTCATCACTAGGTCCTAAAGTGACACTTTTTGACACGAGATCAAGTTAAACCGAGGGTCAAAAACACACTTCTGTTGAGTGATGAACGATACTTTTTGTCATGATGCAAGTAATAATGAGAAATAAATGACATTAAATGTTTTAATATTATAAAGAAACTTAGTAATAACATAGTTTTGAACTTAGCAGTCTTGAACTCAGTAGTGTTTTGAAGAAACAGCTGTAACACTGATTTACTATAAGTCAGTGTTGAAATTAAAATCAAACTCGTTGAACCAGCTGACGTTCATACCACAAACATATCATTAAAGTTATAATAAAAATAATAAACTTAAAGAAAACACACAACAACTTTTTATTGTAATGTTAAAACTTATTATTTTGTTGAAACTAAGAACAAGGATAATTTTTAAGTATAACTTATAACTTAACAACCCCAAAAGAAATAGGAAGTTATGATGGACTCGCATTATAAATATTGTTTTTACCTATAATAGCTTTAATGCTAACAGGTGACTCTCACGTGCTGTGATTTTCGCCGTGAAGGGGCTACAGAGCACGCACTGCTAGTAGTCTATACCATGACTACAACGCCACAGAGCACAGAGGTGCGGTAGGCGGCGGCGTTCTCTAGACGGACCCGCCTGTAGCACTCCTGTTTGCCGCTCTATATTAATTGTCTCAATATTAACAGACCTGTTTTTTTCAAATTGATATGATTAATTTAAACTAAAAGAAAACACGCAATAAATTTTATTCATTAACTTTTAAGATTTTTGTTGTTTTATAGTATATTGAAAGTTTAATTATTACAGTTTGAAGAGAGGTGATTTAGATGCATTTTTAGTATGGCTTGTTTTTTAGCTGTATGTAAAATTTGTGGTCGACGCCGTTTTCAGTTGGGCAGCAAACGATTCTAAAATATCAGCGGTTCAAAGTGTCATAGCTTCACTTAAAGGTTTTAGGTGACGCTTTTTCTTAATCCGATGATGGATAAATTAACTAAACAAAAATTTAAAACTATCTATTTAGATAGTGGCTTTCTTGGCCTTACAATCTTTACTGCCAAGCACGTGGCAACACTGACCGAGTAACTTGAGCTATTCTGATTCTATCAGCTGATCCACTACAGTTTTGTTATGCCGAAATTCAGAAATTTATCTTAATTTTCTGGTGATGGTTCCATGTACCACTAGGTTAGATTTTCCAACTGCTTTGTTAGTGCTGCCTTTGAGTGTAGGTTATTCCTCTGCGACAAATGAAAACTAATCGGTTTTTTGTTTATTTGATTTGCATTTTTATTGCGTGTTACCACTGACCTGTTTCTAGACGACATCAGGTTATAACATGGTAAAGGTAAAGGTAAAGTTTGTCTTGTTTAACGAGGCGAAGTTAGGACTACAAAGTCCTCTCTACCACTCAACCTCGACCTTTACCTAGCGTCACCGTATTAGTCACATTACAAATGTCAGTGGTGACTGCGGGGATCGAACCCGCGCCACCGGAGTGATGAGCTCCGGAGTCGCGTGCGATACCAATCCGCCACGGGTCCGCTAAATGGTCTAATGGTTTATGTGATGACCAGTTGATTAAAGCTAGTTCAACATAGTTTTATATGTTGAAGTACATTTTCGGGCTAGAGTCTCGTGCTATACCATTAAAACGATCATTGCTGTGCAAGTATAGTTTAGTGTATGATGTGGATTATGAGATCGTATCTCAGTTTTGTTATGTCGTTTGTCTGTTTGCTGTTGGTTACGTCGTTTGATGTTAGATCTTTTCCTTTGGCATACCTATCTTTACCTAACCTAAGAAAAGAAATTATATAGCCTAAATTTTAATATTATAAATGATCTACTAATTATGCCTGAATCTTAAATCTAAACATTTAGCTAATCTAAACATTCCAGACGGTGGAATTACGCGGCCCTTTGGAAATCTGCATTTCAAGAATAGCCAAAAACAGAGCTAATTACTGTAATATGTGGCTATAAATTAAGATTAAGTATACAGAGCAATGTATTATATAATGTTATCAAATGTAATATTTTATTAACCCCGCAAACCACTAAAGATGATTCATTTTGCTACTTTAGATCAAAAATGTTAAAGACATAACTACAAAAGAAACGAGTCAACAAGATTTCGAAATACTGATACTACTAAATACAATTTTATTCAGATTTGAATTGCATTGCTAGTCAAAGTTGATGGATATTGGTTTGGACACAGGATTGCCAAGGGATTATTATCAAGAGTAGTTATACAGTAATCAACTTGGTTGCCGAGGCAATAGCTTCTGGCAAGTTCATCATAACCTTCAGTGGCAGGTAATCAACCCAAAGGTTACGTGGTTAATACAAGAAGTTATTAGCGTTCAGTAGAATCAATTAACATGGATATTACGCTTTTGGAGTGACTTCTGTTGTTTTATTAGGAATACTTTGGAAATCCACACTTTCAATGGACCTGGTTTAATTGGCCTGGTTTATTTAAAAAAGGTAATAATAATTCGAAATGATTAATATTTTATAATGAAATGTGTAAGTATATTATCCCGCTGATTATTGCACATTCCCGTCTGGGATGGGGAATGTTGAATAGAACATGGGATTAAGAAAACTGGGTTGGGTAAGAAGACTTTTTCCGAAGAATCTTTTATAATGTACACGCGCGGCAGCATTTGGAAGAAAATGAAATCAGTCTTTATTTGTGGCGAAGCTGGGGACGATTTGGTTTATAGACATAAAGGAACTGCCGGGAGTTTAATGTTGTGAAAATCAAGAAACCTATTCCCTTCAAAACAAAAAGAAAATTGCTAAAAATCCTTAGTAATGTTTGTTTTTGTTGGAGAAATATTTTCAGGAAACACCTCATAAAGTTGACATATTACGGGCCAAATTCATTGGAAAAACTGGTTAAACCTAAATGTTTTATTTTAAAACTTTGAACATTAATTGATCCTTTTGTAGAGTGCGTCATTAACTTGTGGTGTTTATTTGACTTCCCGTTACCTAAGTTATAATAATTATTAGTTTAGTCAACTACTTAACGAATAGTTAAAATATATTTTTGGTATATGATCTAAATGGTGTTTTTGTTATTCAGCTCCGAAAACAGCTGCTTTAGACACATGCATTGACAGTGCTAAAGTGTCACTTTTTAACCCAGGTAAATAAAGGATTGTTTTGATGATCTTTTTCCCTAGAGAAAAAGATCATTTAATGATCTTGGCATGGACATCAGCTGGTCCAATGGTTTTGTTGACATTTAATGATTTGTTCGATTATTGTTTATAGTCGATACTGCGACTAAACTGTGAATATCAATCTAAATCGCAGGTAATTTAACTTTAGATTGAGTGCGATGTGTCGATTTAATATCGAATCATAACACTGGCAATAGTAAATGAAATGAACAGCTGTTTATACAAAACAATGAAAAAAACTGTAGCGTTTGACACCATAATTATTCTCTAAAATACTTTACAAAACGTTTTAAAATTAACTAACTAACCATTTTAACCACTCCTTCTACTTGCATCGTGACAAAAATTATCATTCATCATTCGTCCCTAAAGTGTCTTTTTGGTCCTCTCTCATTAAAACTGAGTTCATATCAAAAAGTGTCACTTTAGGATCTAGTGATGAAATATACTATTTATTGGTTGGTCATTGTACTGAATGTTTACTATGCTTACTACACATAAGTATTACGTTTAGTGGTTCTAAAATTACATATTTTGAAGTTTGGTATCTTTAGCTGGATACGTTGAAGCTGAGCCTCCTAAAAGGCTACTTAATTTACGTAGGCAAGTACTTTGCATATACATAGCCTTATTATTATTCATGTACGGAACCACGCGAAGCACGTTAACGCCGTTTTGAAAAGTTCGCTTTCCTTTGTGTGGAAAATACCGAGCTTTAAAACCGATACAGAGGCTTCATTTTGAAAACCATACATTTGTTCATGTGTTTTGTGGATTGTTCGAGTGGTTGCCGTCCCACTTGTAGGGAGCAAACAAATTCACACTGAAGTGTAAGAAAAACATTTACCATGTGTTGAGATTTACAGAACAAGGTTAAGCTCTCAAAGTTGATGTGGTAAGGGACAGTGACAAACTGTTAGTTGAGTTCTTGTTTGTCTCCCAGCACTGACGAGATGTTTCGAGCAGAGTTGTCTACAAGAGTTTGAAGTGTAACGGAACTCATGTAGATATTAAGAGAAAGAATTCGTAGAATATTTTCAGTTACTGTTCCTGGGAAGAAGATAAATCAAAATATCTAGTTTTAACTCCCAAATCCCGTTCGTTACCTGCACTGGTGCGAATTTACTTTTCGGAATTTATTTTTTCTTGAAAAAATGGTTACACCTTTGGACTTGAAACTGTGCATAAACTTGTATTATACTTGGAAAATATAATACTTACATAACAAAACACTCCCCAAAAGATACTTCCGACAGCCCGATTTGTATGGCTAAAAACATGACCCAAATATTTACTAAAACAATTTTTTTCTAAATTAAAAATAAACTGACAAAAAATATGACCTGTACAGTACACACATACGTATAGACTATTCATATGTTAAGAAGTGTTGAAAAAATGGCCAAACCGTGTTCTGGGGGTCAGGATCGGTGCTCATTTCATGGTCCTGGGTCATGCTGACGGTCCATCTAATGATTCAAAGGAAATTCGATAACTAGTTATTCTGAATTGTCTTTACCCCAGGATCAATACTTTAAAACGCCTGTAGAGTTTTAGAAACATTCTGTATATTATATACTAAAAAAAACTGTCCGATATGTTTTTCATCGTAAAGCGTCTGAAAAATGGTAAACGGTTGCCAATAAGCTTTGTTGAGCAATAGAGTTGAAATATATTTACTTGTTCATATAGAGCAAGTGTATATGTACGAATAATCTCACATTTATCATATTTTCAGTTCGACTTGCACACAAAAAGTATATAGTGCATTGAAGATAGTGAAAAGACTCAAAGAACTGTGTTTTCACAGAAAAAACAGCACTATTAACTCATACAATAAACATCTTGGTTTAACAATCGTCTCGTTGATACCTTGTTTCGTCTAAGCGAAATATATTTCAAGCGACACGACCGCTTACAAACAAGCACCATGCAGAGTTTAGATAATCTACCTCGAGGTCGTATCGATTTTCACTTAGGTGCATTCTACCCGTGCAATCAGTACCTGATGTAGTAGAATACGTACGTTTACACCAGCTTCTCATATATCAGTTAGATAACATGCCATATGACATTGGTAGCCTAACTAGCTTTGCTAACGACTTGAAAATTAATCACTCTTAAGTGTCAGGTTAACTCAAAACCTAAAACTTACATTTATTTAAATTTTGCTATTTTTAATATACTTTTTGCAAGTTTTTTTATTTTTACATGAAAATACTTTAACCCTTTACAAGGTGAGTTTTAAATGTCCCCCCGCGCCTTAACTTTAGAAAAGGAAATATTAAAACAAACCCTTCATGGAATGTTTTTATTGGATTCTGAAATTTGTGTTGACACATTTTGGGTCACCCACCACCAATCAAAAACCAGGGAGGAGGGCCCACAAATTTTTAAAATACCGACCCTTTCTTGTGGCGCCTCAAAAGAAAGGGAATTTGAATTCAAATTCACCGACGCTAATAAAACCTTTTATCTCGACTCTTTTTTTTGGTTATAACCATTTAAATATTACAAGAGATCAGGATTAAAATGGCACTATCCAATGACAAATTGTTCTTGAAAATCCTTAAGCGAAACAGTACAACCTTATAACATAATCCCATAGAGTATTTTGAAGAAAATTTGTCATGACACATTTTTATGTGAAATATAGCATTTTAAACCTGATTTCTAGTAATATTTCAAAGGATTTTACAAAAAACGACTAGAGATACAAAATGTTTCATTATGTCGTTGAATTTGTATTAAAATTGAGATTAAAATTCTCGTTCTTTTGAAGTGCCACAAGGAGGGTGTTTGTATTTAAAAATTTGTCAAGCCCTCCTCCCCGGTTATGTTAAGGGGGGTCTGTGACGCAAAGTACGTCAAAACAATCTTCGGAATTATATGGAAACATTTCCTAAGAAAGTTTCAAAAGGTAATGTTGGGGAGGCATTTAAAACTCGCCCCATATGTATTGTTATTGTCTACATGATTTTGAAATACATATCACAAACAATCTCAAAACTCTTTGTGTGCGATATTAATAACGTTTTGGCAATAATTTTGTAGTTGAACTGTCATACTTTAGATATCTTTAGGTAATCTTCGTTTTTCGTTTACTTTTGTCAAGTAAATTTATTGTTAGGAAATGTATTTGTCTTCATCACGGTAGTTCACAGGGCAAAGAAGTTAACAATGTTAGTAGGCCTATGTAGCCTTAGTTTCAAAATATAATTGAGCATTTAAGAAAATGTATTTAAAAGACACTTCCTTAGTCCATAAGTACAGTTGTATTTACACTTATAAGAATAGGAATAATATTTATTGCGAAATACAAACTCTTAATAAAACAAGAGGTCCTTTGCCCCATTTTCTTTCAAAAGTTAAGATAATATATGTTTTTAGTTATAAAAAACCACAGCCAAACTTGGCTGTCGTTTATAGGGTTTATTTATAATACTAGCTGAGGCGTTACGGTAGCAAAACTCCTTAAAATCAAAGGTTTTTACTCTTAAGGATGCATTATTGTATAATGTTTTCTGCCCGACGAATAGACTTTGAAACAATTCAAAACAACCTACATTTATCAAATGGTCGGTCGTAGCACAACATTTTATTCACGTAGGCCTAAATGTTTAGTATGTTTCACGAAGTATGTATAGTGGTATTAGTATGTTCGAAGCGTGATTTCCTAGGTTTCAAACATAAAACAACTATATTGCTGATGATTACAGCAACCTTAATATTGATAAATAAGTCAACTCGTTCGCTAGGGAAATCAGTTGACTCATTTGCTAGGGAAAAACCTTTTACAAACCGTTTATCTTTGACAAAATCATTGTTCAATCTTCAAAAGAGTTTAATTTCTTTTATGACTGGTTCCATTTTTCTAAGGTGATTTAAATAATAAGAAAGATTGTGTAAATGTCTCGCTACAGCTTGTTAGCAAAGATCTAACTTTGATTTAATTTATTTCAAAGCCCCTTTATCCGAGTAATAAGCTTAAGGGCTGATTCTCAAAGGGAGATAGGGCCGTGAAGGAAAGCTCCTTGTAATGAAGATTGTAAAACTCAATGACCTTTATATTTCAGTATCTTGCAGCTCTTTAGACCTTACTGCTTTCAATTTGCCACTTGAGTGGATCACGGAGCTACCCTTACTTCACGCGGCTTAAACACTTGTAAGACCTTTCATTTTTCTATTGAAAAATCAGTATAACCTCAGTATTAGGATTTTGGTGGAACCTTGTTTGTTAGAAACATGCAAAGTAGAAGGAATAAAATCTAACAGTACGGATTAATAACAAAAATGGAACAATATTACTGTGTTCAGCCGTGCATTTTGTAGGTTGTTTAGTAACCCTACAAAACCTTTCCTTACAAATATTAAGTAAAATTATAATGCCATCTTAGTATAAGTAGTAAAATAACAAAATAAAAATGAATCAATTCAATTAATTATGGTTTGTGGAGTTACAGGTAAAGCCTGACTAAAATACATAGGCCGCAGTGGTTTTAGCTGACCATATAAATTATAATTTACCAATAAGTACACTTTAAACCATATCCTTTATTTCTTATTCTCGTTGAGACTCATTAGTAATTGCGTAATACATATAGTTGTACAACAAGTACGTACGTGTAGTTGTTTAACGCCTAAGTTTGCAGTTAAACATAAATAAAAATTAAACGTGACTACTTTAAAAACTTCAAGTCCTTCAGCCGTACATCTACAATTTAGAAACGCACCAATTTATTCACATAATCGTTAATTACATTTCAGCCTTTCTCTGATCTAGTGTATGGTGTTCTTTGTTTGTGGTATTTAATTTATTCTATATTTAATGGTAGGATTTGTATCTAGCAAGAGATACCCGGGCTTAAGGCTCGGTTGATTTGGTCTACAGTTGTGTATTCTAACCGTTTTAGCTGAAGACCGTTATTAAAATTTAATGACTACAACTAATAAACGATTGAACACTCGTACAGTTTGAAAAATGCACTACATTTGTCACGCCTTTTCTAAGATACTGTTATAACTATTGACACGTTGAAATGTGATTAAATAATTCAATAAAAATAACAAAATACACAATCTGTCTATGACCTTCAAAGTTCAACTAACGAATTAACCGATGTACTGTATAATAAATAGTAAATTACAATTACGATAGACAGGGGTCTATCGTAGTAATAAGAGCCTTTGAAGATATGAACCTAGTTCACGAAAAGCTTCAGGCATAATACACTTATTTATTGGACAGTTTGACTTATTTTAACAGTTTAACAAGAGCTCAGGGTTTGCGAAACTGATTTTTTGTTTCTTTCTTGCCTACACAATGTGCATTTTTCACTAATATTTAACTTTAATTAATTTGTTAAGACCCTACACACTTGTATGTTTTTATCTTTTAATGTCATTTTTACTGCAAAATATTTAAGTTAATTATTGTACTTTGACTTAATTACAATCAATGTAAACTGATGTAAATGAGCAAAATATATGACTATGACTATTTTAAATTAATTGACTGTAATGTTTTGGATTGAAAAAGTGGTGTTTTACAACACTAACACAATTTGTAAACTACGTGAAAATAAGATAAAAACCTTTTGTTTGTTTATAAAACCCAACCCTAGCTTTTACATCAAAGTCGCTGGTGAAAGGTGTAAAAGGTAAAATGAGATGGCCGAAGTGGAAGCTTTAAAATATGGAGAGTGCATTGAAAGAGAAGCACCTTGTAATGGAGATTAAAACCCAAATGGCCGCTCCGCATGAACAGCGTTTTCACTTCAATTGAACCTTTGAAGTGCGTTTATGCTTGTGTCTCCTTTATACTAACCTACTCTAGTTTCATACCTGGGGTAATACAGAGTGCAGCATAGAATGTGTTACGTTTCGAATTTAGATTTTGTAAATAAAAAAAAAATACTAAAAAATAGTTTGAGAACCTTATGAGAAAATCAACATACTACTGTAAACTGTACTTCTGTACTACTTTAGTTTTTTCGAATAAAATGCAGAATACTTAGAATAAAAGTTAGAAAACATGCTTGGTTAGTGTTAATAGAACATCTTTGTTTGAATTTTACTTCGTTAGTGTATTTACTACGCAGGATTAGACACAACTGCGGAATATACAGGGTCGTCGAAAAAGAATGCCAGGTATTCAATTAAATCTTTAAAAAAACTATTAAAGATATTTTTTTCATTTTATAATGAAAATGTACAGGGGAAAAGGAAGTTTTTCTTGGTACCTCAGTAAGTTTCAATGTGGGCTCCATTTTTGCACGGCAGACATGTTTGTGCAGAATATTTTGAATTGTTGTTTTGGGTATTTGGAGTTCAAGGCTTCTTCGAGCTATTGATTTTTGGACTCCTAACACAGGACTGGCGGATGTGTTCGACATTTTCCTCAGAGGTTCTCGGCCGGCCTGTTGAGTGTTTTTTCTCAACGTTTCCTGTTTCTCGAAACTGGTTAACCCATCGACGAATAGCTTTGTCATCTGGGGCGATTTGTCCTACATAGGTTTGTCTAAAGTGACGCTGAACACTCACAATTGATTTTAACTCAGCAAACCAAATAACGCACTTTGCTTTCTGCTGCACGGTCAACATCGTAATGGCCGACTAGGCGTAGGTGACTCATTGTTGTGGTGCTTCACTGCGCATCAGTTCTGCGCATGTTAAGGTCACGTGGCCGCTATTTGCCCTCCATCCAACAACGTGTTTATAAAATCCCGGCATTCTTTTCGATGACCCTGTATTTAATACTTCCAGAAATCTTGAACCAATTTTAACGAAACTTTCAATTATGTCAACTCATATTAATATTATCGTGTATTTGATTTTTCTATGTTTTCAGGGAACGGGTTAGTGTAAGAAGTCAAACATTTTTAATCCTATTAATCGTTGTGGGAGCTTAGTTTCTAAACCATAATCATAACGCTTCAAAATATTTTGGGGAAACACCAAAAACCGATACTAATGCCAACCATTCATACATATGGTTTCCCTTTGCCAGGAAAGAACCGTTTCAATTTATCAATAACGTGTATATCCAAAACGTTAGCAAAATAAAATGTTTCATTTATAACTTGACTTATCAACCAATGTTTGCTTGGCATTCCGTGAAGAAGTAAATTATTTGGTATAGGAACGGTTAATGTGCTAAAATGTTGAAGCGGATTAGCAGCTGTGCATTGCTAAAGACAAATTGACGGAATCCATAGTTCCGATTGAGGTTGACCAAGGTGCGATGTTGTTTGATGTCGGTTATGGAAATTCAATATCCACGTCAGCTTGACACCTAGGTGGCGAGGTGAATATGGTGAATATATAAATAGGTTTGGCTCGGTTTCACCCAAACATATAAAATTCATGAGCCAGGTTTTGATTTTGTCAGCTGTTATTCCATTAGAGATATTGGCTGTGAAATTCAATTTTATGTTAAAAATATATATTTAACAATTTTATTTGTATGTGCCTGAACAGAGCAAATCCCAAAACCTTTTAACTGTATTCACTCGATCGGCTATTTTTAACTGAACAAATGGAAGGTATACATAATAACCAATGGAAGGTATACATAGTTGGCGATTTATCTCTAACTGAAAACTTTAACAATTTTTTCCGGGGTTTAAACAGAACTTCTGTATCTAATCAGCAGGTCAAAAAGTATTGACACTTTGGTTCGTACGGTTACGTTATTGTGGGTAGTAATTATAATGATGCTATTGTAAAAACAATATTATTGAATAATGAAACAATTAAGTAATCAAAATCGAGTTCATAATGTAACTAGACTGATAAACCATTACAACTGCAAAAATTATCGCATACAACTTAGTACCAACTACATTGCGACTGCTCTTTTTTTATACGAATTGAATTATTTCATGACTTACCACCTTGCGAAACTAATTGCCACATAGTCAAACTACAGCTTATAGCAGTATTACAAAAGTGTCATGTTATCTCTTCCATGAGAGTGCAGAATCAAAGTAAACATGAGTCAGGTAACGACTCAACATTTATCAACTTGTTGTTTATCAGCTGGTTGCAGTAATGCAGGTGATTTCCAGTGATGGAGCAACGTGAAACGTAATGGCTGTTCCGGGCCACTAATTGCAATCAGACCTACAGCCATTATGTCACATTTATTATGAAAACTATTCCAGCCACATGTAAACTCGAAAGCACAACATTAGTTAAGTGCTGGGAAACTAAACAGCGTTAGTTGTTTCAGAACAGATTAACCATTAGCAAGACTTTTAAAGTCAATATTTTACACTCAAATACGTTTGGAAGGGAAACATGATTTTAATCTGGTGCACTACAGTGCTTCTGGAAAGTAACAGAACCTTTTCAATAAAAAGATACCGTCACGTATTTCAGCAAAATTATTTATTATTACTCAAAATACATTCCTTCTGCATCAATACACATATGGGTACGTTCAACTACCGCCAAAATGGATTGTTTTACATCATTTTTCGGAAATTATTCAATCACCACATCAAAACTGTAATTCAACTGTGATTGCCTTTGGAGTAGCCGGGTACTTCCAAGTTGCACTTTGGAGTTTTGTTTCAGGATGGTTTAAGTACCAACTATCATCACCTAACAACCGATTCTAGAAATGCCGGCTTTCTTTCGGCTGTTTTAATAAGGGCCCTACAATGTTCACATGAGCAACACTTCAGAAATATTTTGTGCTCATTAAATAATGTGTGCGGCTCAATTGAGCACAAACTTTCCGTTTGCCTAACTCGATCCTCAAAGTTTCATGAATGATTTCTTTAGTTGAATTGAACTCTTCTACCATCCTCCTTAAAGTAGAATTTGCATCGTAGGCAATCATTTGCCAGACTTTTTCCACCACCCATCATTCTATTTTTTTGTCGACTTGATTGTCTTAAAAGTTTTCACGCTAATTTTTTCCTACAGTTTATACCACTAAAAAACACTAGTTCAAGACAAAAAATTATCACTGTAGACTATTTTCATGAACTCAAATGTTTCCGTTAAAGTCTTGACAAGTTTGAAACAAAATTATCTCTTTACTCCATTTCTTTTATGTGACGAGTAAACACAAACAGATGACAGTTGTACCAACTATCAGTTGTAAACTGATAAACAGTTGTAACAATATCATTTGCCAGCTGATTTAAAACATTTAAGCCTCATTTATTATAGGTAATATTAAACTATATGTTGTTTCAAAAGGTAGCATTATTATCTTTCTGTTTATATAAATTGTTCCGTTATTTTTCAAACTTATAGCGTATGTAACTGACGTGCACAAAATATGAAGCGTTTGATTTGTGACTTGCTGCTGGTTGTGATTGAAGTATAAACAATGTAAAGGTTTCGCGTCGAAGCTCGCAATCGCCACTTTTCCCGTGTCGTTTATAGGCACGCACATGTTTTTCATAGAATAGATTTTATATACTTGTCTGCTTAACTTAAACATTTAACATACTACCTGTTTACAGAGTTTTGTTAAAATCCGGTTCATTATACCTTTTAAATGTAAAGTTTACTTCAGAGAAGACAATATACTGCAGTGACTCCGATGACATTTTGATATCCTTATTGGTTTGAAAATAAAACAAGTTATTACAATACGTAATGTTTTAAAACTTTAGATTTATCTCCTTGATTATAGATGATACAATGGAAATTCAGCTTCAAAAGTACATCCAAAAGCGTCAAGGTATACCGTAAAAATAAGATTCAAACTAGCTTCAATACTCTTGAGGTAAAATAAGGAAAAACATAAAATTTATAATACAGTATAAGATAAGATTATTGCTTGACAAAATAAATTGCATTAGGAATCACAAAATGCATACAATGAGAATTATAAACAAAAGTAACTAACATTGAAGTAGATACTACATACATTATATGCATCTTCCCTTAGTTATCCAAAACTCATGCACACTGAAGATCGTGTTCTTTACTAAAAATGTTGTCAGGCTTTTTCTTAAAATTTTTAAAGTTTTCTTTATTCTTTAATTCTTTTTTAAATTTATAAATGATGTTTATAAACTGTGTTGACTTAGGTATTGCTAATTCGTCCTTATTTTCAAAACATATTTATTTTATCCTATCTGTGTATCCGTGCTTCGCCACGAATAACTCCAATGTGCTTTAAAAACGTTTTAAACTACCACTTTGATTCTCACCATTTCTTTGGCAGATAATGTATGGATATATAAATATAGCTATAAACACACTACGTAATGGGTTAAACTCTTTAATAAAGTTTCAATACCATAGCTTTAGCCGATTTTGAGTTATAAGCGTTCCAATATGCCATAAAACATTACAGACAGACATACAAGATTTTTTCCATTGTCAGTTTCGGTCTTCGCAAAGTACAAAACCCAACAAACAAAAGCCGATGAACTCATTGCAGTGTACAGACAAAATCTTTATATTATTAATATAGATTTAAATTATTATAATCCTGCAAGTCAGTATAGTATAATGCTAAACACAGGTTGCTAAGATTGCCTTGAGTAGCCATATACAAAGTTTCTAGTGGTCTATAACAGGGGTCTGCATGTAGGCGAGAGTTGCTGCTCTGTTTGACTTTGTACTGTTGATCTTCCCATTTGACTTGCACCTCTTGTGTCTAACAGTCTACTCTTGAATGGGAAGACAATAAGTAGAGGCCTTTATGGCACATATACAGCGTGTTCCTGAATTCCAGGAGAACTTTTTAGGTATTGTTCCTGGGCCTATGAAAGCCCATATGTCATAGTAAAAAGTCATTAGTAATTCGTCAATCCGCCATTTTACTTCTGTTGTATTGCGGTATCTGTTTGTTTTATATGTATGAAATTGAATTGTCAATAACTCTTTATTTTTATTACACAAATATACACGGTGAGTTTAACGATAAATTGTAATGAATAACGTTTTGAAGTGAACTTGATTACCTATCTATTGACACCAAGGTCATAAAAATCTATTGGGAAACAACGA
Source organism: Matsumurasca onukii (assembly GCA_018831715.1). NCBI lineage: Eukaryota > Metazoa > Arthropoda > Insecta > Hemiptera > Cicadellidae > Matsumurasca > Matsumurasca onukii. Next base: position 36,926,456 of record CM032062.1, read on the forward strand.
AGCTTCAGGGGAAACTCTGGCTGAAAACAGACAACTTTCCACCTTATTAGCTTGATGTTTGCCACGGTTTCCACTGTAGCTTTGTTGATTCTTAATTTATTTTTATACCCTTGTATCAATATATAGGTGATAACATTCACTAGAAAACGTTATTTTTACATTTTATCGTAAAACCCACAGTTTATTCGCTATTTAAGATGTAACGCCAAAAATGCCCTAAAAATTCCATAAAATAGCCACCGTTATAAAAGGATAAGTTAGATCATGCTGGTAATTCTGTCCATAAATGGTCTTACTTAGATATAAATTGATACTAAGTTTGAGTTAAATCCGATAAGTGGTGTGGGAGATAAAAAAATTCAGTAACAAATATAAAATGGCGAATATCTGGTTAACTAAGCGTTTTTAGAGAAGTTTTTCTTATTTTTCTCTTTATTACGACCCATATAATCTAGTCCTAGAGTCTGGCACTTTACTTATGGGGCACTCTGTATATTTTTCAGACTAGTAATGTAGTAATGTGTGCAGAACAATCTTGGTTGATGCAAGTTTACTATGCACTTTTGTTTCAACAGTTTGTTGGAAAGTATGATATGAAATGGAACAGATGGTTTGAGTCGACGGATTCAAAGAACAAGACAAAGCTCTCAAGTTGACGTGACAAAGACAGAGACAAACTACTGACAGTTGTAAGAAATGCAACAGGAAGAGTCAACACTTGAAACTGTCGAACTCTATACCGTGTAAACTATGAACGTTTTAATATCCGGTCTTCAACTTGTGTTTTAAGTAATAGTATCTGATTGGATTTTTCTTGTAAAGAATGAAGAAAATCGTGTTACATTCAATTTTGTCTTTTATAGGGTTATGTATTATTCCAATATATTACCAAACTTAAAAGTATTAAATGTACAGTTCATGTTAGGCCCTATCTGAAAAAGTAAAAAAGATCTTGGTGATAATATCACACGTTCGTTTTTGAGCATGATAATGGATATAACATATTAGGAGTCTGGAATATAAAATAATTTAAATATGTTTTGAAATTTCTACTCCCAACTTTTCGACATGTACGATAGAATGTTTCTTGTTTTAGAACATCCAAATTTCAGTGTCACAATTTCTAAAATGTCTCTTAAAAATCTAGTTGTGACAAAATAACCTACTTAACACTTTGTGACTAAATAAAAGAATTCTTACTTAGGCTTAACGTTAGATATTTATTGGAATCGAATCTGTTTAGTAAACCCCACCAATACAAATACTTTAATAAGCGTTTTTTACTACGTTTATTTCGTTATTACATAAAAAAAGATTTACATAAGTAGTGTGCTTATGTGTGAGTGTCGAGCGTATTACCTTATCACACCTGAAACTGATTTCAAGGCTAGAATGTATCTAAGTGAAAATCAATACAAGCTCGAGGTGAATCTCGCCTCACAGGAGACTGGCTGCTGCGTAACACAACAATGGTTTTTTTGCATAGCTTGGCGTGACCTTGAGTCAGATTAAGTAATACGTAATCAGGGGCGCTAATACAATTTATAACTATGAATAATACAATCAAATATGATTCATAGTTATAAGTTCATATATGCTCGTAAACTCTAGGTTTTACTGGATAGTTTAAAAGAGGAACATTACCAAGTTTTGCCCCAATAATAAAAATACAAGGTTTGATTGATTTTTCAAAATGGCTGCCATTTTACAACTTGGTAGACAACTTTAAAAGGTTATTTAAAGTAAGCCATACTATTTTTAGAATTTTAAGACATCTTTATTCTTGACATCGTTTTGGTATCTCACATATATGGAGAGATATTACAGTAAAGCTTATGTATTTGTAACCTCCGGAGTACCATTTAGCTGATCTAAAAAGTAAATTCAGACAAGTTCTATACCTGGAACTTGTAAATATTTACCATGATGGTTCTTGAAAATAAGAATGTAATGGAAAGGACTGCTTGAGGGAAAGAAGGAATATAGGAAACTGGAGAAGACGGAAAGTAAACTGTAATCACAAAGTTGTAATTGAGTTAACCTCAGTGAAACGTGAATGCTTCTTTCCAACGGCTTAGGCTCATCCAGTCAAGAATTTCATTATTATTTCTCAAAACATACTTCAATTTCTCGTTGGCATGTTTTTAAAAGTTTTAACATCATAATTTGTGCAAAATAGTTTGAGAGTTAAATAAATTGATTGTTATACTCAAGTTTTTACAACTTTAGACTTACTTTTCTCTCTAGTTTGTTAAAACTTCAACATAGTTTTTTCACTACTACTGTAGATTATTAACATTTCTGGCCGATATGTTCAAGTATTCTCCAGTGAGAGGATATAATGTCAAAGGAAAGGGACTGGCGAAGGGCAAGATCAATACCATACCCTCATTTACACCAAAGTTTCAAATTAACCTTTCGACCGGCCGACTTTGGTCAAGGCTTAAAATATGCATTCAGCCTCCCTTAGATATCCACCTTCACTTTCACCCTCTCTGCCTTCCCATCGCTAGCTGAAGAGTTAACTGTTTAGAACCGAACGTATTTTAAGAAAGGAAAGTGTAAATAAAGTACGGTTTTAATGTCCAAAAAAATATAGTACGTTTTATCGGAACATTTAAATTATGAATTTTAATTTGAGAGATTTGGCCTGTCTTTGTTTTAATGACAAATAGTATTTACTACATAACTTTTACTTACTTGATAGATGTGTTTAGAATTTAGTAGAGTCGTGGAGGTTCTAAAAGTTTGGTTTGGAACACACTATAGAAGGATTTTAAAGAATAGTATTTATCATAGCTGGTAATTTAAAACCAAGAAGAGTAAGTAAGTTAGAAAAACAAATATTAAGTTATTTACGTCATGGGAATTTTGACCTGTTTTTATGCGAGGCCTTTAAACAGTGCAAACCAGTAATAGAAGTAACGAATAAAAGTTAGCTTTTCAGCGGCAAATTCTTTTCACTAATGGAGGGCTCGCCAAGAAGGTCAAACCTTTTACGTTTTGCAGTTAATCCTAGCTGTGCTCAATTTACTAGAAACTTCATCGAAGGTAATTCAATTTGCCTCCATTTATCGTATGGACTCCCAGAGAACACATCTTAGAGAATTTAAAAAAAAGAAAATGCCAAAGTTTTTAAATCTTGATGTTTAAGAAAACTGCTAATTGACAAAGCTTTTACTCGGTGGATGAGTAATAATAATTAATTCCTTTAAGCCATATTTTAATTTGGTTTCTTCTTTCACCAACAAGACAATCAAAGTCAGGTCCGATGTTACTTGTAAATGTGGGATAAGTTCGATATCATGTAGGTATAAATGAATGTAAATGTGCCATTTTATGTTTCATCATTTGGCTTGTTTTTTTCTACTAAGTCTTTCCATTATCAAATATATTATTATTGTTAAACTACTTCAGTAAAATTTAGATACAAGTAATGGATTTCATTTTGGACTTTTAGGAAAAATTCGAGTTTATTACTTAAGGTTTATCATTTATCATACTTGCTGTTGAGTATCAAAAATGAGATAGCGCTAGTTTGTAAATTTATCCGTTATCCGTTAGATTTAGTCTTAGCAGTCACCATAGTTATAGTATTGTAAACAGTGATTTTAAATAATATTATTCAGTACAACATGTTTAGAAAGTAATACTGATTCATGACTTAGACATGAAAGAACCTCAATACTATTATAAATTTTTAAATTGTTACTTACAGTCATCATTACAGTTCAAAATGTAGTGTGCGTGTTACGGTCGTTTCTAAGTTTATTTTTTATCGACCACTAGGCCTACATAGTTCAGTAGCACTAAATATCATCAATTGTAGCACAAGCACGATTTCTTCTTTCCTACAATCATTTTTGCATGGCTTTTCTTATTATTCATTAGTATTTGATGGAGACTATCTATCTCAATCTTATTATATTGAATACAATTGTTATCATTTCGAAAAGAAACATACAGTTTAAAATTATGTGGTTTCTTGAAAAAAGGTGCGTTTCTTATAAGCAGATAATAATAACGACCAGTTCTTAAGTAGGCCACTTATTTTATTGAAACATGAGAAATTATGGATACACAATGACTCTTCCGATGAAAGTCCAAAGATTGAGTTTGGTTTTACTTTCCTTGAAAAAGAAAAAGAAATATAACAAATAATGTTCCAAATAACAACCCTGAAAGATTTATAGTTTGGCCGTAATTATTATGAGTTGAAATGTTTGAAAAGTTGGTATGTGAAAGATGAGTTCCAAAGTTATATTAATATTGATGTTTACTTCTTCAAATATTTACTTTACTGTATCAATATTCGAAACAATTTCCAAATATTGACACTGACGTAGAAATGTAAATTTATAACTCAATGTATTTGCTGCTTATAATTTCCATGGTTAAGTGATAGAGAGATAAAAATTCGTAACTTTGCCACGTACGAATTCATTTCGTTCGTATTTTCGAATGTGTTGCATGATTGTAGTTATTGTAACTTATGTGCTTGTGCATATCTCCTTATAGCGTGTCTTAAGTATGCGGTTATTTTAGACATATTTAAAACGTAAGCGAAGGTTTAAGAACACAAAGAACGAACGTCTTGTTACTCAAAGAAAGAACGTAATAGACAGGAACAAATGGTCTAGGCGAGAGAGAACCAACTGACGGATGCATTCACCAAAGATGATACGAGTATTCGCTCTTCCGACCCACATTGATTATCATATAAACAAGACTTAGTTAAACTGCTTGAATATTACGTAGCCTGTGATACGATAAACCAATATAGTTATTTTTCTGTTCTACTTCCATTGCATAAACATCAGTGGAAAACACTGTTAAAATGAATAAACACCCAAATATTTTAAAATTGTTTAGGAAGTTAAATTAATACAGCTCGCACAGTGTCTTGAATTTCTTTTGTTTTCCCAAAGGTTGTTACTTTGACTGACCTAAGCCTTGGCCACGCATCCCTTTTGAGATGCAGTAATGCAACGTATGGTCTTAACAGGTACTTACTTGTACTGTTAATTGGAATTTTTATTTAAAGTACACGTAAACTCTAGAAGATGGCAGATTAGAGTCTTATGAACCATTATAACAGCATGTACCGAAAACTTAACGTCGTTTTCGAAGGAAAATACTGTTCCAAATTCGAGTTTGACAACCTATGTTGTTTGTCAATGTAAACATTATATTTATTTTGCATCAAAACATGTTTAATTCAAATAACCAATTGTTTTAAATATAGTTCAGATTAAACAGGCAAGTCTTTGGTGATTGAAATATGCATATGTTTAGCCCTAGTATACAAGCCCCATTACACTTAGTTTGGCCTATTGTTGCATCAACAAACAGTGTGATCTGATAATTCCCTGTAACACAATAGACATTGTCCAACATTCAAAGCTTTAGTTATATTTAAAGGTCTTAGTTTGAATTGTGTAATACAAAACTACATAATGAGCACTTAGCCTATCAAATGGGGTTTGTTGTAATAAACCCATTACACTCAAATAGAAAATGAGGTTTCATAGTTACTCCGTTCAGCAAGGGAAGTAAGAAAAATAACGCAGTGTGGTACGTTTAAAAATGTGTAGATATATAACATTTGACTGAGCACATTTTATTTAGTATTCAAAATTGTCTAGTACTAAAATTCACTAAGAAAGTGCTATTGTTATAAGTAAACTTGGTTGGTCTTTTGAATATAAAAAAAATAATATTTGCCAAAAAGGTTGTAATTTGTAAGCTGTGTACTATATAGGACTGTTCATATTATTAATTTGCATGCTGCAAATCATGTAATTAATTTTGTCAAATGTAGCGTGTACATGATGTACTGTGATACACCATAATTTATGTCAATATGATGCGTTAATTTAGTGCTTTGGTTTTAGGTAAGAACATGATGCAGTGGCTCAATACTAAAGGTATTTCAAGGTATATTTACGAAAATAATGTAAGCAAAGCTAAACACAGTATGGTTAAGAAGATTATGTTTTCAGCACCACAAAGTTCAGTAAGGTACTTTAAACAAGGTACAGTATACATTTCTGAAATGGTATGAACTAAAGGATTTCAAAAAATAAATAAACGATTATTTACGAGATTAATTTAGTGTGCAGTTGAACAATTACTTACTTTATTAGAATTAGAAGAAGAAGTAAACCATCAATAATTTGAAATATTTACTATTTACTATGTGAACAGACAATCCTAAATGTTGTGTTTGATGCTTGGAGTAGGTTATTCATAAGTTATTTGAAGTTAAAGCAAATTGTGATAAAATTGTAAGTAGAAAGTGAACAAAATGCCAACTGAATGAGGCAGAAAATTAGACGTAGTTGAGGCAGCCCAAGCACAGAATTCGCTTCGAGGGAATTCTTTAAAGTCTCAAGTAGAGCCACTGACGCATGTGCAAGTCCATTTGTTTTCAAAGATCGCACGGTTTGGACACATTTAAGTCATTCACATCGAACAAGCTCGTACATGTGGAGTTGAAGGCGGAGAAAGACGGCAAGAGACTGCAGCGCTCGCAGCGCATTCTTTGCGTAGACTGCCTAACTATGTTGATTTTTCTTCTCTCAGCCATGTGGCATCCATGCGCAATCTATTTCCAAGATTATTATCTTTGGTTATCTAAGTGGTTTGAATTGAGCAAGTTGAGCAACCATAAAGCAATACGCCTGCAGCTACGGTAAAGAGAGTGGTATATACCATACGAGTAAACAGGCCGCAACTAAGCTTTCTTAGTTTATAGACTTAACTCATAGAAATAATCATTAGTTACGTACTGTTTACAATTTGTTCACTCAACTACTCTTATAAAGGAATAAACTTCTCAGTGAGTTTAATAGTTTCTTTACGTTTTTGTAAACCCTTCACAACATGCACAAAAACTATCCAATGTTGGCCAACATTGTTACTCTTCAAACAAATAAACCTCAAACCAAGGTTTGATAACTTAACCCTATATTCATATGCAGATTATAAGCTCGATAAACACACTTCTAACAAAGTTTGATGTAAACCCTCAAAGTGAAATGCTGCAGAAACTATTCCACCTCTACACACAACTTTGTTTGTAACTAAACTCTCGCCTCGGATTTTTGCATACCTAGCTTTCCTAACGTAGTTTAAAGTAAATGTAATATAGTTGCCAGGTGTGTACCTTTTGCTGATTATACGGTTATCCCCTTTGTGGAATTGCTTGATATTAAACAATTCATAGTATAATTTGTTATACTTTTAATGATTAGAAATAATTAAACAAAATGTGTGTTTTATACTTTAAAATTTTAACTTACATCTCGACTGAATTAACATTTCATATAATCCATAGTAACGATAACCTTTAGGTGGTTTAACAATACTCAAAAGTCAGATTTTGATTATGTACTATACAGGTACACTTTAAAGAATACATTTAATGAAACATGCATGAATTACCGAGGCTCTTTGCATTCCTAGTCACGCATTCCTCGTAAACTATCTCGGACTTTAGGGAAAAATTAAAATTAATAAAGATGTAAAGTCGATAACAACATTAGGGTTTGGAATTTTAAATAGACACATACATCAGGGGCTGAAAATATTGGTCACTTTGTTTGGAGTCGCCGGAAGCCACAGTTCTTAGTACTTACCTGCCATCAATGTTTAACAAACATGTAAATAACAACAAACCAACATTGAAGAAGCAAAGTTAATAGTTATGTAGATTTAAGCCACACATTAGGGCTTGTATATCTAAATAATATTTACCCCTTACAACTCCTCGTTTAGAGTTAGTGGGAATCCTTGAAAATGTCAAAAGCAATCCAGATACCTCCATATAAACCAATATTCATCCTTTTGATGTTTAAAATGGAGAAATACTGTTGTAGAACAACGACAGGTGTACAAACTTAACTTGTAGGCTAGCTAAGATTACACTTATAGGCCTACAGTTAAACAAAATGTCACCGAGAGTTTAGTATTGCAGAAGATACCAGTTTTTACCGCAGGATCGAGTTGACACATTCGTGATCAATTGAGGTTGGTTTGAGCAGTGCAGGTGATTTCAATTGATGGAATGATTTGACAGCTAATTGCTCCAGTTTTGCTAATTGCAATCTAATCACTATGAAACATTTGGACAAAAGCAGCGTTTCAATACGTGGTTATTGATCGGAGGTAAGTTTTGTTTTATGGAGTTTAAACCTAATAGTAATTGAAAGGGGTTTATCTCTAGGAGAGCTTGACATATTATGTGGTGCGTAATTTTAAAACTAGTCAATGGTCCTGAGTTTGATACGAACTCAGTCTTCATATATGTCCACATAGCTCACTTTTAAAAGGTTCCCATTGGTTCGTAGTTAGTAGTTGGTTCAATAGGCCAAATTTATATTTCAAATAAAATAACCAAAAAACGTATTTTAACAAGTCATAACAGATCGGTAGTTGTCTTACAAGGCTTATTCAATTAATATTAAAACTGGTTTGTTCCTCATGGCTAGGTAATTTTGAAACGCACATTGCTAAGCAAACCATATATTAAGGTACACTTTAAAGAATACGTACACTTCAAGCTAAACGTAGAGGATCAAAGCATAGCTGCAGGCAAGTGTTAAAAGTACTTTCATCTTTGACTCAAGTATTCTCGGATACCAATAACTGAGGGTTAAAGTTAATTTACTGGTGCAGTACTTTTCCCGACTTTTCTTTTGCATAGAATAATTAGGAGTCCAACCCAATAAGACTCTTGTTTCCTGAGTTTAGCTAGCACTGTTTCGCCATAACCCTCAGAATCATTTGAAGATTTAGTAGATAGAAAACATAGTCTATTAAAACAAACCGGCTGTCAAAAGTATACACTATGGTGCAGCTACATTCTACAGGCCAAGACAGTTGGCTGTGATCATATTTAAGCTTTAATTGGGTTTCTACATCGTTAGTTCAACGCTATCTGCATTTACCGTTATTTATTCATACTTTCTTAGTTGTCTTTAACAATTTTTCTTACTTGAAAAATTGTTTTTTCAAAAAACGACTTGCTTGAAAAAATCATTTTCCTTCTATACAACTAGATTCTAGTAAATAATTTAACTAGTATATCCTACTAGTTATTAAATATTATTCCTGCTTGGTAATAATATAATTGTGTTTTTTCTCAACTAAAACTGTAACTTTGTCTGTATGTCAAGTTGGCTGTTTTAAGATTTTTCTGTAGCTGTCATGTAAATGAAATCAATAAATAAATAAAAAAAACTTGTTTTTACGATAGCGTATATTAGACCATGAACATAATATATTATTCGAAAACTATTTAAATTTCAATTATGTACGAGTTTTTTCAGTTTTTGTTAGTATTAAATAATATTTATATACACAATGCTACGATGTAATCTGTATTGTAGCATAAATAAATAATTGAAAATATAAAATGTATACTTCTTGCCCATTTGCAAGTTTTCCTACCTCTTTATTCATTTTCAAAAGCTAGCCTCACCAGAACCTGCTTCAAATCGTATTGTTTCATACCTACATATTCAATATTATACCTCCTGAATACTGAGTTCTAGATTAAGTTTAGCTACTGTGTGTTTCATCCAGATATTCATAGCAAAGCGCAGTTGGTTAGAATAGAAGGTGTGTAAAATATGAAAATTGTTAAATTAGCTTTGCTGTTTATATAATTTACTTAACTACGTGTTTGAAGAAAACAAATCTTTGACTAAACAAACAACTGGAACCACTTCCTTTTTCCTTGAGTTGTTGAACTCATCCATCAGCCACGTTTTCTCTGTCTTCAGCCATTTGCTGTCTGTCTTATTTATTACGGTGCTTCCCTTGATTTGTTTAGACATAATGAAAGAAGTTGTTTTTTAGAATCTGGCTCCTGCACATTTTAAACCGGATGTTTCTTGAATGGAACAACTAGTTCAAACATTTCATGTAATAAAACACTGTTATAGTCAATTTAAATATGTGAAACACAGATTGAGGTGTACACATCGGCTTGGTTTAACGTGTTTACCTAGTGGTAAGCAATGTATACTGTACACATACATTGTTGTGTTTACACATGGGTCAGATGGATTATATGTCAACACCAGGTGTGGAGGAGCAAGATGCATTAGCTACATTGCCTTGATAGCTGTCAAGTCACTGCCAACGGGCTTCCCCTAAAGCAAGTACTCGTAGGGGTTAACACAACAACGTATCTAGTTCAATACCCACTGCCAAGCTAAAGCTTCCATCTTGGGGTTTGAATAGAACATGTTGGTGTGTGATTTAAAGTCGTATATTATAACCTCATTGTAACAAAGATTTGTTCCGCTGCCAGAAAGCTGCGCCAAAAGATGGAGTCAACGTCTAGATAACGGAAAACGGCTCAATAAAGCACAAACCGCTAGCTAACTCTAAAGTGTTTATCTCCAGTTGAAATTCTGTTAAGCTGTCCCAAACATTTCTAGTAACAATAATATCAACGCGTAACACTGCATTAAACTAATTACAGTAACTTAATAATATATTGAAATGTATACCAAACAACTATATGACTACACGAAGCTGTGATCAGGTTGCTTCGTTATTTTCCATATTTTGCAGTACGTTGTTATGACAGTAAATACTGTTCTAATGACCAAATTTGTTTCAATTTGTTCTAAGTTTTATAGTAATTTAGTTGAAACGTTTTAAAAGAATTAAAGGTACACATTTCTTTGTTTGAAATTACATTTCTTCGTTTGTAACTATATTATTTGTTTGGAAGTTATATAGATAATTGGTTAAAAAAATAGAAATACTATATTGAATTTGACTTCCTTATGAAACCCTAATGTCTTAAGATGAGCTTGAGTCAATAAAATAAAAAAAAAAATATAGCTGAAACTATATAGAAGATTGCCTTTAGCCAGAATGTCTGTCTAGTAAAGTTTTAAAACATTAAACTTTAAACTACTATTATTTTGCTTGAAGAATATGGTTTAAACGATCGTACTCTACTAACAAGAAACGTTATTTTAATATACAACATGTACTTATGAGATAGTCAATTGACTAATTTAGAAAAAAGTAAACAAAAGCCAATAGTGTACACACTAAAAACTGAAAGGGGAAAAAGGTAACTTTAAATTACGTTAGTTTATAGTCATTATTACTGCTCTAGGTCTATATCCCATTGAAGGTAAAATCTCAAAACAGTACTGTACTGCCTAAAACTTACCAAACACACACACGCCTCTAAAATCGCGGGTTTTAATAATCATTCAACGTTTTTGCGTGTATTGCGACATTACCCTTCATAAAAAAAGTATCAATTAAAAGCAAATCTGTCTTTCTAACATAGAAGACTTTAATCCGATCTTTTGATACACCAAGCTATGACTCACGTTTAATGTAGCTAATAGTGTATAATAAGTTTATACTTGACTCAAACTACCCTTTAAAGAATTAGTATTTAATTTGATATGGGCAGTTACAAGCCAAGCTCTAGATTATCTCCAAAGAAAGTTTTCCAGCAAAACTATTCGAAAAACATTATGCAAACTTTTTATTTACGCACTCCTCTTAACAACTGTCATCTCATGCTGTTACATGTACTATTAAACTCAACTAGTTTTGTACAAAACAAGACATATTTTGAAGTGACAACGCTACATTACTAGCTTGATAGCGCAGTTTTACGAAATATCAGCGGCAGCGTCAACAAACGCAAAGCTCTAATCAATACCGAGGTTATCGGTGAGCCACACTCCACCAGTCCGCCAATGTTGACATGCACCTCTTGGACGTAAATAGTGGACATTTTGCTGGAAAATGACTAAACATCTCTAACAGTATCAATTCACATCAAAGTCCGTAAACATAAACGGGGTTGAGAATATAAAACGAGTGCAGCTCACCTTTCCTACAAGAGTAATTTTCTTCCTCTAATTACATACAATCTATATAAAATCCAAATTTTGGCTGATTTATTATAAGTGCCATGATACTATTGTATCATCCTCAAGATATATTAAGATTGTATTTGAGTAGTTACGCATAGTGTGATAAATCTTAGAAGAAAAAAACAAGTTAACTGAAAGCATGAACATTATTATTAGTTAAAGCTAAATAAAAACCCAACAGTTTACATACTGCTATTACGTAATACAAGTTATATTTATGTTTTAATTTGGAAATCGATGATTTAATCCTACTATTAAAAATCACGTAAACTTTATTGATCTAGATTACTACTGTACGTTTGGAACAGTTCTACTTACGAATATGTGAGTATAACATTCTAAAATGCTAATTTAGCCATCAACCGCTAAGCCTTTGTTAGATACTTTGTCTATTATAAGTCTTGAGGTTGGGAGAAGTACCTCAATGCATTATCGAGTGCCTAACTAGGATATAATAATGCACTAACCCTAACAAAATATTACAGATTAAAGTATCATCTGAAAGCGAGGAAATGCTGAAGAGTTCTTAAACACGGCATACTACTGTGCCTTGGCGTTATAATAGCTTAATTGAGGTATCTAAAACGTGAACTACTAATACAGTTGAAATTTAGGAGTCATAAGTAGTCTTGTTTTCTTTTAACAGGGGGTCCCTAAGCTAGACGATAGAACTTCAGGACTTTTGCTCCTTAACGTTTGCCTAAAAGCACACATTTAACCCATAAACGTGGGTCTGAAAGCGCTTGTTGTCCCTAGCTGTCTTTTTATTTTCCCCTAAATACGTAATATCTACAATACTGTTTAATTGATTCAGTTGAAACTTGGTACGATGCTCTTAACAGTATTAGTAAGTGTTAATCCAAATCAAGATATGTGTTAAATCTGAAAGCAGAAATGGTTGTGAACGTGATTTGTTTATTTGAAAAAGCAAGAAAACAGCAAAGCTGGAGGTCACGTTTATAATGAAAGTGTTTTTAAAAACTTGTTTTTCTAACCGTATATCAAGTAACTTCAGTAAGATCGATCGATGAACAACGCATAAATGGCAGATATAGGTGCAAGAAGCTAGTTGCGGCTAACCTTCCCTCTTCTGGCTACACATGCAGTCACTCTTTGTTCTAGATATCTAAGGTCAAGCAGTGTTTGAATTTACACCGTCATTTTATGTATTCTACAGATTTAAAAATTAAATTAGGTTTGGTGCTCATTTCACAGTCCCGAGTCTGGGTGTTATCATGCTGACGGCATGAATATCTCATTTTTCCAAAGGAAATTGGATAATTAGTGAGATGAGCAAAGTTAGTCTGGTTGACGTCAAGGTCAAAGACTCACCCCTCATCTTTCCACTTCACTAACCACATTTATTTTGCCTTCTATTGGGTGATAAGAGATTTTCTTGTAGCTGAACCAGCTCAAAACAATTCAACGGAAAACTAAATACAAAAAATGTTCTTTGGAGTTGTGTTTTAAAATTTGTTTTGGCCAAAAGCTACTTTGTTTATGAGAGGTTTCATTCTGTTAACTGTGCTTTTTTTCAGGTAAAACCTTGCTTGCCAGAGCAGTTGCTCATCACACAGAGTGTACTTTCATCCGAGTTTCTGGCTCTGAACTTGTACAAAAGTTTATTGGAGAAGGGTCTCGGATGGTGCGAGAACTTTTTGTTATGGCAAGGTGAGTGTAGATTTTCCAGTTAAGATTTTAGCTCTCGGTCAAATTTGTGAGCCAGCAAAATCAGAATACCAAAAGTCCTTTTTTTTGGGTGGTGGTGGAGGGGTAAGTTACTCTAGTTTGGATTTTATTTCGTAACAGTACACTACCTTCATAAATTTAAAAAAAGAAATTATACTTCAGAAGAATAGGGACAACTTTTTACAGTCAACTCCCGATCAACCGCGATAAAGTCTGTGTGGTAAGTTATTTTTAACCTTACAGAGGTATCATCACGGAGGTTTCCTCCAGGTGTATATTTTTTTGTTTATAAAGACATGTTCATGTGTGCCGGCAGTGCTGAGGGCTGGGGTACCTTACACACCTCTTTCTAGAAACTGCCTCACCAACTTTCACCCTCACCCCTCAACCACACTCAGCCTAAGTCCCGCGGCACGGAAGTTTCCAATGTGTCTCACCGATCGTGCAACAGTAATCCTGGAGTTTAATTCTGTGTCTTACCTCTTGTGATTTGGTTTTCTTTACTTTAACAGTACAGTCTCTATAGTTTGGTCGTTCGCCACGTCCAGCAATCTGGCGCTGTGACCGTGTCTTTAGCGACCTGTTTCCAAGTCTCTACTTGTCTGTTAAGCGTGTGCGTTGATTATTGCTAATCGGTGCTTCCGTTCAGTACAAGATGTCCCAAAAACTCAAACATGTTACTTTGACAATAGATAAAAACTTCCTGATTTTATAAAGATTAGAAAGTGGTGATAAGTTAACATCGACACTCGACAGATCAAAAGCTCACAGACATAAGGAAGAATAAGAATGAAATTGAATCATTCTTTAAGAGTAATCATGCTACAACGTAAGACAGATTATTCCTGGCAAATTGAGTCTTTTTAGTGAACCTCCATTAATCCGGTGCTTTCGATCCCGATATATGTGAGATGGTACTGTAATTAGCTTTATTTTTAAGTTGTTGTTTTTACTAGATTACAACTATATAAGTTTTTTTTTCAATTAATTCAAATGAAATCAATGCAGGTTTGATCATATAACTTTTTGTGAGGTTTTCACGTTTTTCTTCTTATTACCATTTACATTTGACTTTTATTTGAAACTATTATTTTATTTTTAATCATGTTTTTTTTAATTTTTAGTTATAAACAATAAATACACACGGTTTCATAACCCCACCTTTCATGTTTTGAAATACATGTCACCCCTGGAAGGTTAATGAAATACCTTTGATTATTAAACTAAATACGTGTTTCAGAGAGCATGCTCCATCTATAATCTTCATGGACGAGATTGATTCCATTGGTTCATCTCGGATAGAGTCAGGTAGTGGAGGTGACTCAGAGGTACAGAGGACTATGTTGGAGTTGCTAAATCAGCTGGACGGTTTCGAGGCTACAAAGAATATCAAGGTGTGTTCAACTACAATGTTTTACGACATCCTCTTGCAATATAAAAAACATTCTGTATAGAAAACTATATGAAAATCTTGAACCTATACTCTTTTAATTTCTTATATAGCATATTAAGAAAGCTACAACTTCACATTCAAGCAACAGAGATAAAAAGTTGCCTTTCTCAAGATTCATCAACAAGGTGTAAAATCATATTTTGCTTATGTAATGACCATCAATTGTCATTATTGAGCATTACAAGAGGCAAAGTCGGGGCTTGGAAGCATTGATACTTAACTTAAAAGGGGCTTAAAGTACTTTCTTCTGTTTAGCCTAAAACTCAAATGTACTCTTTCAAATAAAAGTTTTTAGTCTAAGTATTTAATAACTCAAACTTATATGCCATTTAATGAAAGTAAAAGTAGTATTTAACAGCTAAAACACAAGAAAATGACAAAATAAGAACAACATATACCGGTATGTCTGTAACAGTAAGTTTTCAAATCACCCTACATTCAGGAGCAGTAGATTTTAGTTTGTATTCACAAAATGCAATATGTCAGTAATAATTTAACAAAATTTGATTAAACGTTTATTTGACTTAGGTCATCATGGCTACCAACAGAATAGATATTCTAGACCCTGCTCTATTGCGACCTGGCCGTATTGATCGCAAAATTGAGTTCCCGCCACCAAATGAAGAAGCGAGACTTGACATCCTGCGCATCCACTCTCGCAAGATGAACCTCACTCTCGGCATAAACCTCCGCAAGATCGCTGAACTGATGCCGGGAGCTTCTGGTGCAGAAGTCAAGGTGATTCACTTGGAATACTTTATAAATTATTCTAAATAGTTTACAAACAAATACCGTATATACTCGAGTCTAAGACGCACCCATAATTTTCCCCTGAATATACGGTAAAAAACTCTACACCCTCGTGTAAGACGCACCCCCGTTTTTTATAATGTCAACAGCTAGAAGGCTATGATTTGTCAGGCCCCTGACCCCTCCTTAGCAACCAGTGACGTAATTGCCAGCTGCAGCTGTCAAGAGTAAAAGCAGAACAAAGAATGCATCACGATTTTCTTCCCTTTCCCATCCCAAACCCCGCCCTGCTCCACCACTACGCCCCTACCACAGCACAAAAATTTTGTAAACAAGGGTCAGCAGCAGGAGATAAGGAAGACAGGTAGAGAGATAAAGGACCACCTAGGGGCTGAGGTCTGGCGAGGGACTATATCTTTGTAGCCAGTTAGTTGATTGCCCCCCACTGGTGATTGCCCCATATTTCCAAGCGCTAGTGTTTGCTTTGAATAGATGCGTATCTCCTTCTTGTATGCTACTGCTTCCCTTCTCTTCCTTCTTTTCCCCCACCAACCTACAGACAAGGAGGGAGGGGAAGAAGGATGGAGAACACGACAAATGCAATAAAAAGCAATTCTGAGTCCCCTCTTGTCACAAAAAATTCTTTCATTCCACTCTTCAAAACAGGCAATGCAATAGCAACCCTGTTGCGTTTGCTACCTCTCGTGGCCTATCTGAATGTGTTTGTCGATGTTTTGAAGGTTTTTGTAACTTATCAAATTAACTCAATATTTTTATCGTATTGTGCGAGTCAAGATGCACCCGCATATAAGACGCACCCTTATTTTAGAGCCTAAAATATGGTAAATAAAGTCCATCTTAGATTTGAGTATATGCGGTATGTACATAAAGAGGCCAAAATATGACTCTAGAATGGTATTCTCTAGCTTTTAACACCTGTGTACTACTTAAAAACTTGAGTGCACCAACAAAGTTTTAAGCGAAAATAGGTTAAAGTTAAAACTAATGTGAGTGAATATGTTATGTACATGGTGTCCAAAAAGTCCGGCCCCCAATCTTAACTTTTAATTAAGTCAATGCATTACATCTGCCTTACATCTTTGTAAGTGTAAAACAGTAATATTAATTTAAGATGCCGCCCTAAACCGCTAAAATTTATAGTAATACACAATATTGTCAACCTATTTTTTTTTCTAAATAACAAAACAGTTTTGTAAGCTTGGTGAGGCCAATTTTGAAAGAACACCAATAAACTATTTATAACTTGAACAAACTTTGGCATATGTACGTATTAAGGGCAGTGTGTTCAGCATACAGGAATTCTGGGAATTATACAGGAATTTTCAATATACGGGAATTTTGTCCCGAAACCGGGAAATTTTGTGAAAGGGATCGTGAAAGTAGTGATTGTGTCATGGACAAGTCCAGCAATCGCCGCGAACAGTATCGAAGTCGTTATTTTGCCTCAGGCGCTAGCGGAAGCCAAGAGATTGTCCTTAGCGGTAACGAAAGAGCTGATTTCGTCGCGGGTGCCAGTGGGAGTCAGGAGATCGCCGAAAACGGTATAGTAGTCGTTATTTTGCCGCAGGCGCTAGCAGTCCTGATGGTTACATGCCAAGACCAGCGTACATGCAAATTGCAAATGTAGAAGGTTTCTAGCTCATCTGAAAGTACCCAAATATTGATAAAAGTGAATTATGATCTCTATACTAATAGCCTTCCAGCTTAGTATAGAAATGTACATTTTGACATGAAGGTTTTATATTTCAAAATGTGGTAACTTGAATATGCCATAATTATGGTGATGATAGACAAGAATAAATATAAGATTTTTGATTAATTTAATGTGTTTGTATTTGTACTGTTCAGGGTGTGTGCACTGAGGCTGGGATGTACGCTCTGAGAGAGAGGCGTATTCACGTTACTCAGGAAGATTTTGAAATGGCTGTGGCTAAAGTAATGCAGAAAGACTCTGAGAAGAACATGTCCATCAAGAAACTCTGGAAGTAACTCTTAAAACTTAATTTTCAAAATTGTTTAAATCTCGTTTGTAGTCTATGCTTTTCTATTAAATATACAATTTAATTTATGACTCTTGTCTTGTTATTTCTTAGTACCATTTCTATTATTTTTCGGGAGACAGGCTATGTTAACCAAAAACTAAAACGAGCCTTCCAACTAATTCTTTTTTACTATTTAAATAGACACTAGCACTCCGTTATTCCAAATATCCAAACTGGTTTCAATCAAAAATTACAACACTTTTCAGATTATAGTTCTTTTGAAGGCTTTAAATTACAATATACTCTACAAAATTGAAGCGGTTTATCAAGGCTTAATCCAATAGCAGTACAGCTATACTAAGGAACTATAAATGAGAAAGTTAGCACAATCTGTACAACAACAAAAAGTAAAAAGACAGCCGAACAAAGGCCCCGGGTATGAAGAATATTCGGAACAACCCCATTGGTAACGCCTAGCTGAGAAGTTTGCTTCTCAAACCAAACGCGCGCGAAGGCATTGAGCCTCAAAACATACGGAGTCACAAGAATTCATGTTACATGTTGTAATACATATTCGGCCAGGACTATGAGCAGTATCAAATGATCATTCGGCCATACTATTCCTAAGTAGTCAATGTCAAAACATCATTGTTCAGTTTTGTTATGTTGCATCATTTTACATAAAGGAAGGTTAGAAATTTAGGAAAGTTCTAAGACGGGGTCGAATCCTGGCATGTTCTAGGATCCTCAAGGGTACAACATTTTATTTTTGAAATACTAAAAGAGTACAAAATTCTGGTAAAAAAAATTGATTTTCTCATGGTCGGAACCTAGGTCAACATAGCTCAACACAAAAGGTAGGATACACGCTACATCTAGCTCTGTCTCTGTCAAGCTGATGTTTTCCGAACAGTATCTAGTATCTACAACTGCCCCTATACCCTCCTCCA
Organism: Matsumurasca onukii; assembly: GCA_018831715.1. Classification (NCBI taxonomy): domain Eukaryota; kingdom Metazoa; phylum Arthropoda; class Insecta; order Hemiptera; family Cicadellidae; genus Matsumurasca; species Matsumurasca onukii. The sequence continues at coordinate 36,945,228 of CM032062.1, forward strand.
GCCCACTCCATGAATCTGAAAGAGAAATATAAAATAATATTCGATTCCAGCAAAAATATGAACTCCTTGCGAAGTGACCAGCCTAAACGCCGCTAAAATTTGAGAAAGGTTTGACGCTAAACGATACAGAAAATGCACAGGGTGGACAAATGAGATAAGGTACAATTTGTTTACACTCTCATATGGTAATATCTTAACAATAATTTGTAATACAACAATAATGATAAAATTGTTAATGTCAAAACATGTGTCTAAAGCAGCTGTTTTGAAAACAGAATTACAAAAACATGTTTTGTGCATTTTTTCACTATTTAGCAAAGTATTGAAATGAATTAGGTTGAAAATACCTAACATGATATTAAACTTGTATAAAACGTGCTTCACGAGGGTGATAAAGTTAACTTACGTCATAACTTAACTTTTCAACTTAGATCATCATGACCTTTCATAAATATAACAATTGTTATTACTTTTTTGTTACTTAACAAGTAGATTTGGGGGCAAGTTTAGTTTTTAAACAGTAGACTGAATTCATAGTTTTTGTTCAGATTTATAATTAAACCCCTATTTTTTACTACTTTCACATAATGTTATGTCAGGGTCTCTACTGACATTCAGTTTTAAAATTCCAGTGTAATTGTATAATATGTCCAGTGTAGTTTTCAAAGATTGTTCAGTAGCATACGGCAAAATAAAACACAAATTAGGCTGTTATTTTCACAACTTGCATTAATTTTACACTAATTTTTCACTTTTAGAGGTAAAACAAGGATTTTAATATCTAACGTGTATTTACAAGTCAATACCTCTCTACATGTAAATTCTCTTTGAAATTTCAATTGCGGTTTCTATCAGTATTCTTTAATAAATACATTACATATATTTCAATAGAAAGCGCCTAGGAGTACTTTGCGGCAGCTCTGTACACACGGCTGTACACTGTCGGGACCCGTACAATAATTTTTCACTCGGTTGGTGGCAAGCCTGCGGGGCGAATAAGGCACATGTAGCGAATGACGCAGGTAGCCAGCTCTGCAGCTCGACCTGACCAGCCCCGGCAAACTGTACATGCCTCGCTCGGTGTAGTGTTTGGCCCTCCTGTGCCCATGTAGCGAATGCTGCATGTAGGCTTTTCCGTAGCTGTGATCTAAGTATCGAAATACTTATGTAGGCACTGACTGGGACCCCCAGAGATGACAAGACAGTTACCGTATCAGCAAATGGAATAGAAACACGAGTGTCAATAAACCAAGTAAAGCAACCATTCTTTCCTTGGAAGAGAAACTACAAACAAAACAAGGCGACAGTTCACTGATCATACCACAGCTACGGTACACCAGAAGCTGAAATGTTTCAGTTGGATAGATATAAGATGTTCGTGTTAAGGAGGATGTGGAGGAAAATTTGGTAAAGGTAAGAACCAGCCGTTCAAGAAGAACAAAATGTCCCTCAAAATTGTATGGTCAATGATTGTTAATCCTTGCTAAATTTTGTGTTTTTCACCGTTCATTTTACTCCTTGTGGGGGTAGTGTGGTGAACTGTCAGTATAATAGTTCTGTTATTATCAGCTGTTAAGTTTATTTATGTATCACCTTGAACACATGATGTTGTTGTTAGAATTACTGAATGAAGTAAACAGTTAGTTTTGAAATGTATTTTATTTAATTATTTTAAATAAGAATACTTGGTGCGAAACAGACAACATACATATTAAGATGCAAAAGAAGAGACAGGCAATCCAATATGTTGATGAAGAGAATAAAAACAAAACGTTACAATAAAATTGATGACAATTCTACAACAACACAGGTTGGTCATTTAAGCCTAGACAGAAACTGTAAACCCCAATGCATTTAGGTGTTTCTGAGACAGGTATGAGACACAGATGGAAAACATGGATTCAGCAATGGTGGTGAAAAGGCCATGCCATAGCGGCAGGGTTACAAAGATTGCCAGACAATGTGCAAGTTATAATCTACCATGGCCCAGAAGTCATTGGGATATTCAATGCATTTGATTTCATGATGATGAAAGTAATCATTTGAGTTAATAATTGAAAGGTTTTCAGATTACTTCACAGGTAAAACCAATTTAATATATGAAAGATATTGTTTAACAAAACCAGTCAGACTGAGGGACAACCCTTCAATGAATTTTTGACTAAGATAAAATCTAGCGAACTCTTGTGAGTTTGGTTCATGAAATGATAAAGATAAAGTAGTGATTGGGGTTTATGATGAAATTAAGAGAAAAGTTATTACTTGAAGAAGAAATTTACGCTGGACAGACAGTAGTTATTGCAAGTCGTTTGAATCAACACAGCAACAGCTGAAGAACCTAAGTGTTCCTTGTGATATCGGTTTGAGTTGGGTAAAAACTCCAACAATGATGTTTTTGGACTGTCAACGTTGTGGTTATAAACATAAGATTCGGCAGTGGCCCAACTTGGACAATTGTAGCTGGTATCAACACTTTGTGGGGTTAACCATTGTTTAATTATATGTTAGTTTTGTTTCATAACACAATTTTGTAAACATTCAATTAAGTAAACACAACTTGATTTGCTTTGAACTTATTTTATTAACTCATTAGGTAAGTTTTGATATGTACACTATCCCACTGTCCCTCACCTCATTGATTCTATTTATATTCGATGATATTTCTCCCTCTCAGGTCTTCTTTCATCTCTAGTCACTGAGACAAGTCTCCCATGTCACATCATTCGTTGCAGATCTCTGGTCACCACTCCCCACCGCAAGTTCAAGTGTCGCAGCTCCCCGGAGATGATTGGTCTACCTGCTCCACCGTTGAGAACTGTGCCGTCACCCTGGCAAGGGACCCCTACAGAGAAACTGTCATCGGGCCAGATGACCTCGGTTTTATCGAGGTTGATACTCCTCCTCCTCGTTGCGAGTCCCGGCTTGCCACCGGCTTAGCGGAGTTAAAATAGGTTTTGTTTATTTATAGATATGTAAAACCAGAAAACCCACATCTCTGCGGCGTGGGCCGGTAGCAATCCTGTGCAAACCCGACCTGCTTGTTGCCCATTTCCACCAACCAAGGGACCTAAGAGGGTGTTATCAACACTCTAATATGAAAGAGGGAAAAGAGAGAGAGACTTCGATTTTCACTTTTCATACAAGTGAGAGATCGGCTGAAGCAAGGCGGGTGACCACGCCCAACCTCCAGCAACCAAGGGACCTGTCGGGTAGGTGGAGATTAGCTGCCCGATTAGAAGTGCTACCTTATTGATATAATAAATCGTTCTGTCTTGAGTTGCCATAGAAATTATACGTTGCACTTTTAATTTTATCGTTAATAATTTGTGAAATTATAAAGTAACTATGGAAATAAAATGTTGAATTTTTAAATTTAATATGAATGAACCCTGGAAATCTAACCTCTCTAGCCAAGGCATCAAAGCTACCTGAACGTCTGAAAATAAATATATAACTGAGAAATGAAACCTGTTATTTTTAACAAAACATCCATTTAATACTATTACAAATTGGTTTTTAAGTTAAAGTTGTTAACTTTTAAATTTTAGAAGTTCGGTACCAACAGTAGTACCGTATATAAAACAGGGCCCTGAATTCGCTTTACTGTTAGTAGATAAAATATACATCCGTATACGAACGGAAAATGAATGTTTATGTCTAATTTGTATTACATATATCTTTAACTACAAAATCACGAGAAACTGGAGAGAATCAGTGGCCAATAACTTTACTCTCGCTGTAGAAATCCTGATACACATTGTTGACATTGGCTCGGGGACTTTCTCAAATCCAACCATTTGTCTTACTTATCGAAGGGTTTAAATGTTTGCTGTAAAGCCGACATTGCAAAAGATACTTCTACTATTCATCTTATAGTGTCTATACTTTTTAATACATAAGGGTTAAATAGAGTGAAACTTTTAAAATTAATACTACTTTCATATAGTGTCTATACTACATAAGGGTTAAATAGGAACAAAATAATACTCTACCAAATTGAACAAATTTTAACTGAAAGTTAACAGTGGGTCTTTAAACAAACCGTCGAAACTTTGTTAGAAGGAGTTGATTAGTCCAAGGATCTCTCTACGGACTGCTTTCAACCTGGAGACTTATAACGGGAGAACTAAGTTGTAAGTTTCTAATTATTTATATATTATTACATACATTAACACAATTGTTAACCGACTTTATTAATTGTAAACAAAACATATTTGCTCGATTTCCTCTGTTACCTTAAACGTGCACTAATTACAAACTAAAAACAAAACCTCCAATAGACTCATTTAATGATGCATAAAGAGAAGAATAATAAGCTATCGAACCATTTTAAAACTGTTTAAGGTAATTAGTATAAAAACCACATTTGCATTAAATTGAATTTGTTTTTATTTTTTACATAAAAGGTCATATTGATTAGTATTTTTCAACAGAGAACCCCCGATATAACCTATGTTTTGAAGCTGGTGTTACTAATAGGGGTTTTCTTTTTAAACTATGATAACTTAAAAATGTGTTTGTTAAACATCTGGTACTGGTTACATAGGCAGCGCCGCTGGCTCATGTCTTGTAGTAGTTCGGTAAGTGGCTGAGAGGTGGCGCTGCTCTGATATGTTAGCTTCGCCCTCGCGCGTAAGACGAAATCGGTCCAGCAGGTTCTGTACTATCCACTTTTAATGAACTAAGCAATTAGGGAAAAATGGATTAAAGATATCCAGTTTAACTTGCTTTTGAGTTGGGAGCCGCCAAAAGAAATAGTTACAATTTTGAATTTACTAAGGTTAGGTTTCTAAATTTCTAGCGATCGTCATTAGACTAGCACTACAGTTGGCCTTTTATTTATTCATGTTTAATATTTCAAAGATAAATATAAGTTTAAGGCTAAATTACATAAACAAATAAACTCAAATATCTCTAAATTATGACAAGTGGGAAGAACGTCAAGACGTGTAATGTTACGTTTGTTTTTTAATCTCTTGCTACTAGTTGAATGTTGCCAGTTCCATAGAGAAACTAGATTAAAAAGAGGAAATACCTCTAAAACTACATCATATGTTTAAATTTGAATTTCGAGTCAATCCAAGAGGTTTTTCGGCTAATTTTAACGTGCAAAGTAACTTGTTACATGAATTTGTTACTGCTAAAATGTAACGGTTACCGTAACTGTGTATTAAATGTAACGATTAGATTACAAAGTTACAGAAAAATGTAACGATTACAAATTACTCCCAAGTATGCTAATTAGATCATAAGCTTCTGTCTGAAAAACTGGCAGTGATGTACCCACCTGATCAGTGAAACCCAGTTTTGGAAAGTTAACACATTGCAGATTCAAAATAATAAAAGACTGATCTTATACGAAATAAATATATATTTCCAAACATCAACACACTTCATTTCCTCAAATCAAATATATGTACACTATGAAATATACCCTTAAGATTGGAAATGAATACTAAACATATTTTGCAGTCAGTCAGATACAAACCTCAATCAAACATTTCAAAATGTATAACAACTGTTTCATAATAAAGTTAAGTTTAATCATTATACCAGTCCAAGAAAAGTAGCGTCAACGACATTACAAGAAGAAAAAAGAGCACATAAACTCTTAACCCAGCATTGCTTTGAATCGCTTGTCGTATTTGAGTGTTTGCATCCCGGAGGTTTTCTGTGGTGCCGACGAGAGTTCCATATATCCTCCCAATGTCTTTGTCTTGATCAAGAACTTTTTCTGTGAATTCTTGCTGAAGCTTAGCAATGCCTACAACTTTGCTTTCAATTTGCCTTACCTAAAATAAGGGGAGAATATAATTAAAGATAGGAGTAACATTTAGCATTGGGGTATCTCAACAACTTTACTTAATACTATTTAATTTTACACAACTAGGATCGTGCAAGGTCTTTTACAAGCATTGATTGTAATGATACAACCTGTTTCAGTTGAAATGTATTGAGAAAACCTTAGTTAAGTCTTCCAAGTTGATTTGTAAGCGACATGCACAAACAATTATTTTTTTTTAGAGAAACAGTTAAGTGGCAATAGAGTGGTTGAAAGGTGACTACCACCTTAACCAGTTTTTATTTGATGAGATACTTCACGGTTTTTGCCAATATGTTTGAGAGGGAAAATGTGTCCTCTGGTCAATTTTGGAATTTGACTCTGAATGAGAGGTGTGTGTTTATCTAAGCATTGTTTTGTTAAAAATGGTCTTTGTCAGGAAACAGGTTTTTAAGCACATAAATAATACAAAATTCACTCAATAAATAACAAAACTATATAATACCACATGGCCAGAGATGACAAACCCCATCCCCGGCCCATATTCAATGGTTGTCTCATATGCATCTTTATGGTACATTCCTTTAGTTGATTTACCGTGTAAAAATCTTTTACTTAATGATAATATAAGGTTTTAAGATTGACAGCACTAATTGAAGCCTGCAAAAGATAAGATTTCTGGCGGTATCTGTTTGTTAAATGCTCAAAACAATTTTGGGAAGAAAAATGCACATGCTCCTCCTAATGAAAAGGCGCCTTCTCAAAATGAATTGAGATTATGGTGTACGTCAAGTTGCATTTCCACCATAAACATTCCCTATTTTCCTATGAAATTTCATAGGCAAATCCTTTAGTAGACAAAATCACAATATAATTTAGCTTTTAGCTCGTTTCACTTTGGTGCCACCATCGTTGTAGAACTGTGATGGGCCATTCTACACCCACGAAACTGAGGCAAGAAATGCAACAGGCGAATATGTGATCGTTGTGATAGGGGTCTGCACTGGTCACAGCGTGAAACATTCTTTACCCGCCCAATTTAGAATTTTCTACAAATACAACTCTAAACTTACCTCGTCTGTGAGACTGTTCAACTCAATGTATATTTGCTCATTCTCACTCTCAAACATCTGCAGTTCTTCTGCCGTTAAGTCATCTTCTTGAGTCAAAGAGCTTATAGATAAAGTATCTAAGTTAAGCTTAGACAGTCTTGTATTAGATTCATCACTGCTAGAATTAGTTTCCTCATCAGCTACCAAATTAGTTGAAGAATGATTTCCTTGTGCAACTTTTATTTCGCTAGTACTCAAAACTTCAGATTCCAACCTTGACATTTTTTGCACTTCAATATTTCTTTTTCTTCTTAATGCTTTTTGTGCTGAGTAGATTTCACAAACTGCCTTTAGGTAGGTATCTATCAAATCAATGATAGCGTCCTGGTGTTCTACTTGTTGAGGAGATCCTTCGTGTAACGATGCATCTCTTTTGAATTTGAGAATGTCATTGGAGGAAATTTTCATTATTATTTGAACCTCTGTATCAATCTTGTCACGTTCATAATCACTCATTTTAGGTAGTGTTGAAAGATGATTTGAAAAATTTAAGTAGGCTTTTCTGTGTTCTAATAGAAAGTCTCTCAACTTTGTTATGCGATTCAACACCTCTTTAACTTTCAGTATGAAATCAGAATGTTTAGATTTGGTTACATTCAAAATACGGTTTTTATCGAGTTCAGGAAGCGGTACACCCAGAGCTTTGTTGCGAGTTCTTATTGTTTTCACACAAGCTCTAAACAAACTTGTAATATCCATTTTAACCTGCAAAAGGATTAAAACTTTGTTTTACGATAATTTATTAGCTAAGATTCAGTTTACTATTTATCCATTTAGATCCTCAAGGAGTTCACAAAATCAAAACAGGTATGCTTCATTTATAAAAGTAGACAAATCAGTCCCATAATAAATTGGAGGAAACCTGTTATGAAAGAATTTGCTCAATTAGTATCAATGATTTGAATCACAATTTGGCGATAGGATCGTGAAGATGGATTCATTATGAGATTTTATATTGGCACTCATCTTCTAAAATGTATAACTCACTTTCAGAAAGAACTTAGAAGTTTCTCTCTTTCTCTCTCTGATAGTGAGTTATACATTTTAGAAGATGAGTGTCAATATCAAAATCTCATAATGATGTGAATAGTATTTAGTTTTCTATTTTACTAAGAAGACTTGCAAATTGACGAGACGATGGATGAGAGAATGACTAATGATAACAGCACAGCTTCTTTTGATGATTTGAGCTATCACTGGGACTCTGATAATTAACTCCCTTTAAAAAAGTAACTTATAGAAAATAAAACCTTTTTAGATTTTCGAAAAGGCCAATCCCCCATCCACTTGATCTGGCCCGTGTCGCCCCTAGAGGCAGCTAGTGTCAAAACCGGAAGGGGCTGGATTGGAGTCAGTCGCATAGTGTGCAGCTTCTTAAAACCTCAAATTTTTTGGGGTAGTCCAATTCCCGGTCATTCTAACTATTGAAGTGAGGAACAAATAATTAATATACTAAAAATATAGGTAATTTATTCCATATGAACAAAGTTAATTGAGGAAAAAGACGAGACCACTTGTTCACATATTACAACCCAAATTGCAAACAAGTAAGTTACCATTCAAAACACCCAACATGTCCTTTATTATGATATTTGAGAGGTTGCAGTAGGAAAAATTGCATGAAACTGAAGCTTACCGTACACTGGGATAATATCTACATTTATACTGAAATTTAAGTTACTCTGTCAATCCTAAGTACAGTACTTTGATTAGATATGATAATAATTTTACATGTAAATCTATGAAGCCAGTTTTAAATTAGAGGACTCGTATATCAATATAAAGGTATATCAAAACCAATTTCCACTCTCTATCATGATTTCTCAAAAACCACGAGCCCTAGAAACGTGAGCTGAGAGTACATGGATCTTGCTTAATTTGGTACGTAAATTGCTGAGTAATGCTCCCTTGTTTCTTTAAAATATCATATGCTTTGACTAAGTGGCCATTAATATAGGCCCTATTCTTTTAAACATTATTTTGAGTATGAGTGTTGTATTATTTGTGTCTTTTGCAACTAGGGTGTTTTGCACCCGTTTTGACAGGACTGATTTACTTAAGTAATTTACACAAAAGCATCTATTATAAAAGCATCTAAAGGCTATGATCAATCTAACATTTATATTTGAGAAGGTGAATCTGATAAGCTCAAGCAAAGATCTTACTTTATAGTTAACGTCAGTTTTATACATTTTTCTCTATGGTGTTGCCTTAATCTGACAGTATTCAAATGTGTATTCAAGCATCAAAACTTTTAATATATTCCGGAGGAGAGCCCAAATACCAGTTAGCTAAAATTTTAATATAGTGACTTGTCTACTAACTAGCATAAACTGATTTAGCACAATGAGATAACCCCTATGCTAACCAAAAATTTTTTAAGGCGGGTACATATTTAAAAATATAATTAGGCCATATCAGCTATAATTAGGCTATTTACAAGGAGAAGTACATTGCCTTAGCAAATGCGCTTTTAGGCTGATGATTATTTTGTAAATGAGAACTCTTTAGCATAGGAAGAAATATTTAGGCTATCCTACTTGCATATACAGAAAAAAGAGCCTAAATGTACGTAATAGGTTATGTTACCAGGACTCTTGAACAAAGTTACCTACAAACCATAGTTATAATAAAACATTAATTTAATACTTACAATACAAGACTAACTTGCACCAGGTGATTACTTGTGTGATTATCTCTAAATAACGTATTTAAACAATAGCTTGAAAGATATGAAAGTACATATTTTGTCAATATAACCTCAAACCTCCAGATTCGATTGTTGACGAGTGACGTCTGTCATTCAAAGAGGAAGACCAGCTCAGACCATATCAGCTGTTATTGAGTCAAAGAGGAAGAGAGTATTCTTAAGCTTTGGAGTTTGGTAACTGTATCTGTTGTATTTAGATAAATCAAATACAAGCTAGTTTTAAAAGAACTTCTATTAGGTCTAACTCAAAACATAAACATCTTATTTAAGTACAACAATTAACATAATAATTATCAGCTGCTACAACAGTATCAATACTAGCTAATCCATGGTGTAAGAATACACCATGAGCTACTCTGTCCACATGCAAAATGGTTTATATCGGATTATTATCTACAGCCAAAACTTTGTAACCAATTGCAAGCCACTTTTTATTAAATGAAAAATTTTAACAGTATCAAACCTTTATATTTTTTAAGGCATTGACCGCTACCAAACAAAATAATTACAGATACTGCAATCTTAGATCTGGAACACACTCTCACATCAGACATTTGGCCGACAATCCGACATAGATAGTTCTTTCACTAAATTACCCCCGAACCTCCCAGTACAAATGGTCTGTTCACACAGTTATTGTTGTCTACTTGTATACAGAAAACTCTTTTGGGTGCACCTCCTCTTGGGGAGGGGGACCAACTTTGAAAGAATTGAAGCAATTAAATGTCTATTTAAATCGGTACGCAGGGATGGAGAAGTCAAAAATTGGACTTTCCGTACAAAAAACCTTAATAATAATTGAAGAATTTTATTGCATACAAATTTGTCCTTGGGCATTCATTTACGGATTTAACAGTTTATTTTTCATACTGAGGATTGCCTTCCGAAGTCGATCGTCGGAGCTCTCCTTCTTCTCTCTGCCGTCGTAGTATACGTAGTCCACACTCTTGGGGTTGGCTTGGGGCAGTGGGTCCTGCAACTGCTTGAAATGTGGTACATACTCCACTTGCTCTCTCTGATCTGCCTGTCCCTCTTCCCCTTCACTCTCCTCCAGGTCCACACAGTGTGACACATGGCACACACAAATAACGAGGACGAGTAATAACTTTAGCATCTCCTACTTCGTATAGCGTAAGCGTTTTTAAGATTGTTGTCACAAAACTAATTGTTGGTTAGACAAACCCAATTCTGTATTTTAATTTAAAACATATTAATATCGCGTTTAAAATAGTCTAGTGATTTTTTTAAATGTACAGGCTAATTTACTTTTGATTATTTGAATACAATATCCTTAGCAACGGAAGTATCTTATTAGGTTAAAGCAAGTAGTGTATCTAATTTAATCTGATAAAGCATTTTGGCAACTTACTTGAGGCAACTTGAAACTATGTAAATTGTTTTATTGGTGTTAGTAATTGGTAAACGTGGATCGCCAAGTATATCACCTTATTAGCGGTTGGCTAGCTACTGCGCTGTCTATTTAGCAGGCAAAAATGACGGGAAAAACTCGTTTGAGGCCATCTGAAATATTTGTATGTTCGTAGGGCTAACCCCATCGAATAACTAAATTGAAAAAAAAAAATACATGTAGCTACAAGCGCTACCATGAATTCTATCAAATTTCCTTTAACTGGGTAATAATTCATTGTATCTTTTACATTTGTCAAACGTTATATAAGAGATATAAATGACTTTCATTGGGTACAACTCTTGACTTGGCTAACTTGTTTTCTGTCATTATACTCTCGAACATTTTACTATATACCTTGAGCCCCCTTACTGCCATCACAAAAGGTGTCTAGAGTGCAATCGCTGATTTTAGTTAAAACCTTTTACAACCCAATGAGACATTTCCAGTTGGTCTAAAATTTGAACCATTCAAGAACTTTTTGATACATCAACTTCGTCGTCCCAATCTTTTTGTTTCTTCCAAGTCTTTTCTATCACTGAATCTACAGTACTTTGAGAATGATCATTGTTTGTCAAATGTCAGTGGGTAGGCTAATAGTTAATTCAAACCACGTCCATTGAAAGCCTATTATTACCGATGACTAGTTCTGAATCGTGAAGCTAGAATACTAACCTAATGATCAAGGTTAGCCCTACTACTGTTGAGCGTTGACTTCCTTGGTTGGCTCATTCATAGCACACAGTACACGTGTCAATATCTGAATATCTAATAGAGTTTAGTTTTACTTTTGGTCTGGGTTGAAACAACAATTAATTATTGACAATGATTGTGACAGTTATATGAGCAAATATTAATACTCAATACTCACCCAATTCTTTGGGGGGTTACCGAAGAATACGTTGTCTGTTTTTCAAAACTTCAATGTATGTCATTTGCAGTGAATAAGGTATTAAGTTGCTATTGGTGTTATTGCCGGCAAAAATGTAAAGATGTATATGATAGAACATACACATATGCATGACGTAAGTTCAGCTGAAAGCTAACTTGTTCTTAGCCACCTCTTAGTATTCCATTACTATCTCCAAACAAACGATGCAAATCAAAAATAAATAAATAAATAAATAGTTTATTGCGGAAACATAAACATGTTATGCAATCGTCATATTTATTGGTTGAACTAAAATTTTCCTTGCATTCTGACATCGAGGTCCCATTCAAACATACATTTTGTTCATTCCTCTCTCTCATTCATTCGAATTGTTCCACTCTAGCCCTCCTATTGTACGTCGTTAGGTTCTGCAGTCTCCCAGTTATGTGTCATAAACTCGTCTGTACTGTAAAATGCCTTTGTGACCAAGATTTGTTTTAGACGAGCTTTGAACGCCTTCGGCATTTGCGCACTTTTAATCGAATTTGGCAACCGGTTGACTAGTTGAACTCCTGCCTGAGAAGGCAAACGTTCATGAACTATCGTTCTGTGTCTCCCAGTTCGATAGTTCTCCCTGCCTCTTGTTTCATAAGAGTGAATGTCACTTCCTCTTATGGGGTCACATTTGATTTGAAAAGAAAAGACAAGTTTGAAGAATGTAGAGGCAAGGTAAAGTCAACAATTTCAAATTTTGGAAAGTTGGCCTGCACGACTCTCTTCTTTGAAGTTTGCGATTGTCCGAACGGCTTTTTTGGAGAATGAAAGCTCTGGAAAATTGCGTGTTTGAACAACCACCCACAACTCTAATCCGTAAGACAGGTGTGGGTAGATTACTCCGTAATACGCCGTCATCAGTACCTGAATTGGGCAGTACTCGGATAGCTGCCTCAAAACATAAATGCCCGAGGCTAATTTTGAACAGACACTGTCTACATGACAATCCCAAGTCAACCCTCGATCAAGGTGTATTCCAAGGAATTTAGTCGAGTAGACTTCTTCGATCTCAGTATCGTCCAACATGACTGTTGGGCTTTCTGAGGTCGTTGGTCGCAAGCAAAACCGAATGTATGTTGATTTTGTTGGATTTGTTTTGAGGTTGAGCTCATTGAAATGTTGAATTGAACTGTTGAGCTCAACAAACGTCATGCGTTCAAGTTCTTGCACTGATGGTGCTTTGAAACAGAGAGTCGTGTCATCTGCGTACTGAACAAGTTGTCCTTTTTGTACCGATGAGCCAACATCGTTGACGTAGACCTCAAAGAGCAGTGGACTTAGAATGGAGCCTTGGGGAACCCCGTAACTTAGCCACTTCTCCTCTGATCGCGCGTCAGAAATTTGGACGAACTGTGTTCTATTACAGAGATACGATTTGATCCACTTGAGTGGCACTCCGCGTATCCCGTAATATTCTAGTTTGTGAATTAAGGTAGCGTGATCAACACAATCGAAAGCTTTGATAAGTCGAGAAATACACTGAGTGTAGGTTCCCGACTTTCAATCGCGTCTACTATCATCTCTACTGACAGAACCTTCTCTATTGATAGCTGTTCCATTGTTCAACACCTGTGGTAATATTGATAGTGAATTCATTCAATTATCTAAAAATATGTACAATGCATTTATTATTCAGTATTATTTGATACTTGTATATGTTATTCTTCATAATAATATTTTCCTTGCATGAGAATGAAGATAATAACTTCGACCCACATATCAAATGGAAAACATGAGCGCTTTCTTCAGCAAATTTACGGACATTTTAATTAACGTTGTTTACGTAGGAAGCAGCAATTAAGCGGAATTAACTCCGCTATGACCCGCGTGCTCGCACACGCAGCGGCTGCCTCATAAAGAGATTAATACTCGTGTATACGAGTATAGCCTGGTGATGGTGTGAGCGTACACACTACACATGATGGACCGACCCTGGCTCTGGCGATCCGGTTATATCCGGTTTCTCGTCCAAACATGTGCTCATATCGAACAACTCTATGGACCGTTTGCTGCTTCGCACTTTTTTTGTCGATTTAGCGTTCTAGTTTCACAAAACCTAATTAGGCTCCAAAACATCTGTGTATAGTTTGCTGTGACGTAACGATCTAGCTTTGTGTGGTATGTACCGGTTGCTATTTATACAAAAGCGATTCAATCTTGTTTACGCTACGTCTACTAAGTTAATTACTACTTGAAATTGCAAATTTTAGTTTCATTTTGTTATTGTAAGAAAATTTAATATAACCATTGTAAACGTAGTGCTTCCGCTTTGGGTGGCCGTGGAAAGAAATCGCTACAAAGTTATGATCGATTAAATCCTTACATTCCCACGTCGCATTTCACTATACAAACATAAGTTTCCAAAATATTTTCAGAAAATTTTAAAATGATAAATAATAGAAAATATTAATACTCGTAATATGTCCAACAAAAATGTACTTAACTAAATCCTTCAATTTTTCTTTGTAGGACCACGGTGGTCTAGTGGCAGGTATTGTCCTCCGGAGCTTGAGATTTCGGATTTAACTCCTGCTCTAGTAATTTGGATCACAGATAACATCTCTAGGCCACCTCAAGTATGCCCGCGTAGTGCACTCAGCTGCGTGAGCCCATCCTGGTAACGAACACTGGAATCAAAACTGTGTCAAGTTCACAGCAACTACCATCTGGTCCCGATTCAAACACCGTCTAGTCGCGTGGTACTATCGGGCCTGTCCGCGGACTATTAATAATTTGTACTTTTACAGTACTAGTTTAAATAATACTGATAACGGATCTCCTTCTTAATTGCTAATACAGTAGATATATACTCGTATGGATATCCATTCGGGTATAAATACTGCCATATCACATTATAACTGCACTCTACCGTGTACAGTTGAAAGAATGTCTCCATCAACTTATCAGTTATGTAGATACCCGGCAACGCGCCAAGGAATTGTTGGGTGCCACTCTTCAGCAGCCTTCAACATGAATCCAAGCGCAACATTCCTGCTGCAGCAACTAGACAAGAGACTATACATAACATACAAATAAACTCTGCAGATTAAAAGTATCAGGTCATTGGTGAATAGATTTATTTACGCGTAGTTTCGTGGGATTAATCATATCAATTGGTTTAAGGTAAATTGTCTTTTAGGGTGGCAGAGGACCTCAAAAGTGAGTTTGTTGAGTTCTTGATCCGTTCTGAAATAAACTATTATGGGAGGTGGCCATAGCTCAGTTGTATAGTGCGCGCTTCGCACCAAATCAGCCCGGGTTCGATGCCCGGGCGTAGATACTCATGGGTGTATGTGTGATACTTTTCACGATGGACCGGCTACCCTCTCAGCAATCGAGTGCCTAAACTTACATTGATATCCAGACTACACAAAAAGTGCTCCAATGATATATGAATGACTCATATACTTGAAGATAACCACAAACCCTTTTCAGAGTCAGAGCCTCAGAGGCATTTTATAACACCAGGGCGAAGATGAAGAAGCGGGTTTTTAGAGAAATTACGCCAGGAGAATTCGCCAGAGTCTCGGAAACTTAGTTATTACAACAACAGACTGCCACGGATGGGTGCAAAAGCTGCATGATCTACTTGTAAATTGTGGTATTTGAATCAAATAAGTACCAATAATAGCTTTTGTTGGATACATTAATTTACAAGTTTTAAGTTTCAGGAGCCGTGGGCGTGGGAGCGATGATAACGAGAACAGTGATAAGATTTGCGAAGTTGCGTAGGAGGGTTAGAATCTAAACAAGCATCTAGACAGGGCAAGTGCCATTGTCTCCGCTGTGAATGAAGGGTGTCTGATACTATCAGCTGTTCCGAGACGTGTCTTATCAGTTATCCCTCGCACTGATAGTGATACCTCTAGCTTGCTCAGACCCAGTCTATCCAGTACCTACCCATTACCTTTACCTCGTGCAGTTTTATGCCAACCTGAGAGATTATGTTGGCACGACGCTTTGTAAAACCTCGTAAAACTGATTGTGTGACACTGTGTAGCTTTGAAATATACTTAAATAGTACCTACTGAAGAACCCTACTTGTACTCATTGTTTAAAATTTGTATTGAATCCGCTCATGAGTCATGACAAAGGACTGCCTGCTGATTGAGTACTAAATTGAATTATTAGCTATGATGTGTCCAATCAATTAGTAATACGGAATATCCTACAAAAATATATCATTGTCAAAATATATTGGTGTACAGTTTAAATTGGAAGTACACCTGTCGAAAAATAAAATTCGTCATTAAAAAGCAGTTTTCAAACAACTTGCACTTCCTAGTCTGAAATGATGTAATGGTCTAAAAACTCATTGTAACTAATTAAACATATGCTCCAATTAAACAATAGTTGTTTGATTATTAACAATAATACAGACATTAATTTTGTTGTGACCAAATTGCACCGTCTAAACCTAATTAAATAAACTTGTAATGGACTCTAAAGCAGCAGAACTATTGGATCGAGACACTTTCAAACCCCTTATCTGTAAAATAAATACTGAAATCGTTTCCACGTGAAGTGTGGTCCATAACTACGAGTATGTTAGTGAAAGACAAGACTTGGATTGGTTTATCGCGTTTGACACCTAGAAGCATCAAGCATAGGTCCACCCGAAATAAATTAAATAAAGCTGTCTAATTAGGAAGAAATTTTAAGCGGAAACAGAGCTTCTTTAGTACACTGTAGTTCCCAAAATAATGGCTTCCAATTTAATTTCAAGCCGTTTTTGTATTCGTGATTTTAAAACCAACAAATTTCATAAGGCTCCCAACAAATGTTGTTTTCTGGAACAATTTGCTAATGGTATTCATTTAAAATACCTACAAAAGGCACTGAAGCGCAATAGCTGACAATGTGTTGTATATTGGCAGATTGTGGAGTCAGGCGTGCCACTACACCAGCACCATATCAAGGTCACGTGACTCGATGGATAGCGCCAGTATGCTAATGGCAAAGAGCTCGGCTCGGGATCGCGCGCTTTTCAGCATCAGTGTGCACTCGCTCTGTAGTTCTGCGCGCTCGACCGCGAGACCCATACCCATACACCGCACGCGACCGCACACGATACCGCACCCAGTAAGTCACCTATGATTGTAGTTGTAATATATACGTTATTTTAGAACGTTGTCCGAATTAGAAGAATATGTAATATTTTTTATCGTAAAACACTAAAACAAATTTGTTGCATAATAAAAATTGAAAGAAAAAAAACACTGCAAGTTTGAATTTTTTCTGATCGCTGTAGACAGTATGCATACCGAGGACTTTGTTTAAAACTCAAGTATTATTTTTATTTTAAATAGTTAAACTTACTAATTAATTTTTTGGTATATTTTTGAAGTTATTGGCATTATGTTACCGGTACTTGGATAAAAAAATTAAAAGTGAGTTTTTGATTAAAAGTTTGAAAAAAGGTAAAAATTATATATTTACATTATTTAATTACACATTTTTTATATTTTGTGTCAAACATTACGTAAAACCTTGAAAAATTTGGCAAATAAATAGATTTTGCTTTTGGAAAGTGAAAGTAATTTTGATGCTACAAAATCTTAAAATAGGGCTCGGTAATACCAGCTCGAGGTAATTTTTGTCAAACGCATGCAGACTGATAAAAATCGGAAGAGCTTGATTGAAATAATGTTTCTAAGTAGAAATTATAAATACAATAAGTAAACAATGAAAAGCGCGTGGCACTCTTAACAGAGAAGCTGATTTCAGTCACTTTTGATTGAGGACAGTTGTACAATTGCAATCAAGTTTAGCACGGAGCAATGAGTTATCTATTTAATTTGGTATTAGTGTAAATATGTGTGAACGCAACCGAGCAACATACCCTCCCAATGAGAAAGTAAGCCAAACTAAGTATATTTTTTAGCCAGCCTCTTGATTAAACGTTTTCTAGGGCA
Organism: Matsumurasca onukii; assembly: GCA_018831715.1. Classification (NCBI taxonomy): domain Eukaryota; kingdom Metazoa; phylum Arthropoda; class Insecta; order Hemiptera; family Cicadellidae; genus Matsumurasca; species Matsumurasca onukii. The sequence goes on from CM032062.1 coordinate 36,963,080, forward strand.
TTCATTTTCTTCAAATTTGCGTATTTGAGTTTGATTTAGAAGAAATGTAAAGTAAGAAATGGTAATGGGATAGACTACTATAGACCTCGGGATATTAAAGGTTTCAATTCAATACATAAAGTACACAGCGGAAAACATCGTAAACTATATGTTGTTTTTTGATTGGAGTTGATTATACGTTGAAAACAAAAGTCTAAATTACTAAAATCAAAAGTGTATGCAATCTCCGTGATTTCTTATTGCTAACATAATAATTGACTGTACGAGTATTGTCTATTGACTGTTGTATACATTATATTTTATTTATTTGCTAACAATGTAAAATTAAACATACTGTGCAAGTTAATAAAAAAAGGTAAATTTAAATTTCTGGCCTTCGAGATAAGCGAATCTACTCTATTTGAGCGAACGTTGTATACAATGAGAAACACTGCATTGTACAGTACACTCATTGTATAGAACTCACTCAATGACTCAAAAGGCATTGTGATTTCTATTCAGGCTTTTGTGCAGCTAATTTTGAATGTTCAGTTTAAACATTGTATTCAAACAAAGAACATGACTGACGGAGCCTACTCCTCTACTACACGTTTTAGCAGTTAACACTTTATTGGAAACATTTATCTATCCAAAAGTTCAGTTAAAAATGAAAGTGTCATGCAAAATAACAACACACTTACATTACAGTTTCTTGGGTATTAATTGTGCATCCAGGCTGAATACTGTAACGTCATCGGACATTTTACTTTACATACTTACTTGTCAATGGAATTTTATTAAATGGAGTTAACAAAGATTTGTAAGTACTTTGCGATGTGTAAAACCTGTCTCCCTTCTCACAGTAAACATTACTTTAGTGTGTCAACATATCTAACCTCAAACCTTATCTCCAGACTACTGTTTGTACATTTGCACCTCTAACAGCTGTTCTTGTCTTAAAACACCTGATCCATTGTTGAGTAACACAGCTGTTTGAGCAGTGTGTTTGAAATTGTGTTAGTGACAGTATTTCACAAACAAAACTGTTCAATATCAAGAGCTTTGGAATTATTTGTCTTTATTTGAAGCATGGAGCTCTTCCAAACACAGCAATCTATCCATCCACGACGACGGACCCTACGCTAGCAATATCAAATTTCACGCATAGTATAGCATACCTGTAGAATGTAATGAGTGAAAAGGAAGGGATTTCCAAAGGAAGTGGCATTATACAGTGAGTGAGACCCGCATAAGAGGTCGGGCTCGGTTTGTGAATGGTCTATAAACTAGGCGGAGTTGTGCAATTTTATGCGTACTCCGACCCTGAATACAAACAAGATAGACCTACAAACCAGTCCATATTAGTAGGGAGAAAAATATTGTGTGCCAAGGTCGGTTGCTGATATGTTGATAAACAAAATGTTTGACTTTTTGTGTAGTAAAGCCTAGTCTTATCCTTGCTTCTGTTGCTTTGCTTCCAATAAAGATCGAGGAAGATAACTTAAGCCCAGCGAGTTACGTAGTTCATTAATCAATATATACCCACGTCTCCTGTTTCCTTATCTTCTTAAACGTTTTATTTTTGTCTGATAAAAGATGTTGGTTGCAGACTTATCCGGAGACCGAGTGAAACCTCTGAACCATGGGTGCAGAGGACGCACATTCTACTGAACTGTAAGTTTTAAACGTTGAAAAAAGCTATTGATACCAAAGAATAAGTTTAAAATTGACGATAAGTCAAAGTCAGTGAAGGCAAGTCAGGGGCTTGTAAAGATTAAATAGTTGTTACGCACAGAAACATCCTAATCCTTATTTTAATCTCTAATACCTCATTTGTTGAAATGTTGACATGAAATAAAATCAACACAATGTCACATCATGATACTAAAGTAGACCTACAAGTTAATCTGTAGTTCCTAAGTATTTGAATAAAAAATCAGATTACATACTTTTCTACTCGACCAGTCATACTCAACTCAACTAAAACTATGCATATTAGCCACGGTTACTTTCCTACAAACAATGAACGACTCAACAACACAAGTGATAAAAACACTTTCCGATAACACAGACCTCATCAGTTTATTTCTTCCTCGGTACTAGTTAAATCTGGATTTAAGTAAAACTGGTTTGCACTCTTTTCATTCAGAGAATTTAATAGAACAACAACATAAATAAAACATGTTGTTGATAAAGTTTTGTTTTCATTGCCTGCGCGGAATTACGTCACAGGGATATGCAATGCAGAAAGTATGTCTCTTGAGTTGGGTGAAATTGCATACAAAATTTACCAAACCCATAACATTCAATTACATTGAATATACTTTTTTAATTGAGTAAATTCAATATTGTAGTGTAATCTTAAGCACTCACTTGCCATTAAGAAGTTTGTAGATGAATTTTTTTTAAATATAAGCTATAGTTTAAGTGTTGTTTTATTATTATGATTTTGTTTGGTTATATATTTGCACATATATAACACACACACACTCACTATATATATATGGCTAAGCTCCTATGCTGTAATGTCTTGTAGTTTCCTGGTTTTATAATTTATTGTCTTTTGTCCAACACAAAGCACTTTTGTAAATTGGTTAATATAAATGAATAAATTATTATACATGTAACTATTAAAATATATATTATATTGTATTTTTAAAACAGTTTGAAGACAGCAAAACCCGGCAACCTTGTAACGTTAAAAAATCTAACACTTAAAAGCTGTCTTAAATTTTAATTTCGATCAACCGAATAATATAATGAAATTTGCGGCAACGTCTCTATTAAACATACCTTTATTGCATTATACCTAATCAATCGAAGGTAAATGGTCAACAAATCTTTCATTATCCTATCTTTTTAATTTGTACTGTGATAACAAGTTTTTAAACCATTCTTCCATGTTATATGCTTTAAGTCAACATTTGCGTTTTGAAGAGGATATATCACTCATCTTTGATATAAAAAAGAAATTTGGCAATCAACCTATAACAACTCGACTGAAATCAGATATTGTTCAAAGAAACTGACATATACTTTTCCACCTAACATTAGGTAAATATTCCTAATTTATTATTTGTTATTCTTTACCGACATGAGCACCTGAAGGACCCTAACCTACCAAGTACCAAGCGGTACAGCTGGCCTTCAGCAATCTGGTTGTAACCGGTTCCCCTATCCTTGCTGATGAAGTATCGCGCATCATTTAGACATGAAGTGGGCGTTACAAAGCAATGCGACTACGATGGCTTGGCCAAACTGGTTCCACCGTGCTCAGCCCGCGAGCGACTGACTTGGACGATCTTCAAAATCAAATATCCTATACATTATGTTTTGACCAATCCCTGACTAGAACTGATCTGCAGAAATATAATGCTACCAACAGCTGGGTTCATTTGTAGAAGAATGTATGACTGGAACCTGATCAGCACCACCAGGACAACTATGGAAATTAAGTGGATGTTTATTCCCTCTTCTGCTCCACGGTAGGGAGGATGGTGGAAGCGTTTGAATCATAATAAAAAATGACTGTTTAAAAGCGTGTTAGGAAGAGCATCGCTCAATTGAGAAAAATTGAACTACTGATATAAGCTAGGTGATGAAAACACATTTTGAAAACATATTTAAACACAGACGAAAAGTGATTGCACAGTCGAAAAGAATCTCTGACTGAATTATTTTATTGAAACAACGATTTAAAAACAAATATTTGTGATAACTTTGATTGTAACATATCTCTAGAACAGGAAAAACTAATGGAGAAAGGGTGTTGAAGTTCTTGTAACCAGAAAAATTGAAACAAATTTTGACTAGCCACTAGCAGTAATAGAAGAGCTGATTCCTGGCAAACAAACAATGATATGACGCGTCTACTAGTAAAATTGAATACCCCAAAATTTATTATATAAACTATGTAATAGTACTAGGTAACTAGTTATACTAGTATATAATACTAGTCTTACTAGTACATACATTATAGTACTCGTAGTTTTACTGATATTATTAATAACGTTTATGTAGTTTAGAAAAATAATGTTAGCTTCTCGGTTCAATTTAATTGCATTTCATTCAAGTACTTTACAACTACTGAGTTTCAAAGTTAAATTGAAGACAGCAGCAATCTTATACTACTCGGTGTAAGAACTATAAAAGTTGCATGTGGTAGGGCCGGACAAAAGTAATGTGGTAAAAGGACACGAAAGTAACTAAAGATTGTTACAGTTTACTAAATATACTATTATAGCCTATTATAAAAACACAACACAGTATTATGGAAAAAAATACAAAGCATATTTACCTTTAAATTCAACATATGTCACGGAGTCCCGCGTCTTCGGTGTCCTTCGTCCTCTTCCTACGATCCCTGCATGCTTATCACGGGTCCCTGATTTCGGGCCCCGGAGTCCCGCGTCTTCGGTGTCCTTCCTCCTCTTCCTACGATCCCTGTATGCTTATCACGGGTCCCTGATTTCGGGCCCCGGAGTCCCCGCGGGTCCTTCGTCCTCTTCTTACGATCCCTGTATGCTTATCGGGTCCCTGATTTGTTCTCGTCCCTGTATGATTATCCTCTTCTTCATACGATCCCTGTATGCTTATCACGGGTCCCTGATTTCGGCCCAGGTCCCGCGTCTTCGGTGTTCTTCCTCTTCTTCACGATCCTGCATGCTTATCACGGGTCCCTGATTTCGGGCCCCAGGTCCCGCGTCTTCAGTGTTCTTCCTCTTCTTCCTACGATCCCTGCATGCTTATCACGGGTCCCTGATTTCGGGCCCCATGTTCTTCCTCTTCTTCCTACGATCCCTGCATGTTTATCACGGGTCCCTGATTTCGGGCCCGGAGTCCCCGTCTTCGGTGTTCTTCCTCTTCTTCCTACGATCCTGCATGCTTATCACGGGTCCCTGATTTCGGGCCCCAGGTCCCGTCTTCGGTGTTCTTCCTCTTCTTCATACGATCCTGCATGCTTATCACGGGTCCCTGATTTCGGGCCCCGGAGTCCCGCGTCTTCGGTGTTCTTCCTCTTCTTCATACGATCCCTGCATGCTTATCACGGGTCCCTGATTTCGGGCCCCGGAGTCCCGCGTCTTCGGTGTTCTTCCTCTTCTTCATACGATCCCTGCATGCTTATCACGGGTCCCTGATTTCGGGCCCCGGAGTCCCGCGTCTTCGGTGTTCTGTATTACATCCTCGTGATACATTTCAGAGTTCAAAGTTTTCCCTTCTTTCTTCCTGGCACAGTATGCTGTCATCATGTCTGAGAAAACATTACCCGTTAGTTATGGTACCTATTTACCGTCGTTCCATTCGTGTCCTTTTACCACAACGAAAGTAATTGAGAGTTAATTAAAGATTTTGTGAAATGAGGAAAATCATACATTTTACTATATTTTGTTCTCAGCTCTCGGTCTCCAAATGTTTACGTATAATCGGCAAGGGTGCTAACTTCATTAGTATTATAATAATATTAAAACTAGTACATTTTGATCATAACGTCCCATAACTTTCATAAATGGCTAAATTAAGAAATAAAACAGTTAGTGGACAAATCAGACGACAAACCATTTTGGGATATTGGATGCAAAGCAATATTGGGATACCAAAATTCAAAACCTGACACAGATATTCCTCGTAAGATGTTAAAAATTATAGTTGATGTTATTACCTCAAAGTTCAATCACGAGTATTAAAGAAACAACCTATCCGTGTTAACATACTGACCTTTTAAACGTACTCATTAAAAATGTGATTTGTGGTAATTGATTGGCGAAAATTGAGACGATATGTTTTAACGCGTTGTTGTAACGATCTGGGCGTCAGAAAGGGAGGGCTGCGAGCGCGTCAAGCCAAGAGACACCCAGGAAGCGCGACCGAGAGGTGCTGCCCATCAGGTTAATATAATACTTACACACCCAATAACCAGTAATTTTATAAATGAACAATACCACAGAAAATATGCCGGAAGTTCAATTTGCTCTCTTGTAGGGTTAATTAACAATGTGATACGTCTCAAACTTTTGTCAGTATACTGCAAAATAAGACGCTGCAAGTAGTGGATGCTCAGTCTTGGATTTAAGAGACCCAAATTTAAATATTGGCTAAATAGCTTAAAATAAAACCTATTGGCAATCCTAAGTGACAAAAGGTTTACAAAAGTAAATGTACTAACAAACCAGTTTATATTGGACAATATTAAAGCCACATTAGCAATTTTAAACAAGGACGAGTACTATATCTAAACATTGAGACCAATAATAAAATGACGAATAGGATACTTGCCATAAGATTATTATGTAGTTACTTTAAAACCTTTCGAGGTTGAGTGGTAGAGAGGACTTTGTAGTCCTAACTTCACCTCGTTCAACAAGACAAACTTTACTTTTTACTTCCATCGTTCACGGGGGAAAAACAAAAGTGCGGCTTGATCTTCAAGGGACCACTTTTGCTTGCTTATAACTCCAGAACCACTGGCCATAAACGGAATGTTTTGATTTAAAATTACATAGTTTACATTTAAGCTGTTGAAAGCCATACAGTAGCTGTGACAAACTAGTTCAAAAGAAGATGGTGGCGGAAAATGTGCGTGGTTCGGACCTTGAGGGACCACTTTTATTCCCTTTTGGCTTCAGAATCGTTGGCCATCTATGAAAGGAGTTGTTAACGTGCTCTAAGGACTTATTTTTATTTAGGCTGTAGAAATCTCACCTATCTCAACTACAAGGCGGTGATTTTTACCACATGCGGTTTGGGCCCCAAGGGGCCACTTTTGTTTCTTACATGATACAAATGACCAGAACGGCAGGCCCAGTATAAGTCGCTGTTTTAACATGTTATACATGGACACTGTGTGGTTTAGGCTAAGTCAGGCTACATGAAGCGCACATACCACTTTAAAAAAAATATATCGCACCTGTCTGGAATGTACTAAACAGTTAAGTACAAATGCTTAGTAGAACAAGGAATAGAGGAACAAGACGGGTCGACGTGAAATTCAGACATGCAAGATTGAGAGAAACGAAGTACCGAGGAGTTGAGTTGTAACCTAGCTTTACTCGAACCATAGGTACTAGGTAGGCTAATTATAGCCTATTTCAAATTGTTAAGATAGATATGGCACAACCTAAATACAAGATATACTACCAATATCTATACACAAGTTAAATGAAATGCCCAATGTTCTGAAAAACATTAGCACAAGCTACATACAACTAAAGGAATATAAAAAGGCAATGATTCATGACTCACGAAACACCATAGGAAGTACTTTTTCCTGGTAGCTCCACTCGATTAAATTCTTTTACTAAATGTCTTCTAAAATATTTTTGTTTCCATAGAAATAAAACTTTTTATTGTTTTTCATTAAAACATGTGTTAGGTTAAGTAAACAATCACTGACGTTTGGCAGTAATATATTTATATAGGGTTTAATAAACATAAAACATCTGTTCAAGTCGTCAACTTATTAGTAAAATCTTAATTATAATTTTAAAACTTTAAAAATAATAAGTTAAGAATTGAACTAACCTCGGAACTAATACATTTTAATAAACGATGAAAACAAATTTACGATGTATTCACTTTATAAATAAAACGCAAATAACCTTCCAAGAAGGATATGGAGTAGCAAACTATATACGCTATCCGTAGACTAAGCCTGTTGGCTACTTTAATAGTAAAATATGCTACGTAAAAGTGTTGTCACACAGCTGCTACCTAGTAGTGCTCAGTTTCATTTTGTTTTGTCTGTACGTGTAAAATATCATCTGGAGGTTAAGCGTAATATAAACCGCTTGATATTTAATGACGTTTGTGATGATTTGATAATATTTACGAAACAGAAAGAAACACCTCATTCGTTGGATTAGATAGGCTGGGCGTCTTTCAACTGATCAGAGAACTTTCAACAGAAGACAGTCTTAAAACATCATGCGATTGTCTGTAGATAAATTTAATGAGTTACTTGAATTGGTAACTCCTCTTATCAAGAAAAAAGATACAAAACTCAGGCCAGCGATTCCGAACCGCATGAAGTTAGAGATAGCCTTAAGATACATTGCAATTTGCAACTGTCAACAATGTTATGACATTCCCTACGGACCACTTAATATCACTCATTGGCACTTAACTGTTTTACAAATACACTCGAAACAAAACTCAAGAGTTGACAGAGAGCACGCGCAGTTGCAACCAGCCGATAGCTCAGAAGATATCCAGGAATCGTTCGAAAGTAGAAAGTCAACAGCACTTGTTTTGTGCGATCTCAGTAAGCCTTTTGATTGCGCAGCACATGGATATTCTAATAGAAAAATGTCAGCTGTACGGAATGAACGGACCTGTGCTGCAACTCAGTAAGTCTTGAGAGCAGAACACAAATAGTGGCAGTGGATGGAGCGAAATCTAAGCCAGCGGAAGTCAGGTACGGTGTTCCCCAGGATCGGTCCTTGGACCCACCTTGTTTCTATTTCTTATGAATGACTTGGGCATAGAGGGTTCTACTCTGCTCTTTGCTGATGATTCTACTCTCTATTCCAGCGAAGACACGCCAGTGCAAAACTCTTTCGTCGCGCTAAGCTTTGGTTTCGAGGTAGTTAAACTTAAATAAGGCCAAGACCCAAAGAATGGTGTGCACCCTAAGCAGAAGCTTTCCCTCACCAGAAGAACCTGTGAAACTCTTGGGATTTGTCATAGACTCAAAACTGACCTGGGATGCACACATATCTTCCATAAGTAAAAGGTTAAGCAGGGTTCTATACCTGCTGAGAAAACTAAAACGAGAAATCACAGAACAATATCTACTGGTGCTTACCATAGTCTGTTCCACAGTCACCTTTCTTATGGGTTAGTCTTGTGGGGGCATGCAGCAGGGTGCTTGAGAGTCTTGATCCTTCAAAACAAGCATATACGTTTTGTCATGACAAAAACAAAAGGTCAAATTAAAGATTCTTACCATCTACAATCACTACATACTCAGTTGCCTGATGTATTTCAAAGAAAATATGGAGAATTACTATGCGCCGAGAGGTCCACAGCCACAACATCAGGAGTGCAACAGCACTGATCACTAACAGGTATCGCCTGTCAAGAACGCGAGACAGCTTTCCAGCAATAGGGATCAGCCTCTTCAACGCCCTTCATGAGACGATACGAAACCTGGAAGTGAACGCCTTCAAAGCTAACGTGAGAAAATGGCTATTGGCCAACCCGTTCTACACTCTCAGGGAGTTTTTTGATAATGCCCGGCACATAATACTGAGATAAAGCGTATCGTGCCGCCATCTTGTATGCTTGTATGTATGTAAATAGTTTTTTTGAAATCTCATTTGACGCTGCCATCGGGTTAGTAGCACGGAAAATAGAACATGTTTGATTTTTAATGCTAGTGGTTTTTGACTAGCACGCTACTGTTAGTAGCCGCTACTTCGATAGCTGCTAGTAAAGTAGCCAAATGTGACTCAGGCTTTACTGATCACAGTTTAGCCTTCTACAAGCAAATGTTATCTTTTAATTTTATATGTGTTTAAGCTAAAAGCGTTTTGAAGAAACCAGCTGTTGGACTGACGGTCAAGTAAAACCATTGAGCAGCCTACTTACGGAAACATACGTATAAAGCTAAGAAGCTACGCACACAAAACACATAATATTGCTATTGAAAACAGCTACATCCTTATATTAATTGCAATTTGGCTCGAATATGAATAGGGCTTTTGACTACAGATGAGATAAACATGGTTATCTGGGTTTGACACAATAACATAGATATGTGACCTTGAACGCCGGTGTATCTTGATATTCTAATTCTAGTATAGCTCTTAAATATTTGTGTGTTATTCGTAGATCTGATAACAGTAAAAGTTGTCTAAGACTTTTGCAATGATTGTTACACAACAAATGCATATTGAGTGTGAATAATGGTGATGACTTTCCTTGGTGGCTTGAGCACTTCAACTTGTACGACGAGTTGTTGGAAGTTTACACAAAATCCCAATGAATCAAATTTTGTTTCTTTTCAGGTGTTTGTTATCATTGTAAACACATCGAGGCCTCAGACTTGTGCCAAAATTTATATTGAAAGTTCATAACAGTGGTAGAGATCAATAACAAAATTGTTTATATCAGACTTTTCCGGCCACTTCAGGAGAACAACTACTCTACGTTTCAGGCAGTTGGTAAACTCCCTCGTTGTCAAGGGCCTAACCTAACCTTACACTACATTGTAGTAACACTTAACCTAAGACCTAATCTAAGAAGGTGTTGTAATCAAACTGCGCTGTACGAGTATATTGGAAATCTGTACTTTGAACTACATAATTTGAAGAGACGTACAAGCTACCGAACCTGACCACAATGTCTTTGGAACTTATTAACTTTACTGTGTTAAACTGGTAGTTATAGTCCATCTACAGAAACATTGGAATTATTTATTTTTATTTTTTGACGTAGATGTGATGTTGATTTGTACATGTGTATAGACTTGACTGACGACTTTGGCAGTCGGCAGGTTGACACGCCCCCCTGGAGCGGATTAGCATATGTTTATACGCACCGAGTCGCTCACCTTGCACATACGCCCACACGCAGTAGCTCTCATACTCTTCACAGCACTGTGAGTCATATGTGCTAGTGAATTTCCTATAACGGGGTACAATTTGAGTGGAAGTTTCCTTTTGGAGAGAAAACGCTCCCCATGCCCCTTACCGCTATAAACAGGTAGTATATAAGCCTTGGATACACAATTTTGTGACAAAGTACCTAACAGTCGTGACAACGTATCTTAATGTATCAAAAGTTGAACAATCAACAGCCATCTTGGATCAAGATAGATTTTGGCGAAACCGATTTTCCACCTTCACATCATGGTGGAAAACTCCATTTTGAGGGATACAGTATTCTCAAAAAAGGTCATTTCAACGTGATTCACGATCAAACAACCAAGGGGAACTTAACCTTGAGTTACAAGAACTTTACAATTTCAGGAAAATCTGACGAAAATTAAATTGCGACTCATCAAAGTGGTACACATACGATAAATTAGTGTGGTTACTCATTACACATATACGTGCCACTTGACTCAGAAAGTAGGGAGCTCAAAAAACCGTTTAGTTCTAAGGCGTTTCGTCCTCTTTGGTGATTCAAACTAAATAGCTATTTTTCCGCGGAAATCCACCAATATAAGTTCAGAAGACACGCTGATAAAACTACCGTTCTATACAATTGTGAAATTAGTTAAGAAGGTTTTACAAAGTGGGAATTGAAATCAACGTTTCGAAAATGGAACTTCGTTGAGTTCCTGTTTTTTTTTATATCGCGACAAGTTTAACTTTATCCACTACTGAAATGTATCTAACTACATAAACAAACTTAGTTTTCTTCTGCTACTTAAGATAATTAAAACTTACTACATTTAAAACGCGACATTTTACTAAACAACGAGACAGCACAGAGAACATTTGCTTCAATTATGTAAAATGCCCGTTCATCAAAGCTGCCTTATCAAAAATCTAGGACCCCGCCCTCAAAGTTTCGTGAATTACAAATTAACATTTGATTACTTCAAACACGATTACCTTGAAGTGGACCCAGCACACTTTTTGCATGAGACAAAAAAAAAAACAGTATCCCCGAATAGCATTTCAAATTCTCATTGTATTGCATTCGAATAACGTCTAATTTATTGGTTTCAACTAAATACGAGGGCTGTTCAGAAATTAACTTTCGTTGTAGTGTGGCTAGTATAAAAGTGAATGCATTTGTGATGCTTGATGTTTTGTTTTGTCATTTTTATGCTCTCTAAATGTCGAAACAAAAATTAATGATATCTACATGTCAATTACCACATGTAGAAAGATGACATGCTTCCAGCCGGTGAAATAATAAGTCTATCAACTTAAAAATAATTTTGGCATCCAATTTTTGCGAAAGGGTGCCAAACCTCTGGTTTAGCCTTCAAACAGAATAGCTTCGAACAGAGAAAGAAATTATAAGATCCATGATTATGTATACAAGAATATTTCCCCCGTTGTTTCGCGTGTTCTGTTCAACTCGGCTCAGCTGTAAAACAACTCTATTCTCAAAACTGAAGGAGCACGGAACTTCTTGTTTCCCATTACATTTACACTAGTTTGTTTATTATAAATAACAGTTAATTTAGGTGACAATAAATTAAGTACCTTTTGTTAGCATCTGATTAATATAGACAATAGTAAAAGTTTTATCCTTTAAACCACATTATCAAATGTATTCACATATACTTATTTATATTTACCTAAAACTGTACGACAAATATTAATTGACAACTAATAGGTCAGTTGGATGCGGCCATCTGCGTGAAAAAATGTTAATAGCATAATAAAAATAAGGTTTTTGGAAACATACGTATAAATAATTGAAACAAGATCCATTCTCATACCACAGATCACTAAATCACTATTTGAGATGCCGATCACTCTCATGCACATGCTCTGTGCTCTCATGAGGGTATTTTAAGGCAAATATGTGGTGAAGGATGAGTGTGATGAGTGGTAGTAATGAGTTATGAGGTGTAGTCTTGTTACAAACCGACTCTTCCTTAGAATGGGTCATTAATTAATAGCCCAATGATCTGATTAATATACTAATTATTCTCTTGGCAATTGAGTATTCTGAGTAAATAGTACATTAAGTAAACTAACTAACTGGGAATAACCGGACAGGTTTTATTCATTTTGCCGGTTAGCATCTGCAGTAGATCGAAGTTGAGTGTTTTGAAAACTGAACTCAAAAAAGCAACATCGTGGTGCATCGCTAACAAAACGGAAGTGACTTATATGGAAAATAGGTAAGAAATCGGCTTCGCCATGCTCGGCCAAAACGCCTGGTTCTTGGTGGCTAGATTTTCTTGGCGCTCGGCTCGCCAAGTGTAGACGCGGCTTTATACAGGGTCATCGAAAAAGGCGTACTGGATTTGAAAGTGAAATAAAAATTTTAATTGGTAGAATTTTGATTTTTACATCAAAAGACACAGCGAATCTGAATTTTTTAATGTATTTAAAAAAGTTTCAATGTGAGCTCCCCCCATTGCACGACAGACATCTAGCCGATAGTCAACCTCCCGCCATGTGTTTTGGAGCATTTCAGGAGTCACCGTTGAAATGGCTACGTTGATTCTTCTTCTCAGGTGCTGTAGATCACGTATTTTCTCAGCATAAACCAAGTTTTAAATGTAACCCCAAAAGAAGAAATCTTAATGAGTCAAATCAAGACTCCTAGGTGGCCACAAAACAGGACCATTCCTCCCAATCCAACGATCAGGAAATCTGTTGATGAGAGCTTCTTGGACGATTAGACTTAGTGACATGGAGCTCCATCCTGCTGGAAAATGACATTAATGCCCTTTCCCCTTTCAATTTCTTCAACTTGAGGAAACAGATAAGAAGAAGAATCAACTAAGCCATTTCAACGGTGACTCCTGAAATGCTCCAAAACACCTGGCGGGAGGTTGACTATCGGCTAGATGTCTGTCGTGCAACGGCCCCTCGTTGTAAAGCGTTCAAAACTGTCTTTTGATGTAAAGATAAAATTCTACCAATTATATTAACATTTTATTTACTTTCAAATCCCGTACACCTTTTTCAATGACCCTGTATAATGATAAAAGTAGGTTTATTTGGTCATAAAGTCGTAAGTTCATAAAGGTCTATCCCTTGTTTCTGTGGAATGGGTTCAAATGATATCATATCCGGGCCAGAGGAAGTAGCAATTATAACTTCTGCTCAGGCGCCACGAGTGTTAAGCAAACAAAACTGGAAACATCCAGTTACCAGCTTTTAAATGTAACTTAACCTGTATTAGGTCAGCTATAAAAAACTGTAGAGTATAGTCTTGCTATCAGTTTATGATGAAATTTAAACCACGTTTGTCATTGCTGAACAAATTTAGGCGATTTTGAAACTTATTTGACCACGAACTACCAAAATTATTAGACCCTCGCTGACGAGCTCGAGATTTGGTACAAATCGACACTATTTAGCGAGCATTCAGAAGTCCAAAACAGTTAAAGTAAAGTCGAAATATTTTAGCATTGATAACTGCAGTTTATGGATTTATATAGACGGACTCATCTGTGAGGTTTAACTATTCTAAGCGATAGTCATGAGCTGTTACCTTATATAAACATTTAAATTTACCCTCACGACCAATCCATGCTCTTATCATAATTTATTCCAAACCCCTCTCTGTTATAATTTTATGTGTTTCATACATACTCGTAGATCCACAGTTTAAAGTTTAAATCTCCACTCTTTGTTAAATTAATCAAACGTTATATTGAACTCGCCCTTAGTTAATTATTTTAAATTCACATTATAGTTTATTGTCAAGTACAGTATTTTACATTTACAATGTTTTTTAAAATTAAATATGTAAAAAACGTACACTCCTGGACAGTTAACGTATCACTTAATTTGTTTCCCATAATTTTAATCATCTGTATTACATTTCAAAATTGTAAACTTTCGGGCTAAACGCAAGTAAATAATTAATTTGACTAATCAGCAACAAAGAAATATGTAATATAGTTATACTTTGAGAAAATGGATGGTACTAACCTTTGTTTATGAATAATTGTTTTACATTTTATACCAGTGATTTTTTAAATTTTGTCCAGAGTGTACTATTACTGGGAAGACTCAAATAAAAGTAATAAAATTAATATTCAACAATAAAGTAAAGCTTATCACAAATTTGACGTCCGTGGTAGGTTGGTCGAATTTAGTGGTTTCTGGTGCTGTATGCGTTATTCTGTTTTTGAACGAATATTTGGATACAGAAAACAACACTATTCCCAATATTTATAGAATGGTAAATGCAACAGGAGTATTATATACTATACAAATTTAAATTACTTTAATTTCCGCCTTTAAAAGACAGACATCTTGGTAATCAAGCCTGGCCATTATTCTTGTTGTTTTCTTTTTAAGTACAAAAATCCTTGTCTTTTGCTTTATTGTTGATGAGTAATATAATGCCATTATATGCAGTTCTCAAATAATTTCGCTGCTATATGATGACAAGTCTCTTGGCAGAAACAGCCATGTATACACCCTGTGACCATACAAAATCAATGCAATAATCTCATGAAAGTTTTTTATCTATTATTAGTTCTAAGGTTTTAACGTTATCGGACACGTGAAGGGTATTATTACTAATATTGTAAAGTTAAATTTGTTATGTTCAATATATCGGTTTAAACTAACGTTCAACAAGTTTTAACTAATTTCTTGAAACGGAGATTATTGGCAATACTTACAGAATATTTAAACAATAAAGAATCGTATTTTTTATTTGACATTAAAAAATACGACTCTTTTTTGGCCTTCATGTAGTTTAAATAAGTTTTAACTAGTCGAGAGAAGTGCTGCGTTTACAAAATTATATTTCCGAGACACAGCCCTTTAATAATAAACCACACCCTTTTTTTACATACGTTCATTTTTTTAATTTCATATTTGTTGGTTGTATTCACCGTAAAGATAACAGGAAATCATCCAGCGAAAAAACACAATATCAAGAAATCAGTTGGATAATTCCAATAGTACACACACATCGAAATGGCTGACTAATTACTATAATACTGGGCAGGCAATGACAGATTGAATAGCACAGTAGTGTAGTGGTTAATTGAGAGAGTGCGCGCGCAGCCTCTGTAGCACAATTCGCACTTGGCGAGCGAGCATGTGTCGCGGCCGCAGTCAGTTTCGCGACGCGTGCCCGTGTGCGTGAGTGAGTCACCATACACCCCTCCAGTCACCATTGACGAGAACAAGTATGTATTGCTTGGCTTTTTAGAATAATTGTGTTGTATTTCGTTGTGGAAATATTTCAATATAACTTGCTCACGTTGTTTTGTGTAGTTTTAACTAGCAGACATACCCGTGCTTCGCTAAGGGTAGAATTGTGTAGATAGAATTTTACATCCTGAGGTTATTTGAATGTCTTTATGTGGTTAATAGGTCAGCGATTAATTAGCTTAGACGCGTTATTGCACAGTAAAATATGATTAGAGGAAACATGCACTTATGGAGTTGTAGTTGGGGCCACCTAAGTTTAAGGTTGAAAGGTTTAAGGCAACTATACTAAATTTTGAAACTAATGAGATAATGACGTATTGATCGTAATCAAAATTAAAATTCGCCCCTTCCATCAAAGCCTTTCTCATACTTTAAAGCTCCTGAAACAACACCGGACTTGTTATGTGCATCGTACATAGAGTTACAGTACACAGCTTAATTCAGTATTTTAATAGATTTCCATCTATTATGGTACTTTTGTGAAGTATGCATACACATGTTTCAACCTCAAACACATTTCCATTTTAGAATCACTAGGAACCTGAGGCTTTACCATTCCGAAATTTAAGTTCAAATACGTCAGAATTTTTTGATTTTGTCAAACCTTTATGCAGAACTTTTGAAATCACGCCGCATTGGAAATATATAAATTATAAAATATAGAACCAAATGATACAAATTCATTATGTATCATACAAGAATTCACTACTGTACTTTTTTCGTTTGTACAAATTTGTTTAACGGTAGCTTTTATTGAATTTCTATCATCATTTACCTCTCGAAAATTACCTTAAATTAAAGTATTTGGGCTTCCGTGTTATTACATCTCCGTAATACTTATAGAACCCCGTGCAAAGTTTTGACATTCCGGACTTTGTTGCTCGTTTTATATAGGGGTTCAAAAGTATGTGTGTTAAAAGCACGTGTATGTGTTTGAAATCAAATTATAAAGTTTTGCCTTAAAACCAAGAAAGTACGGAGGAAAACTGGTGAAGATGAGACAGTTGATTGCAGCAATTGTAATGATTTCAATCACATACCATTATTACGTTATTTTATAGCTCTACGCTAGCCTCTATTCACTCGTTAAAGTTTAATGACTTATACTTTACAACGTATAAACATTATGTAAGGGTCACTTAACTAGGATAATACTATGGATATTATAAAAATACTACGACCAGGTAACACACTTTTGCAGTAAAATAAAAAAACTTTAGAAAGTATTGACAATTTTTTGTGAACTACATTTTAATTCGCAAAATAAGCGAGCATTTATTGAAGCCACACAACTATCAATATTAAAATATCTCAAAAAGTTAATTTCATTTTAAGTATTTTTATTTAAAAGTAAAAAGTCGTGGTCCCTTATATTATATTTTTGCAGTGATAGTTTAGGTTATATTCCCTCGTTGTAATCAGGCAGCAAACAATTGTATTAACTAGTACAAACCAGCTACATCTTTCAACAAATTCGCTTGAAACAAAGAAAATAAAGTGAATATATACTGTTGTTTGGTTTGGCTATTTATACAGTATACCCAGAACCATAAATTGTTAATGAGACAACACAAAGATGCATTATCTGAATAGCGCATGGTTGTGCAAGTTTGCCACAATGTATGTTTGCGTAAGCAAGTTCAAAGAGACGAATAGTGTTCAGTGTTCAGACCCAACTTCCTATTGTTGAACAATGGAATTACCTTTATTTTGACACACAACATTATCCATGAGGTAGCTTGTATGGGAGCTGTATTGGCTGTTGTCAGTGCGTTCCTTTAAGAACAGCTTAAGTATTTAATATAACATTTTTATTTAAAAAATGTAATTGTTGGAAACTATAAGACTCATTAATTTTATGTACGTTAAATGAGTTGGCAATCACAACTAGTCAAAATACTTAGTTGTAAATGTTTAAAACTTCTAAAACATGAAATTAAATCAGAGTATTGTAATTGAAATGTAGATTCTCGAACTACATCTCGTCATCATTGAATTATAGTTAAAATTACAATAAATGAACATAGGCTAGTATTGTAAAAACGAACACCATTATGTTTTGAAAGTGCTTTGGACAATGGTTGGATTAAACAAATTCTTAATGTAATAAGTTTATAATAAATACATTAGGATATCGTTACTTTGCATTGCCTTGACTGTTATATATAATTGAACCATTTAAAATTATTGATAAATTAATGTTATGCGGCCTAATCGAAATTATACGTTGCCTTAAGCTTCATTAGAACGAATCAGTTATCTGTAAATCTATTTTCTAGATCACTCACTAGATCACTATTTGAGATGCCGACCACTCTCATGAGGGTATTTTTAAGGCAAATATGTGGTGAAGGATGAGTGTGATGAGTGGTAGTAATGAGTTATGAGGTGTCTTGTTACCGCCGACTGTTCCTTAGAATGGGTCATTAATTAATAGTCCATTGACCAATGGAAATACAAGGACCAACGGCTTAACGTGACTTCCTGGTTTTAAAACCACAGGTGATGGTCTGATATGTCTAAACGATGGTGGGAGTTGATGCGGGTATATCAGATGATCACAAAGGACTATCTGAGCCTTTAGACCTATATCATCCTCAAAACCTGACCTCCATGAAGCTGGATTACAGGACCACGCCACGAGTCCCAGTCTGTATAAAGATTTCTCTGTCCCTATATAAAAATTATTTAAAATATGAAATATTTATTATAATGTACAAACTTATACTGTATCAGTAGAGGTAAATTCAATGGTAGAGGTCTGCACATGTAAATATCACCGAGCCAGTAACCTATATTCCAACAGGTTTGTCATCCAAGGGCTCTGTACAAGCTATAGCAATGATTAATTGAACCACGGCAGGAGGTAACATTACGAAATCTTACTCTGTGGACTCTTGTACTAACTACTTGAGTAATCCTTTCCTTATCACGGTTATTCGACACAATGTTTGTTTAGATTCGAAGGAATTTGGTTTGTCAACCTTTTATCGGTCTTTGACGATGGAGACAGCTCGTGCAGGCGGTGAAAATAATGCGTTTATGTAAACTCTGTTGAAATCACTGAATTTGAAGCATTCCACCTGTTTTATCACCGACAGGTTTTGTGTATTACTCGTCACATGACAGCTATTGCTATCCGTGATTAAAATTGTGTTCTGGTTTCTGCAGTTCAGCTGGACTTAACAGTTATAAAGATCTGCTTTGAGTGTAAAAGAGTGTTAACTTTTTACAACACTTTATAGTTTGCAAATTTTAAATTAGTTTGCTGATTTAAAGTGTATTTTTGAAAGGTTTACTTTTGTCAATTTTATATGGAACGAATACTTTTGGAACATTTCAGAGGAAAATACAGTTTTTAGCGATACCAATTTAAAAGCGTAGTAATTACCTATTTATTGTTAATGTCTTGACAGATCAAAAGTCAAACCCACATCTGTGTTTGGTATACTACACGAATGGCTGTTTCCGGGGAGTCATTAACCATTGTTGTCATTGTTTCCAGGGAGCATATTTCCAAAGTTGTTTTACGAAAGTTCACTAACATTCCGTATACTTTTACAGTTTACTCTCCTACAGCCTTTTTCTAATTAAGTTTTCTCGCGTTTCGCGAAATTAAGTTAAGAAGTTCTTAAGGTACTTAGTTTCTACTTCTAAAATACAAATCCCAAGTAATGCGACGAGCAGCAGTTGAAGCAGTTGAAAATGTAAACAAAGACCCTAGGCGGAGATTTGATTCATAGAGTTCAACTTTGCTCGGTCAATTTAATCATCACACAATGGCGATAGGCTATCAATAGGTCAAAGAGTCAGGTACTTGTTCTAGCGTAAACTAGGTCTGGTATGTGAATTGTTAGGATTTCACGTGGTTGAAATCTATCTTTCTACTAATTGAGTTCATTCAAGTCGTACTGTGATTGTATTAACTAGATCAGCTTTGCTTGGAAGCAGCTACCTATTCATTGTTCGGAGTTATCTTTTTCAGTCCTTACAGTTTAAGTGAAAATTATATCTTTGGAGAACATAATTTTACTGTGCAGCTCTTCACACTATTCTAAACTTCCAGAGTCACACACCAGAGGGCGTCGCTTTGCATTTCATTTGCATCTTCTGTTAAGCTGTTAATTTGAGATATCTATTAATATAACGCGTTTTATATATACTATCTTTCCCGTTCACACCATTTTCAGTGTCAATGGAGTGCCATCTTTTAGTGACTGAGTTTCAGACAGTCAGTGAATGAAGATGGCACTCCACAGCGAGACCGAAATATTTCAAGCAAATTATACTGATGTTTTGACGCGGTTTGAGCCAGAAAAACTAGTATATAGTTATAAAACTGGCCGCGAAAGTCTAAGAGTTGCGTTTTATATATATACGTGCAAAATCCGGCGAAGAGGACAGTTTTTAGAGTTAAGTTGAGTACAGTTGATGTTTTAAGACTTTCTGTAACCACAAAGTTTGGATATCCTCAGCTGGTCGTTGGCAGCTACAATTGAGCAACTATCATTGACTTAACCCTCACCAAGTTTACTGAAATCCTACTTTCAGAATGGATTTCACTTGGCACGCACCAAAGTGGTTACACTTCCGCCATGAGTGCACTTGTCTCCCGCCATCACTTAACCTCAGCTCTCACCAAAACTGATCCGTGGTCAAGATGGCCACCGAATTACTATTTTGACTCGCTTCAAATCTCGACCGAAGGTTGTAATTGTATCTTTAAGAAGAAAAGCAACCTTTCTAATCAGAAATATTTTGAATTTCAACAGTTGGAAAACGATGGAGCTTTTAGACTGATACGTTATTTGTTATTAGCTATTTTTTCATTAACCGTTTAAGATGTTCCAGAACATAACTTTTAAAAGCGCTAGAAAGACCCTGAGAGATTACAGATGGAGTGACTGGAGCCAGACTGCTGTCAGTGACCCTGTTAAGCATATCAAGCACAATCAGATCTGTTTCTCAACATACGTCCTTGTCAAGTGCTCTGAATGTGTGAGACAGATAGTCAAGCCCTCCTCTCCGCTTGCAAGTTCCATTTTGGGCTAATATTTCATTCTGACACTTGTAGAAACAGGCACAAGGCTGACGTTGTCCATCACATTCCTTAGCTGCGTGTAAAAGAGCCTTTGTTCTCACTTGGAAACATATAATTGACAGTATTAAAAAAAACTGCTATTTGTCATTCAAAAGTTTGGGTGACAATTAAAAATATAGCAGCAAATAATATAACATAATTTGTTTTAGTTTTCAAGTTGATGAATTTGTGTAATAAAAATAAAAATTTTGGTCGCAGAAGCATATTTTTATAACACAGACAATTTTGGCATCATTAACGTGGAAAACATAATTGAAAAGAGCAAGTGTGGAAAATTCGATGAATGAGAGCAGTGAATAAACAATGTATTTTTGAATGGGACTTCGATGTCAATGTATGGAAAATTTTAGATATTAAAACAGTTAGTGCATATGTAAATGTTTCCGCAATAAATGATTTATTTATTGCACAATTACTGATCTGGAGGTCTAATGTTATTTGTCGAAATATAATAATTTAAAAACTACTGTTTTAATAGTGTTTCTAAGACTATGGTAATTATTTGAAGTTCGTTTGACGTGTATCATTTCACTGAAGATAACAACAACGTAAACGAGCGGGAGTGTAACCGGTGTTTAATTAGTGACTTAACCACTACTAGTAGACCACTAGTAGACCACCGAGATCCGTATTAGAAAAAAACTTCAATACCAGCTTACTTGTCGTTATATTTTAGTGATAATTTCGACACAATACAATGAATTGAATGATATCCTGTATAAGACGTCAAATACTAAAGATTTCAGCGTAAAAGTTCAATACTATAGATATGACGAGTGCGGTAATATGTCACGGCGGGAGGTAGGCAATCTGGGGGCTGTAGTGTATTGCGGTGATAGTATCTTTTCTCGTACGGCGCGTCAGTTAGGACTGCACATTTGACTGCTAATTCGATTCTTATAAGTCAATAAACCACGATTTAGCCAAATTAACATATACGTGCATTAGCCAAGTCGTATGTACACAGATTTAATTTTTAGGCTAAAAAGAACCAAATCCAAAACAAACTCGATGGACCTTTTTTAAATCGCCGTCTAATTACTCACGGACGCTGTAGAAACTGTTCTAGATTAAACAAACTTAGTACCTTTTAATTTATTTTTATTTTGGCTCTTGAAAATTAATTTTTTTACTAATAAACTTACACTGATTTTAGTTATGCGTGTTTCACTCTTTGTTACGATGGCTAAGAAAAGGTTTAAGTAAATCACGAAATATATTGACTGAGTCTACATGACAGACAGAGTATGCTAGACTGCGGCGCTCAGCTGGCAAGAGTACATAAGTCACTTCCTACATCAGTTGACCGTCAATCAGCAGTCTAAACATGGCGGTCATTGCCATTGTCGGGCTCAGCGGTCACGTCCGAGCGCTAAGTGTCTCTGATAACGTGCGTAACTGCTCATTGGCCGGCTCCTGCACAGCTCCTATCACGCGTTTTCGTGCTTTCTCAACGAAAAGTCATTGTCAAGCTACATGAGCGGATCCGTGGCGGTTTGGTATCGTCGCGCGCGACTTCGGAGCTCATCACTCGGGTGCGCGGGTTCGACCACCACTTACAATTTGTAAAGTACGCTTGACGCTAGGTAAAGGCCAAGGTTGAGTGGTAGAGAAGTAATTTTAGTCCTAACTTCATATCGTTAAACAAGACAAACTTAACTTTTTAACTTTTCACTGTAAAAATTTGCAATTTCAGATTTCACACGATTTTTACTTTATCAGATCTATTATCAGTCATTGTCTTTCTTAATCCTTCCTTACATTATGCTATTTTAAGACAAAAACCTCATATATGTAGCGTTGAAGGGTTGGACTAAAGACAATTATATAGGTTGTCCTGTATGTATCGTCTTTGGTTGGACTTCTTCAAAATAATTATTTTTCAGTCATGCAAATTAATTTTGCAAAAATAGCTGAACCAGTTAGCCCTCAATGGCATTAAGATGTGTAGAAAACTATTAAATTGCAAAAGAGTAAACTGTAGGCCTTTCTGTATTTTTGCTGTTCATTTTCAAATTTTTAGAAACCCTACCTGTTCCCCATTAATTCAACATGCCCGTTTCTTGAGCGTGAGTCGTTAGGTTAAATATTTCAAGAAATTGATTAGGTTTAAAATAATCATTTCATTTTAAAATGTCATAAATTTAGTTTTTAAGAGCGCTATCGCCGGTCAAGGCACCACAAGTTGAGAGCTAATAATTAATTTAATATAAAAATAAATTTGTTAAATTTTAAAAATGAATAATCATAATGAAGTACCGTCACAAACCCATTGGAAAAAAGGCAATTCCCTATACACTACATTGCAACAAAATAGTACTTCGCTTTATTCAAGATCAGAGACTGCTGGGTGATGAACTGTGTTGCCATCTGGTGGTAATGAAAACTCGGCGCAAGTTGGCTGTAACCCCAACACCGGCTGCCAGATTCACATTGCGTTGTAAGTTGTAACGCTACTTTAACCTCGGCAGCGCCAACAGCTGTTAGAATATTCCGCGACCAGCTTGTCACACGATTCGTCAACTACACGACCCTAATGCGCAAATGACGCGTGTCCGGGGTTACTTACACGTATGAGATTTAGTTCTTCAAGTGTGAATTTAAATCAGTCATATCAGTGTCTCTTGGATATTTTTGCTGAATTAATGCTACGACAAGACATTTCCGGTTAAGTTACAGCCCAGAGTAATATTTTTGGCATACGTCGCGGTAGAAAATGTGAGATTGAGAATCCTATTTGATTTGGTTAGGAGAAAAAATGTGTACATGTCTACATAAATGAGGCGGGAGAGATTCTAAAACGATCCAAGATGTCCATGGTTTGAATTTCTGTTGAGGTTCCGAGCCAAAACATAATATAAAAAAATCAAGTATCAAGTTCAACTTTTGGATTTGATGTTTGTGATTGATTTTAGCTGAGGGTCAGATGGGGTACTGGAATGCTTGGGCGTTATAAAGTTTTATTTTTATTCACAGCTACTTGAATACTATCAAGTCATAAGTACTTTCATTATTGGTAGGCTATTTTAAGCTGATAATATCGTATGAACTGATTGACTGGGACTCGTGGCGTGGCTCTGTAATTCAGCTTCATGTAGGTCAGGTTTTGAGGATGATATAGGTCTACAGCGGCTCAGATAGTCTCAGTGATCATCTGATGATACCCGAATCAACTCCCACCATCGTTTAGACATATCAGACCAACACCTGCGTGGTTCGGAAGTCACGTTAAGCCGTTGGTCCTTGTATTTCCATTGGTCATCGGGCTATCAATTAATGACCCATTCTAAGGAAGAGTCGGCCTTAGTTTGTAACAAGACTACACCTCATAACTCATTACTACCACTCATCACACTCATCCTTCATCACATATTTGCCTTAAAATACCCTCATGAGAGTGGTCGGCATCTGAAATTGTGATTTAGGATTTAGTGAACATAGTACAAATTCACACTAACTAGTGTATGCATAGTTTTACTGAGACATTGTCGAATATATTCATAATTCCCAGGCTCATAGACTGTTTAACCCATGGGAACGCCTCATTTAGACAAACGCTTAACCGGAGGAGTGTAAATAGAGCTGAGCGCGAGTAGGAAGTGGAGGATGATTCAATCAAGCTCAATTAGCGGGTGTTAATTGTGGTCGAGTGTGAGTTCATCTGTTAATTGTTTTAATTAGCATTGTGTAAACTCCACGCATTCTTATTGTCACTTCCATTTAGCTTCTGTTCTACTGTAGACATAATGTTACAATGTGATGATCGTGTGTAACTGTACACGTTTTTAGTCCTTTTCACTGACACGTGTGCGAAAAAGAAAAACACACACACAAAGATGTTTTATCTAAGATGATAAAACATGTCAATGAGTATTTGTTTCGTCTAGTTCCATTAGCAATGATCTTCTTTTTGTTTTATACTGTGTAGTCGATAAAATTATACGTGGAGTTCAAATTCATCTAATAAACAAAATGCTGGTCTCATTTATGAAGTTCCCACGTCAAGCTATTCTAATGTGTAAGTCTAAAGCTATTTATTCTAATGTGTTATACAATATCTTCTGTAGAAAGCTAAATGTCAAGAACTCACAAACCTCCTTAAAATGGTTTCTTACAAACAAAATAATGCTAGTCCATTCATGAATTTTGTATTGTTGATCTTGTATGATAGATAGACCACACTTGGATTCAAGGGGTTTCCAAGAGGCTTTGATGGCTACTTGAGGATTTAAAGGATATTAACTATCTGAGAGGCTATTGTCACTAAAGACCGATTGTCTCTTTTTAATACGTCTCGAGCAGCTTGGAGTACAACTTAAGCTTTAAGACGCGTCTACTACGGTACTCTCCTTTGTCTATTTTCAGCTACTCGCCCCTACTGTTGTAGTTATACTAAGGTGTAGTTTATACCTTATTGTTTCGTGGATATTTTTAACGGAACGATACTTGAATAATCAAAAGGGAAATGATGGGCTTTAAGTATACTCGTATATAGTAGAAAATGTTTTATATCATAACGTCCATTATTGGAACCAAATATGACAGAGTATAAAGCAAGGTTTTGATGGTGAAATGATTTTGTTTTGTACCTTAATGATTTTAACAGATTAAGGCAATAGTCTGTATAGTATTTCTTTTATATGCAATAGTTGTAACTCAAACCTCACTCCTGTGGGATTTCAAGCCAACATTATGCTTATAAACTTTATGCACATTGTGCTCAGTTTTTTCGATATGTATGTTTACTAGTATATTTTATGTTTAATCGTTGTTTTTTAAGGAAAAGTAACTGTCTAAAATAAAGTAATATTTGATATTTTGAGTACCTAAATAAATCTGAATGTTTCAAGACTCATTGTGATTTGATTGTAATCTATTGTTAAAATGGGGAAACAGACGTATATTTATTATTAATTATAATTATATAATTACCAAATATGTCTATTCATAAATTTTTCTGTTTAACTAGTTATTGATTTGAAACCATTAAAAGAGAAATTTATGGATGGTTTAGTAGACAACTTCTTTCATCTTTAAAAGTACCGTAAATAAAAATTGCTGCCTAACATAAATTATTCACTAGTTACCGAATTCCTAAATTTAAATTATTTCGTCGAATAACTAGTGTCTTAACGCGTGTGCATTTTATGACGAGAAAGAATCGATTTGCTTTAAAATCATAATTTACAATTTTATAGTGGATTTAATGTCCAAAGCTATTGTTATAAGTGCATCTATTAATTATTAAAAATACTTTAAAATGTTACTACGATGCCTGCGAGGCCTCGTAGTTGGCTACATGATCCTGTAAACTAACAGGGTATTGGTTATGTTGCAGGAGGCCGCTGTCCGGGGAGGCTCCGCCCCGCGTGGTGAAGATGGCTCAGCAGACCAGAGGACAGAAGGTGAGGAAATGCCTCAGCAACAACCTGCTCACCATGATGACTGTGGGGGGAGTCGTGGGTGGAGGCGTCATCGGCTTCACTCTCCGGGCATCCAAACCTGTGTGAGTACAAGGGGTATCTGGGATCTGTCAGTGCGTGATGATGGTATGATACATTTTCAAGTTTTTTGGAAAGCTTTTGTTCACGGAATAGCTCGACGTCATCCCTGCAGGAGAAGCAATTTAAAACAATCATCACTGAAAAAAGAAGATTTAACAAGTTTCTGTAACACAACAACATTGTTTTATTTTGGTAAACCTATTTATTTCTATAAATCTTCTTTCTGCAGTGATTAAAGTGTTTCTCCTGCAGGGATGATGTGAATAAAAGCTTTGCAAGAAACTTTAAAATATGACCTCTACAGACGTTTTTGCAATTACAGTATTCAAAGATCAAGATGGTGAATACTTTTGAGAATTCTTTTAATCACAACTAACGAACTAATTAATGAGTGAGTTATATTACACGGTGCTTAGGTTTTTTGTATAGTAGAAAGATGTGCTACCCATTAAACTTGGTACGTATAAGAAGTAGAAGCTTTATACTTTATACTTCTTTATAGCTTGATTTCTTCTAGTTTTAAAGAAATATAATTATGATTAAAAAGATTGTGGTCAGAATCAAGCGAAATCACGTTGTGGTAAATCTGCGTACATTATAGCTATTTATTATTAATAGGTATACTGTGGCCCTGAGGTTCATGCTTCAACCTTTTGGTGAAAAATTAAACACATTTCAGAAAATCAATTTTACTTCAAGCAAAGGAATACACTACTCAGATTGAAAACCACTTTTAAATGTTTTGCACCGCTTTAAATGTTTTCTGTAGTGTGTTTAAATCATACAGACTTGAGATATGCTGTAGAGTGATGGTTTTAAATACTAAACAAATTATTAAAAGTATGAGGTTGAGTTATACTTTGACTTAAAGTGGTATTTGAACTTTACAGTCAATACCATCCTCCAAAATACGACAAATTTGACCATTTTCTGGTGGTTTTACCGTACAAAGGTTATGAGACGTTTACTATAACACTGAACCCTAACATTTGGTCATTTTGATTCCAACTACAACGTGATAGCTTCTTGCAATTAAATAAAGATTAGAAAAAACATGTGCTACTTCTAGACTTGAACTAAATAACATTGAAAGATATTTGCATATTTTGAACACAATTCTTTGAAAATCTCATACAGTATTGAGGATTATCGTATCGGGGAACCAACGGTAAGACTTGCAGTTCTTGCAACGTCGAGACTACTGACTAGGAATGTTTTCTGGATCCTGGCCAACCCTCTGCTAAAGCTGGAGACTACCACGACTCTTCTAAAACACTCGTGAGCAAGTGTTACTTTATCTAAGTAATCACTTGTTTAACTGGCCACGTACTGTCAAACTCTGTGTAAGCTCAAGGTGTGATACATTAGATTTGTTTAAAGTGCACTTTTAATATGTGAACTATGAACCAACAAAACATTCCGTTGATCTCACTTTCATCGAGATATTAGAACATACTGAGAGTTACTTAAAATTGGTGGGTTTTCAAAGTGGTGACAAATGGCTGCAAATATCTTTATCGAAAATAGTTATGGAGAAATTGGACCAACAAACTTCTTAAACAATGTCACGACTATTGGGCCTACTGGTCACATGTTGACCAATAGACCAGACTTTTCAGTTGGACTTTGAATATGGTAATATTGTAATTGAACTTAAGTACATACATGCAGTAGGCTCCTTGCGTCTTCAAGTTATTAAACAAGCTTTTTATGCTTACTGAAAAAGTGGTAAACAAGTTCCACACAAAATACAGTGTCATGCTGATTCCATTTCAGAAAGTTCATGAAAGTCTGTTCTCCAGAAAATGAAATATTAAACCGAGACTGTTTCAGATGGACGCCACGAGAAGTGATGTACGTGCAGTTTCATCGGAGACTTGTTCCTGAACATGCTCAAGTGTCTGATCATCCCCCTGCTGGTGGCATCCATCGTGTCCGCCATCGGCTCCCTGGACCTGTCACTGTCCAGTAAGATCGGCTTCCGCGCCATCGCCTACTACGTTGCCACCACCTCCCTCGCCGTCATCCAGGTATATCATTAATTAGTGCTAAACGTTAGCAAATAACGTACGGTAAGTTTAAATGTCTTCGGAACGGCGTGCAATTGTTTGAATTGTAAATCAAGTATAGGCATTCAAATTTGCAATATGGTAACTCTGCTATGAGAATTATTTCTAACATTGTTACTTCCCAAGGGGAATGGTCCGAAGAAGTCAGAAGAAAATTGTGTATGAGAGCATATGGCGTCGAGCCGTTTGAAGTCGCTTTTTCAGCATTGTTCTCTACTAGTTATGCTCTTTAGTTGGATAGCCAACTTAATCCAGGGACCTGTAGTCTCTTCTATTTTTGTTCAAACGCCCGGTGGAAGTCGAAGGGTGGATCCAGACCATATCCAAGGGGCGGGGCTCAGCACTGGGGAGTATGGGGGTATTCTGTGGGTATCCCTCCTAGAAAAAGGGTAAAGGGCTCTCCGTAAAATTATCAACATTCTGAGGCAAAATGTCAAGTTTTAAGTTTTCTGGGAGCAATTTCTCCAAAACCTGAATAAGCTGATTGGCTAAGAACGTATTTGTTACCACGCAATTTTAGGTCTCACAATTGTAATTTTAGATGGGTGTTGAGATAAAGTTATGGTTTCGTATTAACTCCTTTGTATTGTGCTAAAAAACTTTTTATATGTTGTATGCACTTCCACTATACAGCTATTCGATTCGATAAAATCCTAAATTTAAAACCGATTATTTGCCAAATATCTTATTATTATTGATTATAATTCAATTATAAGCTAATAGAGCTCCAAGTAACATTTAAAAGTACTAATAAATGAAACAGGGTTTGGTTACCAAAATTAACAAATCAACAATTAATTAGTGCATTTAACTATAAAAATATAACACGTAACTTTTACTAAGTTGTTTTTGAAATGCCTTTACTCATGAAGACGTTTTATATGCGGTAACTTTACACGGTAACTTGTTTAGCACTGTAGACTCGAAGGCCATTATATAGGTTGAAGAATTATAGGTTTTCCAGTTTGATTTATAGAAAAATGTTTTTAAATTTGTGTTCCAAAGGTGAATGAAAATATACGATATATCTACAGCAAATGCTTCTGTTTCCAGGGAATTATTTTAGTGACTGTAATTGAACCTGGCAAAAACCAAGGCAATTCAACGATAACAAGGACAGGCTCCTCCAGGAATGTCACTACTCAAGACACTCTCATGGATCTCGCCAGGTTAGTTCCAGCCTACTTTTATTTATCTGAAGTCGAATTGCTTTGTGAAACATTCATAGAAAATGTATGTGTTGTCACTTGTCATCTTTCAATCGTTATTGTGAACCGTAATCAGAATCGGAAGTCATCATCGCATCATACTTATAAAATATCAAATTAGTACAAAATGATTTTTCATATATGTATTTATTAGCGTCGGAGTGTTATTATGATTTAGAAATAAAAATAACAATGCCACTTCTATTACATGACATTAATTTTTCCCATTTTTCTTTTTCAGAAACATGTTCCCGCCAAATTTAATACAAGCTTGTACTCATCAGGTAAAGTGAAAAACATTTCTTCCTGGAAGCAAAATAAAGTTACCGATTACTTAAGCATAGTCGTAATTTTTAATACAGGATATCTGCCGCATGTTTAATTAATCTAGGTTCTATGAGTAGGCTAATGTTTGATTTTATAGGGAGTATAAGGAGGCAAAAGTAAGTCGGGGTTGAAAGAACTTTTGAAATATTACTTCAGTCAATATAATAATTATAAAATACTTTATGTATAATTTCAACACACCGATTAATTCTACAGATATTGCAGGATATAACTTTTAGGTAACAGCAAATAAGCAATTATACAACAATTTATTACCTACGCTGCTGTTTTCAGAACAGAATTAATAATTTAATAAAACCCTATGTTCGGCTACACTTTAAGTAAGTAAAATAATCTATTAACAGAATTTACTTCATCAGCCAACAAAGATTTAACAAAGTTTGTGGAAGTGTTACAGAGTTTAAATGTGTAGAGAGTTGCACGTTATAATACAAAGTATCGGACAAATATTTTAATGTAATTGACAGTTGTTGAGTTTTACTGTTGTTTATTTGGTACCTAATTAGTGTCTTCCATTTTCAGTACAGAACAGTTCTGTCATATGACTCAAGTAAAAATGGTGATCCAAAAACTCATCCAGCTTTGTACCAAGATGTCAGTAAGTACATTTTCAAGTTGAAAATATTATTTACTGTAGTACATTACTAGTTTTAGTCACAGGTGCGTAACATTTCATTTACGGAAGGTGTGCATCTATTTTTGTTATCAACTAATTGGTTGAAAAATGACGGCCACGATTTATAGTTATGGCCTTGTAAACATAATCCCAGAAGTTAAAGCTGTGTAACTCATCTTTGCGCGGGAAGTCGGTTAAAAAACATCTGCAGTACTGAAGGAGCAACCACTGTAGAATAAGGCATTGGACAAGGGGTCCTTTTCTGGTCATTGATTAAACTTAAATGGACTATAAAGAAAAGATCAAAGATTGCAAACCTCCACTTTATAAGAAAATGTGATATGTTCATCCGAGGCAGAACTAGATTGATTGTTGAACTGACTAATTTCTTTTGCTAACAGGTATTAAGTATCAAATCTATGAAATTTATCACAGGAAAACATGTGTTTTTAAGATTCTTTCAACAGCTTGAATAGTCATGTTTACGTGTTCTTTTTCAAAACTAAGAAGTTATTAATTTTGTTCTTGGTTAACTTAGCACATAACTAGCAAAACACACTATTCTGCCCTTTTGTTAATATTTTCTTTCTGATCTAGTTAAAAGTATTTAAGAAATGTGTTGAAATAGTTATTTGATGATTTCCAGAGAATCTACACAGCTGGAGCATCGAACACGAGTTCACAGAGGGCTCCAATGTGTTGGGACTGGTGGTGTTCTCAGTGGTGCTCGGTATCGCCATCGGTCGCATGGGGGAGCTCGGCAAACCCCTGCTCAAGGTCTTCGAGTCCATGGGTGAAGCCATGATGGTCATCACCAACTGGGTTATCTGGTGAGGAGCGTTTGGTGTTTGCTAGTAGTAATAACACAGCTTCAATACTTGGTATCAGCTACTTAATAAAGATTATGTCAACAAAAGGACAAAGAGGACATTTGTAAAGGTTAAGGGTTTCTTTGTTTAGAGCACCTTGAGCAAATTGGTATCAAACACTTTTTGGATGATTTTGTCAAATACTATCTCATAAGAGATAATTTTGATGGTAAGTTTTTAGTATGTTTAAAATAAGTTTAAGAAGTTCGAAAATAAATAAAAGTTTTAGAACTGTACCCTGAAGAGCAAAGGTAAAAGCAAACGTCAAGCCAACCAACACCAAAAGAGGTGCACGTACTGAACATACAAGTTCATGAGAGGACCCAAAAGCAATTACGAGCACGCTTAAAAATAAGTTATACATGGGAATTACGTACAAAACATGATGAGGTCAAATTGTGATTAATAAACTTTTACATAACAATATTTCAGCAGATGAGCAAGGATAACACTTTGTTACTGTCGACATTGCTCAGTGATTAATCCCAAGTGAGCATGGATGGAATAGAAGAAGCATACACGTATCCCCATAAAAGTCCAAGGCGTGAGGTCAGGTGAGCGGGAGGAGGAGGGCCAATCCATTTTCGTCTCGATAGTCTCTAACTTGTGTCGACCAAGCATGGCTGGACCTTCTAAATTTAAACTGTTGGAGAGTTAATTCCAAAACAAAGAACACGTTGAAGTTTTGTCATTTTGAAGATTTAACATGAATCAGTAATTGGACATGTGTTTATGAATACAGATGCTACCAATCTATTTAAGTAAAACTTAAGAAAATCACATTTATGAAAGCCAAAGTATAAACAACGGTAAACAACAGTCAATACTTTCTGGCTTAAACGGCTTAATGACTTGAATCCCGTCTTAGCTATGTCACTGAGGATTCAGAGTATGGGCGAAACGTAACGTTCTGACAACGATAGTGGTAGTTTTATGGCACGGTGTGATACTACCGGAACCAGTTTCAGGATACTTTTCTGCTTAATCTGAACAAGAGAAAAATGTCCTGAAAATATGCTATGATGGCAGTTCAAACATCAAATTCATTAAAATCTACCATTCTGTATTTGTTTCCTACAGGCTGTCGCCGGTCGGTGTTCTGTTCCTTGTGTCCTCCAAGATCCTCAGCATGGAAAGCATTTCCACCGTGATCAGTCAGCTGGGACTCTACTTCTTCACAGTGCTTCTCGGGCTCTTCTGTCACGGGTTCATAGTGGTGCCTCTTATCTACACCATAGGCACGCGCAAGATGCCCTTCAAGTTCATTGCCAACATGAGTCAGGCTATTGTCACGGCCTTCGGTACAGCCTCTAGGTAAAGTTGAGATCAGGCGTGGTTTAAAATAGCGATAAGTTTTATTTTTCGGTCAGCGTATTATTAAGTTTTTAAACTACTCAACTAATCATTTCCAATTTCAAACTCGACTTAAGTGAAGTGAGTACGGAGAAATTTCCCGGTGATAACCTGACTATAAACTGCTGTTCCAGTTCCGCATCTCTGCCGATATCCATGGCTTGCCTGGAGGAGAAGAACCACTGTGACGAGCGAGTGTCTCGGTTTGTGATGCCGATAGGAGCCACTATCAACATGGACGGCACAGCTCTCTACGAGGCTGTCGCTGCTCTCTTCATCGCCCAAGTGCGCAATGTACACTACGGGTTCGGTCACATCGTTGCTGTCAGGTACCATAACCTTTACAGATACTGTACATTAAGAAACAACCATAAAACAGAAACGTATCAACAGTCAATTAGTAACAATCTGAAACCAGTGGTTAATAGTTTTATAATTTAGTTATTAATATAAAATTTGTAACACTGTACAAAAATCGATAGATAGATGGATAGCAGCTTTATTGAAAAACATTGTTGAATCAAAATTCGTGATATTTTAGATTCAGCAGTTCCCAAAATACTATGCCATACAAAATGTGGGATGTATTAGTCCAAAATATGCTGATCTCAAACATCTAGTTTACAATAAGATGACAATTTTCGTAATAAAATACACCAGATGTTATCTTTTACAAATAAAATCAACATGATTATACCAACCTAGTTTTCTGTCCAGGAATAAGCCCAGAAACTTAAAACTTTTAAGCCTCAGGAAGGGTATTATTATTTATAAAAATAGGTACGTTTTTTACATTTGAAAACCCAAAACTCATAAAAATTAATTTTATAATTAAAATTGGTTTGTATGCAGTATAACAGCGACGATGGCGAGTATCGGGGCAGCGGGCATCCCGCAGGCCGGCCTGGTTACCATGGTGATGGTGCTGGACACAGTCGGTCTGCCGGCAGAAGACGTCACTCTCATCATTGCTGTTAGACTGGTTACTGTAAGTACAAGTAGCTCATGCTTGCTTAGCAAATTTACTTCGAGCAATCAATATCATAGTGGCTGAACACAGTTTAGAATAGTCAATACCAATGTGTGTCTGAGAACGCAGATTAGTTAGTCCTAAATTGCAAACTTATCAGTGGCATTCTTTTTATTAGTTCCTAAATAACGTGTTACAGTTTGTATATAAAATATGTTTTAAAACGTTAGCACAGAACTGCAAAATAACATTAGATGCTTAAGCTTTTGACGTGCGCTTTGCTTTGAAAATACGCTGCCGCTCCAAGCATTGTCACCCTGCTTATTTTTGCTAATGCACTTTTTTTTAATTTCTTTAGTTGATGAATTAAAGTGTTAAGTATTTAAGTTATAATTAATTTGAATGTTTGTATATAAAAAACAAATGTATTATATTGTACAAATCATTACAACAGTCTGTAGTTTTATTACAATTTGTATCATGACATTTTATTTAACAAATTAAATAATACTAAAATAGCTATCTAAAGAAAATACGTAATAAATAGAATATAATTATGTAAGTAGTTTTCATTGGAAAAACCAACTAAATAATGAAAATACAATAAGCAAAGTAATTGGGATGTTTAATTTTGTATGTTGACAATAAATTTTGTTAATAATAAAGTACAACAAAATTACTTATAATAAAGTTGTATTAAGTTTACGGAAAAACATAACTTTTTAAAATCAAATGTTCAACCAGATATGTTAAACACCGTAAGCTTTAAGAGGGTAATAACTATACCAATCTAATAAAGAAATTCCACATATTGCTTCTTATAGTTACCATATTCTCCTGTTTGTATGGAATTTCATAGCACCATTTTAGGCCATATCAAAGAAAGTAAAAAGAAAGTTTTGTTTAATTATATACATTATTAAAATATTGCAATTACAACAGGTTAAATATAATTTATTTTATACTACTTGTATAGTAACACCTCTATAATCTCTTTAATTTTGTAAATATTTTTAAAATAAGAGAATTTTTAAACAGCTTTTTACTCACATGTAATTAGATTGGGTAAAGTTATCCTTCAAGAAGAGAGATATAGTTCTTTGTTAACATAAAAATGTATAATTCAAATATTGCACGATATAAACACATAGTTTTGTAAATATCATTATCTTAGATTTAATTCATGTAGTTTGATTATAAAATCTATGACATGTTTAAATTTGTGCTTAGGAAAGTAGTGTTTTGGGAATTTTAGAAGCTACCTAGAATTGAATTGGTGTGAGGTAGGAAAAGGAATCATGGGGCTAAAGAGAAACAATAATAAAAGAGTAGAACTATTACAATTTAAGAAGAGATGTCCAATTAACATTAGCGAAACTGTTTAATTTATTCTCATTCAACCATCCTTAACCTTAATTTAAGTTTCATCACTGTGTCATCTTCATCTAGAGTTGTTACATCATGTACATATCTACATTTACAGAAACTGAATAGTTCATCTAGTTCAATAGTTAAGTTGTACAAAATGTGTACATTATTAAGATAAGAACAATTATTATGTAAATAACAATATAAGAAATTTTTGTCTTTTGTATATTACGGTAAGTTAAAATTAAAAATCTGTTTTGCGTCTAAAAAAATTCTTGGATAACAGTTTGAGTTCAAAAACAAAACATGGTACTGGGAATGCATATAAAACCTACGTTGAACCCTAGCGGATCCGTGGGGTTTTGATATCGCGTGGACAACTCTGGAGCTCATCACTCCGGTGGCATGGGTTTGAACCCCACAGGCACCACTTACAATTTGTAAAGTGACTCTGCGGCGACGCTAGGTAAAGGTCCGGGTTGAATGGTACAAAGAACTTCGTAGTCCTAATTTCGCCTTGTTAACTTACCTGTTTTATTCTGTCCGTTCTCTTTAATATCTTTTAACTATAGTAGCATAGGTACTTATTGTGCTTACCTGCCAGGTTCTGTGTAAAAATACTGGATTGGTTGCAATTCTAAAAACTAAAAAACTAAGAAAAATTACTGTTTGATAAATTACTGATATGCTTTTTTCAGCGAGAGCTTAGAAATTGATGAACAATTTACTGAATTGATATGATTATGCATCGGATAATTATGTCTCCATAAGGTATTACTGAGAGAGAGAGGAGGGTAGGGAGGGTGTAAACAGGCAGAATAAAGAGTAGCAGCTTCCTGTACTGAAACTACAGTGGCCTTTGAATGTAAACCGCTAACTCATTTGGAGATAAGAGACTTAAGTTCAAACAGGAATCATAAGTGGATACAATAGAGTAGTACAGTAGAGCATCAAATTTTACGTTTGATGATTTAATACGTTTATAGCTAGGATTTTCATTGTACTATTTTAAAGAAATCCCTCCAAATTATTAAGTTGAACAATAAAAAACTACACCGGTTTATAATTTTGAATTTCACATTTACAATCCAGTAAAACAATAAAAGCTTTCCCAATTATTTATTGTTAAGCAAAGTTACTGCTGATTAACAATGATTCCACAAGTAGAGAGTTAAGAAAATACAAGTAATGGTCAGTGATTATAAACAGTTACTCTGAAAAAAGTTGCTTCTTACTTACTGTAATCTATAGAATATATTTTAAGCATTTTTATCAAATGTTCACTTAATCACTTGTATATAACTGTGTGTATCAACCGTCATTCTTTTTCTTCAGGTGTCAGCACTTACAGACATAGATATTGTACAGCACCAATATCTACATTAGTACTGTTATTTAACATAACCTTTCAGATGTTGTTATATTCAAATATTGGAGCCTGGATGGTTGGCGACTCCAGAAATATCTTCTGGCATAATCATTTGCTTGATAACTCTGAGTTAACCATAAATAAACACACCATCCAACCTTTATATGAAAGTTAACTCACTACACTCCAGTGGAGACATCCAGCGCTTGCTGATCACACACACCAGACTACATTTTTCAACATTTGCTACAATCATCATCATCATCACCATTATCACTCAACTCAACAATTGTATCATATCATTCACTCATTCAATGCTTATAAGTTTGAACTCGTCAACTTCACAACATTTCTTACTTGCAGAGATCGCTTCCGCACAACAGTCAACGTTCTAGGTGATGCCCTCGGAGCTGGGCTCGTAGAACACCTCAGTAAGGATGAACTGGATGCTTTGGGAGAACCGGAAACGGTCAAGATGAAGAAACGAGCGTCACTTGCGATCGAACAACAGAACGGCGAGTGGTGCAATACTCCCATGTGAATTTCTTTTCAATCTACAAATGCTTCAGTCCAGGAAAAAGTGTAAACCAAATGGGATCATACTTAAGGTCTAATCACAAGAGAGGCATTAAACTTCAAAACAAAGTAATTGTTCAACAAAATATTCCTTTGTACTTTTACAATACATGGATGGTATTAAAACTTTTGTTGAAGTCTAGTTTTAATTTAACAATTATAAATGCAGTAATAATCTCAAAATATTCTCATCTGTAATCATATTTATGGAAGAGTGCTACTTAAATTGCTAGTCATCTTGGTAATTAGTTTAAGATACTTATATGTAATATTGATCTAAATCTGTTTGGTGCTAATAAAATAGATAATGGACTTTCATACATCTTTTCAATTTTTTAAAATTGTAAACTATTTGTAAATATAAAAAAACACACTGCCATTTTTGCCTTGGCTTATCTGTTGAGCTACATAACTAAATTTTTTGAAGTTTTCATTTGTGCCTGGCATTTTTTAGGGCATTTATTTTTGTAAAAATTGCAAATGGCTGTCAATCATAATCTAAGCTAGTATTTGCCAGAAATAGGCTAATAGAATATCAATTAAAATTCTAGAGCCTACGTCAAATCTTTGATGATTGATTTAGTGTTGTATTGTTAAAAGTTAGTTTGATATTAACGAAACTATAGCTGTTTAGTTCTCATAAAATTCCAAAACTGAACTGTTTTGATATTCAGTATTTGTTGCTATTTAATGTTAGTGACACCATTTGCATTTTTGTAAAGTATTGTTTTTATCTTGTTAATAAAAATAATTCATTAAGTTTTGAGAAGTTGAGTATTTCTTATTTATTATGTTAAGTTTTCTCTCACCCACAATGCATTCCTATAAATAATATTTTCAATAAATTTTATTTGCATATTATTTGTCAACAATATTAAGTTTAGATAATTTAGACGGTTAGTCAAAGAACAAACAATTTGCGTTGTGTT
The DNA here is from genome assembly GCA_018831715.1 of Matsumurasca onukii. Lineage (NCBI taxonomy): Eukaryota > Metazoa > Arthropoda > Insecta > Hemiptera > Cicadellidae > Matsumurasca > Matsumurasca onukii. The sequence goes on from CM032062.1 coordinate 37,001,157, forward strand.
ATAATTAAAGGGTTTCTTGTGCTTAAAAATATTACATTTAAGAAAACATCCTTAAAAGATCTAATGTTTTACTTGCAGACAATAGTTCAGATCTACTGTATAATCTTTTGTCATTTTAGCAAATATTTTTTAGTATTTGATCGTTTAAACTTATTATGAATCTATGCTAAAATAACAATGTAAAATATTTTAAATGCATTTTTGTTTATTGTGAAATTACAAGTTCGGATAATTGTTTAAAGTAAATCCAAATGATATTATACTTCTAATTGTGCTAAGTGTAACAAATATTGTGTGTTATTAAAAATTCATGTGTCTATGTGTTTGTGCTACGTGTTTGTGTTAGTGCTTTCTATCTCTACCCTTGTCATTAGTTTTAGGCAAAAGCTTACAACTACATCGTGTGTTTCCCAGTTTACCATGGGTTTAAAATAGAATAGTGCATGTATTGCATGATTTGTGCATTTTATTAATAGTTTAAAAATTCATTTGTTTTCTTTGAAATACATTACATAAGAAAGAAAAGCTAAACATGACAAAATAAACTAAATTTAATAGTCTTTAGAAGGATTAAAATGTTATTAAGCCCAAGATTTATTTTAGGCCACCCAAATTGATCGTATAATTATTCTCATTTATTTTACTTTTCTTTACATCATATTTTTGCTAGATAAATGAATTTTCATATTTTTATGGGATTTACAATTACTTAGTGAATTATGGTTTAACTGGCAGTTTTCAGATAGGACAAAGATAATTTACATAATACAAATCCATATTGTTTACTGAAAGTAGGACTTCAGAAGTCGATACTTACCATTAACTTTGATAATGTGGAATGGAAGAGTGCGAAATGAAAAAATACGTAAACATTATATCAAATAATGTGTTATCAACAAATTATTTTATATAAAATCAAAGAAATTCCAACAAGAGTTTGAAAATGTTTAAACTGTTATTATTTAAAAAAAAAACGTAGGTACTTGAAAGAGGCGAATTGAAACACATTACATTTATTGAAAACTAAGTAAAGGGTAAATCATAAAATAGCACCGGCGGAGGCTCATAAGGGGCTGGTTCAGAACAGACTAAACCCGATTGAGTGGTACTTTGTAGTTGAAAACTATTTATTAAGGCCGTTGTACATCACAAAATAGCATACTAATATCTTACGACAATGTTTGACCTGACGATCTATAGTATGCCAACTCATACAGGGCAAATACACCCACTAATCTATATGGTCAAAAATAACTATAATATTTTTTCATTTCAAAAAATAAAATGCCAAGCAGTGTCATCTGCCGAACTACTGGGAGAAGTCATCAATACCAGTCTTCTGTACAGGATGTTGGCACACCTCTTTCAATTCTTCCACTTAAAATATGCTTTTGGTTTAACTAAACTTCATAATCTCTGTTGATGGCTCAGTACCCAGGAGGCTGATAGGACAAAGATAAGAGCCTGCCAGATAGTACCGGAGTGGCCTCTATCTGGGATAGGGAATTTTACACTGGCAAATTTTCAAACAACAGTTTAAGTAGATTATTGTACTAAAATGGGAAGAGTGATTCACTGGAAGCATTGAGTCATTAATACTGCAGCATATAACAGCAAAAATGTAAAACCTTCTTGCCAAATAAAATATATATTACATTTTGAGTCTATGTTCTTATGGTAAAATTAAGTTTTAAATAACCCAATAAATAGTTTATTGTTTGACAAAAGTACAAGTTCTAAGATTTTATATGCAGCAGGCTCAATAGCTCTCATATACTTACAGTGAAAAATGTTTTTTATTTAAGTACATTAACCAGTTTAAAACAACATGCAGTTTTTTCCATGTTATAAGCACTGAGTAATCCTTTAGTGATGTTAGTGAACTGATGAGAATAAGATTAAAGAATTCGATTTAACAAAATTCCTCGGAATACACCATGATCGGGGACTGACTTAAGGCTGCCAGTGCCATGTAGACAGCATTTGCTCCAATTAGCCTCAGGCGTTTATTGTCTGAGAGAACTCTCCGAGTACAGAGACAGCTGCAACTAACTTCAGTTCAGACAGCAGCAATGTAACAAAGTCACAGTTTACCCACAGCTGTTCTATAGATAGGCTCGGTAGTGTGGCTGAAATAGCTCAATTTAGAAAAAACTTTCATCGATAAAAAAACTTCTATACACAATTTTAAAATGACACTGGGAGAGTAGTGTAAGCATTTCAAAAGTGTGAATCTGTTGACACTAACTTGTCTACACATTCTGGAAACTTGCTTCTTTCAAGTCAAAATTTGATCACAACTGAAGAAGTGACTTCTCTCTTTTGAAACTTGTTTCACTAGAAGACGCAGAACAGTGGTTTTCAAGCATTTTACTTTGTAGAGGCAGTAGCTTAATTTCTCAATAAACTTCCAAACTTTATAAAATGTACCCCTTTGCTTAAGACATTTAAAACCCATCTAAAAACTTTCCTGGTCTCGAAAGCCTTTTAAAACATAGAAAAGTTCCTGGCACATAAATATAAGACCTTAGTTAATTATGGACTGAAGTAGTTGTGGGGTGGATAAATTTAAATGAATGTTGTATGTGCTGAAAATGGAAGTTAAGAGGCCGCCAGATAGAGCCCATGCAGCCTTTACCGGGGAAGGGAATTTAACATGGGAAAATTTGCAAACGATCTTTTAAATAGAACAATGTACGATAATGGGAAAAGTGTTCCAATAGAAGCATAGAGCCAGCTGCAGCATATAAAAGCGAAAACATAAAACTTCATTGCTAAACATAATAGTTATTACGATTATTCGAGTTCTATGTTCTTGTGGGAAAATAAAGTTAAAACAAGAAATTAATTATTTGTGGTTTGAAGAAAGTACAAGTTTTAGAATTTTCAATTTTAAGCTTGAGTGGTTAGTCATAATGTAAAATTCTTTTTTGGATCAAACCACTAAAATAAATATTTTAACTATATTGAAACACTTTTTTAATCTTGAAATTGTTTTGTACATTTTATATTTTTTTATTTTATAATTTATACATTTATTTTTTACTTTTTTTGTCCAGACAACTGAAGATGTCTACCACAGTGTAGACGAAACATTTTGTTATGCATATAGTTATTAAAATATAATTATATTTCAGTGGTTTGGTTCAAAAAATAATTTTTCATTACAAGTTTTAGAGTTCTTCTGCAGCAGCTTCAATAGCTTAATGCTTCTATTGAAGCAGATTTTTTACTTAAGTAGGTACATTAACCAGTGAAAAACATTGTTTGCCGTTTTTACTCCATGTTATGAGTGCCAGAGTCCGTGGTCTCTTAAAAAGTAAGGTTGAAATTCACCAATAATAAACTGCTGTCCAGCCCTTATCACACTTTCACTTGCACTCCACTGTTTCATCTGAGAAAATTCCTTTTCTTCTGAGAAAAGATTTTGGAAACTACAAGAAATGATATAAAGAAGAGGTTGGGTAAGTTTATTTTGCACGTAAGCAATTCCTCTATCTTACCTTCTTTTGCATGTAAATAAATAATAATACTGATAATCTTCTTTTGCACTATACATAAAATATAACAAACAATTCTGTAATACATTTCCGTGAAATAGCTGAAAGCTATGCAGTGCCACCAGGAAAGAGATAAAGGTAGATTCTTCAGGGCCCTTGATTGGTTGTCAACCGGTGTACAGTGTCCAGTAAAAAATTGGCTAATATTTAATTTTGATGATTTAAATTAATTTGATTGTGTAAAAATATTTTTCAACCTATATTGTATTTATGTAATGTCAAAGGACTTAAAACGACTCACGGGTCAAACGGAAAACTTCAATACATGTCAAAGTCGGGTAATCTTTTTCTTAAACTTACCTACTACTCCAGTGCTTGCGTAATACCTTCCTTAAGGAGGTAACAAAATAAGAATATGAACAAGTTTTTACAGATCGAATTATTACCAAAAGTAAATTTTAAAAATAAATTGGATTGTATGGATAGGCCTAAATAATATTAGACCTTGTATAGATTTTAACTTTAAAGATTGTGTTACAATTCAAATTAAAAATGTAAAAATTATAATTTACAATGCGTACATTTATCTGCCAGTTATTGTGTCAAAAAGGTAATTTTTACTCTATAAAATTGTGTTTTGTATGTAAGCTAAATTGAATAGGAACTGAGCTAGTTGGCACAAAGAGTCGAAGGTTGGAGTAAAAACATAAATACCACAATTTATATTAGATGTCTTTTTACTTTCAAAAAGCTGTATTTTTCCTAAAAACTAAATTTTCTAAAGAGCTTTAATTTATGTATCATTGACAGTGAGCAGCAATATCCAAATTCAAATATGTAACATTTCACATTTGGATCTCTATCTTGATGATGTCATATCTCAAAACCCTCAAGGATATCAAGCTGATACCTGTTGGATTTATATTCACCGCTTTGTAGTTTGTTTTTATCCAAACCAGTGAAATTACATACTGATTTTGTTACCTACCCTCTGTGGACACTAGGATACACTTAAAAATGTTTGTCTAAGGACGACTACTTTCTGAGATTTAATAAGACAAACAGTAAATACCAAATACAGCACAAATCTAAAAAGTTGTACTTTTTGTTAGGTAAGTTGGCATTCGAATGATCCGGCTACCTGGCCCCTACTCTGTTTATAAGCCAGCAAGCCCCCTCCACACCCACTCGCACTGAGGGTAGGGTTCAGGTAGCCAAAGATCCAACTACCAACTAACTGTAGACAGCTAATAAATAAAACAATGTTGAAAAAGGCGATTTCAAGTTTTAAATTTGCTCAAAATTTGCTATTTTTCATGCCAGTAAAACCAAATAGTACATAATGAATCAGCTTGTTCAATCAAAAGCTAAATAATAAGAATTTAAAAAAAACTAAAGATGAACAATCTTATTTTTGTCAAGACAATCATATTGACAACACTAACAACATTCATGAAACTGTTTCCAGGGATCGCTTCCGCACCACTGTCAACGTGATAGGGGACTCGATGGGCGCAGGACTTGTGGCTCACCTAAGCCGACACGAGCTGGATGCCATCGGTGAGCCGGAGACTGTCAAGATGAAGAAACGCACTTCAGTCACTGCCCAGAACAGTCCAGAGATCACTTGGAACACTACTCCAATGTGAACAACAAATCCATGCACTGTTGCTTAAGTTCATGAAGACAATCATTTCTTACAAAATGTCTATGTAACATTGTGGAATAGAATGTAAAGGCTTTGAATGTATCTTGAGGTTGTACCTGAAAATGAATCCTTTGAATCCTAATATGTGTCAAATATTATTAAATTTGACCATATTTTGGTATTAATACATCAGTTGAGGTTTAAAAAACAAGTTTTTTTAATGGCCTGTTTAAGAATTTTATTTCAAGAAAACTTAAAGTAGAGATTTTCAAATGAACATAAAATTAAGCGCAGTGTAGACTATCATTACAGACTGAGAAATAAACATCTGAAGTCAGAAATCTATGGTTTCTTCAAGCTTTTATTTTGTTAAAACTAATTGTTAATCCAAATAATATACAGCCTATAAGACTTAATTTAGTACAAATAGTTATTATTATTTAGTTTTGTTCAAGTTTTTGTGTATGTTAGTATTTTAGTCTCAAACAAGAAATGTTTTTTAGGATATATTGTTTTGTTTGTAACACAAGTTTTATTAGACACCTTCTTATTAAGTTGTTGTTATCTGAAGTGACTTTCCGCCTTATTCTCCATAACAGCTGGAAGGGTAGAATGGCCCTTCATATGTATATTTAACCCTTGAGGGTGCAATAAAAGGTTGCAGACATTGGAACAAGAGGCTGGCTATATGTCAGCCTACAGCTCATTCAATGCGAGAGTGCCGGGCTGTCTATACTGCAAATGAATATAATACCGGACGCCTTTAGGTAGATAATTTGGTTACCTATAAATCAGGGTGACTCTCTGTTCGTCTCCTGTTTTTCTACATACAGTCAGCTCCCGACTAACCGTAATTGGATTAACCGCGTTGCTGATTAACCACAACACCAAATGGAGAAAAATACAATGCCACCATCCTTCACAAAACAGACGATAATAGTGTCCCGCGTGACCTTGACTCGTTTTCTCTGACTCCTCTGACAATATTAGTCCAAAAATAGCAATTCTCCCCACCTACCGGATTTACCCTTCCACCTCACTGATAAATCTGACTAATTACTAACTAGGCCTATTCAAGGTTTTGACAATGGTATAAGAGGGCATATAATTTTTTGAAGTGCGGTTGCAGGAGTTGTTTTTGTTATCGGAGTGGTTATTGGTGATTGCGAAACGATGTCTACTAAACGCAAACGGATCGTATTGACAATACAGCAAAACTCGACATGATGCAAAACATTGATCGTGGTTCAACAGTAAACAAATGTGCAACCAGTATAACATTGAGCATTGGTGATACAACGGTATCACGGTGATATACAAAAGTAAGATAACAATAACAGCAACTAACAATACACCGTCGCCATCTTGTCGTCATTTTCTGGTTGCTGTAGTAACCAAGTCACATGACCTGTCAAGAGTTCAACGCTAGCGTTGCTGGTCGCTCATTAGCTAACTAAAACCGTGTAAATTACAATTTCAGACAACAACCAAGGCTACCGTAACACACCAAGCAATGCCTAAAATACATGAGAACAGTGACTTTTGAAATGAAAATGGGCAGATTCCACATGCACTGCTCACTGGAATCTGTTATCCTCATTTTTAGTTGTTTACGTCTTTATATACCTAATTGTACAATAATTTTGAGTGTTTGTGGATTAACCGCGATTTTGCTTATCCGGGAAGCCTAAACTCTACTTTATCTCGGTTAATCAGTTCACTGTAGTTTAAAATTATTAAAACACATGTTTGTTATTACTTGCTTAAATGATTCTTGTTTTTATTTATAAAAAATTAGGGATAACAATTTGAATAGTAAATTACAATTTCAGACAACAAGCTACTAATATGAATGTTAAGTAACGTGTATAGTTTCTTCTCATATAGTCTAAAGAGTGTTTGAAATCTGTTCATTTATATGCCTAAGCTTTTTATAACAATGCCTAACCAATGCAGACGAGTAGTAAAGTGGCAAGTCATAATTTAAATGTGGCCTAAATAACAATCTGACAATACAGGGGACCCTTTTGAAATGAAAATGGGCATTTGATTGAAACTGTATTATTTTAGATTCTTGGTTATGAATTTAAACCAAGTCTCTGAGTGAAATGATTTTTAAGTTACAGTAGTAGTATAGCACTGTTTCACATGAGACAAAATGCAACAATTTGTACTTCTTTCAATGTTATAGTGATTAGTTTGTCATAGTAAAGCTATTAATTACTAAACAAGGAGGAAAACATATTTTTAGCTATAACATAAACCAAACAAAATAAGAAAGCAAGTATGTTCGTTAAGTTGTATATTGTTAAACTGTTGGAGGGAACTGCTAAAGTTGTGCCATTCAAATAAAAACTAATAAAAGAGCTCAATTGAAAATTTATTGTTCAGTAAAATGCAAATACAACATATTGAACTGTAAATACAACTTAAGATAAATATTATTATTATAAATGGTTATTATACTGCTAGTGTATGTATTGTTGCAGTAATTCATAGTATTTTGTTGATGTACTTTGTTTTTGTTAATAAAACTTACTAACTCAAATAAACATTATTATACCCTAAACATTTTATAGAAACTGTGTGGGTCCAGGACATTCATACATGTTACCTAAAATAAGGTATAAAGAGGCTAAATACAAAATGTTGATCATTAAATATAAAATATATTTAAATAGAGCATCAAAGTATTTACATGTCTTAAAAGTGGTTGGCAGAAGAAGTCGTGGAGGTTCACCTGACTGAGGCTTATGGTGAATTCAGCCCAAAACCAGTTTCACCACTATTGTGACGATATTCAGGAATATTAAGGGTACTGAAACAAAGAACATAACAGCAAATTTATTTTGTTTAATTAAATTGTTTCTTATAAGCTGTGTTGCTTATAAGAGGCAGCAAAATTGACTTTGACAGCCCCTCACACTGGATTCCGGTTTTAAAACCAGAAGCATTACATAAACAAAGAGAGTTAACTTGATGTGATTTGGGAATCAAAACTGCTAGTTATATGCATCCATGTTGAGCTTGTGTTGCTTTCAATAGAATGGTGCTTATTTTACTTTTATGGTAGAGGCAGTCAAAATCAAACCATTGTTGACTTACTGAGCAGCTATATTTTCATTGTGCTCAGCACTCACTGCATAAAATTCGGTTTTAAAACCAGAAGCATTACATAAACAAGCCTCTCAGAGAGTCAGAAACTGAATCGTAGAAAATAATAATAAAACTTGATGTGAGGATTTGGGAATCAAAACTGATTAAGGGGTGATTGTTTTGGCACTTAGTTTTCAAATTTTTCCGGGGTTAGCTTCCTATGATTTTGACTCTTATTCATGATCATATATAAACCACTGGGTGCCAATATCTCTAGTGACACTGCTGGAAAGAAATGAGCAAACCAATGAGCAGGCCAGACAAGGGGCTTTGATCAGACCATCACTTGCGTGGTTCGGAAGTCACGTCAAGCCGTTGGTCCTTGTATTTCCATTGGTCATTGGGCTATTAATTAATGACCCATTCTAAGGAAGAGTCGGCCTTAGTTTGTAACAATACTACACCTCATAACTCATTACTACAACTCATCACACTCATCCTTCACCACATATTTGCCTTAAAATACCCTCATGAGAGTGGTCGGCATCTCAAATAGTGATTAAGTGATCCCACTTTCAGGTCCGGAGCCATTCTGTAGCCACCAAGACTTTTTCAAACAAGATTGAACCAAGAAAACCATAATTGAGAGGTCTAAACTCTGCAAAAAATCTAGAACGACTCCGGCTCGTCCGACACCGGACCACCCCCGGCGTTTATCAGCACACTACACCGGCCCACTCCGCCCAACTCCGGCCTTTATTGTAGGGTGTGGAAATGAACAGCTTCACTTTATACAGGGTGTTCATAAAAGAGTGTCACAAACTTTGGGGTTAGGTTTATTGGGTCAATATAAAAGGAAAACCGACAAGATTGTTTTTCAAAAAACTCTTCGTTATCAGCTATCTACCACTTGGTTTTTTCACTAATTATTAATTATCTCCCACAATACTAACAAGGATTTGGCTCAAACCCAATATAAATTTATACCTAAGTTAGACCAACGATGGAAAAAACTACCAGCATGATCTAACTTACCATTTCAAAATGGTGGCTATTTTGTAGTATTGTTAGGGAATTTTTGGTGTTACACCTTAAATAGCAAATAAACAGTGAGGTGACCTAAAAATGTCAAAAAGTAGCTACCATTTTAAAATAGTAAATTAGATCATGCTAGTAGTTTTACCATAGATTATCTTATTTTGATACAAATTAATTTTTAGTTTGAGCAGAATCCCATAAGGTGTGAAGTAATAAATAATTATTGAAAAAACAAAATTTTCAATGTCTGGTAAACAAAGCGTTCTTTGAGAAAATGTCATTCTTGATTTTCTCTTTACTTTGATCCCATAAACCTGGCCCTACAGTTTGCGACACCCTTTTATAAACACCTTGTATAATTGATACAAACATAATATTTTTACAAGTATATTATGCAGCGGCAAACAACAACATACTACACTAAAAAAAAACACATGTAGGATGAGGACAAAATTATTCATCTATGTAAAAAAGGTGTTATTGCATATGTACGCATTACTAAACTTAATTTGATGAGTTTTCCATCTAAACACTGAAACATTACACATAATTGCAAGATTATTGACTTCCCAGACATAGTAAAAGCAGACAAGTAGAAAGGGGAAAATGACTCATCATTTGAGTAAATGGCAGTCCCCTTTCCACCGGCTCCTCCCCCAGCCATCCCTAGAGCAGTTCCAAAGCCGGAAGGATTCCGATGGGGCGGAGTGGAGTTGACCATACAGTCAATGCTGCTGCTCATTTGACTACGTGCAAAGGGACTTGTTCCGAAAGGCCGGGGGGGTATCGACAGGGCCGGAGTTGTTGTAGTGTGCCATGCCTTAAGGAGACATTTTGTTTCAAGGCTCTCTCCATATTCATACTTACTTCTCATAACTGTTCTGATAGATCGTACAAGATTTAGAAGCTGGATTTTATCGTCGGCTGCTCTCCAAAGCCTTGTACATTGGCATTTGCTCCCCAGCCAACTGTAACAAAAACACCAGTTAATGCTTTGAATAATAATTTTTAGATACCACTCAGAGACTTTAGGTATATTAAACCAATTTGACTGCATTGATCGGACAATTATAAAACTGTGAAGTGAAAAACTATGATTAGTAACAATGTTTGTACATTCCTTTGAGGTTACTCATCACTTCAGTGAAGAGAGGTTGTTTCTTACAAACATGGTAATTTTTTCCTGAAGTTCAACAGTGGTAGTTAGCTGGTCATCACAGAGTATTGGTGTATTGGTACGTTCACTGCTACCTGACTCACGACGAGTAAGTCTGCTGGTTGACAACTTAAGGTGAAAGATGTAATAAAACCAAAATAAAGTTGGACTACAATATTTTTGAAAGTACAAAGATATAAATCAAATAAGATACAAAAATGAAACTTACTGAAAACTGGTATAAAAGCCAAATAACCTAGCTAAAAGCTCCAGATAAAAAAAGTCTCAGTAAAATACATATTGAGAGATTATTTATAAATAACCAAAATTAAACAATAAAGAAACCAAATGTACTAGCTGTGTCCCTAAATCCCTGTTAGGGGAACAATTCATTGTAAAGAAGTTGCTTTTAAGCTATGATTTCCGTGAAAAGTGTCGAATGTTTTTCATGCAACTTGATTTTAATGCAACCATATGGAAGCAGCTCTGGAAAAACACTCCTACATGATAGAAAACAAAGACCACTGTCATATTACGGCCGTAATATGGCATTCACCACTTCCTAGGAAACCATAGCTCATTATTATTCATTTAATAAAAATAGTTGCCACTTCTACAGATTCAATGTGTCTGATGTGCTAAATAGTATTTGGTTATAGCCAATTCACTTTCATGTCACAAATAAGTTCTTGTAACACTCGAAGAGTAGCTCTTCTGTTGTCTGCATAGATCATCAGTTGTTGGTAAATCATTTATTTTCACATCATGTCACCTTTGGGACGCCCTTCCTGATAATGTTAAATCGATCAAAACTCGGGCTCGCTTTGAGGCGGTGGTAGTGGATGGAATGCTAAGGGGGCTGTGGTAAGGGTGGTCAGGATCGTTGGTGTGCATTTATGGGAGTGGATTGTATGAAAGGTTGGTGTGATTGTTTTTTAGGTTTAGTGCTATATATTAAATTTAATTTATTTGTAATCCTTTATAAGCTTTAGTTCAGTTTTCTTATCTTGTATTTAAAATCTAACTTTCAATTATCTATGTAACGTATTTGTAATAAGTATTATTTTAGTCTATATTATGTTTAACATGGTTAAGTGGTAAAGAGGACTAAAAGTCCTAACTTCGCCACGTAAATAAAGACTTTTTCATTTCATTATATAAGTAAGCTGATTATACTAGCATGCATGTACTCATTAGGGAACAGATGTACCTATACATCAGCACTCTATTGGGATCACTTTTACCTATACTGCAACTATTTTGTAGGTGGAATGTCATCAACCGCTGGTGCACATAAGGTTACAAAAGATGACAAAATATTACATAGCTTTCAGTTGATCAGGTCTTGTTTTAGTGGTATATATCGATCAGGGTAAGTTATTTGAACAGCCCAGTTAATTTTGCTCTGGTTTATTAGTCGCATCCACATAGCGTCATTAATCAGTTCTTCACACATTGAACATAGCCGTGGGTGGTATGAATGTCAAACACTCTTTTAGTTGACTTTGTTGATGCAAAGTGACCAAGTGGGTTGTGTAAGGTTTGGTTTGTATGTGATTTGGGGCTGGGCTGGACTTGACTAAAATTAAGTTAGGTTAGGTTTGTTTTCAGTCTAGATATGGCCTTTCACCCGCCTAACTTTGACATTTGTACATTATTTTGGTCGTTTTGGAACGTCCAAAGTTTAAACTTAAATAGTTTGGGACCGCTGTAGTAAATTTTTGCCGATTAGGCTAATTTAAGCTAGGTAATAGACCTAGGCTACTTACTTTTTACTAAAAATCGTTCTTCGTGTAAAACGCAGACTGCGTTTAAACAAAGTAAAACTGCTTCAAACAAATTCCAAAGGGTAAATGCCATTTTCAAAAAGTATCTTGATGATTTTATATTAATAAATTTTGAGTAATATTGAGAAACACATAACCTCTTAACAACATTTGTATTGTAAATAGCATAGCTGAAAAATAAGTCAGCTGGACACATGGGAGATGACGCTGTCAAAACCATGCGAGTCATAGATAATTTCTTGCCAATGTATTACAACTTTGTACTATCTAAAGTACCTAACGATTCATTGTTAGTCAAACCATTGGCATTAAATTTGAAACACTACAATTTTGACTTTGCCTTCCATTTACATCTATGAGACTATAATATATTGCCTATCAAAATGTAATTTAATCAAGGTAGACAAATTCATTGCTACAATACTTATAGATTAGCTGATTCGTTTCGTACAAACCAGCATAGATTAAGCATTTATTCGCAGCTACCTCCCCAAGCGGGCGTAAAATTATTCAACAAACTTCGTAATAGTTTGAAAAATTACTAAAATTTCAAAGCATTTGAAATTGATTTAAAACACTTTTTAATTTCAAAAACGTTTTACAGTGTCGAAGAGTTTATCAGTGGTAATTGGATGAATCATTAGGTTTTCAATTCTTTGTTTAATTGTTACTGATGGCTGAACTGCTACTTAATGCTGTCAAAACAAATTAATGTAAAGTTTCAATTTCAGAGATATACAAATATTATGTTCAATGTATTTTGTTTTATTTTTGTTATACCTACACAATTTGTACTGTATGGTTAAATAAAATAAATATATATAAAACCTTTAAACCATTGACGGTGGGTACAGCCGACACAATAAGAACCTATATTATGTCGGCTGTAGCCACCGTCACTGGTTAGGCTGCAAAATATCATAAATATATAGTTTACTAGCTTTTCATTCATGAAGAAAAAGCTCTAATATTGGACTGATAAAGAAATAAAATTTAAAATCATATAAACCAATATTTTAAGTTTTTAATTTACGAGGGCATTTGAAGATCGGAAGAGTAGAACTTTGCTTGTCAAAAGGGCTCATCAGTTAAAAACTTTTCAATATGCTATCAATGGCGGATCTTTATATTATTTTAAATTTTATTTCTTTAGCTTTTCATTGTAAGAAAGATCAAAGGGGACACTGTACAACAAAAATCTGCTTTATGCCTGTCTTGGAATCATCTAATTAGATGATCAAATGTAATGAGTTAATCCTTATACTTGGAGTCAAACTGTTGTTATATGGAACAGCCAACAGGCCACAGGTGGAAGCGTCAAAACCGCACAAAAATGTAGTGGGTACCACTATTAGCATGACGAGGGAGATTCGAGGAATCTAAGTGTTTTAAGTAATACCACAAATATCTAAAAAGACTGCAATTAACTCCATTGATTTGTGTCTAAATTTCGCGGGCCTTTGGTAAACACCCCTTCTTCTAAAAAACCATCTTGGTTACGCCTGTTGCTTCGAAAGAATATCAGAGTAAAATTTCGAGAACTTCTTCTTAAAATAACAAAATAGAAGTAACGAGATGTTCGGCGTTTTTATATTTTAGAGTGTCAAATCACAGATTATTGAGATCAAACCCACTTCATTCGCAATTCTATGGTCAAACTCCTATTTTAATTTTGAACATAAAATCCAAATAAAATTTAATGCTCGTGCGTTAATTAGTGTTTACAAAATGAGATTGACATTTGACAAATGCAACCTACGTTCCGCCTAAAGGGGTTTCTTCGGAAAACCACGAGGCATTGTTTGGGAAAAATATTCAAATAGTAACGGTTGAGTCTGGTATCAAATAAGAAAATTTAGTAATACAGTAATTAGCGAGATTAATGCCATCACAAACCTGATCTCGTTCTATGCAAAATGGCGGCGTTTTAAAGTTTAAAACAGTCAATTATTAAAAAACCTACATTTTATTTTGGAAAGTTCTTAATAGCAGACTTTGTATACCAACCATTAGAAGCCAATAGCACCTGTACTAGTTGATAGAGGGCCATCAGGGAGAAGACGTCAGGGCTCACCAGAAGTACCAGACCAGTAAATAGAGAGTAAACGGGTAATTTGAAGTCCATTGCATGGTGATTGGTGTCTTTGGCGGATCTTTAACCATTTTGGGCTTCTTATAGTCTAGTTATCATTCAAAGAAGTCATAAACTCCGTGAGACAAGCTTCAGTGAAGGTATTTTTTGCGATTTACGAGTATATCTCTCGCAACTGGTCACTGCAGTTGCTATGCTAACAACTAATGGAAATGAGGCTGTACACTTCCGGTTTGAGTTGATTATGCCTAGCTAGGCGATGTTACACGCGTCATTTAATAATCACATTTCTATCTTAACAACTTTCGCTATCGTCTGCGTAACCTGCTAATGCGTTTCAGCTTCCTCTATCGTTATATAGCTTTGCATGATTTTGCTCTTGATTAGAATCATATCAGTAGTAACGATCCAAGTAATTGAGAGAAAATATAGCAAGCTCTACTGTCACAGAAAAGGCATGGACATAAAATGTGTTATTTATTCACACAGATCACAAACACGATAAGTTGTTTATAATTTAGTAGACTAGCTTCCATTGTCTTGAGGTGTAAATACTCGTATTTAAGTTTAAAAATGAATCAAACAGTCCAATAAAAATGAAATTTTACTAGCCTGAAGCTTATGAACTATGTTCATATCATCACAGGCTCTAGACATTTAGCTTGTTAATTATGTTGCCAGTTTTTCTCTCTTATACGTCTTATATGTGTCCGTCCTCAGTGCTATTAAAAAAATTACAAAATATATACACAAATTTAACGAAACACGTTTTTTTTTCTTTTTTTATAATACCGTAGTATAGTTTTGATAGTATGTTGTAGTATAAACTAAATCAGTGGAGTAAACAAAATCATGGGCTTTTCTCACAGCTTTAATAATTCTCAGAAGTCACACTTTCACAAAACATGTCGTTATCCAACATACAGCATCTCATTAAAACGTCCTTTCAATGTACATAGATGGTCCTTTCAATGTAATCATAAAATTTCAATTGCTGAATCGTCTCCCTAAAATATTACACTCCATTTGCTGTACACTCTTTTACAACACAGCCTTATACAGCATACAGCTCTCAGTTTGAATTTGGCGGGCGAAGTGTGCATTGTTTCCGCCAGGCAGTGCGCAGGCGCTGTGACGTATCAAGATGGCGGCGGACAGGTAACATTGTTGAGTGGTCAGCTGTGTGGAACAGTGTCGGCCTAGCGAGCGACAGTTATATTGTGACGGCAGTGTTGTAACCACGCGCTGGTACACGCGTCAGTGTTTGTGTTGTTTGTATACTATTTTATAATTGTACGAGGTAAGTTTACTTTTTAATTTTTATTTATACATACACTTATAGTAACTAAATAAATATAACTGTATCTTCAGTGGCTCGCAAGTCGCGCTCAAAACTAACTTATGTCAAAACTTGTTGAATACAATGTTTTGTAGCCTATAACAATGAAAGTTATACATTATTTTTATTATTAAATTTTGTCTGTGTTTCAAAATGATTGCCTATGAACAGCACACACAACGGGGGGATTAAAGCATCTTGCGGCTGACTCAGACCATGGTCTGTCTCCTCGTTGATTTGACAGGTCGGCGCGTCACATATTTCGCTATACAATATAGACTATTATAAAAGCAAGGTTAAAACCTTTAAACAGCAACTGTGAACACGCTTTCACTTTTCACACGTTGACCGAAAAATAAACAGGTACATACAAGGTGAGTTTTAATGCCCACCCCTTAACGTTTGGAAAATAAAATATTTTGGAAAACCCTCTAGGGAATGATCTTGTAGTTTGTTTTGACGTACTTTGAATCACCCAACCCCCGCCCAAATTCTTTAAAATACCTTTAAATACCCTTCCTTGTGGTACTTACTTCAATATAAAGGAATTTTAACACAAATTCAACGACGCAAAGAAATATCTTTTATCCCAACTCGTTTTTTGTTAAACCCATTTAAAGATGACAGAAAATCAGGTTTAAAATGCCAAATTTCACGTTCAATTTATTTTAAATTACAATTTTTCTTGAAAATCCTCTGAGGGAAACATTACAACCCTACAACATAATCCCATATAGAGTATTTCGAAGAACAATTTGTCAATCAAAATAAATTGTATGTGAAATGTGGCATTTTAAACTTGATGTTCTGTAATATTTCAATAGGTATAACAAAGAAACAAGTTGGGACAAAAAATGTTTCTGCGTCTTTGAATTTGTGTTAAAATTCTCTTTATTTTGAGGTGCCACAAGGGGGAATGGTAGTTAAAAAATGGTTGGCCCTTCCCCCCACCCGGTTTTGTGTGGGGGTGGGTGACACAAAATACGTCAAAACAAACTTCAGGATCCTAAAAAACAATTCCTAAAGGGGTTTTCAAAAGTTAAGGTGGGGACATTTAAAACTCACCTTGTATAAATGTATCAAATTGTTATGGTCGAATAGCAAATGGTCATATTAAATAGTATTAAAACAACCATCTAATATCTTTGTTGAAGAAAGTGTTGAAGGTATACTGAAAGACGCATGGTACTAAGTATTTCCAACTCACAAAAAAAGAAAACCCGGTCTGATAGTTACCTGATAATTACCTCCTTCTTCATCTTTGACCATCTCTGCTGGATTGATAGTGACATAGATGGCGACTGTATTGGCTCACAGATTGGAAGAACTATTCTGTAGAATAAGGTGGTCTGGAGAGGAGCCAATTTTTCCAGTAGCGAAGTTGAAGCGTGGAGGCCGACACGCAGCTAAGCGCCAAAGTACCGCTGGCGTGCGAGAAGCGAATTTCCTTTGCAATTTGTTACCCTAATTATTCACTGATTGTAACTCAAATCCACATCGCGACGCTGATAGCCTCGCTTTAGTCTTCGGCCTCAGCTTTTGGTTATCACTTCAGTAAGGAGACTGTTCGCGGATAAGTTTTTCACCATCTTGGTCTAACTTATTGGATTTGGTTGATTTTTTGACATCAATATACATTAGATTAAAACCTACGATTATTATTGGGATGTGGGTAAACTACTAACTAGGCTATTGGAAGCCCAGCACACTTTCTCCGGACACAAACCTCCTACACTAGAGCCGCTATAATTTTGCATCTGACCTTCTCAAGATATAAGTGAAGATGGCAACACTGTTCCACAATCTTCTACCGTGGGATAATTGAAACGCCAAAGAGTAAGCAGTCACCAAAACAGGGAAATTTATTCAAACGTGGTCGCCTTCAATAACAACTTGCCAAGTTATTAGAAGTCCGGTAAAATTCTTTTTTAATGAGGATACTCAGGAAAATTCGCTAACCCGTTAAGTATGTCAACAGTTAACAAAATCAATGTACGAAAAAATGAGTTTACTGCAGAAACTGCCCCAATAGGTGACTCAAATCAAACCGGAAACGATCCTGAACGCAGCGTGCTTCACACGCTGCATCAGAGTAAGCTTTTAGTACAAATTTTTTCAATGTGTAATGTTTACTTTATAAGGAAGTTTGAAGTATGAAAAAAAATGTATTATCTTGACTTGGCTAATGCAGTTGTATTGTTAATTTTGCTTAATAAATGAATTGACTTATTGACACACAGTCTTGGAAATCTTGTACTGAAACATTTTTATCAACAGTCAAAATTTTGCACACGTTAACATAAAATGTGTTAAGTGACACATTACCTACCTGAATAGTTAAGTGAAAAATTGTTCTGATTTTTCCATCTAAAAATAAGGTTGATGGGTGAACTATTAGGCGATGCTGCAAAATGAGGGTTAAAGCTTGAACAAAATTACCTTTTTTGAAGAAGGTACACGCACATATCGATACTGGCTGCTCTTACTGTCATAATAAATAACTTGCTCTTGTCAGAGATTTAATTGAATTCATGAATATCCTTTCTGAAAGTCTCTTTGTACGTGCGTTGAAGAAGGTGTTCAATTTGCGCACAAACACTCTATCAACTGTCAAACCTAGGAATGAGGAAGTAAATTTAAATAAAAAAAAGAGTTAAAATATTAATATTTGAAAACTGAGACCTTAACATTCATAACAGGTTGTTAGGAAGCCAGAAGCCATGGAAGCCATACAAGAGCAGAGTTCCGCACCACAACAGGCACCTGACGTCATCAGTCAAAAGGAGCAATTTTACACTATACGAGACTCGTAGACTATAATATAGGAAACGTCTATATTATAATTTACAAACTAGCCCCAAAAATCTACAGTCTCTCATTCTCAGTTGACAGTTTTCTATGTAAATCAGGCTTTTGTGATTTCTACTTTCTTCGTCTCGTGCAGCAAGGCAAGTTCATATCACGTGTAATTCTCACATTCACATGTACTGAGTCTCAGTGCAGTCGGCCTACATTTTCTAACAACTCGCTTGGTTTCGGCATTTAACTTTCTCCTTTCGAATAGTTGAAGTGTCATTTTACCTTTCAGTTTCAGTATATTGAGAACGTATCATGCAGACTAATCATATGTCAAACTGCGTCATATTGAAACTCCGATGCTGTCAATGGGCTACCATTCGCACGCCACGCTTTACAAGAGACCTACTGGCGCGTTATTCCACTGGACTTGAAGGACAGCATGTTAATATTTCCCCTCCTGAATAAATGCCAAGATAACGTTGTTCTAAATAGCTAGACAACTATTTTATAGTGAAAATGATTTCTATGTTGTTATACGTAAAGTTTTTGAAAACCAGTCAAAGAGTCCTTGGGCAATGAACAAATAAAACATGTCGACCATTTGCATGGATTTTGTGGGCCGTTTCGGAAGCTGGATTTTCCAACCGCGTAGGTTGACCGAATACTACATACGAGTATATAGCTCTGGTTGCGAGGATCATTATATTGAACCTAACGTGCTACGTTCCTTCTGGGTGTTTTTTGATGTTCAGCGACAAGTCATTATAAATTGCGGGCTATTTTGGATGCACGATAACTGGAATAGTGGATGAGCAGTTTGTAATGGCACACATTAGATACTTTTTTCTTTGTACTATGTTGATTATGGTCCTAAATATTTACTTTACATTCATCGCAGGTTAAAGGGTTCTAAATAATGACTGAACGAAAGTACCAAGTAGGCTACTTTTCATCAACCCCGATCAGTAATTAATTGAAAAAGCTCTTTTTAGGCGATAAAATTACGTATACAAAAATATTTGTTACCAGCTTTACAAATTTCAAAAACTCTGAAACCATAGAAAAATTTTAAGCATTTTTGAAGGGCTTTAGAACAATGTATATGTAAACTTGGAATCATTTGGTGTCTACCATTCTATTTCTTACTTAGTCACCAATTGAAGCATTAGCTGTTTGTTGGTTACAATCTCTCCAGTCTCCCTACTATAAGTAACATTTATCGAAACAATTCTGGTACCACACAACTCAACTTGTGACAATTAAGATTTGGTTTTGTGCATGAATGTGTTGCGTTTGAACAAAGCTGTGAGTAACTGTGTAAATGTGTCGCAGCTCTGTTTGCTGCCGGTGCATGGATGACCGAGTACACCTCCACCAAGCAACTGCTGCTCAGTACGCAGTGAGTACGCCCTACTTTTGTAATAACCATTGCTGGCTATTGTGTTACAACGTAGTACAAGTCATCATACATCATCAACGCTGTCGTGACCTAGCGTGGAAACAGGGCTAGGAAGTTGGTTGCTAAATTAATTTGTGGTTTGGTTTGTATTTTAATAAAATACCTGGGCGTGCCAGTATTTCTCTAACTTAGGTTGCTTCGAGTTTACGGGTTTCCTCGTTGATATGGTTGCTACGAAAGTAAAAGCTATTTTATATAACTATTCATGTTGTACTTTGCAATTGTGTCTATATTGAACGTATTGTGATGTCCAAGTTTACACGACATTGGATCATTTATACAGTTTTATTGCATAAACCCCCATTTTTGAGAGGAAACCCCCTCTTTAAAGCGCCACAGGGGTTCAAAATGGCATCCCCAAAAGCACACCCCGTCATAGGGAATTCGCTAGGAATGAGGATTCACAGTAGCTCAGTAGGACGAGGCTACGCGTCGACAATTGTAGCTATTTTCATTAAAGTGATCTTTTTCAGGTTACACTTGTTAGTCACACCCTAAGCTCTTAACGTTCAATGTTTATAGCTGTTTTGTGTGGTATTTATGGTGTGGTTTGATGCCAAGAGCAACATCACGTCGGGCGGATGCCTGTGGTCGGGGTACGCTCAGGTATGAGTACTGCACACTGGACAGTTGTATGTTACCGCTACACAAACTCTGCTCAATCGGAGGTCGATGTCGATTGTATCACGTCACTTGACGTGTCCAAAACACGAAAACAGATCCCCGTCGTGACAATGAATATTAATTTTTTAATTATCTGACTAAACATTCCCTTGAATGAAAAAGGTCAAATTGAGACAACCCTAAACCGTTTGCAAAATATAATTACAAATACTATTTTTCGTTCGTATTTTCAAATTTCAAAACTTCTTCAGAACTCCCAATTTACGTGAGTACGAGTATACTGAACATGTTCAAATAAAACCCTTATGGCAATATCCCTAAGCTTAAATTTAAAAAATTGCGTCGAATGAATGTATTTTATCCCGTACAGTATTTAAGTTTAATACAACTATATTAATTAATAATTACAGTTTCTAATACCAACGAAACAATTTGTTCAAATTAATTTATAATGCAACTTTAGGTGTACTGGCATGAAATAGAAATATTTAATAACCACTGACAAAGATGAGCCTTTTCATGGGCTATAACATAACATATATAACAAAAAACTAGTAATAATATAAGTATAAGAAATATAAACAAACATTAATAAAAGGAAATATAAAATTTAAAAAATAAAAACGAAAAATAAATAAAATAGAGGAAAAAAGTAGAAACAATAGCCAAGTATTAAATTTAGGCTTCACTAGTCCTATCTTCCCTCTCCATGTCATCTTGTAAGTACTTATTTATGGAGTAGTAAACTTAGAAATAATTTTAAATTTATTTTGAATTTCTTCATATTGTCTTCTTTTTTAATTTGTTCGGAAGTTTGTTGAATAATTTAGCCATATTGTACTCTGCGAAATAACAGAACGTAGCCTACTGTATAAAGTTAGTTTGCCGGCCGCCGGGGCGGGATGCTGCGCAAAAGGCGTATACTCAGAGACGTCAGCGTTCATACGCCAGACGTATGTATTGATTAGTGCCACCAGCTCCAGTCCTGATAGCGTATTTATACGTCCTTGCCACACAAGTAAGCATTTTATTTTACTTACATATTTAATGCCAGCATTTTAAACTCTAGAAGTTCCTTCTATAAATGTGATAGTGTGTTTGAATTGTAAATGTTTTATGAGAAACCGGATTTATTATTATTTTACTTCTGCTGGAAAGGTCTCCTAGCTAATAATAGCAAAGGAATAGTCGTAGTTAGGGCTGTCCCAAGGTCCTCGAACCCTTGGACGACAATACTTGAGGCTTTTTATTTTTCGTTCCCCTAATTTTTTCAAAAGAATTATGAGTTAGGCCTATTTCAATTTTTGAATACAAGATATCGTAGCGTAAAATATATGACCTTTATCGTTATTTTATTATTTACCTTATAATAAGAAAACCTATACGCTGGGGCGGCGCCCATCAGGTAGGAGCCCAGAGCCCAGGGAAACGTCGAACCTATACCCCCCCCCACCTAACTACGGTCCGGGCCTAATGCAACATTAGAATGCATTCTCAATGTGTGTACAAGTTTTAAATGTAGTTTTTATAGAATTAGGTTATTAAACTTTCCAAATACAGATAATAAAAAACTCGTATTTCACACGTTTATCACAATGGTTATAACTAATTTAAATAGTTTCGCCGTAAATATTTAGAAATGGGATACCACGTGTAAAGTTTAGTCTGGCCCCGCATAACAAAAAAATAGTATCATCAGTATTTTGTTCTGTGCACGTTTGAAAAAACTATACTACTACGAGTAATACGTGGCTAAAGCAAATAGTTTGATTTGCTTTGGTTTAATACCTGCAGAAGATTAAAGTTATGTAATAGTTATGTAAACCAAAAATGCGTTTTTAAACGGTTTTATCTCTATTAGACATGATGGTTAAAAAAAACATAATACGAAACACAAAATCGAACTAAGAAGACAACAACGTGAGTTGGAATTTGTCATCTATTTATTTGAGCACACATCAACGTACTGTTGATTGTCGAATAATAAACAATCCGATAGTAGGGTTAGTCGCAATAGATATACCTCGTGAAAAGTGTTACAAAAATTAAAGAAAAATAGTTCAAGATTTTAAATAATTTTACTTCAATTAAATCCTGGAATATGGCAATTGGGTTGTTAAATTTATAGCCAATCACTTCAGTACCGATCTATCCATTGTGAAACCAAATATTTTAATGTTTATAGTCGTGGAACAATAGCTAGTTAAATTGCACGAACAGTAAACCAAAGTTAAACGATTAGGTTTGATCTGCTGTCGCCATAATAGGACTTTATATTTTTGGTAAATAACACTTACCTTTATTACATACTTGATCTTTGCCAAAGTGGTATATCAGCTGACTCGAATGAAAATATTTATTATTAAAATAATAAAGTATTGTACATAAATTCACGGGAAAATTATTTTAAGTGTCATTGTAGAATGGCTCAATTTTTATAAGGTAAAGATTTAATTAGTTTCCATGTCCCTCGTAGTTTTAAAGAAATCGCCCTAATAATTGACAACTGAGTCTGAATCAGAATCAGAATCCACGTTATTTCCGTATAAGGAAGAAGAACACATACACATATATAGGTACACATAGAAAAATAACAATAATGGAAGCTTAACTAACAATGTTTACATATTTGAAATTAAACAAAAAAATAATAAAGGTTGATGATTGCTTATCTAATACATTTTAAACTAAACCAAATTAAACTAAATTATAAAAATGGGTCAAATAGTAGTAAAAGTTAGCTTCCCTGAAATAAAAAGAAATATAATTTTGGAAATGAGCTTACATAGGCTAGAAGCCAGTGCGTAAGCTCGAGTTGTTAATAAACAGCGAATAAGGTAGTGATCGTGGATACAAATGTGTTTACAAAACTGAACCGTTACAAAACTCTTCGTTACACTATATGATGTGTGCTATTTCAGTGAAAGAGTGTAGCCAGTTTTGTTTAATACTTTCTTATATTCAATATGAAGAACGTCATCTGTAGAGCACACCATTGGAGTAAATGAGCTTCGGATGTCTTCTGAGGAACGCTTAGGTGCTTTTCTCAAGCAGTTTGTAATTTTACTTTTTAAAACTAAGACATTATATAGGTCTAGTATGTTTGTTGAACACGCAGTAGCGAAATATATTTCTTCTCAAAACAAACGTGTAGCAACGATAAGATTTTGTACTATAGTCAGTCGAATTAAAACGCTGTTGTGTGTGCAAATTAAGTTACAGTATTTTAATTTCATGCCCACATTGTTGTCGTCTTCTTTGTTTAGTTGTGCGTTTCACATTTTAAAGATTTTATTTTTGTTAGTCAATTTATATAAGTTTGAAAGATTAAAAAATATTTTCGTAGACATTTTAGAACATTTAACTTTGACACTCGGCAGCAACAGTATCAAAGTAAATAAAAATATTTTTGACTACGTGGTTTTAATTTGCTTACATAAACCGAAGACAAAATTGTCTTTCCACAAACCTACCTAGACTTTCAGAAAAAAACACAAGTTAATTAGGGAGTAATTACAATTACTATCAGACGACGTTACATCCGCAAATAAGGAAACTACACAAACAGAATTTGTTTCAGTACATGAAATATAGGAGACGAAGAGTTACTTGTAGCAAAGAAAATGGATTATTAGGTTGTATTTGAATTTAGTAAGCACAAGGAGAGCTCGATAAATATTGTGTTTTAGTTTTAATCCAGCCAAATTATTTTACAGTTTTGGCAGTTAACAAAGGTTTCGCCTTAAGGAAGTTTTGTTTAATTAAACCTGAAAATAAAATACTTATCAAATGCTTCTTCCTACAGTGGATGTACAGTGTGCAATTAATCACCTAGAGCGAAAAAAAATCATCAAAATATTACTTTATTTACCTGGGTGTTAAAACTTTAACACGTCAATACATGTGTCTAAAGCAGCTGTTTTAATGCAGATGACAAAAAGTACCTTTCATCACTCGTTCTTAAAGGGTCTTTTAACCCTCGCTCAGTTAACCTGACCTTATGTCAAGAATGTCACTTTGGGAACTAGTGACGAAATTTACTATTTTTAGCTATCACCCATTTGACACAAATAAATCAGCTGAGATAAAATAAAACCATCTATTAAAGTAAAAATCGCGAAACATAGAAGACAAAAATTATGAGTTGAAATCTGTATCTATTAAATTCCGTGCACAGCAGCGGTTTGAATTCTACCATTGACTTTTCATTTGTAAGATGGAAAGTCAATGATTCTACTGACTGTAATAAAAAATCCGATAGTAGCCGATAGTAGTTTAATATTTCGCCGTATCTTGAGCAATATTATAACCTAAAAATAAAGCATTTCCAACTCTACTGACGAGGATAAGTATAATTGTTACGGTTTCAGTTTGTTATTTGACCTTTGTTATTGCTGTATTCTGGGTCTTTGAATATTTCATACACCTTAGTGAAACTTAAACCGTAAAATGACAAGACTACCCATTTCATAGGAAAAAGCATACGCTTATTTTTCTTCGAGGTTTGAATAAATTTTTGTCAAGTATAATATATCTTTGCGATATTACTATTACCACAGACTAGAACTATAAAATTTGTGCCATAATATAAACAATATAACGCGCGATTTCAGCTGTAGTTTTCCACCGTTACAATACCACTGTTCACTATCGACAATTAGAGTCTACACAAGCTCTTACATTTTTGCTTTGAGCAAAAAATATTTCATAACAAAACAGAATGAAGTGATTATACTAAAGTGTGCATGATAATTTGCTCATACATTTTCCTGATTTCCGAGTTCTGTACAAGGGTACAAATCCTACTAGAAATACGGTTTTCAGTCTAGCTCAAGGAACTCCAAACATTCGATAACTTAATCTTAAACTTAATCTACTCTGTACCAATAGACTATACAAATAATAATCAACTTGGTATATTATTGTCTTCAAGTGCGAGGGCCAGCAATATGCCGCCGCGTATCTTCACTAATCAATACATACGCCAGGCGCATCAACACCCAGCCTCCCATACGCCCTTCGTATCTTCTTAGATCCATAACAAAGATCCTACAAACACGACGCTACCACTTGTCCTTGTTACTTGTAATTTATTTAATTACTGTAATTTTATCATTACAAAATTATTTTTGCAAAGCATCTGCCTGATCTTTAATTTAACGAGATGTCACTCAGTAATAAACAGAAGTGTAGCGGACAACATTTAAGAGGTATACGTTATTAAATATTTTGGTCATAGTATATTCGAAGTTTAATGTAATTGGTACTTAATTTAGCAAACCCATGGCGGGTTGGAATCGTGCGCGACTCCGGAGCTCATCACTCCACTGGCGTGGGTTCGATCCCCCCAGTCACCACTAACGCTAGGTAAAGGTCTAAGTAGAGTGGTGGATGGTACTTTCTAGTCCTAATTTCGTCTCGTTTAACAAAACAAACTTTACCTTTTGAACTTTGAATTTAATTAAAAGTTTTAAGCACTTCCAACAAAAGTGTTAGCTTCTTTCAACAGTTTTTTTACAATTTTTACGAGTGTATCTTGGTAGCTGTACATGTACGAAATTATTCTCACATGGGTAGAATATTGCACAATTTCAATCGCATTTCGTTCGGCACCGACATATTTCAAGTGTTTTTATTAAATTTGGTCTTATTAGGATGATTTCCAATTTGATGCTTTTTATTAGGATCAAATTATTTCTTATTCTTTTCTTGTTTCTGTAACTATCTCACGGCACGTGCTCATTAGCGCAGAGTAGACTGGCAAAGCAAAGCCTTGTACACAGCGCCTGGTGATTGCTAGGGGCGGATGTGAGAGATTGACACCGGTGCAATCTGTGACTGGCGACTGTCAGCTAACGCGACCACAATCGCACAATCAACCAGGATTGGCTCTTTGTCCGAGACATCGAGTAACTCACTCCCAAGGCTCAGGCAACCTGATTGCTCACTTGGTGCCCTGAAACAACTAAAATTGGCCTGGTCGAGTGAAAACTTGTATTTTATAAGAGTTTCTAAGCTGACTCACGATAAATCCTTTTCTCAAATACGAGAAGGCTTTAAAACAGTTATGTCAAAGATCAAAACAAATGCACCCAAAGAAAAACCAAAGTTGTCTGGGACGTGAAAAAGGTGTTTACAAGTGACTATTAAAAGTACGAAATTTCGCGTCAATTTTTTAGCCTTTTGGGCCGTTACAAAGGCTTGTTTAGTCTTGCTGGTTAGTAAAAAATGCTGCTTCCACGTGGTAATTTTCTATATAATGTTTAGTGCATAATGTCAAACATTATCAAGGGCGGGCTCTAGTTGTAATATTACTGGTTTAAATGGGGGTCAAGAGCTCTAAAATTACAGTATTTTCACGTTTCTTCAAGTAGATATAAAAAAATTAGGAAAACTTGTTTTAAATAATATTTCATTAAATAATATATCCCTGACTGTAAAAATTTTAAAACTAACAGTAATACTTATCAGTGGCGTTGTTTTCTTTCTTACTGCAACGTTTGCATCGTCACTTTCCGTCCATACTGTGAAACGAAAAGAAAAGAGTCACGTGATCAGATTCTATTCATCCTGTATTCGGTGTGGTGAAGTGTTGACTCGTGACGTCAGAAGAGAGGCTCTATGAAACAGAGCGTGAGGAGAGAGAGGTTCATTGTTCATACACTGGTGACATGTTCAGGAGCAACGACTCCAGGAGTCCAGGACCGTTACCTCTGTCACCGTCACGCGCAGGAGGAATGTCAGCTGATCGATCAAAATAATCGGAGGTGTGAATTTCAACTTTCAATTTAAGTGTTCTTCTCAGCTTCGTCGTGACGCTCAATGCAAGGGTCGGCAATGATCCGAAATGCGTCGACAATGTAACGTTAAGATTGCGTATTTTACATTCGTTTTAAAGCTAAGAAGCCTACCTACACGCGTATGGAGCGTTTTTCTCAAAAATATGTGTTTTAAGTTTACACAATGGAATTAAAATCACTAAAACTCGGACAACTTTACAGCATATTTAAGAAAATATAAAACTACTTATGAGAAATTGGGCTTTATACACGTGTCGGAAAACTCCTTGAGTTTCCAAATATATCATGTTTATTGATGTAAAAATTATTTCGAATGGTGAAAATCGGTCCGCCGTAAACGCTTGCAAGCGCTTGGGTTGACAGGCCGTTTAATTTGAAAGAAGACTCGTTGTTAGGCAACTGTTACGTGCGCTAAAAATAATTATACTGAAATAAATTTACAAACATAATTTTTGAATTAATTAAAATAATATGTTTGGAAACTATAAGAGGTTTCCGACACACTTAAAGAGAGTTTTTTCGAAATTATGCGTCTCAAGTGTACAAAATGAAGTTAAAACGCACCAAAACTTGGGAAAATTTCAAAGTGTATTCGTGAAACTAGTGAACAACTTACAATCGAGTTCATACACGTACCGGAAACCTCCTCTAGTTTAAACATATATCATGTTTATTACTGGGAAAATTAGTTTAAAGGTGAAAAACGGGCCGCAGTAAACCCTTGCAGGCCCTTGGTTTGACAGGCCGCTTCGGTTGAAAGAAGGCCCGTTGTTAGGCCAACTTTATACGTTCGCGGAGCCGTGTGTTCTTTTTTCGGACGAATTTAGGCTTTCTCTGTGGTGACCACTGAGGCGGACCCTTAAAGTATTGCTCCTGTTCTTAAAATTAAGCAGTATTCTTCTATTGAACCAGCACAATTTATTGTAGATATAAACCAGAACATTCACATTGCGGATGGAATAGCTACGATAGCTTGTACTACTATGTATGAAAGAAAACAAGTACTGTAGTTTAAATAGATTTTAAATAATTTTTAATTTTTTTGTTTAAATAGACTTTTGAGTTATTTATTGTATAGTAATTGTAAACAAAGCAACGCCCGCTATACACAGGTTAGGCTTACAAGTCAACGTGATCTGCCCACACTTGACTCAATCCAATTGTAGTCTCGTGTAGTACTTGAGGCGATTCTATTGAATTAGACTCAATAGTCTTTAATCCCAACATGTTGTAGCTGTTGTTATAGTACTTTGTTGCATTTGATTTTAGACTTAAAAAGTTCTAAATGCTAAATCGTGATCCCGTTACTCTTTTTTCAATGTTTTTACCCCTTTTGAACAAGTTGGATTTTAAGAGTCCGTTTCAGCTGCTGACTGTTAGCAGGGTTTGACAGTTAGGCCGCATCAGTTGTAAGAAAGCCCGTTGTTGCGTGCGCGGTGTCATGTGTTCCTTGGGCGGACGAATTCAGCCTTTCTCTGCGGTGACCACGGAAGCGGTCCCTTAAGGATTTCGCCAAAACGTTTGACTAATGTTTCGCGATTAATGCGGCTCAAACATTGTTAAAGTACGAGGGGTGTTCAATAAAGACTTACAGTACTGCTGAAATGGCTTTATTAAAATAATCGAATCTTTATTTTTCATACTGGTCTATTATTTTAATATACTTTAGTTGAAGCAATAAACCTGATTCAGCACCTTTACCGCTCCTGAAATACGTGCTAAGCCATACTTTAAACCTGTCCCATTGGTTAGGAAATATTGACCTTTGAATATGTTCTTTCTTTAGATGATGGAAAAAGAGTTTTGGGAGCCAATTTAGAACTATCGGTTGGATGTGTCAGTGTCAGTTTCCAAGGTTGGAAACTTGAGTGCAGCATTGGCGTCGAAGAGCAGCATGTGCCTGAACTATTTAATTGCCCATTTAAGCCCACTTACAAGCTAGCTATAGAAATGAAATATCTTACTGTCATTAGGAACCCTTTTTCAGTCTACATGTTGATTGGGTTTTTAGAAGGTTGGAAACATGGCGCTCCAAAAAACGCTGTGCTTATGTGTAAAACTCCGTTCACGTTAAGTTGAAACGTGTTATCCAATTCATGAAACCATCTTCAATGTTCTGTGTACTCGGGTAAAAATATTTGCATCAAAAATTCCTGATTTTTAGCACTCTTCTTGTATGTATATTTTATTACAAAATTCAAACGTAGTGAACTTTAGAGGATACATCTACACGAGTGTTTTAGTCCCATATTCATACTGGTAATAAGATATTTACAATTCTGAAATTTGTTCTGTGTGTTGTCCTTACTTTAATATTTAGTTGTTAATGGGGGAGAAGAGTCTAATACGGCTATCTTGCCCGCATTAATGCTACTGACAGTCTTGAATAACCCTTGTAGATAATACCGATTCTATGCGACATGATGATGAAGATCTCTGAACGAGAGAATCATGCGACACTGCAGCTGTAGCACACGCGACACAGTTGTTACATAAGTGCAGGTCAGTTGATCGTTGATCCTGCCACTGTCCTGTCACTGGTCCAGGAAGGAGAGGAACTTCCTGCTCTATCTCCACGGACATTGACAGCCAATTGCATGCATTTCCTTGATATCAACCGTTGACACCGCAGATCAACTGCAACCTCCCCGACTCGCTGAGTTAAATTGTTCTGTCGTATCCGATTCCCATTTTAGCTAGAACTAAAGTTAATTGGGGTGAATCGAACAGTCTGAAAAATTATAGTCACGTCTCTCAATCTGTAAGACAGCTAAGCCTCTACTGGCCTTTTGTTTGTTCAGAGTGTGCTAAGGCTGACCCTAACCACGCCAAGAACTGCATGGTGTACCATATCATCTTGGTAGTTTGGCAGACTTTGGAGCCTTTGATATCTTAACCTGAATCAGCAAAAAATACTTACTTTTTGAGAGCAAACCTAATGAATTCGTTAGTAAATAATTACGTACAAAGATTTAACCCCTTCTCCGGGGCAGACAAACGTAACAAGCTTGAAGAAATGTACAATACAAGCAGCTTAAAGTAGAACCAGAACAATGTACTATTTAAATTTCCTGTGACGGTGTCTGCAGCCGGTTGTCTGTGACCTCAGAGTGCGACTTGACTGCGGGGTCGTGAGCTCATGTTTCGTCATCGACAGTCAACACTGTCCCGTTCTGTGAATCATCGAGTCTCAGGTTCCCTCGTCACAGTTAGAGGTCGTGCACTCGCAACTTGCTGACTAGACTCGGCTTCGAACAATAGTTCTCACTAAAATGCGTGTTTGATACTTTTGAAACTGTGGCTGTCTTTGTGCTGAGAAGTAAGTTGTGCCTTCATCGAATCATTGGCCTAGTAACTTGAAGCATGAAGCTCTCTTTAATAACAAAGAAGAACTACTCGTATTGGTTATTGGAGAGAGCCGGTTCATAAAATGTAGCCAAACATATCAGAGATCCTTATGCTTTAAAGTGATTGATCCTTTGATCACCTCTATACATATAACTTTTCTCACCCCTTACCAGTGCCTTTTCTTAAGTCTTGTTTTATATCAAATCTGAAATGCTTAACTGCCTCTTTTCAGTGAACTGACAACTGTTCACTGCCTCTTATGACTTGTCTTACTTACACATCCATACTCCATCTTTATTCACGCTAGTCTAGTTTTTTATTGCAGTTTGTCATTTGCATCGAGAAAATTCCGTTTATATATGGGCGTATCGCCTATCCTCTGCAAGTTTTTTTTCTTTTAAACTACTCTACATTGCTATATATTTGTCTTTACATCACTGTTTACGTATTTTGCCTGATGGTTTACAAATCTAATTTCAACTTAGTACTCGTGCCGTACTCTTGCTGGAGGTTGGCGTGTGACCCGGATACCAAGTACCAACACTACCAAGATGGAAGGTTGTGCGGAGGTTAGGCTAGGTTCTGTTGGCAGCACTGAAAACTACGTCCTTCCCAGCTGATTCTGCTGCCAGACTTTCACTTCTCCGTGACGGATCTCTGCCTCCAGCGCGAGGTGTACCAACCTCCTCACCTCAACTCACCGCTCGGAGTTGACATGCCAATCTCGATACATTGGGTATGAAACTGTAAAAGAAATTTTAGGGGAACATCTGGAAACATGTCTAAGGATTCTTGAAAACTGCTTAGTCCGGTGGTCCTTCTACAGATAAGGATAAGTGTGTTAGTTTAGGTTTATGGTTCTCAAGGATGTGCGGTCTAATGGCTCCCCCTTTTCACGCCTTGAAGCCAGAGCCCTTCGCGTAGGTCTCGTACACGTTATGATAGTCTTCATTCAACAATATTAAAAGTAAACACCCTTTTTCCCGGAATTCCAGTGATCACATAAACCTCTTGACAGTTGAGAGGCGTGCTTCTTATAAGACGAAAGTTATCAGCATATATCCTGACTTTTGCACGTCCGCTCATGGATGCAGGTAGCACGTAATACCCATTGACGTAACAGGAGCCCCGTTTGATGGGCGATTGTATTCATGATACACAAAAAGACATACATGAGACATACAAAATATATTTGGATCAGTCTTTAAATTTTGCTTTCAAATTTCCTTTAGTGTATATAAATAAGGTTTAGTTTAAATACTGGTATTTACAGTTTTGAAAAGATGTTCTGGGAGTGTTCTAGAACCGTGGGTCAAATTTAAGGCGGTGTTAACTTTAAGGGAACGGCATGCATATATCTTTTTCCAAAGGAAATTCGCTTATAAATAGGATGTAGCAGAAAAGTGTAAACATAAAACTTACATACATAAAACTTCATATCGCTTTATAAAATTTCATTATGGTGTTCACTGCACATTTCAAAAGCAAACATTTGGCCTAGAAGAGGTAATCACGATTGCGTTGGTCTGATTGGATCGGTCACAAATGACTAGCGCTCAACGGCATTGAGGAAAAGATGGTTCAAGGAAGATTACAGTAGAACTAGGAA
Source organism: Matsumurasca onukii (assembly GCA_018831715.1). Taxonomy (NCBI): domain Eukaryota; kingdom Metazoa; phylum Arthropoda; class Insecta; order Hemiptera; family Cicadellidae; genus Matsumurasca; species Matsumurasca onukii. Next base: position 37,033,452 of record CM032062.1, read on the forward strand.
ATTAGGTTATGTAAATTCTATTCAGTTATCACTACTCGTCGAAAATGAACCCGTTTCCCCTTGAAAATGTGTTTGAATGGAATAGGCCACCGTGCGCACTTAGAACTACGCTATTGGTTGTTTAAGAAAAATATCAACTCCAAAATAATTTGGACACAATAATTGTATAAAGACACACTGAATAAATGAATGAATACATTTATTTCCACTTCTTTTGATGGACATTTTTATAGACTATATATAACTAACGCGTGATTTTAGTTCTCTTCAGTCTATAGCGTATAGTGTACGCTGACGCTCCAGCATCCCGAGCTTCTGCCATTCCATCCTGCTGTGTCCTTGAGCCTGGTGCCAAGGTCACAGAACTGAGAGCTCGTTGTTGTCCGATAATAGAACTCATTATCTTCTCTACTCAATGATGGGCTTCACCGGTTATCCGCTGCAAACTCGAATCATGCGAAACCCCAAGATATCGCCACTAACGTGACCTTTCACAGCTTATCAAGCACTTCGTGAATTTGTCATTAGAAAAAAAGTTTCCAAATACCTGGAACGAAACAGAATTACAAACGCTTCCGTATACGAGAATATATAGTCAGCGTACAAATAAAATGGTTTAAAATACAAACAGCGGTAAACAAACTCACAAGACAAGACACGAAAGCGAAGCAAGTCGACACAACAATTAGCAACAGTAGCATAACACTAAATAATTATACATACGGCATACATTGAAAAGTGTCTTACAATGTTCAAATAAAAGGTCCACGGTCTTGCAGTGAACCAATGCAATTGCGCTCCACTACTCTAACTTTTGTGTCTAAGTAAATAGATTACAGCATATGCTAAACGTATTATTATTATTATGTATGTCATGTATGTATCGCAATCGTCAGATTATTAATATAAAATTTTCCATTATCGCTCCATTAATTCGAATAGTTTCATTAGTAACTTAATGTCCAGTCTGTCAGTACGCGTTTTCGTGTGTCATAAACTCATCTAAAAGCATTGCGTGATCAAAATTCAAAATGTTTGAAGTGAGTTTGAAATGCCTTGGGTATTAGGACAATTTTTATTGAATTTGGTAACATGTTGACAAAATGAGGACCGCGTCTAAAACCGCAGGCTCTTCCTTTGTTGTTTCAGGGCTGGGTTGGTATTATGGTGTGCAGCGGGAGTTTAAGGAACCGTAATTCGAGCCTATTTTCTTATTATATTACTTTGTATACTATATACTCATAGTATGACGCTGAAATAAGGGAGTCATGGCTAGCTACAGGGCAAACTTTGGAGGCGTATAATTGTTTCAGTGTTCTTCGAGGTGCACAGAACGGACAGTAAAAATTGCCTGACCAATCAACGTAAAAAATGACAGAGACGTATAAAATGACATGTGTTCTAAGTGGCTAAAACTACGAAACCTCGCGTCAACTTTGTACACGCGCGTTTTAGTCCCGTTGCAAGGGTTTCAGCTTGTTCAACAACGCAGTCTTCTAGTGTTGAATGTATGTTTTAAAAATGTGCTCAATTCTCCAGCATAGCTAGTATACAGCATCAGTCACCGAATCTCACTCTCGAAAATAGAAACTGCATAACGGTTTTACGATTATCTGACGCAACTTCTTGTTGTGTTTCTTCAAAGCACTGCATTAGCAGGCTAGACTGGGCCGAGCTTGGCTTTCCCTGGCCCGACTCCCGGCCGGCGAAAGTCTCTAATTGTCACCCGATTGTGGATAATAGGCCAGTTATCCGCCGTACCTTATCACTTGTAGGAGCACAACACTTTCTATCAACGAAAGTCACTTCTGGCCAGTGGTGTTGGATTAGCGGAAGCGGGACTATTATAGTTATCCACAGGTAGCCTGCAAGTTTTATACCTTGACCACCTAGACATTGTCTGGAGTTGCAACAGCAAAGAGATTATGTCAACTAGTAGATCTTGGAACTTGCAGTTGTTTAACGACTCAGAATGACATTTCCTATCTTAAGGAAATAAAATACTTTTGTTTTCTATCTTCCTTAGGCATAAGAGGTACTGGCTGCATGGGGATGTGCCGGGAGAGCCCAGACTTGGGGCCTAAATAATTGACTTGTGCCTCTGAGGAGAGAGTCAGCTCAACTTTATCATTCTGGTTTAACTTCGTAGATCTCTGTGCAGGTCTAGTAGCTGAAGAAACCCCGGCCGAAGGCAATCACTCGGTCTGCAGACCGACCAGCTCCTTTACTACCTTATTTATCATTTTTCTTCCTCATTCCGGTACAATAACCTACTCCAAGATGAGACTGTCAAGCTTGGTTGGCAACCTATATTAAGACTGAAGCTTTTAAAAAGTGTAGCTGAGCCAATTACGTGAAAACAGAAAATTCTTCAAAATTTAGACACTTTAAATAATACAGTTATTCACGTTGACGAACGATTACGATTCATGATTGCGTTACAATTCACGCATACGAATCGATGACACATGTTGGTTCAACTACCCTGAACTGCCTTCAATCTAAATCTTGGTGTCGTTCTTCTTCTACATTTCAATGAAACCGACTATCGACGCATTTAAAGTCAACAATCGCTAGTCAGTATTGAAGCTTGTTAGATGAAGTGGTATTTGGGTTCGAATACCCTTGTTGAGTACGTCAATATTATCCTTGATACATATATTTTTGCAAGCGATAATGGTGTTGAATGCGGTTATTTAGCGATTGCTTGACACAATCTACAGCTAACCCCGGGTTTTAAACCGATATATGGACAGTGCCTGGAAGCTTCTTTTTTTTATCGAATACGAGATTGTCTACAACAATATTGGACACTAAAGGAACTTCAAGCACTCCTCCAAAGGTCACGCTGACTACTACCACGTCTTGCTCCCTTTCAGTTTCACCCAGATAAGAACCTCTCCAATTGAGGAGTGACCTCGGCTCTCCCTTTAGACTGGAATTGTTAATTGCTGTCAAATGAGCTTCCGAGACGCCCAATTAACTAAATGAACAGCTCGACGAGCTTACAGTTGGATGTGGGTGGGTAAATACGGTATCCCTCAATTCTTATTCGTAGTAACGCCGACTCCGATGAACATTTATTATTCCTTGTGGAACTAACTCAATGCTCAATAAACGAAGTCAAACTATTAAACATCTATAATAGTGTTGAAAACTTCCATAAGAGGCAACAGGTAGAGTAGGCTAGAGGATTCGTAGTTCTCTTTTATTTAAGACTTTCAAACTTGAACGTTTGACAAAGACGATGTTGTGAAATCTGCGAACCCGAAACCTCCATGCCTTAGCCTTAATCATTTTCTTAGATACAACATAACTATTAAACGTTGTATTATTTAATGAGTAAGTTTTACCGAGACTCAGCAGTTGTTGCGTGCTGCTGAATGAACACAGTAATTAGACTCAAGTGTTTCCATATCCTGGGCGTCATCTTCACTCCATCCATGTACTGACTACTAATTGAGTCTCTCTTCCTGTCTGAGATCCTCAATGGTCTGTGAAATCTGGCAGTTTTGTATTGTGTTTTCTATTTCGTGTTGTGTGTTCGTTAGGTCTTTTTTCTTTTATAGCAAAGTTCTTTATGAGTCGACTATATACTACGAGTATGTCACTGATGTTGGTCTAATGTAAATCAGCATGATAAACACATTGTCATTAGTGATTTGTATAGTTATTTTAATCTATTCCCAAATCTCAATTCAGGGTAAGGTGAAGTAGCATGTCTATTAGCATCATGTTTTGCTTCTATAGAAGTGATTTATAGAAATGCCTATTTTATGATTACGTATGATTACTACTAAGCTATTTTAATTTCTGAATGGGGTATCCAAGAAATACACTCTAACCTCTATAACTGAAAACCACTCCCAAAAAATTGAAAATCGAGCCACTCTTCAATAAGAGTGGCTGGGTTTCAACACCCAAAAGAGCGAAATTTCACTCTTGAGTGTAGAGGTTGGTACCACGCGTAAGTTTTGTGAGGTTACTATCCGGCTAATATATTAAAGTTAAGATAAACAAATATGTGTTTTATTAATTAAAATGAATCATACAATATGCACATTTTGTAAAGTCCTTTTTTGTAATGACAATGGCGCCTATAGGCCGGATTCTGGTTCCGCGCACTTTCAACTGTGCGATGACAGACTGTTTGTGAGTTTGACGTCAGATTGTACAAGTTGTGTACTTGTTTAGCGTACTGAAGGAAGTAATCAACAATAACGACGAGTATTTCCAATAGTAACTCAGACTTGGCAGAGGTTGGCATTTACAGCCCTTGTCGTGAGTGACTTGTGCACGTGGGTTTGATGTTATCGTGTTCACTCCTCTATGGCTTTGACTTCTCCAGCCTCCAGCTGTACTGAAGTACGAGTATACTGCTGCAAGCACTGTGTGCACCTTTCACCTGTACACTTCACAGTGCTTCGCAACGTGCGAGCCACCCGGTCAAGGATTTCCACTCACGACCAAACCACAATGGCGAGAACAACTTTATACAATCGTGTTCTATCATAAGTCAATGTAACAATTCACCTTTTACATTTTCGTGATGCAGAGAAAAAAAATGAGAATAACGTATTTTATAACACTTTGTTTACTCGTTGTCCACCATGATTGTTTTACACGTTACTATTCCCATGGTTGTTCAACCGATGTTTTTGAAACTCAATATACTTTGGAGGCTTTTAGAAAAATCGTCACTATGATCAGATTTCTTGTAAGTCCTAAATGGCTGGCTGTTTCAAGGTAAAGAACGTAAAAATAAAGCTCACACACGTTGCTGAAATATTTTGTAACTTCTACTACTATACAGTTTTCCTATCTATATTCATGTTTCTAGTACGGAGTGCAGAAAACAGCCGTAATTCCAACTTGACAATGACACTGAGCTCTAAAAATATTGATTGAGCTCTTTTGGAAAACGAAGTACTGTATTAAGTTATGTTACAGATTGATTCAAAAGTACTTTTAAAATAAAATAAATACAAATCTTGGACTGAAATATATTAATACTATTGGTTTGAACTATCTGAGAAGGCATGCGATGATGCGGGTGCTGTTATTCTTCAGGCATGTCAAGAATCGGTTTCGCTCCAAATCCAGAAATAGCATTTCTGGAAGCTTATTAAGGGAAAATATCAGTTTTCACTAGACATGTTTTATGCTTAACGCTTTTACGACCCCAGTAACTGAATATTCTGTTTGTTGAGGCCGTAGTTGCATAAATTATTGTATTTTTGATTTTCAGCAAATGTGTATCATGTTTTTCTGCTCTGCAATAAAACCTATTTATACTCGTATTTATGTTAACAGACAATTGAAATTAACATTTTTGACCAATTATCTTTAACAACATGATTGAAATTATCACCGTTTACCTCTAAGTACGACAAGTCTACTCAAGTGCACTTGTGTCTGCACAAGTTTGTAAAGGTTCGTCTAAAAACAGACATCGGGATTTCTTCTGCGGCCTTTTTATATTATTTTTAGATTTCGAACTTGTCTTGAATTATGGTGTTAATTTTCTCCTTCGAACTACCCATAATCTGTAGTGGAAAAGTGTGCTACAAAACTAATGTGTTCTATTAGGTCCTCCAAAATTCTCCTCCACGTACTCTTTCCCTGGGTTTGAGCTAAACCAACCCTTGACATGCCGTAAAGAATCACTGCACTCACACGCACAACAGATTTTTATCATGCCTTTTCAGACGGATCAAATTTTCAGTGCTAGTTAAACTTCCGTTAGTTTTATTCATACAACCATCCTATACAGCAGTTTATTCACACAAACCCTCGAAGGTATCCTTGACCAGCCCTGCTCCTTGACACTAAGATTCTGTGTAATGATTGTCACATCAAGGGGCACGAGGCACGACCCTCCAACAAACAAACAGTCATCAACACAGACCGAGGAAGGGAAAGCTTGGGAAGAAGAACTGCGATCATAAAACGATTGCCGTCTTTCAGTTTCCCACAACATTGTGTATTGTTCTCTCAAACACTTCTTTGTTTGAGACAACAATACTGAATGCTGCTGGCTCTTTGGTCCGTGCACGAATCATTGGCACGAACGTGGTCTGCAGTTTCCAGGAGTTCTACACTCTCTTAAATTCAAGAACATTTGACATTTAAATTGTGGCTGAATTGTAATACAACTCACCACAAGAAATGGTGGGGGTTAAGCCAACCTCACTTTCATCGTAAAGTTGTCTTCAAATCTTAAAATTTCGTAGTTCAATTCCTGATTGTTTTATACTCACAATAAACGTAAGCGTAGTAAAGATGCTCCTTAATCTTTAGTACACAATGCTAGAAAATTGAAAATATCTTTATCAAAATTCCAGCTATTTATCCGTCATCATTCGTCAAATTACACCGAAACCAATGTTAAATTATTTGAAACATGCACTAGTGATAATCTTATCATTGAAAGGGGCGGAATGCAGCCATATGGTCGATAGATAAGTCTATCTATTATCATTAGCTGGGGTTTATTCGTGCAGTTGTAACCATTCAATACTTGGCATTCGTTACGACAAGTAAGTAAGCCCAGCAGTTAAATTTGTATTAATGAATATTAATTAGATATAAAATTGAAAATATCTTTACATGGAGTTTCAACCTTTAGGTCGTCTTTCCGCGGGAAGATGACCTAAAGGTTGAAACCGGTCCATGTTAAAATACAATTTTACCAGAGTACTAGGCCTATGTACTTTTTTTCTTTATATCTAATTATAATAACAGTATCCCTCAGTGATCTGTTCTAAAATTTAATGAATATTAATTTTATTTATGTATTACTGTAACGTATGAAAAATAATATTTATTTTATCATTTAAAATTCTTAATAACTTATACTAAACTTAGGATTCCTAAAAGTTAAATTTGTGCACTAACCGTCAAAAGATTACTGAAATATACAACCATTTCAACGTTTTTGTAGTTGCTCAGGCGATTCGCGGAAATAAATACGCTTTTAAAACCTGGATTTCCCATTTAACATTTCAAAGCTAAGATGCTTAACTGAGAAGGTAGTTGAGAGTACGCTGAATGTAGTTACTCAATGTAATTGAAAATTAAATTACCACGAGTTATGCAAGAGTTAGCTCATGTCAGAAATGAACGTTGGGGCCAGTGGCCGCGGATGACGATGCTCGTAGTTCAGCTTGAGCAACCAGCTGGATAGGCAATATAAACTACTTTCCTTACACCGTAATGTAATCTACCAACTAAAAATAAGCACAAGTGAAAAATTAACTTTACCAAACGATGTGTACAGTTTGTTAGAACTTTTTTTAGCTGAAAAATGTGCTTCGCGTTGGAAACTTAGAGGTGTTAAATAATTATAATAATAACAAATTTGAATAAGGAAACCAAATTAAAGAAAAAAATATTTTGTAACAAAATCAAATAAAACTCCACCATTCTGATTCGCAACAAGTAGCATTAAGGTTGTTACGCGCCAATAATGAAGACTCCATATCTGTGAGAGATAATTCGAGAGGAAGCTTCTCAGATAAAGACGGGCAGATTTGATAACTGAAACAACTAGTGAATGAAATAGATAAAGTGTTCACTGTTGACATTGAAACAAAACCCTCAGTTTAACAAGTTTGTCACACTGACAAGACGGCTGCAATCCGGCCATGACTGGAGACTTCTCGCCAGGTACCTTCAATTCAATGACAAGTGTAGGATGTAAGTCGTAGCTGATTGATTAGCCTATTCATTGATTAGTATGAAGACATATATTAAATAAGTGTGGATAAATGCGAACTAAAGTTTTGACCTAACCTCTGAGAATGAAAGTTCATTCTCAGAGAAGATAAGTATATTTTCTAATCTAGAACGTTAGACCGTTGCAATCAAACCAGTCTGTAGTAATCTGTCCGTACTTACATTCCTGTTTTGTCCAAGTATGGGGTTCGACCGTTTTTGGTATAGTGTCCAGCCACTTTTTAAAATAAAAACAATGAACCTTGAATTCGGGCTTAAAATCTGGAAAATCAAATAGAGACAATTAACACATTTGAAAAGAAAATTGTGAAAATAAAAGTTTATTTTTTAATAAGTATTTTCTTTTGTGTTTATTACTGTGCAAAAGAGTTCCTATCATCAGGGTAAATGTGAGAAATAACGGCTACGACGCTAATATAACCTTGCGAGGCGGTGTGAGGAGTATTAGAGTGGTGCCAAAGGATTGTTCATAACTGTTGTTAAATTGTTTAACATTTCCAAGTAGAATTTCCTCGTCTTTGTTTCTCCCCGAATGTATGTAATGTTTCACCTTAGAGAAACCTAAAATCAGAGACTTGAAAATCAGTAAAACGCCTTGAAGTAGGCAATCACAAGACTTTATAAAACGCGCTTTCTTATTACTAAAGTGTGAGGTTGTAAATACAGTTATGAATATTTTGTCTTACTGCACAATGAACAGGAAAGCGCACAGCTTGAGCTATTTTACAGTGTCGATGTCACAATGTTTAGCGTCGAATAACTTTATAACTGTGCCCATTCTTATAATCAGACTAGTTATTATAATAACTCCTAGTTCATTGTATGAAGAGAAGAGATAATGTGGTGGTTTATCTTTTACAGTTGTATTTTTCCAAGGCTATCTTCTTCCCACTGAAAGTGACTCACTCATGTATGTAAACATGATTTACACGAGTGAGAAACACAACATACCAGTCGTCAACACGGCGAGAACTAACTACTAAGGTGTTACTTACTGGAGACACAAGTAGCATCAGTGACGTCACGATGTGTTGTCAAGCAATATTGTGGGGTTTTGGGTTACTAAGTAAGGGTAATGTTACGAGAGATTTTATTTGAGTTTTGTCTAGTTGTATTTACGGTGTGATTGTGTAAAAGTGCACTTTTCGAAGTAACCTATATAGTTTTGAAACACATATCGTACATTAGTGCACGAGTACATGTTGTCATTTGCCTAAACAAATACAATGCTACGCAAAAATATCATTATCATATATTAAGAACAAAAATATTTCCTAATGTTAGAAGCAGTTTTGAATATTACCTACGTTTTTGGCAACTGTAAGGAAAACGTCAAAAGCTTCGTTTGTTGTGAAGTTTAACGGGTTTCAGAAGTGTTAAATTATTGAGAAGGGATATTTTATATTTAAAATATTAATTGTCGCAGTAATGTTCAATTATATACTAATGTAAATACTAGACAGTTTTCACTGCAATCACTATACAGAAGAATTTTCCCAATCATTGTACAATTTTGTTTTGGATGAAATACATAGATATGACAAAAGCAACATTATGGTTTGTTGTTCTCAAACGCTCTTCTCATGTGATGACTTTTATAGTTTTTACATGAATCAAACAAATTATATCAGTTAGATTTGAGACATATTTTGAAGTATTAAATTTTAAGTACAATTTTCAGATCTTTAAAAGTACGCGTTTCTAAGTTAAAACTTATATTAAACTTGAATTTGAGAAACCCACTTCAAATCCGTTAAAATTAATACACAGACCTTTCAATGTACATTTTAAAACTTGAAATAACACTATTTATAACGATCTGCAGCGACACTTTTTCCACTCCTGCTACGGTGGCCAAGCTACTGCATAGAAGATTTGTTTACTTTGTTTTCTTCTGTTTCTATTGCGAAATTTCCTGCTTGTGATCAATTATTAATGATGTGGTCATAAATAAATCCCATAGGGACATAAATTAACTTGTGTACATCGTGGTGGAGATCATTGCCAATCGTTCTAAGAAAAGAACAAAAGAATTGTACATTTTCAACGTGCTGCCATGACAAGTTGTAAACAATGTGATCAAATCATAATGAGGCAATGATTTGTGGAAATTACCGATGCAACTCGTGGTAATTTCAGTTGTATATTAGCTTTTAGGACGTTCGCGGTTGTGTTTTGTTTAAAATAAAAATCACGTGTAATATTTGACGTAGTATTCTTATCTGAATACACACGTTTCTGTGGAATTAATACAGGTTTTAAGAGTTTTGTTCAGCCATTCCTGTTCTATAGTCTGTACAAAATGTCAAGGCTAAGACTGGTTATTCCTGCGGGTTTGCAACTATCGCTGTTGCTAGTTCCTTGAAACTCTTTACTATGCTGTTTATTTTCATATGCTACACGCAGTTAAAATATTTGATTTCACTTAGGCCTTCTTAGTTTAGCTATTTTACACTAAACATAATCTGCCTTGAATGGATTTCTTACTTGTATGCGTGTAAAATGCTTTGAAGAAGTGAGAGAAAGGGAATTACCTTATGAAATGAAATGAATAGCGTCTTTATTGGTAGCCGTGGGAATATTTTTAAAATTAGGTTTAGAAATTAATTACCTAATGGCCAATGTCATTGTTAAAGTCACATTTTGTCTTGATTTTCCATTTCCAAGGGCTAAGATAAATTCTACTTGTTGTTCATACGTAAAACTTTGAAATCGTATCGTCAGAAGGAAGTAAAGAGAGTGACCGTGATGACCACATGGTGTTTCATTTATTCAGTAGTATCCATGACTACAAGCGCATACAGTGCGGTAATCGATTGTTCCTGATCGATACACAACTAATCGAGTTGACCTTTGTGCATCTGTTTACCAAAGTTTCCTCACCACGTGCATTTCAGTTGTGTTGATTGTGACAGGAAAACGTCGTTTCCTTGATGTTATTCGTTAATTTCTATTAATTAAAGTATTAGACATATGGATATTCTTATAGGATATTGTTGTTTGTTTCAGTTACGCTAGGATGACCATCAACCTCTCTATGACCCACCATCGAACCCTATGAAGGCATCCAGTATAATAATCTATGCAGGTAAAACTTACAGTATTCAAATTCAGCACTTATATTTTTACATATAAAAGCCATTTGTGCTATATTTTACTTTAATCTATAGAAGGTGTTCAACAATTCACATTTTGCTTTTCGTACGTTTGTATTTAAATTGAAGGATCTCACACTTTCTGGACAGTTAGAAAAACTGAAAGGTTAGGGAATGTTTTAGGAAGGTAATCATGAAAACCAACAGGAAACACAAAGAAATGCCAAATTTCAAGGGAAGGAGCCAAGTGTTCTTGTTCTGAAAAGTTGAAAGAATTTTCGCGTTGGCTTACATCCAGTTTGAAAGATTTTAAAAATATACAAACTAATATTTAAAAGGTTAGTTCTCTTTAAAAGGTTTGATCAGGTACAACTCAAAGTAAATAAAATCATTAAGTACAAACATTACAGAAGGAAACTACATGTTACAGGCAAGTCATCTGGTAGATTTTTACGTATTTCACCCCCGACGCCAGCAGTCACCAATTTGTTTTTGACAGCCGGCCGTTATTAAATTTTATCTTCTCTGTTTTATCAAATCTTACAAAAGTTGTACCCCAAACGCCAACATAGTAATTGAAAAGATTAATTATAAAGTACGGAAAAACGCAGTGAATAAGATTAAAATCAAGACCGACCTTTTATATATCAATGATGGTTCAAAACAGATTTTCTTCGCCCTAAAGGTACTTGTCATTGATTTTCATTTTTCGTAGTTGCATGTTCCTTCCTCTTAGAACGCATTTTTGAGGTTCTATTGCACGTACCCATGGACAATCTTCTGTAAAATAAAAGCGTGAACCATGTTGATAGTCTAGAGCAAGAACGCATGTAAATTATCAGTCAGGCAGTGGGAGGTGTGATTAGCAATGACAGAAGAATGTGCGAAGGCGGAACTTTACACGCTGCACGAACCACACAAGGTCTGAGGCCGTGAGGCGTGCTTGGAGTCAGGAGTGGAGAGTTGATCCGTTGACATTGGCCTCCGACCTCGTTTCTAAACTGAGTCACTTGCTGCTGGAATGGTAAAAATACTCCACTAAATGCTGGGTTTTATATTAAAAAGACTCTTTCCACAACATTTTGATCAAAATAATGTTGTTCTCAATCCGAAAAATGTATTAGAAACATCAATAAATAATTGATTACAAAAGACATTTTGCAAAAACATGTCCCATCGAAGTCTCATTCAAACATACCCTTTTTTGTTCGTATGCTCATCCATTTGAATTATTCCACTCTAGCCCTATTGTTAATTAGTGAATTGTATGTTGTCCTTATAGTTGTGTGCCGTAAACTCGTCTGGACTGTAGGAAGATCTCTGTATCAGACGAGTTTTAAATTCCTTTAGCAGTGGGCAGTTAAAATTGAATTTGGAAGCCTGATGACAAATTGAACTCCTTCCCGTGAATTGGCAAATGTTCATAAGTCACCGTTAGGCGTCTCCCAGTGCGGTGGTCCTCCCTGTCTTTATTCATAAGAGTAAATATCACTTCCTCTTATTTATAGGATTTCATCTTGCTTGGCAAAAGACTTGTTCCCAAAATGTGGATTGTAAGGCAATGTCAACATCTCAAATGTTGGAATGCTGGTCTGCACGACTCTCTCCTACGCAGCTTTGCTAAATGTCAAGACACAGTTGACTACGGCTGAAGAGGTACTCTTCGGTTGGCACTCCTGGTCACATGCTGAGATAGATACGACTATCAGACAGTGGTGTCAGTGGTGTCGGTCCCGGATTGAGCTATGTGGAGAACTAGGTCGGCGCTACTAAAAAGGAAGCGACAAGACTAGTTGCAACATGTGTTACTGGCAGACTTGCAACTGATCTTTGAAATATTAAACTATTTTACACGAGTATTTTGTTTTCCTTAAGTATATCTGTGGGCTAGCGTTCAACAATTTGAAGTTGTGTAGGCCAATTAATTGTAATCAAACTATAGAAGTTGGTTAACTTGACTCAACTGAGACACAGGGAAGCGAGCAGTTTGCAAACTAATACCCAATCGGTTTTAAATATACCATGTATATGCCTTAAAACAGATCTCAATACAGTTTAGTCTTTGATGAGATAGCCTACGTAAAGAATGCGCTGCGAGAGCTATCGTCTTAGGCCCCGTTTACACTGGGCAATCGATCGTCGGCGACTAGTCGTCGGGGCAGTCGGCACCAACGTTATCCAATGGAGCCGTTTACACTGAGGACGACTAGTCGGCGAGGCAGCAATTAGTCGGCGGTCAGTCTTTTCAGCAGCGACTGACACGGCGATTTAAAATCGTCTGGCCGACTGCAGAAGCATTGCAGCTTATGAGAGCGTACACATTTAGCGACTAGTTGCTCACCGATTTCATGCGCAAGCATCCTCTTCCCTCCCTTTTTACATTTCAATTTCTTTTATCAAGAAATAATATCCATTAATATTAACACAAATGTATTATATCAAATTCAAACAAGAGTTTAATGGAGTTGAGATTAAAAAATATGTATATATTGCAAATTGGAAAAGTAAACTACCTAAACACTATTTTTTAACATTCATAATAATAAATAATTATACAGGGTGTCCCATAAGTAAAGTGCCAGACTGTAGCAACAGATTATATGGGTTAAAATAAAACAAAATTATGAATAACAATTTTTCCAAAAACGCTTAGTTAACCAGATATTCGCCATTTTATATTTGCCACTAATTATTTATTATCACCCACACCACTTATCGGATTTGACTCAAACTTGGCATAAGTTTGTATCTAATAAGGCCATTTGTGGGAAAAATTAACAGGATGATCCAACTTATCATTTTAAAACGGTAGTTGTTTTATGGTAGTTTTATGGAATTTTTGGCATTACACCTAAAATAGTGAATAAACTGTGAGTTTTACGATAAAATGTAAAACCATTTTGTAGCGAATTTTGTTACCTATCTATTGACACCAAGACACAAAATCAATTAAGAATCGACAAAGTTACAGTGGAAACCATGGCAAACATCAAGATAATAAGGTGGAAAGTTGTCTGTTTTCAGCCAGAGTTTCCCCTAAAGCTTCGTTATTTCCCAATAGTTCTTTATGACTTTGATGTCAATAGATAGGTAATGAAATTCACTACAAAACGTTATTTTTTACATTTTATCGTTAAGCACACCGTTTATTCGCTATTTAAGGTGTAACGTTAAATTACCATAAAATAGCCACCGTTTTAAAGTGATAAGTTAGATCATTCTGGTAATTTTTCAGTAAATGGGCTTACTTAGATACAAATTTATGTTAAGTTTGAGTCAAATCCGATAAATGGTGTGGGAGATAATAAATACTTAGTGAAAAATATAAAATGGCAAATATCTGGTTAATGAGCGTTTTGGAAACATCTTTATTGTTTATTTTCTTTTTATTTTGACCCATATAACCTTTTCCCAGATACCCTGTATATCAACAAATAACTAATAACAGTAAATAATTTATAACAAAAATAATTTTATAACAATAAAGAAATACATTAGCTACAAGTGGTAATTTGACTCTAAAAAAATCGGCAGCGACCAATTGCCAGAAAGTTGCTGTGCCGAAGATTGAGTGACGATCGATTGTTAGTTGCTCTGCCGACTAGTCGCCGACGATCGATTGCCCAGTGTAAACGGGGCCTTACTTCTCGGCACCATATGCTCGAGTTTGTCCAATGTTGAAGACCCGAATGTAACCAAAGCGTGCGATTTCTAAAAAAAAACGAACTTTGCATGCGTTTATGTATTCTAAAAAGGATTCCCTCGCAGCGCATTATGTGTGGGCTGCCTCAACTATTTTGAGATTCCTGCCAGAGCCATGCAGCATCTCCCTAGTGTACCATTGTACTTGATGTTAGTTGCTAGTAACGAACCAGCTGTTAAGTAACCACAAGCCACTGTGGTGCGAGTAACATGCTCCACATCAGTTGTTCACAACAGCTGTTCTGTTGCCTCAGGTGCTCAACTGCGCATGCGTTGTGCTCTACGCTGAGAGGTTATGTAACTGCGCTTGATTGAACGCGTCAACTGTGCCGTATCCATTGTCCACTAACTACTCAAACAGAACACTTAGCAACTGTGAACTGATCGATTGCAACACGACATTGTTCACAATGTTTTTTAAATGGAGCCGGTAACTTTGTTGGCCAATTTTGTTATGCAGTATTTTAGGTTCTATTAATTCTATGTAAGAAAATTTATACTTTTCATGACTATTACTATTAAATGACTTAGTTAACCCAGCTGGCATGTAGTTTGTGAACAACTTTAAGCGTTTCCCAAATCCTTGGCTTTTCACATATCGGTACATTTTTCTCTTCGGAACATATAACAACTTTGCGTCTTTGTTTACGTACTACCATAGACTAACAGAGTCTTTAGTCTGTGGTACTACTGTACTTATACTTGTGTACTGCCAGTAGCTATTTGCGTTGTACATAGGCTACTTTTGTGTGAATACTGCGTCTCAACGCTCAATTTTACAAACATTTTTACTCAATTTTTATCCTACCTCAAATTTTACAAACATAAACATTTTAAATTATAATTTTCACGTCTAGAGTTTATTGTATGGCAATATACATTATGTACAGGAGTATTTTTTCACACTTTAAATATTTTGCATTTATTTCTTATACCAGTGCAAATTTTAAAACTTATAGAACTTAGAGACAGTTAAACAGAAAATATATGCTTATGTTTTGCTATTTTAAATCAATTGACTCCTTGGTTAAATCAGTCATGTTAAGTGAAGTGGAAATAAATCTTGACGGTCGTTTCTTCATAGTGTTCTTTTATTTTACCAGCTCTAACAATACTTTTAATAAAACATCCCATCTTATAATTCACGGCTGTTATAAATAAACTCTTCTTTTAATTTTCGATAGTCGACACGTTCTGTTCACTCCTAGCTATAGGTGAGTGCGCAGCGTGAACTAAAAAGGATCACAATATCACTTTGCTATCACGTGATGACTGAGTAGAGAAAGACCGGTTTCATGCCCTCAGAACTGTAGAAGGAAACCAGTCCTCTCTTGACCCAGTCGCGACCTCCCACCTGCCTCGACCTACGACCTCGGTTCTGGAGCAACAATACTTCCTGGAGTCCTGACCACTGTAAGAGGAAATGAACATTCATGATTTGTGTTGATAAGTCTTTTTCATTAGGTTTGTAGCCTGTAGGCCTACTTTCGTACTTGACTTTACTACCGTATCTGGGATGACACATCAGCAGTTAGATGGATTTTGTCAAATATTAATGGATTAAATTCTACACATAAAGTTTTATGTTTAAATACTAGCCTGGGGTTTACAAACAAACATAACTGTACATTGTATTAGTGATATGACCCTAAAATTACCTATAGTTCGGGCTCGAGCTACAGTATCAGACCTGACATATTCATATTACTACTTATACATTGCTTATGTTGCTTTTAGGAAATTTCACGTTTTTCACATATTTATTTATAACTGCAAATTTCATTTTAAGCTGACGTTCATGATACAAACTTGGCTTTCGGGTTCATTTGCATTTGGTTGTCAGTTGGCAGTTCATTTATATCAGTGCCAAAGTTACGACTTAATTGCAATTGAAATCTGTGTAATTTAGTCTTGTTCAGCAGGCTCAAATGTACAAATTGCATGTTATTAATTTAAATAAACTATAACTACATACACTGCACAACGATCAAATAGCAAGAACAGCAAGAAGGAATTAAACTTCCGATAATTTTGCAAACGAGTATTTGCCTCGTCTGCAAGCTGGTTTAGTCCCTTTGTGGTTAAAAAGTATAGAACGCTTGCTTTTTATTTTACTATAAAAATGGTTTAACACATATTTAACTCTGCACTATTTCTTTTGATCCGTTATCATAATTTAAATACTATATTTTATTCCAATTTTTAATTAATTATTATTCTCCGACCAAGGCATGGACGTTAAACCGTTATCTCTATAAACTAGCAAGTGATAGTCCGAGGTAAAACACTCATAATATAATTTTGTTTTGTTTGTGTTTGCTTCCGAGGCATGGCCAAGGCGTTGTAATGAGTTTAGCCTAGTTAATTTTGCACACTCATGACCTAAAAACGCTCACCAGACCGAATAGAAAGCAATCTTCCCCGCTCTGAATATTTGACTGCCTGCAGATGATACATGGATGCGTTCAGTGGTAATTCAGGAGGAAATCAGTCATTTCTATATTGCTGCTAGCAGTCGCATTACCCTACAGTAACGGTGCTGGGTTGAGTTTTGAGTCTGTACAAGGATGCTCAATGCTGCATGGTTGAATTTCATAAACTACCGCGTTGAGCTTGTTTAATCACAGTAAAAACTTATTCCAGTTCATTACCTGTAGTCACGTTTTTATAAAATTTAATTCTTGATTTTCGCGCTTACGGTTCTTAGGTTGATTTCTATACACCTCAGCCACCGAAAGCGCGTTCCGACTTTAGACTTTTTCCTGCGCACTGTAGTCAATTATCGTCACTTGAATAATCAATTAGAGGCAGTTCTGACGTTGTGTTGCAAGTTAGTAAGCTCAGTAGTGTAGTCAGGATTTTAAGATGGGATACTCAGGACCATGAGGCATCCTAAAATCACAGTGAACAGAGGAGTAAAATTTCCCATCTATATATTGATGTCCATACTCAGCTGTCTTCTACTCACACTGACTACAACTGTATGGTTTCTCCCCAGTATGAGTTCTGATCATGTGACTCTTGAGGTTACCAGCAGTTAGTCTACAGGCATTGCACACCGTACACTTGAAAGCTTTCAATCCCGTGTGAGTCACCAGGTGTCGGACGGTCCTCATTCATATACCCACAGCTGATCTGATAAGTGTACATTTTATTGACTATAAGTCTACATCCTGTAGACTTTAGATGAACAACAAAGAACCAAACAACTTCAAATTTCAATTACTTACCTAATTCCAAATCAACCGATACCTATCATGAGAGGGTCACTCAGAAAGTAAGGACCGCTTTTCATCATATTTAATGCAGATCCCCTTCCAATTTTTCTATGACAACACTTGAGTATCACCGCAGAATATACGAGTATTCTTTAATCTCTGATATCACTTATTCTATAAGCTAAAGCTATGTTTAAAAGGAAAGCCATAGCAAAAGATGACCCCAAAAAGGAGAGACAATTTTCCGCAAGAACGTTAAAGCAAAAATAACTTCTTTATTGATTTTTATATTTTCAAAGTGATTTCCATTTAGAAGTGGCTTTAGCTAATGGAATAAGTGATTATTGCAATGACGTAAGTTTCATAGAAGAATTCTGTTGTGTATCAAAAGAACCAATAGTATTTTTACGTTTAATGGGTGTTAAATTTGACACCACTAATAAAAATGTTGTAGTACTATCAAAACATGTTTGTATGGCATAAAGCTTGGTCCTAACTAAGCCAAGGGCCAAGGGGTGTAGCAATCAGGTGAATGTGCGATCTTAATGGTAGGGGATCTGCACTGGTCGTGATGCGCTACTTTCTGAATACCCAGAATAGATAGGTGCTTTTCTGTGAGTGGCTATCTTGCAAGTGTCATAGTTACTCCCGCCGTTCCGCGCCGAGAAATGTTGACATTCATTTTTTAGTGCTTATTATTACAAAATAGTATTACTAGTAGTTTTTTGTCTGGGAATAATATCATTTGCCGTATATAGTTCATGTTTAATAGTAATTTCATTAAACCAATTCTCGTTTATATTCATCAAATTCTATAAGGGCTGTTTTGGGGCCCTTATCAAGGCTCATGACCCGAAAAGCTCCCACCTAGCTTGGCTACGCCCCTGAGTAAGTTTGGTACACATATTACACATTCTATTCATTAGTGATTCAGAAAAGCGAGTACCAAACAAGAAAGTAATACAGAGTATTGTTTGTTTCAGTGGTCCTCTGGGCCTCGGTGTGTTGTGATGCAAGGCGACTGGACAAGTCTCTGGACGAGGGTGAGAGAGGGAGTAACCTGACGCAGGAACTGGGGCAAGAAGCAATCCAACATGTCACATCGGCACCTGTGATCACATCCGAGAGAACGATACCTCGAGACACTACCTTGAACTTCATCCGCGACATCCCATTGATACCTGAGGATAGTAAAATACAGAGCCTGAAGAACGATGATCAAGTACAAGTCAGTTACAGCAGGAAGATAACCATTGACAAGGATTCGAGTGAAGATACTGCTAACGCCCAAAACAAGTCTGTGAATAGTGTAAAAAATGATGAGATCTCCTACAAGTTAAATAAAACTGGTACAACTAGTTTTTTAAGGACAGATATGCACATTTCCCATTCCGCTTATGAAAGTTCTTCTTCATCTGTGCTGTATGATGATGAGTATGAAGAAAATGATGAGTCTGGTACTAAAGAAATCCAACCGAAGATTAGTTCGATCGATGAATCCAAGGTAGATCTGGAGAAGAAAATCTTTGAAGCTAAGAAGAAAGAAAAAAATAAGAAAGAAATATTGGATTCTGCAACCGTTCCTAGTGACCACAATGGACCTGGAAGAATAGAAAAGCCCTATAAGGAAAACTCAATTAGTAATAAATTAAAAGAGAAAAATAAAGAATCAATAACAGAAGCACTTGATGACAGAAGAAGTACAACGATTAGGATTAATACAAGTAGTGATAGAAGTAGTAATAAGTCTAGTGTAAGTGATCATGACAATAAACCCCTAGGTAGCTTAGATATATTTAAAATGGTTTCTTCTGGCACAATACAGGAAGAATTAGTTAACCAAAGTGTAAATTCTGTGATAAATGGAAATGGTGTAAATAATGAATATAAGAAGAATAGAGTTAAATATTCGTTGAAAAAGGCTCATGAAAATGTAAATGACACGGAGGCAGACAACTCCTCTAAAAGTGGAAATATTTTAAACGAAGAGACTGCTAGATACCAGGGGGAAACCTTAGACTCTCAAGCAGCTCACTCTGATACTCAAAATGGTGCTGTTGAATTGCCTGTTAGAGAAATTGTTGTTCCTTTTCAACACCAACATCAGACTGAATCAACTCCCACCAAGCTGGACATGTTTGGAAACCCACCACAGCCACAACCACCCCCACCAACTGCATTAGTAAAACCTAGTTTGGCTTTCAAACAACAGTTAGCGAACAAAATCAAGGGTCTTGAGCCTGTGTCACCGACAGGATCCAACTTAACTGTTGACTCATTGGATGAAATTGTCGAGAAGTCAACAGGAAAATCATCAACTAAGGGAGTTCTGAAAAAGAAACCTAAAATTGATCAGCTTCATTCGTCTTCTGAGATGAATATCCCTCCGACTGCCACAGCTTGGACTTTAGTCTCTATGAGGACTGGCGCAGAGGGCTTAACAACTTCACGGAAGCCTGTTTCTTCCACAGATCTTCCTTCAACTGCTTCAGAACTCCTTACGAAAGCTTCAGCCAAGTATACCACAATATCTCCGGTTTCCAGGATAAAGAGTTTCGTCCCTTGGTCAACTCGACTCCATCGCACTACGCCGAAGCCATCACCAACATCTCCTAGTTTTGGTAAGTTCATGAAATACGCATTTAACCGTTTTAACTTTATTTTAAAGATTAAATATGTTATGCTGTTACCCTGGCTTAGGCATGTATTAGCAACAATGCTATTGGTGTGAAGAGGGTTGCATTGGTGTGGGGCTATTTGAGTGCTTGGTCTAATTATTCATTGTAGGTTGTTCCCTTTGTTGTAGTTAGAAACAATAGATTCTAGTCCTTATTGAAAAGGAAATCAGTAGAAGCCTGAAGGCCTTTTTGGGAGACCCTATTATTGTTACGTCACACTATACAAGTTGCATTTAGGAACAGCTGTCAATTCTGATAAATAAAGGGCTTTAGTTTTTCCTTAGAACTTTGTTCTAGTAACACATTATCCTTTTTGGTTTGTCTTACATTGTACAGTAACAAAGAAAAAGCATTAGTTGCATCTTCATTATTTAAGTGTCAGGTTTAAAACAATTAGATTTTAAATTGTTTTAAAACTACCTTGTCAATTGGGTGTATTCTCTCTTTATTAATTCTTGAATACTATGAGAAAACAAAACACACAAAACCTAACTTAGTTGTTTTGTGTTTTCAGATTTCAAGAATGCAGTAGATAAAGCAGCAGCCGATACTGATGACGAAATATTACCTCACTCAAGCAGTAACTCAATGCAACAAAACAATGATCAAGCTAGTTCAACAGAAAAGTTGACATCTACAACTGAACAACAGTCTGTAATTAGAACAACTTTGGAGTTGGAAAGAAACATCACTGACACATCAGTGAAGTTGATCCAACCCTCTTTAAATGATGTCATGGTAAAAGATCAATCTTCTACAGTTACTCAATTCAAGTCTACTACCACACTAAGTCCTGTTGTGGAAACAATGGAGTTTGAAAATGCAACTATTCTAGACGAAAGAAATTCTACTGCGAATGTCTTACAGAGTAAACTCTTTGACAATGAAAATATTATTGATGTGAAGCAATCAGTTGACGTTGACAAAGGTAACGAAACGGACAAGTTTCAAGACAAGGTAGAAGAAATTCCATCTTTAGCTAAAAACATAACTGTAAATGAAGTATTGTCTGCAGACCTAAATGAAAATATAAATGAGGTTAAAAATGGAAAGTCAAAGAATAACGTAAACATTACATTAACAATAGCAAATCATACAGACTTAGAAAGAGAAGATGCAAGGAAATAGTGAAATGAATGACTTTTATCACGGAGTAGATTTAGATGCTGGAGAAGATGTAAAATCTGAAGAGGAGAGTGAAGAAGAAGAGAAACCGAAACAAATAACAACAACAGCGCCATTCATTGAACAATCAGAAACTACAATAATTCCAGATCTGGATGAAGAAGAGGGTGAAAATGAAAGAGAAGAAGATGAATTATCCATACCTGAAAACAGTTTATCAAGTCAAAATAAAAATGAATCAAACTCTAAATCTAATGATACAATTATCGAAATCAAACCAATAAGTACAGCAAGTACACCAACAGAGTCCCGTGCAAATGAAAGCGGTTTCTATGTAACCAGCTTTGACATAATATCTAAAGAAAATATAACTCAAGTGGTTACAAATACTCCTGAGGAAGGAGACAAGAATTGGTATGAGATAGAGTCAAAATCAGCCTTTAATACCACAAAATTAGAAACTAATGTTGATACAGTAACTGTTGAAATAACAACTGCTCCTTCTATTGACACCAACGAGTCTGCAACCACCACTGAAGAAGCCATTGAAGAAACCACAATATTTCCAGAAACATCAAAAACAGGTAAACACCATTTACCTTATGAAAAGGTCCACAGCTAAATTGTAAATTTGGAATGATCACAAGCAAGAGTGGAGCTCAACTTGGTTGGGTCTTACAACTAACTTCATGTTAGACATTTAAATACTACAATACAATAGCAAAAAACACCATCAAACCTTACGCATTACAAGTTTGACAGTTTAACACTTTCTGTGGTGACTTGATGATAACAAATATAACAGAAAAAAGAAAACTTTTAAAATATTTTTACTGTAGGACTAGTAATGATGTAAGCATGCTATATTTTACGTTAAATGGGTTTTCTTATTATTGAATGTCTTTGGAAAAATGAGATATTCAATCTGTCAGCATGGAAAGGCCCAGGAGCAGGACCATGAAATGGGCACTGATCCTGACCCCTAGAATGCCTTTAGAGCATTTTTCCAACACCTTATGGTACACACAGGGTGAGTTTTAAATGCCCCACCTTAACTTTTGAAAAAGGAAACATTTTTTAAAACCCTTTGGGGAATCTTTTTGTAGGATTCTAAAGTTTGTTTTGAAGTACTCTGCGTCATCCATCCCCCACACAAAAAACATTTTAATACAAACCCCCCTGTGTGGCACCTTAAAAGAAAGGGAATATAATTTCAACGACGCAAAGAGAAATTTTTTATCTCAACTTGTTTTTTGTAATGATTGCAAAAAATCAGCTATAAAATGCAACGTTTCACATAAAAAATTGTTGTATGACTAATTGTTCTTCAAAATACCCCACAGGATTAGGTTATAGGGTTGTAATGTTTCTCTCAAAATATTTTCAAATCAAATTTGTCATTACAAAATTTGTATGTGAAATGTATAATTTTAAAGCTGATTTCTTGCTATCTTTAAATAAGTATAACAAAAACGATTTGGATTTAAAAAATTCTTTGTGTTATTGAATTTGTGTTAAAGTTCCCTTTCTTTTGAGGTGCCACAAAGGGGGGTTATTTTAAAATGTTGGGGGGTTTTTATTTTACAATTAGATTTTAAAAAAAGTACTGATGCCTAGGGTTGAAATTATACTTTTTAGTTACAAAAAACTTACTCAAATGCTCAACAATCAGGAAATCTAATGATATTTCAAAAATAAATTCTCAGTTACCTCCTTAATATTGTGTTTTTGGGTTATCTCAATTCTCAACAGCTTAGTTACAGGCAATTTTCCCACTTCTCTTCTAAGAGATTTAGATAACAGTTTAGTTTACATGGTTCAAACTGTAGTGTTTGTTGAATTGTAGCAGTGCTAAACTTGTATCATGAGCATTAACATTAACACTTTTTCAGTAATTTCTATAGTAGGGTTTTCTCTGGCCCAGTGAATTAATTCTTTACAAAACATTTACTGGAATCATGTCAGGAACAATGTTGACCTTAGAACATTGTAGGTACCACTTTATATTCAATTAGAAATCCAGACAAACATTTAATTTAATAGTTTTAATGTTGCAACTATTATGTACATTTTAAAGAATTGAATCTATTTAAATCTATTGAAGCCAAGTTGCGAAATTCACAACCATGACACCAGGAGTACACATACATAAAGTGCAATAGATTAAGTAAGAGGTGTTTTCATATAATTAGAAATATCTGTTACTGGTGTTGTAGGGACTATTGGTTATGCAGTTCAAAATTTGTAACATCTTTCAAGTGACCCGAACGATTTCAATCTCTGAGAAAGCCTATATAATCAACTTTCACTACTCCAATTATGGATCAAAGAAAAGTTGGTAGTAACCATCAGGTACCTGAATAGTTATTAAATTAGTATAAATAAATAATATATCAGCAATGTAAAACCTGGTGGCATGAGAGAAGACTGTTGAGTTCCAATGGAAATAAATTTTATGTGTAACTATTGTATTTTGGCTACTGTGAATTATTTGGAGGGACAAATTCTGAGTAGCTATAGATAGATTCTATCTTTCTATTTAATTATACGATCTTTTATAATTAGCAATGCTGTTTTATTAACTGGACTTATATTATGGGTGCATCAAATTTTATAAAAAAAGGTCAACCTCTTGAACACTGAAGAGTATGTTTTGTTTTATTTATCGGTTAATTACCTCTGTATTTAACAAGCAATTAAAAACGAGCAGCAAGTTTCATATGTTATGGTTGTTTTGTAGTGTATGCAATTGTGGTCATGCTCTCATTACAATGTATTTGTTTTACATGGATGTTGACATCGGGTACTTGTACCTAATGGTGTGAATTCTCTACTTACTGTTGACTTAGTCAATGGTTGTAAAGTTCTTACTAAAAATAAAGATTAATTTATAATGGTAAAGATTGTATTTAAACTGTTTGCCTTGTGTAGTGCTTACCTCTCCAACCACAGAGACCTCAGTGACCACACCAGACGCGGCCACAGTGCCTGACAATGAAGACGAGTCAGACGCTTGTGTGAAACTTCACGTCCTAACTTCTTCATTCAAACTCTGCTACAGTCAACAACAGATCCGAGAAAACATTGCAGCGCAACTGGTCAATAAGTAAGTGCCATGTCTGTTACATACATTAACATATTTATGTGTCAGAGAGAGAGAGAGATTCCTTCGGCTCTGTGAGCCCGACATCTGTAAAGGACATCTGTGGCAGAGGCCATCCAGTTTAAAATTGAAAATATGTGAAATCTTGTCTCCACTGCTATCATTGCATCTTTTTTAATAGATGAAAGTTTCCAGCCTAGACATTGTAAATGCATTTTCATGTAGAGAAAGTGTAAGGCATGTTTTAATACATGCCCTCTTTCAGTCTAATTTCACATCTGAGTCTAGATGTTAACTATAAGCATCTGTAGTCATGAATCAGTGTACCATTTTCTTTACAAACTAAAAAACTGTGTAAAAATTTCCAAATCGGAACTAACAAAAAATGTTTAAGGACTCTATAAGTAAAGTTATAACCATTAAATGAAATTCTGCCGTGAGCTAGAAACAAAGCTAAAGCACTACAAACATATAATCTTGACAATATTTTGTGTTACATGTTGCCAAGAGCCAAATATCCAAATATGTATCACTTTAAATACGCTTACATTTAATTGATTTCAATTAGTTCTCAAGGAGCAAACTGAAAAGCACTTTTGATTACACACTAGTGTACATAATCACTGGGGTATAAAAGTTTTCACAGATGGTTAGTTCGAAGTCATGCATGGATGACACTGACACATGCAGTGCACCTATTGAATACAGCTGCTCTTGTATATTGGCCAAACTATGGTAGCTATCCCCATGACAACAGAATAACCTTCTGTGAATCTACTTCAACCTGCAGTATTAGACTTCTATAATAATTTATACCTATGGACTGATGGACAAGGTAAAATTGCATATATTGTACAGGTATCTAGATAGTTTTCTAAATGCTCTTCTGTGTTATAATCTTTGTAGTTAACAATATTATGAGTAAAACATTTCAGTGGTGCAGGTATCAGTTTTATTTTTTAAATCGTTTCTAAAATTTTAACATACAATTCAACCAACCTAAGAATTTACTTTTTAATAATCAACAACTTATTAGACAAAATTAGCAAGACTTCTGACACGTCAACAATATCCATAATGTGAAATATTTTATTAAATTGTTACAAATTTATAACACTATTTACTAACATTTAACATTAAATAAGGTTGTATTCTCTAAACACAATGGTAGATCTGTGGCAAACTTACAGTATAATGTTAAAGTTAGTACAAATTCATTCTGTTTCAGTAATGTTTCGTGGGATCAAGTAATGGTTATGG
This sequence comes from Matsumurasca onukii, assembly GCA_018831715.1. NCBI lineage: Eukaryota > Metazoa > Arthropoda > Insecta > Hemiptera > Cicadellidae > Matsumurasca > Matsumurasca onukii. Next base: position 37,059,370 of record CM032062.1, read on the forward strand.
CAAAGGATTTGGAAGGGTGTCAGCTGAAAACACTCTCTGATGAAGAAGAGGAGTTGGAAGTTTACGTTTGCTTCGCCGACAAAAGTGGACAGCCAAGCTCAATGATTAGAAACGAATTTGTCAGAAGGAAAGCAAACACGCCAAGTATAAATGTGAGTATTATTCATGTTGACCACTGGTTACTAATAAACATTGTAAAATTGTGGTAAAATACAGATTTTTGGATTGATCATTCTGGGCTTTTATTTCAATTTTCAAATTTGTATACAATAAATGTGAGTAACCTAAGCCAGTGTAAGAAAGTTATTTCATCCATTAGTAGACAAATACACTAATTTGTTTTCATTTAAATAAAAGCCAGCTAATAAGTTTTAGCCAATTTCATATTACACAGGAAACTTCAACCTAGTTTATTACAAAACTTGGAACAAGATTCTTTGCAGTGTTTCATTATGGGTTGGCACACGTTTGTTCAATACAGTTCTGTGCTTCTAATAGTCAGCAAACCCTCGTTTCTCAAGTAAAGCAAATCATGTTTCAATTTGGTGTTTGATTTCAGTTTGATGACGTGGGGATGAGCACTGCTCAGCCGGGAGTGATGGAGGAGGGGATTGACAATGTTCTTGCGGCCATCATCCTTTCCGTCATTGCTGCGGTCTGCCTCCTTGTACTTGGCATTCTACTGGTAAACTTTTATTCACCATGTACCTCGTTTCTTTGACTTTAATAAGCTAGCTTCTTCTTTAACTTTCAAATATATTGGTTTCAATTTGAAGATTTATTTTCAATTAGATGTTTGCCAACTAATATAAATAGGAGTACACTCTATTGAGTCGCATATAAGGATTGAGCCCTTCATTGCAAATGTAATGTGATCTACCACCATGATCTAGAATGTAATTTTCTATGCTCACACCCTCCCTGTAACCTTCAGCCACCGATTTAAGTTCTGTAAACTATAAGCTTAAAATAAATGTATATCAAATGTAAAATCCGGACTTATAGTATTATCAAGACAATTATAGTTAATTTAAAAATGTTTCGTGTTTGCAGGTGGTAATTCGCAAAAGGCAAGGAAAATTTAACTACGGCCAGCGTTGTACTCCGGTGTCCCTTGACGACTATAGTTTGGACAATATATCTGTGTACAACAGTGTGCGCCGAAAGGGAGCAAGGAGAGCTTCTAAACGCTCCTACGGCAACCCTGCCTTTGATGATCCTGTAAGTATCTGTATTTAGACAGTGTTGTAAAAGAAAAGTACTAGTTTTGTTTTTTTGGTTTGAAAGTTTTAAAAGGTACAGTAAGTCTAATTTTGCTTGTTGATATTAAGATATTATTTGAACTAACATTTGGTCTGCAGCATTAAACATTGCGTCCACAAAATCAAAGAACAAAGAGGGACATGAACTATGATTTCATGTTTATTTTTTAGGGAGGTCCCACTCATCCGATCAACTTTGCTGGCTTGGCAAACTTCAGTAATGATCGTGAAGCTCTAGACGAGGAGTTCAACCAGATCCCCATGATCACAGTGAAGCCTGATGAGTTGCCCCCTGGCGTGGAAAGCAAGAACCGATACGCCAACGTGATTCCACTGCCAGAGACCAGGGTGGTACTCCAGCTCAAAGATGGAGCAGACTCCACTGATGATTACATCAATGCCAATTTTGTTAAGGTAAATCATCATTTGAATATTTTTTGTTTGGCTAACAGTTAACAAAATAAAAGTTTTTCCTAATTAAAAAGACATAACAATTTAATTAAATAATATAACGGAACACTCAAAGTAATAATCCTAACAGTTATGATTAAACGAATAATTGCTTCTGTTTTCTGATGATTTCTTTATTATTTACTGAGGCGGGCTCCTAAGCTGAAATAATTTATTGTATGCATTAAAATGCAAGATTATTGCTACTTTAAACTTCTACAAAATTGTAAAACGTTATTACATAACTGAATCCCTGCATCTACTTGCTCTAGAGAGGAATTATTGTGGTCACAAACAAGATTTGGTTGTCACCCAGTTGCTCAACACTTATATGAAGCTTCACATAGCCTAACTAACAAACTTTTCCTTCTATTTATACTATAAAGTTAAATATAGTATAACTTTTATCTACCAAAGTTATGAAAACTGACTCTCACAGATAACGGAAAACAAAGTTAATTCATTGAAGACAAGATAACACTGGGTTTGTTTTTACACCAATTGTTATAAAACTGTAATAAAACCAGGCCGTCATGCAGCTAAGCGCTAAAGCTGCGCTGGCATGAGTGCATCGAATTTCTTTTGCAATTTGTTACTCTAATTCGCTACGCTCAATTAGAGCCTTCCGCCTTATATTGGCCTCCTGTATCGCCACGAAGCTGTTTGCTGCCCCTTCCCCCATGGAGTAAGACTTAGGTGGCCCTCTGTATTCAAGAACACATTAGACATACAAAATCAGAAAACTTAGAAAAATCAGCCATTGCCGAACACGGTTTCAAAACTAAACACGCCATTTCATTTGACAAAACGAAAGTACTGGGGCTAGAGAGTAGTTCTACCACACACAAGTCATCAGGGAAGCAATAAAAATATTTAAAAATTCAAACAACTTTAATGGAGATAGTAGTGTGAAAATATATACCACATGGAAACCAGTACCGGTACTGGACTTGTGGCTCGGGTTGGAATCGTTAGCTAATCACTCTGCTGGCGCAGGTTCGATCCCCAGTCACCACTTACATTTGTAAAGTGACAATAAGGTAACGCTAGGTAAAGGTCGAGGTTGAGTAGTAGAGAGGACTTTGTAGTCCTAACTTTGCCTCCTTAAACAAGACAAACTTTCCCTTTTTTTTACTGGCCAACATGTAGCACTAAGAGGGTATTAACCAGCCAGGCGAGCACAGGGCCTTGCGCCTCCCCTTCTGCTGGCCTTTTAACCAGTGCAACCCCACTAGGGGACAATGACCTGTCAGGTAGACCGCTGCAGGTGGGGGACCTGAAGGCATACGCATACTGCCCACCCACCAGCGCCCCTATACTCTCGACCTCGGTTCTCCCTCTTCAGTCTCAGCTGTGTCACTGAGGATGCCACATCACAGAATAGGCAAAACGCCTGACAATCTTAATGTTAGTTTTATGATGCGGTATGATACCGGAAGAATATATGCCCTCTGTAGATAACCCTCAAATCAAACCCCAAAAAATAGAGTGGGCTCTATTGATATAATTATATATATCTTACAACATTCTTGGAAATATACATCAATGGTGAACCCAAGTGGAGTCTTAGCGAGAAGAATTTCAGGGACTCCAACTCAGTACCCCTTGTTTTGGGGAACACACATTAAATTCTCTAAAATAGCCTCAAAAAGTGTAAATATAAGTTTTTCATATAAATTGCCAAATTTTCTGGAGGAATGTCTTTAGGACCCCCACTCTTGCTGGGAGGTAAGCTGTACTCTTCATGCCCGCAGTTGATAGCGCCTCCCCCCTTAACACCATCCAGAATTCACATTAAGGCCTGGGCACTGATGGCCTGGGAGCCCAAAAATCCTGGCTACGGTTCTGCAAAAGCTAACTTTTATCAGAAAGTTCTGTTATCTCTTTGTGAAATTTTTTGTGATTTGTATTTACTGGTCTCGCACTGCACTGGCAGGACATCTTGCAAGGTAGCAGACAATTAGAACCAATTAATACTCTGTTTTTAATTTTCTTGATCGCAACTCCTTCTCCTGGTTTATGTATGGTTTTCAAATCAGCTCTTAGTTAACTGAAGCGTGGTGCATTTGAAAGTTCATAATCTTTTGAATCTGTGGTTTTGTCATGCGTTTTTTTATTTCAGAGTATCAAAGGCCAAGAGAAACTTTACATTGCTTGCCAAGCTCCGTTACAAACGACTGTCGAAGACTTTTGGAAAATGGTTTGGCAGCAGCAAACAAAAGTAATTCTCATGTTGACTGCCCTAAATGAACAAGGAGTGGTAAGACAGTCTTTTAAATTTACCAGCTATAATATTATACTACTATTTACAAGTATTATTGAGAGGCTTTCGCGGCCAACTCTCTTTGGTATAACTGCCAAGGCACACTACCATGCAGTTCTATGGAACTAAAATATTTAATGTTTAGAGCAAGTTTTCTTATTGTTAAAAGTAGAACATATTTTTTGTGATATCTAGATTTGTAGTTTAAATTTGATACTTTATTTGAAGTAAATCAGACAGCATTAACACTGTGGACCCTATCCTACATCTTTATCCATTACTCTACAAACCGAATTACTTGGCCCATCGACATTGAATTTGATATAAAATAATAAAAATTATCAAATTTTAATGACAAATCCAGATATTGTTCTCAATTGGGTCTCTTTATAATAATAATGAATAAATCAAATTTCTCCAACCATTTAGGTTCCCTAGTACTGTATGGTAGTGTACCCAGTATTGAGGGTTGGCCGCTTGAACGTCTAAGAGTACCAGGATCATAAGGGTATCTTCAGACTCGAGATCTCATACTTGCCCCAAGATACTTGTCCTTCCCTTTAGTACCTTTGTGTTTTATATTATCTTGTAACAAAAAATGTCCTTTGATAGTATCCAACTATTTTTAAAACTAGGTTAAAATCTTGGAATTCTCCAGAGTTAGTTTAGGGTGGGAGTAAAATTGTGTTTCAATTAAACCACTGAGGGAACGAAGAATATAGTTTGTTTCCAAATAAAATATCGTATAATGTAAACGGAACATAGCAATTACCTACACAAAATTAATACTGGAAGCTATTGTCATTAAAAATACATTGCTCCACTTGTAAGATAAAATTATATTATATTAACTAAAATATAAATATGTACCTGGATGACCTATTTTTTTAAAGAAAGAAATAGTGTACATGGGCACGAGGCCTGTGTGCAGGTTGAGTTGCTGTATTATAGAGAATTTGTTTGTTTTCTGATGATGTACATTGATGAAAACAAGATATGCACTTGTTGATTTATAGGAAATTCTTATGGTTAAAGAAAGTGAAGTAAAGGGTAGTGAATGCAGGGGAGAGGGGATATCAAGTAATCATTATTTTCTTTTCCAGGAAAAGTGTGCTGATTATCTTCCTCAGTTAGAAGTGTCCGACTGTCATAGACTCTTCGGTGATTTCCAAGTCACTCTAAAGAGCCATGAAGTTCGAGAAAAATATTTAATTTCCAGTCTTCAACTGAAGGTATTCTGAATTAAATTACCATTGAAATGTACAGTTCGAACAACATGGTCTAGAAGTTGTCAGTTGAAAGAGCACTTTGGGCACCGCTTACAATATGGAGTACACAGTGTGAACTATGCTTTAAGCTGGTTAATGTAGTTGAATAAAAAATATTTTTCACTGGAAGCATAGAGCTGTTGAGGCTGCAGGAAATAAATTCTTAAACTTATACTCTTAGCAAAAATGAATTATTTATTAATTACATTATTAGGTTATTTATGACTTGAATTATTTTCTTAAAACTTGAATAATAATTATACTGCAGCATTAATGGCTCTATGCTTTCAGTGAAACACGTTTCCAATTTTAGTATGCTAATACTTCTTGATACTTTGTGTTGAGACACCGACCACTCTTAGAGGGTATTTTAAGGTGAACAAGGGTGAACATATAATCTACTTAAAACATCTTTTGCAAATTTTACCTATCCTGGATGGAAGTTGCTCGGGCTCTATTCACCGCCTTTTAATACCAATTTCAAGCTCTTAGCCAATATACCTGAAGATAATTGATTATTAGATATACCGGGTGATTACAAATGAAATAGACAACTTCAATAGCATCTACAAAACTAAACTTGTGTATTTCAACATAGTAAGTGATACAGGTTTGTGGGGAATTTCTTAAAGTTTATGTTGGTATAAATTATGGTGGAAAGTTCTACGGAAACGTTTGAAAATGACACGTTACAATTAAAATTACAGTTAGTACAAAGTTTAAATGACAATGATAAATTTATACGTACAACCTTTTGTTAGGAAGTGCAACATTGTCTTGAAAATGTCGACACATTGTTAAATTGCCTAATTTTCAGTGATGAATGCACTTTTCACATTAGTGGAAAAGTTAATAGACATAATGTACGATTATGGGGAATAGAAAACCAAAGAGAGACTGTACAGCATATACGCGATTCTCTAAAAGTGAACAAGTTTTGCGCTTTGTGAAAAGGTTTACGAGCCGTTCTTCTTCCAAGAACTGTCAGTAACCGGAATAAATATATTCAATTATACCGTTGGTATAAACAGGTGAGTCTTAATCAAGAGTGCGAAAGTAGTTGGTATGTAAAAAGCAATAGTCTCATTTCTTATCACTAACAGTACTGAGACTTCGCCTAAAAATTCTATCTAGAAGATCCACAACCTACAAGATAGAAGCTCTGCCTTAGACATGTATTAATTAGATTAGCTGAAAGTCTAGTGAAGTATCCAAGATTCAATGTTTTAATGGAATCTGGTTCATCTATAATCAACTGAATGTACGAGTATCTCCTATTTCAGGAATCCTATTTGTACAAATGGTTCATGATATTTCAAATAACTGTGATAATATTTGCAGAACTTGGAGACAAACTCCTGGAGGGAGGTCACACACTTGTGGTACTCGAGTTGGCCTGCTCAAGGAGTTCCTGATGACGGCAGTGCAATGATTGCTTTCCTCATCGAGGCCAGGTATTTTAATTTAGTGATGTACCGTACTTCCTCTTGGATATATCTCTCAAATTCACACTATTAAGTTCTTAATTGGTTAACATGATACATGAGTAGAGTTCAGGGCTCACACATATTTTCACCAATTATTTTAAATTCACAAGGCATTGCCAGCATGGGTTTAAATCATAGTCCAGGTACTCAAATTTCTTACAAAGAAGTACAGTAGACGGAATAGTAGTCTTGTGTTTCAATAATGAGAAAATAATTATTTAAATCTTAATTTGTATAAATGCTAAATAGCTAATTTATTACTTAATAATACTTAGTGAGAGAATAATTTATAATTATATTCATAGCTGAACCATTTTTATAATAGTTATAGTGGACCGATAATGCTTCAAAAACAGATAATGGTAAGACCATGGCCGGCTATAGGCGAAATACTAACCTGGGTAAACTGCTGCTGTGTCGTCCCCTACCGGAGGCACAAGATTTTTAAGCTTTGAAATGGTGGTTTTGAGGCACTTAAGTGGCAGAAGTCAATCAATAATTAATCTGAAATGTAAAATCAGATAACCTAATTTTGTGCTCTTTTGGCGTTTGGTCACCCCCATCGCTAAGTAGTCGGGGGCAGTCGCCCGGGTTGCCCAGGGTAAGACATATTAAATGTTACAGGTCATACATGAGAGGAGCTCAAGGGCCGACTGTGGTGCACTGCAGTCCAGGCACGGGTCGAACAGGAACAGTGATTGCAATTGACTTGTGTATCCGAGACTTTGAGACTCAGCGCAGTGTGGATATACCCAGGACTGTATACTCTTTAAGGCGAAGTCGAGCTGGTGCTGTACAGACTAAGGATCAATATGCATTTATATACCAGGTTAGTAAACTTCAACCAATATTTCCTTTTTAGGATGAGTACAGAATAACAAATGTGGTGTGGGTATGATGCGAGCAGTACACTCTTGTTAAGTTTTGTCTTGATTTGTATTGATGAGGATGACCAAGAGATTAGTGTAGGTGTCTAAGAATGTTATGTTCTCGTACAGGCTTTCAACAAGGTTTTTGCTGTGTGATTGTATACAGTATAGTAGTTAAACGTGGCTTTTTTGGTTTTTAGTGTTTCTGAATGTTTAATTGTCATCAATTTACCTATGTAAACATTTACCTTGATACATTTCCAATAACAACAAACTCCATGCCTTAAAAAAAAAACCAAACAATAATACTTGGTTTTAACCTTTCAGAGGTTCCTCTGGGTGAATCTCTGTTTGTTAATCAAATCGGATACACATGAGCTAAACCCTTGTGAATTCGTGTGTACCTTCCCCCCTCTTTCTTAGAACACGATAAAATATAATTTGTATTTCTTACAGCATCAATGTAAATAGTTTTCACTGTTTATATTAGAGCCCAAAATAATTGCATTTTATTTTGGTAAAATTTTGATAAAAATTAAAAAAATAAAATAAGTTTTATTTGTTGTGTACAAAAAATATTGTGTGACAAAAAATGGAAAATATATAAACAAATAAGACAAACCAAATAACAAAATGTCATACCATAAGAACAACTATGTTTTGCCATTTTCACTAAGGTTTTAACCCACCCGGAAGTAAGCCTCGGGTGCACCCTCTTACGTTTTGAAAACCCATGTGCCCTCTGGAAGTTTAAACGACACATTACTGCCTAGACTTCTCCCAGTTAACTCTGACATACAGAGTTCAGTGCATTTTAAAAAGAGAAATTATTGCTACTTCAATATGTTATTCGGATGGTGAGTTTTTTGAAAAATTTCATATGACATAACTGCACTATTTAAAACCATGACAGATGAAATGATAATAATATTCAAACACAATACGTTTCCCACCTTGGATATTCTTGATGTGTAGCCAGTTAACTTTGTAGTTGTCATTTCTATAGAAAGATAACATTTTCTTTGTGAAAACCACTTAATTTATATTTTTGAGTTTTGTTATAAAAATTAATTAATTGGTTTTCACAAAGAAAATGTTATCTTTGTACTTCCCAACTTTCCAAATGTTTGCGAAAGGAACATAATATAGAGTATAGATCCATCTATTCAAACCTCAGTACTAAAAAAATCTGGTCAAACTGAACTGAAAATTAAAAAAGAACTAAACTAGCTTGAGCTTTTGCCTACCTATTGTGATTACCCACTAGGCAAACAAAGATCGTATCACAGAGGAACACTACATATTATCTTTGGCCGTATTGAAGCAGAGGCTCATCGAATCAAACCTCAACTTAGTAAATAATCTTCAAGGTTGGAAAACCTTTGACACTAATCAGATAGCTCGGCAAGCGAAACAAGTTGAGTCTTTCATCATTCAATAATACCCTTTATGAACCAAAGTTTTGACTGTTTTCATAGTAAAAAGTGAAAAAGTTATACTTAAACACTGATTGTTTTAACAAACCTTGTCAAAAATAATCATAATTGAGTGATAGTGTAATTTTGATTCATGGTTTTATTTAAAAAAGTCTTAGGACACTTTTACATTCTGGCAAGAGGGTCATAAGCCACGATGGGTGTTGCAAGGTAGCATTTCACTGCTTTTACTACTTTTTAGCATCAACTGATAGTTTTCCATCTAGTCAGAAACTCAGAATTATTCGTAAGCCAAACAAATTAATTACCGGTATCAAGGAACTGAGGATTAGTCATAGAATAGTTTGAAACAGTGGCATTTTCCTGTAAACCTATGATGTCGATGTTACATGGGTTCAACTTGATTTCTTATCTTTGATGTTTTATGGACCAAAAGTTAAAGTTTAAACCAATAATTTATATTCTTCAGAGGTTAATTGAATGAAAAGTACATTACTTCATTTAAAATTCAAAAATGTAATCATAAAATTAATTGTTCACATTTTTTCTTTCAGGTGCTTAATCTATATGCAACAAAGCTGACAGGAGGTGCTTTGGACTCAATTTGAAGAGTGCTAAATACCAAAATATCAGTGTTTCATCCATTACATAAACACACAAAATGATGGAAATTTACTTTGGTTTACAAGTAGATGGAATTCAATTTGTTGTGTAGAAGAATTTTGTTGAGTAGAAATATCAACCAAATTTGCAATTAGGTAGAAAGAAACGTTTTTATTCATTAACTATTGCTTAACATGGCAAACATTTCTAGTTACCCTTTGGTTAACAAGAAACTGTATATTAGCTGAACATACAGTTTGCTGTAATATTCTATTCATTTTCATCATAGGTTTTAGTTTTAAGATTTAACAATTAAATATCAGTCATACTTGAATGAACTAACTCTTTTGAGTGTCTAAAAGTTATTAAGAAACTTAAATGCTCTCTTACTAGACCTAAAGTAATGTATAAAAGGCATATACAAAACACATTAATTATGAGTAATATTTTTCACACCAAGTATTGTGATCAGTATGTGTATTTGACATATTTGTATTTTATATATATGTAACAAGAACAATGTTTTGTTTAAAATATACATATGAAATTAAATTAACTGTCAAACGCTTAGTACATAGTAAAATTGAAAAAAGAAATATATATATATATTCCAATACAGTATTTTGAAGTAAAATTTAATGTATCATTTTTAAGTATACAATGTTTAATATCGGTTATATTAAATAGATACAATTACATAGTTTAAATCAAATCTTTCAGTCAAATCTGACATTTTCTGTAATGAGTACATTATTTAATACTTCTTTTTAGGTAATTTAGAGTAGGGAATTTTTGTACATAAATAGTAGTTTATTCCTTTATAAACATAAAGTTGTAAATTGTATTTCTGTGGAATAGCTGTATATTATGATCTATTGTGATATTATTGTTTTGTTCTGAATATTTTATTTTTACTATACTCTTTAGTTATTTCTTGTAAATTCAATGTTAGATTATGATCTTTGAATGTTTTTATGTTATTGTAATAAATCTCTATCCTTGTCAAATTTGTGTATATTAATGTCCTTTTTACCTCAACATGTTTTGTGTTTCATAACTCAAGATTTAAGTTGAGTTAAAGTTTTTCTGAGACTTATGGAAACAAGAAAATTATATCTATTTAGTCCACAACCTCTTTGCAATTTGAAGAGGTGCCATTGCCCTCTTTCAAAAATGTTATACTTTTCAGTTCAAAGGCGACTTGATGTATAAAAATATATTAATGTTTGAAATTTTACATGGTATATTTAAATACAAAAATTACATCATCTATTAACATATTGGTTAAGCAAAATAGTACAACTACTATAACCAAAGTGGCAGCTCAGATATTTTGAAACTGTTGAAATGGTAATTATAAAAGCATTTTTACAGAAAATTTGCAAGCATTCTTTTGTCAGGCAATTTATTACAAACACATAGTTACCAAATTTGTCATAGTCTGTTCATAAACAACATAGTTATAGATTAACTATGTTTGTGTGGCACAAACACATTATTTACGTATTGTTTACACGATACTAATGTATGTACAGGGTCCGGCAGTCAAACCTGACGGTTTTTAAAATGGGACAAATCAAAAAGTTGTTGAGATATTTAAAAAATTATTTTTTATTGTAAAGAGGAGAATTGGAAATTTATTATTCATAATAAAAAAGCACAAAAATTACTTATATAGCAAACGTTATGTTACTTAAATAATGACCACCATTTTCACTGTCTGAGTCTCTTGGAGAAGTTAGTCATGACTCTCTCCAATGTTTGGCACGGGATCTCACGAAGTTCTCGCCGAATGACGGTTTTTGAGTGGTGGGACGTCTGGTCAGTTGGGGATGGTCGCCATTCTGTTCACCTTGGCGAAAATTCGAGATGGAGCGTTGGAAACAGCGTGTATGTAGTCGAACTTTTGTTTTAGAAATAATGGTTCTGTGATTCTAACACAAAAGAGTTTTAGATATGGTTTAATGTTCCTCGTGGTGCGATCCGTCTCTAAAACAATTCTCCTATGGGTTCAAACTTTCAGAACACTGCTTTTGGGACAACAAGAAGAGGAGGATCACCTCGAGCGGTTAGAACACCTGCTAATATTGAAGCTGTTCGACATGCTTTTGAACGGAGCCCTCGTCGCTCTGCCTTCTTCACCCCTTCAAGGTGAACAGAATGGCGACCATCCCCAACTGACCAGACGTCCCCACCACTACCTATCTCCACTCAAAAGCCGTCATTCGGTGAGAACTTCGTGAGATCCCTGCCAAACATTGGAGAGAGTCATGAAACTTCTCCAAGAGACTCGTACAGTGAAAATAGTGGTAATTATTTAAGTGACATAACTTTTGCTATATGTACTTTTGTGTTTTTATTATGAATATTAAATTTCCAATTCTCCTCTTTACAATAAAAAAATAATTTTTAAAATATCTCAACAACTTTTTAATTTATTCCATTTTAAAAACTGTCAGGTTTGACCGCCGGACCCTGTACAATATATCACATTTTGCAGGTTAACACTTTCACTGTGAACATGTTGAAACATGAAAATTGCATATGTTTACATGCAAATTGCACGGATCCCATAGACACCCGTAGCAGTGATAGTGTTAACTTATATCTTTGTTTTTTATGAACGGACTTTAACAAGCATGGCATCAATGCGTTTGTAATAAAATTTTCTAAAAAAAGAAATCTAGATTGTTCTCAAGAGCTGTCAGGTTTCCTGTATGAAATACGCAGCTTGATGGGGTGGAGGGGGGTGGTGATGATGACCTTGGGGTTGATTTCGACAGGAACAGGAGTCCCAGGCGCCAGACTAATGGTGTATTGGGAGATGACCGCTGCCAGTCCAGCCTTCACTTGCATTTTTCCAAATCTCATACCTAAATCAACATTTTCATATTTATGTTTAAATTTTTAAGCAGTTTTAGAACTTAAATCATAATTTTCTTGTTTAGAAAAGTTGCACCATCACTACTAGAAACAATACAACATATTTATGTCATTTTATAAACCTTAAATTTTGTTGAGCTTCTGTTTAGTTTTAATACTTTTGCTCAAAAAATGATAAAACCGGACTGGTATGGTAAAAGTACAAATTTGATTACGACCTGGAATCAGAAACTTATAATTGATAAGATAATCGTGCATGAATATTGAATAATGTATGTATGTACTGTATATTTCTAGAGCCTCTGAAGACATAATATCATCCATGAAAATCTTTCGGCAAAATCAATTTCTTTATTGGACAGTTTGACTGTTTGAGTAATTTTCAACTTTATAACTATTTCCAATAAAATCGGCCTCAGGACAATATTGTTATACGTGTAAAAATGTGCAATTTATAACTTTTTAGCCAAAGTCCAAATCCCACAGACAATTTACCTGAAATTATTTATTATTAAGAAACAACAAAAGGAACACACACACACGCAAATGCAACTCTTACCAATGCACATTCTGGGGCCTTCTCCAAAGGGTAAGAAGGAATAGTTGTGCCTGCTGCGAATACTCTCCGCCGAGAAGCGCTCTGGATCGAACACCTCTGGTTCCGGGTATATCTCCGGGTCGTGGTGTATCCCGTAGATAGGGATCACGATCTTGACATCCTTGTGCAAAGTGGTGTTGGTATTGGGGATTCTGTAGGGCTCAGTGCACTTCCTGACCAAGGCTGGTGCAGATCCATGCATTCGCAGAGTTTCTGTCAACAAAAATACTGTTACAACTTCTGACACTTTGGCAGCTGGGCCAGCAAGGCTTGCTTGATGATTTCTAACCCCTACGAAGTTTATCCAATTTCGTCTTTAATACGCGGTATTAGGTATACTTGATCCACATTAAAAATGTTCCAACTAGTACATAAATAAATTACTTGGTTGTTCCCTAGACAGAACATTAGATAATGGGGAGAAGATAAGAAGATGGGCTTAATGAACAAGAATTCAGAAACTACACCAAGAACAACAAAACTGTAGTTTTCCTGGAGGCTCTATAGGCTGTGGCCAGGGGCGATCTGACGAATTCAGTAACCCTCCGCAGCTAGCACTGATTGAATAAAACCGCCACCAGTACTCCTCTCACACTTTTAAAACTTGGAACCCAAAGATGGACTTGTACACTATTTTGACACTTTAAATATAGATTTATGAAGTTTACAGTTATATAGTTTAACCTGAATAAACGTATCCCAATATATTACCAAACAAAATATTTTGGCGCGAGTTACTATGACTCTCACAAGGTAGCCACACTAGGATGAACACTTATCCTTACTAATGTATAAAAATGAGATGGTGTGTGTCTGTTCATCAATAACGCAAATACCACTGGAACAATTTTGATGAAATTTTATAAGAATGTGGCTTATATATCTGGCCAACACGTAGGCTATAAACATGTTTGATAATTTAATATTTTCAAGATGGCGGTTATTGATAAGACCTCATTACATATGAAAATTTATAAGCCCAATACTGTAACGTGAAATTCTAGAAACCCCGTAAAAGTCTATATAAATAAAATAAGACTTTTGTCTGTACATTACAATGAATCCATCGGTTTTGATTATCTGGCGTTTATGTACTTTGGCAAAGACCAAAACTGGCGTCAAATAATTCCTGTCTGTCTATCTGTAACGTTTTTAAGGCATATTGGACCGCTTATAACCCAAAGTCGGCCGAAGATATAGCGGGGAAACTTCGTTAAAAGGTTTAGCTTATTACACAGTGTGTCTTTACCTATGCTTTGTATCAATACAACATCCACAAAATAAATGGCAAATATTTGATAGTGGACCAAAGAGGACTCTGAAAATGTTTTTAGGCATTTTTTACCTCTTATAAGTCAAAATCGGCTAAAACTATGACAATGAAACTTTGTTTGAGGGTTGACTTTAGCTACATTTGAAGTTCGTGTAATATCCTCAAAATAAATTGCAAAAAACCAAAGCGGGCTCTAAAAACGGTCGGAACAGAAGAAGTAACTATGATTCTCACAAGGTGCCAACACTTATAAGGAGAAGATGGTGAGCTAACAGGCAAACTAAATGGGTTTTCTAAGGATATAAAGGAAACTATTTTTTGTGTGTTTACTTTGAATTTACAATTTTTTAAAATATACACACAGCTATGTTAATAAATCCCCGAGGCGAAGCGCGGGTACTCTCAGCTAGTTAGTAGTATAAATCAAAGTGGACTTACACCATTATTTATTATATCAAAACATGTTTTTAAAACAGAAGTTGAACTAGGTGAAGAGTCAGTATAACGCTGCTGTATAGTTTTTGTTACAATGTAAATAAAACATTATAGTTATCTATCATTAGAATAATTCTGATAGTTTTTGCTAATATGAACTTAATTATTTTACGAATGCTCAACTAAAACAAAAGATTGCTATGTAGGCAACGCTTTCACACTGAATGGCTTTAAGATGTCAAGTTTCAACCTAATCTAAACTTTCATTTACACTACTTATGTATAAACTTTTGAATTAAATCTCCTCTGTACATATTGCAAAACTAAACGTGAACAAATATCTCCCAAAAAGCAGCTTTACAAATTACATACCATTGACAACTTGTTCCATGTACGTCATCTCCTGAAGTGCATGGTAGGTAATTTGTCCTTTGTGTACTTCCAAAATGTCATCTATTTCTTGCCGCAACTTCTCTTGTATTTCAGGATTTTGTGCAAGTTCATATAGAACGAATGTAGTTGTAGAGGCAGCAGTTTCAAAACCAGCAGCAAAGAACACAAATGCCTGAGCTGCCATTTCTTTCAAGGTCAGTCCTGCACAAACACGTTGCACACAAGTGCACCATTATTTATTCATAATTAATTATATGACTATAACCCAAGTGGAGGAAAACCCCACTTTGTTACTCGTTAAATAACTGGTATTTAGCAGTATTTCAATATGTATATGGACAAACACAATACGACCACAATAACAAGCTCCTTTGGTTTGCCCATTGTGATATACTGAGTTCCTACTGTAAAGTCCAAATTTATCTGACTACTGCCAAATAATCAATTAACCAACTATAAATAAACTCCACAGTTTCACTCAACACAGTACATACTCGTAATATGCCTACATAATATGAAAGATCAGACTTCACTTTGTATTAGCTGTACTATGTATTCTGAATCTTATTACTTGAATACTTGTTTCCTATTCAAGTGTGTGGTTTCCTTTGACTCGGATAGACTGCAGCGTCAGTAAAAATAATACAGCGGGGTGCAAAAGAAGGTATACAGTAATGAAACATTTTATAGAAAAAGTATAATTATTTATTCATAAAAACCAAACTTTTAAATTTATTTGAAGAGTGTTAAGAAACCTAAATTAACTCTTAACAATTGTGTACTTGACAAAAACACTAACTCCGTTTTGTATTCGAACTGTTTGCCTTCACAGACAACACACTGATGTAACCTTGAAGTTACGCTTAAACACACCTTTTGGCCAAGTTCTTTGTTTTCATGTATGTTTTAAGCTTGGCGAATTAATTCTACCATCTGAAAACCTTACGAGGTTTCTTAGAAAACACCTAGTCTTTGACGACTCCCCAAAAGAAAATATCCATAGGAGTCAGATCGGGAGATCTTGCTGGTCATTCAAACTGTGAAGGCAAACAGTTTGAATACAAAAGGGAATGAGTTTTTTTGTCAAGTACACAATTTTTAAGTAGGTTTCTTAATACTCTTCAAATAAATTGGAAAAGTTTGGGTTTTGTATGAATAAATATACCTTTTCTATAAAATGTTTTATTACTGTGTACCTACTTTTGCACCCCTCTGTATATCACTCCACATAAATATGATAAAATATATATATAGCCAATCCTAACACCTTAGTAACACATTCTCATAACCAAGAGTCACTATTGAATGACTAAGAAGAACTGGCTGACTGACGGGCTGACTCGAAGCTTGTACGCTGTGCTGTGATATAGCAAATTTTGCACCAGGAGTCTCCACGTAATAGACAACAGAGATCATTGACAAACGTTATTCCTTTTCATTGCGAATAAAAATAGAACACAAAAAATGTTCCACAGATTTCCCGAAATTTTAGTGTTCTAAAAGATATTGCGTAGTTTAGTTTCAATAATAGAAATTACTACAACTAATATAATAAACTAATAATACGATAATAATAAGACAATTATGAAAAATGGTATAAAGAAAAAAGTAGTTTAAATGAAGGAAAGCTTGTAATACTCACTGTCTACTCTGTTGTTGTATCCATTTCTTGTACTAGAGTTTTCATCCAATAGTTGGTTGTTTTTTACTTTTATGAGTAAATCCAAAAAGTCATTACGCTCAATATGGTTATCTTCTCTGAACTTAACGGTTGTTTCTACAATGTTTAAAAGGAATCGTCCCACTTCTGGATCAATCAAAGCCATTTTAAAGAAATTTGCGGTTTTTGGGAAAGTTGACATAAAGACACGTTTCATTGCAAATGTTGAGGATGGTGTGAAGATCTTTTGACTGATTTTGTAAAATTCAACATTCGAATCAGCTAAAGTATTGACTTCTAGTCCAAATGCGCAAGTTGCTATAATATCAATGGTAAACCGAGACATGACCTCTTTTATGTCAACCTCTTCGTTCTTTTTTGCAACGGGGTCTAAATGAGTTTTTAACTGCTGAGCACATTGTTCTATCAGCGTATACATCATTTTCATCTTTCCTGAAGAAAACGTGGGTGTCAATTTAGACCTCATATCTTTCCATTCCTTTCCTTCCATTGCAAACAAATGGTTGGCTAAATAATCGTGTGATGATTTCGGAGGGAGTGATCTGTCCATAAAGTATACAAAGTCTTTAGTCAAAACTTGTTTCACCAAATCTAAGTCTGTCAAAATTAAAGTTGGTTTTCGCAGTTCAAAAATTCCACCATACTGATGGCTTTTGCTCTTGAATTGGTTGTAGAAAGAACCGTAGAATCTTCCGACATCAATTTTGGCAAATAACAAGTCTCTAATGTTGCCGAAAGGAAATGCTGGTTCTAAGTAAGGAACGTTTGTCTTTTCCCAGTATTTGTAAAACCTGGTGATGTAGGAATATAGTAGTCCAACCAACATTGCAATGACTAACGTAGCTTGGATCAACACTGACTCTAAGCTCCAATCCATTTTTGTAAGCTGAAACATTTCAGAATTTAAAACCTCAAAACTAACGCAAACAAAGTAAATTGGATTGTGATAGTGAGCATATTGAAAATAACTACCAAATAATGACACGCACCAGAAAATACAATGTTCTATCAAAATATATAAGTATTTTTTATAAAAATTCATTATGTTCAATTCCCCTCTTTGGACGCTATAGGAACAAAAGTTTGTTTTCACCATTTTGTTCCAAAATAGCTGTTTTTTTCAAACGTAAGTAATGGCGTGATAAGTTGCTAGTATATTCCCAGCAAAATGAAGATGTTGGTTTTGATAAATGATGATCTTTTACTTTATAGAGAGGGAGAGATCATCTTGCTTCATGTTGAAGCTGGTTTATATTGTATTTTGTCAGTGGTAAGATGAAAAACAAACTCAACTGCTAATACTCCTACAATATGAAGATCATCAGAACAAACTTTAAATTCCCAGGAAATAAAAGTGCAGTTGTAGCACGTCATAGGATGTCGTCAAAAACAGATGTTTTAGAGCAAAAGTACATAGAACTGGTTTGAAACCTTTGAGTTACGCAAAATCTAAACAAAACACCGCTGTATATCATATTCTGTATTTTTATAAATAACCTGGGTCTTATTTTGATCAAAACTCCCTCACAGCTTGGCGAATTCCGAGCGGTTTGGTTCAAACGTCATCGGATGTCTCATAAGACATCTAAACAGTTGACACAATATTTTAAAATTGCCAAATTACTTGCAAGGCATGGCTTGGTTCTAACCAGATCATGATTGTATGTCGATTGCTTGTTAATTGCTATTAGTGATCATGAATAAAAATATGGTATAAAACTAGATGAGCTGCATCGAACCTATGAAACAATTCTAATAGTTTTGAAATAAATGTCATATGCCATAGAATATATTTTATTTTAAAATTGTGTACACTGATAAATAGTGTAGGAAAAATACACCAACAAATAGTAAACTATTATTTCTGTTAAATTGTAAATTAGAGCCTTAATATTGGTTTGGATGAGAAAATAATTTGGTTTTGAATTTTAAAATGAATATGTAATGAAACATAAAATTAGTATGTAATTTTGCTCTAAAACAGCTGCTTTAGAAATTAGACACATGTATTGTCGTGCTAAAGTGGGGGGAGAAAAAGATAATTTTAATGATCTTTTTGAGGCATCTGCTGGTTCAATGAGTTAGTTTTAATTGCTTTGAATTTTAACACTGTCTTTTAGTAAATCAGTCTACATTACTAAGTAGACTAGTAATCATTGAGCGAACCTACTGAGAACAAAGCGGCGGTCATATACCCTACCTGTCCTGAACAAAGAAGCGCAAGGCCATCACCCTCGAGGGTTATCGGCCGTGCACCGGCGCAACTATGTACTTGTAGTCCCTTTAGTTTCCCTACAGCGCAATACTACCACACCCATGAAATATACTATTTTTCTTATTGTTATTATACCTTTTCCAAGTCATTTTGACCATAAACACCAATATTTTCGTAGTACATAATTTTTAAATCTTCAAACTATCATCTGTGTTCTGCAAAAGGTATTTTTCTTAATTAAAAAATCGAAATCGTCTGGAAAATGTATATTTTTAATGCAAACAAATGATTAGTTTTAGGTATTCTGGAGAGTATATTTAACCAACACAAACAGCCAACGATGACATTCTGCCTTTTGTAACTCAACCGAGACAGAAATAAACAAATCTAGAAACAATGAAACTATTACATACCTGGGAAACGAGGTGTTTGACGAGTGTCAGAATGTAGACTGTGCAATGTTCAGCGAAGACTGGCCTTGTACAACCACAGTCCCACTTTGAACTCAACTCTATAATTATTGTTACTGTACCAGTCAAACTGCTGAATCATGTTTTCACTGAAACCAGATTTTGATTATCCTACGTAAACCAAGTTATGTCTGTCGACTGTACAGGGTTACATCAACGTCCTCTTTACCGGGTTTTCTTCTGTAGAAGTGTGTTACTTAAATATTATGCTTTGAGCAGTGTATGAGTCTTATGAACTCTGATGGGAAAGGTTTTTTTAGTTCGGATTAAATCAAAACTTACGGTAAACAAGGCATCTTTCAAAGTACCTGAGAACTTTTGAGGGTTCAAGTCTAGAGCTTTTGTTTGTTTTTAGGCGAAACCAGAAGTTTGCTGAGGATTAAAAACTTTACTTAGATTAAAACCTAGCAAATTTTGGTGGGCACTTTGCCAAGTACTTATTAAAATATAATACGTACGAGGTATATCCGCATAAGTCATACCATAAAATATAGTGCAGTGCTGTAATAAATATCAGCACAAACTAAGCATCAAAAGTAAAAACTCAAACAGAAAAGCACTACGGAACGATACTCACTACTCAGTGCATCATTAGTTACTTTAAACAAGCAATACCGTCAGTACCATTTTTACCGCAAGAAGATTAAAAATTGCATGTAAATGAACTACATATTTAGAAATATTTACAACAAAGAATTGCTCGCATTCAGGAAGAAGTACTTTAAAAAGAAAATTTCTTTTAAACACTAACTGAAGAGCTGGGCATTGATTAAAGAAAGTTACTAAGTTACTTAGAGGTTTTAAAGTTATAAAAATACTTAATTCAACAAACCATTTACAGAATTTAAAAGCGTCAGTTGAACAATTATTTTTGTACTCAAGTTGTAGTACGTGGGTCCCCCTTTGAATTTTAATAATTATTATGTTTATATATTTAACGATTAACTTCACATTTCGCGATAGTCTATAGCTTAAAAATTAAAATTTCGAAGAAAATAAAATGAATTGTGTCTAATTGGAACATATAGTGTTTATATTTTTAAACACCAAACATAAATTCATTTAAATAGTGCGATTGACAACTTCCACAGCACCACACCACAAGTCAACTCACGTAATAACGCCTGCAAAATATTACCTCTCAACATGAACAAACACGTATTGCTTGAGTAAATATAAACATGCAGGCACTTGCCTCAGGTAAAAACATACAAAGATGCCTAGGAATATACAACCCCTAGACGCTCACCTTCAATAAACGCGCCATTTTAGTTTGAAATTTGTAATTTGACAAAGTTTTATACAAATCAACCGCTATTGACAACCTTAACGAAATCTTTATAAGTAGTACGTGTACAGATCGAATTGAATATTTAAATCGTGCTTTGATCGCTGTTTTAAGACATTTTTGGTACCAGGATTCTCCTACGAAAAACGTATTGCACTACGAGTATTTTGAGTGTGTAACTTATTGTATCTCATAGCATAAATTTACACTGAGGCTTAACTAACCGTCTTTCCTTCAGCGTTCAACAACTGGACCGGTTTACCTGTTTGACCTATTTTAAATTGGCAAACTTGGGTCTTTAATCAGATTTTGATTCCCTACAGTGTCTCAGTGTCTCAAATATTTAATCTTGATCATCATTCTAAGTTACTAAAATTCACCCACTTTGTAAGGGTATTCGTACTGTAACATAAGCCTCATCATGATGATTTCCGTTGGCATATTTTGGTGGGATGTAAAACGAAATAATGAAATTAAAAATGGACCTCATAAGCCTTAAATAAATAATGAATTTCATAAACCTCAGCCCGTATGAGTATACACCATAAGAAATAAACTAAAATTGTACGATCAGTTATCGTAAAAGTCTGGGTAGACCCGTAGATAAGCCCAAACCTCTGGTTTTGGACTGTAGATTCCGACTCCCAAGCAGAAATGCACCTGCTTTACAACCACTCGTGAGTTCACTTGTCTACCAACTCCTGATGAACTGTAGTTCTGACCTAGAAGGAAGATATACATGTCACTATAGAAAGCTCTAGCCTGGCTAACCACAATTCATTGCCTGATAGGATAAGTGACTGATACGGGATGCGATGGGATGGAAGTCTTGTATAATTGACACTTGGAGTCTCGATGTTTCGGAGAAAGTCAAGTGAAAGGACCGACAATCCAAACATCCGAGCTTTTTACTGTCGATGTGGATACTGTGATGTGAGCTCCTACAATGTGAGCGTGGTGGAGGTTGGTGCAGTGAGAGGCGACGATGTCATCATTACACATACACTCCACTCTACAGATCAGTAGAAACGCTTACACATACATAGGGTCATTCATTGAAGTTGATCTCAATTCTGTTGATAAGTCATGTGATAAGTCATTCAAAATGTTTACTTCTTTGATATTGCGAAGGAGATTTAAAAATGACCACCTTCTATCACGCAGATGTGGTTCCGTTCTTCCATATTATCGTTCCAAGTACATGAGAGGGCTCCAGACGGCTGAGAGTTGAGAGAATATTTGTAGAATAGGTAAAGTAAAAGTAAACACACTTAAAGAAAACCTTACTCATATAACCACTTTAAGCACTTTAACCACAAGCAATGTTTCCTGTGTCCGGAATGAAAAGTTAGCCGAAGCCTTTTGTTAATACAACTTAAAATTTTAAAGCGCCAATTAAATAAAATTGTGTGAAAGTGTCAAAAGCGTTCTTGATTGGATATTAAACACTTACAAATACCGAACAAGAAAACATTACAGCCTAGTTTAAAAATGACCTCCAACTCCGTCAATTATTACTTTGATACTTTGAGACACCGACCACTCTTAAAAGGTATTTAAATGTGAATACGGATTGAGTGTGATGAGTGTTATGATGGATGATGAGATGTAGTCTTGTTACAAACTAGGGCTGACTGTTCCCCAGAATGGATCATTAATTAATAACCCGACGACCAATGGAATGGACCAACAGCTTAACAAGACTTCCGAACCACGAAGAGTGCCCATCGTGAAAAGTTGTCAGTGCGGCCGGGGATCGGACCCGGGCCGATTTAGTGCGAAGCACTGAGCCCACTATACCATTGAGCTTTGACTACCCCCAATTACATACTAGTGGCAAAATAGACTCATTAATACTTTGTTATGAGTTATTGTGTTTAGTGGAGAATATTACGAAGACGAAGATCTCTGTCAGAGGAATACAAACGAAATTAGAAAGGAGAAAGAGCAGGAACTAACTTAAACTGCAGATGAAGAAGTTCCCGCGGCTAGACGCAACAATACATTCACGATTCTTCCTACTCGGGCGATCTTCACACGCTAATTTATACAACCAAGATTAAGTAACAAAGTTGCTAGTATACCAAGTTAATGCAAAATTAAACAATACTTTGAGCAAATCAATTATTCTTTTTGCGTAAAAGTTGTCTTTTAAGTTTTACTTGTAGTCTAGAACTACAGAGGACAAAATGGAAATCCACACCGCAGACAAACGCTATTCCCTGTCACCCTAAACACGAGAAAACTATTTTCCACTGTCCTCATAGGCTGGCAAAATGAATGTTGTTTATTCTTGGTGTCATATAATCAGCTGATACTGTTTTTTAGTTAATAATACTGGTCAACTTGGTTTTGTTTATTGTTTATGAGTTGTACACATACAATTGTTTTAATCACGTTCTTTTGCATTATTTTACATTGGCGCTGAGGACAGGACTCGAACCTGCGGTCGTCCAATGAGAACAAGACTGTCCCTCCTTAAACCAGACGTGCAAGCTAACATAGACGCTGCTCTTGTGAGACAAAAGAAATATCATGACGGAGGACAATATCATTGGAGAACGTTCAAGCCAGGAGACCAAGTTTGGGTAAAAATGGAAAAAGGCAAAATTCAAGCAGGTACCATACGAAGGGATATTGGGCAAGTCATGTATGATGTTGAAGAGGATGGTTGAGTTCAGAGAAGGCACGCTGATGCTTTAAAGAAGAGGGGAAGGAATGTCATATAATCAGCTGATACTGTTTTTTAGTTAATAATACTGGTCAACTTGTTTTTGTTTATTGTTTTTGAGTTGTACACATACAATTGTTTTAATCACGTTCTTTTGCATTATTTTACACTTGGTTCATTTATTTATTCCAATGAATGTCATAAAGGGTTGTATGTATTATATTAAGGAACCATTAGCACATATTATACAAATTTTTAATTAGAAAGTGGTGCAGTACCGCACTTAATGAAAATCTCTAAAATAGTTCTAATATTTAAATAGGGGACAGTCCAAACAAAGACAACTACAGACCGGTTGCACACTTTTCTAATTTTTCCAAGATACTTGAAAAGATAGTAAATGTATAACATTAATATTGGAGTACTTAGATAGCTATGGGAAATATAACGAATGTCAATTTGCATTTTTACAAAGAAAATCTACAAAACATAATCTATTAAATTGTTGAACACTTGGTTATAGCTTGAGATTCTGGAAAAAAAGCGATCGGTTGCTTTTTAGGCTTGTGATTTATTAAATAAATAAATTCTGCTGGAAACTCAACGTTTTAGGGATACAAGGAAACTGATTGAATTGGCTTAATATTTATATGAGTAATAGAAAACAATTTGTAGAAATTAAACAATTAACTCAAATCTCAAGCAAATATTCAAATAGTCTTGAAATAAAGAGATACGTTCTACAAGACAGTATATAAGGTCCAACAATGTTTATAGCACACTTAAATGATATAACAAATTCAATACCAAAGAATAATTCAACGATGTATGCAGGCAATAGGCTACAAGAAAACCCATGAGAAACCTGAATTAGAGACATTTACACTTACAAAATTCTGCGGCTCAATATTTCAACACCATTAGATCAACAAAAGGAAAACGGTATACATTTACTAATTATAGAATGACAAATTATGAAGATGCTCCAAATTTACTTTTAGACAAGTGTTTACTGGAAGAGGTTCCGTCTACAACATCTTTAGGCGTTATATTAATTTTGATGATTACTTAAACTGGAATAAACACATAAATAATATTGCTTAAAAATACCCCTTCACTTTCGTATAACTCGATCAATTTCAAAATTAGGAAGTTAACAGCTTTCTTTACAATGCTACTATAGCTATTTTTACTCTAGTATTAATCTCTTATCGCATTATACTTTTGGGGTATTTAAATCAATACTGGAAAAGAGTACTGTTTTTCCAAACAGTTTTTGTAAAAATTTTAACAAAATATGGTTTAAATATATTCATTTACTTAAATATTACGAGACAATTACAGTTAATATGGGCAGAAAGCTTTTTAATAAACTACCTAAAACAATTCAAGATGTGGCATTTCAAAATGAGAAAAAACCCTTTAAGGCAAAACTGAAGAATTGGTTGATTGAAAAGTGCCTATACAATGGGGACATTTTACCTTCAAGATGAAAATTTATTTTGAACAATAAGTATTATTTATGTACATGTTATACCTTTAAAATAACTAAGGTTACTCATAATAAAATAAAGTATGATACACACTTTAGTTACGATAGCAAGCGATTGTACAATTTTGAGTTTCGTCGAAATCGGATCGCAAATACAGTTTTGTTTAACAGAAACAATTGGGAGGGAGGAGTAAAGTGTAAACTTCACACATGAGTTATGTTTCATTGTTTCAACTACAATGTTAGAATAAATAACAAAAATTAACAATTTCGCACATTTCCATCATTATCTCCTTACCCGTAACATCTCGAAAAGTATGTAACAGAAGTATTAAGCATTAAGATTCATGACTGAGTAAACGACGAAGCATGAGACAGACGTATTCCCTACACTTACGCGGTAGTTTCCGCAATTTGTAAGTTAGCGTGCTGACTCAGAAGATGAGAAACCATAAAGCATGCAGTACTCGGAGTTATGATATAACTGGAGACCGGAAGTGGAAGAGTCTGTGCCGGAAGATGGGAAAGGTGCTCGAGGTGATCTTTCCACCTTGCCGCGTGATTAGGAGAGTTCCCGCGGTCGTGGAGCTGCAGAGGTCAACAGTGCAGCTGACGTAGGTCAACCAGCTGATGTACTCTGTGTGCTTAGTGCAAGCTCAGCTGTGTGCTGATCTCTATTCTCTAGGCACAAAAGAACTGTTGATTACTAAATCCCACACGATGTAGGTTGATACAGTTAGGGTGGACACATTTCCTATATGAAATCCTGTAAAGAGCAGTAAAGATTGTCAAACCACTTCAGATTGGAATATATTGACCACAAACCCCACATTATAAAGTACAGGGAATCCACTCGTTATGTTCCTTAGCTCAGTGGTATAGAGCGTCGAAAGTTCCTTTATGCCGTTGGTCCATTTCTATTGGTCGTTGGCTATTAATTAATGAACCAATCTGGGGATCAGTCGACCGTAGTTTGTAACGAGACTTCACCTCATCATCCATCAAACATTGTTGAAGATCTTATGGGCAGTCATAACCTTGATATAAAATTCAGTTTAAGTTCAGGCTATTGGAATAGTTCTCATCGAGTCTTTTTGTACAAAGTCACGTTAAAGTACGATTAACAATCTTACTTTAACGAATTAGACAGCAATTATTCAGACCATTTTATCCATGCAAATAAAACAATACAAACTTAACCAATTATATTGACCTCATTGTTGGAATAGTTTTAGCCTCCATGAAACAAACTCAAAAGAAAGAAACAAAAGTGCAACTTCTGAGGTAAGTAATAAAAATAACAATACCTAATGTAAGCCATTGACCGTTGTTTGTAACGTGTATTTTTTAAGGAGATGTATGCAAAATATTCCGATAATCCTCCTATTGAGTTTTGCACAATTGCCTAACAATACGTTAGCTATTGCATCAACCTTTAAACCTTGCTGCTCAGAATTCATGGAACTGCCTAACTTCAATGCCAAGTTTCGACACTGTGTAGGTGTATAATATTTGGAGATAAAACGAGCTGTTACAAGAGGCCATGTTTGTGTCTCTGTGGAGGGTCTGAATTTGGGTCCGGGGTCGGGGGTCAATCGACGCGCCAAAACTGTTTAATGCGCATGCTCACTTAGTGCCGAGGATTGTTCACTTTTACCTCTTACAAAACTCAGCAGAGTGTCGCAACATGTAACCTCGTCGGAGTGGCTACTCAACAACTCGTAAAAATTACTTTGTACAAAACATAGGTTATTTCTCATAACTGTTTTCAATCATGGAATAACGGTGGGTAATTACTTTGTCTCTACTTTATGTAAGTGTTTCAATTAGTTTGCAGAAGCCAGCTAGTGCACTTTCTGTACTCTGCTCACCACATGATACTATGAGACGGGAAGTCATCCCCGTCAACCTACGTGCCATGCGGTTGCGCTTAACTTATTGTGTGTTACTAAATGAGGTAAGCGCCAGATTACTTAGTAGGACCGATCTATTAATTCAGTGTTTCCACATTAAATGTACAGTTGACATTTAATACTACACATAGTTTTGTAAGTTTCTTATCCTTATTAGAATACGTAAAAAATTGTCATGCAAAAATAAATAAAACTGCAGGGGTTTGTTATACATTTTACATTATATTTCTTTGAATGTTTCTTGTTGTATGAATTTATTACAATATTATTCCTAAACATTTCAAATTAGAGTGATTTAACCGTTCTCCATTTAACTGGTTGGAAATTTGTCCAAAATTGACCTTTAAAAACATCATAAAGCCAAGTTTAAATTCGGTCATATGATTTTTTCGGCTGATTGCAATTGCTTTTTTGATATCGCCCTTTTTGCATACAGATATAACAACCAAATTTAATTATTCTTATCACACCCTTACGGATACATAGGCAGTATATTTCTTTTACTTCTTCTTCTATAAAGAAGTATTGAAATGTTGATTATAGCGTTAAGGGCAACAAAAACGTATCTTTAGAGGGCTTACCACCCTTGGATCACAATCCGTTGTGTTACCACCTATTATCCAGAGTACTAAATCTTCAAGACAACCTACCTAAACTCAGTTCATGTATGTTTTAAGCATCTGTAAATCACTTCCAGTACACAAGTGCAAGTGACCCAGGGTCACAGATTATTGCTGAGTCGCTTTTACTTGGCCACTTCCTCTCACTGCCATGATGCGCAGACTCTCTGACCCTTGGCTCCGGACAACATTCTCTTCCTCTCCTCCACCTACCACTTTCACACCGCATCCGCACCGCACAGTCATGGTCGGGGTGGAGTGGCTTGACGACAATCAAGTGTAGAGAACTTAGCTAATTTTACTGGGGAGTACCCTGGACTTCCTTTTTGGGAGGGGGTGCTCCATACCCCATGTTTTCATGCTTAACAATTACCTTGTGCACCAGGAAACCCCTCCCTCTTTCCAAAATTCTGGCTACGCTACTGGTAAGGGGTAAAAACAGCGAAAGGGGAATTAAATGTGGAAGCTGTCTACATTTTATCACAAAAACAAAGAGAGTTTTTGCAAAGTTAGAGCCTTAGACTTTAGAGACCTCTCTACTAATGTTTTATGGTTTTCTTTTCAAAAATAACTGTACTAGGATAAAGCCAACTTCACAGTCGTGATATTGTAACATATTGTATATCCGTAGCAAAGCAGGAGTAAACAGCTGGTTATACATTAAAAAAAAGAGAAAAGAAAATATTAGACTTACTTGTACAGATATTTTAAATTTGAGAGATGTTATTACTGTTGTCTTAAAAATATGTTCATTAAAATTATTCGCAAATAAAAAAAAGTACAACAAAATATATGCGGCGGCTCTGGCCTTTAAAATATATGACTGACTACTGGACCCGCGTTTGAATTAAGTATGCAAAACCCCCCGAATTTACCACCTTAACTAATTTATTTTAACTATTATCACAGCCATCTTTATGAGTCCAACCAGGATTAACGTTGTCCTCAACCAAAAATGTGGCAAGATATTAGCTCAGAACCCTACGTTAGTAATTACATTCGTGTATTACACCACGGTACCCGATACAGCTAAACTATCGTAAAATTATATTATAAATTACCACATTTCCCCTAAATCTAATCCCTCTTTGCTGAAAGAAATTAGTACATCCTGATTTAGACTAGTACCCAATTTACTATAAATGTAATACAAGTTTCCATGCAATAACGATCCATTGATTTATCACCTACATATTTAAGTTGTTCATTTTTACTTAGATATTTATATAGCAGATCAGTTCTTGGTTACGCAACATGGTCCAACGCTCTATAAAGCTGGTCAGGACAATGCCGTTTTCGCATGCCAAATGGAGTATTGTCTGCAGTGACTCAAATTGATTTGAATTCAAAAGAACACTGAATGAAGAACGTTCCCCAAGGCACACAGAAAAGGTCTTGACCCAAAGAAGTGTGATGAATTAATCTATTGAACGTTTAAAATCCTTTCCCTTAACCATGATTCCAGGACTGGTTACATATAGGAAGCTTACGTGTGTAGCTCCTCGTCCTTGAGTTTTATTACTTTGAAGAAATAAATTTCCAACCCAGTCAAGATTTAAAGGAGTTAAATATTACGACGGATGATCGAAAGTTTGGTTGAATAAGCCAAAGACCATGCTGCAATAAAGAAATCTCATGCGTAGTAAATTATCCGTTTTCACACTTTCCATTTAGACTAGCGTCCCGAAATAAACACTTTTGGATATTCAGCTAGATTTGAAAGATTATCGAGGCTCACAAATTTGACTTTATAACTGCTCTTTAACTGCTGAAGTTTGAAGTGCGTTTCTTACACTTAACTGCAGAATGAAGTCAATTTATTTAGCACACTTGAGGTGTTTTACACCGTCTCGATGATGAGAAATGCGAGGAAAGTGTGTAACGAGTCGAGTGTTCTAGTTGGTGAGGCAAGCAGAAGTGTTTACATCATCTTTGCACGCGACAACAGCTGATCACATACATGTCATTAAACTTTTCACAACACAAGAAAGTTCTCCAGAACACTTTGTGACCAGAATTTTAATCAAACACTCTGGTGACATATTTTCAGGTACGTATGGTGGCCCTCCTCGCGTTTTGTTATGCGGTTCAGATTTTTCAACGCAAATGCTGTACAAAGTATCACTTATAGGAAATAAATATAGGCTACAGTTTTATGTCCAAAGTGAATCGAATTGTTTTTTTAATACGTGATGCCTTGTTCTTTTCTTTCCAAGCAATTTCACTTGGCTCTCTTTGCATAATTTTATGAATAAATTATAGGAGACTTAAAGTTTTCTTCATCCATTTTTTTATTTCTCATTCAACATGAACTACAGTTTTGGGAGAAGTTATTTGAAGGCCACAGTCAGTTTTACCCAAGGTTAGAGTTTTACTCATGTGTCATTTATTTCTTCTAACCTCCCTAGAATCTTCACATTTCCCTTGCGTATTTCCAACACAATAGAACGTGTTGAAATTCATAACATGTAATTCCATCATATTTAGG
This sequence comes from Matsumurasca onukii, assembly GCA_018831715.1. Lineage (NCBI taxonomy): Eukaryota > Metazoa > Arthropoda > Insecta > Hemiptera > Cicadellidae > Matsumurasca > Matsumurasca onukii. The sequence continues at coordinate 37,089,428 of CM032062.1, forward strand.
TTTACGTAAATTGCAAGTTGCTCGTATTTTGTGCTACTCAACCGTTGAAGGGTTAAAGGGTCAAAAAGCTACTTAAGTTGGTACTTGGTTCCAATAAAGGTTACTACTTCATAAGATCAGTTTCCAATGTATACGCCAGTAAAACAGGAACTTCTTTGAAAGATCCTCTTTATTTCCTTTGGTTGCATATTGTGAAGGTTGAAATATTGCTTCGATTTTTAAAACGGATTTTAACATTGAGATATGGATGAAATGGTAAATTAACCACCTCAACCTTTCACTGCACTAGGCGTCTATGATTTATATGTCATTTCCGTATATGGTTTTGTTTTAAGTTCTAACTTGGCCTGTTGCCTGACTAAAACGCTCTTACACACATAACAATGGGTACAAGAAAACATGAGAATGGATTAAGGATGTCTGTGAGTCCTTTTAGTAAGTTTAGTCTAATTTAAACTGTATTAAGCCTGCTTTGAATGTAATAAAGCTACCTTAACGTTGAGCCTCTTGTAATTCGTCAACAATGTCAACATAATGTAGCTAACATTATGTAAGTTTAGGTTAGGCCCTTGAGAACGGGTGGAGCTTTTTAACTGCCCAAAACGTAGGGAGTAGTTTTCTTCCTGAAGTGACCGTAAAGTCCGGTAAAAGTAAAACACGGAGTACAAATGTCATAAAACCGCGCTTAAGTGATTTTCAACCAAGATGCATGAGTACACTTTGTACACTTCACTCTATACATCTGAACTTGAAATCACGAATCATATGAAGGGTTTCCAGCGACTCACAGAAGTACTACACGAATTCTTTATCAAGCCATTATGAGAGCTAGTAGATAGATACCAAGGTCAGTGTAATTTGTAGACTCGAGTGATTGCAAGGACCTGACATTATCACTTGTTACGCTGTGAGTATATTCAGTATCCAGGTCGAGAGGACTCCAGAGCATCAGCGCACGTTCAACCTTGACACTTGGTTCAACTGAGCACCTCTGATCTCATACATAGTTGATCAACACAAAACAGCAGCATAAAAAAATGTAGCAAAACAGTCTACAACTGTCCTAAGCATTATTGTTATACTGTTGAACATTAGGATGTATTACAGGTGCCTCAGTTTCTAAAAGAGATTTGTGGTTTAATTTGCTTAAAGAGGTTACATATTGATAAAGTATGTTTTTAAGGTGTTAAATACTTGAGTATTACGTTCGCACAACCCGATGGCTTACGTGGACGCTGGTTGAACACTGTTGACTGTTGTCTCTTCTTCCGGGCTCCCACCGGCCACCTGGTGTGCAAAGTAGATACTCTATACAAGGGTGAATTAATCGTGTGGTCAGATGCCGAACCAACCATTTCGCAGATGCACACAAGATAGAAAACTACTAGAGTTCGTAGTGCCGGTCTTTAACTTTGCTGACACTGTGAAAATATTAATTTTCTTTTTAACACTTCTAAAATGGATATAGAAACTATTGATTACCTAAAGGAATCAATACTGGGTGGGTTACTGGGTGGTATATAGTTCAAGTAGAGAACACAGTTTACAGAGCTTTGATACAACATGAGGTAAACTGCTATAATTCTAAGTCATTCATCTGACCAGTCAGGCATCTTGACTACAAAGCTCCTGATCAATGACAATCTAATATCATGGCAGGTTTGTTGTTAGCGAATTTCCTTGGGAAAAATGAGATGTTCATGTCGTTAGCATGGTAACATTAAAGCCACAAAACATAAAATGAGCACCGATCCTGACACCACAAATCACGGCGAATTATTCGCGACATGGTAGCAGAGCGTGGTTAACTTTTAACTACTTTCTTTTTGATAACTATTACTTTCAACTGAATTTTAATGAAAATGAGTTTACCTAAAACTAGGCTGGAGACTATGGCTAACGGTTTGAAGTATACCCTAAATGAAGCTTCGAAATTGATGACTGACGAAGAAAACTGACAAGAAAAAGATACACTCATTGATAATTTATATCAACAGCTACAATAAAACTAAAGAAGAGTTGGATAAACAAATAGATGAAAAACAAAACGAAGCAGATGGAGATGATGAGAGGCCTGACGTCTTCGGCACTGTCCTGAATAGTGACAAGGTAAGAGCTGAACTTGAAGCGATCCTTGGCATACTAGTAAACCAAACTTACAACTTGCCAAATACCACAAACTACCAGAAAACTTGTCAGTTGACTAATGTTGTAATGCTTATGAATTTCACAAATTTACAAACTTTATGGTCCCTAACTTTTACAAATAGAGCCACAAGCCATCTTGATACCAATAAAGTCGGCTAGACTCCTACTAGTGACTTTCCACAAGAAATTTCACTGAAAGCATTAAGCAAAATGGGTTTAGTAAAATCAAAGAGCCACCCCAATGCACAGAAACCCCTAGTTTGTTCATCAAATGTTCATGAAAAGTTAGCACCTTGTGATAGTCGTGGTAACAATCTAATTGAAAATATAGAAAATTACCTTGAAATCGAAGCACCCTTAAATTGTACTCAGCATCATAATAAGACACATGTACCAAACCCATGTAAAGAACGTGTGCTTCATAACAAGAACGTATTAACTTCAAATATACTGGTGAATAAATATACTAATCTATTCAAAGAAAAGAGATCATCTAAAAACCCTTAAACTTAACTTTTTAAATGAAGAAACCTTTCGACACTTTTAACTAAATTCATACATCCAAATTAAACAGTTTTTTTCACAGTATGAGCACTTTTTTTAATAACTGTACATACATAATTGGACTCTCTTCAAGTCGAATGTTCTTTTCTAATTTTCAAATTTGGAATCTTCCTTCTGTAAAATTTCGGTAAAGGTCGTAAGCTAGCGAGATCGGACTAACAGAAGACCTCTATGGGTGGGAGGTTTCCTCAAATGTGGTTTTGATTATCAGCGAATTTCGTTCGATTTCAGTAAATTATGAAAGTAATATGCGTTTTGACGTTTCCTTATAGTATAATACAAATTAAAAAAATCTATTTAGCCGTTTCTAAATGGTGGCAAAAGGCGATTATTCGCTATAACAGTGGAATGAGTTTAATGAAAATTGAAATGTAATTTCCCTTCATGATATTGAAGCTTAAGACTTGCAGTTAAAGTCCATGTAAGTGCGGCCGAAGACCAAAGCGAGGCTGTTGGCGTAGCGAACAGCCTCATAACTCCGATGGTAACAGAGCACGCAAAGCTGAGGTCAGAGGCCAAATTGAGGCTGTGAGCGAAGCGAATTAAAGTTAGTGAATTATAATAACAAATTGCAAAGGAAATGCGTTTCAGTCTCACCAGCAACGCTTTAGAACTTAGCTGCGTGTCGGCCTTTATTTACGAGTATGTATTCTAGTTAGTAAATTTGATGTATGTACTAGTTGGCTGCGTGTCGGCAGGGTTTGTTCATATGTCTCGATGCAAATTCTGTATCCATTAGTCCCAAATTAAGATCTCCGATTTGATGAGACATTACGTATACATAAGCGTAGGGGCGAATGCTACGAGGCGAGCCGGTCATGTCGACATGATGATCAGTACGCACAGCCCGGCAGCTTGATTGCTAGTGCCTTGGATTCCTTGGAGTAGGCAGATATTCTGTAGAGTGAGGTCACCACTGACCCCTTACACAAGTGTTATGTCACCTGACCCTCCTACCTCCCCACCTCACCTCCCGCCTTACCTTCCTGATGTGCTGGGTCACTAGGTTAACCCGACTCCTAGAACTCAGGTGCCTCAGTTTCTAGAAAAGATTTGTGGTTTTCTTTGCTTACAGAGTGTACTAATTTCACGATAAAGGTAATTTTTGTGAGTGACTTTCACCACAAAACTAGTTTTTAAATTCTTAGAATATTGCATAAACGGGAATCTTTTTGGAGATATATTGTTCCGGTGTGGTCGGAACATATTCACCTCCTCTGAAAGTCTTTTTCAGAATGAATTGGAGAGACGTCTCCCCTCCGGCCTCAAAAGAGTGCCTGAAAGTTTGATAATTTTAATGGTTAATTTTTAGTTAAAACTGCCAATTCTTCCTCGGTAGTATTAATGATTCTACCCTCTGATTTTTTTTGTAGCTTAGGATCTCTCTTATGCCCGACTGATGAAAGGAATATAGAAACAAACGTCCTACGTGAAATTTACTCAAATGCGTGACTTCATCCCTGAAAAACTACTAGGTTTTACCAGGTTTGACCATAATTGAGATGTACTCCCAACCATTCTGAAGCTACTTAGCACTGCGATAATTGACAGCATTTAAAAGTCTGCTTCAGCTCCGCGACGACGCTTCAATGCAAGGGTTTACGGCGGCCTCTTTTTACCTTTCAAAATAATTTGTATATTAATAAACATGATATGTTTGGAAACTATAGGAGATTTCCAACACGCGTAAAGATAGTTTTTTCGAAATGTTGCTTTTTTAAAGAACACAATTGAGTTAAAACCCACTAAAGCTTGCACAATTTCAAAGTTTAAGTTTATTTGTGAAACTATTTAATAACTAACAAGACATCGGGTTCATACATGGGTCGGAAACATGAGGGTTCTAATTTCAAAGTACATCATGTTCATTAACGGAAAAATTAGTTGGAAAAGTGAAAAACGGGTCGCCGTAAACCCTTGCAGATCCTTGGTTTGACAAGCCGCATCAGTTGAAAGAAGGCCCGTTGTTTAGCCAATTGTCACGTTCACGGTGTTGTGTATTCCTTGGGCGGAGCCTTTCTCTGGTATGACCTCTGATTGGAACCCTAAACGTTAGAGTGGAACAGAGTCATGTAATAATAATCCTTAGGCTCTTCAATGAACGACCAATCGTCATGGTGTCGCAGCCTGCTGCCGACTACTATTGGGCAGACCGGAAGGTACGCAAGGTAGACCGGAAACATCGCGACAACTGTTTATGTGTTTTTACATTTACGTAATTAACGTTTGTTGTAAGATCAAAAACACTTTGAACCTTTCTACACTTGTAAAGAAATAGGTTGTAACTGATAAGTGATATGTTACTTAAGCTGTTTTAATTGTTTTTGGAAAAAAGATATTCTTTTAAGAAATTGAGTTTTAATATTTATTTAGTTTAAGAGGGCTTGTCAATGATTGAGTGGTTTTTGTACTATGTATATTTTACTATGTATTCATATTATTTATTTATAGGATGGACATTCTTTTAGTTCTAAGCACTGTTTACCATGGGCACTGAAAGAGATGTGGTTCCTGACAATTTGACAATAGACGTATTATTTGTATATCCTTGAATGGATTTTCTGCTTAATCAACCAGTTTAGCGAAAGTTCAAGTAATTCATATAAAAGAAATTCAATAATGTAAAATAAAGTCAATTCTTTCAAACCGCTGCTAAAACTATGGAACTTAATATGAGTAATCTATTCTGCAGATGAACAATGTATGGTGATTTCTGCAGATGATGGACGTTTAGTGATGTGACTTGTTCGTATATTATGGTAGACACAAAACATCTTCCAGTAACAAGTACAATTTCACGCTCTAAGTGCTGCTGATTGTAACGTGTCAAAATTCCCCGGAAAGGTCCTGAAGAGGTCATGTGGCAAGGTTGCTGAAGTCAGGAAGTGTCTGCCATTGTGCTCTTTCCTGATTGACGATTGATATGACATTGTTGTTAGTTTCTTAGGATGTCCTATTGTCAACACTAGAAAAAATAATTTTATTTTCTTTCTGGAAATGTAGTGCTTCTCCGTGATAAGATCTGCATTGTTGTAGACGCAGGAGGTCAAAGCAGGAATATGCAAAGACACACACAAACTATTAAGGATTGTATTGTTGCAAGCAATACATAGTTAGGTTATTGCAAAATGTAGGAGATCTTTCAAGTACGTACTCATGGTGATTTTAGAAACAATGACATCTAATGTATACCAATATGTGAACGTGCTTCCAACTTGTTTGTTAGCTGTGGACAGCTTGATACTTCGAGTTTAATTATGCATTGATACAGTAAATATCTTTTAATTTGGGAATTATCTTTTGATGGAGTCAAATACAGTATTATAGAACCCTAACTCCCACCGCGTGGTGTTTGTTGTTTGTTCAACAACTATTTTCCTGACCACGCGATCCCGATGTACTTTTATGGAAAATCAGTTTTGTTTGTCTCTTCTTCATGGGTTCTGAATTGAAAACCAAGACAGAAGAAAACATGAAAAACAGTATAACTTTTTAATACGGTGTTTCCAATGTACATTTATAAGCAAATTAACTTTGGAAAATGATATAGCCAGCATGCAAAAATCCAGGTCCTGAATCATGAGATGAGCATCGATTCCCCAGAACATGTTTTGAACATTTTTCAAAACCCTCGTAACGCTCGTAAATAATGGATGTAATTGGCTGAGGCCGAAGGCCAAAGCAAAGCTGTAAGCATAACGAACAGCATCGTAGCTCTCGTGATAATAGAGCAATAAAAGCTTAGGCCGAAAGCCGAAGCGAGGCCGTGAGCGTAAAGGGAGTTAGATTTACAACTAGCGAATTAGAATAAGAACCTGCAAAGGGAATTTGGGTCAATAAGTGATTTACGTCAACTTTTGCGTCAACTGCAGGATGTGATTTAAACTCAAAACTAACCATGCCAATACGCACCTAGCATATCCTCATGCCAGTGGCACGCACTTGCATTTGCGTGGATATAGTAGGTGCGTATTGGCATGGTTAGTTTTGAGTTTAAATCACATCCTACAGTTTGTCTTTCAAGCATGCTTCTTACACGAGACAGAAAAGCACCGATGGATTACTGTTGTATATTTGATTGGTCGGATTGGTTTCCAAGCTTCACCCCCGAGGTCGGAGGCCAGGCCGAGGGAATGTGAAAGTAGAAGCTACTCTCCAGTAAAACAAGAAGCTGGAAGCTGGCAGCGGCGCCGTCACATCTTCACTTCACTCCTCTCCATGGCTTGTGTGTCAAGGTCTCCCTTACTCTTACTTTTCATGTCATCCACTTGACAAGGTCCACTTACTCTTCTTTTTGCGTCCCAACACAAGACACCACTTCCTAAAACAGCTGTGATGCATCGCAGCTACGTGACCGTTTTTCTGGAACTGATGCTTGTGTTTTGGTTGGCTGGGTACGTCGGCAATGCTTGTATGTTTATGTAACAAAGTGGGTTGAAAAGAATGAAGTTCGGGATATCACTGCTACCAACTGTGTGATAATTCATAGTTAAAAGCCATGGATTTTTGTTTCTAATTTATTGTGGATCAACACCTTTTAGAGTTATTTTCTTTTTGAAAACATCGAAGCCAAAGCAGGTCCTCTTTGAAGATAAGAGAGATGAGTTAAGGGTTTTATTTTGGCGCTAAAAGAGCTGTTTTTATCTCTGACTTAAAGTAAACATAACTTAAAGAACGCAGATATCATTGATACGAAACTAGTAATATTATTTGTTTAATTAATATTACAAGATTTTCGTATATACGAGTACATAGACGAATGTCTTAAAACCATTCGCCCATGGGCATGCATAGCCCTTAAGAAATTCAAATCACAGGTAATGCATTTAAGAATTTAAAATACTGCAGAATATCAAAGACCACAAAAAGAGCGACGTGTTACACAAGTGGAACTAAGACAGAGGCTTGCGGTAGACCGGAGAACGAATTGTCATTCCTTTGTATTGAAAGGTTTACAACGTGTCATCAGCGAATGTCCCACAATGGTCTACATATCGACATGTTTCATCTTGCCTCATCCATCCCATGACGTAACGTAATGGTCTGGGCGCTCATGGCGTGACGCCCTGAAAGCAGAGTAGCCTAGCTCACTTATACGTTTTCAGGTTGAAATGGTTTCTACTACTACTAGATTACTATTTTAAATGTAACTATTTTAAACAAGCAACTTACATGTTGTTCAACATAGAACTACAGTGTATGAAAAACTACCAATGCAAGTTGTTGTCAAATTATTTAATACATTGCTAAACACATCAAAATTGAATCAAATTTTAACAGTTTCAAAGACGCTTAACAACACTTACTGTTAACTCAGTCATTTTACTCATTTGGTGAATTAAATTTTTTTGTTATGAAACATTGTTAAATGTTATTGGTATACGGGTTAAAAATATATGTTGTATAGGTGTACATTATGCTTGTGCTTGAGGATGAATGATTATTTGATGCACACAAGTATGAGTGTCTTGAGTATCCGAGCTGTTGTTATTTGTTCAAGTTAATTAGTTTAAATGTTCTGTTTGTTTTTGCAACACAATTTTGTATTGTTTGCAATAAAACATTTTATCATTACTATAGAACAGCAACGTCGCGCACGGCCAGCCTTCTGGAGATTACAGTACTGTGTCCGTCAAGGACACTCTGGCACCAGTTGTGTTTTGTTAGACCTATACAATCGTGTGCTATTAAGCCACTATATTTTCTCTAAGCTTGTTAGATCTTAACTTCACTGGGTAAGTTTCAGCTTTCATGTGAAACACTGCAGCATATTACCTCACCGCTGATGTAAGCTGCTGATGCTGATGTTTTCACAGATGAGACAGTTCGCGAGGACAGCTGGCGTGACGGGCGACGATGGCTTGGTCCAGTAACACACTGCAGTCGTGCTTATCACCGACAGTTTGGCGGGAATCTCATCACTGATAACACGTCACTCTTTGCGTAATACATTCGTCCATGCTGCTGAAATGGGGCATTGTTGTGGCCGATGGGTTATTGCTCAATCAGATTGAAGCCTTCGATGTGCCGTGTACAAGACATTTCCATAATGCTGGGTACTTCGTAGAATTTGAAACCGTATTTGGTAAGATTCAACCGGTCGTGCTGTTGATCTTGAAGGATTAGGTCCGCTAAAATGTTTCACCTGGTACGTAAAAATGATAACTAATTGTTAGCAGAAAAAATTGTAGCATTAGTATGTTTTGCTAACTTGAAGATTTAATGGGTTCAAACAGACGAAACTTCTTTAACCATCTCGTTTTCATTTAATGTGGTGCTTCATAACATATTTCCCATTTACAAACAACTAGTGATTTCGATGTTAGAGCTTCTATGTACCTTTAAATTTAGTATAATTGTAATGAGTTTACCCCCCCCCACCATGCGTGACGCAAGAGTTAGCGAGCTGAGGTTGACTGTATTTACACACGTTTGTTGATTCGCCCAAATGAGCCGGAACCTCGTGAGAAAGTGTTGAATTTGTAATTAGTTCTTCCTAGTTCAAATTCTGTCTTCCAACCCAACTGTGAGAAACTTGCCTGGCATTTGCAGTTTGAATTGCCATTTGTTCTTTGAAGTCATGAATTTGAAACTACACCGGAATTCATTATTTAGATCAGTTCTCTAAAGTCTAGATCAAACTAAAATATAAAAATTGTGTTAGCTTTTTTAAGTTTTGATTTAGAAATCAAAACCCAATTAACAGGGGTATACATTTAGTTTTAGATTTTAGCGCTTCGTCCCACTGTTAGTTTGTTGTTTGTGGTTTATTTTAAAATAACTAAATAAACCAATAAAGCTAAATAGTTTAAAACTCTTAAAATGTATAGTAAATACTGTGTATACAACCATTAACACTTGGAAAATGCCTTTATGAACACTTTAAGCCCAATTGTTTCGTGGTACGATAAATAATAACGGAGAAATCAGAGATTTCCTGTAAATGAATTATGCTATTAAAGGATTGCCCTCAGGAAAACTTTGATTCATCGTTATTATTTATTGTAGCCCAACAAACTTAATTGGTCTTAAGGGTTCATTAAAGCGTTTTTCACGTGTTGTTATACTCTTGTATTTACTTTAAAGTTAAAGGGTTTTGTGTTTTTAATCTAAGAAAATTTAATATCACCGAAATTTTGAGACCGGAAGTGGAAATGGTTTTAATTTTTTTAAATATTGGTCTTTGTTATACTAACAGGTGTGTAAAGTTGTATTTGATCATTATTACTCGTATTAAATTCTAAGTAGTGTTCAGACAAAACGCTTAATTATGTACATGCATATGAGGGTGTTCAGTAATTAGGGGATCAAACTTCACCAACTGGTTAAACAAGTCAAAATAAACAAACAAATATCAATAACACATAATCTTAACTCGCTTGTACTGTAATTGTGTTTAGTCCGTCTGTATTTTTCACTAATAGGTTTTTATCTTCAAAGTCGATTGAGTAATAAACGTAATAATGTACATTCTTAATAACACTGTATTTTTTAATTACTGTATGTCTATTCTTGAGTCTTGGAAAAACAGTAAAAGTGATCAAAATTATCCCCCCTTCAGGTTGTTTAGCCACCTCTTGGAACAATTTTCTACAGGCAATGAAGTATTTATATTACTTAAAGAGGTTCTAAACTGGGATAAATAAATTATTTAGATTATTTATGTTAATAGTAAAACCTCGCGCGTACTCCACGCGATTACCAATATTGTAATATTAATTTATTTATTCATACCAACGGGTTACATTATTTAGAATCATAATCGATACAGAACATTAGATTATTATTGATGGATTTTGACGTATGACTATATTTCATAAGGATGCTTAAGCCAAATAAAAATAAGCAGATAAAACGGCTAGCTGTAATTCAACAGAACAAGTGTGAGAGAACACAATAATTATAATGAGCTAACACTGAACTGTGTGGAGAATTTATAAGATATATAGAAAGAAAACCTATCAAACATCTATAACTATTCTTCTAGATGTATCTATAACTATCCAAACATATTACGCTTCATATCAATTCGGGACCTGAAGGTGTAGAGGTGAAATCTTACATGAAAGTCAATAGTAAATTGAATGGCGTTTCCTTAATATAGGTGAGACGAGACGTTTTATAATAGAACCATTGGTTTGGCCGAGATATGGATTTTTCGCTATGATTCTTTAGGCTTGAAGTAATAGATCGCGTATCACTAAATCACCATTTGAGATGCCGACCATTCTCATGAGGGCATTTTAAGGCAAATATGTTGTGAAGGATGAGTGTGATGAGTGGCAGTAATGAGTTATGAGGTGTAGTCTTGTTACCAACTAAGGCTGACTCTTCCTTAGAATGTGTCATTAATTAATAGCCCAATGACCAATGGAAATACAAGGACCAACGGCTTAACGTGACTTCCGAACCACGCAGGTGATGGTCTGATATGTCTAAACGATGGTGGGGGTTGATGCGGGTATCATCAGATGATCACTGAGACTATCTGAGCCGCTTTACACCTACATATTTCATCCTCAAAACCTGACCTCCATGAAGCTGGATTACAGGACCACGCCACGAGTGTATATGATTAATGGCTATACTTAAAAACGATTAAAGGCAGTAGACATCTCCTCAGACGAACAATGAAAACCATTAGTTTCTATTTCAGAAATTTGTCGGTTTGAACGATCAATTCCAACTGAATCATTAATTATTCTCCATTGATCCTGCGAATTACCAGAACAGCTATTGAGTTTGTTGAAATAAAAATCTTCTTTACTTTTAAGAATATCATATTTGAGCTTAGTTTTAACTTTTAAACATGGTGTAATAGTCACTCAGTTAAATATTAGAAGGATGACGAATTTTCAACCGAAATTGCTTCTTCCTCTTTTGTACTCTTTTTAACTAACTACCATTCATCCAAGGGTTAGGATTTTATTTCTATTAGAGATATTGTTAAGGTTGTACAACAACCTCTGAACAGGCTGCAGAGGTTTATAGTGACTGGCTAATTAAAAGAAATTATCTATAATATAAAAATGAATCGCAAAATGTGTTTCTAAGCGCATAACTCAACAGACCAATTTGGGTTTTATCAAGGATGGTTTTACGGCGAAAAAATTCGAATAATTGCCGGGAACCCCTTTAAACAGCCCTTCTTTTCCCATACAAACGTGTTCTAACCAAAACATAAACAAAGCTTTATTGCTATTCGTTGTTGTCGGGTTAGTACAGGATAAATTATAGAAGTATAGAAATAGTCCACAAATTGGCCACTAACGCCTGAACAAGGTGCCGAGCGCAGGTACTGCCAACATTTTAATATTGGAATTCGTTTTCAGGACAAACCCGCTTGGTTCAACCAGAAATCTTTACATAAAGACATTTTAACACTTGAAGTATCGCATCACTGGTGAGGATATTAAGTTAACTGAAAGTAACGATCAAATACTTTACAATAATCGTCAAACTTCTGGTAGAGAAACAATTAAACTACAGTAATTAATAATAACACTATTTTCAATTTACTTGTTTATACCAACACAAATAATTTTGTAAATGGTGATAATAAAGTTAATAAATATTACACATTTATTTTCAATTCTTGTTTATCTGAATAAATATTGCAATTATTCTTAATAAATTATTTCAATCTTTACTTTAGTGTTTCAAAAAATTCAAAAACATGTGTCCTCTAAGAGCTTTTCGTTGGTCAAAAAGTAAAATTAATAGGTGAAACATTTTATAAAGGAACTTTAAGGATTTTTAACTATGATTCTTTAGGCTTGGAATAACAAAGTTTGCGTACATGGTCTTATAGGCTTTGCGATTCATCACAACACATTCAAACTATTCCCTTTCAGTCTGAACGTTTTGTAACATTGCAGAAAGTTGACAAACTGGCGTACAAATTCTAATTGCTTACACAATGTTGGAGTCAATCTGTTATAACTGCAGATTTCCTTATCCCTTTGCATATACTCTGGACAACGGATAGTGCTACAGAAAAGCTTGGCACTTTTGACTAATAAAAAGCTCGTAAAGGTGAAATAGTTTTGTATATCGTCAAACACTAAAGTAAATATTACAATAAAATTTAAAGTTCAAACGAGTTAAATAAGAATTAGTTTTCTTGTTTTATTATTTTAAATCTAGTTTTCACCAAACTGTTTCTCTACCAGAGATTTGACGACTCATTTTGATTTTCTCCCAGCGAAACTCAAGTGATATACTATGAGAAATAAGATATTTATTCCAATATTTCCGTAACAGTGCAAAAACAGACCTGTTCCAAGATGGTGACGAACGCCATAAAATTTACGATTGACTTTCATGTAAGATTTCACCTCTATACTTCTAGTCACGAAGAGATATTAAGCATGATACGTTTAGATAGTTTAATAGTTATAGATTGTTATAGGTTTTCTTTCGGTATATCTTATAAATTTTCCGCACAGTTCTTAATTAACACAATATAATTACTGTGTATAAGCATTGTGAAAATGTTTATGCAATAAACCATTAGTTTGATTTGATGTGTGTTCTTTCATATAGTTGTGTTGATTTACAGCTAACCGTATTATCTGCTTGTATTAATTTATCTTAAACATCCTTATTATATATTGTCATACGAAAACAGTCCATCAAGAATAATCTGAGCTTTCGCTGACCCGACAGATTTTGTGTTATTCAATAATTATGTTTACTAAAGTGATTTATTATTTATCAACTGTATGCTTTGTTTACTAAATAGGTATAAAGTACCTAAAAATTAAATCAACATTTTTTGTAATGTTTCTATTTTGTGTGTGATTTCCTCCATTTTTCATCCTATAAGAACATTCTTTAAAAAATTAGGAAACAAAAAGAAGAAGTAAATGGATGAAGCAGTTCTCGAGTTATGTCATTTCCAAAAAACTGGATTCATATTTTGTTATATATAGCATATTAAGTTTATTTATTTATTTAATTCTGGTAAGTGCTAAGTAGATCGTAGCCATCCAACTCTCTGGAGTAGGAACTATTTATTTTGCTGATGACAAAGGTTAAGTTTAGTGGAGAAAGACAACAAGGGTTTCCAGAAGGAATCAGAAGAACTGCTTTGCCGAGGCTCTTCTTACAGGTTCGAATGGTTTCATTGACTTCCTCATGTTTTGCTTTCTTCTTTAAAATAATCTGTTATAAAATCTATCTATTTTATAAGAACTCGGAAATAAAATTTTAAAAGAAACAAATTTATTGTTTGTATAAACAATAATAATATTGAAATTAAAACCATATCAAGTAGATTGTTACAAAATATAGTAAATTAATATTATAGTAGCAATTCTAACCAATTACAACCAACAAATATAATTTGACAAAAATATAGATTAGTTTACCTCCATCAGTAATCCAAAAATTATTTTTAAGCGTGGAAACATGTATTACATGTTTCGAAGAGTCAGTCACAATCCACCTGAAGACTTCTTTAAGTTGATAGTCACAATCACATAAACATATCATTAAAACGATCAAACAGTTCGCGAAATCGAAAGTACATATTAGTAGGCCTACACCAACACTTTTCCAGCCTACAATTAGTAGGCCTTCGTGAACTGTTTTAACGTTTTAATTTTGTGATTATGTGATTGTGAATATTAACTGAACAAAGCCTTTAAGTGAATTGTACGTGTCTGACAATGAAGGGATATCATCAAACCATCTATCACAAGTTGCCATGCTTAAAAACCTTTTGGATTTTTGGACTGGTGGAGGTAAACAAACCTATATACTCGTAATTGTCACATTAAATCCAAAGGGCAAATTAAATAAATAGTGAAATAAATGTTATTTTTGTACACCAAAGACTTAATAGCTTTTTTACTGCTTGTGTTTTTATAAATTTGTTCGAACAAAGATTCATGCTGAAATAGGATACACACTACTAACATTCTTAAAACCACAGTTTCCGAAATGAATATATACATATTTTTTGAATTTAGAACATTATTATCAACCTTTTATGCAATCAATTTTTGGAATAAAGAGTCAACACAGGGATTTAAAATCACTCTTTCCAAAAATATGTACCAGAAGAGGATTTGAACCAGACGGTTCAGGGAACTGGAGCACCCCACGCCAGGGGTTTAAAAGGATATTCTCTGAAATATTAAAAGAAGCTCCTGATCAAAATCGCGTTTAAGCATTTTCTTTATGACTGCTGAAGCCATGAGACCGAAGACCGAAGCTAACGTCCCTGAGGCCGTAAGCTTGAAGGTGCATTGTCACTGGTGCGACTGGAACGTCTATCGTTCAACGTCAGTCGTTGTTTCTTATGGTGCTTTATGTGTATACGCCTGCTTTGTATTGTTTCTTATGGTGCCATTGTCACTCACACGGCCGCTGCTAGAGTCGTTAACGTCTATCGTAGAGGTCTGCTCCTGGAGCAGTCATAGTCGCAGTCGTTGCACGATTTTTGAGGCGTATACACATAAAGTTTCGTGAAAGTGTGTAGTTTCTTTTGCGATGTCAACCAAAATACCTCACAAATTATGTTTCACATCCAAGGAAGACGAAAAGCTAATCGAGGCGATTTCCTCCCACCCTGCTATTTGCGATTTGAAACATCCTCTTTATAAGGACCAAAGAGCTAAGGACAATATTTGGGTGGTGGTATCTGAAGAAATTGGAAAATGAAGTTTCATCCAACCCCTACTACGACAACAATGCACATGTTTCATACACGGAGATGTATTAGGTTTACGTTATCAGGTGTATTATTTAATTTGAACTAACTTATCTTCATTATAATAGAAATCATTGTTAAATTTACGTAATTGTAAATTACAGTTATGAATTTTGTTTATCATACTAGCCCTTCCTTTTATATTGCAGGTTCCAAACGATATAGCCTATTAAGCTACATTCAATGAGTAAAAACCAATAACCTACCTTAACGTATGAGCGAACTTTTCATCTCCTGTAATTGGATACGGTATGTAGTTTGTAGATTTTTCCTTGAGGTCCTCATTGATTAAGCTAAACACGAACTTAAACTAGGGTTTAGAAAGTCTGAAGAACTCAGAACACATTCTCTCATGAGCTTGCAAATGATTATTTATTAAAATTTTGAAGTATCCTTCTTATGTTCTTGTTTTAAATATATTTTGCATGCTAAGTCATGGTGTACTAATCATTTCTAAAAATGTTTCATCTTCTATATCTTCAATCAACAAATAATATAATAAGATTGTTTTCGAATTCATCATAGAACAGTACACTCACCGAAAGTTATAAGAAGCAACTGAGCTACCGACTACCGTGATAAAATCGCACCAGTGACAACAACCACTACAACGATAATCGTCCAACGACTGACGTTGAACGATAGACGTTCCAGCCGGACCAGTGACAATGCACCTTATGTTAGTGTATAAGGTAACGACCCAGCTGGTCTTAGGCTTGGTCGAAATACAGAGTCGGACAACGTAGTACAACAAAACACCATCTGTACCAGTACTACAACTCATTTTAAGTAGTTAAACATTTTCAACTGCCTAGGCCTAAATAAAAATGCACCAAAACTAGACGAAAGGATTTGTTTGCTAAATTTCAACACCACTTAAAAATTGACGTGAAAATTTTAAATTTAGTACAATAAGTAAACAAGTTTTCATCCCACGGTGAAATAGCAATCTTTATATTTTGATAATTTAGTTCACAGAAAGGGCTACTTATTGCATAAACAAAAGGGAAAAAGTAAACTTTGCAGTACTTTTTCAGGGAAGAAAATATTCAGAGTACTTCAAAGTTTACTTTTTCCCTTTTGTTTAAGCAATTTTTATATTGATTTTGAACGATATAATTGTTTGCTATTGTGGATTACAGTTTATGAATCTAATGTACCAGATGGGAACCAAATCAATTACCAAGTTTGCCTTAATGACCAGTCAAAAATATATGAACGAAAAATCAATAATAGTTAGGGGAAATAAAAGGGTTCCTAAAAGTCACTACGTATCATAAAGAGGTGCATTGGTTCTTGTATAAAGAACAAGACAAGTGTCTATATATGAACAAACTGAACACTTTATTAAACTACAGGTTATTTATAACGGTGTTTCCCACATTGATTTTTATTTACGTTTATACATTGTATTGTACACTATGGTATTCATATCAGTGTATATCTGAGTTGCGGTAAATTCAAACAGATGGGTTACACCTTTTATTAAACAACTTTAGAGTTTAAGTTTTAAGGTCTTGTTATGAAACTGCACCACGAAATAAAGGGGTGATTACACATTTGAAAGTACTTACTTCTTAGAGGCTTTCACAATATAATAGTTTTAACCAAAGCTCAGTTTACTGGTAATATGACCTAACCTAAAAGAACGCAAAGATTCGACATTCCACCAACACCCAGCAAACTTCAAAACTCCAAAACTGTCCAAAACGCACCGAGCACATCCAACAAATGCGAAACTCCTGAATAAATTAATTTGATGTGCCGTTAATGAATGGTATTATGTTTACAAATGTGTGTATGGTGAGTTGTGTGGCGGGAGGGGGGTGAAGGGACGGTGGGTATATAGCGAGGCGCGCACCACACAGAGTCAAACAGTGCCCTCTGGTGGACCCGTGGACACCAGCTAGTGACATGAAGACCATAGCTCTGGTGAGTGCGCCCATCTACGTCATAGTGTTCAGTGCGTCCAGTGACGTCATCGGTGACATGGACTCTGTAGGCATTATGGATTCGGTTCTGGAATAGTGACCGCGAAACGTTATTTGGTTTTTTGTTTTGCAGTTTTTAGAACGCGGTTTAGAAATAAAACTATATTTGTTTTTAATTTTACATATTAAAAGTGGCCTCAGTTGCAGTTTCTATTATCACTGCTTATAGTACTTGTCGAAATCTAATATACGAGTATTTGGGACGGTGCAGGAGACTTAGACGCGCGTATCCGTGAAACTGCGCTCCTTCGCGTGCGTGCGTTACATACAGGCGTTTGTGCCTCGTACCAACTATAGTTATCGTAATGCATACACGCTTTAGCGATAAAATAATTTTGAGCTAAAAATATTCATGAAACTTTAATATTACACGAATGTATTAAACATTTTGTCAAGAAAATGTTACATCAAAATTTGGGCTATAATTATCGGTAATTTAATTTGTTGATTAACATAATTTCCATCCTATTGTTTGTATTAAGTTTCATTTTCGATTTAAAATTTAAAACATAATAGGTTGTAGTTAAGTAGAACCTGTTTTTTTATTTAAGTAGGCGATTCAAACCAGTTTTTGCTTAAAACTTTCCTGAAACACTATGGTTTTTGATAACAGTGATAACAACATTTGACGATGGAGACTTGTGTCTTCTAACACATCGAAGTTTTCCAGTATTGTTTGTCTACGACATATTATTTTACTAAAACCATCAGGCCTACAGTTTTGCTAACCACGAGTACGTCGTTGTTCAGGAAGCATAAAACTATTTCAGTCAAACATAGTTACAAGCTGGTGGTTTGTTGTTTTCAATACAGGCTTTTTACAATAAACATTACAAATCTTTAATGCATGCGATTTGGTACACTGATTTGCAGTAACTTATAGACATCGGTCAAACTGTTTAAACAAGTGCCAATCGATTTGGACATAGCCACTATTCACTAGCGTTCAGTCAAAAGATATCTGTAAAAGTTTGTTATTTTTGAATATTTAACCGTACCGTGCAATGTAGTTTTGACCTAAGTTGCTTATATTAATAAGATAAGAATAAACATTTTAAATTTCTTGGCAAACACTTCTTCTATGTAAATAAAAGAACACTCTTTATATAAAAAACCCACAATATTTCAACAAGATAACATTTAGGCCTCATAAATTAAAATTTCAATATTGGTTTATTTGATGTTTAAATTTATTCTTTTATATATCCAATATTAGAGTTCATCCTTCAAGATACGCTATATAAATGTTTAGCGTAAACAATTTGTAATTTGTCCAATTTCAAATACAATTGTTTTAAACACGAAGTCATGAGATTATTGCCACAGTATAATTTTCACGCCGGGAAGCAATAAACCCGTAGTTTTGTGACTACCTGAGTAGATGCGTATTTTGTTTACATACATTATCATATATAAAGCTGCGTCTGGAAGAGTGTAATGAGACTGGGGAACGGGACGTGAGCTGTGTCAGTGGTAGTTGATCCCTGGCCTCTCTTCTACAATAGCTCCTCTTCATTTTACACACTCACATTCGCACACCTTCCTTTCCTTTCCCTTTCCAATCCCTCATTCACAGATAATCGATATTTCGCTTTCTAACATCGATACAACACTTCCGGTCCCTCTCACGTGCATTCTTCGTCTCCTCTTTGTTTACGTAATGTTTCAGGCTTTGATCGTTCTCAATTTCATGGGTTAACTACAGGCTTCTTGAGCATATAGGAATAGCTTTGAATAATATAACTCCAGTATTTGCATAAAATAACACGAAACTTTACACAATAACCTTTTTATGAGCAACTAACAATGTCAAATTAAAGAATACTTATTATGATTACTACTGTTTAAAGTTTAAGCTCATTGCACATGCTAAGATTGTATAGTTCTGGGATGGATCTCAAAACCTTTTTCGAAAACATATTTTATTTAAAATAGTTGAAAACGTATCAAACGTGTAGATTATGTGGTTTTAGGATGATTCAGCCCTATAGGGTATGGGCCTCAGTATGGAATCAGTAGCTTTGGGATATGTACAAAAACTGACTTGACTAATCATGGCAGTAATAATAATTGTGAGTTTATTGAGCCTTTAGTTATATTAAATATTCCCAAAACAAATAATTTTGTTTGTCAATAACTTAATGACTAAAGAAGTCTTCAGTTCATGATTTGTTTAGGCTAAACTTTAAAATGTGTTTCTTCTCTTACAAATATAAAAGTCGTATAAACATGCCTTATGCAATTGGAATTTTGATTACTGACTGAAATGATTAGATCACTATTCAACTAGCGCCGCTGGTCGTCACGAATTGAGGTTAAGTAAATATTTTGCCGCCCAGCTGAGTCACGTGACTACGAATCATGTGTTAATCCAATCAGCTGTTCACAACAATGAGCGATATCAACAGCTGACTTGATGTGCATCTGCTATCAGGTGAAAGTGCTGATTGCATGTTGCAGCCGTTCCCTCGGGGCTTTCTCCCTAATGTTGGTTGATTATGATGGTGTATAATTTGCTGAATGTGCTTTACACGTTGATTTGGAGGGAAACTTTAAAATTCAATACGGCTTTTCTGACGTAAGAGTAATGGTATATTTGTGGAGTTTCTCCTCGAATGACTCGAATTTTATACACATCATGAATAGAGCAAAGAACAATGTTCTTATAAAAAATATTTGTTCAAGTAAAGATTTAAGTCAGCGGTATAGTAAAACACTTCTTTATCGCTACAGTAATTAAAAACAACCGTATAAACATATTGAAAGTAAAACCAACAAAACTTCTAAAACTGAGATCCATATTGAAATTTTTGTCTATTTGGAGTCAAATGCAATGTTTCAAATCACTAAACGTAGTCAGTGTTATTTAGATTAATTTTTTCAAACTGCACCTGGAATGTTTACAAAATTCAAAAAGTATCATTCATGTAACTTATTTGTTACTATCGTTTTCCAACTTTAAGGAAAATAGTCTTAGCGTATTTTATGGTGGCTAACGAATGTCAGAAGGTCCAGTTGCCTAGTCAGTATTGAGTATTGACACACCGTGCTTAGAACCATAACCAAATCCAGGTCTCACGTATAATACAGTATAACATATCAATGCACTTTGCACAACTAGTGTAGTGTGGCTATTCTTTACCATGCTTGTGCAACAATTGCACGCTTTCGCTGCCATTTAAGGAGAAGGGGCAACAATAAACAGTTAATCTGCGGATAAGGACACGGAATAGAAGAATTCTCACGTGGCCTGCTATTTCACACGTACTATCTGTGACGAAGAGGCATGGTTGGTCAACCAGGCGCATGAGTGGACTAGATCACTGCTCGACCGTTTACTTGAACATAGACAAGTCTAGAGGTCACACCGCAGAAAACACTGAAACTAAAAGGATGTATTCTTCGGTATCCGGTCACCAGCAACATGTTTAGTCGATGCCGTTACTCTAATTCTGACGCGGGGGTCTTTTACCGCAAGGGGATACACTTATTGGTTTAGATAAAACGCGAGTGGGTTTATATTACGAAACACCAGATCCAGTTCAGAGAGGAAGCTGTGAACTTCTTGCTCCCGCTTTCTATTCAAGTTCATGGACGGGGGAGTCTACTGCTTGGTTATACAACGAGGAGTCCAATTAAAGTTGTAATCACTGATCCCGATCATGCCGGTCAATATGTTGACGATTCCGTGATCCTGTTGGTTACGAAGCTAGCTTGTGTGCAACAGCTGCTCATAAGGTTATTTCCGGAAGTTTTTCGTTTGAATGTTATGTTATTCGGTGTCTTATTTGCATTTGAATTGTACTTTACTACCAACTATTATCATCAATCAAATTTTGGAAATACTTACACGTCTGTACGAAATTATATAAAACATAGTTCTACAGTAATAAAATTTAACAGAGTAATAAAAAAAGGGTGCTCGTCATTTTATGGCAAGTAGGCCTATTTCTTTTATTAGTTATACAAAACTGACTTTGTCTTTAAATGTTCGAAATGTTTTCCGCCATCGAATATGACAGATTTCATACGTCTTAACAAGTTTGTAGCCAGTCCTGAACATTCTCGGGGAGTGATATCCATTAGAACTGATGCTTTCTTTGCTTCAGATTTTGAATACTTTGAGGTGGTGGCCTGAAACACTCTTCAGAAGTGGTTAGGATTAGCTGCAAACATGTTAGAACTGGAATATGTCATACTCAATGGCGGTAAACATGTCGAGCATTTAGTTTTAAGATAAAGTTAGTTCTGTATAGCTAATAAAAGATCTATTTACCATGAAATGACGAGAAGCCTACCTTTTTTGACCACTTTGTATAATTTAATCAGTTTGTTTGCTGGTCGGTCTTTGTGAAAGTAGCTTTTGGCGAAATAATCTACTTTTTTAAAAGTACTTGAAAATGAAAATTTCTCAGGAAATTTATCTAAATGCGTTTTAAGACTTAGTTACATTAACAAGTAGTCTACCGCACACAAACATAAGTATAAAGCCACAATTATTTTAATTAAATTTCTACACAACCAAAAGTGTTCGGTAATATTTTAAAAGCAAAAGTCAAACAAGCAAACCTTGGGTAAAATAACTAATCAAAGATGCTCCGCAGACAATATCCTATGCGGTAATAGTCCCAAGTAACTGCTGCGGACAAAGGCGAGTATGTCCTAACAAGGGAAAGACAAGGAGCCTCATTTCTCGGCCATAAAACTGCAGTAAAGCACAGGTTTATGGCTGGGGTTATGTGAGATGCGCTGGATTATGTAAACTGAACCGGCCACCGCTAGAGAGAGTACAGTGTTGTGACGTAAGCGAGCTCCGCAGGCGAGGTCTAGGGTCATCTAGTTACATGTTACCCCGGGACCTGCACGTCCACGTGCATTGCGCAATCAAACCTCCTCAGGAAAGTTTTGGGTTAGAAAGTCTGACTTTTAACTGCCTCGTTCAGTCGATCTGTAACCGGTTTCGTTTTTTCCTCGATTTGTTGCATGACGGCTTGGTGTTTTATGTTTTTCTGTTCGTACGCTAATGTTTCCTCAATATTGATGGGAATACTGTATTTGATTGATTTTCTTATACGCATAAAACATTACACGTTTCGTGTATAACTCTAAATTGCCCAATTTAATACCTTTGCGTTATTCTGTTAAGATAATAGTTTGCCAGCCACCAGCGTCAATGTTTTATGATAAGTAAGCTAGTTAAGAGCGTCACTGCATTGTCCTTGAATATATTTTTGGGAACAATTCCTCGTCTGATTGGGGCGTTCCATACTCTAACTCTTGCCGTGTACTCAGTCTCAACTAAGAAAGATTTATTTAGGCTTTTGAAAGTTCTGGCACGGCTTACCAGAAGGAGATTTCATACGTCAGTTCATTGATTATATCAAGCCTAAAAGTGCATTTATTTTGATAAGACTATTTGTCCATAGCAAAAGGTTATTCTAATGGTAAAAAGTTTAAAGTATACTTTGATGTAGGTCAAACTAGTCTTGTCACGTTTAAGAATACTAAGGTACACCCTCACATGTTCTAATCTAAATATGTGGTGTTGCAGTGTTTGGCGGCCACGATCGCCGTGGTGGCAGCTGAGGCTCCTCTGGGAGGAGGCTACAGCTACAACCGTCCTTCTGGAGGGTTTGGAGGTGGTGGTGGTGGATACAGTGGCGGCGGAGGTGGAGGATACTCCGGGGGCGGTGGCTACAGTGGCGGCGGCGGCGGCGGTGGTTACGTACAGGTTGCTGTAGGACCCCAGAGCAACGAGGGTCAGTACGTGGACCAGGAACTCCTGGAGAAGGTGCGCCAGATCATTCTCAAGGATGAGGCTCAATCCTCTTCCTCTGGTGGATACAGCGGAGGCGGTGGCTACAGCGGCGGTGGTGGCTACAGCGGAGGCGGTGGTGGCGGCGGATACCCGAGCTCATCCTACGGAGCTCCCCCCTCCTCATCCTACGGCGTACCTTCCTCTTCATACGGAGTCCCCTCTCAGCAACAGTACGTATCCAGGGTTGTCGGCGTTGACCTCGAAGGTGTGAAACAAGCCCTGCAAGTCGCTCAATACGAACAGTCCCAAAGCGGCAGCAGCGGTGGTTACCCCTCAGGCCCCTCAGGATCCTATGGCGCCCCCTCTCGCCCCTCTGGCTCCTACGGCGTCCCCTCCTACTAATCCCCTCGGCTTCCTCGTGTAAATATCTCCCTCCTCGTCTAGGATAATGCGGGTCATACCAACGATCACCAAGTTTTTACAGAAGCCTTAGTTAAGTTGTTATTGTTTTGTTGTTGTATTTTTCTAATTTGTGATTTGAGTTAATACTAGGCATGTTGATTCTGTACAGACTTGGTCTTAGTTATTTTTGTGTATAAACGTTATTGTTTATTATTTTTTTATACAAAAACACAAAAAAATACGAAAAAACATAATAAAACAAATACATTTTGCCACCGTGAAGATTGTTGTTTTCATATTGAATCCTTTGATGTCTTCCAACTAGGTATATCCTTAAGAAAAAATCTAACTAACAATATGTAGCCTACAAATCAGTACTTTACAAATTTGATCTGTTAATACAGAAGGAAGAACAGAAAATATAGTATATTCTGAACCTGGAAAAGTTACATCTACGCTATTTGTTAGGCCAATAATTATTGTTTTTGATATTAACTGTAGATTTACCCACTTATTAAAAAAATTGCTACCCTATTATATGAACGGATGACGTTACTTTATAATAATCCAGAAAATGATCAGTTATTTCCTATTTTTTACATGAAATACAAAACAAAACTTGGAAACTGTAAAATATTAAATAGCTAAGTTTTCTTTGGTGATATCTTGTCTTGAAATGATCACGTAATTGTTATATCTCAAATCGACCCAATTGTTCGATTTTTTCCCTAAAATAAAAACTAAATTTAGGGCCTCCAAGGAAAATACCTGATAGGAGGTCAAGAATCAAGAATCAAAACTTTATGAAAATTCAAAATCAGCAGCGTTTCGGACATTTTTTTATACAAATAAAATGAAAAATTTTTGAGTACTTACACATTCTGAAAATAAATTAAAGAAAAAATGATAGTCTATATTAGTAGTTATATATATATACATACATAATACTGTCAAGCGCTTTCTGGAACCATAACATTGCTAAGCATAACATATTTACATAGTGACCAAACTGTAATTCTCCTTGAAATTTTTCTTACATTAAAGGTTGTACTTTTCTTTAACATTAGGCAACGGTAAATCATCTACGCTATGTGTTTAATAGTCAAGCATCCATTGTACATTTTTCCAAAACAGCTATCTTAACAAAATAATTAACCCTAGCAAGCTTACATAAGTAATCTGCATGTCTATCCCAACTTAGCCTACTATCTAGACTTTCATAAAACATGCTGGCAGATTTAAAGTACAAAATGGTTTAATGGAATAACTTAACATTATAAACATATTATTATTGTTGCTACATATAACTTAAATGCACGTCAACTAAAAATTTTATCAAGATGATTCATAGAGTTGTTTTTGAACGACCATTTGTTTTCTTTACTTAAGTAAGATGTAGTAATTTTTGACCGAAAACAAGGAGGTTAAATTATTTATCTAAATAGTAAATATGTCAATCAACTATTAATATATTTTATATGTAAAAGACACTAACGACCCAGTTTTCTTCTCAGGGACAATTTTGGTAAAACACTATTTCGAACGGAAATGGCAAATACATGAACTATTTCTTAGGTTAGAAGATGGAAAGTCAAAAGGACAAGTATGATGGAATTGTTGAGATAATCAATATAAAAATCTCATTATTGTTTTGAAGAAGTTTAGGAGCCAAACTTATACACTCTGACCAAAAATTTGAAGGATATTTACTGGATGATTACACTCATAGAATTCCCAAACTACAGAGCGAGCTATAATTTTTAGCATTTCTAATTAGATATAAATTCATCTATGTTTTGAAAAGATCCAGTAGCTTGTTAGCTTATGGATACATTTTACGCAAAACGGGTAAATTTTAAGCTGATGATGTTTTCATTTCGATGTGATAGATGTATATGATATGATAATGGTACCGTTCTGTCCAAAACACCTAAAATTGTACCCCTAAGATACTTTTAAAATTTCCATAAGTCTGTCGATTTCTGGAGAAAATTTCAAAACAATCAGACACTTTAAGCGAATACCTCGTGACATCTAGCAAAACTGCATTTTTGAACATTAAGATGCAATTTGTTGTACAAACAACTTTTAACTCATAAATAGTTCAGAAAATAGCTCGCCCGACATATTTTAAAAACTTTTAAGTTAAAGGAAAGGTTTAAAATTTTTAGAAAACACAAAAGTGACAGCAAAATAAATCTCTACTAATTTGCCTGACGCGTTACTATGAGCAATATAAACGGCATAAGTAAACATAGGAAGATCAATATAAGAACAGCAGAGGACCTATTTGATCCTTGAGGAGCCAGCACCGTACTGAGATAAACGGAAGAGTTAATATTTGACACTCGTAACCCAATAAAAGAATCTACAGAATGCCATGCCTATCATCTATTGTTACCATAAGCAAAGGCCTCGAGGCGAAAGGACGAATAATTTTTCCAAAGTATATCATGGTTAACCTTGTCTAGAAGAGCTGTACCCACGTCAAACCAGCGATTGATACAGAGGAATGAAGGACTCAACCCTAGGTATATATAACGTCCGATTAGAGCTCTAGTTAGTTGAAATATTTACATTTAGTAAACCTTCATTGAACAAAAGGTTTTCACGTGATGAAAGCTAACTAGTCATGATCGTAACATAAATTGTATATGCTGGAATGCCATAAGGATTTCTTAGATTTCATTTCTTGTATTGATCGGTTGGACTGAAACATTTTATCTGGAAGTTATTAAGGATGAAGTATTGGGTACAAAAATGTGGAAGAAGCTTTGATAGACTATTAGAGTCGAAGTATTAAGTTTGTTTTCAAAACACATTAAAATATGTTCAAGAAAACCATACTGTTCTTTAGAAATCCCAGTGTATCGGTCTATAGCTAGAAGGCTGTGACTTGTCACCTTTCTTAAATATTGAATAACTTTGTAACCTTTTTTGGAAATTACCTGAAACTATGGACATATTAAATAGTCAAAGGTTCTGCAATTATGTATTTCTTTAACTGATCTATTAGAAATGCCATAGAAACTTGTGATGCACTGAGACCATTTATGTATTTTAAAACCTTATTTTTTTTGAAATTGGTTGCTTAAAATCACTTGAATTTTACATTTATTCTGATATGAATCAGAACCTATCAGAACTCAATTTACTTTTAAATATATAGCCCTTGATTACCAGTTATCACAGCTGATAAAGTAATCTTCACAACTTGATTTGGAGACCATACTGACATTGCTAAAGCATACACTTTAGATAAATGATTTACATTGGCGGGAAAGCCTTTAACAGTTGGCAAACAATGACAGTATTCTCTATGTATCCTTTTGAAACTACTGTACTGTATAATGAATGTAGTGCAAACTCAAAATTTAATTTTTGTAAATGCTCAGTTTAATAGTTCCCTTTCTTTATAGTTTTTATACATCACATTTTTGTTAAATGTTCTCTAACATATACCGCTTTCATTTTAGAACCACTTGAAACCTGGGGCACTGCACAACCTTTTACCCTTCCACAATTTGAAGTTCATATGATGAAAATATAACGATAGAAACAAAAGGAGTTTTAAATGTTATTTATTAAACTTTTCAAAGACAATTTCATATACTTTTAACAATTATAAAGGCAACTTGGAATCACATTGTAATTTCAAAACTTACAGTTAACATTTTTGAACTTGCTCTATTAATACAAACGTAATAAACAACAACAGATGCCAACTAAAATGCCTTTGGTTCCTATAATTTATCAGTGCTTTAAAAATTGTAATTTAGTTCTTACTCCTCACATTGTGAGTAATGCCATTGTCTGTCTTACTTCATTATTCATTAGTCTTACCATGCACTCCCACAGCTCATTAGACATGCACACTTGAAAGTTATATCACTTTACATGGCATTAACTATGAAAGGTAATACAGTTCTCTTGCTAATTTTTGAAAAAAGAGAAGGATGCATCTTCGCTTGAACTTAGTCAGTTTGGTTTGATATCAGTGATGTTATAAGTAAGTAATAAGTTAAAGTAAGTAGGTAGTATAAGTTCAAAACCAACAAGAATCTTTTAAGTTAGCATGCACAGTCTCTTGGTTGAGTTGTAATTGTACAATATAATTAACTAATCTTATAACTAAATACATTTGAAGGTTAATTACAAATTTGTATAAATATATAGATTTGATTTACAGTAATTTCATAATAACAACATTAACACATTGTAAGTAAATGAGATTAAAACCCATTCATGAATGTACAGTACATTGATTTGTTGAATTGGCAATCCATTTTGGAGAAAATGTCCTGTCAATTACAAGTTGGCACTGGATATTTTCCAAGAACTATTTCTTAGATAGCGCATGACTTCAAATTGACAGGATTTTCTCCAAAATGTATGGATCAACGTTGCCTAGACTAGTGGTAACCATACTTATTACACCATGGTAACTGGGTTTAAAGCCATTAGCCAGTCTAGTATTTCACTCATTGCAATGAAACATTCAAGGCATAGTAAGCTATCTTGAAAACATTAAAGCTGCTTGTTTAAACCTAAATATTATGGAATTTCAATGCATTATATAAACAAGGAATTAAAAGTTCCTTTTGTAATTTATTGAAGTTTGGTAGCAGTGACTAAGTATACGTGTAGTAGACTAAGACGCGTGATATTTTGTATTTCTAATGATTTTTTCCTTTTAGGGCTTTTCATCCAACTCTTTTTTGAAGTCAATTCACTTTTTTACTAAAAATTTTAATGTACACTTAAATAAATAAATAAACTTCATAACTTCAAAAAAACGCTCTATACATGATTGTATCCTTTTTAGTTTCCAAATACATGTTTATTAATGTAAAAACTATTTTGAAAGGTGGAAAACAGGCCGTAAACCTTTGCATTGAAGCGTCGCGGCGCAGCTGAGCTAGACCCAAAAGGATGAAACTTTGGTTAATAACGCTTCATGACAGTGGGAATCAAGGTCCGTTGAGTTCCTACCTGTAAAATTAGTGGAACTGGTTTTTTTAAGGAGATGGAAGGGGGTCTCACGTTTGCCTCTTTAGTTTCGGAAAAGAGGTCCCATGGGAAATTGCTATACAGGACGTTATATGGTTTCTACATACCAAGTCCATAATAACAACTTTCAAATTGATAGAGAGACTTTCAATACTCATAACAAATTTCAAACCTTCCATGAGAGAGATTTAATTGATTTAAGGCATGAAAGTTATTACCTATGAAACGACACCTTATCAAACTTGGATAGCCTTATCCTTGACCCCTCTCAGTGTGTCCCTTCATTTTTCAACCCAAAACCACAACTTAAAAAAATAAACCATGTCAATTTTATTCGACTCAGCATAGCAAAGAGCATATGAAACGACCCCTGGTAATAATGGACTTTGTATATCTTCCTTTCTTGTTTCAAAGTAAACACTCTTAACCGCCGCTTAGACTCTACTACAAGAGTATTATCAACCTAAAAGTTTTTTTATTGGCTCTGCTCATAGAAAACCTTTAGAACAATATTTTACATGACATGTTTTTGAAACTAAAAAAAAGAGTCCATCCCCTTCCAACACCCTTACCCATAAAAACTATATGGCATAACAAACCATAAACCATGTTTGACAGTTTCTGTAAGTGGAAATTCCAACTAAGATGACTGTCTACTAAAATGTCCCTAAAAATGTTATTTTAATTGAATAATTTTTGTTTTCCCCACTGAAATGGATATTTCTGTTAAACCTTATACATACTTTTGTGGTGAAAAATACAATATGATTAGTTTTTGGGTATTTAAAAACAAACTATGTGTAAAACAACTATTACTAGCTTTGGACGTGAAGAGCTGGATTCCTTCTTGTACCGCCCAGCTTGCCACAGGAACAAAAGAAGATTCTTGCTTTGAGTTTTCAGTGTTTTTGCTTAGTTTCTCCTTTATGTCTTTGAGTTCTTTGAACCACATAGATTATACTGAAAAAAGAACAAACCAAATCCAGTCACAGATACAGTTAAATAACATTCTCTTTAAATTTGTAAATTCAAATAATCACTCATTTAAAAAATTCATTTAATTTACTTTTTAAAAATGAGTAGTTATTTAAGTCCATTCAAGCTTCATCAAGCATTTAACAAAGAAAACTCTAAATTAAAATTAAATTATTTTCCTAAACAGAGTTTTTTAATACAGTAAAAAGTTTCTTGACAAAAAAAATACTTTTCAGATGGTGACTTAGCAAGTACATTAATTAAAACTAATATTTACAAATAATTGTATATACACAAATAATAACTAACATAACTATTTATACATCACTGCTATGAACTTATCAATCATAAAAAGGAGACAATTTAGAGCCTCTAAATTTAGATTAGATTAGAGGTTGCCTAAAACTTAATGTAAATTTACTTTTTAGCAGTCAAAGAGTTTTATAAAAATAAAATTCTTTTAAAGGTCTTTCAAAAGTAATGCTAGTACAATTTAATTTATTAATAGTGCAATTATATATACAGCTAAAACCCTGAGCTAAGACATACATTAAACTCCTGGATAATTGTATAATATATAATTTATTTTTAGCTGTCTTATTTTTGTTCTCAAATTTAAACATTTTTCCAAGCATAAAGAGCAATAATCTTTTTTAATCTTTTCAGCAATAAAGAAAGGCCTGGAGTGTTCAAACTTGCCTTTTAAATTGATTAGTCTAATAGCACATTTTGTTGAATATACAAGTACATCAACCTTAAATAAGTTTCAAAAGTACTTCCCCAAACTATTATGCCAAATTCAATTCTGGTTTGGTCCACAGTTTTTTTTCTTTGAATTTCTTGAATAATTAAATTCCTTTCAGGTATTTGTATTCACAATTAGCTAAATTGAAAATAATTCTGTTTTCTTTACCCAAAAATGATGAATCCCAGAAGACCATAGCCCAAACTGAGGCAGAAAAAAGCTCCTGGCATGTAGGAGAAGGTGCGGTTGTAGACTTGGTTATAGAGTGGCATGTTGATAAGTGGAAACAAAGCATCTGCCACACCGACTAGGCTGTTCACCTGACCTGCAGAGTAACATGTGAAGCTTCATTCATGAACGTCAAGTTCTTTTAACATATGGTGCAGTCATTATAAAGCTAGAAGGACAAAACTGACCACGTCACTCACTTATTGACATAATGTTTGGGTACTTTTAGATGAGCTAGAAACTTGGAATTTTGCAAGTGGGACTGTCTTCATATTTGGCCAGTTACTTGCCATGAGCGCACACCAACAATCTTGCCATGAAGGAATCAAATTTGCCAAAGCCAAAGGTCGAGGTTGAAGGTCGGAGCATCAACAATTTGATGTAAACAAATCTAAGACCGAGAGGAGGCTTTGAAGCAAAACCCCCGTTACAATGACGAACAAAAACATCAACTTAATACAGTAGAGTCTCATTTATACGTCCCTCGCTTCTCCGACATTCTGTATTATCCATCATCTAACCGAAACAAAATGTAATACTGTAAAAAAAAGTCAACAGAAACTCACATATTTGGTTTCATGGCAAATTTTGTGTTACAAGAGTTTTATTCACTTTTTTTATATAAGTATTTTCATTTGTATTATAGTAGAATGGAAGATGAAACTTAAGCATAACGTTTAAAAAATTAAATGGCTTTTTCTTAAGGTTTCCTTGTTACCCAACATTTTTGATATCTTCCCTTCACTTCTGTATGTGTTTTGTCTGTTTACGGTGACATACATCTTATTTATATTTAGTTTCATTGGAATCGGTTCATAAATGCAGTTTTTGTAGCATAAACCCCACTTTTAAAGGAAACTATTCCTTACCACATTGGAAATTCACTAGAATTCATGAAACCACTTGTGGCGACCAGTCGGCTATGATTTATAAGGTATGTAAATATAAAGAATAAAAAACATGAAATCTACTAAAATAGTTCTCTTAAATGATTAAACATGCAGTATCCAAACAGTTTGCCTCAGTATTATAGATACACTACTTGCTTTCAAAATTCCTACTATTGCCTCGTAGCAAAGCAGAGGCAATATGGCTAGTCTTTTATAAGTTTATCTAACAAAAGAATTATAACACCATACCAAACTCCACAGCATCCACATTCTTAGACAAGATGGAATAAACTACTGCAAGTCCAGCTCCATGCATGAAGTCTATGGCTGGATCTAAACAAAAATACAAAATAACTAACTAGTCGACAATCTCTTTCTTTAAAATCTTATTGTTCAAACAAGTAAATTTGTTTGCTAAACATTTCAACCTGAGAATAAAGTTGGAGTCAGCACCCTGTTTTATTTGTAGCAAAAGCTGCTAGTTGTAAACAAATCTCCTAAACCAATTCAACATCGATGATAGTTAGTATGTGTGTGGATTTCTCCATTTGCAGTAATCGTTAAGTCAAGTCAATATGTCTTTATTACATTATCATCAAGATCAGTACAGTGTCAAAGTTAAGGCTGATCTTGTAGCAGGTCTTAAGGTGTTGTTCAAATAGTCACTGCACAATTGTCTTCAGTTCCAATTGTCTTCAATTTGGCTTCTTTTGGAATTCCCAAAAAAAATTCTTTTATGTTGGTTGGTCTTTTTATACCAGGATGGTTTGGTTTGAGTTTTTCTATAGTTTTTATTTATGTTATGTACTTGGTTTTCGTCCAAGGAAACCTTTTAATGCATACTGACAATTTGCCCCAGTTTTCAAAATGGGTGATTGAATTAGGGTCAACCCCTAATTTTCTTAAAGTAGCCCCAGAGTTTGATTACGCGAAAGTGTGTAAACGCCTTTATTACTTTTTAGCCAGTTTTTTCAGGGTAACCAAACTTGGTACATATTATTGGGGTGGGGGGTAGAATTAAAACTCTGTGCAACTTAAAATCGACACCATTTCTTTCTGGGTTAAGCTAGAGACTTCCAATTATCAACATTCATCAATATTTCCAAGACCTTCAAAATGAGGTGTTACTCAATGGGGCTTCCCTATGAAAATTATGGGGCGACCCCAATCCCAATTTTGAAAACTGGGGCATTGTGTCAGTATGCATTAAAAGGTACTTTTGGTTCCACTAATAAAATTTACCGAGTTTGGTTGTGCTGAAAAAAACTGGTTAAAAAGTTATAAAGGCGTTTCCACACTTTTGCCTGACCCTGTATACTACTACAAAGCATAATTGTACTACTACGAAGCATTCGCTTAGTAACAATTCAGTGTTTGCTAAAGATGAAGGAAGTGACTGGAGGACAACCCTGTTGCTGGGAAACCACTAACCAGTAGGGGAATGAGTGGATCAGTATACTTCCTAAAGTGACCCTTTGCTGCAATGGCTTCCCTGGTAAGAAGTACAGGTATGCTAATAAAAACTCTTATTCCAATTAGTTCCTCTTTCTTAATTAGTTGACCCCCTCAGGAAAGCAGCTGGCCACGTCCTGCCTCCTTATGGAACTGTTAGATCTCTGGGTCAGAATTGGCTAGTCAACCTGTTACACGGTAAAGACGGTAGCGATGCCAGTGGCTAACGCTGTGTTTGAATATGTTATATTTAAACTGCTGCATAGTAAAACTAATAATGTCTTTACTAACCCTATATTCTCTTAATTTTAATAAAATAAATTTATTAAATAAGTCTTTATCTTAATTGATTATTAAATAACAAATGTTTTCTTGATATAATTGGATTTCGTTCGAACAAGGTAAAAAAATACCTTGGTTAAGATCATACTTCATAAATAGGTTTTCTGCTGGATTTTACTTTTACCCATTCGGCCAATCAACGCCTTCAAACTAAAAATGTTTCAAATAATAAATGTTCTAGTTAATACGAGTAGTGTTTCCTGTTTTTTGAAGAGATTTGTATTCTTGATTGAACTTTATATTAATGGAAAATAAACATTATTTTGACTTTGAATTTATTGTTCTCTACCAAACGGGTAACAGGTTTTTCAGCAGCTTTTGGGTGGGTGTTGTATATCATGAAACAGTCTACAAAACTTACAGAGGAAGATCTCCCAAGTAAGAGTGGCGAGGCAGTAGCCCAGCGACGCAGCCATGAGGGTCACACTAGCCATCACTCCAATCATGGAGTCGGTTATCCCCAGTAGTTTCGAGAATACACCAGTTGTGATCACAGTCCCTGCAATTTGGAAATCAAGTAAAATTAAATTAAAGGCAAGAGTGAAATAAATTATAATTGTAGTACAAGATATAAGCGACCAGCCTCGTGATTCCAGCAATAATAGAGTACGTACATTTGAGGCAAAGAGGTACTGTGAGCATAGCAAACAGTCTGCTACCTCCCGTGGTAATAGACTATATCTAAATCTGAGCCTGAAGCAAGGCAGAAAGCGTAGAGAACAGCTTTGTAACACTCTTATTGATAAAGCACGGAAAGCTGAGGCTGAAGGTAAAAAAGGACACCTATGGCAATAGACTACACAAGTTTAAGGTCAAAGACTGAACACATGTTTGACAGTCACATGTTTTGGATAACATTCAGATTTAAGTACTTATCTAATTTTGAGGGCAGAAATAGTTGGGCCGGATAGTGTAGTGGTGGCCGTTAAGTGGAAGACCCAGGTTCAAGTCCTGGTTTGGTCCAAAAATTTTTGTCTTCAAATTTCTGTAGTAATATATATATGTACATGTATATATAATAAATATACTTTAAAATTACATATGAAAAAGAGCAAGTCTACTAATTGGCTTATATTTCGTTATTCTCATAACATATAGTCATAGCCATAACAAAAATATATGTATATACTAAAGAATTTTGAAGACAAAAACGTTTGGGCCGAACCGGGACTTGAACCCCATATAGAGTAAAAATTGTAAAAAATTGCTTCACTTCAGGGGCACTTTAACGCTCAGCCTCTTGTGAGTCTAGCTTAAATTTTTACTTGAATAAAACTTAACCTGTTTGAGGTATAATGACTACTACATCTAGTACATTTACAAACCTGATATGTAATCTAGAATTGTTGATACCATAAATAAAGAAAGCACCTCAGCACCTTTTTATATTTACAAATACTACTCTTCTAAAAACACAACCGTAGTGAAATGAAAACTATTGAAATTGAACATTAATACAGGTTCAGTGGTTTGTTAAAAGGATGATATTATAAAATACAATCCTGAAGCCTAAACTTACCAACAAAAATGACCACACATTTATAAGCAGCATAGTATCCATAATCAACCTCTGACCAGTTGAAGTTGTATCTCACATACAGCAGCAGCACAGAAAACTCCCCTGCAACCTGTAAGTTTCTCAGACAAACATGGAAAAACCAGTTGTAGTTCTTAGATTTAGCTAATGGAAAATTAATTTAAGAATTAGAAAAATCTGGTTCATTAAGTAAGTTTGAACTAGCAACCAAGGGTTGGCCCAATCGTTCCCTGTGTGCTAAAAATGTATCTTGTATAAGGATTGTTTTGAGATTGTCCAAATTGTGATATCAACATAATAAAAGCAACTATCAACCATTATCACACTATTCATTCATTAACATAGTTAATAGTAACATAAACTACTGTATTTGGTTAGAATAGAAAACTTGAGCCATAGTATTGGACTGAATTTCAAAGTTATAGAAATAAAACAAAAACCAATACTTACTACGTATAATAATTTAAATTTTTATGAGTGTTGGTTTTTGTTTTATTTCTATAACTTTGTATTTGGTTAGTTTCTAAACTATTCCTAATAAAAATGTTTTTAGCTGTGCAAATTTAAAAATTAAATAGCTTATATTAACAAAAAAACGACATTTAATTTAATCACAGTGTTATAACATTAGTGTAAACATATCTCTGGTATATGGGTTCCATGGCGTGCCCGTAAAAGTTCCATTCTAGCAGCAGCTCAATCTTCAATCCCCTTTTCAAGCAGCTGGGGGCAAATTTTGTCAATATCTAAAAAAGTAAAAACTATTGTTGACTTTTATATAGAAGCATAGAGAGTCTATGGCTTGTCAGCATAGGCTTGAGACTCCAAAAATCCCCACAGAAAGTAGTCTGTCGGCGTGATATCACAAAATCGTGGAGACCAGTTCACACATTATCTCTTTACAAGATGATGACTCTTTAAAATACAGTATAGTGAAGAAAATTTGAAGCACGGGTACCCGACACGAGGGAAAGATGACTTAAAATACCCAAGGCATAGGACTTACAATGTACGAACAGGGACCATATACTATATGGGACTGAAACTTTTCAACTTTCTTCCAAAAACTGTTAAAAAAGAAGAAAATTTTAAACATTTTTAAAAATACATAAAGAATTAAATTAGTAGACTGTTGCCTGTATTCTACTAAAGAATTTTTGAAAATTGTAAATTAATTGAAATTTAACTGGTTATTTTAAATATTGGACTATAATGTAGTCTAATGTAGAACTAAATATTCTGTTCTGTGACGTATCGTATGTTTACTGTACAAAATTGTTACAGTATATTATGTAAACTTTTATAAATAAATTAATTGAATTGATGCAGTCACCAAATGTTTCTCCCAAGAGACCAATAATTTGTGTCATCTGTTTTATTTTTATGTCTATATGAAACGTCGTGCCGTCTTGTTGGAACTACATCTCGTCTAATTAGTTTAGATGAGTAGTTTCAAGTCTAAGCTGACTAGCTACAGATTCTACATGCCTTAAAAGTCAACATTCATCGATTTATTGACGGAATTTTCCCCCAGCTGTTGGAAAAGGTATTTGAAGATTGGGGTGCTAGATTGGAACTTCTAAAGGCTCACCATGGAACCCATATTTCAGAAATTATTCTTAAACACTGATGTCATAACACTGTGGTTAAACAAATTCATTTTTATGTTTGTTTTCAAATTGCACAACTAAAAAACACTATACATTAGCTGGCAAACATTTCATTGAAAAGAAAATTTAAAATTATAATTGATTTATTAACACTGAAATATATTGTTTTAGTTTTAAATGTTTGCAATACGACTTTTGCCAACTACAAATGTGATAATATGATGATGGATTTGATATAATAATGATAGAGTCTTAAATAAAAACTATTAATATTAATTACTGATAGTAGTAATCGAATAATTATGACATTTCTCAATAGAAATACTCCCTATAACTCTCGCCTTTTATTTCACTAAGCTGTTTTTCTATCCACATCAGAGGTATTTTTGAAGACCTTAAACTTTTTGGGAAAACAGACGTTTCTTGTGAAGCATCTCAGTAAATGCACTGAGAATACGTTAGACTGATGTGAAAGTAATTAAAGTAGAAATTTTGTTGTTGAACATAGCCTATAAGAACATTTTTGACCAAGTATTATAACCTCTTAACTCTTCCCATAAAATAAACCACTAAAACACGAATAAACGGTTCTTATTTAATAATTATCTTATACAAAGGGAGAGTCCATGAACCATTCATTGACTTGATTTTACCCTTATCTCTTACCAGTGGCAATAGATTTGTTTTTGTGTTTAAACTGGGTGACCAAAAAGTCGGACCCCTCCCCTATTAACTTTTGAGCGCATGAACATTTTTGGACTTGCTTTGTATATATATTAAGGGTCTACTGAAGTTTTTGGCATAATTTGGGGGTATGTCCTCTGCCCCAAACTAGGTTTCCCTTTTAAAAAGGGGTGACCCTTTGAACTATTTATCTTACCCCATCATGTAACCCTTCATTTGAAAGAGTACCATTAAAAGATGTTACGATGCTCCTGTTCAAAATGGGGCCCATAACTCTTTCATTGTTAGAGCAGCAATGCCCAATTATTTCCATTTAAGTTGCTAACTCGCTATAGTTTTCTAAATTTAGAAAAAAATTACAGATTCAGTTTTTAGGTAATAAAATCTTATGTATAAGATCAATTTTGCAAACTTTTGAAAGTTGCCTCTTTTTAAAAGTGCTGGCCTGTCATTTTAAACAGGGGCATTGTAAATTTATTTTAATGGTATCAATGAATTTGTGTTATATTTTGCAAATAAGGGGTCACATGATGGGGTAAAATAAATATTTCAAAGGGTCACCCCTTAAGCATATTTAAAAATCATGGCTTTAGCCACACCCCTCACTATCCCTATTTTGGGGTTGGGATCAAACCCCCAAAATATACCAAAAGGTACTTCAGTTGACCCTTAATACTTATGCCAAAGCACGTTCAAGGATTTTTATTCATTCAAAAGTTAAGGGGAGAGGGGTCAGACTTTTTGAACACTTGGTATATGTATATATTTAAAATTTTAAATTTATATAAACTTTTGCCTACCAGCTCACCGCCTTAGCAGCACAGAAAGAAAACCATCCTATATGGGTTTTAAAAATGTAACACAACCTTCCGGAGGAACTGAAGAAAACAGAGCCACACGGGTTTGCAAAAGAACTAAAAACTGGGTACAAGAACGCCCCTTCTACAGTGTAGCAGAATTTCTCAGCTGGAAGACTCTATTTAAGAAAATACTTTGAATATTTTGTGACACCTACAGTATACATATCTTTAAGATTTTGCAAATAAAGAATTTCTGATTTCTAAACTGTCTAAATAATTATATTGTAAATAGACCAACTAATAAATACACTATTTTTATTACAAGAGGGTGTAGTATTTTATTTAAGAGCACTGGAGAACGTTTTTAAAGTTAGTTGAATAAACTGTGTATAGTTAAAGTATTAATTTTACTGAATTGACTTTGCTTACCTTGCAGAGGTGCCATAGTGATTGGAGCAACCAAAATAGTTAAAAGTAGCACAGTTCTTTTCCGATCTTCCCTTGGCCTAATACTAGTCCTAAAAGCTTGAATCACTTGTCTTGGGTCTATCAAACCTTCCCATGGTTTAAGCTGAGGTTCTTTGTCATCAGGAGTATTTGGCTCCTTCACAAAACACACTAAATAACAAAGGGCACACACGTTAAACACTACACAAAGGGCAAACACACCGTAAAATCCTACATTATGGAATAAAAATCCAAACAGGATTGATCCGATAGGACTTCCAAGAAAGTAAATCGCAGAGCAGATTCCTGCACGAACAGTTCTTGACTTCTCTTCAGTAATGTCAGAGATGTAACAGATGACCCCGATAAGAAAGCATGATCTCCATCCGGTCATCGCAGGAGGAATTGAAGACATCAATGCGGCTGTTGTTGGCGACCATTTCCAACAGACAACATTAACAATACTTAACAGATCAGCTACTATCTGACCACAAAGTGGAAGCAACATTAAAGGCTTTCTTTGCTTTCCATGATTGTCACTCCAAGGGCCAGCAAACAGGACAAACAGAACTGGTCCAAACAGTATGATCATGTCTCGCCAAGTTTGAATTCCGGTAACGATCTTCTGAGCCGAGATTTCGTCTTGACAAGGTGCTGTCGGGGATGGAACAACATACCCCGGGTTGCAGGCTTTCTTCAACAGTAGAGACTGGCAAGTGACTTGAGACAGAGCAAGAGCGGTGTAATACAACATCATTGCAGGTTCCAAAGATATCAACTTCAATATATTTAGAAACATCTTGCATTGTAGACTGTTGACTTGGTAATGGATTAGTGCCAGCGTTATCTGGTCATATCTATTTCATCATTATATTGCTGGTAATTAGACCTAAGCTTCTTTAAAAGGATTATAAATTCATTGTAAATTTTATCTCTTGATTGTTTTTAGTTGTCCCAGAGAGCATCAATATAAACTTGTTGAGCTTCCTTGAATTACATTCAATTTTGTAATGAATTACATTTACTCTGACAACTTTTGTTCTGTAAACATACAAACAAACAAAAATTAGAACTTAACCAATCAGACAGTTTTGTGACTGAGCTACAAGTGTTTTCCTTTTTTTCAGTTATATTCTCTAATTTAAAGTTCATTATTTTGCAAATGATTATCCAAAATGTGGTGATGCTACTAATTTGTCTATAGTATGATTTTTATTGTAGAGCTAAACAAAATATTTACCTTCTCCTTTTTCCTCTTGTCCAAATGAAAAATTTCAAAGGTCATCTTTTAAAGTTCAACTAACTATGTTTATAATTTCTTGAAGTGGAGATTATTGGCAATACTTAACGATATATTTAAAATACATCGTTGATTGTACATAATTGATACAAGAAGGCCAATAAAGAGGGATATTAAAAAATATCACTCTTTATTGGCCTTCTTATATTTTAAATATTTTGTTAACTGTGTTTAGATTGTTATATTCTTAAATAATGAAATGAAAAACAGCTTTATACAGGCAAAAGTTAGGACTGTGAGAGTCCTCTCTACCACTTACCTTGACAAATAGTAATAAAAGTATTTGCTCAATAAAACGTTTACTTAATGTTAGCCTATAACTAAATTAAACTTGGTAGAAAATAACAATAGCCAATAGGTACAATTTTCTCATTTACTTTTACAAAATAGGGAGAGAAAATGTAATGTATGCCCCTAATCCAATATTAGTAGCTTAAAGACAAAATTAGCAATACAGTATTAAGATATATTTCAGAATTATATTTTAAAACATTTGTTATTGTTCATTGATGTATATGTATATTATTTATTATATTAATTAGTCGTTTGACCCTCGGAAAAATAAAATGAATCAAAGTATTAATTTATGTATTTTTATTAGTCTATAAGGCTGTAAAAATAAATAAAGCAAACTGAAACAAAGCTATTATAGATTAAGAAAGTAATATTGTATAACTCATCACATTCCTTACCTGGATACAAGGTACAGTACAGCTGGCCAGTAAAGTTTCAAAAGCACATTCAACCGAACATAATTATGGTAAGCAGCATTGAGCATTTACATGACAAACTTACAAAGTCAAGTGCTGCAAAACTTTGTTGGTATAAAGCAAACAACTGTCTGAATACTGTAGATAACACAGCCCGCCTTGTGTCACAAGCTATACAAGTACTGTACGTACGACACACATAGATATCAAACTGCCTTCAAAGTGTTGGGAAAAGGACTGACCAGTGAAGGCCTTGACCAACTGAGCAACAAGTTCAAGTTGATCTTTCAAGGAGGCACAAGACAGCCATTCACAGCGGTCAGGTACGAAATAAATAGTTACTGAGTGTAAAAATTTGTGATATTTACGGAACGTCTTGTATTTACCTTATAAATGCACCAAACCTGAATTTGGCTAGGTATAATAGTCAAGAGTCATCTGAGCCAAGCTTTCCTACAATATGTCAAAAGTGAATATTTTCTAAAACTTCCCAGAAAATCTTAAAGTTTTGAACTTTTGAGATTATTATCATGTAAGAAGGGTAAATCATCTAGAACAGTATTAAGTAGGAATCTGAAAAATGAAGAAGTTGTTTTTTGAATCATGTTTCCAATTACTTTTGATTCTCAAGTTATCTTTCAAAAACTAGTTTTCTTATAGGCCTGTATTATAAATA
Source organism: Matsumurasca onukii (assembly GCA_018831715.1). NCBI lineage: Eukaryota > Metazoa > Arthropoda > Insecta > Hemiptera > Cicadellidae > Matsumurasca > Matsumurasca onukii. The sequence goes on from CM032062.1 coordinate 37,130,415, forward strand.
GTAAAGTCTATACTCTTTAATATGGCAGGTGGGCAGGTAAGTAATTTTATTTCAAAACCAGGAGAAAACCTTTGTGTGTCACCTTTGATGTTTTGAAATCAATAACAACCCTGGAAGGTTAAAACCCCCCAAATGAAAAATGTCAATCAAATTAGAAAATCATATTAAAGTCACATCCCAGTAGAAATAATTTATAACTTTCCTTTAATAAGTAACAACAATAATATATTTGTTATAGAAAATACAAAATATTAGCAAAACACAAAAACAAATTACAATACAATGAAATTCAACATTCACACTCACTCATACTTACATGATTTCACACTCATTCTACATTCATAAAAGTTATAGTTTCACAGCACTAACAAAAGTAGGTTACAAATCTATAGTACACAGACCCACTACTATTTGAGAGGCCGACAGATAGAGCCTGAGGGGCCTCTATCCAGGATAGGGAACTTAACAGGGGATAATTTGTTCCATAGTGGGTATAGAAAATCAAGTGTAAAACCAAAAAAGCTGTGCTTTAGAATTGTCATATTGTATTTACAAGGATATATTTAGTACAAAATTTTTCACTTTGCCGTTTATTGTACCTTGTTGCAAGCTTTAAATACTTATGTCGTAATCTTCTGCCGTAATCCATTGAAATAAGCCAGTACCATTTGTTTGTAGTCATCCTCAACGTTTTCCACCCAAAGAAAGTGTTGTGAACAAATGATATAGTAACTATGGCTAGGGATCAATTTGTGATTATCGAATTCACCTAGCACATTTTACGGTGAGGTGTTCTGTAAGGACTTCTTAAGTAAATGATATGAAACATTTGAAACACTAATTTCATTGAAAGTCAATCTCCGATCCTTTAGCACAAAGCGTCAACAGTTTCCGTGATGACATAACCGGCGTCGCACAGTTGACTCGCCTATCACTTCACTATACACAGATTTAATTTTGCGGTAAATTTCACTTGAGCGCATGTTTTTTCATTTGGAAATCGAATAACTGATTTCAATTCACAACTGGCGGCGTTATTGATTTTCTTCTCCATTTTGTATGTTTATAAACACGGTAATAAGAGTTGTATTGAAACGAAATTCAGTAAACAGCTGACCAATAAGATGCTAAAACCAGCTGACTTAGATTCAATCATCTGTCAGCACATAGACAACACAGAGATTAAAACGGGTACTACTTTCCGAACGACCCTCGTATTTATTTTTATTATTTTTTAGTTTAAATATAAACCTTCAACTTATAAACCTTTACAATAAAGAGTTTACAATTAATGTATTTTATAATGTAGTCCTCATAGTTGTTGTGTATAATTATACCTATTTTTCATAAAAAAATACATTTTTTTGTTTCTCTATTTTTTAGAAAATATGCAATGGTTGTATAGGCAGTAGTCTTCACAGGTACTCTTAAATCATAAGGGAACACATGTTAATTTCTTACCAAGAATTATTCCCTTACACTCAGCCCCCCTACCTGGGCACCCAAGCGTTCCTGAGCTGGACGTCAACACAGACGCTGTCTTTATATAAACAAAGACAGTTAGGTTTTCACCAGATTCCAGAACCGAGGACAAGATAAGTGAGTACAAAGAAAACTCTAAAAACTGTTAAGACCACTTCTAGGCTGACCTTGTTACGGGGTTCCATCACAGTAAAATATAATAAACTGACAAAGAGATCTTCAGAGCAATTACAGAATAGAAACATTATATATACAAGTTATGTTTAGATTATGAAAAAGAAAAAATGTTTGATTTCTTAAAAATAAAGATAAACTATCTTTGGACATCATCAAATCTTCTTGTGCTGTGGCTTTGTATTAAAAACCGCTAAGTTATGCCCAGTCTTCAAGCTTGTTCTAACACATAGTAAAAAGAACATGATATAATGTCAGCAATCTTCCTATATGATATAATGTTACTAAAATTTGTTCTCTTATTGACCATAGTTAGAATTGGTTTACATTTTGTTTTTGCATTTAAGTCAACTAAGAGGAAAATCACCTTCTTTTATTTTCTTTTGTCAGACACAATTCTAAGTTATGGGCAAGCTGATCAGTATAGTATGAAAATACCATTCTTTTTCAGTCCTAACCACAGGCACAAAAAGAAGTTTTCAGCATCCATTTCTTTTTCAACCATTTGGATTAGTCTGCACTTTATTGTTCTGTGTGTTTCAACCATGTAGATTATGCTGAAATGAAGAAGTAAAGTCATAATTATTATCAACAGAACTAATGACTTCGCTTTGTTCAAACTGTAGAGAAGATAGGGCATGCTGACACGATTACAGTTGCCTGCATGCCTTGTCACACTTCAAAAACTTAAAGAAAACTGTCATCCAAATTTTTACCATATTTCTTTAACTACGCTTTATAGATATGGAATAATTAGCTGCATATTAACTATAGTAAATATGTGTGCCAAACTGTGTGTAAAATTAAAAGGTGGGTGTAAATAAACCTGGGGTAAAAAACGTGTGAACAAAGTTAAAGGTGATAAAAAAACTAGTTACAAAACCTCACTGTTTGGTACCTAGGTGCTGAAGCTTTTTATGCATCAACAATAGCTGCAACTTCAACGGATACTTAGAAAAAAATTTTAGAAAACAGTTGATTATGACATGCCTACATGCCTATACATTAGTTTTAATTACAGGTCCTAAATATTGAACCCAAAGGAGAAAAGTTGTCATGCAAGGAGGATTAGCAAATTTATTTGCATTACAAAGAAAATCCCCAAACCATGTAGAATTCAACCCATGTAAATGTATACAACCCTATTTTTAACAAAATTTCAAAAATTAAGAAAAGAATTATAGTACAAAATAAGAATTGTTAAAGAAATAGGTTTAAGTTTTATACTGTTTTATATCATATGATCAAGACCAGGGGTTTTGTTATGTAAATATTTATACTAATAATCTTTAACTTGCAATTTGTATTGATCGCACCAAAAAAATGGCATGACCGCCAAAACTAAAATTATAAAATTCTTAAAGGGTACTATGTTTTGATTTTTATTCTAATATACAATTAAGTAGCCCTATTTGAATCTCCTTCTATAAAATGAAAGATTTAAGTATAATCTAGTTCTTACTTACACTCTAGACACCGTGTCAAAACATAATTAGCCTGAGATATTTAGGTCTCACTGTGTGGTGCCACCTTCAGTCACTGATTGGCATTCAGTTTTTAGTTTCAGTTTCAACCAATCAGTAGACTGAACATGATACTCCCCAGCAAGGTCGAAATATCTCAAGCTAGTTATTATGATGTTTTGACACAGTGTGAACCGGAAGAACTACGAGTAGATTATAGTTGAACACCAGCTGCGAAAGCCTAAGTTGAAAAGTTAAAGATTTAAGTGTTTTGAAGAAGTTTATTTATGCTTTACTGACAATAACTGGAATAGAAGATGTGATATACTAGTAGTTGGTAAAAGTAAATTAAGGCTTTATATTGGTTCCTACAATCTAGTTGAAATTCACTACCTGAATTAAGATATTGATGGAGGAAAACAAATTTATAACCAAAATATTTACTATAATTAATTACAAAGCAAAATATCAAATCCAAAATGACCAAGTTACTGGTTTATTGATCGGGTCTCGGGGGACAGTTCCAAAATAGTTTCTGGCTTCTCAATTTGTATAAAACATTGTTATTCTTAAATTTCTATAGTATCTATAAACAGCTCAGTTTCATCAATCCTAAGGAATCATTTATTAAGTCTAAATTAGTACAAGGGGCAAGGGCTATTCTTAAATTAAATTTTGTTAGAAATGGTAAAATGCACATCTATTCAAGAAACGTTTTAGTATATTCATATTAATAAGCATTCTTTCACCTATACTTTGACATACTCACTATAAAATTCAGAGTACTTATCGTACCAAGGCACAAGGTTTTCTAAGCTATCAAGTGACATTCCGCTGCCAGTGTCCATCATGTAAAACGGAGGCAATTCACTCTTTAACCTGCTTTAGTTCGTAAATCACTGGATTACGTCAACCCTTTAAAGTTAAACACAATATTCCAGTATGTTAAGCTAACCAAGGGTTTTAGAAACCCTTCCGCAAATATTGGATGCCAACATTTATTCTTAAAGTTAACGGGTCTATTATTTGGCTGGCTGGAATATTACCTGTAGAGATGATTTGGTTTTTGACATTTAGAGATCACAAAACCAAATGTTAAGCATACTGTTGGATTCACAATGAGTCAGGCTTTCATATAACATATAATTTACACACATTGATTTGTTCGTCTACTTGCTACATGACAACGGAAGTTAATTTCTGAACAACCCTCAAATTTTGTAAATATAGTATTCTTTGTTCTAAGCAAGTTGTATTGGCAACAAAATGTAAATTTTATATACAGGGTGATTCTAAAATAGGGCGCCACAAATTTGAGAGATGGGTTCCTTATGCAAAAACAATGAAAAAAGTTCCTATAAACATGGGTCCTAAAATTCTTCGTTACCCCGGTAGCCGCCATTTTGTATTTTTTACTTTAAAACTTATACCTCCAGAACGGTTTGACCGATTGCATTCAAACTTAGTATAGTGTAAAAAAAAAGGTAAAGTTTGTCTTGTTTAACGAGGCGAAGTTAGGACTACAAAGTCCTCTCTACCACTCAACCTCGCCGTGTTATGTGTTATAAGATCAGTTTCAGAACAAATAACTTTTTCATAAAACTACAGAAAAAATATGGCAGCTGTTTAAATTTTTCAAAATAAAATACCATAAAAATGAAACATAATACAAAAAATATAAGAATAAAAAAAGTTGTATTTTCTAATTTTACATTGAGATACAAACTCATTTTTCCAAATTTTACATTAATATTTTCACTTTTGGCGTTCTTTTACAACTGGTACATTACCAGTTGATCTTTTCTGATGTTTACATCTTAGGTGTACAAGTTGCACCTGTCAAACAGGTGAATAATATTTACAGTCAGCTGATCCAAAAGTGAAAACTATTACCGCATTTGGTTTAAAAACAGCTGTTTTCAATTTTAATTGTTAACCAGCTGATAGCTAAAAGTATTTACAAAGTTAATATTTATTAACCTATAAATTGTTTTACGCTTTCTTGATTGATTTTACCTGATTGTGACTTTTTGTTAAAATGGTTCAGTATACGTTTTAAGTACAAGTGGATATGATATTTATGTATGGGCGTGTCAAGGGTGTTGTTGGCCAAGAGGCAGCGGCTGTATTTGCCGACTTTTCCTAACAGACAACAACCAAACCAGCGTACTTTTGTTTCCTTTTTCGAAAGCTTAGTGAGACTGGGAATCTGCAAGTAAAAACAGAAAACCGAGGAATACCACGATACATGAGAACAATCGATCTGGAGGAAAATATTCTAAAATGTATACTGAACCATTTTAACAAAAAAACACAGTAACGTTAAATTAATCAAGAAAGCATAAAACAATTTATGGGTTAATAAATATTAATTTTGCAAATACTTTTAGCTATCAGCTGGTTAACAATTAAAATTGAAAACAGTTGTTTTTTATTCTAATGGGGTAATAGTTCTCACTTTTGGATCAGCTGACTAAATATTATTCACCTGTTTGACAGGTGCAACTTGTACACCAAAGATGTAAACATCAGCAGAGATCAACTGGTAATGTACCAGTTGTAAAAGGACGCAAAAAGTGAAAATATTAATATAAAATTTGGAAAAATGAGTTTGTATCTCAATGTAAAATTAAAAAATACAACTTTTTTTATTCTTAAACTTTTTTGTATTATGCTCCATTTTTATGATATTTCATTTTGAAAATTTTAAACAGCTGCCATACTTTTCTGTGGGGTTTTATGAAATAATTATTTGTTCTGAAACTAATTTATAACACATAAACACCATACTAAGTTTGAATGCAATCGGTCAAACCGTTTTGGAGATATAAGTTTTTAAGTAAAAAATACAAAATGGCGGCTACCAGGGTAACGAAGAATTTTAAGACCCATGTTTATAGGAACTTTTTCTATTGTTTTTGCATAAGGAACCCACCCTTGAAATTTGGCGCCCTATTTTAGAATCACCCTGTATATATTTTCTTTATGTTGTTTACATAGAATTGATTTCTTAAAACTTACCTAAAAACGATGAATCCCAAAAAACCATAGCCCAGACTGAGGCAAAAGAAAGCCCCTGGCATGTAGGTGAAGGTGTGTTTATAGACCTGGTCATATAGTGGCATGTTGATAAGCGAAAACAGGGCTTCTGCCACTCCGGCCAGGCTGTTCAACTGACCTGCATAAGATATGAGATTACGTATATGAATCAGAGAAACAATCGTATTTCACTGGGTAACTTGCATATAGAAATTAGACAAAGTTTGAATACAAATGAAAGTGTTCTTCTTGTATCATTTGAAAATTCATAAGCCAAATACAAATTTCTTATCTTTACTTTCCAAATAACATTTCAGTCTGATATTATAATGGGTCTTTTGGGCAAAAGCATGCCATTTGTGAAGTCGTGCAACTAGTCTATTCACTGTCTCAACTAAGATGGTAGGGGATGACTATGATAAACTCCATATGTACATTTAGAACACAGTCCTATGTCTTCTATAGTATTGACTCCAACTGATGAAGTTGAGATTGCTTAAATCATTTACAAGTTCAGTTCAAGGGGGTGTCCATAGCTCAGTGGGACAGTGCGTGCTTTGCACCAAATCAGCCCGGGTTTGAGTCCCGGGCGCAGTGATACATTTTCACGATGACCACTCCCTGTGGTTCGAAAGTCACGTTAAGCCCTGTTGGTCTGTTCCATTGGTCGTTAATAATTAATTGGTCGGCTAATAATTAATGACCCATTCTGGGAAACAATCAGCCCTAGTTTGTAACAAGACTGCACCTCATCATCCATTAAAAAAAATTGTTAGTTTATTTGTATATAGACTATATACTCAATAACAATGTAAAATTTGTTTAATATAAAGCACGTAAATAAATTGATAAACCATCTCCTTTTTAATAAATTCAATAAAAGAAATATTTTTGTTGGAGGCCAATAAAATATGAATACGATTAATGCAAAGTAAATTCGCCATACCAAACTCCACAGCATCCGCATTCTTAGATAAGATGGAATAAACCACTGCAAGTCCAGCTCCATGCATGAAGTCTATCACTGGATCTAAATCAAAATAAACACCAACAAAAATTAGTAAATTATCTCTTAAATTATGATAAATAGAATATTTTACCTAAGCGCAATGGATAGTTTTTGACTGAGTTTAACGGGGCAATCAAGTTATAAGATGACACTAGATTTGGTTATAAAGTATAGAATGTCTTGCCTGTCCCAGTACAACTTACAAGTATTTCTAGGACTCGTTTCTGGAGTGAAAACGTTTCAGGAAAAGTTAAAAAAACATAGCTGACACGTAGTCACAAGCGCTACATTGAATCTCAGCAAATATATAGATATATGTATATAAAAGAGAGTGTCCTGACTCACTCACTGATAATGAGAAGCGAAAAACTGCAAACCGCACCTTTCTATGACGTTTTGATTTGTTTGGCAAGAGAAATGCTTTATTTTCTAAAAACAACTAGCTCAGATCACCCCTAACTACAGTAGTGTAGTTTTGACCAAGTGTCTACTAGAAAAGTGTGAGTGGTGCTTTACTGCTCAATAGTAGCTAGAGCCAAATTTTGTTGAAAGTGGAAACTGCTGGTTCCGGGAATAAAATATATCTTTAAGCATTCAAAAAAACTTACACATGAAGATCTCCCAAGTTAGAGTGGCGAGGCAGAAGCCCAGCGACGCAGCCATGAGGGTCACACTCGCCATTACTCCAATCATGGAGTCGGTTATCCTCAGTAGTCTGGAGAATACACCAGTTGTGATCACAGTTCCTGCAATTTGGAAATCAAGTTAATGTACGTTTTGTTTATATACTTCAAGGATAGAGTCAAATAAGTTCATCAAGTCTCGTATGACTAGATTGAGCTAGATTAGAAAATAGTAAAGAACTCTGGTGGAACTCTTTTAAAATTTGAGTATGCTATGGCAGTTTTTAAAGCTTTTAGAAATGTATAGATATTTAAATACAGTAAATAGGAGCTAAATGAGTTATTAGCAGTATTGTGTTGAAGCACGCTACTTTTTGTACTTTATGATGTAGCAACACTAATTTCTATTACTATTAGTTTTAGTGACAGCATATTACAATGAAAACCATTTTCCAGCATAAATCACAATAATTCCTTCCCCTTTTGTTTTCCCAGCCAAATTTTGTAAATAAACCCCCCTTGTACCATCTTAAAAGAAGGGGAATTTCAACACAAACTCAACGACGCAAAAAATATTGCATCTTAACTCGTTTTTTTGGTATACCCATTTAAAGATTACAAGAAATGACATACACAAAACATAATTATACAATATTTCACATACAACTTTTTTTCAAAATACCTTTGGGATTATGTTGTAGGGTTGTGATGTTGCCCTAAGATGATTTTGAGAGGAAAATATTTCTAAATAAATAAATTGCACGTAAAATGTAGCATTTCAAACTTGATTTCTCGTAATTTTTAAATAGGTATAACCAAAACAAGTTGTGATAAAACATTTGTTTTCGTCGTTGAATTTGTGTTGAAATTCTCTTTCTTTTGAGGTACCACAAAGGGAGTTTGTATTGAACAAATTAGGGTGGGTTAAGCAATGTTTGTCAAAACAAACTTTAAAATCCAATAAAAACATTCCCTAAAGGGTTTTTCAAAATATTATCTTTTTCAAAAGTTAAGGTAGGGGGGGACATTTAAAACTCACCCTGTATATATACTGTATATTGAGAGTATTAGATTTAGCAGGTTTATGAAATAAAAACAAAGGGTAGTAAAGTTTAAATACATGTGCATAACTTCGGATGATGAAGAGTGAAATAATTACATGCAGCCAGTTCATTATTTGATTACTTTTGTTTTTGTTTACCCTTTAATTACCGGTACCCAATAAGGGTTTAAAAAACAACGTACGTTTAACGTCACACAATTTTTAAATCTGGCTAAAATTCTAATGATTAAAGGATTTTGTATAAATCTGAACGCTGAATGGAAAAATATTCTACCGATGCCTTAACTTACCAATAAATATAACTACACATCTATAAGTTGCATAGTATCCAAAATCAATCTCTGACCAGTTGAAGTTATATCTCAAATACAGCAGTAGAACGCAATACTCCCCTGCAACAGGCCTGTATGTTAGGGTGGAGTCGCTATACCCGACAAAAGTTGTCTTTTGGGTTGTTATTTATATTGTAAAACATATTAACCCAAAAAATTCCTTCTGTTTGTCCATTGACCTTGAAGTTTAATAACTCTGATAAAAAACAAAATTTTCCAGATTTTGTTCAAAGAGATATGAAGTAGACAAGCACACAAAAAATGTTTATAGCCTTTTCATAAGTAGTTTATAGCCTTTTCAGATTGTGCAAAAGTTTGATCAAAGTATTTTAGCCAAATATTGCAGTTTAATAGGGAGACCCTTAGAAGCATACTGGTGAATCCGCTGGTGGATTCTGATGCTCAAGGAAGTTTATTTGCGCTTGACTGCACTAGCCCACTGTATTATTACCTTGACTGTACTTTTGGCCTTTCACTTTCCTAATCAAAAATTAATCCTCATTTGTATACTGAATTTGATACATGTACTGTATTTATATCTTTCTTTTGACTTTGGCTGTTACGTCACAATATAGTGAATTTGTCAATACAATTACATGTATATGTCTAACGGCAAATAAATATCATTTCATTTCATCAAATTTAAAATGGAAAAGAATCGCAAAGACAAAAATCAGTACTAAAAGTAGCATGTTATCACAGTAAAGAGGATTTGGGTTTTGAAGTTGCTGTGACTGGACTCAGCACAGTCAACGGTGATTAGACCGGAGCCATTTCTTTCTTGATATCAGCCGTGACAATATTAAAACGAGACAAACCCTTCTTTAGTATTCACCTCAGTTATTTGAATACATTTGTAGTACATGGTAAAAAGTACAAACACAGGTTAAGAAACCATAAACAAAATTTAGTTAACTTCCTAAGATTTCTTTTAAATTTCTATTTATTTAAAATAGATAGTTGAAATTGGCAACCAAGTGAAAAACTCCAGGACAACATTTGAGTTTTCCAGGACAAAACAAAACAATTAAGGACAATTCCAGGTTTTCGAGGTATTCCAGGACAACCCTTCAAATTCCAGGTTTCCCAGGACCCGTATGAACCCTGATTTTCTGTTCTAAATGAGAATTCACAAAAGCAAGATGAGACAAACAGCTGAGCTTTCTACACTTTTATGTAAGGACATTAGAGACCTGTGTACTCACTACTCAGGAGATATAACCCTGGGCCGTCGTGATAGAGGAGGTATCACCAGCATAGCCTTACATCTTTCAGAGGCGTTTCTCTTGAGCATGTGGAAAACAATAAAAACATGTCCAAAATGTATAATAGAAGTTACATTATACATGGCATACAAGTCATATTACATGGTACTAATTCTTACCTTCCAGAGGAGCTGCAGTAATTGGATTAACCAATATAGTTAACAGTAGCACAGTTCTTTTCCGATCTTCCCTTGGCCTAATACTAGTCCTAAAAGCTTGAATCACTTGTTGTGGGTCTATCAAACCTTCCCAGGGTTTAAGCTGAGGTTCTCTATCATCAGGAGTATTTGGCTCCTTCACAAAACACACTAAATAAAAAAGCGCACACACATTAGCCATAACACAATAAAGGAAAATTCCATAAATGTTGTTGGAAAAAAGTCCAAACAATATAAGTCCAATGGGACTTGCAAGAAAGTAAATTGCACTGCAGATTGCCACACGAACAGTTCTTGACTTCTCTTCAGTAATGTCAGAAATGTAGCAGACGACCCCGATAAAAAAGCATGATCTCCATCCGGTCATTGCAGGAGGAATTGAACTCATCAATGCAAAAGTCGCTGGCGACCAATTCCAAAAGACAACATTAACAATACTTAACAGATCAGCTACTATCTGACCACAAAGTGGAAGCCACATTAGAGGCTTTCTCTGCTTTCCATGATTGTCACTCCAAGGGCCAGCAAACAGGACAAACAGAACTGGTCCAAACAGTATGATCATGTCTCGCCAAGTTTGAATCCCAGTAACAATCTTCTGAGCTGAGATTTCATCTTGACAAGGTGCTGTCAGATGAGGAGCAGTATATCCCGGGTTGCAAACTTTCCTCAACAGTAGAGCCTGACAAGTCAATTGAGACAGGGCAAGAGAAGTGAAATATAATATCATTGCAGGCTCTAAAGTTATTGACTTCAATATATTCAGAAACATCTTGCCTTGTAGTGTTAGTAGACTATGGACCCGGTGGGTTGGTGTTATTGCCTCTTAAACTCTTATCATGTATTGAATATTGCTGGTATTTAGGCCCCAGCTTCATTTGAAAGCAAGGTTATGACAAGTAAGCTTGACAAATTTATCACTTTGTTTCTGTGGTTGGTTAGTTGATAGACAAAAAACAAGACCAACTTGACAGTTTTTTGACATTTTCTTGTAGTATTTCATTTTGACTGTTTTTTGCATGGACATGTCTTCTTGACAATATGAGGATTTAAAATACTACATTAGTTCTGTAAAAAACAAACAAACAAAATTAGAACACACTAGAAGTCATGGATGGGTTTGCACTGAGAAGCAAGTTTTCCTTGCTCACGGCAAAATTATCTAATATAACACAGGCCAACCAAATACTGTAATTTTTTGCTTTTAACACAAAAACTAAATAAAGTAGCTTATTAAGAAAATGCTTTTTTATTGCATAACTTTCTTTTGTAGTTAAGAGTTTGGACTTAACTTAATTTTAAATTATTCAGAAAAATAATGTTGAGGTTACTATTGTGTTATATTGTGAGCAAGAGTCAATTTATTGCTATAAATTACTAAATAATACTAAATAAAAATTTTATCAACTATACTTTAATCTTTAGTTTTTTATTTTAATGACAAAAATACTAACATATGTCATGTATAGTCAGTCCAATCTTTTTGCAAGACATTGTGAAAACCATGTTTATAGGTGAAAATATTTCTACTCAAGTTATCATAGTTCTAAATAATAAGTCGTGGTTGATTATAGCAAAGGAATTTCAACAAAGAATGAAACTTACACCAATTAAGCATCTCAGAGTATACAGCTTATTGCTTGAACGCAGTCACGGGTTGCCTGCCTGTGGGGTGATCAAGAATTTATTTGTTGATCTTTGTTCAACAACCACATGTTTGCTGAGAACAATAGGTCTACTCACTATCACTATAATATAGTGAGTATGACCATGAATAGTCACTTGGTTATCGCTTTAAACGAGTTCAACTCTTTAGGAAGCTAAATTAACCATTAAATATTCAGATATACAGTTTAAAAACAATTTACTCATGATTACCAAAATTTCATTTGACTATTTTGAAGAATTGTACAAAATAAGTCAAATAGACTTAAATTTGACAATCTTAAAAGTGTATACCCAAATAATATAGTATATTTCACAGTTGTCACTACTATGTTCCAAAGTGAAGCCTTTTTATACAAGCTCAAGTTGAACTGTTTATGAGCGAGGATCAAAAAGACACTTTTGGGCAGAGTGGTGTACAATACTTTGCGTCATGGTGCAGATATAATACCACTAAATTTATTTATTAGATTTTATTAGCAAGTTTCCTATGAAAATAGAGCTAATCATTTTTTAAATTAAACCAAGACAAATTCAACACATTTCTGCTAGGTGAATGAAGTTGATCGGATTGTTAGCTCGACAGTTGTAAACGGAAATGAGAACTACCCAATGTTTGAATCAAATATTATCCATCCTACCAGTAGTTGGCCTCATGTATTCCCTGAAAGAATTATACAAATAGTTAAAATTTCAAAAGCTCTCAAAGCCAGGATATCTACGGTATAAATGTGTTAAAGTATGTTGTTGACGTCATTGCAGCTCCGTTGGCTTTGATTCTGAGTTCCTGTCTGCAGCATGGAGTTTTCCGGACTCTCTTAAAGTATCTCGTACAGTGCCCATCTTTAAAAGGGGACCCTAAGATTATGGCGCTATAGGCCTATCTCTATTATCCCTGTACTGGGTAAAATCTTTGAGGCAGTTATGAAGGAGCATTTGGTCGCACACTTGGAAGCTTAACAACCTTTTCGCCGAGTCCCAGCATGGGTTTCGGCAGGGCAATCAACTGTTACAGCGGTGACCGACCTTGTGTCTAAAATACAGAACGCATTTGAAGAAAGAGAATCGATGGCATTGACACTGGCCGACCTGGGGGAACAAAGCCTTTGATTGTGTCCCCACGACCGACTTCTCAGAAAGCTGGAGAGGTATGGTGTAGGGGTTCAGTGCTTCGGTGTTCGAGTCTTACCTCTGCAATAGATCCCATTCTCTCAATTAAGGGCGCATATTCAGAGCCAAAAATATCAAATATGGAGTTCACAGGGCTCTATTGTAGGCCCTGTCCTATTTCTGGTCATGATTAATAACCTTCATAATCTGGGGTGTCCTGCTCTTTGCAGACAACACAACAATTTTTCACAAGGTGGAACGCCTGAGGAAGCTCAACGAAAAGTGCGTCACTAATATTCACTGATGCTAAAGATTGGTTTGCTGGCAATAGACTGAGCCTGAATGAAGGAAAAACCCAGAAATGACATGTAGCCTTGCTCGCAATTATAGACCTAGCCTAGAAGGTAAAGTTACTAGGAATGGTGATAGATCCTAAGCTGGCCTGGTAAAACATATTAAGACCATCTGCACTAAATTGGCTCGAGTGACCCATCTTATCAGAAGGCTGAAACCACTCTTGACAGAAAACTTTCTGGTTACAGTCTATTTTGGATTATTTCATAGTCACCTAAGTTACGGTATATACTCTGGGGCACGCTGCTGGATGTAGGAAATTCTTATTCTTCAAAAAAATGTTATAAGAATTATATCATCGATGATCTACAATTCGGAGGGCTTTCTAGAACATTGTAAGCCTCTCTTCAAAAAAGCTAAAATACTAACTGTTTATGGGCAATATATTTACCAAAGAGTTCGTCAGGAGTAACTTGCCCACGTTTGAGAAACGAGAGAACCTTCACAGCTACAATGTTTGAGGCAGGGCCTGCTTAACGTTCCATATTGTAGGCTAAGCAAAGAAGAACAGCTTCCCTGTACTGGCAATAAAATGTATAATACCTTGCCTGATGATTGGAAGACCTAGAGTTAAGCACTCTACGGTAAATTGGCTCCTCTCCAGACCACCTTATTCAATAGAGGAGTTCTTCCAATCTTTGAGCCAAGGTAGCCGCCATCTATGCCAGTAACTAGTGACTTTGACCAATCCAGCAGAGCTGGTCAAAGATGAAGAAGGAGGTAATTATCAGGTAATTTAAAACTCATAAAAAATTACCCATTAGTCTGATATGTAATATTTACTTGAAGAATCAGCTGTTGTTATGCTATTTCATCCTGACGGTTCATAATCATCAGTTAGTGATAAGTATCGATTTGGAATAGATTATTTCTCAGTAAATAAACTTAACCCCAATAAGATTAAATATTAATCACTTTTCTTGTCTAATATATGGGCTGTGCAGTAGACATACAAATTATTATTAAAATTATGTAGTTTAGATATACTATCATTAGTATTTTATAAGAATTGACCTTGTCCATCACTATATACATAATTAATTAATTATGCTTAATGACAATACAATTTCTGAACTTTGTTACCTAGCAACTCATAAATATTATTGTAAACCCCAAAACAAAGGTCAAAATCTTAAAATAATTTTAAAGCACGGTTATGTTTTGCAAAGTGTTTCTGTTGATTTTATTTATCTTTTGTTTGTTCAGTGAATTCTGTTTTTGTCCACTCTGGGCAGGTCCTCGCAGAGTTCCTTATTCTTCTGAGGTAAGTTTACTTCACTGTACTTATCTTGATGATATTGTAATAAATATATTTTGAGTTTGACTCAGTCAATTCAATGTTATATTCAATTGTACATACGTAAACAGTGTCAAACATCTTACAAAACAGGCTAAAACTATTAAAAATAAATAAAACTGAGAAAATTAATACAACTAACTTAATTTAACTGAGAATTTCAATTTAGTTTAAATGAACATTTTTCCAGTGAACAACAACTTTTTAACTAAAGTACTAACCCACTATCCAGACACCCCTTTCTTCTACTACCAAGTCCCAGCTATTCAAGCTGCGAGCAAAATGAGAACTTGTTTCACAAAATAAATACATATTTTATTGAATTGACATGTTTACAAGCATGTATCTCAATCCTCTATTTGATATAAAATTTTGCATTCATCCACATCTAGATCTGTTTCAAACATACATAACTTACATTCGCACTATTCCCATTTACTCAAATTTTTCCAGTCCTACCCTTGTTAGTCTGGTTCTCCAATATCCCAATTGTGTACCAAAAACTCCTTTGAACTGTAAAATGCTTCTGCGACCAAAACTAGTTTTAGACGAGCTTTGAAATCCTTTGGCTCTAGAGCACTTTTGATCGAATTTAGGAAGTATATTGACAAACTGAACTCCTGCCTGTGAGGGCAAACGTTCATAAACCATCGTTCTGTGTCTCCCAGTTCAATAGTTCTCCCTGTTTCTGGTTTGGTAAGAGTGTACATCAATTCCTCTTACAAGGTCTCATTTGAAAATTTCATGATATGTCTATCAATCTATAGATGTTGTCATCAAAGTATATACAATTTGTTGACAGTATGAGATTCCCCTGAAACGACAGCCTGAGTGACTCAGACAGTGATCAACAATGGCCTCTACAGCAGTGGGCAGGAGCAGGGGAGCAGGAGGCGAGTATGAGTAGGGAGGAGCGGCGAGTGCGCAACCGCAGGGGTGACTCGGAACTCATCCCACAGGACCTGGAGGTATTTAGGCGGGCAAACATGGCCCCCAAACCGGTCTGGAAGGATCCAAACAATTCCCAGGCTGCAGGAAAGCGCAAGCAAGACTCTGAGACCGAGGATATGGGAAGTTTTGACTAGTCACTGAATTATTGTTTTGAATAAATTAAAGTTATTACTTATTGAGTTAATTTAATAAGGTTTTAACTTGTTTATCTAATCTTTTGATTACTATTAATTTATTTGCCTCTTAGGATTTGTTTTGGCATAAAATAAGTCTGTCATGGTATTCCAAAACTAGTAATGAGTCAAATATGAAAAATTCTAATCAAATTCATGAATTTTGTCTCTTTTAATCTCAAATTTGAAGCCAAATTTAATGTGTATACTGCCAAATATAAATGCAAGGGGTTTTCTGTCCTTAAATCATTCATTTCAAGACCACAACTTCTATTGTGAGTAATGTAACATGTTTTATTTTATAAATTAAAACATAATTTAAGTTATATGTTATTAAATTTGAACAAATGGTTGGCCTCGGACACAAAGCAACACTATGTTGTATTGTTTTGAAAGGTACTGTAATTAATCAACGTTATTCGTACAGCACCAAGGTGGAAAAGAGACTAGTTTGTATATACATATTTTCAATTTATATAAATGTGTTGAACAATATTTGATGGAAAGTAGTTGTCAGCACAAGATTTATTTATCATAGTTTTGGTTGTTCATGTCTATAGTAAAATATTTCCAACATTCAATATTTCAAAGTGCTACCTATGAATCTTTGAAAAATCAATTATCACATAATACTATTGAAGTTTCTGATAAACCAAAACTTGAAACTAAGGAGTATGATAATCGTATTGGTAAAGTACACAAACCAAAATTTTCACTATGAACCAACCAAATCTCAAATTCGAAGTTTTTTCGTAGGTTCAAGCTTTGAGCAAAGATAATACAAAGATATTTTCTTCGACACAACTGATATTACAAATGATTCACCTGATGGTTTATATCATTCACCTTGTTATTTTACATCCATTAACTATTTTATGAGTTTATAGATAAAGTTTGTTTGAGCAAAGCTAGATAGCAAATTATAAGTGTGTTCAAGGCCATGCCTTATGTGAAAACTAGATAGTGTATTGGTCTTTAAATAAAGTTATACAATTTTCATTACTTTCCAACATCTTCTTTTAAAGGTTATTATGACCAAAACAAAACATTTCATTACAACCAAAACTTCTCACTTAAGTTTTAAGAGAGGAACATATACTTCCATTGGAAAATAGGCTAATTAGGTGAAGTGTACAAGTTTTGAACATACACAACATACTTGAACACTTCAAGTAGTATGTAGTTGCCAAAAACTGTGAAGCCCCAGAACTGAACTTAAAACTTGTACCGAAACATCGGTTGTCGAGACCGCCGGACACTTCCATGGAAATATAATTCCCATACTCTTATGCTTGTATTGTCCATCATTATAGTACCTTCTTCCAACCTCTTTCACTAGCTAGAGATAATACTTTTGTTTAATTTCATTGAAATTTGTGTCCTGACTGAACGATCTCATGAAGCTATGCACATAGCACGCGTGCGTAGAGCTCTCCGGCCAAAGCTTATGGAAGGTCTCTCAGACCGAAGGTTTCTGTTAGTGCTACTACTGAAAAACTCAATACGATTTATATGGGTCTATCAGACTGAGGGTTTCGGTTAGTGTTACGAGACTATGGTTTTAGGAATAAGTGTTAAAATTATAGGCAAAGGAATAAAGTGAAAATCAGACTATAAAATAATTTATTTTGCTTATCTAACAATAAACACAATTGTAAATGGTTACAAACCATAACTCCATATTTAAATAAAGTAATTTCAACATCCACACTAAATTAAAAAAACATTTGTATTTACAAAGTTAATACAACCTTAAGTTGTAAATAGTTGATAGAAGCGAGGAAATCTTCCAAACCTTGTTCTTAGGACAGAAATCTGAAATGAAAAATCATTGAGTTAAAATTGTGTTAAAACACATAGTTATCAATTTTGCTGTGATTGACTTGTTGAAACATGAAAATGGCATTTATTTCCACAAAAACAATACAGTACTCATATGATTAAAGGCTAAGAGAGAAATTCTAAGTCAAAGGCAAATAATTGCAAATTTGATTTGCTGTCAATCTTTAAGACACAAAATTAGTTTTGTATTGTATTTCTTATAACAACAAACTTAGCTTTAAGACTAGATTTGATGTTCATTCAAATCTTCTCAGGAGGATCAGAGTTAGTTTGATTCAGGGACGAGAAACATAAATTGCATTTTGGGCAAGGTGATATTTCAGCGCTTATCCTCCTTCTAATAAAAAACTCAAAAGTATATTTCTCTAGATTATTTCAGAAATTTTAGGCTACTCTGGATAGCTCTTTGAAAGCTTTAATAAACTTGAGTTAAAACAAGAGATTTTAATTTTTGTGGGAGAAAATGTAAAATTAATGGTTTAAGCTCCATTGGTTTAGCCTCAGCAGCTCTTGTTTCACAATGCTGTCTGCAATATCTTATTAAGACAGCTCGTTGTAGCCAAAATTATTATTGTGAAGTAAAAAGTCATAAAAGTGGCAGTGATAATAACACAATAATACGTTACAAGACAATAACGAAACTTTAATTTTTTCCCACTGGAGAAAACTACCGGGCTGTTATTAAAATTGTTATTATCCAGGGCTCTAGCCCTGAAGTACACAGTGATGTGTAGAGAGCAGGTACATATGAAGCTCTCTTTAAATAAATAAAATTCTTATTGCATCTTATTTCATCTTCACAATCAACTAAACAATTGTCAATTAAACCACATGGAAACAGAACAAAACTTTAAAATCTTTTTAATTTCATTACTTTTGTTATACAAAGTTTCGGTTATCTAGATTGACTTTCTTCCCCTTTGATTAATTACAGAGAGGTTCTATTGTATAACAAAGACTTTATTCAACAACCTAGACTTGCCATAAATAGTCGTACTCCTATTTCTTCTTAAGATCGTAAAGACACAAACTGCTGGAAAACGTCCAGAATGTGAGGATCCAAGTCTTGTGTGAAGAGGAGAGTCTCCAGCGTGCTTGAATACCTTTGGACTTGTTCATGATGCTGGAAACAGAACATCAGTTAATTTGGGTGGATCACAAGTATTGCAAAACAAGTTTATGAATTGGTTGTATGACTTTTAGTGAATGAAGACCTACTTTTTCATATCACCCCAAACCCTCAAGTGGTTTTTACAGGTTACAACTGGCTTAACAAGACTTTTGAACCACCAAATTGTCATCAACTTATCACAGTCATGTCGGAGCCTTGTACCTTACAGAATCTGCCAAACAAATTTGTATAAGTATATCATGTTGAGATAGCCATTGAAGCTCAAAAGCTGTATGTAATTAAGATTCATGTTCAAATTTATGTGTATCTCAGGAAATAGCTTATTGTTCAAATTATAAAATAAACAAGATGTAGTTCAAATAATCAAATACAAGTTTTATATTTTGGGCTATTAACTCATATTGATTATTTTATGTGTATAGTTAAAAAATTTAAAAATACGTACTGTATGTTATATAATTTTAAATGATACCAAAGGTTTGTTAATAGATCATTAAAAATTTGCAAACATTCTAACTGGATATTTGAAATGATACATAAGTTTGACTTACTGCAAGGAAGACTTGCTGAAGACGACCGATGGTCCAGCGGTACCATGGAGTGTTGTAGTCTTGGTCGTCTGTGTCACTCCTGACCAGGTGTTCCGATAGTATCATGATGAATCTCTGTAACAACATGGCAGTTAGAGATGTCTTGTTTCAAGTTTACTTAAGCTGTATAATAATGTACGCTGTACTTAAATACAATAATCATATTACAATGAAATAAATCTGATCACCTGATGATAACGGAATAGAGGGTGTCGGTTGTCCAGCGTACATATACTTGCCACTTAAGTCACAATGCAGTTGGTGAAAAATTATTGGGCTTACCTCAGACTGCTTGGCAATGGACCCGGTGTGCCATTTATCATGGTTTCTTCATTTAATAATGTATGCGCTTTTCACATACTAGAACCAACTGGACTGACTAAAAAGTAAAAACCAAGATAGATCCAGATACCAGGCCCACACTTTAATTCAGGGTCTATTTCTTGCGGTGACCAATTTACGATCTCCTGTATCTAACATATAATATTATGAGATGAATCGTCAACCATTAAGTGTAGAGGCACACAAACCTTCCATTGATACAACCATTAATCAGTCTATTGCCAAATAGTAGTGGTGTGGCTGACTTATTTCTCGGGAAATTACGATCCATCAGAGGACCATATTGTAATGAATGTGAAAAGTTTGAAAGGTAAAAGGTAAAATGTGCTAAGGAACACGGGAATATCACGTGGAACTCAAGATCTAGCAGTTTGCTTAAAGTACAATGTAGGACTTTATAACCTCAAAAGCTGCCACCTTATTTAAAAGCTAAAACTTCATAGGGCACTTGTCACACGACTGACCTGGAAGATGATAAGAAAGAGATTCTTCTGGTCCGCTTGAGCTGCTTCCAGTTTCTCTTCCATACGCTCTACCATCTCCTCCGTGGGTTTGTCCGGCCTCTGACCATTGCGGCCCTCGTTGTCACTGTTATCGCTGTTATCACTACTGCTGCTGTGACCTCTTGCACTCACTCGCTCACGTGCCTCTCCCAGCTCTCTTCCCAGCCGAGCAACATGAGCAGACATTTTTCGGATTGTCAGGTGTAGAATCTCCCACAAGTACAATCTAAGAAAATTTTCATGAAATTTGATTGTTAAAGGTTTGATAGGAACAAACAACACGATATGCATAAGGCGTTAACAAGATGTGTTAATTAGATTATAAGAAAAAGCTCATTTAAAATTGTCTTACTTTGTGAACTCTGGAGTCATTTCCTTGGAGAAGATCCAGTTGGCAACGGCGGAACACTCAAGGATCTGGGTCTTGAGCATCTTGTCAATGAGGACACACATCATCTGCTGGTGATCCTTCCACAGTTCGTACAGACTGCGCAGGATACAGATCTGCGCCTCTTCGCTCTCAGCTAGAATCGAGAGAAATAAACCTAGAATGACAACACTCGCTAGAATCAGAGCGACATAAACAGTAAGATAAGTGACAACACTCAAAACCGTAAAAATATGTGTGCATTTTCGAAGTTGGGTGAAGTACAATAGTAATTGGTGCAAGCACTTATGTTACTATTTTTATTTAAGACAAAAATTGTTTGTTATACCGGGTGTACCAAATGTCGCTTTGCCAAGTGTAACAAAGGAAGGGAGCCTGCACAATTGTTTCGACTATTTATTTTACTTACAACTATGTTGGTACGAGTGTTGATGTTTTTGCCACTATAAAAGGTGTTCAAAATCCCTCTTGTTCATACACTTTTCATAACTAAGCATAATTTCATTGCTGCTTTTGATTGTTTCTACCAATATTCTAAGACCAAAATGCGTTTTCTGTTGTAAGTTGTAACTCCCTTGTCCAAAGTCTCATGACAATGAACTTTACAGGTGAAATACAACTGTTCAAAAGATGTATATTGTAGTAGTTTTATCGGAAAACACCAGTAACACTATAATATAAATCCCTGATTCTTGTTGAGGGACCAGAAAGGTTGTGGACAACAGTTTGCTCCGAGAAGCTCAGGACAGGAACCAACAACTTTGTCAAGGTACTCCAACAGGGGGACAAAACAGGTTTAACGAAGGGTTGGCAACAGTCTTATAGCAGGAATACCGGCTTGGAATATAAACAGCACTATTGGCATCAGGAGCATCAAAAGGAAAGGTAAACAAGAAGGAAAAAAAGCAGTTTGTCACTTTAAAAAGTCTAAAAAATGAAAATATGTACCTTGAATACATAATGGTACTTGGAGATAGCTGCAAACGAATGACTGAAACTTTTGGAGCCAAGGAAGAGGATTGTTTGCACGAAAACATCAATTTTTAATGGGTTGAAGCGAGAGTCTGGCAAAGTTTCATCATCTTCATGCGGGTTGGGCAGCTCCTTCAGCAAAGTGAGCACTTCCTCAGCAGTAGCTTTTTGACGCAAGATAGCTATCAGCTGCTGAGCTGTCTGCGTTCCAGGCAAGGCTGCTGTAACACAAATTTTACATTCAACTTTATTTCCAAGGACTTGTGAAGGTGATTTGCGTAGATTACCCTCTTCCAATCAATTCTGTGATGATAGCAGTTCTGTGATCAGTAGTATTCTTTCAATTATCAAAATTAGCTCTTAAGGTCATAATATGTTCAAAAAAGTTATATTTTTATTGAGATTGGACTGTATAATACTTAAATGAAAACCTACTCGTATGTTAATTGTTAACCAGCAAAATCTGTCTACCGGAAGTGGTCGTTTGGGGAGCATTTCCCAACTACGTACAACAAATAATCAGCTAAATCAAAGTATTTTTTTGGCAAGATTTTGGTCTGGCTGATCCGATTTTTAAAATTTTTGCTACACATGTTAGATATTGTACCATAAATGGTTATACCATTTTTAAGCAATCATGTTTAATCTGATCAGTTTTTATAGCTTAAATCCCCTCTAAAAAGGTCACTTCCTGTGTACTGATTTTGATAGTACGGTAAACAATCATAACCTAGAGATTTACCAATAGAACATTTTTGCCACAATTTGTAAAAATCGAGAACGAAACATGTGATCTGTAGCGTGGTTACACATACACACCCACATATTAAGTTTTGCTATTTGACTCGGGAGGTGATTGGAAAGCTTAAAACTGCAAACGGTTTGGTCTCCAGTGTTTTGTTTTCTCCGACAATAGAAATAAATACTGTAACTCTATTTCCTAAGAAAATTTGCTAAACACGCTTAAAGTTCCGGTTTATAGAAAGCATTTCTAGCGGCACAAGTTGAATGGCCAGCTCTTGTGTGGAGAGAACTGCCATTAACAATGAGCAATCAGTTCTGGGTCAGTGCAATCCAGAGGGTGTGAAGCAGTTACTTTCCGGCAACCAACTAGAGAAGTTCCTTCCTTGTTTTCAAATCATAAGCGGAAACCAAGCTTGCTTTTTGAGTAAAAGAAGCGAATAGAAAAGCTTCAAGATACTTTTCACAAAATTGATGATATTAGTTTCAGCTATTTTGTAGTGTAGGATCCACTTAGAAGTACTTAAACCTTACTACCCTTTAAAATTGTAAAACTTGTGAAATGTTTATACAGTATTTATTTTATAACTTTAAGTAAATTTTCAAAAAATAAAAAATAGCCATTACAGTTGTATTTATAGTGAGGCTTACAATAGAAAACTTTCAATTGCATTTCAAATTACTTAATTTAATAATAACTATAAAATTTAATTACAAATATCAAATTTTGTGATTTGTAAAATGTTTTTGGTTTACTAAATCAAAATTTAAATTGTAGGCCTACACTTAAAAAAAATTTGTCACTAAATCACTATTTGAGATGCCGACCACTCTCATGAGGGTATTTTAAGGCAAATATGTGGTGAAGGATGAGTGTGATGAGTGGTAGTAATGAGTTATGAGGTGTAGTCTTGTTACAAACTAAGGCCGACTCTTCCTTAGAATGGTCATTAATTAATAGCCCAAATTACCAATAGAAATACAAGGACCAACGGCTTAACGTGACTTCCGAACCACGCAGGTGATGGTCTGATATGTCTAAACGATGGTGGGAGTTGATGCGGGTATCATCAGATGATCACTGAGAATGTCTGAGCCGCTTTAGACCTATATCATCCTCAAAACCTGACCTCGATGAAGCTGGATTACAGGACCACGCCACGAGTCCCAGTCCAGGTTTCAGACCGAGAAACACCATCCCAAGAGGAAGGTGGTGCTTGTCCGTCGTATTGCTTTGTAACGTTATCTTGGGCGCGCGCCCTTGGAGTGAGCAGGGCTAATTACTCTTGATAATTGGGCGGCGGTGGCAGTGGCGGGATGCTGAGCCTAGGGTCACTCTCAGGTGAGGCGGTGACCGTGACAGGTTGGTGTCTCTTCTACTCGAGCCGGGTTTGGAGTAGAGACGCCTTGACCCGCCCTCACGCAGGAAATCCACCGCGGCGCGTGCGCAATAACCACCGTCCGCCGTCACACACACACCGCAACACAAGTCTCGACGAGTGACCAAAACATTCAAGATTTGAAGAGAAATTTTATTTTGATAATAAATTGAAAAGCTGGTTGATTAACATTTTTTTTACAATTTGGTCATTTTTAAGCTTAGCGCTCTAACTTTGAGTTTTTAATTGTTCGTTATGAAATATACGTTAAAACTAAGGGGTTCGAACACAAATAAACCAACAGCTCCTTTCCTCAGAGAAAGGCTGAATTGAATGAATGAATGAATAACGTCCGCCCAAGGAACACACGACACCGCGCACGTAACAAATGGCTAAACAAAGGGTCTTCTTTCAACTGATGCGGCCAAACTGTCAAACCAATCGCTTGCAGAAGGGTTTAAGGCGGCCCGGGTTTCGTCTTTCTAAATATTGTTTACAATAATTAACATAATATATTTGGAAACTAGGAGTTTCCGACACTGTATGGAGCCCGATTTCTCATAATTTGTTCAAAAGTTCCCAAATAAACTTTGAAATCGTCCAAGTTTTAGTGTTTTTCAACTCCATTTTGTACACTTAAACGCATAATTTTGAAAAGGAAACGCTTTACACGCGTGTAGGTAAGCTTCTTAGCTTTAAACGAATGTAAATACTTAATCTTAACTTTTATAATGTCGGCGTATTTTGGATTATTGCAGACCCTGTCGGACCCTATTTGATCTCAACTTGATCTAGACATAAGAGATGGCAAACAGGGAAAGTGATGAAAGGAAAAGTAAATAGGCCAAATGATTGGATTGCCAACAATCTGTAAACGATTGAGGCAGAGATGCTTTCTATGCACTCTAGCCTCATGCTCTAGCCTACTCTCCATCAGGCGCAGACCCGTTTCTTATAAACATAGACAAATGTCCATGACGAATAGACCTTTATGTGGTTCAATTAAACTTGTAAAACCCCAATATTAGGGTATCTACTAGAATATTACAAACCCCAATTATCTGACTTTCCCCCATGTTTCCATATCAAGAGTCGGCAGGATTGGGTTGCCATATTGGATAGACTCTTGTAATAACAATGTTATCAATAATAACCTAATGTTCAGTGGCTATGCGTGTTCGATTTATTTTAGAACTCTAAATAGGGTAATAACTATGAATCTCTTTTACTACCTGGACAAAAACTAATTTTGCATTAGCAGGAAAAGAACAGAATACAAAAAATATAATTTATTAGAAAGTTCAGACGTTTTTAAATCCGTGTACAAGTGGTAATAGCTATTAGCCTATGCAATAAAATAAACAAGTGCAGGCTGAGTTACTATACTCAAGTTTGTATAAAATTCACTGTAGTGTTTGCAGCACTCAAAATTGAGTTTGAAAAGGTTATTCCTGAAACGATCACACTTTTATCAGAGCTCTTCTGAGCGGACGCGGGTTGGAATCGTGCGCGATCCAGAGCGTATCCCACTGGCGCGGTTCGATCCCCAAGTCACCCCCATTTGTAAATTGACTATGCGGTAACACAAGGTAAAGGTCGAAGTTGAGTGGTAGAGATGACAAGACAAACGTTGCCACCTTTACCTTCTGGGTGTAAGAAAGTTATCTGACTCGAACCGAAGTTATTTGAGTGCGCAGTAGAGGGGCCGTGACTTAGAATTAGGTCCCATAAGAACAATGTAAACACGTGCATTTTCTTGAGCCACTTCACGCATATATACAGTTTCTATAGGTTTTGTATGAAATAATCTTAGTTTTAAAGTGTCTGAAATGGTTTAGTAGCTCCACTGGGCCACATTTCCATTTTATCATTCCTAAAACCACAAATGTTGTTGAAAGAATTTTGATTTGAATTTCTTGTTTTTACTATGAAACTAGTAGAATTGTCGAAAAGGTGGTCAGAGGTCACTGCATTGTCATCGTTTGAATAAAACGTATTTCAAAATGATCTTATACAAATTGTAGGCGTGAGGTGTCCCAAGAAAATGCTTGAGTTTATATGGACCTTATTGGACAATAACAAAATGGCCGACAGCTACTGTAATGCACTCTTTGAGTGATGAAATTACCGACCACAGAAACCCTTTTTAAATGCAGTGTATATTCAAACATTCTGACTATACCCCATGTTTTCAAAACTCTTGGTTGGCAGGCCCTCTTTAGGTGAAAGGAATTCTTTAATGAAACCTCTATGAACATAGCCAAAGTGTACACATTTCGAAATTACTTGCACGCCATAAACTATGAATGTCAGCCAGTTAGCCAGAACCGGTAGTACCAAGCACCCCTAGTGCGCATGCGTACGTGTGAGGTGCGCGCGCACGCACACTCCGTACACGCTCGTGCTTTCACTCGCTTTTCCTCTCTAGTGGTCGCGACGAGTGCCGGACTCCACCGTGTCATTGTCACCGACCCCCTCTGCTCTGCACTAAACAATGCACCGCTCTTCCTATTCCTCATAAACAAAGCGCTTTCTATGCTAGATTACCTTTCCGACGTGTCGGCGGCAGCACAGATCACACACTGACTCAATCAGTAGTTTGCCTCAATTTTAACAATAAACAGCCTGAAATTCCCCGTAACTTTTAGCAAAAGGCAGACACAAGGCGGAAATAGTATTGGTGGCACCGACAAGCCTTTTTCTGTCTTTTTCAACGATCGTTATAGTTGTATATTTTTGTACTTTACTAGGGCAATGAATTACAAATTTGCATAGAATTGCATATAGGTACTGGGCCTGCCCTTGGGGCATACTGTTATGGAGGGGTCCTTACCACTTTTCAGGAGTTTAGGAGGTATGTAATACCCAAATGGAAGAAGGGGTACCTTAAGTTCATGGAAGTTTATGGGTTCACCCCATTATTGCATGTACCATTTTCGAAAATTAAGATTTCAAAAACTAAGGAAAACTGTAGAAAGTATAACCCTTATAGACGTGCTCTCAATGGACAAATTCTGGAGGTGAATGATGACATATCTCTAAACTTAATTGCCATAAAAATCATTCAAAAATTATAATAACCATGGCATGTTTTATCGAATTAAATTCTTATCAATACAAATATGTTCTGTATGTAGGCTACGCCCTGGTTCTTATTAGTACTTTAGATAACCATTCAAAGCTATATTTTAGGTATGCTCATAGCTGATCGTTGGTTATCGGCTTAAGCCCCTGTTGCAATGATGTTATAAACAATGTTGTTAAACAAACGCGATATTCGACTGGCCAACTTGCTTGAAATGCCTTATTTTCGTTTACTGTATTACTTGACCAACAGTAGCAGTAGCTACCATATGAATGAATAAACTGTAGTATGTGGATAGATAAGTCACGAACGCCCCAGTTTGCCAATTGAAAAGTAACAGGACTACTGAGTTAAGCATAGTTAGCAGATGAGAGAATATCTTCAGTCAAACTTTATGCACAAGACCGCCCTAATATGAAGCTAGCCGATAGCGAATGAATTCACTATGAAAGGTGGGCATGAACTGCTCGCATCCTGAAGGAGAGGAAGGACTAATGCGCATAATATTCACATCTTCCGTCATGCGACCGTTTCTCTTGGGTGAAATCACTCCCGCCATTTAGTATTCCTACGCGTTTTGGCGGGAAATCCGTCACGACCAGCTGACTATCCGACAAACATGGTGACCATCAATAGCAAACAACGAGGGAAATGGTCCAATCATGTGTTCCTCCTCGCCTGCTTACTTTAAAGAGTGGTAGACCGGGGATTTGGACGACCGGGCATATAAATGACGTTTCTAGAATATCTACAAATCTTAATACAACTCGTATTGCAGTTCCTTCCACATATATAACGGACGTTCGCCACAAAAATATCTGATAATCACAAGACTAATTAGTTTTAGGTTTGTGTATTAATACATTTTTGTATATTATCAACATTTTGGTGTTTGAAAAGAAAATCATGCAACTTTATGCAGAGCCCCATTAACACAGAATGGACCTATCAAGTAATCCGAGAAGATATAGCCTACAACAGAATCCCAATTAAGTTTACACACATCAAGGAAACTGAAGAGTTCTTAGAGAAGCTGAAGATATTTGTAATAGAAAAGGCCTACGATGATTGAAATTAATTTTATGAAGACAAAGTGTAGGCATTTTAAACATTCTGACGATCACGGCGAGACTTCGCTCACAGTGAGATAACAACAAGTAAACTAAGTACTGTACCGTCAAAACGTGCGAAAATTATATAAAAAGAAATTAGTTTAGCTCTTTATCACACGTTGGTAGCGGGAGGGGAGAGGATAATATGAGTTTTTAGTTTCAGTAAAATGTCATGTGGTCGTTATATATTTTCCTACAGGTGGAGTTAATACAAACCACTTTCGGAAATTCAGATGTAGGAGAAAACGTTCCTATAGTGTTTTTTCCTAGGATTTTATTTACTGTTTGTGGTTCCAGATGAGGCAGTTTTTAACCTATTGTATAAGAACTGCGTGGCCCACATTTTTCTTATGAACATCCTGCAGAAATGTGTAATGCATTATGCTAGTCTAGCATGTGGGTAATACACTTCCTGAAGATTTACTAAGCTTACTAATAAACTTGTACAACACAAATAAACAAGGCACATACAATTTGATGTACTCCTCATAAAATATTTATGACAGAGTTTTGTAATTAACTAATTATGAAATAACTTAACCAAACCATCATCAAAATAGCCAAATCTCTACGGTTTGCTATGATGTAATGAAGTAAAACTTCTTAAATCTTCTGAAATCCAAAACTGTAGTTAGTCCAAACTAAATGTTTGACATTTCATTTGTCCTAGTAGATTACTCCTGCTAATAATTATAGTCTTACCATCACTGCGTGGATTAATTTTCTTCAGAGCTTGATTTTAATGGAAAATTAACACAAATCCCCTAAATCAAATAGAATTTTTACTTTACTAGGTCTAAAACCAGTTTAGAAAAAAAAACTGTATGATCACTTTACATGTGAATTTCAGTCTTGCAGCACTTGAACAGGGTATAAGGAATTGATTTGCTAATGGTGAAACCTTCCAAAATCTGGGTTTTTAAAACTTTGAAGTAAAATGAATCAATAACTACAATTTTCACAAAATATAAGCTGTTAATGTGTTAAAAGTCCCTGGGAGATTATTTACCTTGCAGGAATGGTCAAACACACGGTGCATCTTGTTATATTTTTTTCAGACCTCTACCACCAACCCTTGTGGATACAACTTCTGTCAAGGCAATGCTTAAAACGAAGCTTTAAATAATGTTTCACACTGGTCAAGGTTATAAACCTTAATAGTAATCAAGTCACTATTCCTGTTTTCACACTTCAAAGAAACTGTACAGACGACCACTAATTTGTTATCAGGGTCGGCTCAAAGAAAAGTCCACAGATAAATCACACATCAACATGCACATCTCCAACATCCACATGCAATTAACATCTCTGGTAAGACACATGCAGTTAGTTGTACATTCAAGCTTTTGACAAAAGCATAAAATTGGGCATTCAAGAATTTTTTAGTTTGTTGCAAAATATCAAAATATGCAACTCTGACCACTAGGCAAAGAAAAGGGTAAGAACAGATCACAATTTGTTCTTATCTGACTTTTGAAAATTCATCAAGGGAGCCCTCCAAAAGAGTCATTCCTTTGGCTTTTTTGGCAAATAGTTTTGCTAACAAACACTCTAGCTATATGCAAAATGAATCACAAATGTGTTGGTAAGGGCATAACTCAACAACGCCGGACCAATTTGGCCAAATTTTTGTAAAAATGTTCGTTGGAGTTCAAGGATGGTTTTACGGTGAGAAAATTTGAATAATTGCCGAAAACCCTTAAAACAGCCCTTTTCTTTTTCCATACAAACGTTTCTAACCAAACGACAATTTGGCTTTAATGCTGTTTGTTGCCAGCTGAATCCCTAGTTTACAGACATAAAACATTTATGTACAGCTTGAAGGACTTCAAGTCAAATCAATAAAGAAAACAAAACAACAAACTGTCAATGTCGCATTTGCCATTGTACATTGGTTATTTTTTTGATTTTCTATAACCTTATTTCTAAGTTTTTTTTGTTAACTATTACATGAAACAAATTGAAACAACCATATCGTATTGTGCAGAGTGATTAATACGTAGGAACAAAAAACTACCACATTAAAATGTTTCTTGACTAGTCTGTGGGTCCACATTACAAATGTCAGAAGACTTTGAAACAATATTCTACAAATTAATAATTTTTCACAATTATTTTGATTTTAAAGAACTTTTCTGTACAGGCACCCAAAGATTAGATGAAAAAGAAATTAAATTCGGCTATTTTAGCAGTCCAAACCCAACAACACATTCTTTACCAAACTTATAACTTTGTAGCACCTAGAATGTCTAGTATAAAACAAGAAAATGTAAATATTTTTCAAGACTAAAATGTTTACATTAGAAGATGTAAATATTTTGTATCAGAAGACTGTTATTGTTTTAAGTATTTTGAAACAATATTCTACAAATTAATATTTGTTTGTTTTTTCTCTTGATTAGTTTTAATTATTTACAATATAATATTATGTTTGATCTTTGCTTGGACTATGTGTAAAAAATAGTTAAATAAAATAAGAAAATGTTTTGTTGTTAAATCTGAGCTGATTTTAAAAGATTGTTTCTGTGCTCACTTCTCCGGTCCTTGGTTATTTTCATACGGGCTGTAAAAGTCGGCTATCTTGTTTTACAAGGGCAGTGTCTGTGTTGGCCCAGCCCAGGAACGCTTGGGTAGTCATTGAAACATTGAGTCCTTTAGAGGACTAACATTTTGTTTTGTTTTATTGGCTTATTCAATTACAGAAGTTATTTTTAATTACACATAATTATATTGTGAAATTGTAAACAGAAAAAAAATTCAAAGGACATTCTTTATTCTTCATTCTTATTCTTCTTAGATGACCTCTGTCTACTGATACAGACAGCAGATAACACATGCAGTGTAAACTATACAGACAGACAGACAGACAGACAGACAGACACTTTCCTCCACCATGCCAGGAAGGAGAAGAGTGGCCAGTCAGTCTGTCAGTGTACATCAGTGAGTGTAGTGGAGTCTTGCAGTGAACATAGGATATGCATACATTCGCACAGGTAAACCTGTTTTTTATTTGTACACAAATAAAGTTTCAACAAGAAAAAAAACTCATTTTGTTTAACATTAATACCGCATTTAGGAAAATTTTGCAAACAAGACATTCAACTCAGAATTAAAAACTGAAACTTCTGTTGCAAAATGTTTAGCATTTATAAAAGCTGAAATTTATATTATAATCAAACAAGAGCTTTTAAACATAAAAGTTACAAATTTAATGTAAACTCTATCTTATTTCCAGAAAGTAGCTTGGACAATAAATCTTTCTCATATGATTAAATATCAGTAGTAGTCAATTTTATTCACAGATTTTGATGAGCAATCATTATAGTTGGAAGATTATTTGTCCTCATGTGGGATTATTAATCTAATGTACCAGTGTACTATGAAACATTGCGTTGCTACAGCTGCAATAGAAGCCTTGTTGTGTTGATTAATATTTAAATAAACATTAAGAAAGTTTGAACAAAACATCAATATTTGTACGTTTTTGATTTAATTTTAAGACATTTTTACTTTTTCAAGGTTTTAAGACAAAATTAACGGGTAAATCAATGTTTACAAAATTCACGGCTACTTTCCGTTTTCCGGTTCAGTTGGAACCCTGTTAAAGTACCTGCACATTTATGCATTTAAGTACTATATATTTCATTGAATAAAATTAAAGTCATGACATTATATAAGAAACCAATATTTAAATATAGACTGGTTATGTATCTGTACCCATTAAAAGGTGGCCAGATATTGCCCAACAGTGTATAAATGGGATAGGGATTTTAACTTGGGAAAATTTGTTAACAATGTTTTGAGTATGTTTCTAAATTAATACCTGAAAAGTTTTTCTCTGAAAGCATAGTCATTAGGGCTGCTGCATATAAAAACAAAAAATTTGAATTCGGTAATAAAATATAATGTTAATTATGGAATTTCAAGAACTCTGTTCTTAAAAAAATCAAGTTTTAAATTCCAAAATACAAGAACGAAAGTTGTAGTTTTAGCGTTTATATGCAGCAGCATCAATAGATTTATGCTTTTAGAGACACAATATCACATTTAAGTAAATTAATTGATTAAACGTTGTTTGCAGTTTAATGCCATGTTATACTCAGAGTGGATACCTTCGATCACTCTATCCGGCAGCCTCTTAATTACATTTGTCCCACAATTCCTAACATTACTTGATACACTTATACACCCATGGTTTAAAGTTGGCCTCCTAGTAATAACATGCCCCAGTCATTATCAGTTCTTTATTGTTTTAAAGTATTCTGCCAGTTAGTGTGTTTTTATTAAATAAATAGGTCATAAGGACTGCCAAATCAATTGTTTTCATTTTATTTAATTACTCCTACATTTTAATAACAAACATGTAAATAAATTGTGTAATACATTACAGGGTTTTCCAGATCAGAGCTGAATTTATTTTAACTTTTTTACTTTAAAAAGTATACAATGTGTTTGCAAAATTTTAATACAACACTTTTAAGACATAGTTTTGCAGATCAAAATAAAAGAAAAGAAAAAATGTGTTTTTAATATCCACAAAGTTGCAAATTAATTTTTATTTTCCATTTTTGAAACTCTGTAAACTTTTGTATCAATAAAAGACTTAACAGGAAAAAACTCCTATTATTATTAGATTACTTGTTTAAAATCTGCAGCCTTTAAATGGAGCATTTAAAGTTTTAACTTGAATAAAGAAAGGTAAACAATAAGAACAGTTTTCTAAAATTTAACTTTTTAGACAATTTATTTATCTATAAAATTATATAAGTTGAGGAACAACTGAGTAACATTACCAATGGTAACTATGTTACTATAACTCAAAGGATTTTAATTTTATTGTAGAAAATAATTTTCAAGTACTTGTCAGGTTATTTGCTTTATGCTTATAAAAAAAGGGTAGGTTTTATAAATAGCCACCATTTGAAACAAGTAATCTAATTATTTCATAACCTTTTCCTGTAAATTTAAAGTTCATACAAAAGCCTACAACATTTTGAAAAATGGGATTAGCCGTATAGGAGACAGTTGGATTAAAATGAATGAAAACATTTAGTAAGGGAAGTTTTTTAAATGTCATTCTTCCCTGTTTCTTTCTTAATTTCACCTATAATACAAACAGCTATTTCAAAATAAGAAAATTTAATAATGTTAGTGTTTTTTTTTTTTATGAGGAATTCACCTTATTCAAACCTTACTAGGTTTCAAAAAATCGGTTTAGCCTTGTAGGTAATAAATTAGAAAAAAGCTAAATGGGGGATATATTTAATAAAAATAGCTTCATTTTTATATGTTTATCTTCATTTCAACGTATAAATTCATTTCCCAAAGCTGGTAACATCTTTGTACACATTCTGTAGTTTAAGAAATTTTAAGATGAATATTTTTTGGCCATAAACAAAACCAGGGAAACATTTCTTACAAGTTTAGAAAATGTAAGACTAGTAGTAGTTATTCTTTGATTTACTACCAGCTGTTCAGTGTGATTTGCTATATTGTCACCAAAGCGGCACAAATTGTGACACATGAACATGTACTCACACCAGTGGTTTGACAATCTGGGACATGTGTTATTACATTATGTCACACGTTTGAAAAACACGGCTTACCTCAAACATCGGCTTGCCACCTGAGGCATTGTCGATTAGTCTCTTTTTACGAACTGTTTGTTGGTTTCACAAAACCAGTTTCTCCACATGATTAGTTATTGTTAAAAGCAATTTTGTCAGTAATTATTTTAAAAGGACAGTTTAAAATAATCCTTAAGTTTCGCTGAGAGAATTTGGGAAAAGTAAAACCCTGAGGACAACGTGTCATTGGACTTTTTGTACTAGAAAATTGATATTTAGCTGTGTGCGGAAATTTAATTCTAAAGTGTTATCAAATGTACAGTTTTGTCAGAATTTTCAAAAAAATACATCTCCCATATCAAAATTAATTGCTGTTGTGTTGAAATAAAAACTATTTGAAAATTCTTACACAGTAAATGATTCTATATTAAAATAAGGCAAGAAGAATAGATCAAACAGTAGGGTCACAAGCGGGTGGGCTCCGAGCAGTGACCTTACTGTGTACTCACTGCCTCGCCACACTCCACAGTCCTAAACGACTTTAAAAATTTGACAAATACCAAAATAATGTCCTAAAATTTTAATCCTACACATATTGAGTGGTTTTAAATACAGTATGGTATTGTCAGAAGTCAAAACTAACTAACATAGTGGTATTTGGGTGATTTTAAATAGGTATACCGTTCTATTAACTACAGTTGAAAGTTATTGAGTCCTTCTCAGTCGACAGGACTCATGGTGCATATTAAAAAAAGGTGAAAAGTAACTTCTTTCTTCCTAGCACTCAAATCTTCTCATTTCTTCCAAGGTTGAACTGAAGAATAGAGAGATGCTCTTCATTGATGGATTATTCACGGGTGTATTGATTCTTTTCACGCTACATCCAGTATCAAAGTGAAAGAGCTTCGGGCAAGCAACATCATGTAACAACTGTGTTATAGCAAGAACCAAGTTCAGACTATATTGTCTATTCCAACATTTTGTTGTTATAGTATTAATTTTGTAATCACTTATGATCTATTGACGCTCTTGTTTATAATCACAAAAAAGGTTTATTACTATCCTGAAAGAAAATGTCTTTTTGTAAGCATCTCTCTCTCTGTGTTATTAATTTATACAAATTAAAACCAGGCCGAGACACAATAACGCTTAAGCCCGCTGTCATGAGTGAAGTTAATTTCCTTATTACTATAGTAGTTAGGAGAGGCTGTTCGCTCACTCACAGCCTCCCTGCTATATATGATGACGAGTGTAACGAGTGTTTGCATTATTTGTTATCACGAGTATTACAAGACTGTTCATACAGTTTTCGCCTAAGCCCCATTAATTTACTGCACGTTATACATATCATGAATGGAACATTTGTTTCAAATTTCATTACAATTGGACTACATTTATAACACTGTTAGAGCAAAATCACTTTTTCATTTTGAAATGTCAATGGATTTTCATAATTAGTTTGTAATGGATGCTATCAAATGAATTTTTTTTATTGATCTAAATTGGATGAAATTGACAGTTGAATGTTGAAAGAAATTTGGAGACAAAAATGTTTGTCATAATTCGGTCAGAACAGTTTTGTCTTCAAATTTCTTTAGTAATAAATTAGCTATTAAGCGTTTATACAAATTAAGATCAATATTAATTAATTTCACATAGTATTTAAATTCGGTTTGTAATATTTCCAGCTCATTGATTTCAAAGTCACTATTTGACAGTTGCATGTTTCGGATAAACATTCAGCTTTAAGTACTTCTCTAAATTTGAAGACATAAATAGTTGGGCCGGATGGTGTAGTAGTGGTCAGCAATGAGCATAAACGCCCGGCAAGGGAGAGACCTGGGTTCACGTCCCGGTTCGGTCCAAACAGTCTTCAAATTTCTTTAGTAATAATTTATACATTCTTTACCAAAATGACAGGTACAGAGAAAACAAAGAACAAGTCTCTAAATTAGCGTAAATTTTGGTAATATGTCTAAGGGTTGAACACTTTAATATTTAAATTAACCCTTTAAAATTTAAAACTGTGGTTTTTTAACTGGTTTTCATCATAGGAAATGAAATGTGGAAACAGAATTCCAACCATAATTGATCATTACACAAATGATTAAATCAAAGAAAGTAACCATAGAGGAACAATGTAGCAACAATTAAACAAGCAGACAAGAGTTACAAATGAGCGTAGCTATCCAAGACTAGATCTCTACTGCAATTTATAGTTCTGTAGCCCGACACTGCACGCTGCACACACACAATGACCATTGTACCAGTAGACATACTCTAAACTGAATGAAACTATTGCCCAACACACTTCCGCACTAATCACACAGCAACTTCTACTTTGCGTTGTGTCATCATTTGTTCCTTACTGTAGTTGACTACCAACAATTCACGATGAATCGTTTGATTTCCACAAGAGTTATGTAACTTAGACAGATGTAAAATATAGATTGATTTGCACGGTTCAAGTTATATTCCCATGATGTCTTAGTCCCAATAAAATATAATCATTAATATATAGTATGATAACTTCAAAAGTGAAATATAGCCGAGGCGTAGCCACAAGCGCTACTGTCAACAATAATAATGATAATTCTTAGTAATAATTCTATAATGGAGTAAGAATTGAAGGGCCCTTTTCAATCCCTTTTGACCCCTGTGACCACTCTACATGTTGCAATTTTTATCAGATTTTCATGAAATTTGGTACTAAAGGTCTCTTTTGTTAATATCTAGATTATGAGAGTTAACCAGCAAAATTAGTTCACCAAAGGTGACCTTTTGAAGGGATTTTTACCCCAAAGAATGGGGTTTTAAGTTATAAAACTGTACAAGATCCAATTTTGATTAAACTTGGTATGAATATTTTTTTATGACACCGTACCCACCATGTGTATCAAAAGTCAAAACCATTAAAATCAAATCAGCCAGACAAAGATGGCGGGGGGAAATTGTTTTCTGAACATACCGTCAATGAACTTTAGAAGTTTTGGATTGATACAAGGTAGAATTATAATTTAATGACTACACTAGAGTCCTGCTAATCCAAACCCCACTTATCCGAAAATCCGCCCAATCCAAACACTGTTAGCGGAAACAAATTTATAACTTTTTGATTTGGTAATAAATAAAACTAGATCCAAGCTATGTCATACTGCATGTGTTTAATAATGTGAACCAGCACTCCCAATGACGCAGTATACACGCAGATATGCGCACAAACACTGTAACATGCCCTACTGCCACATCCATCTGTGCACTGCCCGTCATATCTGGGTGCGTTACTTCCGCACAGTTTATTACTGCAGTGTATTAGAAGGATTAAAATACACAATTTCTTAAATTTAAATATAAAATATTAGTCGTTCAAAGTCGATATATGACCTTATAAGGTCAATATATACAAAATCCATCAATACATGCCAAATTTCCGCTTAATCCAAATTTTTGCTAATCCAAACAGGGTCCGGTCCCAATTAGTTCAGATTAGCAGGATTCTAATTTAGTTTATTTCAATTTATTTCTCGATATTCCAGGTTAAGGCCTTAAACTGGCTTAAAAAGGATTTCATTGTAAATGAGAACTTGCGTAAGGCTGGTAACCTTTCCAGAATGGTTCTTTACTCTACGATGTTTAGGCCATACTAAGTAATAAATATCAAAGTTTGCCAGTCATCCCTCACTTTCCTTGTTCCTATTCTCCTAATGGGAGGTTTTACTGTATCTGGTAAACATAATTTTGTTGAATAAATTATTGAGTTAGTTTTGATTTTCTGTTTTTTATTCTTTATGGTGCTCCAAATGAAAACTGAGTACACTGAGTATTCATCTGTGCTTGACGTTAAGAATTAACTTTATGTTAGAATGCTAAATGCTTGGCAAAATTAATAACACTATTTATTGTTCTGTTACAGATATTTGCATTACTTATCTCATTTGGGTTAAACGAAAGTCAGAAGTTTGATGTTTATGGGCGGCCAAAATGCTGTGGTGATTCCGTATCGCCGTCATATCTCCGAGCAAAGTCTTGGGAAGACACACTTCGGGATGCAGCCTACCAGAGCATTATACACCACTTTGACTACCCAGGGACCTTGGACGGAAGACTTGACAGAGACCAAAAGCTATGGAAACACCTACAAGAGGCGAGATTTACGCTGAAGAATAACTACCTCTTTGGTGATACAGAAGAAGATACAAAAAGTGGAATTCTCATCATGAAGCGCTTAAGTGATCAATCATTTGGATTTGAGTTTCAACAAACAGACAATTTGAACCTAGACTGTTCAATGAATGATTGTGAATTGAAAAACTCTTCTTTACTAGCGTCATGGAAAGTTAATAAGAAAGGCGATGAGAATGGGATGAATATTCGAGTTAAACTACCGGTCATAAATGAAAAGCGGACTGAGGACGTTTATGAGTACAGTATCCAATCTGGGCTTAAAAAAGTCAACCCTAATCCAATAGAGCATAATTCATTTAGTGCATATCGCACAAACAAAGAACACAGATTTGCAAACATTCCTAGGACAACAAAAAGTGGATTTAAAAGCTACAATAATTACAAGGGAGGATTTCCAGGTTTTGATGAGAGTACAGAAACTCGATTTCAAAGTTACGGACGAGTTAAAAGTGGATATAGAAATTCCGAGCGCATGGATTTTCGCTTTGGTAGTCCTGGTAAAGGAAATTTCGGTACTGGAAGAATTATACCTACATCTTTCATGTACGACACACCATTCTACTCTTCTGAAGAGAGTGATGAAGGCTGGACTAGATTTCAAACACCTAGACAGCCATACCCTTCATTTAAAGGAGATGTAGGTTTCAGAAATGTAAATGAAGGGTCTTTATTTGGTTCGAATAGTCCTTACCACAGTAGATTGCCAGAAGATTATTACGAGTTGCAACAACAAACACCCCCTCAACGTCCTGAGCAGGAGTCAAACGGTTTCTTACCATCAGTCGGTCCAATAAATGCTCCTCCTTCCTACAGAACTGAATATGTGTATGACCCTAGATACAGGCTGACTTACGGGAACAATCAGCACATGATGACTCCTTCCACATTCACTACAACTTCCTCCAAACCTTTTAAACCATCAACCGAATATGTAAGATATTCGGAATTAGATCCATTTTACCATCCTGATGACACACAGGAGCTGCTTTTAACAACTCCCAAAACAAATGTGGGTTTTGAGAGTCCTAAAACATCATCGGTTTCTCTACCCGCAACTGAAAAATTAACAACAAACAATCCAATAGAAAGACCACACTTTTTCAAATTATTGTAGATAATATGAAAAATAATACCTGAGACAATAACATACTCCCCTCCTATTACCTCTCAGGCCTCTATAACTAATCTTACAACAGAACATGTGAGTCAAACAATAAGTCCAAAAAGTGATCGCCCACACAAAATTTTGGCTAATAAAGTTCACACAAAAGCAAAGGATAATCCCTCAGTTGATGATTTTAATGCAGAAAGAGCTTTTGGTGAGAAAATCATACCTAAATCCCGAACAACTGTGAAACCGAAATCCGCCTTAAACAAAATAAAACCCACACTAAAACACAAAACTGTTCTTGACTTCAGCACCAGGGCAGAACCATTAGATGAAGAAGTAAAGCAAAGAAAAGCCACAACTGTAAGAATACCTGAAAGGTTTACAACCCAACATGAATCGACTCAAAAAGAAAATCATCGTACTACCAACAATATTGAAAATAAAAAGAAAGATTTTAATGAGAGTTCTACCACTAGTTTAGATAAATTAACAGAAGAAAATAAATTTACTCAAAATATTGATGTTACTACCAAAAGTTACTATGAAACTACTACTGAATTTAATCAGAAAGACGATAGTACAATTGTCAATTTTAAGGATACTACACTGAACAGTGATTTCCCTACTACTTCATTGTGGGATGATGTGAAGAAAACTATCATACCGAAAAATACAGACTTGACTGCATCAATTTTAAATATTACAGAATCAGATACAATTCCAACCACCAGCGATAATGAATTTGATACTAAAGCTGATCATACAACAAGAGACATGACAGAACATACAACTGAAATTAGCACTCCCGATTCAAATAGTTATTCTGAAAATGGATTTTTCACAGCTATGACTAACTTTTTTATGCCAGAAACAACTACTAAAAAGAATGATAAAAAAGATACTGAAATGACAACGGTTAAAGCCGATGCGGATGCAGAAACACAAGAATCCAAGCAGCACAAGACCCACTATCGGTTGCTCACGTTTCCTGGAGATCCTGTATCTATTGTAGCGAACAGGATTTCTAAAACCATTTCTTACAGGACAGCAAATGGTAAAGAAAGAAAACTTCCAAGTAAACTGCCTTTTTCAAGTAGATATAAGTTTTCGGACTTGTCTAAAGAATATAGAAGTTTATAAAATAAAGTTTTTTCACACAAACACTTTAATGTACTTATTTAACAATTTGTTCGTCCCATTACATTCTAATTACAGAAGAACTTTGATTAACAGGGGATGGTTAACCGAAATTGTAGATCAACTACTATTGGATTCAAAAACAATATACTCGAGTTTAAGCGGGTGCTGTACGCAACTCAGTGAACATAAAACTATGGCAATCACATCAAAATTTTCTCCGTTTAGTTCTACGTACGGACATAAAAGTCAATTGTTTGAAAAAGTCTGAAAAAACAAGACTCAACTTTGAAAATTTCTACAGCCTTTAATATTTGGGGCTGCACAATGAAACTTTTACACAATGTAGGTTATACATTAATCTTACCAGTTAATAAATTTTGCATTGTTACCTTTTTTTTAAAAGTTGATGTACATTTTATGAACCTGTGCAATCTTGGAAACGAAGCCTTACTTAAATCCATGATTGAGGGGCCAACCATTTCCCTATTTTCAAATGAACTAAGAGTATAATTAACAATTTCCATTACTGCAGTTGTTGTTGACCGTCCCTCTCGGAAACCAACAGTTTTTTATGCATGAGAGACTGCAATATTTCAGAAAAAATAGGTACAATATATATGAGCCGGTAATTTGAGGCAATTGCTCATCAGTTATCACCTTTTTTATAAATAGAAACAACTTGAGAAATTTTAAGTAAATTGGAAAAGTAACCAGCTTCTATACATTTACTAAGTACAAATGACAAAGGCTCCTTAATATAATATATAGTATATTACCTAAATGGTTAGAACATTTTACATTTTTGTGGTAGGGATACTAGCTGAAAGTTCGGTAGCTGAATTTACAAAAAAGGTGTTTAACAGTGATGGATTGAGTGAAACTGTTTCAGGTGACAAGACAAGATAAAGTTTCTTTAGAGTGTACAGGTGCACAGGAACTACCCTCTTGCTTAATTATGTATTAATTATATTATAACTTGGGGCATATCTTTTATATAGAAAATAAAATAAACATTATAGGACCCAGTATTGAGCCTTGAGGTACTCCCCATTTTATAATCTGTTTAGATGAATTAAAGTTGGTTTGAACATTGTTATTGTTTGTTACTATTTCAACAAACTGACTTCTATCAGTTAAACATGAATGAAACCATCTTAGAGCAGTATCTAGTAAACCACGTCTGTCCAATTTGTTCAACAAAGTTACATGGCAGACGCTGTCAACGCTTTAGAAAGGTCTATGTATATACCTAATACATTTTCATGTTTATCAATTGATTCTATTATTGATTCAATAAACTTAACAGCAGCTGATACAACAGATTTACCCTTTCGTCCGGCAAAGAAGAAAAGGGGGTATTTTTTAGTCAGTAAAAATCTGACACTACCACTAGTACGGATAGTGGTGTCTTTAGAACATTTTTCAACTCCTGAAAAAAAAAGTTGGCCAAAAAATGAAAACCATTAACAGTTAGAGGAAATGATATTGATTTCTGGCCGACCTCGCTTTGGTTCGTGTTCTAAATTTTTACGGCCATCTCAAAACGTTTATACCACTAAAATAATTTAATAAACAAACGTGTTCCACACAAAATCTACCCCACAGACCTTTTTTATCAAATATTTTTGTAAAGGTTCTGCCTAGTTTGAAAACCTAACATTGGCTCTTTCCTCCTTTTAATTTGTTTGACGAATGAACGAAAACCGTAGACGACTGGACCGCGATAACTATATCATTTGTCAGCTGATTTTCTCAACTATACACAACTATTAAATTATATGCTGTTTTATTAGATAGCATTATTATTTTTGTGTATATTTAAAAAGTTCCATTACTTTTCAGTTTTCAGACACATTGTGTAGATCATTACTAGAGGTAAACATGATTGGATTTTATCTTTTGGGCAATTAACACCTTTTCTTGACTGATTTCAGGAGGGATTAAAAGCTAATTTTACTACTTTAGACATGATTTATTTATTTATATGTAGTCATTTGTACAATAAAATTGTGTTGACTACTACCACTGGTAAAACAAGGTCCAATGCTGGAACTATGCAATTTAAAACTATAGTAATTTATACTAAATAGAAGTATCCATACCTAAATTTGTCTAAAACCCGTGTAAGTGTAAAACGCATGCTCTAAGAGATCATTTTTTTTCTAAATGACCAAAGTCATTGGTAGATCTAATATCTATTCAGAGTTTGCTAACATTTCAAGGCAATGGGATTCAAATTTTAACTTATTCCTATTGTGAATTTCTGCAGTTATAAGAAGGTGGCAAACATTGAAATTTTAATAACAAATTCAAAAGAAAAGGTTTACAAGTTGAAAAGCACTGCATTTTTATTAAAAAATAAAATAACTTATGAATATGCCTACAGATTCCAAGACTGGCCGGTTGATTTTGGGGAAGGGATTATATAATAAGTTAACGCTCAAGAAATGACTTTATTTTGAAATGTAGACTCTATAATATAGAACAAATAAAACTCTATAAAATAAATAATTTAAAAATCTGTTGTTTTAAAATCCTGACCACTAAAACCAGGGATGACAACAAGTTGAACAAAGATTAGTTTTGATATTACCTTCTAGTGTCTGTGCCAAACTCTTAGCTGTCATAAATTGTACACAATATTTTTTGTTAGTTCATGTGACGATCTGTTAATTGAATTCTTATATGCGTTTGAGATGATTTCGAAACTGTATTCCTTCTTCAACTAATTCCTTGAGCCATGAACACGGTGATAACAATATTTAATGTATAATAGAATTGCTGAACTAAACTGGACTGACAACAGGGCAAATTAACAAATATTAACATTTAAATTAGGGGTGCACGGGCCAGCATTTTAAAATTGGTCGGTCGGGTTTTCGGCTTTTTGGCCCTCGGCTTCAGGAGGGCATATTATTTATTATATTATTTTTTGAGGGTGTTTCAAAGTTGCTTACAAGATGATCTAAATTACTTGAATGAGTAATGAATGATGTTCTTTAATCACCTTGTAGCCACACTTTGAGGCTCTAAAACAGTAGAGTCAGACATTCGATGAAAATTAAAACCATAAGTAAGTTTAAACAGCAGCAAAACCATACAAAATCCTGTTCAGGAGAGGCAGGAGCACAATACTAACAGGGTTGCTGTGTGACAAGGAGAGTGAATAAAAAAGAAAAGAAGGCATGTCAGTAGAGAACAATATTTCATATATCAATTGAAATGCTGTGAAAATCTTCTTCAACAGTGGATTTTCCAGCATATCCATGTGCTTAAGGCTGATAACAAACTAAGGCCGATCCTTAATGTCATTAATTAATATGACCAATGGAAATACAAGGACCAAGGGCTTAACGTGACTTCAGCTTCATTTTTACACTAAAATCAATGTTTTTGATGAAAACCCAAGTGTAAAAGTATTTTTTAAGTATTATTTTAATTGAGGCCAGTATTAGACATATTAACTAACTGAGTTTTTCAATCTACGATCAATGGTTGTTTGTGGTTCTTTTGTCGGTGTTGATCTACACAACAAAGCACAGTTTTAAAATAAAAATCTCAAAGTACATCACAACTATTACATAACCCACTCACCCTCACCCATTAACAATGAATAACACTGACTCACATAGCCCCAAACATTACAAAATCAGTTAAGGAGAGTCAGGAGTATGAATCACAAAAGGATCGTAAATCACAATGAGGTTGTTAGTGAAGGAGTGAGAGAGAAGGAATGAGACTGTTGGGCTACTAGTGAACAGAGATGAGGGGTGAAGGCAAA
The DNA here is from genome assembly GCA_018831715.1 of Matsumurasca onukii. Classification (NCBI taxonomy): domain Eukaryota; kingdom Metazoa; phylum Arthropoda; class Insecta; order Hemiptera; family Cicadellidae; genus Matsumurasca; species Matsumurasca onukii. The sequence continues at coordinate 37,174,443 of CM032062.1, forward strand.
AAACAGAAGACAGGTGGAAAGGACAAGAAAAATAAAATACAAGGTGGAGGGGTTGGTAGTCAGTGGACAGAGAGGGAAGACAACAGCTGCAATGTGTAAACAGGAGGGGGGAGGCAGGTGCCCAGTTTTTTGTGTGAGGCAGCTGACCCTTATCAGCTGTCTACTACTTCATTAGCTGTTTGGGTTACAACCAATCACAGCATTGTCCCTGTACATGTAGTACAGTGGGATGGAGCTTTGAGGATAGTGTAGTGTGTGTTTGTTATTTCCTTATGTCATACTTCATTTATGAAATGTGTGTTTACAGTATTTATACTCAATTACAACACAATAAAAATACGTTTACAAGTACAAAATGGATGTTTGGTTCTGTCTGAGATCGTTATCAAGCAATAACAGCCATTCTGACAATTGCTGCCCGCCTCCATTAAAATGTACTCAGAACGAGAGTTCCTATCTTATCTCCACCAGAAGTGCACACTCACGACAACAAAACAAATACACAATATCGACCCGCCTGAATAAAAGCCTGTTTAATTATCGGCTGGCCCGACCGAGCCCTTACACCCCTAATTTAAATATACCTTAAGGTCAGCCTATCCAGGCGACTCTCACATACTGCCTTATTTTTCACAGTGAAAACAGCAACATATGCGGAGCTTACAGCAAGCCTTCTACAGCACCGCAGCTCGGCAGGTGGCGGCGTTCCCCAGACCAACCCGTTTGTATCACTCTCCGTGTTTAAAGTCCCAATGGCAAAAAAATTACCTGATAGTTGTTTTTTCTTTATCTCAATAAAAAAAGCCACAATTGGTACTCACCAGCACCTTCACCTCCATACTTGAAGTTACATTCAGGTTTGGCTGGAAGAAGGGCTTCATAAGATTCTGGCATAATTTCTCTGATCCTCTGGAAGTAGGACAGTCTGGAACATAATAGAGTTGTTACCGTATATACTCGAGCAATTCTGAGTCCTCTAGTGGCAATGCAAGTACCTCTCGTGGCCTATCTGAATGTTTTTGTCGATGTTTTGAAGGTTTTGGATCTCTTCAAATTAACTCAATATTTTAATCAACAAAGCCTAAAATATGGTAAATAAGATTGTACGGTACATTTGTTTCAAAATGTGTAATAAATAAACATATTTTAATTATTTTTTGAACTCTACAAATTTAGACACCGAACCAACTTGGCTAAGTTTTTAAGTAGGGGTGGGCGGAATTGGATACTACCCTTCGTGTGGGAAATTTCTTTCTCGACATTTGGGAAATTATTAGGCAAGACTAAAAGCAACTTTGACTAATAGCCAATTGAAATTAATTTCTTTTTTTGAAATATATTAGTCTACTAGGGTGTCCAGCGTTTAGAAAAAACAAAATTCCTGTATTTTCCTGAGTAAATTTCTCTGACTTCCCATTTAGCTACCTTAATATAGTCATAGTTACTCCCGCCCATTTTGATATATTTTGTTGAAACCACGACTTTTTCTAGCTTTTGTAACGTTAGCGACGATCTCTTGACTCCCGCTAGCACCTGCACGAAATAACAACTTCGACGCCGTTCGCGGCGATTCTCATTCTTGACTCCCGCTGGCGCCCACGGCAAAATCACAACTTTGCGTCCGTGACATAATCACCACTTTCACGATCCCTTTTGCAAAATTTCCCGGTTTAGAAACTAAATTCCTGCATAATTCCAGGTTTTTCCTGTATAATTCCTGGTTTTCCCGGGATTCCTTATGCTGGGCACCCTGTCTATTTATTAGTCTATTTTATTTACTTTATAAATCCCACATGATCATATAGCTCCCTTCCCCCATCTACCTTTAGATGAAATATTCTAGTCAAATTTATGTGTGTGTACATTCACATTTTGCTTACCTTTGACTATACATGAATAAAAGAAAAATAATTGTTAGCTAACCTCAAAGCTTTCAGCAGAACTTCCTTGATGAACTTTGGAGGTGGTAATTCTTGATCAAGTCTTAGGCAAGAGCTCCAGTCATCCCAGCTCCAGCGGAACTGGAAGTTACTGAGATGGTAAGAAAACCAGTTCACAAACCTGACAACAGACAATGAATAGATAAGCAAAACCTAATCTCACAAGGAAATGAAATACAAATGATTACATACACAAGTAAGAAATGGGTCATTCTCACAACTCAACCAAATACAACCTCCAAAACAATAAACATCAAAATTTATATTTTATAGTGCTAAATTTACATTGAAAAAATAAATTTGTCTAATCCTTAAAGAACTTGATAACTGTGCATGTATAAAAAGGAATTGCATTTGTGGTACCTATATAACTCATGTTTTCAAAACTTTGATTTGCTTGGATAACAATAGAACAATGTTTTACCTGTCAAAGCAACTTGTATTCATAGTGTCAATTCTTAAAAACAAGATCTCTGTTGCTTGAGCGAGAACCTGGAAATAAAACAAAGACATCATTAATTTAAAAAACAATTCAACAAGTAAAAAAATTCTTTTTTGGATTAAACCACTGAATAATGTTTTATTATGTAAAATATATAACAAAACAAAACGTTTCGTCTACACTATGGTAGACATCTTCAGTTGTAGTTTTCCATAGTGTAGACGAAACGTTTTGTTTTGTTATATATTTTATATAATAAAATATTATTCAGTGGTTTAATACAAAAAAGAATTTTTACTATGACTAACCAACCACTTAAGCTTAAAATTTAAAATTCAACAAGTGTTATACTCCAGAAATGATACTTCTTTTTTTATCCTCCTTCATTCACAACACTGAAAACGAGCCTTTGTAGGTCAATCAAAGATTCCTTAGAAAAGAAGATTTGCCTGAAAGGGCAAAAAGGCTCACTACTTAAATTTACTAATATTTTATTTTGTTTTGTTTTGCTAACTAGTAGCTGTCGTGTGCTCACCCTTTGTCTAACTATAAGCAATAAGGGCAAGACCAAACCAACTTAAATTTTGATTGCTGCCCTTTTTCATTCAATTAATAAATTTGTAATAAAGTGAGCATTTTTTAAACTGAGAGCTTGATTTGACCTTTGAGTTTATTAACAAAAAAAATATATGTTTATAAAAACCTGTCTATAAAATACGGACAAGTATTAATAATGGTGAATTTATTGGCAGCAGTTGGAGCAGTTAACAAAGGCAAGGAAGTGGTCTAGACGTATCCCTCTGAAGAATGAATACAGCACACTGCCAGCCACAAGATTTGTAGCCATCTTGAGACAATGGAGAATAAACAAGAATCCAATAGTTGGCAGAATAGGTGACCTCAGAAATATCACCATGAGTTGATTAGCTTACTAGTAATTTCAAACAGGTGGACAGATTTTGGACTTTTTAAAGAATTACCTGAGGCATTGTGCCTGGTTCAAGCTTGCAAAGCTCTATGAGTAAAGAGCCATAAAATATCTCAAGATATCTGGGTGAAGGAAGGTGAAACAGTTCACTGAAGATGACCTCCACAATGCAGTAGTCCAACGGGATGTTAGCTCGGTACGGAAACGCCAGAAGATGTGCAGCGCTGCAAAATTAAAAACAACAATGAGGAGCTTAAACAGGAGATTCAATTTTAAAATAGACTTCAAACCCTTGACCACATAAAGTTTAATTTTGCAATAACTCTGTTTTCTTCTCTTCAAAATTAAAATGAAACTAACGATCCGAATTTACTATGGTTTAATCAGTTTTCTGACTATTTGGATAGGGTTCAGTTGTGATTACTCGGATAATTATAAAGTTTTTATCTTAGAACATAAGCAATGCAGAATAAAGTCAACTGGTTTTTAAAAAATGCATTAATAGTTAATACTTGTTCCTGAACGATAGCTTCTGGTTTATAAAATCAGCTTTGCAATTGAATTGCATGCAAGATACACTATTTTAATATTACTAATTAAGAACTAGAATTCATTGAATTTACCAAGGTAGAAAGAGTTTTATTTGATGGTGGAGAAAAAACAGTAATGGTTAAACTACAGTTAGTGTTAAAACAGAAGATGCTATACAAATCAGCAAGTCTAAACTGCAATCTTGCCAAACTTACCAATCTTTACGTTCAATGTGAGACATCTCAATGATTGAGGTGATGCAAAAGAGTGTTCTGAAAGTTCTTCAATCAAAATCTTTCTAAAAAAATTGAATGTGCTCCGAAAAGAAGACCATACTGGTCAAAACCCCTAAAACAAACATTGAGAGAGTCATGACTAACTTCTCCAAAACAAAAGTGGTATTACTTAAACCAGTATGTTAAATGTATTTTCAAAAGTTAGTTCACTGATATCCCACAGGTTTGAACCCTGTATATACAGACTAAAGCGCTATAAACTAGACCAACTATAGGCAACATGTGACTTATAATTTATAAAACATAAAATATTTTCTTTTAAAACAACAGCAACCAACCTCAGGACAGTCAGTGTAGTCAAACATCCGGAACACGGTCCAGGGCTTGGGGTACGTGTAGCTGTCGTGGTGTGGCGGCGGCAGAATGGTCGGTATGTTGTGTTGAAGTGCTTCACACAGCACTCCGTCAAACGCCAGGTACGGTCTCACCAAGTGCTTCTCCGTCCAGTTGTCACTGCGCAGCTTACGTATCTGAGCCCACAGGCAGTCCAAGTACTGAAACCAACCATATTTGTGTTAAAGAAGAACACTTGAAATTTAAAATTTTAAATACTCAAACTGGTAAAGAGCACACTCACAAATTTCTGGATGCTTTAATATAGACTTTGTATGGTACATATTTAAGACTAAGTAACCCTTTTTTAACATATTTTAGGCTCAAAAACAAAATTGCACTGTGTATGAAGGTGCTCTTCTACTGATCTTGTTTTTTTTGGTAAGTAGTTTTGCTACTGTGGTTCATACTCTTTCAGCCACTAAAGGTAGACCTAGTTAAGTTTAGACGTTAAACTTACCTCTTCTTGAGGATGGGGTGCATCACTACTCCATACTCTCAAAGCGGCATGGTGTTTCTTTGCTCGTTTGTTCAAGTACACCTCGATACTGGTCATCAACATCTCCAGTGCTTGCTCCTTCTTCTCATACAACTCTCGTCCCACCCAGGGTAGGCAGGACATCACTGCATACACGTACCAGTCTTTGCGTACCTGACAAAGTGATGAAAAGTTAGATGAAATTTTAAAAAACTATTAGAAAAGAAACAATGGTCACTCAGTTCTAAAAAACTAAAAAAATAAATTACCATAATAGGGTTTTAGCATTATTCACAGCAGTGAAAAACTAACTTTCAAGACTGAATAGGTGAATGTTAAATCTCTTCATCAAGTAACTTTCAAGGTATGTCTCTAAAAGGTTTAAAACACATTAGCGTTATACAAATTAAGATCTATAATAAGTCATTTGACACAGTATTTAAATTCTGTTTGTGACACTTCCAACTTGTCAATTTAAAGTCGCTATTGACAGTCACATGTTTTGGATAAACATTCAGATTTAACTACTTCTAAGTTTGAAGACATAAATAGGTGGGCCAGATGCTGTAGGGGTTAGCATAATCTACCCAGCAAGTTAGAGACCCGGGTTCGATTCCCAGTCCGGTCCACACATCTTATCTTCAAATTTCTATATTAATAAATAATGTTTACAAGTCTATTATGCAGCTGCAAACAACTGTATATTGCTTTACATATGAATCTACAATTATTGACAATGTATGGTACATATATACAGGCTATAAGCCAGAGTCAATAATAAGTAGCTTAACCATATAAATATAAGATAAATAACTAATTTTCTTAATTTTTATCCTACAGTAAAGAGCTAGAAAATACAGAGTACCTGATTTAAATAAACTGCTACCTATGAAAGAAAAGGAGTTTATATACCATTTGACTTAATTTGATGAGTTTTACAACTAAACTCTGTAACGTTGCACATAATACCAAGATTTTAAACGTCCCAGATACAGTAAAACTTTGCTTAGAATGAGGAAAATGAATCATCATTGAGAAAGGGCAGTCTCTTCCACCGGCTCAAGTCGCCCCTCGAGGCGACCAATGACAAAGCCGGCAGAGTCCGTGAGCGAAGTCGACCGAAGAGTGTGCGGCTACTCATTTGATTACATGCAAAGCGACTTGTTCCAAAAGACCGGGGCGGTGTCGGGCGAGACAGAGTCATCGAGTCACAGTGTGCGCCCTGTCTTGGTTTCCTTACTACCTGCTGTCCACTGGCACAATTCAACCACACCAAATTTTAATATTATAACTTACAACCTAATCTCCTGTAGTTTAAGTAATTATCTTGGCAACAAAAACATGGTTTGAACTAAATCAACTTACATTCGGCACTCCATCTTCTTTTGCTACATCCAGCAGATTATCCAACAGCTGTAGAAGAGAGTTGGCAGCAATGACGTAGCAATTGACTAAATCAGCCAGAAACCTCAGAGCATACCTCGCCCCGTCCCAGTTGCAAGCTTTGAGAGAGTCCTTCAATGTCCGGACCATGTGCTCTACAAACTGTAAAAATAATAGATATAGTCTCGTAATCTTCAGTTTGTTGTGTTTCTAGACACTGTTGCTGAAGAAAGTAATTACTGTATACATTCAAGTTACTCAGGAAGTAAGTTTTACTTTGAGGAAAAAATATAAAAAAGAAGATAAAGACAAAACATTACAACATGTAGCAACTCATTTGGTTTACAAATTCGTTTTTATTTTCACACAATTTAAATTGGGACAATTCAATTGAAAAGAGAACAACATATTTAAATAAATCACACTATATTTTAATACAATACATTAAACTTACCTCTCCTCCAAAATTGTAGTTCTTAGCGTTCAACAAGCCAACCAGCGTTGTATAGATAGAGCATTTTTCTGGCATTTTAATTGCACAGTCCGTCAATATTCTTAGCACTTTGGCTCTAAATGTAGAGAGGTCAGCTTCAAGAACGCTCGCAAGGCCTTCCAAGTTGCTTTCCAAAGAAGATGTACTCTAAAAAATGTAAAATTAGTAATAAATGTTCATATTTGAATATAACAATAGACAACTTGTCAGTTTTACCACACGCCTGAACCAGTTGGACTTGTGTCAGTCACATAGAACTAAACTAGTCATAGGTTCAAAATGAGATTACAAGTTTTCAACTGTATTCAGGCTTGCTTGGTAAACACGGTCAGCAATTCTTATACTGGGATCGAGTTTATCAAAACTACATTTACTAAGGTACTACACTAAGGTTTTATAACTGAACTAAGCTTTAAAAGCAAACTTTAGGGTTAAGTTATAAAACAACAATACTGGGATTACAGGCACTTTTGGGCCTGTCTGAATACATTGAAGGCTTGTTGGCACAGCCTGCTACCATGGATTGTTTAAACTTACACAGAAAGAAATTAAAAAGTGTTACTTTTAAATTGAAGATGGCTTTATTTCCTAAAAGGATAATTTAAATGAACACAGGACACATTTCCTCACAACTTAAAGTCCTTACTCTTGCTAAAATACTTTACTTACCATACAGTTTGAGGGTTCATGTTCTAATAACTAGGGAAATAATAACTAGGAAAATAATATGCCTACATATTGCATACTTTGCTTGACATTTAGATTAAAACAATATGTTTTTTTTAATATCTGTTAGTTTTTTAATTGTGAAATATGTACACCCAAAACCTTTGTGGTAATCATGCAACAGCAAATTCACAGCAAGAAGCTTTATGTATATAACTAAATTAATCTGTAGTCTCCTTGTGCTTACCTTTTCACCGACGCGTAGTATGAGTGACTCAAGTCTATCTTCAATCTCTTGATTTTCTGAAACCCTTCGCCTCTTCCGATAAGCTCTTTCTGCAAAACAAAACCTTGGTGACTATTGGGACTTAAAAATCATCAAGCCTAATGTTTGATATAATTTAGTTCCACAAAATATCCCCTACGACATAATGACTATTGCTTGACACTTGGTAGGCTCTGGTAAAGGCCATTTGCCTTGCTCTTGCTAGCTTTCAATTAACTTTGTAGTTTTGTATTCCGAAAATAACTTTTTGTAAGATGTTAATGAGTATTGTTTGTAGGTCACATCACGGACGTAATCTGCAGGTGAATGTATCTTTTGTAAGATGTTATTGAGTATTGTTTGTAGGTCACATCACGGAGGTTATCTGCAGGTGTATCTCCATTTGTTGATCAAATCGCATTTACATAAGCCAAAAGCCCGTGAACCTTCCAATCTTCTGTCTTAGAACACTATAAAATCTAACTTAGCCACTTACAGCTTCAATGTAGTTAGTTCTTACCATTAGTATTAGAGGTCTGTCACGACCAAGTTCGCGACATACAGTATAACAAACAGTATTCAAAGTCAGCGGGCTCGGTGAGCCAATCAGAAGACAGCGTGGGTTAGGAGTAGAGGGAGAAGCGTCCAGCTGACCGCAAGGTCACTGGGCGAGCAGTGTGTGTCCAGCGAAGCCGGGAGTCACCAGCAATCTTCTCCAATTCACTTAAGTATTTTAGATTTCATTATGATATAATTATTTTCGTCTAGGGGCTCTGCCCCCTTCCAAACATGTTTTCTTTTAGCTAATTTGTTAATCGCCGAAACGCACAATTTTCCTGTATAAATTTAGGTATTATTATAATATTTCTTGCAAGTCACCACAGTCGTTTTCCTGTTAAGAAAGTTGTAATGCCAGCACTTTAATTGTTTAAATATATATATTACTGTAGTCTGCAGACAATAAATCAAGCTCTTTAAAGCTGGCTACGACGTGGTTTTCTAACAAATGGTCCAAGGGTTCACGCTCGTTTATAATTAATTTGTGATAACTTTCATAATGTATGTTTTCCTGTCACCTCCGTTGGCTTAGGGCAAGGATACGGTGCAGAATTGGTAGCAGAGCATTACGGTGCAGAATTGGTTTAAATTAATTTTGTGTTAACTTTTAATAATGTATGTTTTCCTGTCACCTCCGTTGGCTTAGGGCAAGGAGACGGTGCAGAATTGGTAGCAGAGCGTGGAGGTAAATTCTTTGATGCGCCTCCTCACCTATGGGGCAATCCGTAGCTAACCTCCGTGTGGGACTTTGCTAGCAGCAGGTGTATGCTATGCCGTTATTATAATTCTAGTTTTTTTTGTGTTTCACTAGACCTATTGTATTTTATTATGGTAAAATGTTGATAGAAATGTCATACTGCAAGCATACGGACGTTTTGCTATTTTCCGTAATGTTTTAACCCACCTGGAAGTAACCTCTGGTTGTGCCCTCTTACTTTATGAAAACCAATGCGATATCTGGAAGGTTAACTACTCGGCTCGGCTAGGCGAGGTACATCACAAACATAATGATAGATCTAGGGCATACATAGGTCTAGGCCTAACCTAAAAATACATTAAATTCACTAACACTCTGGAAAAAATCAATTATATAGCTTACCGTAACCATCGTCATCATCATGAGGTCTTCTTCTACTCATGTTTTACTAAGTTTTCTTCTTTTCTGAACAAATTAAAATACTATGTCGAAATACTAAAAAGTTGACAACCGACAGAAAACAGAATGGAAAAGAGACGCGACAGGCAACATCACAGAACATAAAAAAGCAAAAAACACAGACTGAATCAAGGTAGCCAACTGTAGTGTTTGTTACCCGAGACTATATTTATTCCAAACGTTCTTTTACGTATAACAAATGTAATTTTTGGGAACTTAATGTAAATTTTACCGTGTACCAAACCGTTAATGCAATACTCTCATCCCTTAATAATAATATTTATTAATAATCAATTAATTAATAATAATATTATTATTTATAATCAATATTAATATTAAGGAGGCGTTCTCGGTTCTATTAGCTTGGGAGAGCGTCGTTGTAGAGGTTTGCGCGAAATAAATTTGAGATGTTTTTATTTATGCTATTTTGACAAAACAACTCTTAAATGATAGATAAACATATTATCCAGTTATTAAATAGGAAAAATAAAACCTTTGAAGCACCCTGGAAACATTAGTTTAATATAGAACACAACTAGTTTTGGGATATAAACCCATTTAAATTTTGTATTGATAACATTTATTTATTAATTTAATTTTCAGGGTGGTTCACAGTTTTTGGTTTTTCCTATTTAATAATTATGCAAGTATCCTGTTTTAAACTTTTCAATCTGTTTTTTAGTTTTAATGCAATTAGTGGTTGAAGTTAGAAAAAATATAATGTTTTAAAGGTATTTTATAAGTGTTGTCTTCTTTCTACAAAACCCTTGCAGGCACTAGGTTTGACAGGCCGCATCAGTTGAAAGAATTCTCGATGTTTTGTTTAGCCAAATGTTACGTGCGCGGTGTCTTGTATTCCTTAGACAGAGGAATTCAGCCTTTCTCTGCGGTGACTACTGAGGCGGACCCTTAATTTATGAATACTTGCCTCAAAGGTTGAAGCTCTTAACACGATGAGCGAAATGTTTCTTTGTTCAGCAGAGTTCATCTTTTATTAAAATTTTAAAATAATATGTTTGGTTCGAGACGAAAGCACATTCTAATGTTGTAATATCATTCATAGTCAACTATACAACTAGTTTGAAAGATTCAGAACGGTTTTAGTTCCTTCAGATATTTGTGTTTTCAGTTCAGTTCTTTTTTAATTACAAACAGGAATATTCTTACTTGATACTTACTAACTTGATGGTATCCTGCTAGAAACGGCAGGCGTCGCAGTCGTCATTTTGTTTTGAGTCCACTATACTTCTCGACTCCCATAAACTCCTCTTGATTTAATAGTACTGCAGATTTAATTTAACTCTACTATCTTCTCACACCAGTTTTCCATATCGGTTACTCCTTTTCGTGCATTACTTATATTTCCATCATAACCTGTAATTAGATGGCAAACATCATCTGCAAACATCCATATGTCACCTTGTGATATATCATCCGCCAAATCGTTTATGTACAATAAAATAGGACAGGTCCCAAATTTGAGCCCTGCGGTACGCCTGTGTACAAATGAGGGGATACATGAGATCTATGTGTGATCATTTTGTTCTTGTCATTCATTTGTCTAAGAGTTACTATTTGGGTTCTACCCTTTAAGTATGATGATATCCATGAAAGAGAATTGTTTCTAGTACCAAGTTTATTTAATTTGTATTTGAGCATGTCGAGACTAATACAGTCAAACACTTTTGTCATATCATAAAATATTTCAATGTGTCATCAAACATTCTAAAAGCTGTTTCCATATAATTATGTACATGATATATTTATATATATATATACTTGTAGACTTATATGTATTGTTGATATAGTGAGTTAGAAAAGTAGTTGTTTCTGTTGTAAATGCGCTGAACGATCTTAATTGATTTAAAGTTTCAACGTACAGCTGGCAGGTAGCCATTGACTTTAAAAAGTCAATGCAGTGTTAATAAGTCACTGTAGTAGTCAATGTTTCTCATCCTCGACCACTGGCTACATTAAATACATGCTTGCTACTTTGTGGCTGATGCCTGCAATGAGACCCAACACAGGGATCCACAGCCAATCGTGAATCGACCAGCTTAGCCTCTGCAGTCCCACCGCGGTGTGGGGAAGACCGTCTTTGCACGTGGAAAACTGCTCGGTGCTGTATTTAACTAGAAGACAACTAGTAAATCATACCTCTGTTCTCTTCTCAAAGGAAATAGGATTAAAATGAGTAGGGGTAAGATCTTTTTTATTTTTATAGTATAAAATAAAAAGTAAAGCAAATACAAAATTAAAAATTATCAACTTATCGGACTAATGATTTGCACTAGAAAGACTATTCCAAAATATTGTTAAGTGAGTCCTAGAAAAGTAGACATAGATATATATTACTTCAACAGTGCGGGTCTATACATTTCAACTGCCATTTTATTTAAGAAACCCGAAACCGTATTATATTAACAAACATCTAAATTGATATTCATTATTTGTAATGCAGCTTACACTGTGTAATAAGGTGAAGACGGTGTTGGAATCGGGACGAGTGGTTGGTTCGCTGAGAACCCGACACAGTTTTGATTCTAGTATTCGTTACCAGGATGCGCCACTAGGCGTAGCAACTAGATACTGACAATACATACACATGTGTATGTATTGTCTTTGATACTGTACTTTTCTCACGCAGCTGAATAGACTGCCAGGGTATATTTGAGGCTGAAAAACCAAACGCTAAAACCCACAACCTCAAGCTTCGAAGTCCAGTGTTCTAGAGTCTAGACACTAGACTGCTGAACTCAGTTTTTAAAATATTTTCTTTACATAAAACATTTGGTTTCGTTTTAAAACTAGGAAAATGAACCCCGAACTGGAGTGACACATTGGACATTTTTATGTTTTGTTCTTATTTTGTCTGCGTGGCCTTCTCGCATGTACTGATCTAAGACTAATCGAAAGCTAACGGTCCTTATTTACAAGCTTTCTGTACCATAAACCAGACATAGCTCTTGAGCTCAAGCACCTATAAAGATTCATCTCTATATTCCATATGTTTACTGAAAAGGAACTGATACAGGGGGAGGGGGTTGGGGGAGGGAGCGTTTCAATATCACTGCCACATGAATATACATAACGGTTCAATTAGCACACTCTCCCCCAACCCCTTCCATCATCCAGGATTGTCACAAATGACAAAACACTCTGCATTTTCCCAGCAAAGCGCTTTTAAAACTTAAAGCGGTTAGTGTTAAAACGATAATGCTCGTGTGTGTTTGAGTTTTGTTTTTAGCTTGGAAATGCAAAGGTCTTTACATTTGAAAACTGTACGTTGTGATTCTATTGTACTCAAATACGGTGTCTTACAATATCTTACAATTTGCTTTTTCATCACCAAATGAACCCTCGGTAGTACAACCAATCAAATGTAAGATGATCTTATAAACCCAAGGAATAAATTTCTAAATATAACTACATCCGTCAGAAACATTTAGTACAAGTAGGTTTAAAGTATTAACACCATAATTTAAAAGACATTTAATAACTGCATATGAGATATGTTACAAAAGTAACACTATAGACCACATAGATACTAGTATGGTACGAGTATCTCAACTGTCACATTATATCCTTATAGTATCGTACCCTATAGTCTATAGTGAAACTAATTAATTTCATTGATAAGTCGAATTTCAAAACGGACCCAGTTTTAGTAACAAACGTATAATACTCGTAATATATACATCTAACATAATCAACAGCATATTTTTGGCACAAATGACTAGTATTTGTATCGACTAAATTAGTCCGTGGTAGATTAAAGTCAAGTTGGGATATTTCTTACAATAAAAGCACATTTTGAGGTAATGTTTAAAACTATATAATAGTGTGTACATGAAAGAGAGGTTATTATGAACAGTATTAGATTTCTAGTTTCTATAAGTACACCATGAATGGTAGTAAATTATTAAGCTTCTTAAACAAATCTATCATCTAACGAGCCTTATTCGTTACTATTTTCTGTGCTTTATGTTTCCAAATATAACTTACATAATAATGAAGGCTTAACGCCAAAGCTGTTTACAATAAGATTTCACTAGATTATTGCATTTAGTATGATTTCCCTTCGTTGTAAACGTAACAAGGTTTTCAACTGTTGAAATATCTTAGTATTGTAAATGTACAAAGTGAAAACCCTCGATTTACAACTACATATTTTACAATCAGTTGAGTACTCAGTCCATGACCAAGGGCTCGTGTGTAGAATCTGAGCTGACACTGATGTCGTCTCTGATCTCTTTGCTCCCTGGGACATCCTCTTTCTTCACGTAGTCGACCACCAACTCTAAACCAATCAGAGCGCGCAAATCTCTCACCTTCTTTTCCTCCGGAGTCAGCTCCTCTTCGTCCACCTCTTTCTCCTTATTTTCGTCCTCTTGTTTAGTCTTGACGTCGCAGTATATCTTCTCCAGGTTCTGGAGGACGTAGTGTGTGCCGCACGTAGATTTCTCTGAAATACCCTCTTGTTCGTGATGGTCGCGGGGCTGAGGAACGCTGAACGCTGAATTGTGTTTCCTGAATGACAGGTTGAGAATGTTCTTCTTCTCGTCGGTTTGGAGATTGAGAGGTTCAGCAGGTGGCTCCTTTTCTACTTTTCGATCCCAAATGTGCCCGGAGACCCTGAGATCCACGAAGTAGTGAGGGTCGAAGCACTGCGGAGGAGGAGGGGGGTACATGTTCATCGGAGGGTACCAGAGAGGAGCCGTAGGTGGTGGGGGAAGGATGGAGTCTGGACTCGGGAGTGACAAAAGATTGCAAGGTGGTAGAAGCATGTTCTGCGGGGGTTCTTTTGGAGGAGATTCTGCCTTTGGCGGTGGTGAAGGAGGAGGTTTAGGGTTTGTTGTTAGTTCTAAGGGTTTGTCTATCTGGATAGGACGCGCTTCCTTCCAAGAGCGCTTTCTGCCTCGACGAAGCCCGCCGGTAGGGGAGGCCCTCGCTTGCACGAAACTCCTCAGCATCTCACTGAAGAAGAAGCTGTTGCTGAGTGGCATCGTGTAGAGGTAGGGAGGCGTAGCTGCTAGCAGTCGAGACACCAGGTCAGCCGGTCGCAGGTCTAACGTTGGTTTCAGTGAGGGTTCTGGCGTCATCTGAAACACAAATTACGATTTATCAAACATAATTATGTTGTATTTCAGATATTTAAATCTTTATTTTCTCAGTTTTAAAATTGGCAAGGACCCTGCAACATAAGAAGAAACCCGGTTTCTTTTTACCGTTAAAAGACTATACAAATCTTTAATTTCATAGTCTTTTAGGATTAAAGTGTATTAAGTTGTTTAGTTGTAGGGCCTACCTAGGATAAACTGTAGGATAACCATAACAAACAATGATAATACGAGTAGTTCAAACGAGATTTTCCAAATACAGAAAATCAAGGCTACATCATTTTAAAAGTATGAAAAGGTGTGCTGTGGGGTGTAGAGAGAAGATCGTAGACAAATGAGCGCAAACGGATCTTACTTTGATGAGAGGATCACTCCGCCTGGACGCGCTTTCAAAATAATGAGAACTCAGAATTCAGGAACAAAGATAAACACAACGGGGACACACTGACGACAGAAAGACATTAGTCAGATTGTTTTGTGGTAAACTGGGTTGCTTAAAAATAATGACGTCATTTTGAAAAGTAGAGGGAGAATCTGAGCCCAAAAGTTGGAGAAATTGAGACGATTTGTCATGTGACGCTCAGAGTAAACAGGCGGCTCAAACTTTAGTCGTTATTTTTATAACTTACGAGCATGATTAATTTGGATTATTAGCAGTTGCATGTTGGGGTAAAACGAGCGGTAAAAGTCCTGTATGTTCCGTAACACAGTTGGTAGGGTATCGCAAAAATCATTTTCTATATCCAATTAAAATGGCGTCCTTGAAACGCACATGTAACAAATTGTACTAAACATTTTAAATGGTTTGGAGTTCAAGTAACTGAGAACTATCCATCCAATATTTCAATTTATCATACATTTTCAAACCCTATTCAATTAAATTTCCGTGTTCGTCAAGTATAAATTGTGTGCCCCTTTCTTTTTAATATATGTACACAAATATATTTTTAATTCTGTTCATATAATTATGTACATTCAATAAATACTATACTAATCAACACATAGATGATACAACGTTGACTTTTAGCTATAGAACAATTGAAGATATAAAAATATCGATTCTGGTATGCGTGTGTTCAATATTCAATATATTTATATGAGAATCTTCAATATTCAATAGGCCTACTACCTCCACCCCTATAACTACTCGTAAAATCATTGTCCGCCAATTTTACGTTTCATTGGATCATAGTGCTCGGTTTTAGGGACTCATAAAATCTTGATTTCAATCGGCATGAAGAACTAATTATAAAATTATTATCTTTGAACTAATCTTTTAATTAATTTTGCCCATTTTGACTGTAATATCATAAGTTTATACTACGGAGAGACCATAGTACATGTGTGTGTTTTGTATTGTTTTTCGTCTGTTTTCCAGGGACTTAGATTTTTTGGCGATATAAGTTACAACAAAAGCAACGTTGAAGCAGGAAGCTTTGTAAACATTAATATAGATCTCTTGATTTTCATGACAAGGCTACGATTGTGTATTATTTTCACTGAACCATATAAATGCAAAGAAAACCTTAAACCCGAAAAGTTGTCACAAAAGATTCGAGTCGGTAAAGGTATTGTCTTGTGCGCTATTCACAATGTATCACGCATTGTTGGGAAGGACAATTCTATTCCGTACTGGGAGTGGTGATATTCATGACACAATCACTGACAGACAGACAGACAGACAGACTCAGAGAGAGGGTTCCAGTGTTGAGTTGTTTGATATCAGCTGTGGGTAGGGAAGGGTGGAACTGAAATACTGAGCTCCTGGCTGTTGACGGATTTGTGGTTGCCAAGCAACTGATCAACACCGTATATAATCTGATAAACTGCTGCTGTCATGTATATGCACATACATCTCTCTGCTGGGTGCGCGTATATACGAATGTGTTAACATTGAAGAAGAATTACGAAAATACTTCATCAACAAACTTAGTGATAAGGTTATTTTATTCAAAACGCAGAGTTGTGTTGTAGTTTTACCATAATATCAACTATTTGTTTCGTTCGTTGACTGAAACCTGTTTTAAACCGATACCAACATAACAATATTGTGATGTTATAATTCTGCAAATAATATTTATTAAAATTTCTTGAGTGCTTACAGTATTAATAGCGTTGACTTTAACATGTAGAATGATCGGGGTGTATAGATAATGTACTGAATCATCATAAGGTCATCTAATTATTGACTATTTATTGACTGTTGGTGTCGTTGCCTAGTGTTGGTACAAGGGATTTTGAAGAAATGACAGATGTCAATTTAACAACTAGGGTCCGCCTGCGTCTGTATATAGTTCAGTGGTAGAGATACAGCCTCCGGCGTGGAGGTTGACGGGTTCAATTCCCTGCGTAGGCACACGGGGTTTGGACATTTCTCCAAAATCGATGTCTGTGTACCTAAAAATCTAAATACAGCTAAAATAAAATAAACCACGGGTGCAGACAGTAAAACATTCTTTGGCTGTTTCGCTGATAAACAACGTGACACACTCGATCGTTTAAATTTCACATCTTCGAGTAAAACATGCTTCCAGTGGTAACCTCGATGAATAACGTATAAAGCAACAAAGCTTTAACGTATCTTATTCGATTCTCTACTTTGTTGAAATGTTTATATAAATTGTACAAACAGTTCGGAAACATTGATTAGGAGTCGGAGATATCTTCATAAACTTCGGAACCATTACTTCTGTATTAGTTATTCGTGCATGCTCTTTTTATAGTGTTTACTTTTAAGATGCGCTCTGTTTTCTTTCATAGTTAATATGAATGGTTCCAGTTCTAGTTGGGTAATTAGTTTTTGTAGTAAAATTACTGTCGTTTTTTAAAGTCCGTCGTTTCATATCAATTGAGTATACGCACTGTACATAGTTGTTAAATTCAGCAACTAGCCCTCCTTTATAATATGAACAAATTACGTTCATTTTGAAGAAGAGACCCTACACTTTATATCGCTACCCTATTTTTACCGCTTGATTGGCTAAAAACATTCCAACTTCCGAATCCGGAATAATTTTGGAAACTGCTCGTATTAATTACAAAAGACATTTGCAGGACACAATACTGCGAGTAATTAATAAACCAGCAGTACAAGACACAGGGGAAGGACAAGAGGATAGGACTCAAGAGAATGCCAAGACACCCTCCCTCTTCCCCTCATCCCCTCTTGCCTACCAAGACAAGACATCTCCCCCCACCCCACCCAGGGTAACAATCCCACAATCCACAACAGATTCATCCAATTAATTATCTTCTATAGAGCCAATCATTCTATCCTGTTGTCGAGAACAGCTCACGATTATATTGTTCTCTAATTCTTCTTTTAAAATTATTTTTGATTACTAAAAACAAATTATATTAAATGTAGTCCCGCCCGAGTTGTTTACGCTAATAATAGGTATTCTAACAAACCATCAGTGAAATGTACGTATTCAAGAATAGTAACACCACGTTATTAAGAAAACATAAATTTTTCGTGGAAGTTTAACAGTGTTATCTTTCATCAAGGAAAAACTGATAGCAAAGACTTAATAAAAACTAAAAACTATTGGGTTGAGTGTTATTGAGAAGAAATCAAGTTATTACACTTCATTCCTCATTGGAAACTTGTCCCGGCAGTTTTCCGCCACTGCAAATTTGATGTAAATAATTTGTACTTATATATGTTGACGTTTGTCTATGCTGTATAGTTTTTGACAATAAATACTTTGATTCTTGATTCTTAATGGATTTTTTAACTTAATAAAAGGCTGTATGGACAAACTACAATACGATGAGTAGCATAGTGCATTATTTAAAATACTCATGTTTCAACGTATTTATTACATAAATATAAATGGCTATCATATTGGTTATGTTGGAATTATATCGCTTGGTGTTTGGGATTTGTGATTTACTTTGTCAGTTGGAGTGTTGAAAGTCAGGTCAGTGTCCTTCATTATCGCACGATGTTGCTTTAGTATATATTTGACAAAAGGCTCTAATGAGGATCACACTCTTTGTTAGGTTTATAATTACTACAACCTTTGAAAGAAAGAAAGGATCGAAACAATTGAGATGTCCTCTGAAAATATCTTTTGGAACGATGTTTGTCAAAACATTATATTCTTTTCGTTGTTATAAACCGTAAGGATGTAGGGTCTACTACCTCGATAGTGAGCACCTCAAATTTGACAATCATAGGACATGTGAAGCAACACTATACAACTATATATTTTGGGAAACCTGTAAGAAAGGCCTTTACTACTTTCACTTAAGTTGCAAACTAATTCTACAACCTTACACCTTGGACATATGGACATAATGAACATAGAACCAAACTGAAGAGCGCCGTACAGAACGTCAAGAACGGCCAAGAAGAAGTATTTGTAAATGAAATATTGTAATTTTACATACTCATGAATTAGTTGGGTTATTGCAAAATAAAACTACCGGGTCTCCACGAAATATTATTACAACTTTGATGCCTAATAACGCACGTTTAATGTAAAACTATATTTTTTTGTAACACTATAAAGTCAACCCACCTGTTCTGATTTTTAAACTGTCAACCCAACAGTTTAGGAGGTTTCCACATGATATCCATCGGTAACTCGGACAACACCCAGCCGGTAAGATAGTACCGTCCATGTGTTTTTCAACATCTGATTTTGTGACTTGGAAGAAGGCTGAATTTATTCTTTTGCTGAGCTCAGAAACTAAATTCAGTTTTGTTTTATAAACAAGGTCTTGTATAAACCCTCACACAAAATATATCACTAGGCCATTTTATCGGTCCACCACGTCCAATCCTTAGCCTTCTATTGATCAGGCAGCATTTTTGTTCTTGAGGTTATAACAACAATTAACGAACTGGACGAAAATGGACGATGAAAGAACTTAATCATATGATCAGTACAACAAACCCAATCACAAGGTATTTTGCGTTCTTGAATTTCTAAAAAGCCTGTCAGTTCAGTTCAACGAGAGTTTTCGTCGTAGATTTGGGGTTTTCTCGTGAATTTCTTTTGTGGGGCTGTGTACGGGTGAACTTTTACGTACCCACTCTGACAAAACATCTATATGACCTGTGGAACAGTAACAGAGTTGCAGTCAATTCCATAAATCAATATGAACTTCGTGATCTACGAGAAAAGAGTTTGATTATCGGTTAGGTTTTTGCCGAGCATTCAGGGGAGGACATGGTGAGCTTTTATAGAAGTGTACCAAGTAAGACAAACTTTGATAAATGCTCTTTTTACTAGTATTTAATTATAAAGTATATCTAAGAAATAATTAATGAAGGAGAGTTGTTTGAAAGTAGAACATTTTTTTTAATAACCCTGTATAGTAATTATTGTAACATGCATTTAAAACTGTACTAATATTTTGTCAACACCCGGTATAGTTAGTGGACTATTGAACTTATGAAGTGTTACAGTTTTAGTATTTCTCTACAAGTAAACAGCAACATAGAGGAAACTACTTTCTATGTAATTATTGATCACGGTTTCTGGTCTCGGGAAAGAATCTGTTCGAGTTCAAGACCCGTCAATCTCCCAATTAATAAAGAAGAATATCGCGTTTCAACAATGGGCCAAGGTTCATTCCTTTGTTCTATTGTTATCGTCTGCTTACCTGTAAAATATACTCTCAACCGCTGTAGGTTGTAGGATTTACTCAAACACTTTTTAGTTGGTTTTTCGTTTTTGTTTTATTTTGTACAGTTGCCCACACATGTTTTGACACACTCTTTAAGCACCACAGATTTGTTTTGTATTTAACAATGTGAAATATTAGAATTTCATTACTACTTGTACACGATTTGAAATGTAAGATGGTCTAAAATGTGTATATTTAACCCTTTTCTGTTCAATCTTCACAGCAAGTTCAACTGATCAGTAATAATAATTTATTGAGTTATGTGAGTTAAGTTGGCTGCAATGTTTTGTCGCGCAGTGAAGTGGCACTGGGACACTCGTAATGTCCCACCAAGCGCTTTGTCCATCAGCGTTATGTTCGTCCATTGTTTCAAGTTTATAGCGGCTTTATATGTCCTGGTTTATGATGTTGATAGAGAAACCAGTCGACCCTTCATTGTAGATCGTGTCGTCTCACTTTTCAACCAAACTGGGATATTTTGTTTGTAATAAAAGTATAATTTGCAATAACTAACCTATGCAAGTGGTGAACACAGGGGATATTTGAAGGTTGGTAAATGTTGGTTAACCTTGCAGCTTGGTAGCTTTACGCAATATAGATCGAATTAAACCTAGCGCGTTAAATTAATTATTGTCCAGCAAATAAATACTTTCCAATCTAAGTCAATTACCTACGTTATCGTTTTATTCCCAGCTAATTATACGTTGTGAACATTTAAATAAATCCTAGGTTGCGTGTCTATTCAACTTCACTGTCACACATATTTTGATGCATCTGATGATAACAACACTTCCGGGAAATGCACCAATGTGGGTAAGTCTAAATACATACTATATCAAGCGCAGTTTTACTCGTTCATCCAAACAGTCTTTAACTATGTATTTGCTTCAGCTGTGGGGTCTTCTGATCGGCTGCTGTGTGGTAAGTAAATGAAACATGAGAAAATATAACATTCTAACACAAATAAGTCGTAAAAGATAAAGTGATAGCAAGAGAGAAATAGTTCCTACTAAAAGTATCGCCTCTTACAAAGCAAACGTGGTAACTAGGCCTAGACATATTTCTCCTTTCTTTTTCCTACGAACAGTTCTACAGAGAGTTCTTACAAACAAAGGAACACATTATTTGAGTGTAGGTATTTAAAATTATTAAAAACGTTTAACTTATTCAAACACGTATGAAAGTAGAAAATTAAAAACTGCGAAGCACTCTGGAAACATTATACAAGGCCGCTTAAAGTTAAAGCTACTAGAAAACGGTGACCGCTACATTACGGCCGTAATATGACGGTGAGTTTTGTTTTCAATACAATCAGATGAAGTGGTTTCCTAGAAAACACGTAAAGCAGAAACATAAACAAAGTCTAGCTTTTCCATTACTACATACGTAAATAAACGTTGATTGACAAAAGTTGTTTTGTCTACATCTGTTTAAATATTGTTACGTCCACCGGGTTCACCGCTACAATAACGGCCGTAATTTAGCGGTGAAAACCATAGCTTACCTTTCAAGTATTTAATTTAGTTTATTTATTATTGTATAGCAGTGGAGATTAGTTCATTTTTAACTAAATTTGTGTTTACGTATTAGTTCTTTATATAATTAAGTTTTCAACCAAATCTTCTTAAACTAAGAAATATAGGTGCGAAATAATTTGATCGAAGTTAACAACTATCTTACTTGTAGATAAAACTTCAAGGATAGTAATGCATTGGTATGTTTTAAACTTTCTAAACGAAGAATTCCATTATTAATCGGTATAGCTATACACTTAGTTATTTAATTGTTAGAACAGTTTGGTCTGATTGTTTCAGGTCTACTGTGAACTAGAAGGTGATGTGTACACCAATGAAAATAATGCAATCCCATTAAACCAAAACGATATGTGGAAAAAATACAATGAAGCTATGTATTATTCGATTCTAAATGGGAATTTCGAGATGGTAAAACTGTTGGTTTTAAAACCACTTTCACACAAAAACTATATGTATGATTTTCAAAAGAGAGACATTAAGGCACTAAATGGTGTGTCTGCAGATAATGTTCAAGCGCAATCTCCCTTAAGTCTGAGATCACGCAGAAGTGCTCAAATGCCGGAAATGCCCAAGATGCCTGATGGCATTCCACCTCCCCGCCAGGAATGCCTTCTCCCCCAAGTCTGAGATCACGCAGAAGTGCTCAAATGCCAGAAATGCCTAAGCTGCCTGATGGCATTCCACCTCTACCACCGGGAATGCCTTCTCCCCCAAGTATTAGATCACGCAGAAGTGCTCAAATGCCAGAAATGCCCAAGATGCCTGATGGCATTCCACCTCCACCACCAGGAATGCCTTCTCCCTCAAGTCTTAGATCACGCAGAAGTGCTCAAATGCCAGAAATGCCCAAGATGCCTGATGGCATTCCACCTCCACCACCAGGAATGCCTTCTCCCCCAAGTCTGAGATCACGCAGAAGTGCTCAAATGCCAGAAATGCCCAAGATGCCTGATGGCATTCCACCTCCACCACCAGGAATGCCTTCTCCCCAAGTCTGAGATCCGCAGAAGTGCTCAAATGCCAGAAATGCCCAAGATGCCTGATGGCATTCCACCTCCACCACCAGGAATGCCTTCTCCCCAAGTCTGAGATCACGCAGAAGTGCTCAAATGCCAGAAATGCCCAAGATGCCTGATGGCATTCCACCTCCACCACCAGGAATGCCTTCTCCCTCAAGTCTTAGATCACGCAGAAGTGCTCAAATGCCAGAAATGCCCAAGATGCCTGATGGCATTCCACCTCCACCACCAGGAATGCCTTCTCCCCCAAGTATTAGATCACGTGCAGTCTAACAGTATTCTTTCTCCGCCTTCAGGAACTCCATCATCTCCTAAGCTATACACCGACGTAGAAGTGTTGCAAGGTTCCGTTGAACTGTTTGTATATGCCTAAGTGTAACATTTTGAACGTATTAATGGTAATAAATAGTTGTACAAAAAAGAGTTTGAATCATTTTTTAACGTTGAAGTTTCTGTGTTTTAACTTGCAATGCCTGCTGCCAATAGTTTCAGAATATTACTCCTTCTTATGAAGTTTAGAAATACTATATTCAAATCAAAATTGAGAAACTCGAAAACAAAGTTAAGACATAATGCATATCCTTGGCAGTTTAATTGTCACATAGCTCCAAAAATTAGCTTTATACCTTTTGTGCTTTACTGAATCTTCGTACTGAGTAAAGCTGAGAGTGTAACTTTAATGGCCGAAGGAATCTCAACTAATGCAGTCTAATGGAGAGAGTAGAGACATCATTTTATCAACCAAGTAATTACACACTATATACGAGAGGTGTGCAATAAAAACTGACAGTAGCATTGGTGTGAATAAATATCCGTATCACACTTGAATCTTCAATTGACCATTAAATATTTGATCAAAACACTCGTAAAAACTTTAGAATTGTAACCCCCTTAATTTTACAATGGTTACGGACCAAAACCCCCACGGATGATTTTTGTCTCTAAAGTTCACTAGGTTTGAATTTTGCTTTCTAAGATTCATGCAGGAATTGTTCTAAATTGTTATATAATTATCTTCACTAAAGTACAAAAAACATTTGAACATTTCAAAATGAGTTTTATTTTTAATTAAATAAAATATTTTGACCCTTTTAAAATTGATTGTGTGCGGAGTGTTACGCATTCGAACAGTGGACCTTTGAAAACCATGTTTTCCACCAGTAAAACCCCATTTAACATGCATGTTAAAAAGAATACCCCGCGTTACAGTAGAAAATTTCATTTCTGTGAATTGAACCCTAGTAGGTAGCTTGTAAGTGGGTTTAAATGGTCAATTAAATGGTTCATACCCCTACAGCTTTTCGATGTCAATGCTGCTATGCAGGTTCCTTGACATGGAACAATAGAGACAGTGGAACATCTGTTCTAACCTATATTAATATCTAAGGCTTCCGGTTTACACCGCGTCACAGTTGAAGTACAAATACAGCTAAACGTTTCGACCTCGCTGTCAGAGTCTCAGCCAGTCAACCAGCTACTGAGGATGACTCTCCACAGCGAGGTCGAAACGTTTAGCAGTAATTATATTTCAACTGTGACGCGGTGTAAACCGGAGGCCTTAGATATTAATGATGACACCAGCCGCGAAAGCTTAAGAATTAAGATCTAATCTATAGTTCTTAACTGGCTTCCAAAACTATTTTTCTATAATATGTATAAGCAAAAAAAGCGATACAAGGTCAATATTTCCTAAGTGGTATGGCAGATTTAGCGAGTTTAGAGGCGGTTTTGAAGGTCATCGCAAAGTATGGCTTAAGCACGTGATTCAGGAGCGGTAAAGGTGCCAAAACAGGTTTATTGCTTCAGTTAAGGTCTGTTCAAAACATAATTCTAGTTTCAAAGATTTATTTTTTTAAATAAAGCAATTACAGCAGTACTTTCAGTTTTTATTGAACACTCCTCGTACAAGTTCTTCCAATTAGGTAAATGTGCCTCTCACATCATGATTCTATGTGAAGACTAGTTAATTTTTTCCATATTCTGAAATTATACCTTATGATAACTTCAGGACCCTTTCGGTAATACTTACAAGCGTAAATATTCAACCCTATACCCACATCGCGTAATGGAGTCAGTGGCAACTTTGATTTCGCTACTCTCGGTTACTGCAGGTTTTAAATTTAAATATCATAAGTTCCACAAGGTTTCGGTTTTTATTTATACAAATTCAAATTAATCCAAAGGACCACAAAAAGAACACAGTATTTCCCAAACCAATCACTTTGCACCGATGACGAGTCAAAGTTATTAAACGTGAGCGCGGTGCACGGTGGCGAGATGGCAGCGGGGAAATGACGTACAGCAATGCTTTGATACTTGGACCGCGACATGGAGATAAA
Organism: Matsumurasca onukii; assembly: GCA_018831715.1. Lineage (NCBI taxonomy): Eukaryota > Metazoa > Arthropoda > Insecta > Hemiptera > Cicadellidae > Matsumurasca > Matsumurasca onukii. The sequence continues at coordinate 37,199,565 of CM032062.1, forward strand.
ACACTCGCTCCGGGCCCGCCCGTGTGCGTGTGTGTGTCATTCGCAAGAGTGCATTGATCGAAAAACTCGTTTGAAATTCTGTTTCATCAGAGACAAACCCGAGCACCGTAAACATATTGGATGGCGTGTATATGCGAAAAACAAGCGAGTTTGTAAACATTTATTCAAAATAATGTTGAAAAATGTGTAACCCGTTCAGTCGTGTCGGGGAGATTATTCATCCTCAATACTTTTCAAATGTTTGGTTGCCTTTGCAAAAAGTATCATAGCTAGACAATCTACATCTACTTGTATACTGTATGCATTTTGTGTGAGACTCAGAAGAATATGTTGAATAGTATAGACACTTTGTAATGTATACTGAATTTCAGAAGTTGAAATACTAGAAGTATTGAGTTTGAAGAGGATATAGCATAACGTGTTGTTGGAATCTATACATATTTTGTTTAAACGGACACTTAAATATAGTTGGCAGGTTATTTTACACAATTATGTTTTATATATAAATAGGATTGAAAAAAATAAAAAATAATCTTCTCCTAGTTGCGCAGATCCTTTTTGAAAGTGATGCTAGTGTGAGTGTAAGTACTATAATACATATTGTAGACGTTTACAATATATTATGGTATTAGCGCATAGACGCTACATGGCTGAGGCAGGAAGATCAACATACGTAGTTGCGGCAGCCAAAGCACAGATAGCGCTACGAGCGCCGCCATCACTCGTTGCCTTTCTCGCCCTTCGTCTCCACATACTCGGGATATTCCGATCTCGCTTATTTGAATGTGTCCAAATCGTGCGATTTTCGAACTTGCACGTGCGTCAGTAGCTCTACTTGAGACTCTTGAAAGAATTCCCTCGCATCGCTAACTTGTCATTCGGCATCTGTGTGCAGCCACCTATTTACCATAACATTATCTTTAGTTTTATTAAAATGATACTATAGTTCGCCAAGTTAAGCCCTCACTCGGCAGGCCAACTCTAGAAGCTTTGGGTGGTTCGGTAAATTTGGCACCTACATCGATCCCGAATTACGCAAATAATAAATAGGTAAAAGGTTTGTCTCGTTTAACTAGGTGAAGCTAGGGCTACAAAGTGGTGATTAAGTGGTGACTGCCAGGATCGAACCCATGCCACCGGAGCGATGAGCTCTGGAGTCACGCGCGATATCAATCCGCCACGGATCCGCTCAATAATGGTGGTTGGTTGCGAACAAATAGACTATTAATTAGTATTAACTTTTCGTGGTTGAATTCTTGGTTAAAGATATGGTTTCAATAAATTTGACATTAAAACAAGTAAAAGTTGCGAACCGTTTTTAAAATGGTAAAATTGATTAGTACTCGTATTTAGTTGTTTAAGTAGGGTATTGAGCCTTGCATTCTGATATCCGCACGCGGGACGAGTGTTTACGCCGGCATCGAACAGTCTATAAAGATTTCACAGCTAGGTGGCAACTGCCAACATGCGGATTGATTGATAGGGATCGCGATAACCACTAGGGGTAGGTTCTGTGGTGGGGGAGACAGTCGAGTCGAGCCGTTCATCAAAATCAATAAGCGCCAACTCTGAAGTAGATAATGAGTGCTTGATTCCCCAGTGACGATTTGTAACTCCCCCCTCCCGCTTCGTCCTACAGCATCCCTTAATCCAAGGGAGGAGGGGGTTGCCGTGCCGCAGAAAACATTTCTACACTTTTAAGGCAGATTTGATCGTTCCGGATTGAGATTGGATTTAACAGAGGGCTTTCTCGATTTCAATTGACAATTGGTGGGGATTTGCGGTGAAATGCTTGGTTCGGGGTTTCCTCCCGTTTTGTTGAGGCGGAAGATTGCAGCAGATTCTTTTTTGTGAATATTTCGTTTAAACAGGAAATCAAGAGAAAAATGTAACGATGTAACAGTCTAAGGCTTTAACAATTTCTAATAATTAAGCAAAAGAACCATTATGGAGAAATGTTATGATTTCCTTTGAAAATGACCAGCAACGGTAGAAACTAGACATGAAGTTAAAAGTTCTCTCGATTTTCATACCAGTTATCATTAGTAATCTTCGTTTAGTAAAACGAATGCTTGATGCGGCACTTATGAATTAGCTTTAAATTATCCACTGAAACTTAAAACTACACTGTCAACAACCATAGAACTTAAAATATAAAAACGTTTAATCTTCACAAAACCTGCCATTCAAGGTTAACCCAAAGAAATCGAATTCAAACAAGTCAACTTCAAGCTTGCTAAATTTTAGACACATGCACACGACATAAGTGTATTGATTTGAATTGGGCTAGCTTTGATGGTTTAAAGTGGATTCAACCGTGAATGGGGATTTAATTAGGATATATCAAGATAGTTGTTACTGTTTCAGCTACTATCTGGCCAACCAATATAACCATTTCCTTACTAAAGATGTCACCGATAACTAGGATCACTACAATTAAAAATAAAACACAATTAACTAATTGAGAACTGTTCGCAACTGTCACCTTTCACGTAGTTTGGCCTTGATGCCTTTAGATGTGCTGTTAGTTTATATTTGACAGGTGGTCATTAGAATAGACAATGTTTTCTATTTTCTCATATTCTAAATCTGCTGGTCTTAATGCTGACAGAGTACGGGCAAAGCTCAACGAACACTGATCCCGTTTCAGTTGATTTCTAAACGATGAAGACATAGAACTTCTTTTAATCTTCAGTTAGTTATCTTCTTTAGTCCGTTTCAGTTGTTCCACCATAAAATATTGTCTGTTCCACTACAAAGCATGAACTGGATATAACTGGATTTTTATGTCAAATCAAGAGTAAGATTCAGCAGCGTTCGGAAGTTTGGGAAAGGGGTTTGTAGAGAAGAAGACAAACAAAGACGCAACTCAAAGATCTGAGTTGTTGGGAAGAAATACCAACAGTTGCGCTAATAAATTAAGCTTGCCGTCTGTCTGTCTATCTGTTCTGTCATTAATAAACACTCCAAACTCCCTCCAGGATTGTCGTCCTTCTCAAGAAGCGAGATTTAAGATTTAATTCCCTTCTTGATTGTGAGTGCAGGTGTTTCTTCGCTGGATGTCTTCATTTGAATAATAATTTGCACATTACGAGTTTTTAGACATTCATAATTGTTATTTTGCTAATTTAACAACTATATAGGTATCATGTTCGTCGTTGATTGAATTTTCAATGTACATGTTTTCATGCTTTCGAGCCCATTTTTAGTATATTTAGCCAACGTACAACTATGGTCATACATTTGCACATTATTCTGAGAATACTTTTTGCCATCGGCTTGTGAAAAATAATACTTAGGAAGAAGATAATTTAAATATATGAAATTCATCTGCAACATAATCTGTAAAGTTATTTAGTGGGAACATGTCATATTTGAATTAATCAATCGGTAATATAATCCCTCAACCGAAGTATTTCCATGCTATTGAAAGGAGCAGCGACGAGTGGTAGAGTGATGGAGTTATGGAGTGATGAAGTGCATGACGAGTGAGTGACTGAGAGGGTACGGAGTATGAATGATACAGAAGGGTTGTGAGGGTCTGATGATAACGAACTGGCCCTTGATAAGTGGTTCAGTCCTCAGTCCTGCATAAGGGCTGGCCGGAACTGCTCTTCAACCCTCCAAGGCCAGGAGAACAAGAAACTCAACTCCTGCCCTTGACTTTCAGCTGATTGCTATCAAGATAAAGACAAATGGTGCATTCAACTCACAAAAAATTATATGTTTATGATTTTTTAGCTTTATTTAACTACACGTCAATCATAACCATGTATAAACAGCTTTAAACGTTGTAAAATAGAATACACTTAAATTAGCAAGTAGGCTTTGCAGGTATTCTGACGAGACTCCAAACAAAGAAACAAGTGAGCAAGAATGTAAAAACACCCACTCCAGGCAATGGAAAAATGATTTATCATAATAACCTCAAAATATAAAGAAATATTAAAAATTGAAGGATCATTTTTACCTACAATATTTGTTATCTTAGTGCTATTTTTCAAATTTGTTTGAATTGGTTAAAATTTAACCGGCAGCCAGCCATTAAAAACGCTGAATAATTATGTTTTGAGGTTAAACTGTACTCTTTCCCGTTATAATGATTTCGCAATTAAGTGTTATAGTTTGTGTATTACTATTTTGACATAATATATCCATGTTGAGTTATAGTCTTCAATAATCCATGAAAGTGTTTTGAAAGCTGTGTAAAAATGTAAACATTGCAGACTGTAAACAACTTAACCAGTAGTTAACTAATCGGTGGATAAAGTTGGAATTGGAAAAAATTACAATTCCAACTGCGTGGTGAAAGTAACTGCGTCCAGTAAATTTGCAAATGTGCAGTACATTTACTTAATAGCCTGTGGTGTTGGCTGGTCGGGGGGTGGGGGTCGTGTTAACAGGGGTGGTATTCAGGGGGATGGACGATGTGTTAATCGCTGCCCGCTTTGCAGTTTCAAGCCCGGATATTTATGCCGTCACATTAGTCTTTGAGGATATTTAAACAGTGGCCTTTAATGGTCAAGGCTTGCTTGGGAGTAAAGTGTTAGACAATCATATAAGTATATGGACGTACTCGTGGGGTATTAGGGTGTAAGGGTACAGATACAAGGCTGACATTAAAAGGAGACAATATTTGAAGTGATTAAGTTTTAACTAGTTGTATCATTATGATAAAATCTAGAGAAAAGGTGATGACACTGAACCTTTGGATCGGAGAGGCAGAAGCGATAATCAACACTCAACAGCTATTTAACAATGAGACGAGTACAGTTAAAGAACAAATATTTAGAAGTTGAACTATTGCGGACATTTTCCATCGTTAGTGAACAAAAAAGATCACGACGTTTCGGGATCTGCAATCTGATGCCCGTCTTCATGATGTTTAGGTGAAAATAACGAGTTTCATTAAAACATAACACAGAACATTAGAAAATGAGCTAGCCTAAAGTAGTCAGCGTAGCTGACCAGTCAAACTCTACCAAACAACATGTAGTAGTTTGTATTAGTTTCATAATTTATGTTCATTAGTACGATGTAAACTGTAAGTAAAGAAAATGAAACAAATATATATTGATTTGATTTGCCTATGGAGGGTGAAATGATGCAGGTTAAAGAGTGGCTCGGGAGAGGTAGAGTATTGAGGAGGTCAGACAAGTTTGAGTTTGGGTCGACCCCCTCTCCATCCCTTACCAAACTGCTGCTGAAATCGTACCTACTTGTTGATTGAGACTCACTTTCCTCGCTTTTTCTCCTTTGTTTCAAATAATGAAAGTGGATAGTTTGTGGAATAGGCTATATACAGAGTGTCCCGGAACTGCCAGGAACAATTCATATTCAATTGCTCCTTAGGTTGACACAAACAAATTTCACAATATAACATGGGGTCCAAAGTCCTTAGTTTCTCCACCAGCCGCCATTTTGTGTTTTAAACTAAATAATTAATATCCCAAAAAGTATTTTACTGACTCTGTCGAAAATTTGCATAATCGTTCCTCTAATCAAAACTTAAAATCATAAAAATAAGAACAAGAAAAAATATTTTGGTCAAAACAATGGATATTAAAAGTTTAAAATTTAAATAACTAGAAAACTAATAATTTCCATACAAATTATAAGGTAAAATGGAAAAAGTGGTAGTCTAATACAAACTAATTGGTGGCATTAGTTTTGTACTAAGAAACTAAGGACTTTGGATCCCATGTTATGTTATGCAATTTGTTTGTCTCAACCTAAGGAACAAGTTTATATGAATTGTTCCAGAGAGTTCCGGGACACTCTGTATCATTTATGTACGAAATCTAAATGCCAGCTTTATGGAAATGAAGGAAGTTTGAAGCTACATTTGTGGGTCGAATCATAGAAAAAAGATAAATGAACTTTTATCATTTGTCTATGGTCGAACAAAGACTTGAGCCGGATCCCTGCCGGACGAATGTGTTACCATTACACTATCCTATCCATCTATCATGCTGTCAAACTTTAAATGTATTTAAACCTGAATGTTTGTCCAAAATGTAAATGCCTGTAAACTTGTAAATGCCAATTTAAGACCTGTCAGTCTTTTCAATCAACAACACACGCACAAAATAAGGTAGAATTTGCTTAATTTAATTATAATATTTTCAATGAGTTGTCATTTTGTACTGGGTTAGAATAAAAGCTGTAGTTTCCACGATTTTTTATTCACGACCTTTAAAATAAGATGTCACTTAATAGGTCCTACCGTTTAAAAACTTTGAGCTGCCCCCGAAAATCCCATTTTGAGGTAATGGGCAAATTTGTAATAGTGACTAAAAGGTTTTATTTCCGTTTAAGATATCCTAAGTTTCATTTTTCTATCTTTATCTATTTACAATTTAACCGGGAGTAACCATACTCTTAACTCACTCTGTATATGTATCTCTCAACAGGTCACATCAATTTGTAACCAAATGTCGCTTTTGCCATTATTTTGGTCAAGTTCGTTAGCAAGCAAAACTGGAATGCCGGATATCTTCCTTTAGGGAATGGGGTTCACAAAAATTAGTTTAAATGATCTGAAAATAATAAATTTTATTAGAATCCCAAAAGCCGATCGTAGCGAATTAATTATGCAAATTGCGAAGGAAATTCGCTTCACCCGCTCCAGCGGTGATTTATAGCTCCTAGCTGCGTGTCGGCCTGTTTTATATTTTCTCCCATATATATTTTGGAGAAAAATTATATAATTTATGACGTGATCGTAGTGAAAACACCCAACCACTTAGAAGAGTTGCGGGGTCCCACAGCGGGCAATATTGTACCAGTAATGAGTTGCGCTTTTGTCCCCATCCCCTTCACCCCTCCCCATCCACCAACCCCTTGTGACGTCACACAATACTCTAAGTAGCTGAGCCGTTTTTGATGAAAACTTGCATCATTGTCTGTGGTATTGTCAGTCGTTCCGTGAACATCGGTACGCCATTTCACCGCAGGGAGATAATGAAAAGTCACGTGCATGAAACAATTTAATTTCTTGATATAAAACAATAGTTTTTACATTGTAGAGTGAGAACTGTTCTTATTTAACATGTGGAATGATGTTATAGAGTTGCAAACTGTAAATTCCTGCCACTTCACAGAAGGTTTGTTTGTATTTATGAAACACATCCAGTAATAATTGTTTAAATGTCATACAACTCACAGTTGCAGTTAACAAATTATAAAATAGTTGAATAACATCATAGAATAAGCATATAAGTATTTTACTTATTCTATGATAAAATGCTTGTATAATAACGGATGATAGTGACAAAGATACATCATCCGTCAGATAAATCACTAAACCACTATTTGAGATGCCGACCACTCTCATGAGGGTATTTTAAGGCAAATATGGTGAAGGATGAGTGTGATGAGTAGTAATGAGTTATGAGGTGTAGTCTTGTTACAAACTAAGGCCGACTCTTCCTTAGAATGGGTCATTAATTAATAGCCCAATGACCAATGGAAATTTAAGGACCAACGGCTTAACGTGACTTCCGAACCACGCTGGTGATGGTCTGATATGTCTAAACGATGGTGGGAGTTGATGCGGGTATCATCAGATGATCACTGAGACTATCTGAGCCGCTTTAGACCTATATCATCCTCAAAACCTGACCTCCATGAAGCTGGATTACAGGACCACGCCAATACATCAATAAGAGGGCTGTTCAGAAATTAAAGCTCGTAGGTAAGTGAAATCTTAAGTGCAAATTATACTTCGTTGAAAAGCCTGGCTCGTTGTGAATGTATAGGCTTTGTTTTGCGTTATATGCTCTCAAAACGTTGAAACAGTACAAGCATGGCATATAAACGTTAATATCCAACGATAAACTACTAATTATCGAATTTCCTTTGGAAAAATGAGATGTTCAAGCTGTCAGCATGGTAAGACCCATGACCGGGATCATGAAATGAGTCCACTAATCCTGACCCCCCAGAACACGTTTTGAGCATTTTTCAAAACTGTATATAGATATGTATATATGTGTATCATATCTACAGGTCGAATTTTTTGTCCGATTTTCACCAAATTTAGTAAAACGTTTCTTTTGCAAATATCTCGGTCCAGTTCGTTAACTAACGAAATCGAACTACCGGAACACCCCTTTTGGGGGTCTTTTCACCAAATAGGGATTTAATAACCTAAAAACAGTAAATTGTAACCATTTTAATGAAATTTAAAATTAATATGCATTTTACTGGAAATACATCAATAAAAAAAGACTTAAGAATATCCATCGAGTCACTTCAAAGTGGCGGCCGGAAAAACTAATTTTCGTTATAAAAGCGGAATAAGTACCTCTTTATTTTATTCAAATTTAAATAGTGATTTCCTTTCACGATATGTAGTAAAAGGAAAACCCCGTAAATTTGAGGGCGAAGGCTGAAGCGATAGCGAATTAAGTAACAATTACAAAGCGAAATCCTTAACGTTCACATCATAACAGCGGTGCTTTAGCGCTTAGCTGCGTGTCAGCCTGGTTTCACCTTTCAATTGTCACCCGCTACAACGAATCCAAACTTGAAATGCAAATGTGTTTCTAAAAGGTTCGGGATCCGCGAAGGGTGTAAATGAAGAAAATATACGCCGGAATATCCTCATGCCTGAATGTTTGACTGAGGGTGGATTTGGGGGAATAAAATCAAACACGTCACAAGTACGAGTAATAAGATCTGCATATTTTAAACTCAGGGAGAGAAAACATCACTGGAGCTGTCGATAAGTGAACGTACTAACTTTTCTTAGTGATAACAGTTTTGCGTTAGATGACAATATCATTTACATTTTTATAACATTTTCTACTCATATCACATAAAACACGTTATGAATTAAAACAGTCAAAGTATTTAACTCAAAGAAAGTATTTGCACACAATGTTTCATTATTTCATTACCGGTTTGGTACCGGTGTATTGAAATTGACGAACGGACTTACTCGTACGTATACTTTAAACCTGAAGAAATATTTTACGAACTTTAATCAAACTATAGTTTTACTCAGAATGTTCATACGTCAAAATATGTATTTTAATATGAATGATAATAACTCTATGACTAGTCTATGTATTGTACACCCTTCTAATGGTCTAGTTAAAATATTGTTATTGTGTATTTTATGTTGAAACAAAAATGACAATTTGTATCGTGATCTGAAACGCAGTGTATATACAGTACAGCTGGTTTTACACTGCTATAAAAGGTAGCCATTTCAAACAAAAACTAAACTGTCCGAACACATTTATTTAAAACATTATCATGAATAATTCGAAATTGTAATCCCTCTTGAGCTATTAGCAAGTAAAGAGTTGACGAAGTTTCTTAAGAAAACAGGATTATCTTGTAAGAAAACAAGTTAATAAAACCTCTTAAGAATCTTAATCTCTGTCCATCCGTTGAGGTGATAACAACTCAACTCTTCCATCGCTTATTTTGCAATGAAAGTTAACGTTTTGGATTATCTCATGATGCGCTAAGAATGGCATGTAAGATAACTTATAAGAGTATCTGAAAGGGTATCTAAGGGTATCTCAACCAGTGCTTATTACACCAGCAACTTTAAAGCAATATTTACCTGTCTTCATGTCAATCGAATTTTCATTGCGAACTCGAAAATGAGATTTATAGTGGCCTCAACGACGAATCTCCTTAGGTGGATGATAGGTATTGATTAGGGATGGATTGGGATGAACGTAATGCAAACTCAGCAAAAGGCAAGACAGTATAGTTTTTTTTAAACAGTTAAAGACACTGCAACTAGGAAGGACAAACTTCAAGTCTAGTCAATATGAAAATACACTAAAACTTAAAATAATTTATGCGTTCTTGTATACATTTCTTTTAGTAAGTATGATAGCATATTTGGGAAGTTTTATAAACAAGCCTTTCTCAAATGACAGCACATCAGGTTGCATCTTATGTAACATGTTACCCACTGATAATTGGAACCAACAGGATCTCAAGAAAATGCACTTGAAAAAAGCTATTCCTAAAGTCCTACCTTTACACTGTGACCAAAGCCAAGAGGTCTGTTAGGCTAGGTCCTTTGCGAAATGTTCATCCCTTTTCATAATGCTCCTCTTCCTGACTGTGAATTAACAAAGATACTCACATATTGAAAAGGAACTTTCTAGTACTAACTACACGTTACCGCTTTCTTTACCATACATTTACGGCTAAGTCCACAGATTCGTTTTGAGTCAAAGAAAATGTATTTTCGAATATTGAAATAAAACAGCTTATTCCACAAATCAAGGTACTCTTTAAGTAAGGTTGGCCAAATCAGAAATCCTCTGTGCAACTGAGACTAAGGAGTGTGATAATCTCAGATCGGACGTAGGACTAATTGTCTGCCTCAAGAAAATTATTGATCACCAATTTTAAATTAACTTGTGTACAAAGAGCACATGAAGTGTTTTCTATCACGGAACTCACACAAAATTACAATGTCACATTTCAGTTGACTAACCCCTGGAAAAAATGCATTCTCACACACTTCTAGGCAGTCCTATTTTTTCAAACTATTACTTTTAAGTTTAATGTCAGATAAATGAAACACACAACAGGGTGCAGATTGTTTCCACTTTAAAAGATGTTTTTCCTTCAGAAATCATGTCAGATCATGGCACTCCCTGAATTCAGCTCATTTTAAATGCAAGAACTCTTTTAGAAATAGGGATTTTAAGTAGATTATTTAAGCCCATGCTATAATAGATCGGTTAAAAGGCACATCCAAACGGTTGAGCATTTATAAGTGAAATGATTCAACTTTCAATTACAATGCTACTCCAAAAGACACACCTTGTCATCGACGGAAGATCCCATTGAAACAGAGTTTATTAAAGCTATGTTATCGATGCACAAGGAAAGTCCTAAACCTCTAGCTGAACATTCAAATCATAACCAAGTTCTTCATAGCCGTAAAAATCTTCAAAAGGTGTGTTATCGTCGGGTAAATTCCTTTAGAAAGTACTTTGCTCAGACGAGAAATTTTAATACAATCCAACCTAACTGGCCAAAACACAAGTGGATCAAAGGAGAAGTTATTGTCAAGCGCCACGACCCTGTATATAGTCCAAGATCCGTAAAAGTGCGCAGAAACCACTTTTACCTCGACATATGATAAGCAGAAACATATAGGCTTATGACTGTATCAGCACTAACATTGAGTAAAAGAAATCGGTTACAAAACCCAGCTAAGCCTGTAAATCTTGTCCATTTGTAATACCATAACGATGTAGGAGGAGTCTAAGAAGGCAGGTACTCTAAAAAAATATTCGCTTCATAAATCCATAATATCAGAACGTCAGAACAAAACTTTCGTTAAAACTTTACAACAGCCCTTCTAATGGAAACTTCATCTTCAGACGAAACAGTAAAAGATATTCCCGAAGTTTTCAGTTTGCAACTCGTACCTTTTGTCGGCAACAAATTAAAACTTACTGTCATTATAGAACTGGCGCTGGCTTACCGTCTTTACTCGAGAAAACAAGCTCCATTAATTACCGGTTCCAGTGTGTCATTTCTCCGAAACTTGTCTTCTTCTTTCATTTTGGCTGGATTTTATTAGTAACTACTCGTAAATAACGCATAACTCGTATTACACAGTTAGAAAGAACGAAATATCTACATGTATGCGAATTTACAGTATATGTAAATAATTAGGGGTTCTCCCTTAACAGTTGATGTGATATTTAGAAGCTGTCGTAACACATATAAATTAACCATGTGAATGTGTGGTCAAATGTTATCATAAATATTTATTCTGCTGTCAGCTCTGCAGTAGGTTATAGTTAAACAAATGATTTTCTTTAACTTTTCATATTTTTACAAAACATGTGAAAATGTTGGCCAAATTAATTTGTCTATTACGTATAGCGGAAAAAATTGGAAAAATAATAGTGTCGGTTTGATTTTTGTTCCAGTGTTAAGTTACATACAGCAACTTTTCAAAGTTAGTGAACTATAGTAAAAAATCTCGATAATAATACAGTATTTAAAGCCAAACGGGTAACAAAACTAGAGCATGGAATATCCCAAAACATAAAATATTATAACGTTTAAGTTTATAAGCAAATTTGATTGGTCAGATTTTCATGTTCGCTTGTCAATATTCAATATTATGAGTATCATGCTGAATTTAAGAAGTAAAATAATAAAGTATAGGAGTCGAAAACCAGGTACTTTAAAGTGAATACAACTTGTGGTTAGATGCATAACATATTTATAAAACAATACCAGTGCGTAATATTTAAATATTTGTTGAAAACACTTGTAGCTTTTTTAGTGTAACTCATGTTGTCTCATTATTTTTGTTTCTCAAATTTCAACGCTCATTAGCAAAAAAATTGCGATTTATAAAAACATGTAAACCTTTTGAGTAATTTGATACAGCCTTTTTCCAATAACAAGCAGGGGGTAGTGGATCCTTGACGGCAGTGGCAGTGAATGTACTGATGTGCTTGTCAGTCAGATCAATAATGCATTCTTTAATCATCAAGGGGTGACAAAGGGTTGTGAGTTGTTTGACGGTTTGGGGTCGGGATATGACGTGTCCTAGCAGTCGTTCTCTGCTTCAACCACAAGAGTGGCATCCCAATGCAGAAATCATGTTAGTAAACAGAATGATGAACAACGCAATAGTAGAGTTTATCACTAGGTTCTAAAGTGAAGCTTTTTGAAGCTTTTAGCGGATCCGTGGCGGAGCGTATGACTCCGGTGGCGCGGGTTCGATCCGCAGTCACCACTTACATTTGTAATGTGACTAATACGGTGACGCTAGGAAAAGGTCGAGGTTGAGTGGTAGAGAGGACTTTGTAGTCCTAACTTTGCCTCGTTAAACAAGACAAACTTTACCTTTTTTTTAACAGCAATGAACGCCCGAGGCACGGCGAGGACGAATGAGTGAGAATGAAAAGGGCACTTTTGGGACGAGTGTTGAACAATATTTTTGGCATGATTATGGTATAATATTAATAAATATATCTATTAAGTTGTATTTTAATTTAAAAGTTCTAATTTATTTGAATCCATTAGTCTCTGCTAGTTGTTTCGCTAGTTCATCCTGACCAATCATTAGTTCTTAGTATGGATTTGGAACCGATTATTTCTCAGATAGTAAGGTATTCCTATTTACAACAAAACCTTTTACAAGAAACAAAATCATTGATTAGCCACATATACATCAAGTATTCTTAGGGAGAAATTCAAAGCGACAAAATTTACAACAGTCAACAGCTGACTCAGAAAACAGCTCTTAACAGTAGATACAAATAAATAAAGTATTGTTTTTCTTTCCTAGGGAGAAAAAGATATTTTTTGTGGATGAAACGAGGTGTGTTTGAATTTTAAAAACCCTCGGCTGCGCCTCATTGCAACTGCTGATGAAATATACTTTGAATAAATGTATTATTGCTGATAGTTTTTCTTCCTAGGGCTCTCCCATATTTGTATGTGTCAATTGATTCTTTATTATATTAAAAAAAAGCATCATATCAAAAATCAGTCAGTCAACTTTTTAAAACATTGAAAGATCCCTAGTGATGAAATAATATAACTATTGTTGAAAAAAAAAAAAGAACGCAAGTATAAACCCCCTATCTACAAAACACACTACCTAAAACCACCTACTTAAAACATAATTGACCTACTCTTCGAATTAGATTATGTGAGTGAATCTCTTGCAATCGATCTGACAAAGAACTGCGTGGGTCTACCATATTTACCATATTATGAATGTTAGGCCTAAAGTGTGGAAGTGTTTTGTTATACTAATACTCAAAATATAAAATATAGAACATCTTTTGTGTACAAATAGGGTTAAGTCTTTGAGGTGGAATTCACACGGTTGTTAGATTTTCAATGAACTTTTTCCAACTGAATTGTCATCTTTCATTGCCTTGATCTCAGTTTAGATTTGTACTGAGGTTTCTACTTTCTGATCTCTCTTGGCGCGCACCATTTTCCCGCCAAACCTAATCTCAACCTCAATGTCGTCAAAACTGCGGCCAAGGTGCTGTCTTTATTAGCGAACTTCCTTTCCTTACTTTAAATCTTTATCCACAATTTGGAAGTTTAATCTTCAAAAGAAAAATATAATCATTCAAAATAAAATATCGGTGCTTTTACTTTGGAAGTAAAAATTTAAGCTAAACGTTGAATTTGAAAGTCAAGTTTCAAAGACTGTTTTTCATGGTAAAATTGTCATTTCAGTCATAAAGAATGGTGGTCTAACTATAACGGTGGTTCTTAGGGCAAAAAAGTAAAAGTGTCGAAAATTAAGGACAACATAAATAAATAAATATATCATTTATTGTAGCATACATATTACATGTTATACAACCGTCAATTGAATATAATGAAAATTAAAATTTTGTCAAGCATTCTGACATCGAGGTCCCATTCAAACATACATTGTGTTCATTCGCTCTCTCCCATTCATTCGAATTGTTCCGACTCTAACCTGTTAATCAGTCTATTTATTCTAAGTTCTCCCAGGCATGTGCTAAGAACTCGTCAGTACTGTAGAAGGTTTCTGTGATCAAAACCCTTTTGAGACGAGACTTGAACGCCTTGGACGTTGGAGCACTTTTGAAGGAATCTGGCAACCGGTTGACAAGTTGAACTCCTGCCTGAGAAGGCAAACGTTCGTGAGCTACCGTTCTGTGTCTCACAGTTCGGTAGTTCTCTGCCTCTGGTTCCATAAGAGTGAATTTCACTTCCTCTTATGGAATCGCATTTTGATTTGAAAAAAGGCAGGTTTCTAGAATGTAGAGGCAGGGTAATGTCAACAATTTGAGATTTTGAATGCTGGTCTGCATGACTCTCGACTTTGAAGTCTCGCGATTGTTAGAACGGCTTTTTAAGAATGAAGATTCTTGAGTGGTATCGGAGCAACTACCCCAAAAAGCCAATCCGTAGGAGGTGGGGTAGATTACTCCGTAATACGCCGTCATCAGTACCTGAATCGGGCAGTATTCGGACAGCTGTCTCAGCACATAAATGCCTGAGGCTAACTTCCGCAGACGCTGTCTACATGACTTTCCCATGTGTCGAAGGTATTGTGTAGACTTCTTCGTAGACATAACAAATTCAAACTTTGAATAATGAAAAATCCGTTTTTCCCATGTTGGCCCTTTTATTAAAATCTAACAAAACTATATATATTTAACTTTAATAAGAAATGAAAGCATCCAATAATTGAGAAACCTTTAATTTTCTTCTAAAGATCAACATCACGTTTAATACACGGTGAAACTGGATTATCAAAATTACTGAATTCCGATGGTTTGCAAATTAAAAACCCGTTTTGAGTAAATCCCAAACCCCCTCCTCCACTTCCGTTGAACGAGATGACAGAGCGGCGCCCGCACTCTCGGTATAATGCAGGAATTAATGTGTTTGTTCTAGGCGACAGTTAAGTATGTCCTTATCGCACCTCACCGTCGCCTGATGACGTTGCTTCTGCAAAATCCAGCGCGGCAAAACACTGCTCTAGATATTTCACCGTGTGCCAAGTACTGGCGATTTATATAGCCTTGCCCTATCCCTACTTATAGCCCTAGCCCTATATGATAGCCACCCTATATATTAAGTTAATACAGTAGTTACAGTTCTATCAAACATTGCAGCCAAACTGTCTAGCGACAGAGTAAAGTTATTCGTCTCACAGAAGTGGGAGTGAAGCGGATGTACATAAATAAGCCGAGGCATTAAGGTGTGGAAAGGATTTGCAATTTGCATTGTGGTGAAATACGCAGTGGAAGTGTCGGTATAGGTGGTTGTGAGAGGGGGGAGGGGGTACAATTTGGAAACAAGGGTTTGGTTTTAGCGGCTCGGGGATTGTGGACACCTGGGGATTATGTAAAAGGACACGACGTTTATCCCTAGCCTCAAGTTTGCATATACCTTTTCGTGTGACATGTTCATTTTCAAGTACAGTTACAGTTAAAACGCTTTTTTAATAGATTGTTTTGAAACATGTTCTATTTGGTTGTTTTGATAATTTTGTATATTTCTTTTTAGTTTGTGTACGACGTTTGACAAAACCGTTCAGTTGAAGAAATTTAACGCAATAATTAAAATATAATTTCTTTTTTGAACATGAAATGTCAACTGTATGTTAATTGTAAGATCTGTACAGGTCCCATTTTTGTCCAGTTTTCACAAAACTAATTTTAAATGTTCCTCTTGGAATTAGTTCGGTTCAACTCGATAGCCTGAAAAATCTGGAAACCGGAAGTACCTTTGGGAAGGGTGTAGGAGTTTCCACCAAAATAGGGTTTGAAATATCTAAAAATGTGAATTGAATACGACTTAATGAAATACTATGTATTTTAATGTTACCCGTCAGTACACACAAAGTATTGAAATCCGTAAAAACTTGTCAAAACGGCGACTAAAGACGGATTTTTTGCTACGGTATGTGTTATTTTGATGATAATTTAATCCATGAGTATATAATAGTACATATATATATTTTGTACAAAGTATTGAAATCAAAAGCAAAAAACCACTTTTTTTGCTCGGTAAGGTAAGAGTCTGCGGTCCAAAACCGTATTTAAGTCCGAGACGTAATCGAGGTATGAAACACGTTCTCGTAGGTACAAACACTATTTTCACCATACACGTACTACATAATGCATGCTTGAAAGGAAACAAGTTACGTGACCAAGTTAGGTATACATTTCTGTTTAGTTGGCAGTATTTAAATCCCGAGGTTTTTATTATGTACAAAAGGTAAAGTTAAACCATTTCATCGGTAAATATGTCTTAACTATAATAATCTATATATTATACAGTTGTCCTATGTTTAAAAACAAAATAGAGTATTTAAAAGTTATTTTTAAATATTGTTAATTTTGTTCATATTCATTTTACTTACTTTTTGTCTCTAACCCTTTCCTCTGCTTTAGCTAAAAAGTTCATCGGTTAGTGTTTCATCCCTAAAGTGTCTATTTTGACTTTATTCATTTAAAGTCCTAGGCTGCCCAAGAAAATTTTACTTTAGCAGATTCCCTTTAGGAACAATACAATACACTATCTTCCTGTAACCAAGTTATTCAACCCATAGTTATTATTGTGGTATTTTATAGTTATTAATATATGGACTTTCAGAACAAGATGTTTTGGGTATGTAGAACCACGACGAATGAACAGGGTACAATTCTATACCATTTAGAATTTTATTTTTCATAATCGTTACTTAAATTATAAGACTAATTTTGGCAATGACTCATAGGGTAAAGTATACAGTCATTTGGCTGGAGCTTATTGGCAGTACATGGGAAACTTCACGAAAACAAGGGTTAGGTTGGCACTAATGAGCGGAAAACCCTCAATGTTTATTTTGTTATGGACTGAATGGTTAAGTGAAACGTATAATTCCTTAGCAAATTCTTAAACTCATTCCCACGCAATATAGTTGTAAAACTAAAGGATTGCAGAATACAGTGAACCTACGTTTCACCTGTATTGTACCTTTACGCGTCACTCTTGAAGCTCGTAAGGGAACAAGTGATCTCATTCAGTGATTTTTGAGTTACGGCCAGGTGACTTTGCATATTCGAGGTATCTTTGGCCAGTGCTTAAATTGATCTTACTTTTTCAACATCATGATGAAGGATTTATAATATGCCAAATGTGACTATGATCAGATTGTATTTTTTACGTCATAACGAATTATTGTCTATCATTTGCACCTAACAGCTATGTGTAAATAATGAGTTACTTGTTTCAGTAGTTGAATTATTGCAAATAGCCTATTTATATGTTAAGAATGATAGAAAAGTTAATATTTTAATTTTAAGAGTATCAGTTATTGGCACCTACCTTTGTTTCCCATTGGCATGCCAATCAATGTATCATAACAGTCATTGGCAGCCTGCCAACCATTAGATATTGACATGCCAACGCAACTTTCTTTCGTTTCAGGGTAGTACAATGAATGAAATATCCCATGATTACTACTAAAATTGCCTAAATGTAACTGCTGGCGCATGAGCTTGGAAGATGCCTAGCAGACGTGAAGAATGGAATGGCAAAGAGATCTGCAGCTAAAAATCTCCGAAAGATTGTGTTTTACATTTCGGGGAAACAATTTCAAAGAGACTGTCAGCCAAGCAAATAGCAATCGAATGTAACATTTGTGATAAATGATTTTATTTTACTCGTAAATGTGTCCAAAAGGAATGCGCTTCGGAAGAAGAAGATGATGTGTGTAAAAGTAGCATAGATAATCAAATGATATATTAACAGAATTAAGTACTTTATATTATTTTGAGGGCTTTTAAACTACACTTTGAAGACAGGCCTGTTTGTCAAAAAGGGCATTTTATTATTAGATACAACTTCTATTGTAAAATACTTAAAATGTTCATATTCTTGGCAAATTAAACTGTTTTGCATGCAGATTTTTCACCTACTATATTTTTAAACATTGACACTTTAATACTTACCTGCGCCTACATATAATTTTGATTCATATCATTATAAACAGTATGGATTATTCCATTTGATATAATGAATTTAAAATTCAGATTGAATCAACACTTTTATTTTACAATTGTTTTGACAGCACAGTACAACTTATGACTAGGCCTATGTTTCCTTCTTAATCAGTTTTTGGTACTTTATCAAAATACAAGTTTTAATTTTATGAACCTTAACACACACAAAATTCCATTACTCGCGAGAATAAGGCTGTTTGAATTGACTGCCAATGACTGTAGTCAACCCATGCCAATAACTGTAGTTTTTGGTGTATTTCAGACAAAAATTATTATCACAATAACCATTACAATGTATGGAGAAAATTATTTACCAACTACTTATTCAATAGTTGTATTGGGGTTGTAAATATCAAATTCAGTCCTTATGCTTTCTTTGTATCCAAAAAATAAACAAATCGGAAATCTCCCTAGATTAAGACGTTAAGGTGCCAATGACTGTAGGCTTTACCCTATGTCTGGACTATTCAGTTACTATTTAACTGTTATTATAACTAATATTAAGTTTGTGAAATACTTATTTTATATTTAACTCATGCAGGCACCATTGAATAATCGAGCAAGTACACAGAATTTCTGAAGTAATTCGCCAAATTCTTGAAAAAGAACATTTTGTTCAGTTGAATCTTCATCATACTTCAGCCAGGCATTCGTCAGAGTGTGGCATACTGGGGTCTTGTGCAAAATAATTTCAACATTAAGTTTATTCATGTTTTAATTTAACCGAGTCGTACTTGCACTTCCGACACTTTGAAGTTAAGTACACCGATTTTTCCTTGTATTTACAAAGAGTCAAGAGTTTCCCAAGGCAGTATTCGTTATGCCCATTTTTATATTTACTGTACACGGCCGATTTACCACAGTCGTTATACACTGAAGTTCCAATTTATGTCGACAATACAGTGATACACTCTTGTCATCAAAATTCTATAATAGCATTACTTAATCTAGCTTAATCGACATTTTTGATTGGTAGTTATTTAAAAATTAAAGGAAATTAAGACAACTCAGTGCACATAACCTTTACATTAAGTAAAGAAACTTGTCCTCAAGTTATCATGAACAATTTTCCTTTAACTCAAGTTGCCTTGGAATGCGCTTAGATATAGAAAACTGAATCGGAAACATCAAATTTGGACCAAAAGGAAACACCCAAATCTGAAATTTAATCAATTATCTTAGTTACTTGGCAAACATTCTAAATAATCACTCGAAAACAAAATCAAAATCTACAAAACTATTTGAAACCAGTTTGGGCCTACGTTATTCTACTTTGGCAGCATTGTTTTGTTGTATGTAATTTAGCCCACTTATTGAACAAATGTTTGAAAAGATTGTAAATAAAAATGTAATAAAAAAATATTTAACCCACAAAACCTGTTTAGACATATTTAAATACACATTAAAAATATACTGAAATAAGTCATCAGCATAAGGTTTTTTGTAAATTAAAAGCACTTACATTTTGTTCCAGATGCGATGCCATGAGAACGGCGACGACGGACGGCGGCCGGCAGCACCTGATATATGCAAATGTAGGGTTGTGAGCGCGGCTAAGGGATGCGGGGATTGCGGGAGTGAGGCGTGAGGCTCAGCGCGGGGAAAGGGGAGACTTTGCAGCCAATCAGAGAGCAGATCTACCGCCCCCTCCACCCCCTCACTCAGCACACCACAGGTTGTTTTGTTTTCTACAACAATTGACGGGTTTTCGCTGGCTTGATATCTCTATTACACCTTTTATGGACTGGTAGGGAAGGGTTGTTTGCGGGCCCGGATTCAGGGATGGGGTATTGTGGGCGGAATATACTTTTGCAAAGTGCTGTCTTTCTTTCTCTCTTTATTGTGTATATATGTTTTTTAAGAAAAAGTTTGGGGACTGGGATCCCACGTTATCGTAGCATAGATAAAACATATTTTATTGTATATTGGTGAAATTATTACTTTTTCCACACATTGCAACTGTTGACTAGAACTACTAAAATTTTCAAATTGCACAAATTTACGATTCCTTTTAGACAAACATTATCCTTATTCACACTACTACTGCATTCAAAGGTTTCCTCATTTTATTCCCACGGCCAGTTTCTCATGCGTTCTCCCACTCGTGTGCCATAAACTCGCCTGCATTGTTAAAAATTTGTGGCAATGAAAATAAACAGATTTTTCAGACAAGACTGAGTGGGTAAGAAGAATATTTTACCATCACAAGGTTAGTTTTTCTTTAGTCCTTTAGTTTTTTCTCAATCACGAACCAAAGATCTTTTAACAAATCAAAGATTGAATAGAAGTCATTATAGTACCTTCAGCTGTTGTTACCTCTTGCAGGGTCAGAACACCCACTTTAGAATAAATTTTGAACTGGAAATGGTTTCATATTATTCAACGTTTAGCTGACTTAGCCTATTACAACAAATACGGCATTTTATTTTTCTGAACTGTTTGAGCCATCATGAAATTCAGAGCCTATGACATCTGTATGTTATCAGGAATAAATATTGTCTATGAGAATTCTTCTGTTTCTCATCAACTTACAAGATTTATTGAAATAATTTAAGTACGTTGGGTGTGTCTTTGCTTAGAGCTACTGAACTTAAGAATCTCCTCAACATTGACGTAGCATTTATATTTAGTAAAGAGTAGTTATTAATTTAACATAAAATATAGCAGCTCGAATGTGCTATGTTCCAGATTATTCAGTTTAAAAAATCAACAAGCCCCTCTCCCCTTCACAATGACGTTCTGCTTGCTTATTTATTCCGTCACCAGATGTCTCTAGTTGCTGATTTATCGTTTCATATTAGCCCTTTTTCACGATTTATTGCTTGAGCATAATCTTATGAAAAGGGGGAAAATAAGCTTTCCAAGGGAAGTAATGTTTAAGGAAGGTGAAAGACACAACAGTGCGACCAAATTTCTGAAAGTTGAAATGAAAGTAAAGGAAAAAGTCTTTATTTTGTGGCGAAGTTCAGGACTATATACAAAGACCTCTCTTCCACTTAACCACCACTTAAGTTTCACTCAATTGTGTCTAATTGTACATGTAGTGAAATAATTTGAAGGTAGGTGCCTAATTTTAGACCTTTCAACTAGTTCATTTAGAACTAAAAGGAAACATTTTGCGAAGTTTTAAGTTTCTGACACAAGTTTTTTTTATTAACGTCATCAAAAAATATAACATGCGGTGTTCCTCAAGGATCAATACTTTGTCTAATTTTGTTTTTGATTTATATCAATGATATTGGCTATAAAATTGACTCGACTCATTTAATTCAGTATGAGGATGATACAACATTAGTATTTATGCCAATACAAGCATATACATGTTGAGCACATATCTCATGAGCAAACAAGAACAAGTGTTGCTGTTCGACACTTTCATGATATAGGCCTTCAAACAAACTATAAGAAATCCAACTACATTAATTTCCATAATCTCAAAATTTATGGAAATTTCCGTAATATAATATTTCAACCTCGAAAATGGTACATCATTAACAGCAAAGTTTAAGCAAAGGGGTGTACCAACAGTGTAAAGATTTATACATTTTAAATTCATATATCAAGTCGTCTTTGGATGAAAAAATTACACGTAAAAACATTATTGAAATTGTACAAATAACGAATGGACTTTGGGTGAAATAAATGCGACTTTATATCCTCACTTAGTAAAAAAATGCCCAGTTACTCATTGGGAGTTTTAAAAGTATAATAAACTTTTGTTATTTATATCAGTTACTTTAAGTATAAAGACAGTTACCTTACATTACTGACAAGTCTGAAACCTCCATTATTAGTCCTAATTATTGGAAAAAAACACACACAAACACCCTGTAGTAACTACAGACGGCTTACTTAAAAAGTACCTCGTTCAAATTTTAATAACAAAATCCTTATCTTACTAATTAATAACATCATTTTTAACAAAACTCCACCAACTGCAATATTTGGGGTTGCGAGTTGAAACACTGCAAAGCTGCTAAACGAGCCCCACAACTTAACTCAGCTGTTCATTGTTTACGGCGCAGACCGGAAGTATCCTCTGTGTTCACTTCGTGTTCCGGTGTTCCGGCGTACGTCACTCGGTCCAGCTGATCACAACAATGCTGCTCTCCGTCAATCCCATCTCTGCGCTTATGCTGCTTCAGTGGCGCTCGTTCCGCTCACTTGACACTTCCCATCGGATTCATTCGTAACAGTAAGGTTCAACAATGTAACCAAATCCGCTTGAAATACATAAGTGATTAAATATCTTCGTGGTTTATGGCAACCACATATTGGCTAGTCATGGAACATTGTGTATATTTCTAGGTAAAATGGTCAATTTTGAAGCATCATGCGTTCATTGAATAGTTAGTTAACCAGCTAGATCGGATAATCCGTTTCAAAAGGTGGCCGTTTAAAGTTTTGTTTCACCTACAAAATTGTAGCTTACCGTAAATGAATACAAAATTCACCCTATATGGATATCATGATCCACCGCCTATGTAAATACATTTTTGGTACTTCTATTTGACGCAATCTATTCAGTCATGACTGGTCAACGATCAAGGGATTGTAAAGGTATAACATATGTATACCTGCTTAATCGATCAAAATCTCTCCCGTTGCTCAGTTGCTCTATAATCTACCGTTTCTATACGGTCCGTTCTAAAGTTATTTCAATTTAATTATTTAGTCATAATTTCTGCACTTTGACATTCGGAGCATTGAACAGAAATAAATCATGATAAATATCACTGAGTATAAATATACTACAATTCACATAAATCAGCTGTTATATAATTTACTGGCCTAGATTACCTAAGATACAGAAAATAAATACTGTCTCATTTAAAAAAAATACAACTTTACACAGCTGTTGTTTGGGTTTTGAACTCGTATTCTATATGATGAAAAGAATACTAAGACCAGCTCATTAACACACTGACTTCTTGTGACGTCACTATAAATAAATTGGCAATCGCAACTTTCTGTACAGCTGTTTTGAATCGCGAGAATAATTGTATGCACAATATGTAAACAACGCTGAATAACTTTAAAAGTAATTGAAGTCGATTTTCGTTATACCTGATAACTGTATTAATGTCATCTACACATTTTACTTTAAACCCCTGCTTTAAACGTATCAATATATGTCTCCACTATTGCACTACCCCTTCAGTCTTACAACCTTTGTTTTGTACAATTTGAACCCGTTGTATCTCCCCTTGAAAGGGGTGGTCAAGGTTTGTATCATTTCCGTAGGTGTGTATAAAAATCAGACCTATAACTAGGTTTTCATTGCTGTTTTTTATATTTATTTGATGACACTTTCTCTAACTGAGCTACAATTTTTTACACATGCCTCTACTTCGCGTGATACTAAAAGAAAACTCATATTCGAATTCGCCAATCCTAGCCAGACTCCGAACTTTTTGCCCGCTAGGCAATTTCCGAAAAGGAAACATTAGTTATTAAGATCGTACTCTTGATGAGAAATTGATATGGGGCTTAGGACCAAACCAAAAATTAGTTTTATGGTTCCTGGACCTCAACAATAATGTTTGTGTAAAAATTTTAAATATTTGTCTGGATCATAATTTGTATATACGCTAAATTGCTTATTTATTACTAAAAAATATAAAGATTAAATTTGTGGACCGAACCGGGATTTGGTTATAACTTATATTATATACAAGTTTAATGTATACAAAGTTTATCGTAACTTTTATATTTTAGAAGAGTGAATATGGTTCAATTTAAACTATCAAAACCCAATTCTTCTTTACTTAGTGTACGATACGATTTCCGTATGGAATTTAAACAATCTGACATACACATATTCAGAAAATTTACAACTGTACAGCTTTTGCTGAAAGGTGGTGTTCTTTTATCTTATCAGGAATTCAATGATTTTGCAACTGTGCAGTTTAGTTCTTCTAGTGCGAAATTCCACTAAACATGATTTACGACCACCATAGTAGTTATGACAATGCTTAGTATTTTGGTCTTTTAAACAACGATTTTAGCATTTTCACCTTATTGTATTCAAGCCGTTCCTTTTGCACTTGAACATTTCTTAATAGCTTATATTCACTAATTCTTGTTATTTTACTAAATAAAATTCATATGACAAGCTATCAATTGTGAATTTACATTGATATGAATGAAACTTTGCCCGAGCCCCAAAGTCTGAACTTCTTATTGTTAATCTGGAGCTCAAGGGAGAGTTAACACTCATCCCACTCAGGCAAACCCCTCTCCGATTTCCTGCTGGTTATTTATTCCACCACCAGATGTCTCTTTGACGCTGATTTATCATCTCATATTAAAGTTTTACGTTTCGTGAGTACAGTAATCAGTAAACTGAAAGTTTTATATGGAAAATTACTGCATTCCATTTTTAAATTAAAATTATTAACAAAACGTCCATATTTACACAAGGTTGTTTCCTTGTGTGAATATTAAATTTTACAGATCTTAATTGTATAAACGCTAAATAGCTAATTTATTACTAAATAAATTTGAAGACAAAACTATTAAGATATAATAGAATCATTTGACACAATACCAAATTCTGTTTGTAATATTTCCAGCTTGTTGATTTAAAGTACTATTTGACAGTCAAATGTTTCGGATAAACATTCAGATTTAATTACTTTTAACATTTAACATTTTTTTATTGTCATTGGTACAAAATATTTTGTGTTGACAATTATATAGTAGCACTACAGAAACTTAAAGAACAACAAAACCAATTCACCGAAATAAAACCACTGTTAACAAATGCCTAATTATACTAATATAAATAAATTTCTAAATTATTCAAAGCATAGAGATTCAGAAATCATCTATGGTGGCAGTATGCTTTTTATTAACCAGACTTTAGTAATTTTTAAAAATTAACATTACTTTTTAAGTTTTAGTTTTGGAAGAAGAATAATTTTATCCACATATTAGAGGGAATTAGGGTAGAACATGGAAATAAGTATTCATTTCTAAACTGATAATTTTGTCTGGTGCGATAAGAATGAATATCAGCTCCTGATACAGCATTTATTTAAACAAATAAAATTGTTTCATAAATATTAAATTCATAATTTTTAAATGTTGAAAATGTCTTTAAGGTGTAGAGAATTTTTTCTTTATTATTCTAATAGCTTTTTTTTTTGCTTAAAAAAGGCATTAATTGATTTGAGCAAAATCCAAGGTGTCATAAGATAAATGATTTGAATTAAACATAATAGGCAATTTGACATTGGTCACATGTTTCGGATAAACATTCAGATATTCCAGTGGAGGTTTTTTACAGACATAATCTATATGCTCATCAAGACAGTCTGCTATCAACATAGAACCCGAAAACTTGGTACTTGAACTTTGAAGGACCATTATCTTCAATAACGACAGATGGTTTATAACTTGATGGAAGTTGGTTTATTCAGTGAAAGCTAATAAAACAAGCCTAAAGTTAGGTGTGTAAATTTAAGTTTGATGTATATTGGTATACATGGTGTAGCTTTTAAATTCCAATTCATCACCATTTTGCAAACGGTTTAGTCGTGCAGGTATAACTTTTAGGGTTTAACCGCAATTCAAATTTACTTATTTGGGCAGAAATAGTTGGGCGGATGGTGTAGTGGTTTTATAACCGCTATAGGGAACTTGGGTTCAAATCCAGGTTCGGTCCAAATATTTTTGTCTTCAAATTTATTTAGTATTAAATTTTACATACATACACAATAGCACTAGTAAATAAATCACAAATATTGGCCTGTTTGTTTTTTTTTTTTTCAAATATAATCTACCGTTATTAAATTTTAACAAGTCCATTTTACACAGTTGTTTCCCTTAATTTTTTTTATTTTTTTTTTTTGTATAATCTACCGTTTGTTAATAATTTCTTCTTCAAGAATTCATTATTACCATTAGTGAATACCTACAATATTTTTGAATATTTCTTTGATTGTCACTGTTATTATCAAGTCTTTACAGAAGGTTTGGAAGTACTGTACAGGGAGTGTCAAGCTATGAAGCACTATCAATTTTTTACTTTAGTTGATGAACTAGTCTTGAGTTTATATCTCAAGTTTGTATTCAAGTAATGTTGACTGTTTATAATGAATTTCAAAATAAGTTCAATTGACTGTGTACTTTACTTAATAACTTATTTTATTCATTTATTAAACCTTTACAAAAAACATTTTTCAGGTTCATAAAGACAATTGAAATATCTACTTGTTGGAAATAAATACTATAAAATACTGCAATTGATTTGAAATACTGTATACACAAATTTGAACTATGTAACAATAAAAAGCCACCAGTAACAAGCAACAACACTGTAGTCATAAATCGAATATCCTAATTTTTTCAGGAACCATCATTAAATTCCTCTTAGCTATAAAACACTGTTTAAAGGAGAAAGTTTTTAATTAAGGTTTAAACATGTTGAAATTTTTGTAATGTTGTATTTTAATTGGAAGTGTAGTAAATAGCATGGCACCCAGGGAAGGTAGCAGGGAATATAATTTACATCTGTATTGGTTATGCAGGAGTATGCAATAAAAAGAATTGCACCTCAAGGTCTTATGAAAATGAAATTCTCTACCTTGGACCATATTACATTTAGAAAGACAGTAAACTATTGTTTCATAAATGTACAATGATGGTAAGGTCAAAATTTTAAGGGTTTCAAAGGCATTTTTGTAAGAGTCTCTGTTACCTTGATGACAAAGAATTCTTATCGCAGACTTTTGCAAAATAAATATTCTCAATATTTTACTTTTGGAAAATTTCCACCAAAAATATACTCCATAAGACATAAGAGAATGTACTAAGCCATTATATGCAGTGTTTAAAATATCAATGGTGCAGTATTGTGATACTCTAGCTCTTTAAAGAAATACACAGGAACTCATTTTCTTGCTAAGATAATTAATTTGTGATTCCCATGTTAAATTACTGTTTAAATTCAACCCTAAAAATTTGACACTATCAGCTTCCTCTATAATGTAGTTTTTCAATATAAAAAATGAATAGGTAAAAAAAACACAACCAAATTTGTATAATACATTTTACTCTGGAGAAATTTTTGCTTTCACCACAGCTTAAATACTGTACATGGACTGTCAATCAGTCAACTTATAACTTTTTTCAATTACATACAATTAAAAGGCTATATACAAAGAAAAGAATAGTAACAAAACAAGAAAGGAATAACAGTGTAGCAGGAAAAGGCACACATTGGCATACATCCTAGCTACAGATAAAATATCAACACATAAAATAATGATGTATAATGCACAAGTTAAGGCACAATTTTTAACCCGTTAATGGATAATAATATGCAAAGTTTCAAAATTTAAACAGCTTTAAAACTGATATCACCTGGTTGTTAGATGAGATGATTGTAATATAGTTTAGTTTTGGAAGTTTGGAACAGGAACAGCAATGACCGTGGATAAAGCATCAGAGTTAAAGTTTATCTTGTTTTAAATAAAGTGAGTGAGGCGAAGTTAAGACTACATAGTCGTCACTAAACCTCAACCTTTACCTAGTGTCACCGCATAGTCACATAACAATTAATTGTTAGTGGTGACTATGGAGATCAATCCCGCACCCCTGGAGTGATGAGCTCTGGAGTCACGTGTGATATCAAGCTCTAAAGAAAGTTAAGTTTTTAAGGTAAGCTTTTAGTTAAAATAAAGGCAAGAACGTAAAATCCAACTATAAAGTCAAAACTTGTGGTATTTTTATCAAAATTTGCACCATGTCAAAATAAAAGAAACTTAGACAGAATTGTTTGTTCAATGAATAACGAATACTGTAAGATAATATTCTGTTTATTTTCACTTTATAAATAAAATGATAATTTTGTTGTTTATTTTTATTTCTCTTGATAATAATGATGATAATGGTCGTTTAATTTATGAATTGTAAAAGCTTTTACCACTGGTTACGAGGTCTGTCCAATAAGTTTGCGAACTGGTTCAATATGGCGGCATTTAGGCAACCTAAAGCTCCGCCAACTACATCACGTGACTACTAGACATCCAATGAAGTTTCAGTGCTCGTTTGACAGTCAAGCTGTGCTTACCAGTCTCAGTTTATATTTTTTTGCTGTTTGTCGATAATAGAGAGTGGTGAAATCACTGAACAATGAATCAACGTCAAGTTGATCCAGTGATGCCCTCTCAACACCATTTTGCATTTTGGAAAAAGGAAAAAAACACACAGGGCAAGATCTGGCGAATACAAGGAGGGTGATGGAATTATTTGCCAAAGGTTCCGCAAGTGTTCTCAACTTTTGTTCTGGCGTCAGCAGTTTCGGCACATTTTTTGCACAGAGCTCTCTTAAGCCCAAATGCTCTGTTAAAATGGTACGAACTGATGACTTGCATAAATTAAGTTCGTCTGCAATCATTCTAACAGTTTTCCGACGATCATCAGACACCAGGGCTCGCACACGATCAATGTTTCCATCCACACATAAGGTAGAAATTGGTCACTGCCCTGCATCATCTTTAGCGTCTTCGCGGCCATCTTTGAAACATTTAATCCACTTGAAAGTGGACGTTTTCTTCAAGGCATTATCTCCGTAAACAGCCCTCAACGTATCTGTAATTGTTTGAGAGCTCTTGCCTAGTTTCAATAAAAATTTGATGTTGATTCATTCTTCAATTCTTGATTTGTTGAATTTCATCAATCTCAATTTTTCGACGAACAGCAAAAACAAATGAAATATAAACTGACACTGACAGGTTGGTAGGCACAGCTCGCCTGCCAAACGAGCACTAACACTTCATTGGATGTCTAGCAGTCACGTGGTGTAGTTGGCGGAGCTTTAGGTTGCCTCAAGGCACCATATTGAACCAGTTCGCGAACTTATTGGACAGACCTCCTATATCATGCACTACATCACCTTGAATGGTTTGACTGGAAAATCACCCAAATTTGTAAATTATAAATTCTCAACTTAATGGATGGAGTTCAGAACTTGCCTGCCACTACCGCAAGATATATTTTTTGTAGACCACAAAAAGTACAGTAGTATAAATAGTACCTCTATTAAGTACTTATACACTTGTAAACAACTAACAAACTACAAGTGCTGTACAGAAAGTGAGTTCCATTGTTATGCAAATCGTATGTGAGGGAGACCATAGGTACAAATTATATGTTGTTAGATAGTCTGACACATTGTGAATGTGACTTTGCACTTGACATACTAAATTGCCAATTTTTTCCCCCAAAATGTCCACAATAAAATTGCCTCTACATACAACATATTTCCACCACTCAAATAATAGCCCTACCGACTTTAGTTATTAAAAGTTTTTCAATAACCAATTTTTCATACACTTTTTTGAACCTTTGATTTGTTAAAATGAATTTTTCCCTCTTTAACTGCAAACAATAGTGCACAATCTAGCGTTTTGCAAATTAAAATCAGTTAAAGAATTGGTTTCGCTTGCTACTTGTTACAAAATACTGGTGCAGTAACCTAATAAAGCATGTGTCTTGGTTTGATAAGTGGTTTTGATTTGAAGAGTGCTCTTCCATATAAGTATTTGGAACAGCACAGTTGACAGACAATATGCTAGTCTTGAATGGAACTTACTTTCTGGATAACCCTCGTATATATATAACATTAACATTTTATGGACAGTAAAGTATATAAATATTATATTTTTCTAACTATATGTACATACAAATTTATAAATTACTTAACTACACATTTTGGTAATTTTCTTATTTGAATATAACATATAGCTTTTACAGTAATAAAAGATTTGAATGATTTAACATTGTAAATTTATTGTAATATCTATACTATTGTGAACTTTCTACTTACATGCTCTGACTTTACAATTTTTTCTATAAAATTCAACTTCACAAATAAAATTTTAATATCCTTACTTTGTTTAAAACATGTGGAATCCTGTATGAATGCAAATATAAGTAATTAAATTGAAATGTTATTATAAATTGGCAAGACTATTGAGATCTAAGCTTACATCTCTACCCACTATGCTGATATGTCTTTATTTGCAAGAGTGATTTCAATATTTTTACTAATTCATATCAACAACTTATGAGCTAATTTAAAATATATGATATTTTTAACAGCCAAAATCAATACAATCATTTCAACACTTAGTTAACCCTTACCAAGCCAAACAACAATTTGAGTTAATTTTGATAAAATCTTTGTGTAGAATAAAAAAAGATAACACATATTTTGAGTGTTAGAAACCACCAAAACAAAGTCAATTTCTTTTTAAAATATTTTTAAACCCCTCTAAACCAGAGATAAGGCAAAGTCCTAACACATTCATAGCGAAATTTCAAAATGATGTCGTAATGATATCATATCTCCATTATTTGGACATTTTAAACACACTGTATGAAATTAAGGCTTTAATGCCGATTAGGATCACTAGATTAAAACTTAACCAAAAGGCCCAAAAACATTTTGAGACAAATTTTCGAGTCCCAAAGCTTGATACGCATTCACATTTCCCCTTGACAAAAAAGCAGGGAATTGGCATAAACTAAAAGACAAAATCAGCTCAAAACTTGGTTTCCTCACAAAAAGGACGTAAACATCAGTGGTGGAATGGCAAATGTGACATTGCTATAAAATCAAAGCATCATGCATTTAAGAAATGAAATGAAACCGATGATACTTAAAACAGTTTTTAAATATCAAAAAGGAAACTTATAAACTAGTAAGACGTTGCAAGACTAAATCAACTTTTGAACAGTGTATAGGACTTTCAAATAAACATTACAAGAAACTTGTGCAAAACCTTCAAAATTAATCTCATTGGTTATCAACCTCAAAGTCTTTGCGAAAAAAGGAAAGTGGGGCGATCTGGCCCTAAACAACAAAGAAAATGTTTAGAAACTTGCTAAATTCTTAAAAAATTGTAAATTATTGTTCAGAACTCAACAGTAAATTTCCACCACTCTACACTAATATTACTAACCAAGATACTTATTTGTAAAATTGGAATACCAATTTAAAACTGGTGTAAAGTTAAGCAAGGAAAGCCACTGAACAATACAATTATCTTTTAAATAAGATGCCATGCTTGATTTTACCTTAAGAAATGGCTCAATTATATGGATTCTGCTTTTGCTTCAATTTACATTGTTCTTATGGGAGTTCATCCAATTTGGCCGGTTACTCCTGCTGACTATTAAGTTTAAATTAAATGTATCATATTCTTTAATATCTTAATAAGTTTGTATAATTTGCATAATGACAAAAAGTATAATTTATTAACTATCATTTTTAAAATGTCTTAATGATCCTTGCCCATTATCTAATGCCTCCAGTTAGGCAACAACCTTTTAAATTCAATTTGTATGACAAATGTCTCACAAGAAGGGTTTTATTTCTTTTTTTAAAGTTGCATGTATACCTAAGAGTTATTGGCAATGTAAGGATTATTTGGTTTTTGGATTCTTGCAGTCATTATTAGGACCTTATATTATCGTTGGTTGCTCACTTAAAAGCATTTAGCTTGAAGCAAAAGTGTTGTGAACTTGTGTTGAGATTTTAAACACAATGTAAATTTCTACAAATAAAAAATCTTCATGCAAACGTTCCAATGGAGAAATCAATTTGGACTGAAACAGCTTAAAATTAATTTAGCTACTTTGCAGTTATAGGAACTTGAAAAAGTATTGAAACGTCACACTTGCTGCACCATTGAAGTTGAAAATCGAGAAAGAATTCTGATCCAAACAAAGTACACAGTACCATTCACAATACATTCTGTGTAAAACTAAATGGAGTACAAATCCTGTTCATATAAAACATATTTAAAACAGTATCAAGCCTTTTAAGGGTCATTTCTCACTAAAACATGAAGTGGTTTAGACTAATGTGGAGAGTTCGTGTGGCGTGGTGGTGGCACTGCTGAGATCCAGTGTGGCGTGAGGAATACTGCCTGGACTCACACTTCCGTTACCGTTACTGGGCTTCGGTATTTCCAGGTGTGACAGTTGGTGCTGTAACCTCTGTTGCTGTGCTATTGCTCGCACCGCATTAGTCTTTTCCTGGGAACAAAGAGTTCATTTTTACAAATAAAACTCACGCTACCGCTTAAAGTCAACTAACGATCCCTGAATCAAGGGGCCCTTCTCTCCTTCTCCCAACAAATTCAGTGGGACAGGTGTGGAAGATTTTTCCAGTTTGAGTCTCAAACAGACTCGAAGGTGGTTGTACTTTTTCCATTCAATGAAGTTGTGAGCTCCTAGAACCAAACCTTCCTCCTCCCATCAAGCTCAGTAAACAACGAGTAGAAGGCATTGTCCAAGTTGGAGTTTCTTCAGTTGGAGGACCGCTTCAGTTATTCAATTTCTCCCGATCGAAAGAGGATGCTTCAAACCGGTTGTTTTTAGTAAGAAACTGGGCAAAGTAGGACTTTATACTAGCTTCCACCAAGTTGGCCGACTCTGACACTATTCGGTTTGCCGATGCATCCGTCCCTGGGCTTCTGGCTGATGCCATCAATTTCCTGTGGGAGTTTTTTCTTGCAGCTGTTAGGTAGTGATTGCCAATGACACACCCAGGATTTTATTTTATGAGTGCTGGACCGGCAGGGGTCTGGGATTATAAAATAACCCCGGCAAAACAGACAAAATTGAAGTTCAGGCTCAGAAAACTAAATTGTATACTTATTGGCAACAAGTACGTTAACTAAAACTCGATTAAATAGATGTTATTATATAAAAAACGCAATCATGGTTTTGAGCAAAGATCAAAAAGTGTTTATTGTTGAAGAATACTTAAGAACAAGATATTTTTTGTGTCGAGAGGTGTTTGGGGTAAGGTTTAAATTCCAAACAAATCTAAAATTCACAGATTTGTTAAAAGGTTTAACGACACAGGTTCTGTAGGGAACATAAAACATAACAGAAGGCTGACTGTACTGAATGGAGAAGTGATGGAGAATGTTGGGGTTGGTTTAGAAAATTCTCCTGAAAATTCTTAAGAATTTTGAAACAACAAAAGCCTACTCACGCCTGCAAAATTGATATCAAACGCCTCTTGACAAAAAAGTTATCTTGCTCTTAGATAGGTATGCTTCAACAATAAACACTCGTTGATCTTTGCTAACCCCTGATTGTGTTTATTTTACAATAATACCAAATTAGGACATCAAAACCACTATATTACTGCAACAATACATGTATACCATCTGATAGATATTAAAGTGAATAAACCAATGATATAACTTATGACCATATAGCACTCATAAAAATGACTCACTATACTTTGAAAATTGGGATGCGTTAAAAACCGGTATATACAGTATTTTTTACTATTAAATATATATGTATACACAGTTTTGTGATTTTGTACTGTCAACCAACTGTACCAGCAACAGATTTTTGACGACCCTAAAATAAATATAGTTAGATTTAAAGTGTAGAAGTGCTCAAAATGATAAAAAAAGGTAAGGTTTGTCTTGTGAGGCAAAGTAGGGACAACAAAGCCCTCTCTACCACTCAACCTCGACCTTTACCTAGCATTACGGCATAGTCACTTATGAGATCTAGAGTTGGAGATGTACCAACCCGCCACAACTCTGCTCTTTGCAATGAAGGTTACAAATTCTGCTGACAAATTAACAAAAGTCAAAGGCTATGATCATGCAAGTAGTGGCTAGAGCACTGAGTTGCTACGGCATTGCCCTGTAGATTGTGGGTTTGAATCTCGGCGTGTCCTGTAACTTTTGGTTATGTCATACTAATTATAACAGCAAGACGTGAAGTTGGGAGTAATTCGTAAGGAAAGTTTTGTGTCGCTGAATTTGCTTTGTAAAATTAGAATTGACCCCCCGAACTTTTTTTGACTGTTTACAACATAATAAATTGGATTTTTTAAGTACTATTGTTTCTAATCTGCTTGCATGTTAATGTATGAGCTCTCTTAATAGTCAAAGCATGTAAACTGTGGCGGCAGTGACATCTGCCGCTTTGGCCTGCTATTTTTAATGACTATGGCTTCACAAATGTCATCAAATTATGTGAACATTGGGGTTAAATAATTTAGCACCCTAACCCCACGAAACAGAGGTGATTTTGGCCCCAGTACAAATGAGTGCCTTTTTCACGTTCTCTCCCTACACTGAGTGTATACATTTTCCTAAATCAAGCTTTTAAACTTCTAGCAATAAGAGGACCTTCTATGAATACAATAATTGTATAGTAGTTTTAACAAAATCCCTTTGATAATGGTGGAGATAAATCATTATAGTTTATGGGGAATAACCAAAACAGCAGCTGGTAAGTAAACAAAGCATTCTGGTCAAAACATTCAATCAAAGATATAATGTTATGGTAAATATATAGATTTCTGATGGCTGATTGGCCGATTGGCTGATGAGGCAGGAAAATCAACGTACAGTAAAACCGAACTTCAGTCAACCAAAACCCAGGTTAACCAAAACTGAAGCCAAATTATTAAAAAGCTAAATTAACGTAAGCTAAATCGCCCAAGTAAAGCCCAAATCGTGCGCTGAAGGTAGCCATTAGGAGAGCTCCTAAAACCTGTACTGCCCTCTCGCTGCCCGTGTGCAACGTTGCCGTTCCTACAAACTAACCCTCCTCACAACCCCTCACACTCCTATGCTCTTATTCATCAGTTACTCACACCTGTGCTCATTTGCTACCTTATCATTTCAGCTAGGTTATGTTCTTTGTTCATTCAACAAGGAAGCATCTCAGTTGTTTAGCTTTTAGTACGGTTATTTAATATTGCCTTATTTTAACACACTATAGTAAGACCTATTTTTTATGTTGATTGTGAAATGTAATTTATTTTATTTATTTAGAGGTTCTTATAAAGTTATTTTAGGGCAGTTTTCAATATTGTACAGCTGCAATATTGTAAATACATTAGTCCACATATAATAAAGCTTTATACATTAAAATATAAACATGTGTACGTTATTTAAATGAGCCAACAACCATTCCAAACTACATAACCATGGCTTAACCGAAAAATTGATTCTCCAAAACAACTCTGCCCCCATTAGTTCGATTAAACGGGGGGTTCTACTGTAGTTGCGGCAAGCACAGATAGCGCTGGGAATTTTTAAGAGTCACTGACGCCGAGCAAAGTTTGTTTGTTCTTGAAAATTGCACAATTTGGTCACATTTAAGCCATCAGACAAACTTGAGTACACAGAGTCGAGGGGGGAGAAATACGCCAAGAGACGGCAGCACTTGCAGCGCTATATGTGCTTGGTCTGCCGAACTATGTTGATTTTGCCGCCTCAACCATGTGGCAACTATGCACAATCTACTTACCATAACATTTTCTTTAATTAATACACAGTTTTAAATTGAATTTTTCAAGAGACCGCCGGATAGAGGCCGAGCGGACTTAAAATAGAACTTAAATCCAGATAGGGAATTTAACATGCCAAATTTGCAGAGGATGTTTTAAGTAGGTTAATGTTCTAAACTGGGAAAGTGTTTCAAAGTAGGACAGAGCCATTAATGCTGCAGTATACAAAAGCAAAAATGTTAAACTTCCTTGCAAAACAAAATATTTATTACGAAGATTTGAGTTCTATTTTCTTATGACACAATCAAGTTTTAATAAACCTAATTATTAATTTATTGTTTGACAAAAGAACAAGTTTTAGAGTTTATATCTAGCAGCATCAATAATTTTATGCCTCCATCGAAGCAGATTTGTTATTTAATGTACGTTAAGCAGTTTAAAATATAGTTCACAGTTTTACTCTATGTTATAAGTGGTGCCCAGAATGGGTCCCGCGACCGCTCTATTCGGACGGCCTCTTAACAAAATATATGCTTAGTCCCAACCGTGTACTGTCCTGGAATCAATCCCGGTTAGTGGATTGGCGGTATTTTACTTTACCTACTATTAAAGAGGAGAGTCGAAACCCCAGAATGCTCATATGAAAATATCCACGACAACTCACTCCATTTTTGTCTCTTAGTACTCGGTGGGAGGAGAAGATCTAAGGATTCTCAAGTCAGCTCGCGTCGGACATCGTTTCGGGGAGTGGGTCGCCGGTAAAGTTGCTAAGAACAAAGAGAATAGAAAGTGGAGGGCACCAGCGAAATCCACGTTGATAGATAATTCCAAGCCAGAGAGCTTTTTGTTTGCTGGTATATTCTACTGGGACAAACTATACAGAAAATCAAATTTGTAAGCCATTTTTGGTCTAGTATTTTCAAAGTTGTAAGCCCCACTCACAAAAGAAAGATACCAATTGTTGGTCTTTTCCCTGATATGGTATAGGTTAGGCATTCCCCTTGTTAAATCAGTTTTAGATCATATAACACAACTCAGATCATCAAGGTATTTATTTGCACAGTTATCTGAGGGATGGAAGAATGTTTAATTCCTTGTTTGTACAAACCTTTCTTTACAAGTCAAAGACAGTCTAAAATTAAAAAAAACACATAGCTCACAAACAGTTGACCTCAAAGATATAAGTTTTTAATTTTAAGTGTCACAAAACTTGTTACTATTAATTCAAAGCATTAACTTAATCAATTAAAATAGATTCTAATGCAATTCATAGACCGAAGAATGTCAAATTTACCTCATAGTGCAATATTATTCAAATCAGAATTGTCAAATGTAAATGTAAAACTTATTTAGGTGCTTCCTATATAGTCAGCAGTGTAGTTGGATGCTTTCTCACTAATTTGACTAGCTAAAACTTAAGCGTATTAGGGAAAATCCTGTTTTAAAACCACTGAAGTTAGTTAAATAATTACTTTACAAAATTGAACCAACTTACTCTTTGCCACACAAAAACATTGTGAACCATTGCACAGCCACAGAAGACGATTCCAATCCCAATCAAGATGCTTGTAATGATCGCAGGCATGGAGTGGAATTGGATAAATGTGTACAGGATCAAACCTAAAAACAAATTATGAGCTTAGCTTTTTAATTCATAATTTTAAATACATTAGCTGAAAGCGGTGCCAACTCTGGGTTCCGCTTATAACATGGAGTAAAAACTGCAAATGACGTTTTAAGATGTTCATGTACTTAGAAAAATTTTTCCCCTGGAGGCATAGATTAAGAATATTTTTTATTTTCTTGAAATAAATAAAAAAATGGTTACAATGCATTTACAAACAGCTTTTAAATAAATTAGACTATAATTATAAACTAACATTAGTACTAAAAAATTGTAAAGCAAACTAAACATTACACTGAACATGAAAAAATAGGTAGCTTGATTATGCCGTATATATAACCCAAAACAAGAACTTTCATCAACAAATGAATATTTTATTTTGAAGATTTAAACAAGTTTTTTCATAAGTTGTCCAACTACGAGTACAACGAGTGACAAACTATCCAGTGTCGAACACTATCCATGGCCAGTGACAAACTATCCAGTTTCTACTGTACTGCAGAAGTTAAAAACAAAAATGACATCTGCTCAATAGCCTCATAGAATTACCCTTGAGGATTATATGGATCACTAGCAGTGTGTGCTTTAAAACAAACTTCCTAAAAGATGTTTGACCCTCCATCTTGTTATAAATGATAGATCTTAATCAAACATGCAAAAGTGACAAAGTCCGAGTTATCAATACAGAAGTCTTCTGGATTTGTGGAACAGCTTCAGTGATTTAAATGACAATTAGTAATCACATGACATGTTTCCTCAAATCTTTAAAAATATATACCCCACCCCTTGTGGCACCTCAAAAGAAAGGAAATTTCAACACAAATTCAATGAGGCAAAGAAAGACTTTTTATCTTTACTCATTTTTTTGTTATAACAATATAAAGATTACAAGAAATCAGGTTTGAAATGCCACATTTCACATACGGTACTATTTATTTGGAATTACAGCATTTTTCAAAACACTCTATGGTATTATGTTATAGGTTTGTGATGTTTTCTTCAGAGTATTTTGAATTAAATTGAGTCATTCAAAATAAATTGTATGTGAAAAGTGGCATTTTAAGCCTGATTTTGTGTAATCTTTAAATTAGAATAACAAAAAAATGAGTAAAGATAAAAAGTTCTTATTTGCATCATTGAATTTGTGTTAAAATTCCCTTCCTTTTAAAGTGCCACAAGGGGAGGGTTATATATTTTTAATTGGGAGGGCCTTCCTCTCTGGATTTTGGATGGAGGGGTGGATGGTGCAAAGTACCTCAAAACAAACTTCAAAACCCGAGAATACGGGGGTTTTAAAAATATTTTCTTTTTCTTAAATATTTTCTTAAAAGGTGGGGGGTTCTTATGAATCTCACCCTGTATATGTTTTGAAACTGTTTTTCTATGTGCTTGATTTGCAGTCTAGTACCTTGCCTACTTTATCTTATATTCAGAAGATTCTAGCAACACTCATATTGATCAATAATTATCCTATTTCAAGATCTTTCTTAGAGCTAGACTTTTATAATGTCAATTTAATAGTGCCAGGACATGAAATGTTTTTATCACCAGATCTATGGACTCTGATTTTTCAACCTACAAAAATTACTTATAAGGTTGTTTTACCAAAAATCCAAATTTTATGGAATTTGTCATTGTTTGTACCTGTACTTATATTTATGCATATCTAAATTTTATTATCATACCTGTTAAAAATACTGGAATTGAAACGAAGAACCCTCCAACAGCGCAGACTCTGGTAATGGAACTTTTCTTGAGGAATTTATTTGTTCTGAAACATAATTGACT
Organism: Matsumurasca onukii; assembly: GCA_018831715.1. Taxonomy (NCBI): domain Eukaryota; kingdom Metazoa; phylum Arthropoda; class Insecta; order Hemiptera; family Cicadellidae; genus Matsumurasca; species Matsumurasca onukii. The sequence continues at coordinate 37,238,782 of CM032062.1, forward strand.
TTGATTTAGAGTTTTTCACTATACTTGTAGAAAAAGAGTAAATGAACTTAAAGGTGTGCAGTACTGGCCGTAACAAATGACAATGTAATCCGACAAATCAATGTAATCCACAGGTCTATATTTATATGTAACAATTATATGTTATTATGGAACTTCCAGTTGCTACGAACTGCAAAACCTCGTTGTTCCAACGCCTTCAACACAGGGTTTTGAAAAGTCCGTAGGCATTTTAAATTTAGTATTATTTGAGATTATTTAGGTTCTATAACAATTAATTTGACCTAGGATTTAAATTCAGTATATAATATGTTCAGCTGTTGATTTGAAGTCAATATTGATAGTCACATATATTAGATAAACATCCAGATACAAGTACTTCTCTAAATTTGAAGGCACAAATAGGTGGGCCGGATGGTGTAGTGGTCAGAATAACCACCCGGCAAGTGAGAGACTCAGGTTCAAGTCCCGATTGGGTCAACACATTTTGCTTTGAATTTCTTTAACAAAAAAATTTTTAGCGTTTATAAAAATATTATTTATTAAGATCTATCATTATTTAAGTATATACCAAATTGGTTTACGCAAAGTAAACTAAGGCTAAAGGCTGTCTTAAAAAGTTGGTTTTTTGCTTCGACTTGCATCATCCTTTAAGAATGAGCACTTTTTCTTTCATCAGTACAGACTATTGTTCTCCTTTTAGTAATTTTCCTCTGTCCAAAGTGACAACTAAACAAATCTTTCCTAAATGTAATTCTATCATATATGTCCATTTGTGTTGTGTCATGTTTATTTGGTCAAAGAATTTCAATCTTCGACTGAATGTTTGTTATTCCAATCCTCGATTATTTGCTCGAGTAAGTCCACTCTGTTCCGCATAGTGATGAGCAAAGCCAGGCAAGGAGGACTGCTGGCAGAGCAGTGGCTGACAGTGATCTGTTTGCCCGGCTGTTGCATTCCTGCCTCCATGTCAGGCTGCAAGGTCGTCATCTACTGCACGGTGCACAGTGTAGACTGCACCAGTCACTCTACTCTGTGCTGCACAGTGATGAGCAAAGCCAGGCAAGGAGGACTGCTGGCAGAGCAGTGGCTGACAGTGATCTGTTTGCCCGGCTGTTGCATTCCTGCCTCCATGTCAGGCTGCAAGGTCGTCATCTACTGCACGGTGCACAGTGTAGACTGCACCAGTCACTCTACTCTGTGCTGCACAGTGATGAGCAAAGCCAGGCAAGGAGGACTGCTGGCAGAGCAGTGGCTGACAGTGATCTGTTTGCCCGGCTGTTGCATTCCTGCCTCCATGTCAGGCTGCAAGGTCGTCATCTACTGCACGGTGCACAGTGTAGACTGCACCAGTCACTCTACTCTGTGCTGCACAGTGATGAGCAAAGCCAGGCAAGGAGGACTGCTGGCAGAGCAGTGGCAGGCGGTGAGCTGTTTGTCCGGCTGTTGCATTCCTGCCTCCATGTCAGGCTGCAAGGTCGTCATCTACTGCACGGTGCACAGTGTAGACTGCACCAGTCACTCTACTCTGGGCTGCACAGTGATGAGCAAAGCCAGGCAAGGAGGACTGCTGGCAGAGCAGTGGCTGACAGTGATCTGTTTGCCCGGCTGTTGCATTCCTGCCTCCATGTCAGGCTGCAAGGTCGTCATCTACTGCACGGTGCACAGTGTAGACTGCACCAGTCACTCTACTCTGGGCTGCACAGTGATGAGCAAAGCCAGGCAAGGAGGACTGCTGGCAGAGCAGTGGCAGGCAGTGATCTGTTTGCCCGGCTGTTGCATTCCTGCCTCCATGTCAGGCTGCAAGGTCGTCATCTACTGCACGGTGCACAGTGTAGACTGCACCAGTCACTATGTTCTGGCTGCACAGTGATGAGCAAAGCCAGGCAAGGAGGACTGCTGGCAGTGCAGTGGCAGGCGGTGAGCCGTTTGCCCGGCTGTTGCATTCCTGCCTCCATGTCAGGCTGCAAGGTCGTCATCTGCTGCACGAAACTGAAAACACTGAATAAACTGCTGCAGTGCGCAAAGCTTCTCTTTAAAGACGTACCCTCTATTAAAAAACTTGTCATTTTCGTGTGGCATAAACGTGCTTTTATATAGGCGTACGGTGGCCTCTTTAATTAAGTGGTGGCTGCATGGGGTCCGGGCAACGTGGAATACCAGGGGTCCTCTAACTATCCTACTAACACTATTTTTTACGAGTCACTAAAAACGAATGGTTTAATTAAAATTTACACCGCAAGTTTTTCACAAGGTTTTGTTTGACCTTTAGAGCGGCGTGGAGCATATATTATATGCATGCGTTGAATAATGTACTCGTAGTTTTAAGATCGGACACGAAACTGAGTGTTCTAAAGTATAAAAAGCTCAATCTCATCCAACAATATGAATGAAGTTTACTCTTTACATATAGATCATAAAGTGGTTAGTTGGACAATTGAACTAAAGGTAAAGAGCCTATAGAGAGTAGGGCCTACCGAGATAAGAGTATAACTTTTGAACCTGTAAATCTTGGCAACTGGAATGCCTCTTATATATGGTTTAGCCTCTTATATGAAATTGTTGAGCTGTAGTTTGGTTATTACAGAAAGTACGCATAACGTAGAATGCAGAACTAGTTCGTGTGCAGCGTAGAATTGCTATCAAGCCACACTGCAACATGCGCAAAAACCGGGGCGATTTCTTCTGAAGTTACATCTCGATTTCTTCACTCACATTTGCCACATTTACCGCCTGTTCGACGCTGTCTACAACGGATTGGATTTATGTTTTTACGCCATTGCCGCGCCACGGTGAGGATCGTGTCCGATGAATGTCCTGCTACAGTCTTACAACAGCGCAAAACCGCATTAGCTACGCTTTCTACAAACTGTCAGCAAACGAATTTTTAAAACTACAAGTTATCTCTTTACAACACGTCAGGAATCATTCCAATTTGATTTTTTAAATTGAGGAATTGAGGTGTACAGACTGAGACAACTCTTTTTCATAATAATCTTACAATACGACATCGTACCTCGCTGCGGTTTAGAGCCCTTTAGATCTCTCCCTATTATCTGCCAGGTAGTTTTGTGGAACTCGTTCTACCAGCCTTTTGCTCTCCTTCCGACTCCTCAACACACCGAGTGAGGTTTTAATGGAACCACAAACTAAAGAAACTCTATAGTCTGGAGTCCATAGTCTATGAATTATGATGGAACTAAACACACAGAGTGCAAAGTGCTTAGCAAAGTGGTTAAATATGATTTATGTTTACATATAATTAATCCTGCCCTGGTGTCAGTGATACAAATCCAAGACTTCTGTTTCACCATTCTCCATTGAGCCAATTATTGTCACCGAGTTTCTCGAGGTCAATGAACTTTCCCTTCCGGCATTCAAAGCTAATGTGAAGACACCAACTTATAAAAACCAATTAGTCTCAACAATAGCTAATAGAATTTGAATGAACTAATATACACTTAACACACCGTTACCTGTCGACAGCACTAAGAGTCCGTATAGACAGAGAGCTATTATGCAGTTGCTGTTGAGCAGTGTGCATGGGCATTCATGGGATTAGCAAATGAAATAGATATGTAATGTGTTTACAGAATGTTTAAGTTCTTAGTGTGTACGGTATTGATCTAAGAATTAAAGAATAATTGATGTGGGGTCAATGCATTTTGGAAGATATTTGTTCAAATCCTAATATACAACATAAGTGGAACAGAGTTATAGCCTTTGGTTTGACAAGAAAGGTATGGTAACCATACGTAATCTGGGGTTTTAACCATACGTTTCGTAAACTGTACGTTATATAATACGGAATTAACACAGTTAGATATCCATAGGATAAACTATGTGTCATGTATAGAACGAAATAAATACACTTTTGGCGAAATAGAGTTGTTAAATTTTATCGTCATATAGAACCGGTGGCGAGTGTTCTGCATAACACCTCCTGAGTCACTTACAATTTGTAACTAATACGGTGACGCTAGGTAAAGGTCGAGGTTGAGTGGTCAACTTTCACGTAATCCTAACTTCGCCTCGTTAAACAACACAAACTAATTACCTTTAACCTGATTTTGCTGACAGCTTTCTATCGTGAATCTAATACGACTTAGACCGATACTGGTCACTCAAATTTATTTCTGTCCGATTTTCACGAACGCTTAATTTCATTCAAATCTTTTCAGACTAGTATTTATGACATGATTTTGATGACATTTTGGATATTTAGTTGGTTACGGTGATATAAATTTTTATTCCAAGTTTTATTGAAATCAGGTAGCAAATGCACCTCTATGATGAGAGTAATTCGCTAGGTAGCGGTTAATTCACGGTAGCGTTTGTATAGTTACGCGTTTGCTCCAATTTATTTTCATAATTGGCGGAAAATCAAAATCCTGCTAAAGGTTATTTCGTGAAGGACAAATATAGATGATGGATAATTATTTATCCTATATAACGGAACGGTTTAAAATTGTGATCATAACAGTTTGTGTATCTTAACTTTTGAGGTAGTTAACCAAAAGGTCCTTACATTGTACGAGTAGATTACCGAAAGGACACATATTTCTTACAGATCAAAGATAAAAAACAAACACCAAAGGAAGTTCTGCAGGTGAAGCAAGGATGGTGCTGTATTCAATCTCAATGTTTTCATTCCTTACGTAAACAAAATGAAATAACCACGCACAGTGATAACCGAGCAGTTTTACATTCCATCCCAAGAGACGTTAGCCTAGATTCCTTCCCCGGCTACATTCGTGTCACACGCACGGCGCACACCAAGAGAGGAAGACGCGTCCTCGACTCCTCTATCTCCATCTTGAGCCGCTTTCACGCGACCACGGAGTGTAGACAGTTGTGCAACAGGCTGGCCAACATGGTCACCTCGTTAAACATCATTACACTGCATTCCGGCTCGAGCACAGTACAAACGATTAATCTGCTGGAGTATTCATCCCGAGAGCTTTATGAAAATGTACCTGTTCTCGTATGGAGGGGGCTTGTGTTGTGGGAGCACATTCCGACTAATGGTTTAGGTTCCAGAGTTTCTGTTGTACGCTTTATAAAAGATCGTGTTTTTATTTTTGTGGGATGTACGACGCTTTATTGTACATTTTAGGTGTGTAACCATCTAACGGTGCATTGCCTTTGAAACTCAAACTACACGCACAGCTATGGATGGCTACTACTATTGAGAAGAGCTAACAAGTTACCCCGTGATATGGTTCGCTATAAAGTTTTTATCGATCAAATATCAGTATAAAATTTAGGCAGTACAAAGCAAATGGTTTGACAAGTTATGGTTTTTGAACACGTAAAAAATAAAAACATTGAAGAATTGACATCGGAGATAATTTATTTTTAATTATAATTCCACTCTTCTCCAATGAGTGTGGTCACGTTCTTGGCATTCATAATCTGGCTTTGAAAACTTATAGAAATCATGATAAATCTTATTTAGCCAGCCTTTTATTTCTCTAATATCGAACAAGTACGTAGGTGGATGTGGTAGCTTAATTCACCGGAAGCTCAATCTCAAATGCAACAGTCTGCTTTATGTAAAGGCTAATCATGGTATCGTACCACTTTCAAAGTTTTCACGCGAGGTTGTGAGTATGAAAACTAAATTAAACTTAACTAGATCAAGTGTGGGTTTCATGACACAAAGCATACTAAGGGTTATACCAAAACACATTTAGTTAATTTGTTCGGGCTGCGTCGTCATTTTTACTTTCTACATTTCTTCACGAAACCGGAGGTAAATGTTTGATTGTTTGGTACCTAAACTGCGCTCTTAGGGAAATTGCGCTAAAAGGTATTTTATAACGATCATGTAACAAACATAAAAACTGTACTCACGAAAGGAAAGAAAATTAACCAAATTGAATAAATAGGCTAATTTAGAGCAATTCCAGAGTGAACTCTGAATAATTGTGTGTAATGGCGCAGTTTGTTTGAGCGGCGGGACGGGGCTGGGTAGTGAGCGGGCGGGGCGGTGGAGCGGAGTACACAGGCGGAACAAGCGTAGAGCGTAGAGCGGCGTAACGTAACCGTGACAAAGGACCTCCTACGTCCATCACACCAAACAATGGTGTAGTGTTACTTGCTGTTTACTACCCTGAAGTTGTGTAGTTTTGCTGGAAAACACTACTTTGAACTATTGCTGCTCACTGGAAAATTAAAGTCGAAGTTAATATTCTGATGTTACTAATTCGCTACACAGGTCTGAAGCTAATCTGTATTCATTCAATATAGATTTGAGTGTTTTTGAGCCAAAGAACATTTTAAGTCTTTGTTGTTGTGTGAAAATTAACAGGAAACCAGAACTCGAGTTAAATGAAACATATTGATCCCAAACATATTGCTTGGACGAACGTTTAGAGCTTAAAGTTCGATTCAAAATCTAATTAATCAAACATGCCTAAGACTAACAATAGAAGTGTAACACGTATAAGCAATAATATAAGACACTCACCTTTCTCCACCCGGCGAGTCCCGGACCAATTTAACAGCGAAAAGAAACTGAACGGCACACACAAGCACACAACACAAGTTCAGAGACAAGGAGAGCGCACACAGGGCAAGTGTCACTTCATACACCACCACATACTCCTCCGGCGAGATGAGAGTCAACTGTTCCATGCGCAGGAGCTCCCGTACATCAGCCGCGGTGACAGGGGAGATCCGCAACAGGAAGATGAGGGAGAGAAGTGCGAGCAGCAGGGAGACCAAGCACAGCAGACCCAAGGAGGAGAGCATCTCCCGCACTCCTGCTGGCTGGGAGAGTCTAGGGTCCGGGGGCAGCTGATGTGTAGCCCTGGGCACCGGGACACTAGAGAATAATACAACAGTTAGTGGGAGACAGAGTAACCCTAGAGAGGAGAACATCTCCCGCACTCCTGCTGATACGGAGGACTCTAGGGTTCATGTGCGACGGGTTTGAAATAAGGATCACCTACATTGATCTTTGGGCTATTAATTATTGACTTAACCTGGGAACAGTCGGTCCTAGTTTGTAACAAGACTACACTTCATCATCCATAAAAAAACTCAACACACTCACCCTTCATCCCATATTCACCTTAAAATACACTCTAGGAGTGGTCGGTGTCTCAAATCAAAGTATCAAAGTATCAATAGTGGAAAAACAAGAGTTCACTTTTAAAGTCCGGTTTTAGTTTGTAAAGTCACGTGTTTAAAACAAAACGTCATTTTCTCATATGAATACTTTAAATACGAAAGACATGTACGAGCATATCAGACCAGGATGACTCTTGATCCAACGCAGACTATTTATAATAGTAGTATCAATGCTTTAAATTAAATTTAAAGAACTCATACATATCGCACATGCAAACTATTTTCATCAACTATCTTCTCGTACTAATGTTAAGCTGTTGTATCGTACCTGTTGTGTGAGAACGCATCGTAAGTGTTGGTAGAAATGTGAAGGCCTCCATTGGCGATCTTGGGAGCAGGGCCCACGCTGCTTCCGCCGCCCAGAGAGTGCTTGGACGTAGATAGAGTGCTCACGTTGAGTCCGTGTACGTGATTATGTGTGTGGTTGTGTAGGGAGTGGTTCAAACTGTGGTTCAGTGAGTGGTTCAGCGAGTGGTTCAACCGAGAACCAGGATACGAATGGTTTAGACCTCTCTGGCCAAGATGTGCCGGGCCGCCATTGCTCCTGAAAAGGGTTTTAAGTTTTTGGACTTTTTGAATGCTATACACAGGCGTGCTGTCTTAATACTAACCATACATACTTAAGCCAATTTAAGACAGAACATTAGCTTTTAACGTATTTTATTCTCAACAACCGTAATTCAATAGAGTAATAAAATATACTATACAACAGTTGTATATATCTTTATCAGATTTTACGGGTGTTCAATTTCTAACTATAGCTTTTAAAATGATATGTGGGAAACGATAACCTGATTGTACTTATTTTGCATTCGGATTTCAATGTCTACATAGTCTAGAGTACTACTTATGCATCAAACTAGTAGTTTCTGCGTCTACTCTATGGGATATCCATTCACTTTGGATTTCAAGTCGATTGGATTTCTTTGTGGTTCTGATATGGTGATGTTTTGTGTTGGCCTAAGGCCAGTGATAAGGTCATGCCCCGATGGTCGCCTACGTACAGTCTTTAGACAGATCTTGGTTCATGTACATAGAACCCTGTATGCTTTAGCTTTTTAAATAATAGAAAAACACATAACTTTGACCAGTCATTTGAATGGGAGATCAAGTCTGGTTCCAATGGGTTGGCATATAATTTTGCCCTTGACCTCAAATACTGTTTCTAAATAGGTATTTAGAAGATAGGTATCTTTTGATTACAGTGGTATGTAATCACACAATACACTTGAACGTATTTACAAAATTTGTACGGTCCGTAAAGTAAAATCAGATTTTAATTAACATTTACTTTAACATTGACAATGAACTAGTTTTGAAGCCTAGACCTTAATGTCTACATTTACTTTATGCCTGTTTACTTTAAGTTTATGATTTTACATGGCTACAATAGCCAACAGACCTTTGAGGGCGGAATAAATATCACTGTATTGAGATTAGTTCTTGACATTTTCAATTGGTTGTTCATTTAAATCGTAGCATGCCTCTTTGGTTAGCTTTTAGAAACGCGTTTCTTGTTAAGGTTAGCTAGAGTATGTTGTGTAGTGATGTACCTCAAATGCTTCAGCATGTTGGGCCCGGGCTGAGGCTGTTGCTGATGCGGAGCAGCAGTAGATCCATGGTCCCGGGACAGCTCTTGTCACCTTCCCGACATCCTCTCCTGCAACACCACGTCCACAACAGCCACACGTTAATAGAGATCACAACAATTATTAGCGTACCAATTAATCAGATTTTCGACACATCGTAATCGAATGTCACAACATAAATCGGACCAAATATATAGATATTATTAGTGTCTAGTTGTATTAAATTAGAACGCTTTTAACATTAAATACATGAAAAGGGTACAAAAGGTCGGACAAATTTGAATTAACCAACGAATTGTTAAATTAACCACACTTGAGAACAACTGCCGTCCCCAGTCACGCTTTGTCACCGTACCTTTTCAACCGAAATAATTAACATCAAAACACTTTATCGTCAAAGAAACAAATATAAGTAATACAAAATAACACAGACACAACTATAGATAAAATATATCCTCCAAACTTTCATCTGTGAGCAAGGATGAAAGGATGCTGGCAGCATACTCTTTGTATTGCCATGCTTATTTTCTGTACAAGGTAGCTCTCGGATTTAGAGTCACCGATCTTTAGCTTCAACTTGGAACCACTCTCTGTGATCAAAGCTTTTCCCTTATTGCACCATGTATCCATCGTTTAAATACCTATCAAGTTCGAAAGAAATCCTCTTGACTTTATGTCACTATACTTAGGTGCTTTCTTTGAACTGTTAATTCTGCTGCGGCTTCGGATCTATCTTTTGTAGCAATGGTACATTATTCAACGTGACTATAATAATGGAATAATAACTTTTCAGTCCAGGTGTTAACTAAGGCAGGTGTCGTCTAGTCGGTTTAATCAATATGAATGAGGAATTTGGAATGTTTCTCCGGATTATCGGAAATAACGGAATCATTTAACACCTAGCACAGTAAAAAACAATGAGTATAGAGTATAAACAATGAAATTCCATCATAAAACCGACCGCCTCGGCGTCTCCTGATTACCTATTCACAAAGGTCGTTATTCAAACAAAGTTAAGGCAGTGATAAGTTATGGCATGTTAATGATTATGCAGACTGTTGCATGATAGTTGTACAGTGAACATTTCACGAAGAAGCCCTTGAAGAGTGGTTTCGTTTGACATCTCATGAGCCATTTCGAGAACCTTGCGCTAAGAGATGTAAATTGACACTACCTTGGCCTACCTTCTTGTGTCTTGATCATCATACCGTGTAGGAGAAATGTATAGGTTACAGAGAGAGAGAGAGAGAGAGAGAGAAAGAAAAGTGAGGCTTCGTGTCGTTGCGAACAGTAAAAGAAACTCGGATGAAAATGTTGCTCGCCTTCTTATATAGGCATATTAATGTAAAACAGAAAAATGCTGTGGTTACAATCAACTTAACAAATAAGGGCGTTTAAACTGCTGCTCTACAGATTGAATTGAATTTAGAAATTTCCTCTGTGCATTTAAGAGAGGAGCTAAAAGCATTTCCTTAAGGAAAGCTTATGTCTCGACGTTTTTTCGTTATTTTGAGCTCCCTTTCGATTTGTTTTTCACTAGTTAAAGCCTCCTGGCCATACTTATCTACAACTGCTGCCTTAACTACGGACACTGCGACAATTGGACGATTTGTGTATACATGCTAACCCAGGAGAAAATTGTAATCTTTTATCTGCCGCCCAAAGATGGTAAATTCCAGGTCGGGCTTGCAGAACGGCGAGAGCGGTGGATAGGCGTGAAACCACGACAAAGCAGAGTGCTGGGAGTCATTGTTCCTGCGCCTGCGCACGTACAGTGCATGGCTCCTCATCTTCAGCAAAAACCGTGCTCAGCTGGCCATCAATAGCCGAGGCAACAATGAGGCTGGGCTGGACGAGAAAAGCTATGTCAACAAGGTCAGCGTGACCGATATGACCAGGCAAATTTTATAGAAAATACTTTCCAACTTATATGCAGACAATATAACGAAAACTGTTTTTCGCGTTAACGGCCGCTTTTGCACTTCAACACAATCACCACAATTTCAACTATGGTTCTTCTGTTATGTTTTTTTAGATTCTACAGTTTTTGGTGTTTGTTGGTAAACCTTTACCTTCAAATGACCCCAGGATAATTTAAGTGTACCTTGCAAAATGTGTCTGTCGATTACTCTTATCAGGATTTCGGAAACGCTATCACTGAGTTCGAGACGAAACCGGAATTACAGTATCTGCACGCTATCGAGCAACCGATTTTCATCAAACCTATTCAGAAGGATCAAATACATAGTACTGTGTTTTACAGGAAACCATATAAATAATTGACAACGTACTTATTTAAGCTTGCTAGTTCTAGCAGGGAATTAAAAGTTAATGTTTGTAATGTTGCAAAAAATTATATGTTAAATTGAAACATTGAACTACTTACTACTGTACCTACTAAGTGGAACACTGGCCAAGTATATCTAAATCATTATATAAGGTTGTTTTTTAATATTCGATCAGTAAACTAATATAAAACTACATCCAGAAGAACTCCTTATTGGATTTTTAATTTTCAACTTAAAATAAATACAAATTATCCAATAAAAAAAGAACTCATACTTGATCACCAAGAATATGACCGTAGAGTCCAACTTGTGATTGACGAAGGGTCTCACAACGTTGTAGACAAAAGCCCACTTAACAAATACGAGTACTGTACATCTTTGCAATCAACTTTAGTGGACTGTCCCAAACTTATCGATAAGGATATAAAAAGAAAACTAACAGTGCCAAACCCTATTCTACCACGTCTTTATTGCCTACCGAAAATTCACAAACCTGGGGATAAAATGAGACCAATTGTTTCTGGTATAAATACCCCAGTTTATTTCCTTTCAAAATGGCTAGTAGACCAATTTAAAACTATGGAATCACCCCCTACTTTTGCGATCGAAGATAGACATGAATTCGTTGACCTTGTAAAAGACCTAAACATTACATATAATAAGTATTTAGTCTAGTTTGATGTTACCTCTCTCTACCCAAGTGTTCCCATAAAAGAAACTGTGAACATGATTAGAGATTGGCTGAAAGATATTCAAATTGACAGTGATAGGATCAACGAATATATCAGACTGGTCAATTTTTGTATGTCCCAAAATACATTCCAATATGAAAATATGTTTCACCATCAAACTGACGGTATATCAATGGACAACCCCTTATCATGTTTCATCGATATGTTTTAAAACCCCATCAAAAGCTTTATGGACAATTGTCAAGCAGCACTCTAACACTGATTCAAGTCAAACCCCTGTTAAAAATCAGTATGAAGTAATTGACTCTAAAGGAAATTTAATTCATCAACCAGAAGATGTAGCAAACGTTTTTAATTATTTCTTCAACAATGTTGGAGTGGGTACTGCAAAACAAAACCATTCAGTTACTTCATCAAACATCCTTCAAAACTCTTTATTTTTATTACCAACTACAAAGGAAGAAATTATGTCTATAATAAAACACCTACAAACATCAAAATCTTCTGGAAGTGATGAAATGTCGTCAAACCTCTTGAAGCAATGCTATGAAGGTCTGATCGATCCTCTTACTTATCTAGTTAACATGTCACTAGTAACAGGTGAGTTTCCAACTAAATTAAAAGAAAGCAAAGTTATTCCAATTTATAAATCCGGAAATAGACATGTGTGTTCCAACTATAGACCCATAAGTATTGTCAAATATTTTACCATCAGTAAAATATTTGAAAAAATAGTATATAATCGATTGAACTCATTTTTAGACAAATTTAATATTCTATCATCAAACAAATATGGTTTTAGAAGAAATAAAAGTACAGTGAATGCCATGTTCCAATTTGTCTCAAAAGCAGTGAAAGCCATTGATGAAAATAGTTACACAACAGGATTATTCCTAGATCTGAAAAAAGCATTCGATATGGTTTCACTTGACACATTATTGAAGAAACTTTACAACATTGGAATCAGAGGTACTGCTTTAAGTTGGTTTGATTCATACTTAAAAAATCGAAATCAGAATGTGGAAATTTCTTTTTATCAACATGAAGAATTTAAAAAATGTCTAAGTTCAAACGGGTTAACAGTTAAATCTGGTGTTCCCCAAGGGTCAGTACTGGGCCCCTTACTATTTTTAATTTATGTAAATGATCTTCCTAATGAGGTGAAACAATCTGAAGTGTGTTTATTTGCTGATGATACATCCTTAATAACACATAGCAACATTCAAAATAACATTGAAATTAATTTAATAACTGATCTAAATACACTAAACAATTGGTTTGCAGCAAACAACTTTCAGATAAACTTTTCAAAATCTCAATATATAAATTTTACGCATATAAGAAGAAAAGAAGAGGCATCTAAATTTAAAATTGCAATTAATAATGAAGAAATTCTATCACATAACTTAGTGAACTTTTAGGACTCAAAATTGATAGCAACCTTCGATTCGACCAACATATTAACTCTTTGTGCAAAAGATGTCATCAACCATTTTCTTATTAGAAGACTTTCGAAATTTTGTACTACACCTACATTACTGTCAATATATCATGGTCTAGTCGTATCTAAACTAAGGTATGCCATAGTCATTTGGGGCAATGCTAATAAAGCAAGCTTTGACCATTTATTTATTTTACAAAAAAACGCAGTACGAGCTATCTTTACAAAGAAGAACAATTATTCTTGTAGAACTCTATTCAAAGAAAACCAAATACTAACCCTGACATCGATATATATTTTAGAATGTATGATTTTTCTCAGAAACAATTTTTATGAACTAAAACAAAATTTTAATTTGAAGTTTTTGAAGAACAATAACAGATTAGCAATACCAAGTCACAACACATCATTTTACAAAAATCATACAATTTATAATTTAGCGAAAATTTACAACAATTTGCCTGAAGAATTAAAAAAAGAAGAAAACATTAAAACCTTTAAGAGAAGCCTGACAAAATTTTTAGTGAAGAACACGTTCTACAGTATTGATGAATATTTGGTTAAGTAAGGGAAGATGAATCTTACATATAGTATTTACTTCAATGTTTGTTACTTTTGTTTTGTTTGTCATTTTATTTCATGCATTTTGTGATGCCTAATGAAATTTTAATTGTCTGGCAATAAAGTTATCTTATCTTATCGCCAACATGTTTATTAGTAGATTTGAAACGCACGCCATTGAAACCCAACAATATTTTCTGAAATGCTGGGATACGTTACGTAGATGATGTATTTTCTATCTTTGACAAAAATGTAAACCTACAAGATTTCATCGTAACACTAAACTCACACTACCCAACAATAAAATTCACGCATGAAGAAGAAAAGCAAAACCGTTTACCTTTTCTAGACCTAACTTTAGTAAGAAATTCCTCAACAGGTAAACTTGATTTTGAAGTTTTCAGAAAACCGTCCCAAAATTATCGTCTAATCCCTAATGACTCACTCCATCCCCCAGCTCAAGAGCACGCATCTTTTCATAGTCTTGTTCATCGTTTAATCTCAACACCTTTATCCACAGATAATTACAACATAGAACTTAACAAAATAAAAGACATCGCAAAGTTTAATGGATACAATCTGAAAATTATTGATGTAATGCCAATTATTTTAAATTTCTGCCACATGTGTTTATTTTTGTTCAGATAATTTTGTTATGTAAATTTAATTTTCAGTTGTTGTTGTGGTCTGTAGATGAGAACATTGTTCTCGAAAGGCCTCACCAGCTATAAAAGTTTTATTTTATTGTATCATTTGTATTTATTTCAAGTGTAAAATAATATAAAAATATTGAAATTAGTTGTTAACTCTTTGAAAAATGTGCATAATTAGGTCGTGTGAATGTTTGATAACAAAAGTATCCTAAAAGAAAGTAGTTGCGCCGCACGGGTCTGACAGCTGAACAACTGGTCTGCTGCCTGGCGGGCTACGCAAGTGACGGGCTTTCAATATACACTTCTAGCATCACTCGTTGCTATAAATAAATATTTTATTTCAGAAACAACAATTTTGCACTCATACTCACATCGAGATCTCATTCATACAAACAATATTTACAATCATACTGGCTCATTCATTAGAATTCTCCCACTTAAGCATCCGTAGGCCGGTAGCCATTTCTCACTAAGTCACCCATTGATGCGCTAAGAACTTGTCCGAACTATACAAAGTATTCGCGGTCAAAACTGCTTTCAGACGAGATTTGAACGCCTGTGACGTTGGAGCACATTTTATTGAATTTGGTAATATGCTGACAAAACGGGCTCCTGCCTGAGAAGGCAAAAGCTCGTCAACCACCGCTCTGTGCCGCCCAGTCCAGTAGTTTTCCCAGCCTCTAGTTTCATAAGAGTGTATGTCTACACCTCTTATTGGATCGCATTTGGTTTTGAAGAAAACGCATGTCTCAAGAATGTAGAGACCAGGAAGTGTCAATAGATTGAGACCTTTGAACGCTGGTCTGCACGACTCTTCCCATTGAATTTTTGCAACGGTTAGCACTGTTTTTTTTTAAGAATAAAGAGTCTGGAAAGGTGTGATTTTGCGCAACCGCCCCACAAAGGGACTTCGTAGGAGAGGTGTGGGTATATTACTCCGTAATACGCCGTCATCAGTGAATGAGTAGGGCAGTATTTATTGTTTTATTAAGCCTTACAAAAACATTGTTTTGGCAATACAAAAATAATTTATAACATAAATACATAATTTAATTTACAATATAAAAAGCCTACCCATTGGAAAGACTACTAGTATATAAAAAGTTTATAAACAAATTACTTAAATTTATGTTCTAAGTGCCACGAGTAGTGACAGATAACTATTAATAAATTGAAGGTCCAGCAATAAATTATTCTACGCTGTAGAACGAATTTAAAAGTAAATAACTTTTTAATTTAGTCTTAAAAATAATAAATCGTTCAAAATTTTTTAGCTCTGTTAGAAGCTTATTGTAGGCTATAGTTTAACTCCTGCCTGAGACGGTAATTTGGAATAAACGTCAGATCTATGATGGTTAGTTCAAAATTTGTTTGCCAATCCTGTTTCATGGGAATGAATTTCGTGTCCTTGGATTAAACGACATTTTGAAAGACAGTAAACTATCGAAATAAATGTGTACTCGTATAGATGGCAGGGTCTAATTTTTAGTTTTTGAAACGATTCCTTGCAAGAATCTCTGGTGCCAAGTCGACACATGATTCTTATAGCGGATTTTTGAAGAATAAATATTCGCATGGTTTTAGTTTTGGAACAGTTCCCCAAAACATATATGCCATACGACATGTAAGGATGTATCAAGCCAAAGTAAGCAGTTCTTAACATTTCTAGGGTACAATACTGGGATAAATGTCTTAAAAGGTATATACTAGATCCCATTTTTTTGCTCACAAAATCAATATGAGAATGCCATATTAGTTGGCTGTCAAGATTCAGGCCTAAAAACTTAACACTGTTAACCTCTTCAATTGCATTGTTTTTTAAAAGAACCAATGGTGTTTCCTTTCTATTTGATCTACCAATGTCGAAAGTAATAAAGTTTGTTTTACAAAATTGGTTCTTAAATTGGAAGATATTCAAAATATTGCGTGCAAACATTTGCTGATACATATGTTTGTTCCTCTAAAGATTGAACTGTTGATGCCGATTGAATCAACGTTGTATCATCAGCATATTGAACAATTGTTTTAATTCCGTTGATCAAACTTAATTTGTTTACATATATTAGAAAAAGAACTGGCCCTAACACCGATCCTTGTGGAACGCCACATTGTACTTTTATAGGAGCAGAGAGAGAATCCTCTATTATTTAAATAGGAGCCAAGCCAGGACAGAGGCAACCCTCTAACACTATTTTCCATTAAAATCCTTATAAGTTTAGAATGAACAACGCAGTCAAAAGCTTTAGACAAATCTAAGAACACTTCTAAAGTTTTGTGTTTTTCTTCTAATGCTTCCGATACTTTTTCTACCAGTTTATTGATCGCGTCGATTGAAGATCTATTTTCCCTGAATCCAAATTGGTCATTAGATAATATGTTAAAGTTTGAAATAAAGGAATTAAGTCTAGCCAGGAATTATTTGGGTAGTTCCTTCAGTACATAAATGCCTAAAGCTATCTTGGAGAATACTGGGACTGTCTACATGACAACCCCAAGTCAATCCTCTGTCGAGGTGTATTCCTAGGAATTTAGTTGTGTAGACTTCTTCGATTTCAGTCTCATCCAACATAACAGTTGGACTATGATCTGATTCGATATCTCGCAAAGAAAATTGAATGGAATTTGAATTTGTTGGATTTGCCAAGATGTTGAGCTCATTGAAATTTTGGATTGCGTTGTTGAGCCCAATGAAAGCCACCTCTTCAAGATTTTTGTTTGAAGTTGATTTGAAGCTGAATGTTGTGTCATCTGCTTATTGGACAACGCAGTCCCTTTCCTTACAACCAGCGTCCATCCCTGCCACCTAGATGAGATTCAGGTGAAAACCGAAGAAAGCCTCGCTCCTAACGAAGTATTCCGATCTTCTACGAAGCAGCCATTGGCAACCATAGAGACATACTAACCATCGATTGTTGCTACCGAGCTTGTTGCATTGCACTCACTGTCGTCGTTGTTATGTGACCCCACATACAAATTGGAAACGGATTTATTAAATGTTAAAGTTTAACCTTTAAGTGATCCTTCACCCTCTTCACCTGACGAGCCGCCACTGCTACTACAGTGCTGCGTGGTGAGGCAGGATGAGTGGCAGCTTGAATTCACAAGGAGAAGTTATTCCATCTGAATCAGATCCTGGCGGTACACCACCAGGAAAACCTTTGACGAAACTTAAACCATAATCAAAGCTACATCACTACCCAGTGTCCTCAAACATTATTCATTGTTGAAACTAAAGAGTCTTCTCACTACTCGACAGCAAAGTGAAACTGCCCACTCGCAACTTCCTTCCCTCGCCTAATTAACTGAGCTAAATCATACATGTTGTTAATCACTATTCACCTACTAGATCAACGAGATCGGCAATTTAAAGCACAGTTATAGTTCCCAGGGTCATGAGATGCCGGTGGCCAGTTCGTGTAATAGGTGCAGGTATAGGTAGTCAATAATTGGCCTCAAGACGGGAAGTTAGTTCCTGAGGCCACCGCCACGAGCGGCAGAGTAGTCTACTTGGACAGCTGTTGGGTTGGGTTGTTTGGTTTGGATAAGATAATCGGTGAACAGGACGGGATGCAGGTGTTGGAAGCCTGGCAAGGACCACCACATGTTGTAAGAGCTCTTTGAAATATTATACCAGAATTGTATTACGATGTAATTAATGAAAAGTCGATTAAAAGAACTTTACAAAGAGTTGGGTATATATATCCTAATTTTTCATTTGGAATTAGCATATGGAGGTTGTGCGTTGAACACAAGCTTCTCAGGGTATTAATAAAAAAATTCCATAACAGTTATATCTAAACTGAATATTATGGTGTCGGGACAACGCACATACTACTCTGACTTGTTTGTACATTAGTGAGACTATTATGTTTTGTATTATGTAATAAAAGTCAGATGTATATATACTTTACCATGACACACGGTATATAGAAATAATGATTTTTGCACTTCCTTAAAATATTAGACAGTTATCACTTCTAAAATGTTTTAGAACAAGATAAAAATAATTGGTAACTGATTCATTTAATAGCGTGTGGGAGTTTATGGACCAAAATAAATCAATACTTTTCTCAAACCATAATAGTATAAAATAATAGAAAAAATAAATAAATAAAATAGCTCATTTTAAAAAAAAATGTGTTAAAACTAAACTACCGCTACCAAATGATTCTTGTCCTGGTCCAGGTTTTAATTATCTTAGTGTATTCAGCAAGTCGTTTTTATCAAGTTCATTAAAATAATTGGTAACTATCATTTAAATGGGGAGTTTGTGAACCAAAATAAATCAAAACTTTTCTCAAACCTAAAATTTTAGCTCATTTTAAATGAGTTTAAAACTAAAATACCGCTAGATTGTTATTAGTGATTAGGTTTTTATCAACACTGACAAAATGGGAGAGTTTGTGGACCAAAATAAATCAATCCTTTTCTCAAACCAAGGTTTTAGCTCAATTTAAATTAATTAAAAGTAAAATACCGCTAGATTGTTATTAGTGATTAGGTTTTTATCAACAATTATTGGTAAACTGGCAAATAAGTGGTTCAATTGTAAATAAAAGGAAGACTAACATTGTAGATAATTTCGGTAACAGTTTTAATATACCTTAATATATAATTAGGTAATAACGTCCGGTTTTGAAGTTAGCTTCTACTTCTAGTCTTGTGCAAGTAAATGTAAACAAATTTATTAACTTTACTAATGCTCGTAAATTTTGTTAACCTGAACACAGTAAATTAACCTTAAAGTTATATTAACCTTTACAAGTTATATTAATTTTTACCCGTTAATAATTTGTGCTTATACTCGAAGATGAGGTCAGCAAATATAAGCAATTGCGTAGTAGTAATACAATGTTCAAATAAGAGTACATAGGGTTTGTCTTATTAAAAAAACAAACGAGTATAGAAGCTTGATCGATTCAGAATCTCAATTATAACAAGTTTATACAGTATGCAAGACCGGTCTACAGGTCACACATTTTGTTAGATCTTCATGGCCGTTGGTATATATGTTTACATTTTGTAAGTTGTTTGTAAATAATTTTATTGATTAAGTTTGTTAAACCAGCAAAATCCGAGGCAAAATTGCAATACTAAAAGTTCTGTTTAGAAAACTTGTCCCCCTCAGTAGTTAAGGAAAGCCTCAATAATTAATCCTCACAAAAACACATGCTACCGCGCATAACAACTGGCAGGCTAAACAACGGGTCTTCTTTCAAATGATGCGCCCAACCGTCAAACCGACCGCTTGCAAGAGTTTACGCGTGTTATTTTGAAAATTTTCATCGTTTTAAATAATTTCAAAGCAACAAACTTGATACTTTTGGAAACTAGAAAGAGCAATGTTATACTCTTTTATATAGGGCGATTTTTAATAAGTATTATACGTACTAATTCTTCTAACAAACTTTGAAAAGTTCATTTTCCAGGGTTTCTTTTAAGTTAGACTGTAGGTTTATTAGGAACAATTTCGAGAAAAGCGACCTATGGCTTTGAGGGTTGTGACTTGTAAATACTCCATTTTAGCTTTTAAAATGTTAGCGTATTTTGGCCTCTTGCAGACGCTTGCTCCGGGAATCTCGCGGGACTTACTGGGACCCTCAACGATATACAAATGTTATTTGTTTAGAAAGAACTGGTGAGGGCTTAGAGACAGAATAGCAGCCAACTTCCAGCAGTACTTCCAGTAACTGCACGTCTGCACCTCACCACAAGTGCTGGTGCACGCCCTCTGACGGCACAGTGTGGAAACTCATCCATTATTCATCACTTCCTCTCCGGTCTCCACGGTTGGAAGAAATCTCAAGATCTTAAGTAAGATAGCAACGGCTCTCTAAAAAGTCGACAACCTATTTTGGCATTATAGGCTACATATGGTGTCGTAAACTACTGAAACCATGACGTAAAATATTCGCTCGGTAGTTTGATGCGTGCGTTTGGATCATGGTGTAATATGTACCATGGTTTGGGTACGCGTCACTTTTTACAATCAATAACACAATCAATATAGAGTAAATGGTTGACTAGGGTAATTAAGTATATTTTATTAAAAGATAAAATATATGTATTAACGGATCGATTTTGGTTTGGTTTATCATCATTACTAATCATTACTGATAAGCCATAGTTCTCTAGGTGCACAAATTATAAAACATGTTGACAACCTTAGCAATAAAAAAAGTTATAGACAAAATAATTCTTATTAAGTTATATACCATACTTGTAGTAGGTCTAAGGATACGCATATATGCTGGCCACACTCGTTATTGATAACACATAAATCACTTATGTACTAAAATTTCTAGAATCAGCTTCTTAATCTGGAAACTGAGTGATATAGTAGCAGCTGAACATCTAAAGTCCTGTTATTTTGCATTGTTTCAATCTCATATATCTTATGGCCTTATCCTTTGGGGCCATTCTTCGAGTGTACTTGATGTTCTTATCATCCAAAAAAGGGTAGTTAGAACTATGTGTAAGGCTAAGCGTCTGGCACATTGTAAACCACTGTTTATTAAAGCCCGAATTCTTACAGTCATTAATCTCTACATCTATCACATACTTGTCTATACCAAGATTAACTTAGACCTATTTCATACTAGGAAAGATTTTCACTCTCACTCCACTAGGTTCAGCCATAAGCTTGACTTGCCTCAGCACCGTCTAGCAAAACAGGCTCTTCACATCAACTTAACTGTGTAAAATTTTTAATAGGCTGCATGTTTCTGCTCATACTTTGGATCTGAACAATTTTAAAATCAAATTAACAAACTGGTTACTTGACAATCCATTTTATAAAATAGACGATTTTTTAAATATTAAAACTGATTTTACTTTTTAGGATTAGACAGCTTGACAGTTACCAAAAATTAGAATAAGAAGAATTTTATCAATGTGACCATGCATATTTCATGTAACTTTATGTATGATCAATGGCAATAAAGTTCATGATTCTTGATTCACATATTAAAACAGTGTCACTGTTGCAGTTAGGCCTACAAATCAGTCATACATTGAAAATGTAGTGGATACTTAGAGGAGAGCCATTTCAATTATGTATCTTGTACATTAGTGGATGTGCTACTGATTCGGTGACTTCAAGAGTCATCGCTATTACCAATTATCTATATTGTGAATGTACTAGTTAGTACCTGTAACTATAAGATTTCACGCACAAGGTCTCAAATAACAATATGCCATTGATTTATTGTAAGGTTTCTAAATGGTTCCTCCCTAAACCTAATCCAACAAACCCCAGATAAACCTTGATGTCACAACACAAAGGCTTCATTGTGAATCACAGAGCGAAACTCTAATGTATTTTGTTCTTACACTAAGACGTTGTTAATATATATCAATTTTATATACTCGTATATACAGGGTGTTCTGAAAAAAGGTGCCCATAAGTCAGGGCATGATTCCTCACATCAAAAGAAGAAAAAAAGTTCTAATTAACATAGGTCCGAAAATGCTTAGTTACCAAGTTAAACAGGATGAAAGATTTCGTCTGAATTTCAGTTCCCCTGCTGAAACGAAGCCCTACGGGTATTGATTTTGTTGGCTGTTAATTAAGATGTATAATTTAGCGTCCTTTATGTAAAATTAACTGAAAAATTTACTAAAACCGTTTGCAGACCTGTAGCTACAGTAATTTTTAAGATATGTGACGAAATACGCGAAACTTGGTCCCGAAAAACAAGTTCCTTCAAGGTTAGAAGCAGATTCACTGTGTTAAATGTTCAATAAACACAAAATATTTTTTTACAGAACTTGTAGAAAATTTAATTTTGTAGAGAAAGATGTAAAATTAGTCTATAATAGAGAAACGCAACCTTTAAAAAAAATAATCCTTAATTACATACAAAACGCATGAAAAATAGACAAAATCTGTTAAGCTCTCTACAAATGTAATATCGCGTTTGTCTATTATAAACTTATTTTACATCTTTCTACAAGTGCTGAAAAAAATATTTTGTGTTTATTGAACATTTAACATAGTAAATCTGCTTCAAACCTTAAAGGAACTTGTTTTTCGGGGAACTTGTTGTTTCGCGTACTTCGTCACATATCTTAAGAATTACTGTAGCTACAGGTCTGGAATCGGTTCTATTCAATTGTTCAGTTCATTTTACATAAAGTACGCTAAATTGTACATCTTAATTATATATGGCTTCGTTTCAGCAGGGGAACTGAAATTCAGACGAAATCTTTCATATAATACACTATGTTAATTAGAATTTTGATGTGAGGAATCATGCCCTGACTTATGGGCATCTTTTTTCAGAACACCCTGTATACAGATAGTGTCCAGTAATTACGGGATCGAACTTCACCGTGTGAATAATCTAGATTTAATATTTTAATTGATTGGAGTTTAGTTTCACTTAAAGATCCGAGAATTAAACAACTCAAACAAAATGGGAATCTGTCTGAAATGTGGGTCGTCTGACTCGTCTCTATTCTCTGTACGTAGGCCTACAGCCGTTTGTGTGGTCCTCTATTTGAACTCCTCTACAAGGTTGTTTGTTTATGCATTCACAGCCTGCAGCCTGTATACATTTTAGAAAGACCACCTACACCTAATATTTTACAGAAGACAATTTTTCTGATATCACCGGGCTTTCAGACTCAAATGGAAACGTATGTACCAGTCAAGGTCAAATAAAAAAAAAGAAACACATAGGCTTTCTTTAACTGAAAACTTGTAAAAGGTGGCCAGCGGGTGTTGCATCATGATGGGGAATACACCATATTGGAACTTTCAAATGGTTGGTTGTCATGGCAACGGATCAAGAAATAGATAAACGTGGTCTAAGCTAACATTGTCTATTT
Source organism: Matsumurasca onukii (assembly GCA_018831715.1). Classification (NCBI taxonomy): domain Eukaryota; kingdom Metazoa; phylum Arthropoda; class Insecta; order Hemiptera; family Cicadellidae; genus Matsumurasca; species Matsumurasca onukii. Next base: position 37,261,972 of record CM032062.1, read on the forward strand.
CTTTTGACACCGAAGGACCGTACTTACAAACATACAATTTAACTTTCCGATCGCGGCTCCTTCTTTGAAATTATACCACTAACAGCCCGTTAGTCTGTAGCACGCGTTCTTTCAGTTGTGTGGCATATACTCGTCTAAAGTATACAAAGCTTGTTCAATCAAGCTATTTGTAAGACAAGTTTTAAATGCCTTGGGCTTGGAGCATTTCTAGTCTCTTTCAGTTAAGTATTTCCGATCGACCTTGAGATCGTTCTAAACGTGTAAACACTGCAATGTTGTGCAAAATTATTCCGAAGCAGAAAAATGACTTAATCGATGACTAACTGTTTGTGAGAGACCCTAAGCAGGTTTTGCCAAGGACGGTAAGGTCGTTTATTACGGCATTCCGAGTCGTTGGTGGGAGAAGGGGGATGACAGCCAAAATCGGCACGAAGGACTTCTTCTAAAGAATGTGGGCCGAGTCCAGTTGAGTAACTTTACAAACAGCCAGACTCCTTGAAGAGCCAACCTGGCACAGTACACCTAGCCCGTCTGTAGCGGCTAAACAAGGGAGTAGAACAACACCACTCAGACTTGACACGTGTATAGTTAACCTGATAAACCATCGAATATATCCGTGATTACGAGTATTTCTTGGTCTAAGCTAATTCATTGACTGTTTCGGCTATTCCATACCCGTCATAAACACATCATTCTGTTAAACATAAACACATTAAACATAATAAACAAAATCGTCCTAGGACATGAAGAATTTGTGTACCGGCCATTGCCGGTCACTTCTATTTAGTGTGGTTCTAGAAAAATCTTGTTACCAATATGAGCCAAGATAGTTCATTGATGTATATTCCTTTTTATAATGACAACAATGTTGTCAGTCAAAACTCATATTTGGAACTAAAATAAAATTGTATAAACAAAATGACTCTTAGTAAAGTTAATTTGTATAAAGAAATTTCGTGTTTCGGACACTAAGGCCATGATCACATTCATATATTATACACAGGAGTTGAGACGAGGAAGGTACGTAACCTGTTACTGTACTTTTGATGTTCTCTCCATTTACTTTGTGGTACGGTAATCGAAACTATACAATGAAAGCATCTTGTACTTTTTACCACATAATTTAATTTTATCTATTTATACTGATGATGCTGAGGCGAAACCTGTCCGTAACAAATTAAAAATCATGTGGTCAAAAGTACAAGATGCTTTCATTGTATGTTACTGTATATTGAGTACCAGCAATTCTAGAAGGTGGGCTTATGCTGTTTTGTTTGTAGCGACAGTCATTCGCACGTGCTGATAACACATCTCCTTATCAGTTATCACTCTGACTCATCACTCTAGTGATTCTAGTCTTGTTACATGTTGAGCTTGTTCATTACAAACTGAAGATACACGTTTTTCCTCTTTAAATATTACTGCATGGAATAGGATTTGTACGGGGATCGGTACTCAACAAACAATCAATTCACTGATTATTATGTTCAACCGAGTTTCTGTAATACACTCGTATCTTCACTGTATTGCAACATAATTTTATCTGATATTCTTACATCCGTAATGGTATGGCGCGCGAGCACGAGGCCGTATTCCGAGGAGAGATTATGAGCATAGCGAACAGCCCTCGTACGACAACATAATTGCAGAGAGGAACGAAAAGCTTATACCGAAGGCCGAAGCGAGACTGTCATGCTAAAATTGCAAAGAATATTCGCGTCGGTCGCCCCGATGGCGCTTAGTTGTGAATCGGCCTGGTTTCTAACCTTTTCCATAAGTTTGAAGATGGCTAAAGCGTGGATGAGTGTCTGTCTTGAGGACATTTTACTTGGTGAATATGGAATGTTGAATGTAAGCTAGGTCGAGATATCCTGTAAATAGTACGAGTACGAGGATGGGACTGGTCGAGTAGAGGTAGAGGTAGAACCGTTACCTCCACACGGACAAGTTCTCACACACCTGCTGCTCTGTCGCGACCGTTGCGAGCCCAGGAGCCTCCCTTCACCGCACCACTTATACTTCTCCATATCCGCTATTAGGGAGCGGAACTGACCCATTCAACAAGGGGGTGGAGAATAGTCCGTTGATAGCTCTGAAGAGGCCGGCAGAAGAAAAAGCCGCTTAATAAACATGAAATGTGAATATACTCGTACATAATCGACACTAAAACTATGCAACAAGAATAGATCTGAGTATGTGGTGCGCACCCTAATTACTTTGGAATTCGCTAGAGTGAAAGTATTTGCTTGGGTACTCAGTTAAAACCTGAAGGCTGAACTTGGTTTTCACGTTTTTAATATTCGGGACCCCCTCCCACCAAAGTTGGGATTTTGAGAAGTTACTTGTTTTTAAATGAGACACACCGTGAAACCTATCAGGATTAACAGTATTGGCCTTCTCTTTCTAATTTACCGTAGCCTCTATAAACAATCCATATCCTATTATCTCTGCTTAAACATTCTCAAATTTTCTGATACATTATTGGTGAAGCTCTGCTTGGGCGGTGGCCAAAAAACTGATTCCATGGTTCAGATAAGAAACCTCACCCCTTCAGGTAAATTCAGCAAACAAGTTCATAAGACACTATAGGCTACATTGCTGTAACACACTTGCGTTTACACTTCACACTGTTCGATGTTATTAAGTGTACTTAGGTTAAATTAATTATCACTAAATACGGATAAAAACTGAAATGTTGTAAAGTTTGATAAAATTAATAATCTTGTCGTGTTTCTTGATTGAATCAACGACATAAGTAGTACCAAAATATGGAAGCAGTATTTATTTACCAACATTGGGCCTATCACTGAATAGTAGACTAATAAGTTCATAGTGAAATCCAAATATCTAACTCACAGTTTGAAGGGAACTGTCTGCCAAATAAGCCAATTCACTAAATATGGCCAAAATATATTGTAGTCATTAATAAACAAGTTCTCACAAACCTTCTGGAAGTATTATTTTCGAAGAAAATGTAATGAAGATGTTGTTTATTCTGTGCATTTAATAAGAGCTGCATATCCAGCTTTTGAATATTGAGCCCGGGTTGGTTATTTCTGCTACGGTGCTAAACGTCAATTTATTTATTTTGGATTTGCATTAAATAAATAAATAAAATACCAGCCTATTCATTGCACCGCCATATAAAAACGTTCATTATATACAATGTTCTACTAATTCAAATCAAACTCCTTTTTAACCTACTTCAGAGAAACGAGGAGGTTATTCAAGTTGACCTGCGGCGATTTTCAATTATTTAATGTCCCAGTCGGCGTTCATGTATTCGAATCGTACCTTTCCAGTCAATGTTTATCTTTGACGCGTGGTCTCCCATTTGTGTGCCATGAACTCGTCTGTGCTGCAAAAAAGTTCTTTAGAGAACTGTTTACAGGAGAGATACTTGGTTGCCTGCATTGGGGAACACTTAAAAGAATTTGGCAATTTGTTAGCCTCCTCGGACCCCACGTCACCTACAAGTTACATTACCTTGTCTGTGTATATTGAGCCTGGGACTGAAGAGGTTAGTAGTTATTCCAATTTCTAGTTTCGCAAGAGTGTACATCAGTCTTATGGGGTCACTCTTTGATTTGGAAGAGAGCCAATACTTCAATGAACAGAGGCTATGTAGTTGCAAACAATTTTCGTCAGTTGAATGATGGCTTACACGTCTCTCTCTATTGACATTTCAAAATTGCTCGGTTTGCTTAATTTTGAAAAATTGTATACAAAAATTGGTATTAATGAAATTTCCCAACAAAGCCAGTCCGTAAGAAGTTACTCCATGATAAGCCGTCATCAGTAGGCCTACCTGAGATAGACAGTGTTGTGAGACTTCCATAAAAACAAATACGTAAGGAAATCTTTGAGCAAACGTGTTCAACTGTTCAAGGTGATAATTACTTTGGTCAAGGCTATTATTACTATTGAGTAGATTAGTTATCATTGGTCAATGTGAATTCCTAGGAATTTCGTTGAATAGACTTCTTGAATTTTAGTATCAACTATCATCCAACATGACCGTGACCTCAATCTAAATGTCGCAAGCAAACGGTAATGAAAGTGTTTTTTTTTGTTCTTTTGAAAATGAGCTTCTTAAACACACTATTGAGCCCAATTATTTATTTAGTCCAATTTAATGATTTAGTTAGAGTAAAGAGCTGTTTAATGTTATCTATCAAAGAGGTAACATTTATTTAGCCATTTTACAATAAAGTTATTAATAACGACCTGAAGAGTCTAAAATCTTTCTAAACGACTTGAGCTGTGACTATTTATACAAACACCATCTGTTGCTCACTGGGAACACTGACTAAATAGTTCAACTCTTCCTAGGAAGGAAGGAAGGAAGAAGCAACATTCAAGTGTGAAGAGAAGAACGCGGCTGTTATGCACTAATAGGTCTTCTGGGAAGGACCCTTCTGAAAAAACCAAGTCTGACAATAGACTATAAAAGAGGTTCGACCTTGGCTATGGCCAGGGGCGTGTGCGTAGCTGTCTGTGGAATGTGCAGCTCCGACCTCAGAGCACACCACTGACCGCGGCCTCAGTTTGTGTGGATGCCATTTCACAAGTGATAAGACTTCACACATAAATACGTTATTAGTTTTTTCTTCCGAGTCATATTTTGTCTTAACAATTTTGAATTCGATGACTAATCGATAGTATTTTTTTGTTTAGGAGGGAATTTAGGGGTATAAAATCATAGCTATACTCCTGATATGGAATACATGGCTGACAGTCACTATGAAGGGATTCCGGGGTCCATGTTGAAAGGAAATAGAAGATTCCTATATGATATATGATTAAAGTATTTACTTTTCAATTTGTTATTATGTAAACTCTCATAACCACCAACAAATAAAAGAAACAAGCCAATACAACACTGACAGTTGGAGTTGTATTGGTGGACTAATAAAGACAACAAAAATTCAGCGTACCAGCGAAGAGTGCGCACTTGTGGCATTCAACGTCACTCATTCGTCTAAATTCGCGGGAAATTTGAATTTGAATTCACAACAGGTGCGCGTCACGTTAGAAACGAAACCGTCCCTACCATCCAACGTAAAGGTTGCTAAAGAAGTTTGTAGCAAATATAAAGTACATAAATTAACAAACAATTATAAATTATGATTATATGTTGAGGACAGGAGAAGGAGCGGGAGGGCGCGCTAATGCAGTGTCAACATTCAACAGGTGAAGAACCGGTTACGATGCTAATGCCAAACTAACGGGTCGGTGTTATCTCCGGAACTTTTGTTTTCTTGAGGAATTTTGAATGTTGCCGTTACCAATAATATTAGACAACACATTCCTCAAAACATGAATTTAATAGAGCCGAATCTTAACATGAAATGTAAATGCTGAGATAAACACGATACCGTAGCTAATCGACCAACTGTCGAACGCCGATTTTAAAAGCAAGTGAATATCTGAAACACCAAAACTGTAACTAGTTGGTTAAAATAGAAAAGTAAGTTTTTACACATTTTACCTTGTGTTGGTCGAAAGATCCTTGGAGATAAATGTTTACAGTGCAGACGTGGCTGTAGAAAGGCTTGTTTAACTGCACATTCAGCTTGTTTTCTTTTTTCAGTAACGAAATTCACAACACTGACACTTAAACCAACACACTTTTAGAGCGAATGTTTACACAGAGACTGGCTAAACTTGTGAACATGATGACAGAAGGGCGCGACAGTGAGCCGGAGCGGTGTACTGTGTGCGGAGCGCGGCTTGACGGCTGACCGGGGACCGGGGAGTGAATAGTTGCGCAGTTTTTCCGCTGCATGGCGCTAACGGTCTCCCGCCTTCCACCAAGCTGGCCAACATTCACAGCTTGAAAACTCTCACTGACGCACAGTATCACGAGCAACGTTATTTGCTAATAGTTCTAGACAACAGAACGTATAATTCTAATTGTTAAGTCAAATATACGAGTACATGACATAAATAAATAAATAGTTTATTGCGGAAACATATTAACATGTTATGCAATCGTCATTTTTTTTAGTCTAAAATTTTCCACGCATTCTGCCATCGAAGTCTCATTCAAACTTTCAGACATCGGACTAACATTGTAGTTTTATATTTTCTACAAAGCAACAGATGTGGTCTTCTTCCAATATTATCTATTATTTTCTACTGAATACTATGCTTGCAGTTTAAAAGTTACAAAACATTTTTAAAAATAATTTAAAATAGTAAAGTAATTTTATTAATTGCTAGCAATTGCTAAAATAATTTATAAAATATTCTCATTATAAAATAAACTCAAGTTTGAGAACCAACAATCCAATAAAGTTTTTTCTGGGTTGTTTGTTCTCACACTTGAATTTATTTGAAAATTCCAATAAGAAGCGGTTTTGTGATGATGAGACACATGAATCATAATGTTTAAACGCCCGTGAATTATTTCTTTATTTGCTTCCACTTGCATCACTTTGTTTCTCAGTTCTCACCAAATGAACATGAAGTACAGACCCTGAAGTCTGAGCAAAAAGCAGTATGTATGTGACTGGGGTAGGCTATGTTTGTTATAAGTGGATTGAATAACCACGTTACAATTGTCTCAATTTGGTATTTGAACATAACTGCGGTGATCCGGTGTTAATAATTATTAGTTTACAATGATTTGATTCATTGTGATCTATCTATATAGCCAAAGGAACCCTAGAACATCTTAATCTTGCACTCCGGATCCGAGTTCCTTTGCTGGATAAATTAAAATAACCTTTTTATGGTAGTCTCCAGATCCTAAGGTATTTCAGCGATTTTTTTATATGAAAGCTGTCACAACACGTTCTAATTTCTAATAATAGAAGGTCTTACACACCGGTAGAAAACAACCAATTTTGGAAAAAAATTATAATAATAAATAAAATAAATAATAATGCCATTTTTTAGGGTTAATTGGGTTATACCAAATTAATAATAATATTAAAATGTATATACGTGTTTTTTAAGAGAGAGGGAAGAGTAGAGAATTTTCTGTCGTTGTAGCGCTGGCTGGTACCTCTGGTGCACTGTGTGCCGAGGTGAAGGTCTCGATCTCTCACTCACTCCCATTCATTCTTCTTCTTGTTTTGTTGTGGTCCTTCTCATATTCATTTGTCATCCTTCACCCGCCAGTTTCCACATGGTTTGTTTATCTATAGAATAGTCTGTCCAATGAATTTCCCTTTGGGGTTTACATTTTAAAAAAATTACCTTTGGAAACATGAAATGTTCATTTTGGTCAGCTTTGTAAGACCCAGATCTGAGACTATGAAATTAAAACCGATCCTAACCCCCAGAACACGTCCGATTTTCATGAAATTTAGTAAAAATGTTCCTTTTGCAAATATTTCCTTAAGCAAACAAGTTCGAAATAAGCCAAACAATTTGAAAAATCCATTGAGTAGTTTCAAAAAGACGGATATAACAGCGGAATGAATAGTCCTATTGAAATGAAATTTGAAATGTGTTACTGCGTCAAGATATGTAATAAACATTTCAGTAAAAGAATACGTCATTCTGAGCCGAAGGCCGTAGCTAGGATTTGAGCGGAGCGAACAGCCTCGTAATACCAGTGGTTACACAAGAGGCCAAGTTGAGACCTAAGGCCAAGTTAATTCCAAAATACCAGCGTAGTACAGCTACATTCGAACATTTTGCTTTAAACTTTGCCAGGGTATTGTTCTGAGAACGTTTTAGAAACGCCTCACTTTGGTACAATTCCCCATATGAAATTTGATTTTATAGTTGAATATAATGAAATTTAATGACCAGAGACTCGTGTCGTGATGCTTTTAAACAAAAACCCATATTCAAAATCCTTCCATATATTTAAAATTATGATTATTTTAATTTCTGCCGCAATACATATAATTTAACCTGGTTGTAGAATCGGCTATCATCAATTAGAATAATTTCAACTAATTGCCATTTCAGACAAAATTTGAAAAGCTTTTTAGAAAGTTCTTTGCTCTATTCTGTAGTTTCAGTGGCGCCATTTCAAAAGTATAAATTTACGGATGTTTATGAATTATGACAGTAGAATCTACATTTTTAGTAATTTCTCTGCTTTTGTTGAGCGCCTGAAAGTACTACAGGCCTATTCAGGTTCTTAGTTCTCTTGGCTGTCAACATGTACGTGCAGTGTAGAACAAAATTTGAAGGCGTTATTCGAGAATATAAACATTAAATATATTAAAACCGAAATAACAGTGCGCAGTATATCCTGTGACCTTCTGTTTTGTGGCATAAGAACTATGCAAAACATGCGTTTTCCTACGGTACTTCACTTCTACAACTTCATTGTAGTTTTATGAAATTGACTTTATTTTAATGACAACTAAATGTAGTTGCGACTTCAGTGAGCCGAGTTTCTATGTCGCATTTCGTCAGTGTTGTTTCTAAAGGCTATTAGTTCTCAATCCTTATTCTTGAATATTGGAGATTTTTCTTCCAAATAAGCATGGTCCTTAATAAAGCCCAGACGAAAAAATCCTATAGTGCTGTCTTTGGGGAGTGTGTAGGCAGCCTATTGAACCGCCACAAGATATAGCGCAACAAACATTTAATTTGGGGCTGTCCACCCATGACATGTTCTCGAACGTCATATGGCTTTCAGTGTCCCATATTCGTACGTTATGTTTATTAACTTTTCCACAGATTCCTAGATTTTGACAAATTTAACTCGCGTGCTGCAATCCGAACAGAGCACTTCGAAGAAATTATTGTTGCACCTTTTGAACAACTTAGCTTAGGCCTACCAATAATGTTCAAAGGTTTAATGCGTCCATTGAGCATAAACTTATTGTACCAGGCTTCTTTTTCATATGGTCCGTGGTTCAGAAGTCAAGCTAAGTCGTTGTTCCATTTCCATTGGTCCTTGGGCTACTATCAGCCCAATTTTGGGAACAGTCGGCCCTAGCTCGTAACAAGACTACACCTTAACATCTATCAAAACACTCATCCCATGTCCACCTGGAAGTACCTTCGAAAAGTAATGTAACGTATTAAGTACCAGATGAGCTATGAACCTCGGGGTACCTTGTATTGTTCAGGCATATAGAAGCAATTAGTAATAATTGCTAACACCTTATTGTAGCTTGGCTAGTTCAAGAGCTCCATTGCTCAACCAGAATCACGCACAGTGTAGTAAAGTTGTTTTAGTATAGGAAAATAACAACTAAAGTAAGATTTTAATTTTTGATCAAGTTAAAGTTTTGTTTTACATAAATTAAGAAGTTATATTAGAACTAATAAATAGATTTATTACATTTCACGTTTTAAGCATCCATTGAGCTTGTTCGCTAACCCACTCTTTTGCAAATTAGTATTAGTCTTTTTGTTTGACTTTATTGTTCAAATTGAACTTACATAGCTGCCAGATTAAAAAATAAACTTTTTGTAAATGACATGTTGTACTGGAATAAGTATTCGGTCATTTTATCAGAGATTGGGTAGGGTTACTTTCTAATTATTTTGTGGTTCAAGAGCTCTAAAACAAACATTTTCATATTGTTATTTTACAAGACTGCTCAAAAGCGTATCGTTTATATCGGGACTATCACCACTTTCCCATACGGGTTTTATATAACAATCAGCTACTCTTGCAGTTTTACTCAACAAAACATATGGGTTTACTGAGCTTGTCAAAGGTTTAGATATTTAAGAGATGGTAAGAATAACGAGTTTAGAATAACAAGACCTATCACAGAAGATCCCAGTAGTACCCGAAGCGGCTATTATATCAGAGGGAAGAGGTTGAAGATCGAGTCATGAGGTATTTCTCCACCGTTGATGAGATCTCCCAGGATGTAGTTGAGGAGAAGGTCGAAGATGAGCACGCGTACAAGCCCCAGGAGGCCGTTGAGGAGGTCAATCAGCTCGCAGACCAGAGGCTCCAAGGGTGTGAGGATGGAATAAAGTACATTTTGCAAGATAGGGATTCCTAGGAGTTGAGGCGCGGGTGAGGGCTCGGGCTCTGGACTCGGCTCGGATAGACAACATGTCTGTGAACAAACAGAGACAAATAACGCCTAATTCTTTGAACATAGGGTGTGGTCTGTATAGCACTAGAGGATAAGTATGTATCTACCCGTGGTCTATTGGTTTTTCCTGATGGAAGAGTTGGCATAATTGTTGTAAAACTAATTTGGTTGGAAAGGCGAAACGTCAGCCAAACAGGGAACTTGAAGCTACGCTGTGCTTAGTATTAAGTAATGATTCATTTAGTCGTAGGAATGGTTTTAAGCAGCCCGTATAAAATACGAAAAATCCACCTATGGACCTTATAACATTTTTAGGCATGTTTAAACAGGCAAAAGAAAGAAGTGGGTATTCTAGACTTTAGACGGAACAGTGGTTCTTCCATTTTTTCTAACCGTCAATTTAAATTCGTGACAAATCACTAATTTCCTTTTATGAACATGTTTAACAATGAAGTTAACTTAATTTTAAATCTTCACTGGGTCCGAACGATGATTGGGAAATTATTACATATTTAGTTGAAAACTACACTGATAAAATGCAAAAATACACCAACGGAAAGGGGGAATCCTATCTAAGGGATTCAAGAGATAACTAACTCATCTAAAAATGTCATTTTGTCGAATACTCTTACGTCTACAACAGAGGGAATATATTGAAGATAGAATCGTAAGGGACTTCCCCACCATTGATAAGATCTCCGAGAATATAATTAAGAATTAGATCAAAGACTAAAGATCTGACGAGCCCGAGGAGCCCGTTAAGGAGGTCTATAAGTTCGCACACGAGGGGTTCCAAGGGGGTGATTAGGGAGTAGAGGAGGTCGTTGAGGAGGGGTTCGGGAGACGGAGACGGCACAGGCAAACCGTAGCATGTAGTCTGCAACAGACACATTTCATATTAACACGACCATTTTACCAAACCTACAAGTGAATGTGTCCTTTAGTGCAACACAGTACAGATGTAAGATGTTTAAACTTTACACTGATCAGCACATATCTTCTCAAACCAATGTGTATAGCCCATTAACTGTCTTAAAAAAATGCCGAGAAACCCTCTTGCCAAGTACTTAATGTAGGAAAAGCTACGCGTATTTCACGGAAACACTAGGTATTAAAAAAGAATGCCCCAATTTTATTTTAGAATGCGGTCTCTACTAATGTACGGATAACACACTCGTACAATAATAATACAGTATGAACGACCACTGGGATATTACAGTTTTTAAGTTACGTTTTAAACCACTTTGACGGCAAACACAGCTACCGAGTGTAATTTTCTGAACCATCGAGTGTAGACTTTTCGGGATACCGTCAATTTTAAAGCGATTAATGTAAAGTAAAATGTAGATTTGTATTCACAGCTCTTGACAGGATTGAGGAATATAGTTACTTAATCACAAACTCCAATGTAGGTAGTAGCCGACTTACTCTTACACAAGTCACAAAACGCGTTATCTCAGATTCCTATACCTTTGTGGGGAAATGCTCTTGCAGTCGTTTACAAAACTCATCCTAAACAGGTACTAAACACAACTTGAAACTTCTTCCTTTTTTTACGTTATGTTTGTTAACTTAAGCATAAGTTAACAAACTTGAGCAATATCAAGGCGGTTAGGTTTTGATTGTTCATTCACCAAGCAACCTTTAGTCAGGGTTTTAATTTTTTTACATTTAACATAGAAACAATCGTTATATCTTATTAAAACGTGTGTATTCATGTATGATGACGTTGTAGTGAATATGAAGTAGTAATTATGGCCAGTTAGCTGCGTACTATGTTTAAACAGCCTTTGTGTCAAACTAATCGAATCTTTGAGCTAGAGATCCTAACACAACAGGTAGAAAGTATTTCACTTACATTGGATGGATGATTAATTAAAGAAAAGGTTTTGAATCTTAGAACCGTAGGCATAAATATCCTATTCTACAGGCTAGTATTTTATCCTAGAACTGTCAAAAAATTTATACAGTATAAAATTACAAATGCTTTACGTGTACATTTGCTCGTAGGATCTGACAATGATGATGATGGAATGCGTCAAATTTTCCTTTAACTCTAACACCGACTCTTTAATAACTACTTTTCCAGGTAATGAGTGATTTTAGATGTCACACAAAGTTGAGACTTTGAATACTGTAGAATGGTGGTATGCTGCACAATTTGACCAAATTCATAAGCAAGAAAAATATATCAAGAATCTGTTGTACCGATACACTTGCTTCCGTTATAAAATTGTCGAGTTTGACCAGTTATTGCTTACTTCATTTTACCTTATAGTATATTGAGCTGTAGTTTGTTAGGTATACTAAAAACTGATAGTGTATAGTACAGTTAGATATACAGAAGTGTATACTCGTAGTTTTAGATGGACGATATATCTATTAGTTCGCCTTCTCTAGTTTGATGGGCGAACAAACGTTTAAGCAGCAAATATCTGCAGTAAGACGTACATCTGTTCTTTTTAGGGTCAACGTTAATAGTTTTAGAGTGGCTTCATCAACGTCTCCTTTGTCCATGATTTCTTTTATAGTGATAGATTGTTAACATATAAATATGATCTACTGGGAGAGTTTGGATGCGGTTAACTTTGATATATTTCCTTCTTGTAATAACTAGTTCTTACTAAATTTCTCGTCAAAATTATTAAGAAAATCAAAATTCCATAAAATAATAACTTTGCTTATACAATATCTGTAGACGATTGATGATCTCTAAGATTAATCCTGGTGATAGTAAGATATAAACGGTCAGACATAACTATGTAGAAATTGAACTTATCGTTTAACAGTTCGTTCGTTTTCAGTAAATCGAAACACAGAACATGATTGTAGATGTCTGGAAACGCCGATGTAGCTGAACGTGTGTGTCCATCTAATGTACGAGGACCTAAGTCACACTCTTTAATCCAACCGTTGAATTGCTCGGATATTTATTTAAACGGGTAGCGAAAGCTATTCACACTTATCTCCTTAACCTCTGATTATGCCTCTCAGGGTGCATTCATTCACTTAACCAACAACAACAAAATCGAATAAATTTGGGAATTTTCAAAAATATGGCACAACTCATTTAATTGTTTAGTAAAGAATGTTGTTTAACTAGCAAGTTTCATATCAATCTACTACTTCTTGATCCTTCTTAAGCTACGGTCAACCCGTCTGGGATTAAGGTTAGGCTGGTACTCACCACCAAAATGGAAAGGACCACTAAAATGGGTAGTTTGAAGTGTCCCATGGTCGCCAATCCCGCGTAGGGCTCTGCTATCACTTCATAGCGGCTGTCATGTGCAAAGCAAACAAAATGATGTATGTGATCAATAAATAAAGAGACGAGTCTTTATCGAAGCACGCGACTGTTTGCACTGGCATTGATAACCTCCAGCTCCTCTGGGAGGCTGCGGAGCTCGCTCATCCTCACGAGAAACAGACTTATTAATTAGAGGGGACAGGAATATTTGCAAAAGTGTATTAAAATATACAGGATGTTTTTTTAAGTGGGCTACCATTGGGAAATCGTAAACTGTAGGTTTTACAGGAAAGTTTAAATGGGGAACATTACCTAGTTTTGTCCTCAGTATTGAAAATATGCGAGACATGTTTTTCAAAATGGCCGCCATTTTCCAATATGGCGGCCAACATTAAATATCATACGGAAACCCATATTTTTAATGATATTTTGAATTAGTGATATCATTTTAAGACATTATTATTCTTCATTTTTATATCTCAAATATTTGGGGAGATATACGCAGTTTTTCAACAAATGGCCCATAGAAAATTCACATATTTTAAACTATGGATAGTAATATCTTCTAAACGCTTGGGTTAATAGTAAAAGTTAGAATAAAAACGTCTTAAAATCTAGTTTTAAACATAAATTCAAACATAAAATTGAATATTTGGTTAAAAATTGATGACCATGCATTCCCATGCATCCCATGGATTTGATGAACCAACAATGATTTTTTAAGTGGCCACTGTGTTATTTATGGCAAAATTATAGAAATAATGGTTAGCTTGAATACGGAAACGTTTTAAATAATTTTAGTGATGAATTAACAAAATAAATTAATTTTTCAAAAGGCCGCTATTTTCAATTTAGCGGCTAACTTTAAAATTGCATACGGAAACCCATATTTTATGGTGTATTTTGTAAATAGCATATTTTTAAGACATTATATCTCTAACATTTTATATCTCAAATATTTGGGAAGGTATAGGCTACGTAGTTAAAGTTGCAAAAAATGTCATACGGTTGTTAACATGCACATGTTTTAAACGCTGGATGGTCACATATTTTAACTGTTGGGTTAAAACCATAAAATTGTTAGGTGTAAAAATGTGTTTAAAGTTAGCTGGTCGCCATATTGGGAAATTGCGGCCTTTTTGAGAATTAGTTTTTTAACTGCAATATATCTCCCCAAATATTTGAGTAATCAAAAATTGTCAAAATAAAAATGTCTTAAAAGTATGCTATCAATAAAAAAACACCATAAAATATGGGTTTCCATATGAAATTTTAAAGTTGGCCACCATATTGGAAAATGGCGGGCATTTTAAAAATTAATTTACTTAGTATATTCATCAAACTTATTATTCAAAACGTTTCCGTATTCAAGCTAACCATTATTTCTATTATTTTACCATAAATAACACAGTGGACCACTTATAAAATCAGTTTTGTTACATAGAATACATGGAAAATGCTTTTTAACCCAAATGTTCAATTTGATGTTTGATTTATGTTCAAAACTAGATTTAAAGAAGTTTTTATTCGTGAACGTTTTACGATTAACCTAACCGTTTAGAAGATATTATTATCCATTTATAGAAAACTCAACTGTCAACTTGGCTGCCGAACTCATTGAATGCCTCACCTAAACTCCTAGCTGAACACTCTTCTGGTATTTATTATAGTGTAGAATAAATTTGTTAGAAAAATGTGGTTTGTGAATATTTTATATTTGCCATGCTATTTAAACTTTCCTGTAAAACCTTTTGTGTCCGATTTCCCAATGGTGGCCCACTTAAAAAAAACAACCTGTATATTCTTGGCGTGCTGGAAGAAAATACTTGTTATCAAATTTAACTGGAGAAAAGTCTTTTAAGTATTCACGAATCACAACGGCAGTATAAGCCCCACGATCGAACGATAATCCGTAGTTGAGTTTAATTCAAATGAATTTACAAAGACAAACGGCTGGCAAGTGCTTATTTTTAAAATATATTTAAGGAATTTCGGAACAGTCTGACATTGCCCATAGCCGAAAATTGCACAGTGGGGCGATTTGTGCCAAAGGCAACTGCCAAAGAAAGAGAATTCGTTGATTATTTACTAGTTCAAAGACAGGGCGCTTTATAATCGTTCATCAGGTTTTACCTGCTAATATCTCACTCATTACTCATCTGAGGCTATTGAAATGAACACAAAATTAAATAAACTCTTTTAAAACTAGTCCAGACAACGAAAAAGTATAGAAGGAAATGTTTTGAACACAATCTTTGACTTCGGTACTTTGTTTAGACTAGATAGGAGGTGAACATATCAAAAGTCCCCGTCCGTAGCCTTTGAGCCAGTGGAAGGGAGGGTGTTTAAAGGTTTTCCTGGCTTTTGCTTATATCTCCAAAGCTATGCGTTATAACAACGTAAGCATAATTATACAAAATGAAAGCTGATAACAGAAAGCCTTGTATTTAAAGTTTTTCAATATCTTGAATAATTTTCGAGATATCAACTCTCAAAAGTATGTAATTTGAAAAAACATTGCAAGAAAACGGTGAAAATTGAAAGATTCAATACTCGACAAATTACGCAAAGACTTCATATTTCAAGCTCAATATTGGAAGTTCTCGTACATAGTACATAGAATTGGGGGAGGTTTAGTTTTCTATAACCTTATTATGGCCGGAGTTTATTCTTTAGATGAATCGTTCAAGAGCTCTTCTCAAAAGTAGCAAAATATTCATATGTGAGGCAAGAATATTTTTTTCAAAATTACTTTTGAGAGCAGATATAGCTTTTAATCAGCTTTCATTTAGTATATTTTGTTTACGTCGTCACAACGCATAGTTTTCGAGGTATAAAAAATGGTACATTTAGACAAACTCTCCTCTGCCGGCTCAAAGGCTATGGGCGGGGACTTTTGATATATTAACATCTTAACTAGTCCAAACAAAGTTACGAAGTCAAAAATTGTGTTCCATTAATTTCCCTCTGTACCTTTTTTCTGTGGATGTTTATAAATCGCAATGCACGTCTTTGCCCAAACTACACCTTTTAATTTAAAGAACTTCATTTTCAACTGTATGATAATGTTAATTTAGGCAGTGATGACTGTCAACTTAAGGCCACAGATTAGAAAAGTCATCTTCGCTTTGTGACCTCGTGATAAGAGCCATCTTGGCGATTGGTGTTAAATAGCCTACGCTACCTTAGATCAGTGTGTGGGGTAAATGGAACTTATGAGTCCTGGCACGTCAACCGATGCTTGCTGTGCGCATCTAGGCAGCTTAGTATAGAAGACCTGTGCCAGTACATTTAGGTCTAAAAGGCAGTATTCTTCCAATTTCTAACGTCTCACGTCCGTCTCACCACCTGGCTGTTGTTTGCCAAATAATGCTCTCACAATAGTTTCCTCTGATCAGTTGCATAACCTACATTCCGAAGCCTCAGTGTAGATGCCTGATGTGTAAAGGCAAATAGAAAGTCTCATATCTTTAAAACCACAAGAGTAATGGTTTTAACACTTATTTGAAGCCCTACAAACACCATAACTATGGGAAACCCAAAATTTCTAAGAATTTACACCGTTAAACGGCTGAGGATTTGCTTTTATTGCTTCGAATAGTAACACTGATTGAACAGCTTTCCGAAAACTGTCGTTTAGATTAAACAAAGCTGAAACCAATTTAATTTACATTGATATACTTGTAATGCACTCGTTAACCACAGGTGACGAAAATCTGAAGATTCAAGATCTTACGAACAATTTAAAACACCTCTAGTTTGATTGACAAAAGTTGATGAAATGAATAAATTTTCATCATGATCCACGACTGTGGAGCTGTGTGTTCCATCTGCATTGTGAGAGCTGTAACTAGCTGCACTCACTGTTTACTTACTACTATCTGCTCTGTGGGCAAGGCTATGACAAGCAGTGATAATGTAGAGATAAGAGTGTGAGCTGGAGAACTAGACTCCGCCGCTCATCATGGATTTCCGCCTCAAATATGCGCTGATTTTTCTCGTTTTAGCACTGGTAAGATCAACATTGACGTCATATTTTTAAATTTGCTATGATAGCAGTTGTAGGTTGTGATACTTTTAACTTGGAGGTTAATAACTACATTGAGCTTGGACTTGTTTGACGAAATTCAATACTTTTTAAGATATATTAGTTTTGTGAGCTTTTGAGGCACAAGGAAAATATTTGACACAATATGTACATGTGGCATAAGGACTTTAAATTTAACGCATTTAAGGACATTATTAAACACGGTGTAGTTTGCCTAGAATTATTTTTTTTACTGGAAGTTCCCCTTTTCAATATTGTTGTTAAAGATTTAGAAGGTACGCGTACGCCATTAATATTTTGTGGCTACCCATACCTCTAATATGTGACCTCGCGTTTAGGAGTCTTTGTTTAGTAAAATACAACTTATTTTCCTTTTTCCTAAAACAATTTTGTTTGTGCTTTAAAAAATGTAAATTCCTTTGTATAGAGGAGTTGCTTCTTGATACTTATACCTATTCTAAATTGAATTGCATCGGGAATGGAATAATGTTGACTGTGCCCATTTTCACAATTAAAAGGTTGTAAGAAGTTTATGTTAACAACATACCAGGTAGATATAAATAAACAAATTTGTTAGCTTTGCCTTGGAGTAACAAAAAATACAAGCATGATTTCATCTCAACATCTCATATGAACCTCTACAGACAATAATCTTGTAGAGGGGTTTAGAACATGACTTGCAGATGTTTGGAAACGCCAATGTAGCTGAACGTGTGTGTCCATCTAATGTGCGTGGACTTAAATTACTCTCTATAATCAAACCTTTGAAATGCTCAGATATTTATTTTAAAAGGGTAGATAAGGCTATTCACTGCTATCCCCTTAACTTCCGGAGGCTTGTATCAAAAATATAAATAAAAAAGGCAAATACAAAAAAACACACATAATAAAAAGACAAAATTAAACTGAATATTTTTTCTGATTATGTGGGGAGACAATAAAAACTAACTTTCTTAAATCAAAAATGGAAAATATAAATGTTTGTCGTTTTTCCGACCTGTTTATACTGAAAATGGCGTAAAACCTTTGGAGATTATATTAAGGTTTACATTAAGATCGGTATTGATCAAAGAGTAGACAAACTGTCATATTTCAAATACATTTTTATTATTTTAATTTGACTAAAAAAAGGTAAAGTTTGTCTTGTTTAACGAGGCGAAGTTAGGACTACAAAGTCCTCTCTACCACTCAACCTCGACCTTTACCTAGCGTCACCGTATAGTCACATTACAAATTGTAAGTGGTGACTGCGGGGATCGAACCCGCGCCACCGGAGTGATGAGCTCCGGAGTCGCGCGATACCAATCCGCCACGGATCCCCTAAATCCGCAATCATAGGTTGCGTGAATATTGATTAAAATGTATTGGGGAAAACGCATTTTTAATTAAATGTTGGTCGGAAGAAATGGATCGTTGCACGCTATACGGATTCATGGAGGTCCAGCTTCATGGAGGTCAGGTTTTGATATGATATAGGTCTAAAGCGGCTCAGATAGTCTCAGTGATCATCTGATGATACCCGCATCAACTCCCACCATCGTTTAGACTTATCAGACCATCACCTGCGTAATTCGGAAGTCACGTTAAGACGTTGGTCCTTGTATTTCCATTGGTCATTGGGCTATTAATTAATGACCCATTCTAAGGAAGAGTCGGCCTTAGTTTGTTACAAGACTACACCTCATAACTCATTACTACCACTCATCACACTCATCCTTCACCACATATTTGCCTTAAAATACCCTTATGAGAGTGGTTGGCATCTCAAATAGTGATATAGTGATTTTATATTTGGCAAGCTCTCGGTCGCCTGTTAATTCTTCATTTCTAACGTCATCATCGACTGCGGTCCTCATCCTAGTATATATTTAATATAAACATTGAATTTACTTATAGAAGCCCTAGTGCATGTTACTGCATGTTCTCAGCCAACTGTCAAAATGCACGTAGTGTAAGATTGATGCCTGTAAGTGCTCTACTTGTTTTTTTACAGCTGGTCATTATTAAGGCTATAAAATTTAAAACACAGTTTGAAACGTCTTTGGTCCTTGTTGGTTAAAATATAGACTATCAAAAGCGTATTGTATTTTGAAAATTCAATAAAATTTTATGAAACTGTCTTACGTTAGTAAAAAATAATTTTCTGTATCAAATAAATGCACAATCTAAAGGTTCTCTGTCGGTATTGATAGTCTTATGAATACAGCTGCAGATGTCTCCGTGGGTGCTTACGAGTTCAAGTTCTGGCGCAAACGAACCACCAGAGGGAGACACCCAAATAAAATACAACTGGCGTTAGCGTGTAAAAATTCAGCAAAACACTTATTTTACGAAGCCATAGGCAAATTTGGTATAAATACCAAACGGTATCATCGAAGTTTTAGATTTTCAAGAGAGGAAACTTTACTTTAGAAGAAGATTCAAAATATTCCTCTCGTATCAAAGCCATTGCTTAATTATTTATTTCACATAACTGATACACCCCATGATGTAATGTTTTGTCCATACATGGTTTCTAAACGACGGTAAACTTGTTTGATTTGCAGTGTTGTAGGTTGGCGTTGAGCGAGCCAGGACCGTCACCTGAGCCACGGCCCCGCGCAAAGCCTGACCCTCACTACCATCCTGATCTGCTCGCTACCATCCTCGCCGCTGTCACTGGTCTGGTAGCCTCTCTCGTGGTAGGCCTGCTAGGTGCTGGCCGCATCCACGGAAGCGGCATGGATTAACACCATTTACAACTTTCTCATTTGTACAATAAATGACTTCCGTAGTTTTAATTCATTCAAGTAGGCTTCCGTAAAGTCTGTTTAACTAAGTATCAGTGGAAGTTATAGGCGACATTTTTGGTTTAGTTATATGGAAGACGTAAGCAGTAATATTATATTTGATCTCGTGATTAAAAGTACTGTATTATTAAATAGTTTTAACTTTGACAAAACATATTCATAACATATTACTGTGTTCACATATGACGTAACCCATTTTAAGTTGATTAATTGTGGATTAATATACATTGTAGTTATGCCGAATACTAAGCCCAATTAATGTCTGTGAATTTTTAACTACCCAAAAGAGCCACATTGTAAAACCTGTTGAAATAAAAAATCTTGTCAACAATTTTGCTTATTTCAATTAAACACCATAACTGAAGGTAACGGCCCGTCTCAACCGACGTAGAAATATTCAATACTGCAGTTCTTTCTTGATATTTGATGTGTTCGTTTTTAACTAACTTCTTGGATACACTGCGTCATTTAACGAAAACAAATATTTTAGTTCTATTTACAAGCAACTTTAAAATGGTTGGATTACAGTTACTGAGTGATCAGCGGCTCTCCCTCAAGCTCGAGAAGAGTGCAGTGGACTACTGGACTCCCCTGGTTTTTGCACGAAATTCCCTTTTTGTATTTGGATGGGTATTTACGGAGCAGTCGGGTATTTTTGTTTCCGCTTGACAGGTGGCTCACCTGATTCTTGGTTCTTCATAGCTACTTGACGACTGTGAACATATAGCCATATATCTGAGGGGCTTGTTTTTTCACATTTGGACTCAGGATTGGTGTTCTAGAATCTAGACACTCAGTAAATGAAAACACAACCAGTAGGAAAGAAATATTTGCAAGTGTAAACCCTAGATGAATTGGAATACATTGAAACGAGCCACTGAGCAATAATATACCCACATCCTTAAAATCAAGTCCAAGAGTACCCCATTGCCAATAATACTTGTATGCAATGGTTTTGAGACAATGTTTTGGAGGGTAAAATGTATTAAGCTGTATTTACATAAACCCAACTTAAGTAATAACTTACAGTGTGAAAAGGGGTTAATACAAAATTCATTATGTTTAGAGTGTAGTAGCTTTCCAACAAATCACCAAATGTTATAACAAAAAAGTGGTCAGAATGAATTTGACAAATAACGTACTCGTATACGTCCAACTTTATCTTTATAATCGTGCTTCTCATCAAATTAAAATTTTGGTATGTTTCACTGACAACGCGATAGAAACAAAACATAGCCTATATGTAGCCACAATAACTGCCTTGAATCCTAGTGAGTTTCCCGTAACAACTTAACAAGAAGAAATCATTTACATCTGTAGTGTAATTCTTTTCTGAAAGGGTGCGTTTTCCTTTAACAATAGACTTTCAAGCTAAAAAAACAGTAGTCATGATTCGATTTTAATGAATCTCATTGCAAACAGTTTACCCATCATGTGTACCAAAAATCAACATAATCGTATCAGCCGATTAAAGAAGGTGGTCAAAACACGTGGTACACTCCGTCTTTGGCTGTTCCTTACCCTCCCATATCAAACTTGTGTTTTATGTAGGAGTCCGGATACTTGGCTCTGGGGATCGCTGAACCATGAGGATATTACAGATGCTGCTGGTTGTCACCATTCTCTTTGACTCGCCGATGTTTGCACAGGCACAATGAAATCACTGATACCGAGAATAGAAACTGACCCTGTATGTTTAGCGGGCCCATGGTGGGTTGGGCTGATCACTCTGCTGGCGCGGGCTCGATCCCCGCTGTCAACACTTACATTTGTGATGTGACCATATGATAGGTAAAGGTCGAGGTTGAGTGATAGACAGGACTCCGTAATTCGCCTCGTTAACAAGAAAAACTTTACCTTTTGTGTTCACACAGCACGAGGATGCTTGCTCCCTTTTAAACATACTTGCACTGAACAGAGCTGCCGGGGGCTCCTGAGGAGGGGTTTACATATCCCGGTTGGTAGATCTTGGAACTTCTCCATTCTTCTAGAACGTCACGTGACTAGAAGCTTAGCGAATAGGATTGATGTTCGCGCACGTTTATAATGACGCGTGCATTCAACCGCAACATATGTCTAGAAAGATCCAAATCGAGGGCAATAAACCTGTAAGTCAATTAGATCTCCAAATTCCCAGAGGTTAAATAGAGCGGCCGACCCATCGTCTCATCACCAGACCCCGGCGTCCACCACATTACCGAGGACCCATACGTGAAGTCCCGAGGTCATCTACATCGAAGAGCTGGAATGGACTTTAGTGGGCATCAGCCGAACTGGAACTCATAGCTGGGTCAATACATTGAAGTGGACGACAGCCTCAACACAAAATAGTATGTTGAACTGGGATTTATAAGTAAAAATCTTCGCTGGACACTTAGTTTGTGTAAAATTTAGATAGTGTAGCTTTATTGTACATTTATCTATGTTTATATCAAAAACCGATTCCACGAGTATGTCTATTTAATTTTCAAAATCAACTACTTTTTTACGTATGATTTTCCTGGCTTTAATATTTTATTTTTATGTCAAATAGTGTTTAAACTAAATATTTAAAGCTACGAGTAATTCTGCGGAATTTCAAGAAAAGGGGAGTTGTACAATAAGTAATTTATTGTGTTTTGTTGTTAATACTCAGTGTTGATTTTGTATTTTCAATAAGTTATAATGTTAAGTTTTGAAGTCATATAATGTAAAGAGACAGTTTATGGGACCTTGTAGCAGTGCTAGATTTTTTGAATAATTAGGACTTGTAAGCCAGAACTGTCTAGAAGTTTTAGAAGTTATCTAAAAGTATAGTACAGCTGTTAACATTTAACAAGGTGAATTATAATGGTACATCAGAACAGTGTACATCGCAAAATACACTTGCCCTGTTACATAAAGCAGTTGGACACCTGAACGAGAGTGTTAATATGTATTTATGATTTAATGTTTTTGATATCTCTTAACAGTTTGTTCGAAGTTTGTTTTTACTGTGCTCCTATATGCCATGCTCTAGTAACTAGAAACTTATATCAATGCTCTCAAACAGTGCAATAATTGACCTTGAACACTTGTGATATTCCCTTCTACCTGTCTTTTGCAAAACATTTACTACAGCTTTCAAACTATTTTAAACTAAAACGTGCATCCAAAATGGACGTACTCGGATATACATGTTTAGTGTTCTGCTCGATCATTGTAAGTATACAAATTTATACCTTCATTACCATTAACAAGGGCAAATAGCTGGGGAAATTTGAAATAGGTTATAGTAAAACATAACAGACATATGAGTTAGTCATAATGGATTTATAAAATATCGATACTTACTATAAGACTAGCTGTATATGCTGTATAGGCATAAGTTTCGAAATTAATGGCAAAATATTATTGAAACTGATAAAGTTGTGATGTAACGGTAATGGTTTTGAGTCACTTGATTTTGACCAGTTCACATTCCCTTTTTATTTTATGTCTGAAAAATAGTCAATAGTGGCCAATAAACTATTTACAATTAATTATTTATTTATTATTACAATAATCCAATAAATTATTTATTTATTTAGCGTTTGGTGAACTGTTACAACTTAAAGCGCATGCCAGCCACTTACTAGCATAATTCAAAACGTCCGTCGAGTATTTTAAGAGATTTTCTAAACACTAAATTTAGAAACTTAGATTTATCTAGTGGTCAACACTTTGTTATGTGTTCAGCAGCAATGTTTCTTCTTGATGATTAACCCTTTAGTTCTTAGAAGAGTTGAACTGGAAGCTTTGTATAAAATTTTATTATAACATGAAAAAAAAGGTTTAAGACAAAATACAATGACGAAAAAACTGACCACTGTTTGCGGTTTGGGCTATTAAGGGTCGGCCCCAGTTGCTCGGGAGAGCGTCGTTCGTGGTAAATAAAATGGAGACTTTAGTATTAATGCTATTTTGACGAAACAACTCTTAAATGAAAGATAAACATACAATCTAGATTCGCATCTAGTTCATTTTTAAAATGTCTTAGTTTTAAGCTTATTAACAGTTAAAGTTAGAAAATATAGCATGTTTTAAACCTTATTTAAGGAGATGAAAATAGGGTTTATCAAAAAAATCTAATAAGAGGCAAACACAGATAAACTCTTTCTTTTTTTATAAAAATTAACATATTTGAATTTAACCTCTCCATGTGGGAGCCTCAATAGGGTCCACCTCTCCGTGTAAATGGTGCTACTCTATTTTCAAACATAGCCAATGCACAGCCACAATTGCTAGAGTCCGTGCGTTTCTTCGTGGCGCTTGGTGAGGGGAAGTGAGGGGACAGAGTGGGGGAACAAATCGATGTTTTCAAAAGTACAGTAATAGCCTTTTCTCACAGTACGAGTACCATGGAAAGACTGAACAGTTGTTTACCCCCACCCTCGAAAACCCAGTTATGGTTTTAGTCGTCAAGGTCAAGCGCCACGAAGAAACGCACGGACTCTACCGTGAATCCCAGGAAATCACTTGTAACGGGGGACAGTTTATACCGGAAGCGCGGAAAAGGAGTGGTTTATGCTGTAATAACAGTGAACTGATTCCGATTATGTTTGGTATACAACAGGTGTACGGAGGATCAGTACAATCTAACGAGTAAGACCTTATACTAATAAAGAGGTACTCGCGACACAATTTCCCGCCGCAATCTTGGTTTGCCTGAACATATTTTTCTGGCTTTGAGAACACATGTTGGGTACGGTAGCATCATCAGTGCCATGTTTGATATTAAAACTTTTAATACCATGAAAGTTCATTTTATAACATAAACACTCCAAAAGTCACTTTAGTGGACTGATTCTGCTGGTTAAGGATTTTACTCTAGAGATCTACGAACTAATTAAAACTGGCCTATCACGCATTATTTGAACCTAAACTTAAATATGGCATCCTGATTTGGGGAATTTCGTCTAAAAGCAATCTGCAGCGAGTTCTCGTACTACGAAAACATGCTTTGAAAGTAATGGTTGGTTTAAGTCCTCGTGAAAGTTGCAGACTAGTGTTTAAAAACCTCCAACTGTTAACAGTCATTGCAATTTACATACTTGAAGTCATCATGAATGCTTCTTCTAATCAATCTAATCGACTGCAAGATACTCATTCGTATCAAACTAGAAACGCTTTCGATTATTTCTTGCCTGTCCATAGAACAGAACAGTTCTCAAAGAAGCTCCTATACTTAGGCTTGAAGCTATTCAATAAACTGTCGTGTAGTGTAAAAATGGGAGATAGTTTTACTCTAAGAAAAAGGCTTAAAGAATGGCTAATTCAAGACCCCATCTACACTATCAAAGAATACGAAGAACGCTGTCAAAGAAAATTGGACAGTAAATAACCAAACTATATGCCATCTTTAGATTTAACATTTAAATTATCATTAGCCATACAACAGTACTTAATAATTATTAAATTACTCAAAGTTGTGTAATAAACGTTATTCTATTCTGAACATTTGAACCAAATTTCTTGGAAATCGGACAAAATGCGATCTGTAGAGTGGTCACACATTTATAGCTCTTTTCAGTTTTCCATTGAACTGTCATTACACCGCCCTCCACTAGAAATGAAATTTGTAACGGATCACATTTTCGTGCTGAATTTAATGCTATCGAATGGAACTAGTTTTAAACGTCGTGTTGTATCGTAAGCGTGTCAAAAGGGTTTTGTTTTAATTATATGATCAGGCCACCTATCCATAAACATAGTTTGAACATATTAATACTCGTATTTTTCTGAACTTGCGCTATAGAACGACACTAGTTTGGAAATTCTTGCTGTATCAAAAGTGTATAAAAAAGGAGTTGTTTTTAATGATAACCGTGAAAGGTTACTACCCAACCAAGCCTCATACTTCAGTTATGAGATTATAGATTTCTCTAATGACGTTTCTTGTAAGCATAAAATGATCAAACGAAAACCGATACTATTCAAAGGATTTGTGTTGAGATGGAGGGGCCAGCTTCACGGGGTTGAGAAGTCACACATTGTGTATTTTTGAAGTGTGTGAGCTACGCAGCACCCGCACCCCAAATTGAGAGGATCACATCCGACTTTGCCGTATTGCAACCTGCTCTTGACATCGTGGCCAAGGTGGTGGCTCTTCTTACTGGAGTGCTGGGGCAGGTTTTCAACTTCGGTCCTGTGGGAGGATTTTCAGAGAGTCTCCTGGGATTGGGAAATGAAGGTAATAACAATATGTTTAATGTCAAATTAATTACAATACAATTGTTTTTTTGACAATTACAAAATATAATATATACCACAAGTAAGACCTTGAATCGTAATTAAATAAAATTAGTATAGTTTTCAATATTCATAAATTCCGCAACACTATAAAATGAATTTTGAGCAAGGAATTTTTAAGATTTGTTTTGAATTTTGTCATACAGTAAATTTTAATATTGTTGGGAAGTTTTTTATATAATTTTCTACCGGCTTCAACAGGAAGTTTATCGTACAGTTGAAGCCTATGGTAGTTTGGTGGGATAAAATTTTGATTCCTTGTATTGTATTGACTAATGTTCTCGACAATAGTACACTTAGCCCTAAAAAACAACAAGGTTTCCAAAATGTACATAGAGGATAAAGGCAACACTGATAAGGATTTGAAATGTTCCCTGCAGGACTCTTTAAATTTTAACTTACCAATTATTCTAATTGCTCTCTTTTGTAGGATAAAAATCCTTCGGATTTTTGTTTCAGAGCAATTACCCCATAAGCATAATCCGTAAGATAAATGGGGTTGAATGATTCCATAATATGCCATCATCAAAACATCTTGGCTGCAGTGGAGTGAAAGTTTCCTTAATAATAGTCCTTTGGACACTTTGCTACAGACCAAATCAACATGGTGATCCCAAGACAGCTTTTCATCTATGAAAAGAATTTGACATGGTCAGTCATTTGAAGAGACGTGCATTGATGGCTAGATTATAAATATTGTTGTCTTGCACATGTGCACCAATATTAAAGTTAATATAAAATGTTTTAGAAAAATTGGTATTCAACCCCAGATGACTAAAATAGTCTACACAACAGTTAGTTTTATTAATAGCAAGCCCTTTAAGCTCATTAAAGCTCTTTTCTTTAAAACTAAGAGTTGTGTCATCGGCATATTGCAATTCTTTACTATATTACCTAAGTCAATTTCTTTACATTTGTTAACATATAAAATAAATAATACAGGACCTAGAATGGATCCTTGAGGGACTCCATAGTTTAGATTCACTACATTTGAACATTTATTTTGGATTTGTACTTGATGGCTTCTGTTACACAAATAGGACCTTATCCAATTGTGAGGGTTTCCTCGAATCCCATAGGTATATAAGATATCGAGTAATTTGGAGTGATTTACGCAATCAACAGCTTTTGTAAGGTCGAGAAAGACACTAAGCGTTTTATTTTTCTCATCTAAACTACGTACTGTAAATTCTATAAAATTGTTGATTGCCTCAATAGTACTTTTTCCTTTAGTAAATCCATACTGGCTTTCAGATAGAATATCAAACTGTTTTACAAATGAATTTAATCGGACAAGAAATAGTTTTTCAAAGAGTTTACTAAATGTAGGAAGTAAGGATATCGGTCTATAGTTTCCCATAGTTGACCTTGATCCTTTCTTGAAAATGGTCCAATTTTTGCCTGTTTTAGACATTCTCAAAAGAAATATTTATAAGAAAAACTAGTGGTTCCAAAAGCTCCATATAGTATTGTTTCAAAACCCATACTGACAGTCCATCAATATCGGTTGATTTTTTTGACTGTAAGTGTTTAATGACCGATAGCAGCTCTGCTTGGGTGACAGGAGTTAAAAACATAGAATACCTATTAATTTGTACATGTCTTGGAATCAACCTTGAAGTCCCCTGATTTTGAACGGCAACATTTGCAAAAAAATTGTTAAAACTATTCGCTACATCGGAAGGATCATGTTGCAAAGTTCCATTACATTCTATTATTATAGATTTTTTTGCACTCATAGTTTTTCTATCATTTATAATTTGCCAAGCTGTTTTAGACATATTTTTGGAGTTTTTATTTTGTTACTAATATTGTAAGATTTGGCTGTCCTGATAGTTTTTTTGTAAATCCTGTTATAATTCTTTACAAAAGTTTTAAATATTTCATTGGTGGAAGTTTTACTAAGTTCTCTGTACATTTTCAAGTTCCGTTTAGAAATCAATATTCCTGAAGTAATCCAATTATTTATTCTTCTTTGACAGATACATTTATGGACTTCATCGGACAAGATTTATCCAAACAAGTCATAAATTTTGATTTAAAATAATCATAAGCATGATTTACCTCTGTTAGAGTGTACAAATCCTGCTTTGAAGTAATTGTTTCAATTTTGTTTTCCTAAAATTTCTTCTAACTTTGAAGTGAACCGAAACAATTGACCGTATTCAGTTTAATAATATTGTTTTCCTAAAATTTCGTGTTGGGATATTTATTCATTTTAAGTTAATTTCTGTCATTGTTTTGAATTCCACGTTTATATTAAAATTATTAAGGACTAGAGTGAAATTATTTCGAGAAAATCGTCATTTTGAACGATAATAATGAGTTTATGTTGTTTTCAGTGAGGGTGAAACATCGGTTTTATTTGACTGGTGTTCCGTAGTGATAATTTTACCTGTCAGATAAATTTGTGTCCAACTTGTAGTTTATTTTATGTGACCTTTTATATTATCTTGTATTTTTATAAACGTATTGTATATTAAAATGGAGATCAACCATCATCTTGAGTTTGTTGGTGCTTTGACTTAGTTTTGTTTGGTTTGAAATAACTTTGTATTACAAATTTTGTAGCAGCTGACATCAAAATTTAAATAGTGTTCAGTAATCAATAAATTACATTTAATGATAAAAATTCATCTTTTTCAACACGTGTAAAAATATTGAAAAGATTTGTTTCTTGTTATTTATCTCCAAAAAAATTTACTTTTGTTATTTTTGAAATATTTTTTTGTTTTTTTTTTAAATATTTTTTGTATTTTGAAATATTTTTTTTTTGTTATTTTATTTTAGTTGAATGTAAAACACCATTTGAAGTAAATCATTATTATTTTAATTTTTAAATTGCTCAAAAAATATTAAAAATTTGTAATTTTTAAAAAAAACATAATGAATATTGATTTTAACACTTATCAATAAAACTTAACCAAACAAAAAATTTTTCACAAAAATGATGACTATCCATAAGTATTAAAACGTTTATATTAAAATCACCAACTATAATAAACTTTGAGTTATTAAGGGCTAAGTGAGCTAGGAGTTGTTCAAACTTATCGAGAAACATCGGAAAATCGCCACTTGGTGATCGATATAAACCGATAATAATGAGTTTTATGTTGTTTTCAGTGTTAACGGAAATTCCTGATATTTTAAAATTTTTCTCGGAGCATAAGTTTAAATTTAACTCATTAAAACGGTGTTCCTGTTTACAAAAGATTGCAACACCACCTAGTTTATAATTTTGCCTACAATAAATACTTCCCTGATGACAATTTGATAGATTAAACAAGACAGAAGATCCATGAGAAAATCCATGTTCACTTACTACAACAATGTCCAGATTAATGTCTTGAATAGTTAAATCAAAAAGGTCTAATGTATTATTTGCACTTTGTGCATTTTGATGAAAGATTTTGATATTATTATTAACAGTTTTTGACCTATCTATTTTAAATTTTGTGATGTTAAAATTTTGTGGTCTTACTTGTGGTTTACAACATTTTTTTGAATGGGCTGAAAATTTTGAAGTTCTTTCTCAGTGTCCAAAAGTCAAGGTTTTTTCTTTCATGAAGTTGAGCAGCAGCTTTCGTACTTAAAAATTTAGTTGCTTCTGCGTAACTCTCATGCCACATCAAACATCTTGTGAGAGTTGGCCTCATTGCTGAAGCTGAAGGACTGGTCGCATTTACTGAGATTTTGTGGCTTAAATTCAGTTTATGAACATCACAATCATCTTTAAACATATTAAGATGTCTTACAAGTTCATTTGCTAATATTTTCTTTCAAAATAATGACAAGTGCATCCCATTTCTTGTGAAATACCTTCGAGACATCAGGTTAAAATAAAAAACTTCGCACGAAATGGTACTTAGCTGCTACTTCCCTTATATGTCTATTTAGATGCATAATTTCCTTATTTTCTCTGTCGTTAAGGGATAGGTCATGTCTTATTGGTATCGTGGAGAGCAACACTTTAGAACCACTGATATTCCTAATGGAGTTTTCCAGGTTTCTATAAATATTTTTTTCTTGAGCAGATGCCAAATCATTTGTACCCGCTATAATTACCATACATTTCTTCATTGAGTTTTTATTGTTGATATCTTTGTTGGTTTCGGGTATTACATGAGCCATCTGAGCATTCGGTTTGAACTCCAAATTAATTGTGCAGTTATTTGGCACAAGTTTTTGTAAATAATTTCTCAGATGCCTCCCATGACTGTCTGCAAATATGTTAATTTCAAGGTATACTTCACAATGAACTTGAGAATAGTTAACTTGTACGTGCTTAGATTCAACAGCTTAAAACAATTTCTTTAAGCATTAAGAGGCCGCCGGATAGAGTCCGAGCTGCCTCAATTCGGGATAAGGAGTTTAACATTAGACAATTTGCAAATTATGTATTAAGTAGATTAAAGTACTATAATAGGAAAACTATTTCATAAAAAGCAAACACGTTAAACTTCCTTACCAAACAAAATATGTATTACGTGGATTCGAGTTCTATGTTCTTATGAGGCAAACAAGTTTTAAACAACATATTAAATAATTTATTGTTTGACGAAAGTACAAGTTGTAGATTTTATATGGAGCAGCTTCACTAGCTTTATGCTTCCAGTGAAAAGAATTTTGAAGATAAGTACGGTACGTAAACCAGTTTGAAACATTTCAGATTTTACTCCATGTTATAGACTTAGCGGTGGTCTGCGTGGGTCACGCTGCCGCTCTATTCGGTCGTCTCTTAAGAATATTATTTTGTACAAGAATAATACACTGCAACTCTAGCAAAAGTTGCGTAACATAATATAGAACAAAATTATAAAAAATCGCCAAATAACAAGTTAGTTTTTTCGCAAGGTTTACTTGCAGTACTAACGTAAAGTCAAAGTATGTAAAACAACTAAATCCGAAACAACATAAAGTTTAAACGAATCGATTTGCACGCTAACTATGGCAAGGTGGAACTATACAAACTCCACAACAAGTATAATCTTGGTAAAAGACTTTCACTTTGCAATTAGGAATAATATTTTAGTGAAGGTTGCTCCCCTCTCTGCTTCTAATAAAGAGGAGGTCATGTTTACGCAAATACACACATACTGTATAAATTTCACTTTTACAGGATCGATGGTCTTTACTCCTTAGGGAGAAAAATACCATTTTAATTGACTTTTCAAATGGATCGTTTTAAATACCTTTTTGGCATGGACATCAGCTGTTTGCACTTTTGAATTTTAACTTATTTAGTAGTAAATCAGTGTAACAGCTGTTTCTTCAAAACTGAACAGACTACCTATTCTATAAAAGGGACATATGCATACATTATGCAATGATTGGTACATCATGGTTTGACATCAAACCCAAAGAAAGGGAAACGGTAATTTTAATTCCTCAAGAATAGCTGGTTCACATCTTTGACTGCTCCTAAAGTAACTTTTAACGTAAAAAGTGTTTACTATATTACCCATTGGGACCTATCAGTAAGGGAGTATGTTATCATATTGTTTTTGTTTTGTATTTAACTGTTATGAGCATTTGCAATTTATTTTCTTTATATCTCATAATAAATATTTAACAGGAGTATGTGAACTGATGTTCTATGCCAAAAGTTGAAATATATTGGGTTTACAAACAAATAATTTGATATTTACAGTTGTACCATTTATGAGGACATGATATTACGGACTTTGAAAACATTTTGAGATGAAGCAATATTATATATATACTGAAGATTATAACAACTTCTAAATTGTTGTCTGCCAATATGGCAAATAAAAGTGAATTTGATGGTATTTTATATGTATTAGCAAATTAATATTTTCATATTGGTTACCATGGCATTGTACATCATTAAAGCAATGCATCAAGTCGGTTCAATTATTTTGTTAAAGTTTTTATTTCACAATTTTGATATTTATTTTTTAACCCACATCAAAAGGGAACGGAAACGGTTCTTGAAATTAAAGTAGTTGAATCCTCTGATTTGGGAGGGAAGCAGTCTCAATCAGACCCTACTGGTTGAGTCCTTCATCCTCTCTGTATCACCGTTGGTTTGAGAATAGCTGGAGTATAGCCAGAGTGGTTCACATCTTTGACTGCTCCTAAAGTAACTTTCAATGTAAAAGTGTTTACTCGTTGTTTATCTCGGTCTTTCTAATAATACAGCTCGCAGGAGTAGAGAAGTTCCTTGCTGAAATGTAGTTTCGGTGCTTGGTCAGTTAAAAAGGACTAGGTGGTTCGCCCACTGCATTGACGCTTCGTTGCCACTTTCATTTGCTTTATTGCCAGCTCATTCCATTGGGACCTATCAGTTTTCTAACTTTGCCTTCCATAAGGAGTATGTTATCATATTGTTCCAGAAATATAATGTATTTTTTAACGTATCAGGGTTTGTATGTTCTGACAGAACGGTACCATTATCATCATATACATCCATCACATCGAAATGAAAACATCATCAAAATTGGGAAAACCCGTGTTTGTATTTAACTCCAAAGGAGTTCAGCACTTGTTTACAGGAATCATAAAATTTTAAAGCTTGTAAATACGTTTTTTGGTAATAACCTATCAAAATGAGTATGGGCAAAAGCCTTTGCATTTTTGATCAATATTTTGGCGTCTAAACTCTGTTATTTTTTTTTTTTCTCAACAACAAAGATATTCTTACTACCTTGTTGCAAATTTAATTTTACAAGTGCTATAGAAATTATTTGTTAAGTAAAATTAAAAAATAGAAATTTGCAAAAGATATTTTAAATGGGACCACCCAAAAATGTTGCTCCTAGATTGCCCGTACAATTTTTTAAGACCATTTGTTCTAAATGTTGAGTAAAAAGCATTTGCTACGTGTTGTTCACAGGAATGATGACACCACAATTTTACAGTACTAACTGTGATCGGTCGAGTACAATGCTATTTACGAGTAGCTAGTTGAGTTTGTCCCAAAGAAAATGTTACATGTAATTATAACATAATACACCACAATACAATTCCAGAAGAAAATGTTACTCATTTCATGGAAACCAATATTATAAATATCAAGTTGCCGGTAAATATTAGAATGTCACGTATTACGTATATACGCACACAATTTGCCACACTGTGATATATAACTACTGCGTTATTTATACCCATCATTCACCTAAAAGACTTGTTGAAGTCGGTGCTGCTAAAGCAATATCATATTGACGAACCACAGCACCAACTCCAACAAGCTTTTAAATTGAATACATTTTATAAAACCCAGTTCCCAACGTGGCAAAAAGTGTACGTATATAGTGAGTGGTATTCTAATATTGATTGGCTACTTAATATTTATTATTACCATAAAATGAGTACAGCTGTAATATTTTATTGTTGTGTTGGACAAAATATTGCCTTAGGTTTTGATTTGGAACAAATGAAACCGTTATTTCAGACCGTGATAGCTGAGTATGAAACAACTGAGAAACGCAGCAAGGAATGTGTTTGTATTACCAGGATATTGAACAAACACGTAACAACGCTCTCTCAAGATAAAGTTGATATTTCCCTAGAAATAACGAACTGCTCCTCATGTACTAAGACAAATTCAGAAAATATAAACAACACTTTAAAAATAATTTACAGTGTTAAATTTATTTTCCTCTCAATTATGATAATATAGTTATAGTGGTTAGTTTACAATGTAATGCACAAACAAGTAGATTTAAATTCTACAATGAGTTGCTATATACAATGTTAGTTACACCATAGTCGCTATAACCTTTCATCTGAGCCTTGTTTGACATTTATCTTCAATATTTACAAATAAAGCCAACAATTCTTGTAACAAGACCTACTGGTTGCAAGCTTTAACCTCATTTCTGCAGCTATGAATTGGCTAATCAATAACAATTATTCATTTCGATACATTTACATGTGTAAAGTATACACTAAAGTATTGTTTATTGAAGTACTTATAGATTTAAAAATCTGTTCCATTTTCTGGTGTTTACGTTCTTTGTTGCATCTAAGTGGATTTAAATCACTAAATCAATATTTGAGATGCCGACCACTCTCATGAGGGTATTTTAAGGCAAATATGTGGTGAAGGATGAGTGGTAGTAATGAGTTTTGAGGTGTAGTCTTGTCCTTACAAACTAAGGCAGTCTCTTCCTTAGAATGAGTCATTAATTAACAGCCCAATGACCAATGGAAATACAAAACCCCCTTAGTGTTGCGTGCCTTTTGCGCCTGATTATAATGTCCAACGTGAGAAATCGAAGCGAACACATCGTAAGCACAGCAACGTAGTTCAGTTACTCTAACGGATTCAGAGGTTAGGTTAGGTTACCAGTTAGTGTAACAGCCTAGTTGATTATACTAGTAAGTTGTTGATGTTCGATAGTTTGGAGGCCAATAATCATCTAAAACGTATATACACTTTAATGACTATTCTATTCTCCCCAAGCCGAAGTTGTTTTTTGGTTCTTTTATATTAAGCTGTTACACTTATTTCTGAATATGCTAGTAGTTTTCTCTGTGTTAGATAACTGCAATGGTTCGTTACTCGTTCCAAAAATGTTATCTTGGTCCATCCGTTTGTATCTTTGCCTTGACTGCAGTTACAAACGGATGTTAGATTGAGGGGATCAAGTGGTTAGGGACTGGTTACCCTTATGCACGTCTGCCACGTCTGTTGGGCATATTGCGCTACCACCGGAATGAAAGAAAGTCTGGATTGAGGAGATGAATTGGACTGGGTTTGGCTGACCAGACAATCATGAGAGGGCGTGACAAACAAGCCCGCTGACAACCACTTAGGGGACTCTAACCCCCAAGATATGGAGAACCTTGTCAACACTCGGGACCTTTCCCCAAGATTATGGCAAGCCTCTCCTGTCGCGGTGTACCCAGCTGCCGCGTTCCCTTAAAATTGATATCTGTTCCAACCTCCCCTGGTGGGGAACGGAGTGTGTTTAACAACCTACAAAGCTGCCCAGTAATTTTGTGAACAACTCTTTTTTTATGTACCCCAGTATAAAGTTGAGTGCAGTTACATTTAAGAGCTTTAACGTTTAACTAGGAAACCAGAAATAAGATGGACCTTCTCCTAATCAAAACAAAGTTCTCAATACCAAAAATAGTGTTAACACAAAGCACGCAGAGGCGCCTCACTAGTTAACCATCAAGACTGGTGTGCATGTTTTTATCGAGTGTTCTGCGCTCTCTTATCTACATAATTTACAACTCATATATTATATGAGATTATTGTAGTGAGGGATGCGTCGTGCATCCGAGGTGGCTGGTGGATACTGAAGACCTATACGGATTTTAGGATGGCAAAAATCCTAATTCGTGGCATTACCGTCTTGACATTGGTCGTGGTAAGAACTTCATCTTATCCTAGGGATTAGAGATTAGGATTAGTGTACCGGATTGGACCTTCTGTTAATCAGATGCGAGAGTAGATAAGGTCGATTGCTCACGCGTAGTTTTGCTTTTTATAATTATCACTTTTAAGGTGTGGTGCTTGGACTTAGTAAGGATATTGGGAGGTTGATGCTACCTGGCCGCTAGCGTGTACATAGTACATTGTGTATGTATTATCCACTTTACACAACTGATGATACAGCCGAGTAAATCAAGATAAACTTGACAATTTACTTTAATTGTTTTACTGTTAGCTAAGCCACCTTACTAGCAGTACTAGTCTAAAACCCTCATTATATAATTATGGATGATTAATATTAACCAAAGGGTTAACTAACAATGTTAGTTTAACTTGAGGATTGAGTTCAATTTGTTATTTATTTAAACACGTAATTTATTACTTTCGTCATTTGATAACAGTAATTAAATTTCAATTGTTGAAATCCACTACTTGTAACATGTAAACAATGTATTGTCATTAAGCATAGCCTTGCAGCCAGTCAGAGACTTTGCTAGTTGAACAAAAAAGTCTGGTTTAATGGAACCGATTTCGACGCTAGCCTAATACATAGGGTATTACTCAACATTTTGATGAGTGTAAACATAGATAACTAGCTGATTTTATTCTATTCTTATTAAAATCACAGTATGGCTTGTCTCTTCAGATTGATAGAGCTTGGCCAGCTCTCGGCAACGTCTAAACAACTAATGGAAATCTTAAAACGTGTGGCAGTAATGCCCCGAATTGCATCCAACCTGTAAATCCCACTAAAACCTACAACTGGATATTATGTCATAAAAATGTGTTGTCAACG
This sequence comes from Matsumurasca onukii, assembly GCA_018831715.1. NCBI lineage: Eukaryota > Metazoa > Arthropoda > Insecta > Hemiptera > Cicadellidae > Matsumurasca > Matsumurasca onukii. Next base: position 37,298,487 of record CM032062.1, read on the forward strand.
GATAACTACACAACTTTGAGTGTTTACTCTTAATATTCGTAAGAGTTGTAAGATACATTGAGGTAACGTATCCTACAACAGGTCAAAAGAAAATTTTCTTTTCTAATCGATGACTTGGTTTTGTGTGTTGGGTTTAGGGAATATGTCTAGCAGCGCCGTCCCCCGAGCCGGAGCCCCAGGTTGAGAGGCTGGTCACCAACCTCCCCATCGTACAACCACTATTAGACATAGTTGCCAAAGTCGTAGCGTTGCTCACAGGAGTTCTTGGAGAACTATTGAACCTGTCACTCATAGGTGGTCTGTTGGAGAGCTTACTTGCATTAGGAAACGAAGGTGGGTTTTTAGTGTATTTTTAATGCGTTGTGTTATTTTTATGATGACCTTGGACAAAGCAAACTAATGCAAGGTTAGTAATTATTCGGGCTTTAATTAGAAAGCTGCAAAAGTTCAACTTTTGAAGTTTTGCTCAAGTATCCAATACGCCCGTAGTGCTCAGCATTTGAGAGCTTTAGGCTTTAGGAGAAATAGTAAGCTGTAAACAGAGCTAATGGAAGACACGTTGTATATATTGTTCTTCAACAAAAAAGACTAATTGTAAAAATGAAGTCACTAGAGCAAGTGCTGTAGTTTGAGCAGTGCGATGATAGGTGAATTGTATTTGCAAGTGTATAGTAGATAGACGATTCCCGGATTGGGGGGGACAGGGGCACACACGTTTGTCTTAAGTAACTCAACAGCCGTGAGTAGCAGAAGCTACAGATATTTTTTCTTGCAGACATGTTTTTTCGTCAAGTTCTATTAGTGACTTGTTTACCTTCGTAAACAACAAACTTAAAGGAGCAACTAAACTTAAAATTTTGAATAAATACGCCCCAAAACAAAGGATCGCCCATTTACAAAAACAAAAACGTTAACCACGATTTCTTTGTGCTGTGCGATTATATGTAAGTGGTATTTTGCTAAATCGTAGCTGTTGTTCATATATTATCCTAACAGCGAAGCTACCTAAAACTGACTTCATCGAAACTTAAGTATTTAATATTCACCTTCATTGAATATATTTTAAAACCCGTAATCGCCACGAGGTCACTTTGTTAAGTCCTTAGTTGAAAATCCTTAGTCTAGACAAGGCGACTACACAGGATACAATCGAGCTGTTGATTGAATATAAACACATGCTTTTAATCCAAGTTTTATTCGAGGAGTTTGAATTTAGCTAAGATAGTTTGTATACATAAGAAACGATGTATACGATACAACAAGGAATAATAATTTATCGTATCATCGTTATAAAGAGGAAGAACTATTGAGCAAACACTACTAACATTATGTCGCAAACCTATATCACATTTGTATAATATATTATGTTGTTTTCCAGATCCCGATGGAAGAAGATAAAACAGTATCGTTCAACATCGCCTCGTAATCTAAAAGCTTCAATTATTAGACACGTCAAATTGACATCCTGATCAACGTTTTATAGCCTGTAAAGAGCTGCATCAAAAGAGCCAAGGAAAGAGAAACAACTCCGCTTGAGCCGCTGGGAACAAATCATTTATAACTTGTATAAGTTCTTCATACAATTGCCAATTTTTACAAAGTTTATGTTAGTCTTTTTACCCACTTTGGTAAAAATATCCCCTAGCATTATTTCAGATAAAACGTAAGGGGTCGAAAGTTAAACATAAAATAAAAACCAAACTGCAAGTGAAGTTATTGTAATCAACATAGTATTTGCGTTAGTTGAAAATCAAGTCATATTACAAAGAAGAAAACCATAATGGCCAACATACACAGATGTGTCTTGATGGTACACTCAGTTCTCAAGGGGTTTCCTGAGACTACGAGCTTGAATATATTTCATAAACTCTTAACATAGTATAGACACTGTACACAGCCACCATTTTGCTTTTCTCTTAAAACATTTTCCGATTAATTTGTATAGTCACGAAGTTTAGCTAGGTGCTTTTATCGAAATACGATTTAACGAAAATAATTAACTATTTATTTTTAGGTATCCATCATTAAAAATGTGGCTGTATAGACTATACATACGCTCAGTAAATTCACGTTTCATGATAAGCGTTTGCAACATCTGGTTAAGGTTAAGGCAGCCATTTTGGAGATATAAGACCTTTTAAGAAATATACTGAAATCAAACATTATTGTGAAAGAAACACAGCCGACGCGTAGCCTGTGCGCTACTGCGCTTCTGTGAATACTAGGGAACTTTCAAAAAGCGGGGATTCAAATTACAGCGTAAAAGCGCTTTTTGGACCCTTGTAATAACCACTCAACAAATCGTGTTTCACCAAATATGATACAAATATCTAGGATAAGTTTGTAAACCACCAAAATCGGTTCACCGGAAAATAGCCGTAAGAAGGGGTATTTCCACCAAAATGTTTTTTAACTCTTTTTATGCTCCAATTTATGACACCGCTATGTTAGCTAACCCATTTGTGACACCCTACTCAGCTTATGTAGGCCTACTGAAAATCAAGAAAATCCTTTGTTTTTATCTTTTTTCTACCGTCATCTCCCCGCAAACTCAAACCCTTCCTGTGGTCACTTTAAAAGAAAGGCAACTTTAACAGAAATTCAACAACACAAAGAAAAGCTTTTTATCATGATTCGGTTTTTTTTGTTATAACAATTTAACGATAACACAAAATCATGTTTAAAATGCCATATTTCAAATACAATTTATTTGGAATATATTTTCTTGATAATACTCTATGGAATTATGTTATAGGGATGTAACGGGTGTTCCGTTAAGAGTATTTTGAAGAAAATTGTCTCATCCAAAATAAGTTGTATGTGAAAAGTGGCCTGATTTCGTTTCATCTTTGAATTAACATAACAAAAAATAAGTCGGGATAAAAAAAGTTTCTTTGCGTCGTTGAATTTGTGTTAAAATTCTCTTTCTTTTGAGGTGCCAGAAGGGCGGGGGTTGAATTTGAAATACTTTGCCCCCCGGATTTTGGGGGGTCGGTGAAGCAAAGTACCTCAAAACAAACTTCAGAATCCTATAAAAACATTCCCTAAAGGGTTTTTAAACATATTTCCTTTTTCAAAAGTTAAGGGCATTTAAAACTCACCACGTATTAGTGTACTCTCTACAGTTCAGGTTTTCTTTTACTAATTTACATGATATTTGGTAAAGCTGTACCTTTGTAAATATCTTGGTCAAGTTCGTTAGAAGCAAAATTGGGCTATCGGAAGTACTCTTTTGGGAGGGAGTTTTGGTCAAAAAAGTAGTTTTAATGATCTAAAAATAGTCAATTTTATTCGACTTCGAAGAAATTTAAAAAAACTGATATAGTACCCATCAATATAAAAAATACTATGAAAATTCATTGAGTCGTGATGCCGGCCAACAAGTGATTTTTCGCTATAACAACCTTATAAGTAGTCCGATTTGAATTAATACAATTTGAAATATGTTTTCCCTTTACGATATGTAATAAAACTTGTAGTGAAAGAACAAGTAAGCCCGAAGCCTGAAGAACGTTGCGAGGCTATGAGCGTAGCGAACAGTTTCGTAGTGCCCGTGGCCACAAAGGAGGCCAAGCCGAGGCCTTTGTGCGTAGCGAAGAGCCTTGTAACGCTCGTGACAATAGAACGGCCGATGCCGAAGCGAGGCTGTGAAGGGGGCGAATAAGAGCCAACACTGCAAAGGACACTCGATTCACTCACGCAAGCGGCGCTTTAGCGCCTAGCTGCGTGTCGGGCTGGTTTTTTTTACGTGATATGTGGAAATCGTTCGCTTCACAGTCAACTGTAGGTCCTCACTGCAGGATATGTGGGTATGCCTCTTTGGGCCAACCACTAAAAACCACACCTCCCGCCCCTCCCCAGGGCCCTTTTTCATTAATGGACAGACCAGGGAATCACCTAACAGTATTCTGTCAGGACTGTAGAACTGTACCTTCCGTTCATAAACATCCAGCTCTATCCTCTTCATATATCCTTCAGCTGTGCTAGTTTGATTTTCATTACTTGAACGATGAAGGCATCGAATTAAAAAATTAAAACATGATTAGGGCTCTAAACTAAAACAACTAAAACATTTGACAATACGTTTAGATTACACGCTTAAATTACCATAATAATTTTTAAACCCTCCTAACAAGGAACCAACACACACGCAATGTTACGCTTGTAGGACAATGGAATTGGCTACGTAGGCCACCAGCCAAGGGTAAGCTTAGTTGGGCAAACGCAGCCTCAGGATTCTTTTGGGGGGAAGAAACATTGTAAGGAAGGGAGTGAGTCTGCTAGCACTATGCAGTCTGAATTTTAAAATTTATGTTTTAATCACACTCACTGTTTGTCATAAGGTTTGGTTCAATATTTTAAATGTTTAAACATTTAAAATTAAAATATCCTTAGTGTGAAAAGTAATGGTTTTACCACTATGGTGAAACAGTAGATTAAGGAAAATTGAGCTCTACATCCCGTAATAAAATATTACATTGTCAATGGGTAACTACTAAAGTTAGAAGGTTTTATTATTAAACCCACTCGTATATTAAATTACTATCTTTACAGGATGTTCACCAATACTTCATTATAGCCAATTTTATCACACTATGTGGTACACTGCAAATGTACAAGCTAACATACTTGTGAAACTAGCACTACTAACTAAGTAATACTACCCCAACAAAACATTTTTGTACTTTTGTTGTTAAAACAGCTGTTTTAGACACATGTACGTATTGACGTGCGAAAGTGTCACTTCCAGGTAATAGCTGCAGTGGTCAATCATAAAGTATTGTTTTGATGATGTTTTTTCTTCGGGAGACCAGTCTAACAGCTGTTTCTTTAAAACCACATAATTCAGACTGCTGAGTTCAAAACAATGTTCACTTAAGTTTCTTTATAAATGTTTAAATATAATTTTTATAAATAAAAATGTTTCGACATTTATTTTTCAATACCATTTGCATAATGACAAAAAGTTCATTACTCGGCCTGAATGTGTCATTTTGACTGTCGGTCATTTGGCCTCGTGTCAAAAAGTGTCACTTTAGAACCTAGCGATGAAAAACTCGTATACCATTTATTAATTACTTAATCATTCGACAATGTTTAACTGTATTATTTTGTTACATATTAAATGCCTATTGCTCACACGCATATTTAGTAAGCATGGCTTACTAAGCCATCTGCTTTTTATCTAGTTTCTAAATTCAAACTACTTGACAGCACGTTTAGATGAAATGGTTCACCTAAACCTTCTTGCCATTTTTTGAAATGTAACATGTTTGGATTGATAAATAAACAAAGGAAGAGAAGGTTTACTCACTCACAAATTAGAAAAATAAAATGATTTTAATTTTGTCAGTTTACAAGTATAATACTTGCTAAACAATATGAAAACAGAAACCAAATGTATTATTTATGTCTCTAAAATATATATACTTTTACTTTTGCAATATTGAAGTAAGTCGAAGAGAACGTGAAGACATTTGTCGAAACGTTTCACTTTTTCATGGCCCCAGATGTTTCATGGAAGATAATTATTTTTGCAACGTATTTGGTTAAACGTATATATTGTCGATGTCTTATCTTCTGCCCAGGCCCAGGATTTCCACCAAAGGTACACCTAAGATTGGAATGGACGCGACGAGATTGGCTAGCAAGTCGTAAATGAGTAACACTGGGTTGTTCTGTACTCTTCCAGGAATTATATCGGCTTCTGGCTTAGGTCCGGCTGCAGGTTCTTCTCTCACAGCTTCGGCCACAGGCAACGCTGAACATTCATAAATGTTTACACTCACTGCCTGAAAGCACAATATGAAGATGTACTGTTTTAGAAGAAATAACATAAGAAAGTATTTGTCGTTGTTAAAAAAAAGGTAAAAAAAGGTAAAGTTAGTCTTGTTTAACGAGGTGAAGTTAGGACTACAAAGTCCTCTCTACCACTCAACCTCGACCTTTACCTAGCGTTACCGTTTAGTCACATTACAAATTGTAAGTGGTGACTGCGGGGATCGAACCCGCGCCACCGGAGTGATGAACTCCGGATTTGCGCGCAATACCAATCCGCCACGGATCCGCTAAAGAAGTCTGTAAAAAGAAGCAGACAAGCCACTGAAGAGATAAAATCGTATTTGTAAATCGTATTTGTAAATCGTATTTGTATGGTGGCATATTAAACCATGTAAAACAGCACATATATTTAAATGCTATAAATCCAATTTAAATGCAGTATATGAATCGAAAACTGCACGTATATTTAAACGCTAAAAATGAAATTTAAATTCAGTATTTAAATTGAAAACAGCACGTATATTTAAACGATATAAATGCAATTTATTTGCAGTATTTGAATTGAAAACAGCATGTATATTTAAACGCTATAAATGCAATTTAAATGCAGTATTTGAATTTAAAACAACACGGATATTTAAAGATCACTGGACGTGATTTTATAACGTTACCAAAACCGATTAGACTCGTATAATAACCTGTCGAAGTAATCATGATGAATGCAGTCTTGATTAGGAACTGTTGCTTAAAGGGGTTTAAACAGTAGTTAGGAAATAATAGAACCTTCCATGATTAAATACCAGCTGTAAAGACCTCTGCTTAAAACATATTTAAACTCAGTTCTATATGTGAGCTTCGATTAGAAGTAAAGGGAAGGTTGTCGAAAAGGCTAGGGGCGTTAACTAGAAACTATTTATAACAATACCAGTACAGACAAGATATCAGTTTAGTAAAACTGATACTGATACTAATACTGATTAAATATTTAAAGAAAGCTACAATACTTTAACAAAATAGATGAACGTCTTCAGAAATAAAAGATATGAGTTCTTGAATCTTTCAGACAAGCTTACTCACCGAGCTTTAGTGTGTTAGTTGTGCCAAAATGTGTAAGACGCGTTTAGCAAAGAACATTTTAATACTCCTACCTAAATAAGTAAGGGAGTGCACTTTCTCTTCATATATTGCATCGATGTTTGTTGAATAACAAGTTAGTAAGTGCTTCATATTGAAATAGATTCGACAGTTTTTAAAGCTAGCTTATTCAAAACGATGTACGTGAATATTATGTACCTAATTTTGATTTGTAACATCCTTTCACTAAAACTTAAAACCACTTATCCAGCTACAAATGAACTGGGATAATTGAATTTACTCAACCGCATGTCAACTACCAGTAAGTTATTGGACGGATTAAGTAAGTCTGGGACGGATTATCTAAGAAGAGGATGAGCTCACCAGTAAGACGACGATGAGCGCCGAAAGTTTGAGGTAGGGTTTACCCATGTTGGCACCCTGTAGATACGCTCCTCCACAGGTCCCTTATCTCCGCTCTGTCACCCTGCATCCTCAAGAGTTACAACAGTCTTCGCTGTTATCTCACTTATCTGTTAAGTCAATATAATATATGCATTGGTCTCCACGATCTGAGCGGAAGCGTAACATGGCCTAGCTTAGGATCTTATTGAAGGGCGTCATAGCTAAAACATGGTCTTGAAATAATAAAATATGTATAACAAACCATAAATTTGGCAAGCAATTGAAAAAGAAAATGTCTAATTAACCTTATATCAAATCTTTACTAAGCCTATTTATTTATTTCAATACATACGGCCGTCGCCAATTTACAATAATAACATCGGTTGTGAGACTCTCGAGGATTAACAACAAAATAATTTATATATAAATAGCGTACAATAACAATTTTACATGCAATAAACTATATGAAAAGATAACAATATGTAGTAGTAACAATTAAACAGAAATATGAGTATAAAACTACTTTAACTAAGCATTCACACATACATGGTTAGTAAAAGGTTTTTATAAACCAGCTGTTCGTTTTTGAACCATCTCTTTGATTTATTGTTGACTTAATTTGGCTTCAAAAAGAATCAACAGGTTTAACTGGGTATGATTCTATTAAGATTTTTGTTTTAAAATGGGGCTGTGTATGAAAATAAAAACTTTTGGGTCGAAATGTTACTTTAGAAAAATTTAAAGTAAACCTATAAAAACTAGATAATTACATTAACATAAATAAAACATGATCATCACCTTTTATATGTTTTATTCCAACAATGTGCCGTACTGAACAAAAAAGTTAGCAATTGCGAAGGGTTACCTGATTCAGAATTCAAGGAATATTTAAAGATAGTGGGAGACGTTGCTCCAGTTAGAGCTATCAAAGGCAGGTCCAAGGACGGCAACCGTTGTAGGCATTGTTCTACCAACGAGCACTTCATTTTTGAGTCTTTGCCACATGTCCTTGGACAGTGTCCTTTTGGTAGCCTCCTCCGCAACGATCGTCACCACAGAATCAGAACCATCATTGCCAATGAACTCAGGAAGAACAAACACTTCGAAATTCATGAAGAGGTTGGTTCAGTGGCAGACAACGGTTCTACAAGAAGATGTGACATTTTAGTGATTGACAAAATTAAAAGTAACGGAATTATCTTGGACCCTACAATTAGATTCGAAATTAGTAATACACAACCAGAAGATGTGAACATTGAAAAAGACAAATTTACAATCAAACAATCAATTACTACAAATCAAAATCCCAAATTCAAAATTTTCAAGTAATAGGTTTATTCATCGGATCTCGCGGGACAATTCCAAAATTTTCAGTGATTTCTGGCAAAAGTTTAATTTAAATAAGAAAACATCAATCAAAATTCAATTAGTTTCGATAAAATGATCAATATCAATATTAAGGAATCATTTATACAACAACAACTAAATTTTGGACAGTATTCTTTGTTATAGCAAATTGCATTGGCATTAAGATGAAATTTTGTAATAAATTTTCTTTATAGTTTATAGTTAGTCTTCCAAACAAGTTACAACTCAACACAATAAAATGAGTGTGTCCTGTTTTCATAGAGGTCACCGCGTAGTCCAAACCGAAGATTTGGTAGAGGAAAGATTACGATTTCTTGTTATTTTCTCGCATGGAGAGGATACATTTAATGCATTTCTTGGTCATCCTAACAGTCATTACCCCTCTTTTCGTCTGTCTATGGGGAAAGAGGTCCAAAATAAGCCTACCTTTTTGAACGTGTTTGTAGAAAGAGGGACCTCCTTAGGACAGCTTTTTTCGGAAAAAGACACAGGTCAGTATCTAAATATTTCATCCAAACCATCAAAAATCTGTCAAAGAAGGAGGGAGTGGCTTACTCAATGTTTGATAGAGCTACATACTTGTGCTCGAATCAAGATGAAAAACTAGAAGAAATTTAAAAAATTAAAAGTAATTTAGTCGAGAATGGTGACTTTCAGTCAATGCGAAATAGTGCAGCGTAAAGCTAAGAAAACTGAGTCAGAAAATCTGGATGTTGAAAAGCTGGTGCTTATGCCAATATCTTATGTAGCAGCATTTTGGGAATAAAAAAGGTTAGGTAGAAAATATAACGTTAGAACCGAATTTATTACGTAGAATACCCTTAGGCTAAGTCTCGTAAAAAGCAAACTCATAAATAAATAGCACTCAGGATTTGAAAAAACTGTATTAACAGCAAACCATTTAGTTGCGATAGACAAAAAGGATGGGTAATAACACCACTAAATGTAAGGGTAAAATCCCACAAAGAACAAATGAAACACGTGTAAGGGTATCACAAATAGTTCCAAATTATCATTATCATTTGTTGATCTGAAAATCATGTTATGAATTGGAACTAGGCTGGCATAATTCATCTTGAAGCTATTTCTTTGGAAGAAAAGTTATTGAGACCTCGTACATAAAACTAGTAGAAAGTCCAATCACCCAAGCTTCTGTTGAAACGAGGCCTCTAGGGCAACCTGCCATGAAACACCAGGTTGACGTGCTGCTAAGCGCTAAAGCGCCGTTTGCATGAGTGAATCGAATTTCCTTTGCAATACAATAGGTTACTCTTATTCCTACCATTGACAGCCGTTCACAGCACTCGGTCGTTCTATTACCACGGGCGTTATGAGGCTGTTCGCTACGTCCACAACATCGCTTTAGCCTCCTGATTAAGACTTATGTGTTCTTTCACTGCAAGTTTTATCACATTTTTACATTTTTTTATATTATTTTCTTATTACAATTACACGCACGACTCCAACCTGTCACGGGTCTGCTTGTTTATATACGAGAATACACTTCATCAGCATACTCGTACATATTGCTGGTGCCTGCACGTCAACAACGTTGCAGTACTAGTTTGTCCTCAAAACATTTACTTTTGCTACATATAGCTAACAAATGTAAAACTATGCTTTAAGATATTTGAAAATAGCTGCTGTATTGCCTGCATCTTTAAATAATATGGTTTTAAAACCTTAACACAATCCTATCAACGATTATCTGTACTAAGGCCCGTACGATCTGAAATAAGAATGTTATCTATTACAAATCTTTTATGTTCAAAATCCAATTTTCGAACCAAATATTTCGGCCGTCATTAAGGGTCGTACTAGGTCAAAGAAAGGGATCGTTATAGATCCACATTTTGTACAGTTAGTATAGGATACCTAGCTCCATCTGTTGTTAGCTGTTGTACACAGTAGTACGTTAGGACCTTAGCCTGTTTTATTATTACATCGGGTGTACCATTTGTAAACGGAGGTCCTGATACCTCCTCCACCCTTCACTTTTTAAAAGAAAATTTTTTAGTGAACGTGGTTTAATAAACATGTATATATTATATATATATGTATATATATTATAGAATCTTAGATTTGTATAAAGTTTGTATCTTTATGCTAATTTATTACTAAATAAATTAAAATGAAGACAAAATATTTGGACCTTGTAAAATTTTTGTATTATGCGAACCAGGTTTGACGGGTCTCCCTTGCCGGGCAGTTATGCTAAACCACAAAATCATTTTGTTTCTGTGGGTTTTCTGAATGTATACTACCTGACCGATTATCTGTGTATTAGGTCCGGTTATGCTAAACCACTACACCATCCGGCCCAACTAATCTGAATGTTTATTTGAAACATGTGACTGTCAAATGAGTGACTTTAAATCAACAAGCTGGAAATATTACAAACAGAATTTAAATATGACTTATTATAGATCTTAATGTAAAATGATACAACTTTTAGCTAATTTATTACTAAATAAATTTGAAGTAACTTTTATTAGAACCGAGTTTGAAATTTAAACAATGTAACTATCTATTTCTTTATGCACAACTATACGAAACTTCAAATAACTTTAAATCGGTCAATTACGGAAATATTAGATAAATTGGTTGACAATTTAAATTATTACTAAATAAATTTGAAGACAAAAGATATGGACCGAACCGGAATTTTACCCGGTCTTGCTAAAAAAAATACCAAAATCCGCCCAACTTTTCTGAGTAACGAATCTTCCGAAACATGAGACTTTAAATACATGTTCAATACAGGAACCCACCCTGAAATTTAATGCCCTATTTTGACTTATTATAATCCTGTGGACCACACCGGGATTTACCCGGGTCTCCCGCTTGCGGGCGGTTACGCTAAACCACTGAAATCCGGACCAAAACTATATGCCCGTACTTTAAATCTGAATGTTTATCCGAAACACCGTTGTACTGTAATGGCGTATTTTGTGATTTTGTACACTTTAACTGGGTCAAAGTATTGTGTTAATCGTGATACCACTGAAAAGCACAAAAAAGGGCCGTTGAAAATGTTTATCCGAAACATGTACACTGTCAAATTTGAGGTTCATTATACTTAATTTGTATAAATGCTAAATGCTAATTTATTACTAAATCAAAAACTATGCCGGGCGGTTATGCTAACCACTACACCATCCGGCCCAACTATTTCTGCCTTCAAATAAGGTTTATCGAAAGCTAAGAACATCGTTGATCTTAATTTGTATAAATGCTTAGCGTAAAACAGTATAACTGAATGTTTATCCGAAACATACTGTCAAATAGTGTTATCAACAAGCTGGAAATATTACAAAGAATTTAAATACTGTGTCAAATGACTGAATATGTTGGATCAGCTGTTATTGTTACCGATAGTTGGACCTTGCCGCTTGATTCATTATGCTAAACCACTACACCACTAAGGAAAATCTGAATGTTTATCGAAATCAAGCCTCCAGTGACTTTTAAAGCTGGCTGAATTTTGCTTAGTTTAATACAAAAACTGTGTCAAATCCCTCAGTACTTGTTTGAACACATTTGATCAGTACGTTTGGTCTGCAGTCACCCACCACTGTTGAAGAAAATTAAATTTAAATATGCTTAAAGTAGTTAGTGAACCCGTTCTCCTTTACCGGGCGGTTATGCCCTTTAATGAGTCCAATGGTAAGGTCGACACAAATACCCAAACAAAGTAAATTCAAGTCGTGAAATATTTCCTAACAGCTAAAAACTATATTTCCTTAATATAATCACTAGGCATTTGTTCAAGTGGAATTAAAATTAATGGTATATATATATATTAATGGTCAACTGAAGTAGTTTTTGACATATTTTTGCGTTTGCTTCCACCTCAAACGCAACATGAAGAGGTAGAGGTCGTGGGAATGACACTTTGAAATATTTTTCTCCTTTATAATACCCCTCATTTGAAAGGGAAATTCATTAATACAATGTTTTAATGGTAACACTGAATTCTTTTTCTTTTTTCAAAATCACTAGTTTTCAAAATTTTGCAAAAAGTACCGTCTAGCATCTCGTTTTAAAGCTCTAATGACCCAAAAACTGAATCTGTAGTTTTTCTCCAAAATTAGGAAACAATAGTGACCTCGTATATTTATTTGCTTAGAGAAGAAACACTATTTGGCCTGCCATTTTGAACAGGGGCATTGTAAATTTGTTTAATGGTATGGATGAATTTGTATTTTTACACCCTTTCAAGTAAGGGGGTCACATGATGGAGAACATAAATATTTCAAAGTGTCATTCCCCTTTATCCCCTTCTTTGATGTTGGGGGCAAACCCCCAAAATATGCCAATAATACTTCAGTTGACCGTTAATACGCATACCAAAGCTCGTTTAAAAATGCACGTTGATGGGGTGATTGGACTTCTTTGACACCTGGTATATACTACTTCATGAAGTAGTTATACTTAAACAATAACATTATAACCACTGGTCTGTAAGTTGGGTACGCGAGGAAGTGTGGCCGGGGAAGGATGGTGTGGAATACCAGCCCCGCGTGAAGGTCGGGAGTTTCCGCTCACTATCGGCAAGAAGAACACCGCTACCCTACAGTCTTGTCTAACATGCCTCGGAGCAATATGGTTTTGAATTTCGCTTACTTGCTTGACAAATAAAAGAGACACAAAACAATATTTGAATTAACAATTTATTGTGAAATATGTTATGGGCCACAAGTGTTTCCCCATCAGATTTGAAATTGGATCGCTCGTTTAGGCGCTAGCGGTCAAATACTAAAATAATGCGTATATGGCCTATTTTCTTCCCTTAAACTTGGAGTTGAAAACATAATTTGGTGTTTTCAGGATAGTACGAGAACATGGAATTTCCTATAGAATATGGAATGCAAAATGTCAAGTTTATAGACTTATATAGTAGTCTAGGCTGTAGTATGATAATGAGTGAGTCTGGCCGTTTCTTTTTAGATTAGGATCTAACAAAATAAAACTTATCAGCAGAAACATGTAGTTTAATCAAAATTTTGAAAAACAAACCTTTGTGTTTTAATATAATTGGATTAATTCAATAGCAGTTCATTTAATATCTTTTACGAACTCTCATAGTCCAGCTCTGCGTTGTAAAAGGATTGTGATTGGTGTGTTTCGAGTATGGGGTTGATACACGTTTGGACTGTGTTAATTGGATTTCTTCGAGCAATAAAATTGGTAATTTTAAGTGAGATTGTTTTAGAAATGGCAACCGTTTAAAATGGCGGTTGCTGAATGGTAGTTACAAGAAATAATTACACACTTCACTGTTATTATTTAGATATTTTAAATTTATGTGTTGTAAACTGTTTGAAAGCACAATTTAGGGGATATCATTTAACGGTCTATTTACTTTATACAGAGTGTTCCTTCAAACAATGTCAGTTTTTATTAGTGGTTGTTTTCACAAAAATAACCTCTGCCACTTTTTAAAGTGTTGAATGTGTTGAGACTGACAGAACTCAGCCTATTTATTGATACAACAGACTTTGCATTCTCATGGCACATAAATCCCTTTGTTTGATTCCTCTTTGGTCTGTCTTCTCCCAGGAATTATATCGGCTTCTGGCTTAGGTCCGGCTGCAGGTTCTTCTCTCACAGCTTCGGCCACTGGCAACGCTGAACATTCATAAATGTGTACACTCACTGCCTGAAAGCACAATATGAAGATGTACTGTTTTAGTAAAAATAACTTAAGACAACATTTGTCGTTGTTAAATGTATCGAAAAACTAGGTGAAAGTACCCGCGCTTTGCCTTGGGAATTTGTTAACATAGCTGTGTGTATATTTTAAAAAAATTACAAATTTAAAATAAACAAAAAAAATTTTCCTATACATCCTATACATTGTTACAAAAATTATTTAGTTTGCCTGTTAGTTCACCATCCTCTTCTTATAAGTGTAGGCTACCTTGTAAGAGTCATAGTGACTCCCGCCGTTCCGCTTGTTGTTTTTAGAGCCCGCTTTGGTTGTTTGCAATATGTTTCCAGGATGTTATATGGACATAATAGGAAGGTAAAGACACACTGCCTGATTAGCTCAACCCTCAAAATTTGTTTTGTGGATGTTGTACACTTTGAAGACAGGCCTGTTTGTCAAAAAGGGTATTTTATTATTAGATACAACGTCTATTTTAAAATACTTAAAATGTTCATATTCTAGGTAAATTAAACGTTTTTGCATGCAGATTTTTTCACTTTCTATATTTTTAAATATTGATACTTTAATATTTACCTGCGCCTACATATAATTTTGATTCATATAATTATAAACAGTATGAATTATTCCATTTGATATAATGAATTTAAAATTTAGATTAAATCAACACTTTTATTTTACAACAGCTGTTTTTGACAGCCAAGTACAACTTATGACTAGCCCTATTTTTCCTTCTTAATCAGTTTTTGGTACTTTATCATAATAAAAGGTTTAATTTTATGAACCTTAACAAAAACATCCCATTACCCGTAAGAATTTTGTATAAAAAAATAAACAAATCGGAAATCCCCCTAAACTAAGACGTTAAGGTGCCAATGACGACTGTAGGGCTTTACCCTATTTGGTTTGCTCGCTGTAAAGCATGCATCGTAAGTAAAATGGTCAACAAACACTGTCGGTCGGACGTATTGACGCATTGAGGAGTACAACCCGATGGAAGTGCCGAGTTTGAGCGAGCAGCGATGGAAGATCGGAAATATTCGTGTAATGTCGGTTTGTGCTCGGCGGTGAATCCCGCTGGTCATACAGTCTTGTACCTGGCGCATCATGAGCCTGTTTCTCCTCGCTGAAGCAAGCTTTCCGAGCAAACGGTTGAAGATACGACGAAATGGCTCAGGACCATTTGTATAGAAGATTTAATTTTAAAACTCGTATGAGCTGTCAAAACTAAAATATCTGTTACGGGGTTTCTAGAATTTTACCGTACAGTATTAGGCCTATACATTTTCACATGTAATGAAGTCTTATCAATGACTGCCTTTTTGAAAATAATAAAATTATCACACATGTTAATAGCATATGTGTTGACCAGGTATATAAGCCACATTCCTGTAAAATTGCTATACAACCGGTTGACCTTTGGTTGCAATACAACCTTGGTAAACTAAAACTGTTTCCATAAGTACTTCTTCTAAGTTTGTTGAATAATCAATAAGTAGTAAGTGCTTCAGATTGAAACAAATTTAACATGTTTTTAAAGCTTGCTTCTTCGGAACTATTTACAGAAACACCTGTGTCCAATTTTAATTTGCAATATCTTCCATAAACACTTAAAATAACTACAAATGAATTGGAATTACCGAATTTACTTTACACAACACAACTGTTGGTAAGTTATCATTATCTGAGACAGATTATCTAAGAGGTGGATAGTGAGCAGCTCACCAGTAAGACGACAATCAGCGCAGACATTTTGAGGTAGGGTTTGTTCATGTTGATACACACCCTGTAGATACGCTCCTCCACAGGTCCCTTGGAGTAAACCTCTCACCCTACATTCTCAAAAGTTACAACAGCCTTCGCCTGTTATCTCACTTATCTGTTAAGTCAATATAATATATACATATATACATTAGTTTCCTCGTCTGAGCGGAACCGTAACATGACCTAAATTAGGATATTTCGTCGACATCTTATTAAAAGACCCGGTTGCTGTAGCGTCATGGTTAAAACACAGTCTTAAAATTGATTCATAAATATGCTTGAAGTTACATAAACACCTTTAAGTCATTTGGTGATTATTGAGGAGCCTTTCCAAAACACGTGAAATTAACTAACCTCACATCGTGTCTTAAGCAGTCTTTATTGCATTTGACCTCCCGCGAAGAAAATATACAGGACGCCAAGATCATTTTATGAATCTCAGTGAACGAACAGTGAAGTCCTAGCATAGGTACAAAACCTAGACATAATAATTTAAAATTAAGTTTGTTATATTATTTATAATTAAATAGAGCATGCATAGTATGTAATGCCATAAGATAAATAAATAACTGAAAGAACAACATCACATCTTTGTTAACAGCTCAAAACCTTGACATAATAATTTAAAAATTATATGTTATATTATTTATAATTAAAATAGTATATGCATAGTATGTGTAATGCCATAAGATAAATAAATAATGAAAGAACAACATCACATCTTTGTTAACAGCTCAATTATTTCAATAGCAAATACATATTTTAATTAAATAGCATACAAGTACAAGTATGAGGCGTTTTTAAAGAAACTTTACATCTCTTTATACTATCTCTTCTAATTCTATTTACCGCCATAAAAACCTCTGTTTATTTGACGCAGATAATCAACAAATTATATTAGGTATGGTTTTATACAGATGTTTTGCAGCAATACGTAACGAACGTAGTTGTGAAAATACACGAGACGCAAAAGAAGATTTTATGAATCTTAATAGTGAACCTGAACATAGATACAATCACACCTAAGAAGACATAATAATTAAAATTAAGTTTGTTATATTATTTACAATTAAATAGAGCATGCATATTATGTAATGACACACGATACGAATAAATAGTCACCGTAAAGAACACCAGCATCTACGAATTCTTGGTGACTTAGACGATGGTCTCAGTTCGTTCGTTTTCGCTCGATTTTTGTTTCCGTTTATGAGATTCACGCTAATATACAGCATCTTAATTAGAAGACACGTTTCTTACACTTTTATCGAATTTTTAAATAGCATACTGAGTAAGATTACGAGGTCAACACGTTTTAAATCGTTAGATCTACTTTACATTTTTCATACAATCTCTTTAATTTACTATCGGATATAGAAAACGTCTGTTTATTTGACGCAGATACTCAACAAATTACATTAGGTATGGTATTAAAAACCGGGAAATAAAAACACTATCGGACATAAAAAATAATTACCGATGATTTTACGTGTTTAATTCTCCAAATACCCACAA
Source organism: Matsumurasca onukii (assembly GCA_018831715.1). Taxonomy (NCBI): domain Eukaryota; kingdom Metazoa; phylum Arthropoda; class Insecta; order Hemiptera; family Cicadellidae; genus Matsumurasca; species Matsumurasca onukii. Next base: position 37,316,065 of record CM032062.1, read on the forward strand.
ATAATAAAGTGGCTGGCCCAAAAAAAACATTTAGTTAGCTAGGAATCCGCCAAAATAAGCCTTGTTTAGGTTCTACGGTCAAAATAGTACACCTCTACATACCCGGATTTCGCGCTATTTTAAAACTCCCAAAATGGGCCCCCAATTTAAAAATTTTGATTTTTTTAAATTTCAGACAATTTAATTTCACATAACGTTTTTTCGTCAATTTAAGATCTGACCATTTTGTTTAGGCTCTACGGTCAAAATAGTACACCCTACATACCCGAATTTTGTGCTATTTTAAACCCCCAAAACGGGCCCCCAAATTTGAAATTTTGATTTGTTGGAGTTTTCCTGTTGGTTCCAATCGATACGCCTTAGGTTACCAACTAAAACTGTTGGTGGAACCAAATATTTTCTTCTGAAATCAAAATTGCGGATTTTTAAAGCAATTCAAAAGTTTTAAACCTAAAACTGTATTATTTTACATCTTGTTGGATAGATCTTAATGAGAGAAATTTCGCTGGAAACTGGAAATATTTATTCTAACTTAGAATTAAGTTTCGCTTATATGTTTTAACAACGGTAAACTGAATTTTAGTTAATGGGAAACAGTTCCTAACACAACACATTAGCGTAACTTTGTAGACTCAGGTGAGATATCCGGTCAGACGTCCGGTTTTGGCATTAGTTTTATAGTAATAAGACCTAAACTTCAAAATGTCACAGGATGGGTTACACTTCCAAATACAATGTGCTATTAAACCTAAATTAACTTGATGTATAAAATAAAAGTGTATCCTCACTCCTATTGCTATAAGTTCTATAGCTATACGAGTATATATGTTTTGGATTTCTATGTCTATATAAGTTTGGAGTTTTTAATGCTCATCCCAAATCTTCCGTTAGAATCAGGGGACGTTGGGTTCATCTAAAAGTACAGTCTAGTAACCTATAGTAAGGTGTATTGATTAGCTTTTCGGGGATTTCCAGGAAGTAAGTACCTAAAAACACTGTAACTGATATTTTATTCATCGTTAGACGTGTCTTGGAACAAGTTACAGAATTAGTACTTGTCATTGATAACAACCACGTGAACTTGAAATAGACGCCATTAAAAGCCTAACCTTGAACTTTCATCATTCATTTTAAATTTACAATGAAGGGTTACATGTAATACGGGCTCAAGAAGATATCTTTGTCATGAGAGAACCGTTTGTACCATGGATACCCCAAAAATCTAAAACTGTTCGGCGGTTGTGCTTTCATTTAAATACGAGTATTAAAATGTTTCAAAAATAACATAGCTACACCCATTTCTTTCCTGTTACAATTCAGCAACCACCAGTTTCAATCCTTGCCGTTTCTAAAATTACCAAAATAAAAATGATGAAGTTTTTATTTGAAAGATAATAATGTACTGCAATGTTTTCGCCGACCACTTTTTTGAAAACTGTATTAGTTTAAACGTAAAAACAGTATTTTAAATACATCGTTTCTTCACCTTTTGGATTTATGTCATGGTGTGATAAATGATAAAATAGAAATTCGGCAGCGCCACTAAAATATTCAATGCATTTTAAAAGCTTACTTCATGAAAATACGATGAAAACTGTAGACGTGAGGTGTCCCAAGAATATGCCTGTTTTATATTTCTTATAGGACGAAATCCAAGGTCACTACTGCGCACTCTTAAGTTATCGACATCGGACAAACTCGAGCATGTGGAGCCGAGAGGACACAGTGACGGAAAGAGACGGCTCGCAGTGCTGTCTTGTTCTGGAGCTGCCGTGACTGTGTTGATTTTCCCGGATTAGTCACGTGACATTTATGCAATATCTACCTACCATTACATAATTATGATAACACCCTCCAAACGAGTGCAAAACTTCATGCTTTCAAATCAAACCAACCAAAATTCGACTACTAGCTGTTTAGGGAAAAACAATAGCCTCAAGCAAACTCTACATTAGATCATGACCACAGTGTTCATTTGTATAACCAGTACAACTTTTCTTCACTTAATTAAAAAGTACAAAAAAGTTTTTTATAAAATTGAGTTTAAAATGCAGTGGCTTCAAATAAAGCACAGTTTTAATGTTTCAACAAAATAACATGTATATTTAATTAAGTAGATAATAAAAAAAACCATAAAATCTAATTGAGAACACATTTGAACACATTGTATATTAATACAGTCAAAATGGGAAATATCAAAGAAAAAAAAGTTTACGTATTAACTTAGGTTATTTGATCTTGATGAAAATAACTCTTGATTTGTTGAACTCCAGAGTGATAAATGGGTAGCATTGATTCTTAAAAGGGACAAAGCCCAGTGAGAGGAGATAGTTTATTTGTCATTTAGTTTCCCTCAAAACTTAAATAAAATATGTTATTTGGGTTATCGTCCTACAAGTTTTTTCACAAACTGAGTTGATAAAATGATTTCAGGATTAAAAACGCGAGCTATGGTTTCCTAAAATAGTGGTGACTGTTTTTAACTGCGGTATTGCAAAAGTTCACTATCATGTTACGGGCGTAGCACGGTTTCCGCTTCTTAAGAAACCATAGCCTTTGAAGGTTTTATAAGGTAAACATGTGTTTACCTTGTCAATGCCATAAAACCTACTAAATCTGGTTTTGACTGGTTTAACAGACATAAGACGACTTTTATCAATAAAGCATTAAAAAAACATATTTACACGTCCTGGAAATAACCCATAATCAAAAACCATGTTCCACTAACTTACAGTTAAGATTTATTGGATCTTGATTCCATTTGTCATCAAGTGTTTATAACCAAATTTTCAAACTTTAACTATTTTTCCATTTATATAGCATGATTTTAGGATATCTTGACTGTATTAATGAGAAAATCTTGGGTTTGAAGCATCTTTCTATGTGGCTAGTGAACCCCAATCTTTGAAAGCATAGGCATTATCATATTTTGGATGAGGGTTCTGAGCATGCTGTTTAGGCTGTCAACTATAGGCTGGAGCATACTGGTCAAAGCATCACTTCCCTGTAAACAAAAATAGGCTATAACTCTTTTGTACTGAAAATTCAATCTCAGTAGTTCTTAATCTGTACTAAAAGACTAAAACTAACACAAAACCAACATTACATATGATAACCCAATTACTAACGTTATAGGACGTCAGTTACAACACACGGATCATAATTGTTAGGCCTACAATGTTTCCATTTCAAACTAGCTTACTATGAGTTCTGACCTCTAGCACTATTAGTTACTGCAGTTTATAGAGTCTCAGTACGAGTGATAAGAATGGTGATTACAAAGGCAAACCAATGTGAGTCTTGTATACCTGGCTAGATTATCAATATTAGCCAATTGTAAAGGGGAAGAAGACAGCTGCATTGGTAGGGGCCCAAAACAGATTTTATACGTTTTTTGACCGATGACTTAGCGGGGTGATTTTACAACTTGGGTTTTTTTGTGAAGTTTCTAACCCTTTTAAAAAAATAAAGTTTTCAACCCAAGTTCTGGCTATGCACGTTACATTGCCTGTACGTTCCTTCCTCATAGGTTCATTTTTCAGTACGGATTTGTGGATAAGGAGCCTAGTAAACCCACATTTTATTTTATTTCCTATTACCGGTTCCCTTTTTAATGTTCACACACCATAATGACTTGGTAATGCGGAGTAGGATTAGTGTTTTGTATGCACCGTACAAAAGGCAATATTGGGCGTACTTTCAATTCCATATTCACTTTGTGACATGTTATTGTTAGTCAATAGCACACTTTCATTGTATCTCATGACAAAGTTTGTTGATATTTAAACTGAAAATACTCGTAGTTGGAGTAAAGTTAAAATGGACACGTGTTACTCTAAAACGGTAGTTTGATGGTAGCTTTTTAAAATTGTATACTAAGTTGAATATATTTATTGTATCAAAAGTGCACTTTACCATGTACTACTATGTACTTTAATAATGTGTATATATTTTGTATATAATCTATAGTACAAATATTTGACGTTGTCAATGCATTTTTTGTAAATGTTTTACGACGGTAAAATTCTTGATTCTTGATCAACCAGTCGTCGTCCGTCAACACCTGTAAAGATGTTTCCTAGGCTTATCAACGCTCGGGGAGAAAAAAGAAAAGAACACGGAAATTGGTTGGTTTCAAAGTGGAACCTCACATTTGGCAAGCTGACATTTTCAGATTTTGTATCGATGAAATTTATGAAATCTTAATGCTGGGTGTAAATGTTAAGAAACATTTGACTTACAGATCCTTGGCTGGCATCATCTCCGCTGGCATCCTCTTCACCTGCCCCTGCATCATCCTCGGAACCAGCCTCTGCGTTCTGAGGCCTCGGCCAGGGCCTAGCTCCAAACAGTGACCAAGGGCCATGGTCTTCTAGCACTACCTCATGAGCAAAGATCTGAGTCAAACAAAGCACAGTTTGTTGTTGAATCGTTTACAGTTTAAGGTGAAATAAACTAGTAATGCCATACATTTCTAGAGTTGATCAGTTGTACCCTAGAATTAATTTTCTCTAGAACGACATTCCAGAACTTTCGCAACACCATTTATGTTTGTCTAAACTGAATTGTTGTGTCAATATGTTTGCAGACATTTCGTACATGTTGAAGTAGCTTGAATTATTTAATTAATATTGAATTATTTAATTTAATTAAATGTATTTAAATTACGTCCTGATAAAGAAATTGCATCTAATTACATTATATGACAGTACATAATATAATAAACTGACATATTGGAAATAAGCTCAAGTACAAAATATAAGACCAATTGAAACATATATAATATATAAAAAGAATCAATAAATCGTGGATACAATCAGTCCAAAGAGAAGAATGGAATCAGTTCAAAAAATGAAAATAAGATAGTCTTGAAAAACCTGCTTGTTGTAAAGATTATTACTAGTTTTATCTCTGACGAAGATATATTTGAACCATTCCTTGTATAAAAGAGAGTTATGAACTTCAAGGAAGCTATAATTCAGCCCGGGTTCGATTCCCAGGTGCAGTGATAAACCTTCACGATGGTTAGGAAGTCACGTTAAGCCGTTGGTCCATTCAATTGGTCATTGGGCTACTAATTAATTACCAAGTCTGGGGAACAGTCGGCCATAGTTTGTAAGAAGACTACACCTCATCATGCATCAATGAAACATTCATCACACTCACCATCATTCCATATTCTTAAAATACCTGAGTGGTCGGTGTCTCAAAGCAAAGTATCAAAGTATGCTTTCTTCATAGGTCTAACGGTAATAACACAGTGATTAGGAAGAATGGCACTCGAAAGATCTAGTAAACCAAAATAAAACTTAATATTGGCTCAAAAAGCTTTTAAATTATAATCTTTCTTTGCATGTAAATTTTGGAAACAATAGTTCGTTCTGTAAAATGTGATTTAGATAGTGGAACGAATTATCATGTTCACAATACTAGGTGCATTAATCAATTTCGGAATAACTGTAATATACTGCAGATTTATACTTAACTTTCTTGTGTAGCTAGAGTTTAATTATATAAGTAACAATCAGATACTAAGGTGTATAAAATCAGATACACAATTTCGGATTTATAACTATTGTTTAATGCGGATTGAACTTACACTATGATTCTGTAAACTACATTATACTCGTACATTACACATTTCACTTAAGTACAAATCTATTACAGTATTTAAACCATTACTATACAAGCATCAAATAGAATTACATTACACGAATAATTTATTTTATTTCATTCACACTTGGCTCTTACACCATGATAACATTTTATAACCTGATGTGTTTAACAATGAATATCTACTAAACTTATTAGTATTTCTATTATATTACAACAATAAATCTATTAGTATAAAAATACAAGCATTGTTTCAAATAGAATTACATTACACACAATTTTTAATTTATTTTATTTCATACCTAGTAGCCGCTACTTTAGCTGCTTACCCATTACCATTATTGTACAGTGTACCTGATGGTTTTAACTAGCGCTGTACTTTGGTTGTGGTGGGGGTAGAAAGGAGAAAGACGCGTCTCTGAACTCATCATTTAGAAAAAAAGAAAGAAAGAAAGATTTAATCCATGGCATACAAGATGCATAGGAATACAAACAAAAACATATAACAAAGAACAAATAAATAACAACAACCAAAATTTCCAGGAAAAAACGCTATTCTTCACATATTCGTGTAGTAGTGTACGGAGTAGAAAGCCTTCTTCAAGAGATACTTTTTAATTTTGATGAATTATGCTAACATTTTAGTAGACATAAAACACTGTTTACTGTCTACATGTTCATGACAATGGTCAAACTTCACATGTTTGGAGAAATCATATGTAAAAAAAACGTGTTCTTAGTGACACAGTGCAGTGACTTTTCCCATGTATTTTTAATAAATTAGATTTTAAAGTGATTTAGCACGTTCGATTTAATCTATAAGTTACTATATTTTACACAAAAATACGGTATTAGTCTAAACATAGTGAATGCACATTTACATATCAGTAGTGTGGTACTTGTTCGACAAAATAGTCGGCCTCAAGTATTTATTTGCTTTCTTCTAGTTCGGTGTACACTAGCTCCAGTTAGTGACAGTCAGGTTATCTACCATCTGGCTGTTCACACCTAACTTCTCTTTTAAGGGGCGTAACTTGACATAAGCCATTTGGAGGCTTTTTTGGCGTCCTTGCATACTGCATATCAAAGCCTAGTCTAAACCAATCAGGTTCACTCATCAAATTGAAGGAGGCAATACTAGAATAGGTCACAGAAAAGACTAAAATACATAGATTTGTCCACGCAACGCCCAGGTGAACACATCTCCATTTGCTAGTCTCATCTTCCTGGCTCCGTTTTGCTATTTTCAGAGATCTTCCGTCAGAATTTGAATCAGACTTGAAAGACTCTATACAATAATCTCCTTTTATTACACACGCATTAAAAAGCTAAGTGGTACTCACACTAATTAATTCGTATACTAATCTGTATCCTACTATTTTATAATCATGTATCGCAATCCCAGCTGAGTTTAAACACGATTCAGGTTATGTGTCCTGTCACCATTATATTATTCAACCACATGCACTCAGAGCACAAAACAGCCTGAAATCAACGGAGTTATGTTGCATTTTGAAAACATAGTACTCACTAATAAAATCAGCAAAACTGAACTCGTAGGTCTTTCCATTCTCAAGTACTTGATAAGCTAAATGGTAATCATCGGTCTTTCTTATCAGTGAATATTTGTTTACTCCTTTCTTCCGGTTTAACCTCTCGCGTTTTGCTTAAGTATTTTATTTTACACACGTGGTTACTCGTTGTTTCTTTTACTCTTAGATGTAAAGGAAATTAAGTATCATGCAAAATATGCAAAATACCATTCAATCTAATAACTATTGTGTGATCTTTTCTTTTGGTGTTGGACTAAAAATACTTTAAAGTATTTTTGAACTAAATTCATTGCATATTGTTACTTATTTCCTACAATATGTTAAGGATATACAAGTATTGAAATATAAAACATTTAGGACTTTAACGCGGTTCAACCTTGTTGTATTTGGCACAAGCAGATTAAGTTAATATATAGTTGAGACTATGCGGGCTTATTTCCAAGTTGACCTTTCGTCCGGAGATCCTTTACATCTGAATTTTAATTAAGGTATTATTATAATTTTAATTATTTGTAATAATTTATTGAATGCAGTTTTGTGTTAAGTTATTTACACGGAGGGTAAACAATTTCCCCCCTTCTCTCTATCAATACTTAAGGCTGTTGCTTGGTATATAATCTGCAAAAAGTACTACATCGCTAGATTTGGTCAGTTTTTTTTTTCAGTGCTCAATATTAGCTTTACAGGCCTTATAAAATAAAATACATGTTTCATCGCTCCGTCAAAAACTATCGACCAAACTTTACAGGATTTCTACGCAAAATATTATGTTTCAAAAATACATTAATTTAAACTCTGAAAACTATTGCTTTATTTTGTCTACTGCAAAACAGTTGTTCGCTAAAGTAAAAGTACTCGTACATTGAAAGCCATAAAGTTCCAAATCAATGTAAATATTACTATTTGCTTTGGAAACAAGTCAACTATTCGATGAAAGTTCAATTCGTTCTGGACAAAATTACGGATACATTTTTTGGGTTTATATTTTAAATCTAGAACCCTGATACAAATTCAATCAGTCTTTACTTTTAGCTGGTTGGGAAATAGCTAAATAGTGGCATGAATGGAATATCCATGCAGTGCCTTAATATTTCAAAATCATTGTTTTACCAGCTAAGTACCATTTGGCCTTTATGCATAAATGCTAGGTCTGGCTGTAATCTTTGTCTTAGCGACCTGACTTGTAATGTAGCAGTTACATTCGTAATAGATATTGGAAAAAGCTAGGTAATGATGTGTGGTTTAATGATGTAGTAGTGGATTAGCACGGTTAAGAACACGAAAACCGAATTTAGTTTCAACCAATTAAGTCAATTGGTGGAGAGAGTTTCTTCAGTTTTAACTCTCTGTTACCAAGTTGTTATATAACACTATCAACTATATGGATTCAAAAATCTAGTCGTGTTTGGATTGAGTGTGTTTAATTATCTGTACAGCTTCTTTGTTTAATCTATGCCAAGTGATTTAAGTATAGAATTAAGCAGGTTGACAACAGGCTGCAGCAATGGCCCAGGCTTGTTCCCAGCAGATTCACAACCAGCGACAAGGGGCCCTGAAAATGTTACATTGAGTTGAGGGGCTTAAAACATAATTATGGAGTCAGCTTATAGATACAGTTCAAAACATGGCACCATACTGTTTTTTTTGCCGCAACCAGTGGACGAAAAATAGAAAAAGAAGTGAGCAGTGGAACTTACTAACGTAAGAGTATGAGCTTTCTAGACAGGACTTATGTTGTTGGTTACGAAAAACAGTTTGTTTTTAGGACTTTTATAGTTTTTTTCTGATGTCATGTAAAACAAAGAACGCTTAAATTGTTTTGTTCTAAATGGTAAAAAATAACAAATAAGTACAAAAGTATTTAGATTGCAAAAAACCAAATGGCATTACACGTTTTTAAAATTTATCCTTCATCATTAAATCGAGTGACAAATAATATATGTCTGTTTAAATAAGTAAATATAACTATTAATTAAATATAATAAGTAAATTAGCTTGAACCAAGTTTTTACGTTGATGTGCAGCTTCAATCTTGCTTATTTCTTCAATTAATGCAAACAATTCCATCCAATTATAAAAGAAAACAAATTGTAGTGTTTGAATATTATTGTGTGAAATCCAAGAGTTTGTTGTGTTCAGTCTGATATTCACGCAGGTACTTTGATACTTACTTTCCCTCCTCCTACAGTGTCAGCGGCACTGCCTTCGCCCTCTGGGAAGGGCAGAGCTGAAGGTAGGGGCAGAGCGTAGGGCCAAGCCGCAGCGTCAGGGTCAGGTCGTGCTAGGATGACCGGCCGAGCCCTAGGGTCGGATAAGGCTAGGGCTATTGCGTCTGCTTTCACATGGTATATCACCTACGTACAGTTGCGAATACTGTATGTTAATACAATTTATAACCAATATGTTAATGCATTAGGTACATTCAATATTTGTTCTTGATTTGTTCCACGATTTATCCTTCCTTGTAATTATGAGTAAAATATACTTATTTAAGACAGAAACTCACTTGTGTACCCAAAAGCCAATCAACTGTTTGTTTACCTGTTGTATGGCAACAGTATTTTTTTTTATTTTCAGCCGATTTTAGTTATGACGTAGTAACATCATTGTTTTTGAAAAGCGATGACCATAGTTTCAGCCGATTTTTAGTTATAAAATGTTGGTGCCAACAAATGTTGTATGATACACAATATAAGTAAAGACACACTATTGTGGTAAAACCACCGTATATATACTTTACTAATGTTGAGAATTAATCTGATTAATTTTGTAGTTAAACAGTTCTAATAAACGCCCACGACACGACGTAATGAGCAATTAACATTTTGAGTATGCCTTTAAAACGTTATAAACCATATATTATTACACAAGAGAAGAAGTCATAGTTACTCTCAGCTCATACTCAGCCAATGTGTTTGTGAATAGGTTTATATATTATTATATTAAATTACACACCACTTGGAGGGTGGATAACCTTGAGGGAACAATCATCAGTAATTACCTGTTTGATCCAATTCAAATGTGTTAAAACTGGTCGTGAACAAAGCTATTATTGCAAACATAATGTAAAAGTATATTGTTTTTAATTACCAAGGGACATGTGTTTTTGTAGTTTACTTATAAAACACCTGTTTTGACTCACGCAATGACGTGTAAAATTAAACTTTAATGTCAGAGAGAAATGGTAGTTTGTATTTTTCGATAAAGAGTTATAATCGTTTCTTTTAAATATATTTGATTTACAATATGTTACAGGTTTAAGTAACAACAAGTCAATATTATAAATTAAAATTACATGAATTAGAAGTAACCCATTGGTAACTCTGAGGCGAAAGAAACAGTACAGTAAGTTGATGAGGAAGTTTAGAAATATTAAATTTACATATCAATTAAAACAAAACGAAATGACAAGTCCAAGATTGAAAATCTCTTGAGTCTTTGGATTTAGTTATGGTTATCTAAAAGATGGATGACTACATAGTTTGTATGCAAATTTAGACTTTCTTTTATACTTAAATACTAAAATGCGTTATTTCTTCTTCTACGAATGGAACTTTGAAATTATGATGAAGGATAGCGTTGAAAACAAAGCAGCATTTTGATATTCCTCTTAAAAAGTTCGATTGGAATCTTTGGATATTTGGATATTTGATTTTCCAAGTGCCCCACAACCGCATACCAAAAGATATGTCCATATTAGTTTAAGCACAACTTTTTAGATAAACCATTTTTTTTTTAGAGAAATATTTGATTTTGAACTAAGAAGCCAAAATAGTTTGTCGATGTTTGAATTTAACTGTTGCCTCTTCTGACAATATAATGATAGTTTTGATTATAGTTTTAATGCAGGGAATCAGCTGTTTCCTCTTTGAATCATTATGTTTTAAATTCCAAATAATGCTTATGTAAGTGTACATTGTAGTTGCAACCTTTGTATTGAGTGACAATTGTATGAGTTAACCTATTAGTACAAAAAACATACTCACATAACAGCAAATTATTACCAAGGAAGATAGAGTTTTCATTGTTTACGTCGGAAGTACAGTTACAACCTACGAGATATCTTATCGAACGGTATATTTATTCACGTATTCATATGCATGTTCTATCTCTAATGCAAAAAGACTGAAATTATTTTATTCCATTCAATATTATTGTTGTATTTTTTGTGATTTTCCCTAGGAACTAACTACTTTGGTGGACTGAAATGTTTATAAGCAGAGAGGTTGTGGAACAAAACCTAAAGTAGCGTTATCCTGATTAAAATGGTAAGAATACAAGAAAATCAATATAAGTAACACGTGGCCACAAAACCACGGTAAATTCTAGCACATTTCGAAAAAAAGGGTTTCATCTATTTTTAAACTTAACAAAACTCTTTTGAACAATACTAGTCACCGAAAACACTTAGTATTTCCGACTGGCTGTCTACTGAACTTCTCTTGTAGTGCTTCCTTGAGTCAGTCACAGCCTGGTTTATACACTCGCCAACCTTCAGCATGCCAGGGTTTTCTCACACACTCATCCCTAAGGGCCATTCTCCACGAGCAGGTAAAACGCGACCGTTTGCCGGCGTCTAAACCGCGCGAGTAACAGAACCAATGGGTTTAAATGGAGCCTTCTGCACGAGCAGGTTGCCGGTCGCGGGAGGAGGCGTTCGCAGGCGGGTGGCGGCGTCACAACCGCGCGCCGGAGAACCGCCTGCCATTCTCCACGTAGCGGTTTGCGCGCTGTTCGCCAGCCTAATCAACATTAATTTAGATACTCAATAAAGCTAGAATATAGGTAGTCTGTCCTTGCGTATTTCTAATAATTTAACAGAAGATTTAAGTTGACAACTGTTATGTCAGTTCGAAATGTTTTCTTAATGCCATTATTTAGCAAAGCTTGGAAAATAATTGATTGATTGAAAAATAAAATCCTTTCAAAGTAAAAGAACTCCCATAAAGGTTTCATCATACAACAATTTATTGTCTTTATAATAAAAACGCATTCATACAACCAAACAGTTATTTCTAATATGATTAGGTCTATTACTTTTGTAAATTGGTTAACCAATTTTGCTAATAAGTCCTAAATTATGTTATTTAAAAGGTTAGCTTAAAATTAAATGTTAGTTAAAAGGTAGCTTAGATGTACAGAAAACCATATTGAAAGGCGAATTTTGTTTAATTTTCCATGCTTTAATTATTGATATTTTGTAGATTAATTTAGTTTAATTCGCTCTAATTCTCCACCTTCGAAACTACCGTTCAAGGTCGTTGAGGCTATTTTGCAAGATTTGAAACGCTGTTCTTGGGTCGAAATTCAGTACACAGTATAGCAGTACCATCTGCAAACGTTGCAAGCAGGGTAGCCTATGCTCGCTATGTGGAATGTCTGAAGTAAAGATGGTGTACAAAACTGGGCCAAGAACACGTCCCTGAGGAACGCCAGATGCAATTGGAAAAAGAAAGGTTTCAACATCTTCAAATTCCATCATAAATGTCCTGTCTGACAGATACGACTTGAATAAGTTATAAAATAAATGAGGTAGCATCATCTTGAGTTTATATAGCAGGTCTGTATGCCAAACCTTATCAAAGGCTTGTTGTGCGTCTATAAAATTAGCAGAGTAGACTTTTTTGTGTTCGAAAGCTTGTCTTATCTCGTGGCATAGTATATGAACTTGCTCTATAGCTGTTGAGTGATGCCTTCGGAAAGAAATTGATGTTCTGGTATTAAGGAACGAGATTCAGTAATTGGTTGTAGTCTTTTAAGTATTAGCTTTTCAAGCACTTTGGAGGTCACAGGTAGCAAACTAATAGGCATATAACATGAGGCTAGGTGAGGTTATTTGCCAGGTTTGGCTACAACCACCAACTGTGCCACTTTCCATTCATGCAAAAAATGCTCCAGTTTTAGTAAAACATTGAAAATACAGGTAAAAAGTACAATTGCTTTCCTCGGAAGTTCTTGCAACATTTTTCCAGTCATTTGGTCGTATCCCGGAGACTTCTTAGAATTGGCTTCTTGAAGAACTGTCCTGTACACTTCTGACGATGTAAACGGTGTGATTGGTAGAGACATCTGCAGTGGCGAGTCTAGATGATCTAAAGTGCCATCTTCGTTTATTTGCTGACACTGGGAGAATAGGGATAGTAACTGACACTTGCTGAAACTTTGGAAAAATAACTAGAAAAATTTGCAGCTTTTTCTAGATTATTTTTAGCTCAAGAACACGTCATTGGACAAAGGTGGAACGTGTTGCTTAGGTCGCTTGAGAAACTTAGTGGCTTTCCACAGAGAGAAATCACTAGCCTATGTGGAAGTTAGACTAGAAGTGAAGTCACTAAAAATTTATTCTTGAATTCAATCAAGTAACGCTTTAAGTTTTGGGATGCATTATTCAATCTATTTTTATGACGGAAATTTCAACTGGTTTACCAAATTCTTCGTAATCTTCTCTTTTGAGCTATTTTCTGTTTTATGTGAATTGGATGGCAAACAGTTTTGAAGGAAGTGTTTTAATGTCTTTTTTGAGTTCCATATATCATTTTGAACAGTACAGTTGAAATCGTTTACAGACTTTTTTAAATCTTCTCACCTTTGGGTCTATTTTACACTTTACCTAATGTTAAAATTCTTCCTAATCAACTAGATTAATATTGATCACGTTATAATTTTCCTTTGGTAGAACTCTTTTTGAGTAACTGACAATTACTGGAGAGTGATCCGATGAAAGGTCCAATGACTAACGAATGTTAACGTTGTTTTGAGAAACACCTTTCGTTATAAAACAAAGTCTAATAAGTCAGGTATTTAGTTTCTGTTGGAAGGACAATGTGTAGGCTGCCCAGTAGATAGATTGTCATAATTATTTGCAATAATGATGTTAAAAATTGTCGGCCTCTTAATGTCGTAAGTCTTGAACCCCAGTGACGATGTTTAGCGTTATAATCGCCTCCTGCCAAAAACGATTACCTAGACTTTCGAAAAGGTTATTAAACTCTTGAAAGGGGATGTTAAATCCAGGAGGACAATAGACAGCAGAAGCTGTAAGCGGGCCGGTGCGGCATTCTACTACAATGCTAGCAGCCTGTAAACAATTTAGTTGAACACTTGGCAACATATAGTTTCATAGAATTTTTGATTAATATAGCACATTACTATCACTATTTGAGATGCCGACCTTTCTCATTAGGGTATTTTAAGGCAAATATGTGGTGAAGGATGAGTGTGATGAGTGGTAGTAACGAGTTATGAGGTGTAGTCTTGTTAAAAACTAAGGCCGACTCTTCCTTACAATGGGTCATTAATTAATAGCCCAATGACCAATGGAAATACAAGGACCAACGGCTTAACGTGACTTCCGAACCACGCAGGTGATGGTCTGATATGTCTAAACGATGGTGAGAGTTGATGCGATATCATCAGATGATCACTGAGACTATCTGAGCCGCTTTAGACCTAAATCATCCTCAAAACCTGACCTCCATAAAGCTGGATTACAGGACCACGCCACGAGTCCCAGTCAAAATTGCAGTATTGTCTGGGTGGTTACTGTAAAATATGGAGTAGTTTTGAAGATTAAAATAACTTCTATCTGTATAATGGGTCTCAGTAACTAAAATAAATTATATCTATTTTGTTTGTATTAAGAAACATTTTTATTTCATTGCCATGAGGTATTTTGTAGAGGTGGGAAGTGTTTCATTTGCAAATCTTTGTACACTTTGCAGCTTCTGTAGCTCGCTGGATGCTCACCTCCACAGTGGACACACGTGGGTGGTGCTGTTACGAGTTTTTACAGTATGACCGACTGAAGCTGAACTGCTGGCACCTCCATTGGTCTAAGCTGCTTTTCACGCATCATGGTCTGTTATAACAGTATGCCCGACTGCTAAATTCCGCGGGCTGCTGGCCTTCTTTGGACAAAGTCCTCTTGTCATCATAATTGACACAACAGCTTTGAATTTCATGTTTTTTGTAGGGCAGGCTCTTTCTTCTACATTTAATTATTGGCATTTAGCAAAAAGTTAATCTCATATATAGTTTTGTTGTCAATATGGGGTTCTAAATCTATGAAGAAAATATAAAGTGGTTTCTTAGTAATGTCGTTTATAGGATTAGTGATGTTTATTACCTGATGGCCAAACTCTTCGATCGATATACTGTTTTGATATACTGTTTTGGTACTTGATGTAATGCATGTATTTCAAGGCTACCTGTATGCACGTTCTTGTTTAAGTTGGTAAGTGTGGAAATTTATTTAGCAATAACCCTTTAGTGTAAACCGTTTAACAATGCTTCTGTATCTATCTGCGTTCACTGGTAGTAACTTAACCAAATTATTATTTAAGCATTAGGTATAGCTTTCTCTACCTACCATTGTTTTTACTGATTGTACCATGGGAACAACGTTTATGATATTGGGTATAAAATCGGGTGGTGGTTTTGGTTCTTTCATCGTTTCTTTAAGTGAAGCATCAAGGCTCACATCATCATCGTCATCAATAATGTTGTCGTGTGTGTCTTGAGCCAGCGGCGTGAAAGGATTGTTGAGCTCAAAGGACTAGCTGTTGCTGCGGGTCTTGTCGCGCGCGGACGTTTTTGGTTCTCTTCTACTACATTGCTGGTATGACTTCTCTTCTTGGTGTTCGTTCCAACGTATTTAACATAAACTTTGTTGGAATTTGCGCTATAGTTACGATCATCAGATAGAGATGGTTGGGCACTGTGAGGTTTAAGACTGCTCACGGTTTCTTCAACCACATTTTGTTGCTGACCCATTTATATGGATTTACAGTAATTTAAAAACAAAAAATAAAACAACAGTTCAAATTTTGATGTTATTATAATTTAAACAAATATTAAAATCTTTAAACAGTGTTATTGACAACAAACGAATAATAATAACGAATCTATACTATTAGTATTTCGGTTAGGGTTGTCCGGAGTGTTGAGATCTCGGAATCTGGCTGGGGTAATTCAGATTTTTTGAATAGAAATGGTCCTTAGTGTGTGGAGGGTAGGGAAAACGAATGAAATTATATCGATTTTTTATTTTTATGGGGTTTTTGAGGTACCCGATTCCCCATGTTATATTTCTTTTTGTTAGTAAATATTTATTAGTAAATATCAACGGATTTGTTTGAAACTCGACACATAGTTGTATACCATTAACCCAAAGACCCTACTGACTTTGGGGTTCGGGGGCACAATATATGGATTGGGGGTTAAAGGGGGGTAAGAAATAAAAGAAATCATAAAAATCGATGTGGGGTATAAAAAAGGAATATTATGCTGATTTCAAAATATATTGGTTGTCTACCAAATTTTTGGGGAAGGAAGGGGTTAAAAGTGGGGTAAAACATTAAAAATCCATGAGATAGGCCGGCGGGATGGCCGAGTTTTACAAAGGGCACCGAGGCCGTAGGCCGAGGTGCTTGGCTCGCAAGCGAAGCGAGCGAGCGTGCAAGGGGGCCTGGGGGCGAAGCCCCCAGCTGGCGCAGCTAGTAATTAGTAACAAGTTAAAGTAATTGATAAACACTGATTTACAAAACAATTTGTTTAGCTGAAAATTGATGAAAAGTTGCGCACTATTTTACATCAAACTCTCTAAATTTGAAGGCAGAAATAGTTGGGCCAGATGGTGTAGTGGTGAGCATAACCGCCCAGCAAGCGGGAGACCCGGTTCGGTCCAAACATTTTTGTCTTCAGATTTCTTTAGTAATACGTATATTTATATACATATATTTTTTGAGAAAGGGAAGATCCACTTAAGAGGGTTACTGTATATTTGAGTATGAAGAAAAGAACAACTAAGTATTGACATTTTTTAATTACACGACCGGTTTCGAAGGTGACTCCATCTTCGGGTGTAAGCTAGTCTTCAAACTCAAGGATACTTAGTCGTTCTTTTCTTCATATTCATAATAATAAGGCTTTGCCATTCTGACTCAGGGGTCGATGGGAAGCAAAAAGCTGCAAACCGTACCTCTCTGCAACGTTTCGTTCTATTTGGCGAGACAAATGAATAGCTCTATTTTCATAGAAAATTTGCTAACAAACTCATTTATCCCGCTGATGTCCTTGCCACAAAAGATAATTTAAATGATCTGTTTCTCTCTAGGGAGAAAAACATCATTAAAACAATACTTTATTTACCAGGGTCAAAGTGACACTTTAGCACTGTCTACACATGTGTCTGTAGTAACTTTCTTTAGAGCAAAAGATTATTTTCAATAAATCTACACTGTTTTTAAATCCCTTTGTATTGTCGTCTTATGAGTTAAGGTTGTAAACAAGACACTCCCAGGTCTCTAACTTTAATATAGGTTAAGGTAAAACTACCTAGATCTATTTTCAAAGTAGCTGTAATAGAGTTATCAGATATGTTCGCTATGTTATAGCTGTTATATTTTAGGACAACTATCCAAATTAATTTTACAACTGTAAATGAGTTGGTTTTTTTCAAGCTGGTAGGAAAACTGTCACAACCAAAATACTCTCTGGTCACAATTGTACATAACCGAGTTATACATTGTGATTTGTTTGTACCATTTTTAGCTTGTTTATCATTCAAGGGCTGTATTTAGTTGGAATAAGTAACGGCCCGTGGTACACTCTAAGGAGGAGGTGGTTTTGGGTTACACTACCCAACAAAGCGAGGAATCCGGAGGCCCGCCCCGGAAATAGTGGAAGTTTGGAGCTAAAATATCTCATTTTATAGATATTCCTACTTTAATCATTTACTAAAGTGATATAAAAATGTACCAAAAAAGACCCATTAGTGTATTTTTAAATGCGGTTGAATTTTTAAATTTAAGTTAGGATCAGCTTATTTGTTCTTTAACGTTTTCTTTAATGCCGTACGTTTTTTAACTCTGTATGGTTTTAATTGGCTTATTAGTAATGGTCAATCAATGCTACCAGGAGCAAAGCATTTATTTACATTGCAACCCATTATAACAACAAAAGAAATAAACATAGGTCTACTAATAGTTATTCGAAAATGTAACGAGCAAACACGTATTTCAAGATACGTGAGCCTAACCCTTAATGAATGTACAGCAAAGCCGCTCGGTAAAACAACACTGTCAACTAAACTTGAAATATATCCCAACGGTACTATCTCAATGTTCAGGAACATCTGACTTTTTGCAATGGGTTGCTTGGGAGAAATGTGTACCAGCCCTAGGAATAAAGTGAAACTAACATTTTTGAGCTAATATATTTATTTTACAACAGGACATTTTACGTTTATTTTATACTTAGAGTTTCAATGTGAAGTAGCAAGTGGAAGCTCGACGATTGGCTAGCCTATGTTTATGCCCAACTTGACCAAAAGATCCAACAAGGGTTTAAGCAGAACTTGTAAAATAGCTCCTATACCCGCCTGAAACATAACATCAATATTATTATCTTAATGTATACCTAATTCATGTAAGTTATTCACGTATTTAACAAGTTTTGGATACATTATAAGATTGCTAACGTACGAGCTCATAATCGATACCCAATTCGTATCTTTTACTCGTATCCTAAAATTCTACACACTTTTTCAACAATAAACTTATCGAAAATAGACCGCTTTTATTGCATAATTAAATGAACAAGATTGCATATGGTTGTTTATGATGCGTGGGTACGGTTATATAGTTCGGTCGTATGATGAAGTAAGAAAATTATTTAATAATTGACTTCCTGATCGGACTACTATATCAACATTTTTTTCAGAAATCAGAAGATCTTGGATAATTTGCTATATTTTCTATTATAAGATGTGTTGTCATAAAAAAAAGTAAGTACATAAATTGTAACACTCTCTTTTTTGTTTATTGAGCTTTATTTTGGATAGGGTGGAAAAGAGATCTCTAGTTTTGGCTGTACATTTTCAATTGCCAAAATCTTCAAATAAGGTATCACTCATATTTTCAAAAATGTTTGAGTTGGCACCCATCACCTTTGATTTGGAGGCGTGAAATCGAATACGTAAAATCGAACGTTAGCAGATCTTTTATACATGTGCCCAAACAAACAAGTGTATTTGTGTGTGTAAGTGTCGTTAATAGTTTATGTATATTCTATTTTGAAGCATGTTTTTACCTAAAATGTGTTTTCTTCGTTAGTATACATGATCTAGTAGGAAATGAGAGCTCGTACAGCTGACTAGCCTAAGTTAAGGCCTACACTGGCCAGGATATTCAGTAAGGGAGAAAGCAGAAGGTTTAAAGGGCAGAACTGACAAGTCCAACTGTAACATAGATATCATAACGATACGTTACTGAAGTTAAATGAACTCGTTTTGTAAAGAGGACTATTACCATATAGATGGTACTACTAAGTCTTTATGTTATTTACAAAGAACCGAAACGTTAACTACTGCACCTTAAGTGCTACTGTTTTATAGCTCTGGAGTAATTATATGATTGTAGAATAGTAACCGTAGCAGTAAATTGTCATTCGCGATAATCCGACACCTGCAATGAGTGTTCGTCCATTTGAAATATGTACAGTAAGTTATTTGACACTAGCTACAGTTAACTTGAGCTACAATTTTACCAGATCACTTGTATAAGTCAAATACAAGATGTTCTTAAAAGGCGTCACAAATGCAGACCTTTAAACTGAAAGGGTTTAGTCTGACGGTCAAATAAAGAGAAAACCAAGAATAACGTTTCTCCAAAAACACTTCGTTTATCAGATATTCCACCTTTTCCCTAATTACTTATTCTCTCCTATAACTTTTGGGTCAAACATAATAGAAAATTGTCTCAAATACTATCCAGGTGGAATGAAAAATTACCAGCCCAATCTTACTAACCATTTTAAAACGGTGGCTATTGTGGTATTTTTAATTGATATTTTCTTAAACTATATATAAAGCCGGTTATTTTAGTTAGACTCTTTGAACCAAAGATTATGTTATAATAGGTAAGATGGCACATATATGTCGAGAGGCTAAGGCAGGAAAATCAACATAGTTGCGGCAGTGGAGCAAAGATAGCGCTGTCAGGGAATTATTTTAAACGTCTCAAGTAGAGCCACTGGTAAACTAAGAGAGCAAGTAAAACATGCTTTCATTCTCGAAAATCACACTATTTGGTCACATTTAAGCCATCGACATCAGTCAAACTTGAGCATGTAGTGCCAAAATAAGACGGCTACTATCTGTGCTCGGGCTGACCCAACTATGTTGATTTCCATGCCTCAAATACTATGCGCACCATAACGTAATATTTGAATTGTGGCCTTTGATTGTGGAATTTGAACAGTGGCCGAGTTTGCGGCATTATACTCTACTCACAAATTACTTTTGTTTGGCATAAAACAATCGGTTAGCACCCAATCAGTCAGTTTGGCTGTGGTCTGATTACCTGAGAGTCAGTAGGACACTTTCCTTCTTTATTGCAGAGTTAAATTAACAAGATCGCATAAAGTTGTTTATGATGTGTGGGTACGGTTATATGGTTCGGTCGTATAATGAAGTAAGAAAATTATTTAACAATTGACTTTCTAATCGGACTACTATATCAACATTTTTTCAGAAATCAGTAGATCTTTGATAATTGACTATATTTTCTATTATAAGATGTGTTGTCATAAAAAACCGTAAGCACATAAATTGTAACACTCTCTTTTTTGTTTATTGAGTTTTATTTTGGCTAGAATTGGAATAGAGACCTCTAATATGGGCTGCATTTTAAATTGCCAAGATCTTCAAAATAAGGTATCACTCATATAATCAAAACCTTTTGAGTTGGCACCCATTACTTTTGATTTGAAGGCGTGAAATCGAATACGTAGAATCGAACGATAGCAGATCCTTTAATCTTGTGCCCAAACAAACAAGTTTAATTTCACCCATTCAAAAGTTATTAGGGCTACTACAACATCTTGAACTAACCCTGTGTGTTCATTGAATCGTTAAAACTCCCAAGTTATATGTTGCAAACGTACAAGTTTGAATATCAAGTACTTACCAATCCGCCACCTCCACTACTGCTATCATCTCCTCACCTTTACTACCGCTATCTTTTTCACTACATCGTCTGCGGCGGGTTCTGCGAAGGGCAGAGCCACTGGGAAGGGCCAGGCTAGCGGGTGAGGCTCAGGCTTGGCTACAGGCTCGGCCTCGGGCTCAGCTAGGGCCAGTGCAATGGCGTCTGGTCTCGCGTAGCATCCTGCCTGCAAGAAACACTAATATTATGTACGGTTCACTAGTTTAACGTAACATTTTAACCAAGTACCAGTGAAAGATGAATTTTGTAATTGAATTCTAGCTTTAGTATTCGCATTTATAGGCCCAGTCAATGAACGAGAAATATCTACCTTGATAATATTTTATTCATAAAAACATAGAAGAGTGTAGGAAACCGTATATCTTAAGTTAATAATTTATAAAGGCCATTTGGTCCTCTCTCTCCCTTTTGATGGATTCGCCACCCTAAAAACAGACATTCTAAACGTCTTGAACCTCTTTTTATAAGAGAAACTATAGTACAATAAGCTTTTAATCATAACAACTTTGTAATTAAGGCAGGTCAAAACATAATTTTTGATCTTGTAAATATATAAAAAGATAATATAGTTTTTGTTGCTAGGGGCATAACTCGAGAACAGCTTCACATATTTGATTAACCTTTTGAAAGTTTTCTAATTTTTGTAGAAGGTTATTAAGACAAAATTTTAAAAAAGTAGCAAGAAAATTCAAAATTTACGAAAAGAGTTGTAATGTATTCTCCCATGTACATGTTTGTGGCGATACTGTACTTAGAAAAAATCAGTACAGTATATTTTGTTTAACAAAAGTATGTCATTAGGGTATTGTGCAGGTCAGACATGTTTGTCAAAATTATTTTATGCATGAGACATTCTAACATTTTCTTCACTTTACATTTATGATTCTATTTTATTTTGTTTTAATACATGTACTTTAGTACAATCCAGTGATATTCATAGTCATGATGCTTGTTATTTAGCTAGTTATAGAATAGCCATGGTTTTTAGCAAAACTGAAAGAGTGGGTTTTGTTAAGAATACTTAAGAACAAGATTTTTTTCAAGGGGCGTTTGAGGGCGTTTGCGGGTGAGTAGGCATTCGTTGTTTCAAAACTCTTCGAGTTTTTAGGGGAGTTTCAAAACTTATCCTAACATTTCCCAAAATTTATTTATTCAGTACAGTCTATTTTCTGTTTTGTTTTCTGCTCCTTAGAGATACTGTTTTTTTTTTATGTTAACACATCTGTGAATGCTAGATTTGTTTGAAATACCCACACCAGCACACTTGACCTCAAACGTATCTTGATTTTAAATGTATCTTGAAATTATCTTGTTTTTAAGAGTTCCTTAACAACAAACGCTCGTTGGTCTTTTCTAAAAACCATGGCTGGGTTTATAAAATCAAATAATATCGATAATAATGTCAATATAATAATATCAAATAAGAATACCAAAATCGCAATATTACTACAACAATAAAGAACAGATAATAGATAATAAAGCGAATAAACTAGCGAATTAAAAAAATCAACAAAATGGTTTTTGCTATTTGTTTAAAGTTTGTTGTTAACGATGGAAAAATTTCAAAGTTTAAACTATTATTGCGTACTTTTTCCATCGTGTATCTTGCTCACTAACAATGGACAATAATCCTCAATAATAGTTTTTTTTACATTGGTAACTGAAATGTTTCGACGTTGAAATGGTATAATTCGTTAAACTTTACTACGCTTGAGTAAACAAAGCATACAGCTGATGAAAATTAAATAACTTTAGGAAACGTATGTTTTTTTGTGAACAAGACTGATTCTAACTGGTCAGCTAGTATTCATACATACAAAATCTAATTTTACTGGAAATTACATAATCTTAGAACGGTTCTTACTTATTTCATGTGAAAATTTCTCAAAATGAAATTAAATATTGAAATGAAATAAGTGACTTACTATGAAGCAGAGCACCAGGAGGTACAGATGAGTTCGCATGTTGGTTCCGTGTATCTGAAAACCTTGGCCTTCCTTATCAGCTCAAGCTTATAGCTGAGAGTATTGACACACTCCTAGGGTAAATACTATAAGAATACAGACTATAAATTTACACCTTGATCAAAGAATGCTGATGTACAAGCTGATAAAAATACAGGGTGGCAGATAAGTAACTTACATCTCCTTTTAACCTTTTTTGCAGAGATATCTGCATTCTGATTACTCGTTTTTGGTTTGAACTGAACATAAGGTTAGGGCTACAAGATTTAGTGCTTTATACTGGATTTTATATTTTTTAACAGGTTGGTTATTACTTTGCTATTATTATACGGAAGCCCTATTAATATTGGTATATTTTTGAAATTAGCGTGAGTAGAAACTGTTTGACGACTACTGCTGTCGCCATTCTAGCCAAAATGGTGGCAAAAACCGTGTGTGAACAAAAATGGTTGTCAACGCGTAATTTCACTAGATGTCAAAAATAATTGCAGTTATGTTTAGGGCTGTACGAGGTTTATATATTGTATGCTACTTGAAAGGTTTCGCTCAAAATCACAATTTAACAGGTTTTGTCGTATCATTTTACCTTCCGATTTGTGTATGTTTTTGACTGCTATCAAGTAGCATATCAATACACAGCTCTTATATACCTTGACCTTACCCGAAATTATCTGTTAAATCTTGTAAAATTCTTGTTCAAACACGTTACTGACCGTCGTTTTGTTTAGAAGAGCTGAACGTTTCTGAATCAGTCAGTGTAATCATAAAGTATGGAACACCAAAAATAAAGTGGTAAGATTTGTACCCCTTACCTACGACCCAGGAAACAACAATCAGAACGCAAATATATAAAAAACAAACAAATTAATGGGACTGGGAGGTGTACGCTTCTTTTTAGCCAACCTGTTGTAACGTATTTATAAAAAATAAGTTGCACCGGGTAACGGGGAAAGCCCACGAACGGCTATTTTTGATTACGTTACACGCTCAGCACTAATCGATAATTTATCATTGATCTTAGGAACTGGGTTTTAACTGAAAGACAAAAATTGCTTGTTGGGTCAAGCAAACGTCAGCTGTTCAACAAGAACAGTGTTAAAACACGTTTGTTTTGTAGAATGTTTCACAAACCTTCCTGTGAGCTGAAAACCTATATTAATAAACAAAATCGACAACTGTTTAAAATTCCTGAAGTATAAATAAAGACAGGTTCAATCAATTACTACCAGGGTAAAATTGAAAAACGAAGGGCATTGCAAGTGCAAACGTAAAAAAGTAATTACTATTCGTAAATATGCAGGTATGATTATTTTTAATACACGTACAGAGTTATTAAATTTCTTTTTATGGTAGGCAAGAATTAGTTTGGCTCAACAATACGTCAACAGATTTAATCACTATAACAATGATGAATGAACACAATAAATAAATATATATCCAAAGTGTTGTCGTGTAAACAGTTATTTTGATGATTGTACTCGTATATTGGTCTAAAAATAAACTAAGTTGTCACACAGGTAAGTCCGTCGCAACTAAAGATAACCTGGTTTGACATTTTCACAGCTTATAATATATAACCCAGTTTTAGTTGGAATATACCCCAATGTACTACCTCAACATTGTGGAATAGCAGATTTGATGCATTGGCTGCTAGGGAGAAATGTTTACTTTAGAAGTACTTTACTATGGGAATTGAGTAAAACAACAAATTTGCAATAAATACATTTATTTTACAAGTAGTGGTAAAAACAAGATATAAAACGTGTTCTTATAGTTTTAATATGAGGAAGCAAGTGGAAGCTCGACGATTGGCTACCCTAAGTTTATGCCCAAACCGACCAAAAGATCCAACAAGGGTTTAAGCAGAACTTGTAAAATAGCCCCTAAATCCAGCTGAAACATAACCATTAATGATATAGCACTTTTTTGACCAATTCATATAAGGCGAAGATGTATATTTTAAAATATTTTGGATATTACTATTAAGATTACAACGGTACGAGATCAACTGTATGTTTGATATCTTATTCGTATCTTAAACTCAAATACTCTGCATTCTTTTTTACAATAAACCTGTTTAAACAGACCTGCAACCGCTCTCTTAGTGTTGCTAGAGCGGAAACACTAGGAGTATTTACTTTCTTTTAATAATTTCCTACTCATGCAGATCTAAACTTATACGCATATAGAAATAAACCGATTTTAACTAAGAGACGTGAACGTGAGAAAAAGAGTAGCCCTTCTATTTGTCGATAAGTGTGTGAATATAAGCTAAATATCTTGGGGACTAAACGGCTGATTAGTGTTTAACGACATTGGGTATATTCATACAGAATAACTATGCCCCCAATAGTTTATGTATATTCTATTTTAATGTATGTTTTTACCTAAAATGTGTTTTCTTCGTTAGTATACATGATCTAGTAGGAAATGAGAGCTCGTACAGCTGATTAGCCTAAGTTAAGGCCTACACTGGCCAGGATATTCAGTAAGGGAGAAAGCAGAAGGTTTAAAAGAACTGACAAGTCCAACTGTAACATAGTATATAACGATACGTTACTGAAGTTAAATAAACTCTTTGTAAAGAGGACTATTACCATATAGATGGTACTACTAAGTCCTTTAAGTTATTTACAAAGAACCGAAACGTTAACTACTGCACCTTAAGTGCTACTGTTTTATAGCTCTGGAAGTAATTATATGATTGTAGAATAGTAACCGTAGCAGTAGGTTGTCATTCGCGATAATCCGACACCTGCAATGAGTGTTCGTCCATTTGAAATATGTACAGTAAGTTATTTGACGCTAGCTACAGTTAACTTGAGCTACAGTTTTACCAGATCACTTGTATAAGTCAAATACAAGATTTTCTTAAAAGGCGTCACAAACTTTAGCGTTAGGTTTATTGGGTCAAAATATAGAAAACCAAGAATAACGTTTCTCCAAAAACACTTCGTGTACCAGATATTCCACCTATTCACTAATTACTTATTCTCTCCTATACCACTTTTGGGTCAAACATAATAGAAAATTGTCTCTGAATAAGACTATCCATGGAAAAATTACCAGCCCAATCTAACTATCCATTTTGAAACGGTGGTTACTGTATGATATATTTTGTGTGTTAAACCTTAAATAGTGAATGAACGGTGAAATTTGCAATAAAATTTAATGGATAACGTTTTGTAAACATGTTGTTACCTATCTATTAAAACCAAGCTCATAAAAATAAATTGAGAATGGACAATGTTACAGTGGACACTGTAATGAAAAGCAAGGTAATAAGGTGAAAAGTTGCCGGTTGTAAGCCGGAGTTCCTTTTATAGCTCTGTTAATTTTAGATCGATTTTTATGAACTTGGTGTCAAAAGATAGGTAACAAAATTCGCTAGAAGGTATTTTGCGATTCTGATAAAATGTATAAACTATACTTGATTGCTTCCTTTAGTAGTATAAATGCACAGTAATGAGTCTAGATACATTTAGAAAATTGAAACTACATTTTCAATGATGTAAATGTTATAACTACGAAATTTATACAAATTTTCTAGATGTTTCAACAAGTCTAAGATGCCCAAATGTGGCCGCGAAAAAAATCGTAAGGACTTTAATACGTATATCTAAAGCTTACGTTGATTGGTAACTAATCTAGTAGGTTAGTTATATACAACGCCATGTCTTTCTTTGATAAAGTATGGCTTAATTGGTATTTTTAGTTGAGATGTTCATACCTCATTTATATACGAGTATAAAGCCTGTTATTTTAGTTAGATTGAACCAAAAATTATGTTATAATAGGTAGATGGCACATAGATGTCGAGAGGCTAAGGCAGGAAAATCAACATAGTTGCGGCAGCCCGAGCAAAGATAGCGCTGTCAGGGAATTATTTTAAACGTCTCAAGTAGAGCCACTGACGCAAGTAAAAGTGCTTTCATTCTCGAAAATCACACTATTTGGTCACATTTAAGCCATCGACATCAGTCAAACTTGAGCATGTAGTGCCGAGGGGGGAATAAGACGGCTGCGCTATCTGTGCTCGGGCTGCCGCAACTATGTTGATTTCCATGCCTCAGCCATTCGGCATATATGCGCACCATCAATCTAATATAACGTAATATTTGATAGTGGCCTTTGATTGTGGAATTTGAACTGTGGCCGAGTTTGCGGCATTATACTCTACTCACAAATTACTTTTGTTTGGCATACAACATTTCAGTTTGCACACAATCAGTCAGTTTTGACCTGAGTTAGACCTTTCCCTCCTTTATTGCAGAGTTAAATTAACAAGATCGCATAAAGTTGTTAAGGATGCGTGGTACGGTTATATAGTTCGGTAATATAATGAATCAAGAAAATTATTTAACAATTGACTTCCTGATCGGACTACTATATCAACACTTTTTCAGAAATCAGAAGAACTTTGATAATTGACTATATTTTCTATTATAAGATGTGTTGTCATAAAAAAATAAGTACATACATTGTAACACTCTCTTTTTTGTTTATTGAGCTTTATTTTGGCTAGAATTGGAATAGAGACCTCTAGTATGGGCTGTACATTTTAAATTGCCAAGATCTTCAAAATAGGTATCACTCATATTTTCAAAACCTTTGAGTTGTCACCCATTACCTTTGATTTGGAGACGTGAAATCGAATACGTAGAATCGAACGATAGCAGATCCTCTATACTTGTACCCAAACAAACAAGTGTATTTTCACCCATTCAAAAATTATTAGGGGCTACACAACCTTCAACTAACCCTGTGTATTTATTGAATTCGTTAAAACTCCCGAGTTATAAGTTGCAAACGTATAACTTTGAATGTCAAGTACTTACCAATCCGCCACCACCACCGCCGCCACCTCCACCACTGCTATCATCTCCGCCGCCACCGCCGCCACCACCATCGTCGCAGGAACCATCGTCACAAGGCTTGGGTTCTGCGAAGGGCAGAGCCACTGGGAAGGGCCAGGCTAGCGGGTGAGGCTCAGGCTTGGCTACAGGCTCGGCCTCGGGCTCAGCTAGGGCCAGTGCAATGGCGTCTGGTCTCGCGTAGCATCCTGCCTGCAAGGAACATGCTGTAAGTCTATGCAGGTAACTGGCTTAGAAGGTTACTGTGCCCATCGGTTTTCCTTTTCGTTATAAGTTTGGGAAGCTTTAATAAACGTGAAACGTTGTAGGTGTACTAAAAACAGCCGACGCGTAGCCACAAATGCTACCGATAATCCTAGTTATTATCCTACAAACGACTAAAAACTACATTGGAATTGTCCTTTTCGAACCTTCACTGGACAGGTCACATGTTTGTCCGATTTTCATGAAGATTGGATCTTTTGTAAATATCGATATAATATTGTTAACCAGCAAAGTCGGACTACTAATTTATATACAAAAGCACATATATATAAATTAGTAGACCCATACTTGTAGGCAAGTAGAGGGGAGACCACACAAACTTGTGAAATAGGTTTTTGACGATTTTGATGAGATGCAATAGTTGAAGATGAAGTGATGAAGTCCTTTGCTTTTGTCCAATACTCAGGGTATGGGGTTTCTTCGGGAGGAGGCCCAAGGATTAGGCCTGCCAGGTTTTGTGATTTTTGGGATGGGTCGTGTTTATATCTTTTGATTTAACTTTTCTATCTTTAGGTTTAGCTGTGTATCTATCTTGAGCCTTAAAACCACTGCCCCCGCGAAAACCAACACCATTTACTGGGGAGTGGTGACTGGGGCTGAATAATCACTGGGCTTCCCCAGACCCGCGGTAGCATTTCTTTCTTTAGTGTGAATACTGGCACACCTTCGCCATTCTGGCTCGGTTTATATTGTATTGTATTGCTTTGTGATAATGTTCCTATCATATATGCATCGAGAAAATAATAAATTCAAGTGCCTGGGGTTTTATTCCTGGTTTTGTATTCTATATTTCTCTTAGTTCGTTTATATTATTCCAGGTGATGACCATCTCATTTAATATTTCTCTTGATCTGAGCAAGGTTGAGAGGTTCCATGGTTGGATGATGTATATGTTTATTGCTTCAAGAAGATTCCGTCTAAGGTCGTCGTGATGAGTGTTGATTATTTACCATACTGGTTTATAATCTTTTGTTTTTCTCTATTGAATAATGGGCAATCCTCCGTGGCTACATTATTGTTATGTGGTCATTTGGTCCTGATGCAGTTAATACATCTGTAATTCCAGCTTTTATCGGGACAATCCTTAAAAGCATGGTCTTCTTTGGCACAGTGGCCGCATGTTTCTTTTCCATCTGTGCATGCCTTGGCCATGTGCCCGTATCTATGACAGCGGAAGCATCTGACTACAGGGACAAAATCCCTAATTTTACAGGCTTTCCAGTTTAGGTAAATCCTTCCTGCAAGTGTTTTGATAATGTCAGTGTAGGCCTCAAAACCCCATTGAGGTGATCCAGTTCTTGGACCTGTTTTAAAGAGTACTTTACACCTAGTATTTGGGTCTCTTTATCGTAGGTCTTCTAGTTTCAAAGGTGTGTTCCAGTTTGTGTTTGATTAGGTCCTTCTGGTAATTAATGATTTCAATGGCCAATCCACCCTGCTTTATTTTAGCGAGCCTTTCAATTTTTCATCCCTGTGCTCGGGGGTCCAGTAGATGCTGGATCCCTACTTTGGTTTCTTCTGAGGTTTTTTCCTTATTTGCTTCTTTTGGGTATACCAGTAGGACAGAGGTTTTTGGCTTCTGGATGTTGCTCTTAAACATTGCTGCGTAAGATTGGCTTGACGACTGTAGGTCTGTTTGTGTCGAGGATGCTGCACCTTGGTGCTCGCCGAAATCAATTTCTGAAGACTTTAGTGCGGTAGTTATGGTTTCAGTTACATCTGTCTTAATCTTTAATAAGAGATTGATAGTCTCAGATTGTTCGGTATATCTGCCTTTTAGCTGCTTGAGCTTCATATTTAGTCTAAGTGACTCAGTCTTGATTGCTTTTACAAGGTTTACGAGGCGTTCTGATTGGGAAGCAGAGAGAGCTCTCAAACACCTATTAGTTGAAAATATTTTAAATCATTCCCACTACGTAGAACAAAGCGTCTAAAACTGTCATACATCGAATTGAATGGAGGCTCCGCCGGCATGGATCATAGTAGGAACACAGGGATAGCTTAATATTAAAACGAGTTGACTATAATAGAAGAAAATACTCCACATCCGAACCGAAGGCTGACTGGTCTTTTTATTAAACGAAGCAAATGCCCAAACCGAGGCCTAAGGCCGAGGTGGGGGTCTGGGGGCAAAGCCCACAACTGGCCGAAGGCTAGTTGACAATATAAAAGCTTAGCCGACACGAAGCTTCAGGTGTTAGCATAATTATATCCTAGCGAATTTTGATGAACGGGGAGGGATAACTCGCTCAAAAACTCTTACAACGCATTTACGGTCTGATTTTTATACCACTTTGTATTAAATATGTATGTTACCAACATAATCAACATAGTAAAAGGAAAGAACGGACTTTTCCTGCCACTTCCGGAGAAAACTACTCCTAACGTTTCGGGTAGTTAAAACTCCACCCGTCTTCAGAGGACTACACTAATCTAGGAACTATTTAATTATTATCTTAACTTAAGATCTAACCTAAGACTATTTCAGCCAATATTTGAAAATACCGCTACATCATAAAATTGATGGCTTTTCAAAATTACAATTAAAAATATAACCAAATTAAAAGAGGACACGTTTTATTCATGTTGTCAGAGGTGGTGAACTCAGGGTATACTTGGTTTCCTTGGAGTAGTTCTTGAAATAACTTGGATATATTTAGATCTTTTCTGATTTCTTCTTGGAGAACTTCATGTGTTAGAGTAAGTGAGATTATTTCAATAGTCTACTCTCAAAACCTCAGAATTAACCAAGATTGCTGCGTAAGATAGTGATTCAACCGGAGTTCTAGATGAACAGTCAACAATAGAGCTTTCTTGTAGATAGATTCATAGTTAAACCCTAATAGGAATGCGGCGTATCGGTGGAGTTGGGCTGAGGTTTTGGGTATCTTAGAGTTTTGGTGAAATATCCCTACACGTGGTTGACTGCCATTTATTAACTTTAAAGGTCTTGCAAAACAGATATTGATGAAAATGTCCTACTGAAAAGAACTGTAGCCAAGGCCAATTATTGTGAGTAGTGTCGTTCAGATTGCATTAGGGGCCGCAATGTGAAGGATATGCGGTCGCTCTTGTCCATCAATAATCCCGGCGACACCTTGAGTTCGCTGATACAGGCGAGTTGAATTGGTAAGGGTGAAATGGAGAGAGCACACGTTCACTGGCGATTTCCTGCTTGAGTCGATCGTAAGCTTTGCTGCATTTTCTATCCCAGTGGAGCTTTTCTTGACTAGAAGTTGTAGGAAAATGTGAGGGTCGATAGATTGGGAATAAACCGTGAATAGTAGGTTATCACCCTTAGAAATCTTCGTACTCCTTCAATTGATGACGAATGTTTCATTTTCAGGATAGCGTTGATCTTGTGAGGAGATATTTGGATCTTGTCGTGTTCAATGACGTGGCCTAAAAACTCTATACGTTATAAAAAGAATGAATATTTGTCTCGATTAAAGTGAAGGTCAAATTTATGCAGTTGATTAAGAAAAGCGCATACGTTGGATCCACAAACGTATTGATCCTCTTCTCTTGTTGATCCTTAAAACTACAATGTCGTCAAAGTAACGCGGAAATGTCGGATTGTTAAAGTTACTCTCGGATAGAATTGTCCGGAGAATTAAGTCCGGAGAAAAATGTCAGCTATTGATGATTTACGATTTACAATCACAAGAAGAGGTATAGTCACAGTGTGCAATGGTACTTGTTAAACTAGTAACACAATCTGAAATGGATTGATCTCTATGATAGATTGATAGAAACTGATGTTGAGCGACAAGAATGGTTTTCTTGGGCTCTAGATGTTCATGTAGAAGTTTGATTAGATCATCATAGGGCACTTCGTCAGGCGTTTCAGGTGCAGAAAGAGATACAACTATGATGAAATTACTAGGACCTATTGAGTTTAGTAGCAACTGAGCACAGTATTCTTTATTTGAATTTATATTTTCATTTAGATGTAGTTTTTGAAACGTTGATAATAATTTTTAGGTTCAAAAATGGGCCAAAATTTGTAATTCCTATTTGAAGGCCACCTTTATAGATAGGTGGGCTGAGTGATGTAGTGGTCAGCAAAATCACCCGGCAAGAGAGAGATCCGTTTTCGAGTCCATTTTGTCTTAATTTTGTATCATTATAAATCTCGAAATAGAGCTAATTCCTTGGAACAATGGAAGGCACTCGTTCAAGGTAAACTTTATTTACAGTTGCGCGAGACCTAATACCATGAAATCAAATATGAGGAAGTTAAACATAGGCAAGATTATACAAGATTTGTGCCAAATATTAGAAAGCTGATATTTAAAAGTATGTATAAAAGTTAGTCCGAAGGCTTTGAGCAAAGACTAGTGTCTCTCAAATAAGCAGCGTCTCGACATGAACTTTTAACTATTGGGAATGTGTTTTTTTAGTCAACACTTAAAATAAGCAGGCTTCTACTTCTTAAGCGGAAAAAGAACCACCTAAACGGAATGAAGTTCAGCTGAACCCCTAACCCCATAACCCCATTTAGCTGTTTTTCCGCTAATATCGTTCAAACGGGTCGGCACACTTTTTAAAACTTAGCGTGAGAAATGTATGAATGAACTCCTACCGGCGGAAAATTTTTATTTCTGGACCTGGTGATTTTTACGTTTTTATGTTCCAATGCAAGTTGTCAAAATTATATTCACAGTTCATGTATTAAATATTATATCAGCATATGAATATAATAAGTATCTAGCATATTATTGGATGACAGTATCTAGCCAAATCGTGCACTGTCCTCCCCTGGTCCATCGATAAGGATTACTTTAACATGATAAAGGTAAATAAAGAGAAGTATCACGCCTTTATCGTAATAACATTATTTTATTCTTTTTAAACCATTTTAATGTAAGACTACGTAAATCTTTTGAACTTCCGGCATACGATTTAGTTTTATTTATTTTTCACAACTGAGCTATTTTACACAAGTCTCTTATGTTGAACGATATTAAACGGTGCAACAAAGGAGGATATCATCACAGATAAAATTAACATTATTGACTTGAATATTACTAGTATTATATTAAAGGTTTTCATATTTTGTTTCTAACAACATTGTCTACATTGATTATCCTCCTCATAATTTTGAAAATAACTTCAAAATATAACATAAAATACAGTACATTTCAATACGCACTGCAAGTTTTGATAATAATAATAACAATCGTTTATTGTCGTTTACAATAAAAATTGTATGACAAAAAAGAAGATTATTGATTAAAAGTAAGTAAGGTAAAATCACCACCAAAGTACATGACAAAGGCTGATATTAATACCATTAAACTGTTAATGCTCTTATTAAACCAATAATACTAAAAATATAGATTTTTATTGGCCCATAAATTCACTTACACTATAAAATGTATGTTCAATTAAATAATGTTTGAGCCTAGTCTTAAAAGTGTTCAAATTTTGTATATTTTAAAAAATAATATTTGAAATTGACCATCTGTTTAATAATTCTTATTGGCGTGTTCAAACTTGTGAAGCGCCGCTTGTACTGTCGTAACCTTTTGTTAAAAAAGGAAATCATTGTTAAATGGCTGCATCATTACAGTTGTTTCCTTACCGCAATATAACGCTATTTGCATAAAATGCACTGAATATTTTACGCATTCTTAAAATAAATGCGTACAATAAAACATTCAAGCAATCTTCAATTCATTTTTATTTATTTGAGAAAAATATTACAATTATTGTAATGTTTAATGCTGTATAATTATATAAACACACTTACTATTAAGCAGAACAGCAGTAGATGTAACCGCATCCTGGTCCAATGTGTATCTAAGAACCTTGGCCTCTCTTATCACCAGAGTCTTATAGCTTCCGGGTCACAGTATAGTCATGTTTGTAGAGTAAATACTGTAAATTCTCTCTGAAGCATGATTTTCTGAGGTGTTCTTAGAAGTCATTGCACCGGAAGTTAATACACGAGGAAATTATGCGTAAGAAAATTATGGTAATGCATCAGCAAATGAACCGATAGAATTAGCTCAAGGACATTTCAAAGCTATCAAATTTAACTATTCTTAATGGTTTTACGAGGCCTATTAATATATACATAAAATAGTCCGGGTAAGAAATCAGAGACACTCTGTATATCTACGTATTCGGCGCGCTCAGAATCCCTTTGTCCAAATGTGACATTCCACAATGTGATTTGTTATGTGATTTGAAAATTCAAAAGCTTCAGAGATGAGAATTATTCAGAACTCCACTCGTTTTTTTGTAATACTTATTTAAATATTGCGAAAAATCAGCTATAAATGCCACATTTTCAACACATTGTTTTTAATGACAATTTTTCTTGAAAACCTTTGGAGTGAAACACAACATCGGGTATTTTGAAGAAAGTTTTGTAACAACCCCTTTTTTCACTTAAACCTGATGTCTTGTGGTCTTTAAATTGTTATTAAAAAAGAACTAGTGGAGATAAAAAATCTTTCTTTCTGACGTTAAATTTGTATTAAAATTTCCTTTATTTTGAGGGGCCACAAGGAGGGTTTGTATTTGTCTTGAAGTGCGGGGGCTCACCCATCCCCCCCCCCCAGGTTTTGGGTGGGGGTGGGTGACGTCACAAAGCACGTCAAAACAAGATTTAGAATGATATAAAATATTCCTTAAAGGAATTTAAAAAATATATTATCTAATATATTCAAAACTCACCTTGTATAATTGACCGTTGTTTACTTCAATATAAATGAAAATGACCCTGTTCGGTCCACACTAGTATGTCTTAAAATTTCTTTAGCATATGACTGATAAACGGGACTGAATTAATTTAGAACTTTGCGCTTAAATTAGCTATTAAGCGTTTTTATAAAATAAGATTTATGATTAGTCAATTGCTTAGTATGTAGGCTTCTATCCAAAATAGGCTGCTATCTGACATAATTGTGATTGGTGTGACACAAGTATCAAACTCGATACACGAGTACGTTTAGACATTTTAATTTGAACTTATTTGAGCGATTAAGATACTTTTCTACAAGCTTTATTTTAGAAACGGCGTGCATCCGAAATAGTGGCTGTTGAACTGTAGTGACTAGAACGGATTGGCCCAGCTTTGTGAATTGATTAGATATATTACTTTTGTTAGCTTGAAAGTTCATAATAGTGGCGGAGAGCTTCCTGCCACTTCCGGAAGTGGAAAGAAAAGTCCGTTATTTCCTTTTACTAAATATTACTTTTGTTTGTTGTAAACTCTTTAACTTGTGTAACTAATTTAAGGGGTATAATACACTTAACCTATACAGGGTAATTCCAAAACAGCTACACATTTCTGTGTTTATTTTAAAATAAAAACTACAATTTTGGTCCTATTTTTCAAAGTTAGTTACAGGAGTAACTGCAGGATTTTGAAACGAAACCTCAATGCAAACGGATTTTAAACCAAAATAAAATGGTTTAGTTCCAGATCTGTAGCATACCTCAATAGACTTCAGATGACACTTGTTTATACAGCTGTTGTAGCTTTTATCACTTTTATAGCTTCAAGGACTTGAATTAAGTTTTTTTCATATCCGTTGTTTGAATAATGGGTTTCAAACATCGGATATGAATAAATCAATCAACTCAGAAACTAAAACAATAATCTTGTGCAAATTTGTAGTAAGTTAAAAGAACAAGCATTTTGGCTTTGATTTTCTTTCTATCCAAAGGTGTCACATTGTGAGCTTTTAAATATGAAATTTCGACTTGTCACCCAAATTTATCCTCCTGGAATAATGGGTGTTTTTTTTGTCAACCAAAAAGTATATTTTAGTGACCTAATAAAATACACAGGGTGAATAAAATGTGTGGATTTACCTTGTTAAATTGTTTATGGATGCAGAGAGAAAATACACTCAGGTTTAGTAAATATTAAACTTTGCCTACTGCCCCTAAATGGGATCTGGGGCTGCTCAAAATGTTTAATGAGTAAGACCAATTACGTGACACCTAATTTTAAAGTTCCAGGTAAAAGAAGAAGAACAGTGGAAACTAGAGCTCTCTATCTCAATCCAGTACAAAATGCAGCTCATTAAAATTAAGCCAAACGTAATAAATACGCGTGAGTTAAAAGTTTGGAAACAACTAGTTAGATTTAAATCTGATGAATAAATAAAAAATCAAACTTAGAACTACTTTATAGCGAAAAAGTTAGAACTTAGAAGTTAGAACACTTTTAGAACTCTGACCAGGTTAGTAGAAATTTTTAAAGCCAAAGAAAAGAACAGAAGAAACTAGAGCTTTCCATCTCAACTCGGTACAAAATGGTAGGCTTTATTATGTTTTACTTAATTTTTATGAGCTGCCTTTTGGTACTGGAATGAGATAGAAAGTCACAGCGAAATAAAAGCTACATCAGTTTATTAACAGTTTATTTACAAGTGTTCAGTATGACCTCCGTTGGTAGCCTTGCACAAAATTCTAATCGATGGTCAAATTTCGCCCTGACGTGCTGCAGCATTTTTTCTTTGACCGATTCCACAGCTTTGGTTATTCGATTTCTTAGAGCTTGCAAGTTTTCTGGCATTGGGGTTAGGTCTGCAACCTCGGAGGCCATTGCAAGTAAGACATTGCCACATGGACCAGTCCTACGAAACTTTAAGATAGGTAACTTATCAGTTGGTCTCGATGCTTACAAAATTTGCAATTTGTAAAGTGTGCATTTTATATTCTTGCGTAAGACACGCCAAACCATTACATGGAGTATCTAGAGTTTTCTAGTTGGCTTGAGTTTGGATTATTGCGTACAGATTTTCAAGTCTTTTAATGGAGTCATTAGAAGAGAAGGGAAGGCTTGGCCGTTTTTATCTCATAAACATAGGTATCAAACAGCCTTACCCAACGGGTGATACAAATACGGATGAGATGGGGTTTTAAAACTTTGTTTGAAAGTGCGTTTTGATTCAACCATTTTATTAAATTGGTCTGCTACAGTAAACAATAAAACCAGATACAAATTAAAACATGGGAAAAGATCTATAAACATGGGCTTTTAATTGTTGCATAAATCACCTGTTTACGTTCACAAATAAAACCAAAGGTTTTGAAACACTATGTATATTAAAAACAAAAGGTGTCATCCGACTTTGTATGTAAAACAAAAACTTTAAAATGCTCAGTATATTTCGGCAATGCCTTTTTATACAGGGTGATAACTTGTAATGTCCTCCCCACCATAACTTTTTAAAAAGGACATATTTTCAAACCCTTTTGGGAGTATTTTTATGTTATGCTTTATCTTTTGTTAGTTCTTAATGTATGCATAGTGTTGTGTTTAAATACTGTTGACAGTGATAGCTGAATAAAACATATGTAATACTATAATTGCAACATCTCCCTTATCTAAGGGAGCTGTCAATTAAAAAAGCAAATGTTACACAATTAAGTTTCATTATTAAAAATACTTTAAAAATTACAATTTTTGAAATACATTTTTTTTACAAACTTATTTTTTTTATTTACACATCATTTTGGTTTAGTTACAGTAGACCGGAACAATGTATGGGCTACAACATAAGTTTATCTGGTTTGTACCTTACTTCAAAGTCATAAGCTTGTACTCTTAACAACATTTGTTGAAGACTCATAGGAGCTTTGTGCAAAGTTTTTTCAAACACAGACTCCAGAGGCCTATGGTCAGTTTCTACCATTACAGTTCGATTGTACAAGTAGGTGTGACACTTTTCACACCCAAAAGTTATGGTAAACATTTCTTTTTTAATACTAGCATAGTTCTGTTGTGTTTCAGTTAGGGCTTAAAAAGCATAGGCTATACTTTCAATGTATTTGCAGCCGCTGCCGTGACCTTGACGTCTGCACATACTTAAAGCTAACATATTTACAGCTAACATCTTCAGGGTTTTTAACAATAAACTACATGGTTACAATATTGACTTACACTAAAAGAAGAAATACATATATATATTTATTATCAAAGCCAAAAAGAAATGTACATCCGACCTTTAGACATAAATAGTTTGCAAGTAATAAACATATGTGTTAATGACTAATATTATTTTCTCCGAAATCTGTCTACAAAATTAATTGTATTTGTTTAAACGTTTTCAAACCATAACTATGTTATATTATTACGATTTGTTGACATTGTATGCATGAATTTTGTTGTCATTAAAGTTGATATAATTTTGGACTGACCGTCTGAATTGTTATTGAACTAATAATTCCCAAATAATATTCTTTACAGAACACCCATTACTCAACATTTATTAAAAACAATATAATTGTCTCGCATTGTTTGATTTCTAAAGGTAGACAATTAAAGAACTTAATACTTAAATAAGAATATGAACGCCGAAAGTGTGATTTGAAAACTTTGGGTCCCTTAAAAAGACTGACAGTGAAACTTCTAGTATTGTAACTGAGATTTTCTGTTCCTTTGTTTCCGCTTTTTTTGGTAAAAGATCTTAAGTACTTTTAAAACAAACAGACGCTGTACCAGGAGAACTTTCAGCTCCAAAAATAGTGGAAATGAACTTTCTCGTGCGTTTTTCTTTAAAATTATTCTGATAAAGTAATTTTGAGTTACTCTTTATCTCTCAATCAAAAACTTGTAAGCTCCCCCCCAGCAAGTAATAGGCTACCATATTGTAACATTGAATGGACTAATGCAAAGTACAGAGTTCTGAGTAATTGAGTTCCAAAAGGTTTCTCAAGTAATAAAACTTCCTAGTAGAATATCTTAGTGTGTTATGTAAATTATTAATGTGTCGTTCCCAGGTTAGCTTTTCATCAAGAATTACACCTAAGTATTTAAAACTGCTAACTCGTTCTATCAAGGTACATTTACATGGTTGTTCTTTACAACCCCCTTCGTGAAAAGGAAACGGGAACTGAAAGTCAAAGCCTGAAAACCAAAATTTACGTATTTAGTTTTGTTAACATTTTCTTGCATTTTGTTCACTCCACACGATTTCTGTAGCAACCGAAGATGCTGATTTATCTCGGTCCACAACACATTTACACTCCTGTTTGAATACAGAAATGCAATGTCGTCGGCAAAAGCACTCGGAAGACCCTTGAAACTTTGCTGAAGCAAATTGTTGATAAAAATCAAAAAGAGAATTGCTGATAGGACGGACCCTTGAGGAACGCCGCAAGTGACTAGCAAGGGCGCACTCAGGTGCCCTTTAATACGAACTGTCTGAACTCTACCCTCCAAATAGCTTTTGAACCAGGCTAAGGAGACACCTCTGAACCCACAATCGGCCATCTTGCTCAGCAGAGTCTTGTGGTCAACTAAGTCAAACGCCTTTTTGAAATCAACAAATAGTCTTGTTGACTTTTAATTTAAACTGATGTATATTTAATTTGTAAAATGTATCAGTGCGTCTTCGGTGACCGACCCTTTCTAAATCCATTTTGGCAATTTACAAAAAAAGAATCTTTATTCAAATAGCTTAGCACTCTAGCCTTCATTATTTTCTCAAATTTTTTGAAAGCTGATAATAAGCTAATGGGCCTTAGATTATCTAATTGTAAAGAGTTTTCTTTCTTAAAAATTGGGACTATTGTACTTATTTTTAGTTGGCTTGGAAAAACACCTTTCTCAAAACTTAGGTTGATAATATATGTCAGCATTGGAGCTATTGTTTCTGCAATAATTTTAACCAGGACTACATTAAAGTTATCGAAACCGGATGACTTTTTATTTTCTAGACGTTTGATAACCTGAGTCACTTCTGCTGCTTTGGTTGGGGTAAGGAAAAATGAATATGTGGCTGACTGTGTCATCATAGGGTCTCCTTGATCCTCGGCATCTCGGCTATTGTTGTCCTTGACTGACTGAACACTGATAAGATAACGGTTGATTTTGTTTGCGATTCCATTCGAGTCTGTCAAGAGCCTTCCGTCCTCGTTTATAATACGCTCTAAACATTTTTTGTTTGGCCCGAATTTTTTAAATTTAGATCAATCAATTATTTTGATGGTAAGCGTAAACTACAAGTAAATTTGAACTGCATTTGTGTTCATGCTTTACATTATTAAACAATTTATGTAACCGTACAAAAGTTTTATTTTGCAAAATTTTCAGAAATTAGCTTACGCGACATATTTTAAAATATTTTAAGTTAAAAGAAAGATACAATTACAAAACACAAAAGTGACAGAAGCAAAATAAATACCTACTAATTTGCGAGCCTTAAGAACAACACGTTAAGCGTGAGCAATGCAGCACCGTCTCCCAGTAAAGCAAACTTACCATCTTTTTATTAATTAAGTACGTCTCTGATGGTACTTAGTTAAGGTTCTCACGTAAAGAAAAATGCCAAAGTTGAAGTTTTATGCTTTCAGAAAAATGCGTTTTGGCCTTCGTCTGCGCTTTAACTCAAACGGCAAGAAAACCACTCAAGTTTACAACATCATTTCTAGAAGTCTGTGAACAGGGTGAAATAAAGTGGTAATACGCGTGAGAATAGACTAACAGTTAAACATATATTCCCGAAGATTCTTAGAAACCACAATATTGAAGAGTCGTCAAGTTATTCTTGAAAAACTGGTTTTAAATCATTTTAATGTTAATAGGGTTTTAAATACAAATCTTTAACAGCTAAGCGTATCTTCTTGGATGGCTATATCTTATCGATTCAATATTCAGAGTTTTGTAAAAAGAAGAATCGGACTTTTCCAGTTACTTCTGGAGAAAAACTACTCCTAACGTTTCGGGCAGTTAAAAACTCCACTCATCTTCAGAGGACTACACTAATATAGTAACTTCATTTGATTATATATCTTAACTTAAGATATAACCTAAGACTTAATTATGAAACGATATTTAAAAATACCGCTACATATTAAGAAATTGATTGCTTGTCAAAACACAAAATTAGAAAAAGAAACTAGTCAAACTAGGAAACGTTAATAAGGAATAAACTACAGCTAGCACAGTTAGTGCGCGGGTTCCGTAGTGCAAGGTTCGTCAGTTCGAGTCTGGGAAAGATCCTTTCAACTATTATTGACCCTCCACATTTCTTTGTTTTTACCTATTTGTTTTATGTCCTCTGAAGACGGGTGGAGTTTTAACTGCCCTAAACGTTAGGAGTAGTTTTTCTCCATAAGTGGCAGGAAAAGCCCGTATCTTCCTTTTACAAAATTGCTATCCACCACTATTATGAACTTTCAAACTAACATTCAGAATTTGTTACTTTAACACAATATGGTGTTCAAGGAAACGCTTTTAAAGGTATAAAAATATATGTATTGTAATGAGACATTTTATTAATAAAACCTAATTTAGCCGGGGTCGTATTTATAATCAAAATACAAAGATAATTAATGTCTAGAATTGTTCATACACACATGGCTGTGCTAGGGAATAAACTCGCCACAGATTTATGATAGAATGTTTATATTACAGCTGATGAGATGATGAACGAGACACTGATGGAGAGTGTTGTAGGCGTGTCAGACTAGCCCAGATGCAAGCCAAGTGCCACTAGCAGATCCAGCAAGGGCTTCAACAAAACGTTCAGAATAACACCGAGGTCAAGCTGCAACAGAGAATCAAACCAATCAATCAAAAAATATCATTAATTGAGAACCAGCGTCCTTACGGAAGAACATGAATTTTATTGATTAGTAAAGGTTTCAACTTCCTTATTTACGCCTTAATCTTTACTCCCTGGTTTCATGAAACAGGCTGAGTAGCTGCGGCTGTGTAATCGGAATGCTAGAACTACTTGGGTGTTAATTATACAGGATGTTCACTGTCCAGTTTCCAGTAACAAGGGGATCTAAATGGTGATTTGTTCATTCAAAACAAACAAAAAATGTCCAGCAACACAATAGTCCTATAACTAGTTGTTTATTTTCAGATTTAAGGCCTTTTGTCAATTAAGTTATCTGTCATAGTAGTCTGTAGACCTTAGGATATTGTTGTTTCCCGATGTACATTTCGACCTAAATGTATTCGACCAAGTGGTATCGATCAAATGTATATAGTTTAGTGTTTTTGTGTAAATAATGTTTATATAGACAGCGTCCCCGTGAAGATGACCTACATTTAGGTCGAAATGTAGATAGGGAAAAACAATACCCTAAGGTCTAAAGGCTACTATAACAGGTACTCGTAACTTAATAGTCCTATCTCGATTACTTTTCAATCCGTCTGACTATCTGTGTTTTCACAACAAGATTTTGATCTTCGAAATCGATCAAGTTATAAAATCAAAACTTTCGTCAAGGAAAAAGTCCCAGTTTTGTAAAAGGGGATATTCAAAAAATACGTTTGAATAATTTTCAACTCTGTTTTCAAAATAACGGTCATATTAAATTTTGCAATGTTAATAACTCAAAACCCCTAAGCTTTATAGTAAATACACAAGAGCATTAAAAGGAGGAGCATTGCCTTTATAAACATTTCAAGATCAAGTTTGTTGTGCTGCAGTAAGTAATAACGAAAAACTTATAATTCTCCTGAACAAACTCCTCTATTTACATTTAAAAACATATGTTAATAATGGTTTGTGCTCAGGAAACCTTTAATTTCACCGTTATTGTTTACTGCAGTACAACAAACTTGGTCTTAAAATGTTATAAATAAATTTGCTACTTGTTTGTACTTATTATGAAGATTTAGAGTTAAGAGCTATTTAATTAAGAAAATTTAGTATGGCCGCTATTTTGAAATTTAAAGTGAAAATTATTCATATACTGTATTTTTTATATTGGTCTTTATTATACGTCATTTGCAATTGTGTATAAAGTTATAAGTCTATACCTTAATTGACTTCGAAGATTAAACTCGTTTATTGACCAACACAGATAGACAGACATGTTTATTTTGAATTTGCAAATTACCTGGTGGAGTTTGATCCCGAAATGACTGGACAGTGACACACAGTTTAAGCTCTCAGTTAATCTTAGTAAACACGAACAAAACAAATGATAGATAGATATTTCATACAACGAAAACTAATTTATTTTGAAATTAACTAATTACTTTGAGCACTTTAAACTGAATGACGACAGATACACAGTTTAAGCACGACAAAACAGTTAATAGTAAAGAAATAAAAAACGATGAGCAAAAATATTATCATACATAAAACTAATCCAACGAGCAAAAACCAAATAAAACGCATTTCTTAAAAATGAGCTACATGTGAATTTCTTTTTAAATATATTTCCGTACAAGTTGCAGTTTCATCATCAGGTTCACTAATAATATAAAATACTTTCAGTATACTCACTAAACCTCCTCCGCCGCCGCCACCACCACCGCCGCCGCCACCGCTTCCTTTAGTGCCGTCACTCTCGTACGCTGAGCCTAGACGTCTTCCATCAGCAGATGCTGAGTCGGGTCCGGTACCATCTCCCAGGTATGCTGAACCTAAGTCTCGTTGGTTAGCAGAGGCCGTGTCACCTCCCTTCTTCTCACCCTCGTAGGCTGCACCGAGGCTTTGAGAGGAGGTAGCCTGCGTACTCTCAAAGAGAGCTGCCTAAATTACAAAATTGAAAAGTCAGAATGTTAGGGTGCTTCTTCCACTACGAAGGTATTCGGGACACTCATATTTATATAAACGTATTTTTAACTAGTTTACTAAACAGCTAGCGTTGCAAAGTGTTGTATACACGATTTCATTTAATATGCTGAGTTATTTACTGGTGATTTTAACTAACTACTCTATACTCAATGTTGCAGCACATATACTTGGTATTATTCCTCCAAATATGAAGGCACGGTTTCACAAGATCCAACTTTTTGTTCATTTTCTGAAAACAACCGCTTTGACACATATTCTGACGTGCTAAACTTTCATTCTTAGGAAAATAAAGCTGTTTTTTGATGGGTTTTCAATCTTAAGGAAGAAAATAACCATTCAAATGATCTTTTTGTGTCATAGCTGTTTCAAGAAATTTGTTTTGAATTTTAACACTGCTTAAGTGCAAATTAGCAAACTAGTGTTTATAGCTGT
Source organism: Matsumurasca onukii (assembly GCA_018831715.1). Lineage (NCBI taxonomy): Eukaryota > Metazoa > Arthropoda > Insecta > Hemiptera > Cicadellidae > Matsumurasca > Matsumurasca onukii. The sequence continues at coordinate 37,360,286 of CM032062.1, forward strand.
TTCTTCAAAACAATATAGATCAGGCAAATGTGTTTAAAAACTGTTCAAGATTAGTTTCTTTATAATTTTCTTCGTTAGGTTCTTGGTAAAACTTTAGAGGATTCAATATTTAAAACGTTTTCATATATTTAAAGCATAAAGTTGCTATAGCATCATCAGTTATAAACATGATCGTGTTTATAACTGATGATGCCTTGACCGGCGAAAGTGCTCTTGCTTTTAAATTATGTGAAACTTGTTTTAAAAAATTAGTGATTATTTGAATTTCTTTATAATGTTAAAAAAAACATTTATTGACATTAATTTATTTCTCACAATTATTTACATCACGAAAAAAGTATCGTTCATTACTAGTCCTCAAAGTGTCCTTTTGATCCTCGTGCATTTAACACATGAGGCGCAGTAACGTCACTTAAGGACCTAGCATGAAATATACCATTGGAACTACAACTAAGTTGTAAATACTACAAATTTACATTGCGGTTAACATTATCATTGCGGTATTCATAGCTAAAGCGAAATATATGCATTTTAGTTAAACATATCTTTTCGTGAGGAAAACCCAAAAAGAAACACAAAGTTATTGATAGTTTTAGTCCAAGATTATCGTTGAGATAAACAACGTGAACAAAGTAACCGTCGTACAGCATTTCATCAACAAACTAAATAGATTGATTTTAATTTGCTTTTTGTAAAGTTCTTTTCCCAGAGTGGGAAATAATTACCCATGTGAAAGAGTGAGCTGCACAGCCTAAATAGTCCCTTTAACCGTTCTCATAGTCACAACTTGGGAATTTTAACGTTTTAGGAGAACGAAACGGTTAGCTGTCTTGATAAAAAATGAAAAGGGATAATCACTTACTACTAGGTAGAGCCCCAGTAGACAGAGATGGGCTCTCATGCTGGTCCTGTGTGTGTCTACACGGCTTTGTCTTTCTTATCACAGAATCCTTATCACTCCCTACGATAGGATTTCTCGTTGTTTGTTGAATAAATACAAGAAATATTGAGTCAATTGCAGAGAACCCAGTTCCACGAGTATAATGGTGAACTAATCTATATAGTGAAGGTTATCAGAAGAAAGGTCTTAATGGATTTTTACATAAATAGATTTTGAAAGATTGTGTTAGTTGGGAGAATGAAGTAAAGACTATTGCATATTCGTATGCACTCGAATTTGCTCGAAGTTTGTCGACTAAAAGCTAAGATCAAATATATACGAGAAAGAAAACATGTTACAGTTCTATGTAACTTATAAATTAAATTCAAACAAATTAATTTCAATTTGTCATAAAATTGATCTGCAGATCAATATGTTTCCAATAATTTACGACCCGTTTAATAGTTTTTTTAAATACTTAAATGTACATGGACTAGACATAATTAGCTTATATCATAGTGTCCAAATTTAATTGTATCGTCATAGTTGATACAAATAATAATACAGAAATTTCAAATCCTCCACTTAAAGTTTTAACAACTTTTTAATTAATATAATCGTAAATAGTCTGAATATTCTGAAAGCTTCTGTCAAAAGAGTTTATGGTTCACTTGCCAGAAGTCAGGAGTTTCGCTGCGTTGTTTCAAGCGCATCAGTGTTGTTTAAATTAACACAAATTGTTCTGTCAATGCAAATTCCTGCTTCGGGTAGGGAAAGATATCAGTAAATTGATAAAGGTTAATTGTTGTCAACATAACTACTCAGCGTTTTAAATTATTGACTTGCCTTTTAATGACTACTCTGACAATAATCAAAGTTCTGCATTTTCTTGGGACATCTCATGCCCATAATTCTATTTTGTTTATTAAAATTGAAAAATAAACACAAATATAAAATCCAATTTCATCGTAGAAGTTTGCATATATTAACAAAAGATCGTACACAATTTAAATTTGCATCCTATTTTCATGATATTAACATTGTTTTAAGGTTAATTAAATGTTTCAGTGACTCCCCTGAGACGAGTTTATTTGTTTATTTACACGCTTCAAATAAAACAAAACAAAGTCAACATTGTTAAGACTGGCGCTATGTAAAAGAACCCGTTCAAATAATCCTCGCAAACCTGGTGATTTTTGTCCTGTACATCCAAAATTACGAGACTTCACCAGGAAGTAAGTGGAATGTCCTCATGAAAAGTTGATCCTACTGGGGAAAAGGACAAATGAGATAGATGTCTTCTGATCTAAGAAACAATTAAAATTCGAGTGATGATTACAACACTGAGTTCAAATATGAGACTGGAAAATTAGTTTGCTGGGTCAATGGCTAACATTTATAAGTTTTGTAAAGCTTATAAGTGGAAAGACGAGCCTCTCAGTTTATGTTGTACGAGTAGTAATGGTAAAGTTAAACTTCCTCCCACCAATACAAATGTATCTTGATAGAACAATATCATACACCTTTGTATAGCATTTTTACTCATCAACATCCGAGTCAGAATTTTCAAGCAACAAAAGTATAGTGGTGTGTTTTTTAAATACTAGGATACTGCTATTATAGCACAGACAAGATACTCTGACATATTTCATCTATGTATTGACGTCCTTGCTAGTATGTATATAAAGTGTAGAAAAAAATGCTCGACACGTGTTTAACTACTCGACTCTCAAGTCTTAAGTCAATTGCTGCGCCAGTTGGGCTCACCTTACAGCCACAGTGTAACCGCTTTTTGTAAAACTCTCAGCCATCCAGCTCTGTGCCGGCGTGGATTTTTAATCTTTTACCCTCCTTAACCCCCAACACCGGTAGACAACCAATATATTTGAAATCATACGTATTCTTTTTATACCCTTACATCAGATTTTTTATGATTTTTTATTTTGCCCCCCTAACCCCCACCGCAAATCCATATATTGTGCCCCCGAAACCAAAAATCAGTAGGGTCTTTTAAGTTAATGGTATACAATATAAAGTGGCGGGAGGTGCTCTTCATTTGGGAACAAATCGTGTGTGGCGTGAGCAAAGCAGCAGTTTCCTAATAACGCCATATTTCAATGGTCCAGAAAAGAAATATACCGTCGACGATGGGAAAGCTACTCTGAATGCAGACTTTAGGCAGAAATCATTGAAGACTCCAAAATCCTTTTAACTGGTTGTTGAGATTGAGTCGGAGTAAAGTGCCACGTAATTTATTCGTTTTTCCCAAGTAACTGCTCTCACCTACTGGACACGGCCATTTCAGGAAACATCTACACTCTATGGCATTTACCCACCGAGGCTCTGGAGTGCAGGCTATTAACAGTCAGAGACAACGGGCAAACACTTCACCAAAATACTAGACTGTAGCCTTGTTGGCTAGGGGTCAGGAGAAAGGCTCTGTTGGCAATTCTGTGGGTGATAGATAGATTTGTATATGAATTCGGAAACTTTTGAGCTGCTGAAGGTTACGGCAGGTCTTCCATTCTAACGGGACTAAGGGGGGTACATAATAAGCTTCTGTTGACGTGCTAGGATTATTACAAGTCCTCATACCCCGCTCACCTAATCTAATCTAACGATTTGTAATCGGTTATTGTCATTTTATATTAAACACATGAAGCATCGCGAGTAACAGTTGTCCTATTTACATCAGTCGACCTCTTTACAATAATTCGTTCCAATCAAACGAAATTGGAACGCTCCTGTCCTTGCCACATAAAGATCAATTAAGATCTTTTTCTCCTTAGGAAGAAAAATACATTAAAACGAACCTTTATTTCTCTGGAAATAAAAGTGCAACTTTAACTCGTCAATACGTCAATCGAATACGTTTACTCGTGTGTAAATAACAGTGTGTTATAGCAGTGTGACAAACAACTAAAACCTTTGTTCAAAATTATAATAACTTTTGCATTCTCTGAGAAAAATAAAAGTATGAACAATGATGTAATAAAGGTTATCTCAACATCTCAACTGTTAAGGTAGCATTGAAAATGATGATAAGGACATGAGAAAACGCGTACATTTCTTTTCACAACACATTTGACAATATTTATAGACTAATTACCGCTAGTATCATGCGTGTAACTACATTGGCAAGTTCCTAAACTATTTGGGTCAATAGTTATCATTTAAAGGCAAACAGACCTCTTTGACAGAAGAGGAAAACTATAAAAAGTTATGTGATAAGAAATTGGCACAGATTCTGTTCAAAGTGGATACAATGAAGACGGTTTTCGTAGAGTTTCTACTGTTGGCTACGGTATGGATAATTCTGTGAATCAAATGTATTTATTTGTTTTATTTATATATATATATATTACAATTTTAACTTAAGTTAATGGATATTGAGTTTTTATTTATTTGTTTTAACATAATGTTTCACTGTTATAGAATATTTTATGGAAATAACAGTTTTAATAGCATAGGGCTTAGTTAATATAACATTATTATATTTCTAGAATTTTATGAAAAGGAGTTAATGGAGTTTACAGTAACGATTTAAACAACTATTTGAACACCAGATTTAAAAATAAATTATTTATAATTTTTATTTGTACAATTTATTTATTTTTCATTAATTATATGTATTATATATTTAATTGTAAGAGTAGTATATTTCATCACTAGGTCCTAAAGTGATACTTTTTGACACAAGGTCAAGTTAACTACACCGAGGTCAAAAAGACACTTTCGGGCCGAGAGAAGAACGATATTTTTTGTCATGATGGAAATAATAATGAGAAATAAATGTCAATAAAGGTTTTAATATTACGTTGTTTTCAGCTCATCAGTTTGAATTATTATGTTTTGAAGAAACAGCTGTTACACTGATTTACTATACGTCAGTGTTAAATTTCAAAACAAACTCGTTGAACCAGCTGATGTCCATGTCACAATATAAACATTAAAATGAAACATTAAAATCATCAAAACAATACTTTATTTACCTGGGTGTAAAAGTGACACTTTAGCACTGTCAATACATGTGTCTAAAGCAGCTGTTTTCAGACCAGAATGACAAAAAACTATTTTAATATCTCAAACACCAATATTAAAAGTGTTATTTATTTTTTTTATTAAACATCTTCCGTCTTATTTCTAATGCATTTGTTCTATGTAGCTTGGTTTGTTATAACCTTTTGTTACAACTGTTGCTTATGAATAAAGTTCCGCAAGAGAATTAGTCTTTAGCTGAGATTCTGCTCATGATTGTACACAAGTAAGGCCCAGTGCACACGGTGTGACTGTTCTGCAACTAGCGTTGAAAACCAATTGTGTCTGAAACCAATTTGTAACTGAAACAAAACTTCTGTTCACACACGGTAAACTAGCAAAGGGTTTGTTGTAAATCAGTTGCAGACAGTGCACGAGGATGAAACTGGCAAAATCACTTGTGTTTTCGTGTAACTAAAGAATGCCCACGTGGTGGCGTTTGACTGCGGTTTAAGACTGGTCTGAGATCGGCGAAAACAAGTCGCGTCGTGTGCGCTAGGCCTAAAACAACCCCTTTATTTAGTTTTAAAAGCAGAACTAAGCATTTTCTTAGCGAATATCTATAGAGAATAGAAATGTCGATTTCTATACCGCCGATCTTGATGAAGAATGGTGAAACTTTATAAACATACGTGTGTAGTTGACCACTATAAAAGTCACACTTAATTTTGTCCGATTTTCACGCAATAAATTACACATTTTCCCATTGCAAATCTCTAGGCTTAGTTTGGTAAGTGAGTGAAATCAGTTAACCTGAAGGGCGTTTTTAGGTGGAAAGGTTCCCCGCGAAAATGGGTTTCTAGACTAAAACTGATGTAATTATGATCAAAATTCTATTAAACGTTACATAAACATTTACGTTACTATACTCAAGAACTGTACTAACACCAGCCAAATCTGTTCAGCCAGACCAATATGGCGGCAGAAAGTCTTGAGGCTAAACACATGGTTTAAAATTCAATAGCCGAATCATCGCGTCCTCTGACAACCGGACAGAGCGTGAGCGGCGATTAAAGGGGTTAAAACATTTTATATGGGACAATTTGCAAACTTTGATTTAGGGATGTTTATATACGAAAACATAGACAGCTTTTCCATGAAAGCATGGAACCATTATTGCTGTTGCGTATTAAATGAAATCTTTTCTTTCGTTGTAAAATCTTTATTTCAATAACGCAGTTTTTAATATTATGTTCTAATTAATAAGTCGAAGGAAAGAACGGACTTTTCCTGCCACTTCCGGAGAAAAACTACTCCTAACGTTTCGGGTAGTTAAAAACTCCACCCGTCTTCAGAGGACTACACTAATCCAAAAACTACATTTAATTAATATCTAACTTAAGATCTAACTTAAGACTATTCCAACCAATATTTGAAAATACCGCTACATCATAACAATTGATGGCTTGTCAAATTACAAATACAAAATATAAACAAGTAAAATGAGGACACGTTATAGGAATGAAAACTACATGTAAGCCTTAACATAAAAGAAATAGCTGAAAAAACAAATAGCTGAAAACACAGAAATGTGGTAGGTAGTAATTAGTTGAAAGGATCTCACCCAGACTCGGACGACGAACCTCGCACTACGGGGTTAATTAATAACTACCTACCTCATTTCTGTGTTTTTCAGCTATTTGTTTTTCAACTATTTCTTCTATGTTAAGGATAACATGTAGTTTTTATTCCTATAACGTGTCCTCATTTTACTTGTTTATATTTGTAATTGTAATTTGACTAGCCATCAATTTTGATGATGTACCGGTATTTTCAAATATTGGTTGGAATAGTCTTAGGTTAGAACTTGAGTTAAGATACTAATTAAATGTAGTTCCTAGATTAGTGTAGTCCTCTGAAGACAGGTGGACTGTTTAACTACCCGAAACGTTAGGAGTAGTTTTTCTCCGGAAGTGGCAGGAAAAGTCCGTTCTTTCCTTTTACTAAATTGCTCTCTGCCACTATTATGAACTTTCAAACTAACATAAAACTTCAAACTTTGAACTACAAATTGTATTTGATGACAAAAGTTAAAATTTTATTTTTACATGCAGCAGCATTTATACATAGATCTATGATCTACTTACATAGGAAAGAATTCCAAATCTGAGTAGGTTGTATTAACTTGCTGAAAACGTCGTTTGTAGTTTGTATCCCAAGTTATAAGAGGTATTCATGGTTGGAACCACGGCCGCCCATTAATCCATTTTTCGTGATTTCTCTAAACTGTATTTGGCTAAACAGCAATGATTTGTTACAGGCGACCCTGCTGGTCTGCACGGAGGCCAAGTCCTCACCGCAACCTAAGGCCCAGCTGCAACTTCCCTCGTTCAATGACATAGCCCAAGCCTTCGCCAGTGCCACTGCCACAGCCACATCCATCATCACTGGCACTGTTGCCACTGTTACCAACATGACAACAGACGCAATGAACGCCACTATGGGCATGGTAAACAGCACCATGGACATGGTAGACAACACCATGGACATGATGAACGATACCATGGACATGATGGACGATGCTACCAGCAGTCTCCCGAATATGATGGCTCCCAGCCCCCCTAGCATATTGACTCCTGTAGTGTCAGTAAGTATACTTGATTCATCTTAATCAATGCAACCATTTAACCTACAGTACGCACAGTGTCTGACTCACTAGGTGGTACTTAAAAGCAATCATTTAGAAAAAATATACAGTATAGTTTTACGCAGATACCAATCCTGCTCACTCTGAAGATGCATGAGAGGGTGAAAGCATTAATTAAATTATAATTATTATTTGAAAGTGTTATTTTAAATATGAACGTGTTAGATACAAAAGTAAACAAACAGAAAATTACCAACAGTAAGGACAAAACCGGACAGGCTATTAAAAATATTTGGCTGCGATTAAATAATGTCCGTCCAACCAAAGATTATGTTATAATAGGTAGTTAACTTGTTGATGCGGATTGGCTAAGGCAAGAAAATCAACATAATTGCGACACCCTGAGCACAGATAGCGCTGCTGCCTTACTCCACCTCGGTACTACATGCTCGAATTTGTCTGATTTCGATTACTTAAATGTGACCAAATTGTGCGATTTTCGAGAGTGAATGCAGTTTCGCTTGCATTAATAGCTCTACTTGTGTAATTCAAAATACTCTGCAATGCTCGGCACTATGTTGATTTTCTTGCCTCAGCCATTCGTAATCTATGAGCCATCTACCTATTATAGCATAGTCTTTCGTCCACCCGACTCCTGTCTTTAATGATCTGACAAAACGGAAATAGATATATCATCGTTTAGATATATCAGACCATCACGTGCGTGGTCCTTGTAAGCCGTTGGTCCTTGTATTTCCATTGGTCACTGGGCTATTAATTAATGACCCATTCTGAAGAAGCTTCGGCCTTAGTTTGTAACAAGAGTACACCTCATAACTCATTACTCATTACCACTCATCCTTCACCACATATTTGCCTTAAAATACCCTAAAATACCTTAAAATCTCAAATAGTGATAGTGATATAGATATCAGGTCTAGTACCTGTCAGCATCGTTGACGTAGACCTGATAAACATAATCATCAATAAATAAAAATGAATATCAAACAGTACAAACACCTTTGGGAAAATATTTTCTAATTGAAAATTTTAAAATTACAAAATATTTTACCAAGGGTGTTTTGTTTGATATTAATTTTTTTAAGTTATAACATCCCTTCAAATTTAAGTCATTCAAATAACCATCAATATATTTAAAATATGAATCATAAAGTTTAAATTTATTATACATTTTAAATATACTAAAATTTATATATGAACTGAGGTATGACTCGATCCACTTTAGTATCAGTCCTCGTATCCCGTAAAATTTAAGTTTGTGAAATAAGGTATTGCGACCAAGCAGAGATAACGGAAAAGAAGTTGATCAACACAGTCTGAAAATATGCCTGGCAGTTCAAGGATAACACTGAGTGTAGCTTCCTGATTTTCAAGTGCCTCTATCATCATAATTATGCGTCCTCATCATCGCGTGACTGCGTCTATATTCGATTTACCGCAGTCCGAATTTGTTTAGTGTTAGTAGGTTATTTTTGCCTAAATGGAAATTCCTATACTTTAACGCTTTGCTGAAGGCTGGCAAGATTAAGATCGGGTGGTAGTTTTGAGATGAAAAGTGGTCACTCTTTTTGAAGATTAGGATACCTGTTACGTATTTAAAAGAGAAAGGAAGAATTTCCGAGTGAAAAGAGGGTTCGAGTGGCTTTAACAAACGTTTCACTTTCATCGCTTAATGTGCCCCACACTAAAACATAATCAGAGTTATTTTCAAAAGAGAAATTTCAACCTAAATTTTGACCATGCTAGGACTTCTTAAATGTGCTATATTAAAAAGAGGTAAGAAGTAACAAAACGGTGATTTTCTTATCGTGTTAAGAAATGATGGGGTTAGAATGACAAAGAATCTTTTCTCACCATCACATTTAGTATTGAGAAGAAATTAATTAGCCTACGGTTTGGCTCGAAACCAAATATTACATTTATTTTTAAACATAGGACCAAGATCCAGATGTACTAATAATTTATATATTTTGATGAATGTATACGATTGTACTTAAACATTATAGAAGTCTAAGAGGATTATAATTCCCGACTGGTGTAGGCGCTCCACCTGCTCACTTTTAACAGCAGGTCAAATTCGTAATAGGTACAATATTTTTTACTTACCACATCATCTGGGGTTGAGTGCTGGCTATACAGAAGTCCCATTTGGGTTGGGCTTCTATAATTTATAAATCTAAAGCTAATATTGTCCACCATTAATCGTAGAATCATTAGTGACAGTATATCGGCATTATATTACGTTATGATTAATAAATTATGTTTTTTACAGGTAGTGCAAATGTTACTCAGTCTAGTTGTCGGTGTGGTGAAAATGCTCCTTTCTATGATGTAAGCATTTAACTAGTTGAATATAACTCTTAACACTTGCTTATCAGTGTTAACAATTGTATTAAAATGTTGCATTGGATGAGTTGTATGTATGGAGTGTAAGTTGATAAGGCAATCGTTATTATCTCTATTACATAGTAGTTGTAAGACTTTTTACAGGGTTTAATTTATTTATTTTATAAGAAAGCTTTTACTAAACTATGTGTGTAATTTGTGTACATGTTGAAACTATTACGATTATTAAAACCCAAAGTGTTGGTCATGATGCTCAAAAACACCTGTTTTGGACAAGTTTTATATGTTGCTCGTTTATTTCTTGGGAGTAAAAGTTGTGTTTGGGTGATCTTTACTATCAAGGTGAAAATTATAACTTTGATATTTTAGTGCAGCCTTTTCAATTAGTTAGATTTTAAATCATTAAACCTAAATAGGGAGTAAAAATAAAGTAGGGCCGCTTTTCAATTAACTGAGAGTTAATGCCAGAAAAGTTAAAGGTTTTCTCTACATTTTGCGATTGTCTTGTTTCAACAAAACTTGGTTTAGGTCTAATCCTGAAATAGTACGTATTAAATCTGTGAAATAACTGTATATGTAAACAATATAATAAGCAGTAACGCAACTTTAAGTACCTGTATTTATTTTTAGAAAGGTTATTTTTCAAGAAAACCTTTTATGTTTAATTGTGAAAGCAAAACAATAAATATCAAGGTTAAAAAAAGTCAAGGTCTAATGTGGTTAATAACTGTAATTTTACTGATAGGTTACTGGTGATAAAACAAACTTTTCTATATAGTAAACCAGTTTATCTACTGTTTCAGGTAACTATTTAAATCTGAATATAGAGTTAAAATAGTATAATTTGCCACAAGGTCCAGAAATAAAGATTTTAATGTGCTTTTAATCCAACAAAAATTACGCCTGTGATTTAAAATACTTCAAGATGCAAGTGGTAAATAATCGTTTGTTATATTTCCGAAGAATCTTTCGGGTAAGCTGTATTTCTTCTTCATGCTAAAAGACTAATTTAAAAGAAATTATTTGGCACATTTTCATAAAAGAAGTTTACCTTTGAAATACTTATTTAAGGTTACCATTTACTTGCATCATAATACTGGGGTTAACTTAAGTTAAATGCATCCCTCAATTATTGTAGAATCTAGCGTTTCCTAGCCGCAGTTCACTCTATTGCTACACAAATTGGTTCGTCAATTACGACAAAATTTCGGTAGGAGTACAAAAAGTAAATTAAACTTGTAATAAATAAAATAGTCTTATGGTTGAAATTACTTTTATGGCACCTCTTTCAGTTACAGTTGGTTATGTAGAAAACTAGTTTTCACGTTTACGAATGACATAGTAAAACCAAAATTCTGTAATAACCTTGCCGTAACACCATCGTCAATATAGCAAATGAATATTGTATACTCTAAATAACCAATAATTGTGGTTGAATAGTCACTCATTCAGGTCTCATCTATTTTATTTTAAGTAAATCATTCTTTGACATGTGAACTTTAAAAGATTAAAGGAAAAACAAAGACAACCATGATATAATTTTCTCATAGTATAACTAAACAATTATTTGAAATGACTACCAGCTATTGATTGCTGGTTTAACCGGCTTAATAGTTTTGATACATTGTATTTATTGTACAAATCGAAATAAGGGAACAAGTTGTATTTGTTGCTTTTATTGCAAATCTCTGTAGCTTAAGTATGAATTAAACGTTATCATTAATATTGCATTTTTGCATTTTTTACTCCTGGTTCCTCGCGGTAGTTCAAGGCCCAGCTGTGTTGGACTCAAATAAAATGGTATATTTCTTGAAATTAGTACTGTATTTGTAAACATCAAGAACAAAATACACAAGGTAGTTCTGTCTTTTTTTCCTATAATATTGTTAATTTAGCCGTTATTTTTCAATTAATGCTTCGCAATATACTCCGTTGAAACTGTGTACGATATGTCATGATTTTACTCGTTTATTTTCTTAAAGTGTTTAACTAAAATACCTTGTACTTCTGCCTGAAGATCCTACTGTCTTAACGAGCTATGGCCTTCAGTCATAAGCACAATATTTTTACAATATATTTTGAAAACAGATCTTTTATTTATTTACACTTTTTAAATTTATTTTCACAATTCATTGAAACACTTTGTTTATGAAAATAAAGGACTTTTCACATATCAACATACTATACACCGATAATGCGATGCTACACTTGTCTTCAACATCGCTGCCATTTTATCTATACAGAATGTCACAAAAATGTGTAGCGCGCTAAGCAAACCGTATTCTACATACAAAAGTAAGTCGAAAATGTCATGTAACATTTTGTTATTTTGGCTTAGTTTAGCCGTAATTTAATATTTTGTAAACTTTTGAAAAGAACTAATAATTCAAAAACCTTCTGAGATATTTTTGTAAAACTTGGTATAAAACATAATTGTTTCCCTATTAACATTTTGCAAACATATTTTTTCCCAACTTATAAATTTCAAAATGGCGGCCATTTAAAAATGTCAAAGTCAAATTTCAATTCAAAGTATTTTTTTTACTTTGAAATTTTTAAATGCCCGCCATTTTGAAATTTGATAAGTTAGTAATTTTTTTTGGAAAATGTTATTAAGAAAACAATTAACGTTGATACCAAATTTCCCATAAATATCTCAAAGGGCTTTTAAATTATTGGTTCTTTTCAAAATTTACAAATGGTGGATACGGCTAAACTAGGCCGTAATCAAGAAAATGTTACGAGTTATTTTCGACTTTTTCTGTAGAGTCCGTTTCTGCATAGCGCACTACACATCTTTATGACACTCTGTATACATATAAAAGAGAGTCCTGACTCACTTCACTCATAATCTAACCACAGCCTAAACTACTAGACGTACAGATTTAAAACTTTGCATACCTATGTCTGGCAGCTGTGCTATGACTCTCGCAAAGTAGCAAACACCGAAAAGCACCTATCCGGTTTGCGTATGTGAATGTGATGGGTATTAGTTGATATTTTACCTGTGGTTAAGTTCTTGGGTGTCCAACCAAAGTCTACAGGTGACATCTAACAATGTAAAAACATTTAAGGAGTATTAGGAAAATCATTAATTTAAAATTACAAAAATAAAATAAATAACATGGTTTTGCTATTGACTACTGTTAAGAAATCAGCGTAATGTAACCCATTGGTTGAAGGATGAAAAGGTCATCCGAAACGCCTCAAAACTCACAATTTTGCACCAAATATTAGCTAACTTTACGCGAGAGATCCTTGGATCCAACTTTTAAAGGGGGGGGGGTACTCCATATCCCCAGGCCACCCGGTTATTCTCGGTTAAAAATGACCTCTTGAACTTGGAAGCCCCCCACACTACCCCATTCCCTAATCCTGTCTACGCCACTGGTTAGGGGAAAACACACTGAAAGAAGCATTAAATTTTGAAGATTTTAAGTTAAAGAGTTGATATAAAAAGTGTGGTAACATCCCGTACGTACAATAAGTACTGACGAAGTTCTCACAAGTAGTTCGGTAACGATTTGTTAGACAAAAATAAATATTGCATAGATTGTCTCGTCCATACCTACGCGGGAGTGGTTTGTGCAATGTTGATCGGCTTGCTATGATTTGCCAGGTCAGGACATGACGTGCTAGGAACACCTTGGGAGAAAGATCTTGTGGAAACTATATAACTTCAGTAAAATCACGAACAAATCATCGCAAAAACAATTGACAAAGAAAAGGTGACAATAAATAAAACTTGGCATGGTTTTTTATAAAAATTATTGATGTAAACTATTATTCTAGGTTGGTACAAAATGTGTTTCTTTTACGGTGTTAGAACTTATCGTTAGGTGTATACAGCTTTAGACTGATACATTTCATAATTCAACATTTTTACTTCAGAACCCAGTTATACTGAAATTAAATAATTCTGTCGTCAAAAGTTATATTTACAAATATTAAATTTTCTTTTGCTAAAGTTTTGAGTTAAGACAGCTTTCGTTGGGAGCGGACGTCCATGATCTACCCGTTGTTGAGTGCAAAAGGCAGGAGTTGATAGACCAACTCGAGGAGCTGCTTGGGGATGATGCCGCCATTGAGCAAGTCTTCTAGCAGGACGACCAGGAGGTTGCCGACCAGAGCCAAGATGCCGTCCAAGAGTCTCACCACCAGCAGCGGTCCTGAGAACTGTTCATTCTTGAAGGCGGGCTCGGCTTCAGCTGCGGGGGCTGATAAACAAGTTTCCTAAAAATCAAAGTTATAATGATTGGTAATACAAACTACATTTAACTTCAGTAGCATACCCGGGGCAGAGTAGACAGAAGGAACGTCCCTCAGGACGTGAGGTTGATAGTGAAATATGAGTTTGCCGGCGTGGTGACTGACTCGGTAGCGCGCGAGATTGTGGATCCGAAGTTCGGAGGTTCGAGCCCCGCCTCAGACAACTGTCGGTAGTTATTTCGTCGCTAAGGTCACCGCACAGGCTGCACAAGCCCATTGTAAATAAAACGACTAAAGGAAAAAACTAAAAAAACCTTGGAGACACTGTGATGATGTGTGGTGACGCTGGCTAAAGTTCGAAGTGAGTGGCAGATGTGTATTAAAGGTTTCCATTTCGACAGGAGTGCAAGAACCTCAATGTGCGACTTTCAGAAATATATATATATATAAAGGCTCGGATTGAAAAACTTAGCTGAATGATGGCCAAGGTTTCTACATACAAACCACGAATATATACCCATTCTAAGGAAGAGTCGGCCTTAGTTTGTAACAAGACTACACCACATATTTGCCTTAAAATACCTTCATGAGAGTGGTCGGCATCTCAAATAGTGATTTAGTGATTTATTACGAAATTAACGGCAAAAACTTGTGAATTTGTCCTATTATAATTTTAAATTAGGAAAACACTGTATCGCCAACATTTGCACAGCTAATTCTGGGAATAAATTCTGCAAATGCCACAGCCAAGCAAGCTTATAAAGCTACAACTAAAAAGAAACACCCACTATTTTTGAAACGTAATAAAACGCCATAATTTTGTCCCTCTCAAAACGTTTTAGTATTTTAGAGACTTCATACAAAAGTGTTTCCTATGCCACTTTCATGTAGCCTTTGTTAAATAATGTTTGTTTCAAAAGTCGTTAATCGCTGTTGGATGGCACGAAAAAGTAAAATAAAATAACAATTGTCATTTTTATTATTAGAGACCAATAGAACACGTGAAAACCTATTATTATTGTAGCAGTGTAATAAATTAATTTAATTATATCAAGCTTGTCTGAATTTTAATTAATACTTTGTATAGATAGCTGCTTAATACCAACGTATAACTTTAACATGTTTTACTTAGAAACCTTATCTTTTGAAGAACCGTCTTATTCTATACACTTTTTACAATATGATAGCTTCATCTATTAAAAACCTTAGATTACTTGTAATACGACAAATTATCAAAAACATTTCGTGAAAATTGGACAAGTCCATCAAAGTGGACTCTTTGGGAAGGACATAGTGAACACATGAAAAATAATAAAATATACATTACACTTAGAATGAAAAAGTACTCAATATCATTATCACTGTACCTTATTTTAAACAAAGCTAACTAAAATTGTAATAAGGGTAATTTGATCAAAAAATAAAATGATGTACATTTTGTTTATCCTCTTACTCTGAGAAAACATTTGATTGTTCAATAGTTTGTGTAAATAAGAAAGATTAACTCTAATTTGAAAACCGACTAACATCAATGCCGACAAAACAATTATTTTTGAAATAAAGTTTAATCCAATTGAATTTCACGTTGCGTAAATGCTTGTAGAATATTGTGTTCTATAACCACTAGCAATGTATCTCAAAGCAGCAGCTTAGCATGGTAAAGTAACAAGTTTACTCACCACAAGAACAGCTACTATCAGAATAGCTGTCAGGGCACGTGACATAATTCAAAATTTCACAAAATCTTTAAGAAATCTTAACGCCCATAAAGCCAGTTGTTTTCCCGTCCTAGAGGCGTCCTCTGCACGCCTCCCCACTATCCGCCTTATCATGAGATTTACAACCGGTGATAAGCGCGCTCTGTGCAAAATGCACTTGAGAAATAGAACGCGACTAGAACTGTCAAAGGATGGGTCAGAAAGGGCTTTTGAAGAACCAAACATCAAAATTGGCTTAGCTGTACGGTTGGAAACGCCTGACGGTCACAGCCTCAGAGAAGACCTAGATTCGTCCGCACACGTCACAGCGCACGTAACAACGGGGCTATTTTCAACTGATACGGCCTGGTAAACCAAGCGCTTGCAATGGTTTATGGCGAAACGTTATGTTGCTTTAGAAATGGTTTACATTAATATTCATATTGATATTTGGGGACTAGAGAAGTTTTTCAAGATGTGTATGGAGCACAAACTCATAGGTGGTTTAATATTCTTAAATATGAACACATTTAAAGCCAGGTTAAAATCCTTTTGGTTCCAACATGTTTTTTATAATGTAGATGAATTTATGGAGTTATAATATATCTCCAAAATCATTATCTATCTATTTATTTTAAATTAATATTATTATTTGGTGGTCAGCAAACAATTTTTGTTCAGCTTTTATGGTGAATTTACCTTACTTCTTTTATATGTATTTTTATTGTTAGCTACTGTTTTTTTGTTGTTATTTTTTTATGTCACACAATAGTTTTTGTATTGACAATAAAGATTATTATTATTATTCTTAATAGTTCCACAAATCGACTTTGAAATTGTGCAAGTTTTCAACTCCGGTTTGTAGAACGCAGTTAAACGCATCATTTCTACAAAACTCTTTATACACGTGTAGGTAACGCATGCTATACTATTCAAAAAGGTAGCCTAACGTGATTTCACTTGATATGTGAATTCGATAAGTATTTGCAACTAACACCAGTTTCCATGAAAAATTATCCATAATATTCTCAACATTTTGCTGCTTACCGGTAAGCTCGTTTTAGTGCAATAAATTATTTGAATTCTTACACTTATGGTGCAGTTAATTCTTTTAGCTACGACAAAACATTCAAACAGCGCTCAGCTGTTTCTTAAGACATAGCCGATGCGTAGCCACAAGCTCTACCGTGAACCCCAGCAATCTTGCCATAACGTGAGGGGGCATTTTCCCTTAAAATTGGGGGTTTATGACATACAAATGTATATAAGATCCACTTTCAATCAAATTTAGTATAAACATTTGTGACCCCTTACCTAACATGATGATGAAAAATGTATACTATCTTTTTAGCTAGACCAAGCAAGATCTTTCTCTATAGTTTTCTATAAATCAGTAGGCCTATGCGTATACAAGATTTTGCCGTTTAACTGAAAGATGGGTTGGAAAGCTCAAAACTGTTTATTCCTCGAGGAAATAAATAAATATCATTTTATGTTATATAGCGAAATAAATAAATAGGTCTGTTTCCAAAAAAATCACCAATGATACATTCTAAATACTCAAAATATTTTGGCTGCAACGGTTTGAGTCACGAACTTCTTCGACAATGTGCTAGTAATATTTGTAAACTCTAGCACATTTAATGAATGGCTTTTGACAGAAGGCTTATTTCCTAGTGAGCTAACAACTAAAATCTGTCAATACTTTGAAATGGAAACCCTCAACCATTTCCACAATTTACAAGCACTTGTTTACTCTTTGGAAACCTAAAGGTAAATTAGTACTTTCCAGACTTCAGTTTGTTGTCCTATTTTTTGGATAAGCAAACAGCACAACTATAAATTTACAATTGAAACGATTATTTGTTTTCAAAACTTGCCACTTCATTTAAAAAGTAATAACCAAAATAATGTTTAAAAGTTTTAATTTTTACTATTATATATATTTCTATTCTTAAATATAAACTTTCACGTAAACCCAAGAAAACAAAATTGTATACAGGGTCATCGAAAAAGGTATACAAGATTTGAAAGTGAAATAAAAAATGTTGATGTTGAGTGAAATAAAAGTGAAAAGAGTGTTGATTTTTACATCAAAAGACACGGCAAATCTTAAATTTTTTTATGTAACTTAAAAAGTTTCAATGTAAGTTCCCTCATTGCACGACAGACATCTAGCCGATAGTCAACCTCCGACAGGTGTTTTGGAGCATTTCAGGAGTCACCGTTGAAATGTCTACATTGACTCTTCTTCTCAGGACTCCTAGGTGGCCACAAAACAGGGCCATTCCTCCGAATCCAACGGTCAGGAAATCTTTTGTTGAGAGCTTCTTGGACGATTATATTAAAGTGACATGGACCTCCGTCCTACTGGAAAATTACATTAATGCCATTTCCCCTAATGTATGTGTTAGTTGAAGAAATTGGACGGGAAAAGGGCATTAATGTCCTTTGAGTCCTGATTTAACGCCTTTAGATTTCTTCTTTTGGGGTAACATTTGAAACTTAGTTTATGCTGAGAAAATACGTGATCTATAGCACCTGAGATGAAGAATCAACGTAGTCATTTCAACGGTGACTCCTGAAATGATCCAAAACACCTGGAGGTTGACTATCGGCTAGATGTCTATCGTGCAACGGTGGGAGCTCACATTGAAACTTTTTACATAAAATTACATAAAAAATTTAAGATTTGCCGTGTCTTTTGATGTAAAAATCAACATTCAACCAAATCAACCAATTATATTAAAATTTTATTTCACTTTCAAACCCCGTATACCTTTTTTCGATGACCCTGTATATTAGTCAAACACCAACCACACAGGAACAAGCTTAGTAATATTTATGGATACAAAAAGTGGCATTCTAAGTATAGCTAGAGGTCTATTTGCGTTACACTAATATTCTTACATGAGTAAAAATAGCCAAAAACAAAACAACCATTTTAACAAACTATTCAATTTATTTTATATTTCAAGTTACAATTTTTCACACACAGATTTTAGCTATTGAAACAAATAATCAATGATTACTAAACTCTTTAAAACATTTATAAAAGTCAAGTAAAAAACACTTATTTACAACATATATTTTAGTAGGTCACCCAAGTATGGCTGTAGGGACATTAAGTAAGTTGAGATACTTGAGAACTATAGGTAGACTGCCGACAAGTTGCTCTATTATGTTGAGCACTGGACTCGGTTTAGGTGAGGGTTGTGGCCTCGGTTCAGCTCCGGCCTCAGGCCTTGGCTCAGGTCCGGCCTCAGGCCTCGGTTCCACGTTAGACACGGGATGTGTGCAGCCAAGCGTCTAAGAAAACACCACTTATTACAATATAGTGTCTAATAAATGAATTGCCATTGCAAATCAAGAATGCTCTAAGAAACAACGTAATCTTGTTAGTGTTATTTCCTCTAATGTAGAAACACATCACATAAATACGTTCGAAGAGAGAAATCTCTGTATAGTAATTATGTAGAGTTTAAAATGTGGTTAAGGACGTAAGGTAGAAAGCTGTCTTGAAAACTTAGCTAATATATTTGTTTTTTAGCAACGAATTGTATTTGTTGGGCTATTTGTAGTGGAATTTACAGTTAAATGCACTGTTATATTAATTCATAAAACATATAGATTATACTTTGACATTTCTAAAACTACAAAAACCATATGAGACACAAGGTCTGAAAACGTTGCTCTCTTCCGTGCTCCTCTCTCAAAAGAACGATGAAGTTATCTAAATTAAAATAAATCAGTAGAACAACAATTCCAATAATTTAACGGTGTATTAGTTTCCACGTAAATTTAAGCTGTTCTACAAAATTATCAAAGCTTTCCAAGAAGGAAAAACAGTACTTGAGAGGCAACTAAGATTTTGTCCGAAATGTATTGAACAAAAAAAGTCTAACCCTATTTCCGAAATTATATTAAAACACATGGGAAAGTTGTTCAAGCAGGAAAAACGCACGATGTCTCAAAAATATGACTTTGTTCAAACGTTTCGAAAACTGTTTAAGACTTCTAAAAATATTAAACGAAAACTGTCAAACAAATCAGGGTTAAAAGAAAGTTAGGGTTTAAAATAGGAGACAATCTTGTGCAGAACATAGATAATGGTTGCCCATTAGTTTAACAGATTCTTTGCGTACGTGGCTAGTGGGTAAAATCACTTCCCGTGTAAGCATCTATGGTGCTGGAACCTGTCGTTAAGAAAGAGCTCGAGAAAATCATCACCCCGAGCAAAAATCTATCACTCCCAATCTCATTTATATGTAACTTCTCAAATTTATCAAAGCATTTTGTCAGATTTTTGACTAAACTGGTCAATAAGTTTTTTCCTCTCTTTCCATAAATAATACTAAAGGAATTTACGCCTATTTTCAAAAAGACTATCCGTGTTCCATCAAGCATCGGTATCAATTTTGCCAATCTGGAGCAACATTTTTGAAAAGTCTTTCTTAACGAGAATGTTTTGATTTCTCATTATACCGTATAAATACAACCAGCGTCTGGATGACCAGTAAAGATACCAATCAACGAAGTCGCACTTGTCTAAATGGTTGTAGAGGGTTAGAATGTCAAAACCTGTCCCCCTTTAAGTCCCTTTAAGTACTCGCATACTCAAAAATTGTAAAACAACATGTAAAGGTTGTGGAAACATACAAAGTTCATCGGGTTGTAAGTGACTTAGCATTACGTAATCATGTAACTAAATCATAATTTTATTATTAAATTTGCGATCTTCACTTGAATCAAAATCCGATGTCGAAATTATTGTAAATTCCAAGTGATAGTAAAAACAAGTCACGTACGTGAAACTAGTTAAATTAGGTTTCAACATTTTTGGTAGTTATGATTTTTTATTCTTTTTGGGATTCTTTACAAAAAGTAATATTATTTACAACACCAATTCAAAGTACGTCTCTTTGAGTATTGTGAAAACCACTCTGAGTTGAGCACACGTTGTATTGTGAAAAATGAAAGCTTTCCATGTTACCTCTTTCAATGGAAAACCTGAGGTTTTTTACATTATTACGTTTTTGTGGCTTTTCCTTGTTACACTTGTAGAAGTTCGGTCTTGTTTGTCAACAGTAACAGCTTGAATGTGGTGCTTTAATTTCTTGTGTTATATATTTATAACCTTTCTGTTTGAGCTGTTTGAGTAAAGTTTATCTTTAATTATGTAGAAGGATATGGTGGTCAGAACTGGTCAATTACAAAAGGGAAATACTTTATTGATTCCAAACTATAAAAGTCTTTACAGATAATAAGAAGGGAGGCTAAGTACAGTACTAAATACTACTATCTATTCACTTAATGTCCAATCGAACAGTCGCATTATGCCTTTCTAACCTTTACAGTTTGTACATTTTAAAACATAAGCTAGGATTTACTATCAATCTTGTAGCTTATTGTTGTTGCCGAAATCATTCACATAAAATCATATGTAAAAGCTTTTTTGCGTTCAAATAAGTTAGTAATTTTTGTGTAAGATACGTTTTAATGTCTTGTGGTTTGTATAAGAACAATAATTAACTTCTGCTGCTCAACTTTCGTGGACAACAATAACCGGTGCCGTTGACTGATTTGAACTTGTTATCCGAGGATAGCGGTGGGGACGTTGATGATGTTGAGCAGTTTAGGCACGATGGGTAGAGAGCCTAAGAAGCCCTCCAGGGTGTTAACGCCATTGAGCGCGCCGAGGAGCGTGGTAGTGTCAGTAGCAGGACCGAGCAAGCTAGCCACGATGGACACGATGGCGAACACGACCTGCAAGATCAGTATGACGACCAGCTCCAGGATCTGGATGACATAGTAGAGGATGTCATCGTGCGCGCGGTCTCGGACACATGTTTGGCAACCCGCGCCGCAGCCGCAGGCCTCAGGGTCCGGCGAGGCTTCCGCGGCCGGCGAGCTCAAACTCGGACCCTGGAACAAGCGACATGTGTTACAAATACAATCGTGTTGGTGTTAATGTGTTAATTTCCAAGAAGGAAACTTTTACTAATTTTGTACAGGGTTAACTTACATTGATAGCGTATGTTTTGAACGATATATCCTATAGGCTATCGTTCTCTTCAGAGGTTTCAACTGTTCGGCTTTCTCACCCTTGTTGGGAGAATTGGACCACGGCAGCAAAAGTAGGCGATATTAGAATGCATTGTAAACGAATCCGGTATGATTCGGGTTTTTTTCTTATACATTCCTAATACGCTTTATTCAGAAAAGAGTAGATGTAAAAATAATTTGTTATTCGGATTTAAGAAAAATACTAACTACGGTTAAATTTTATTTGGGCAATGGTTTGGTTGGCTAACAACTTATGAGATTTGGTAAAAAGCGAGGTCGGTCTATGCTAAGAGGTTCCAAGGGGAGGGAAGTAGGCCTCGGAGCGTGATGAGGCCCCCGTGAGCGCCGAGGAAGCCTTCGACCGAGTTGACACCGTTGAGTGCACCCAGGAGGCTGGTTACATCCGCGGCCGGTGCAAGCCTGCTCCTGCACGGGTAACACTCAGCTCCCAGCTGCGCAAATCAACAAACCTTTAGACTGAGTCGGCAGTTTAGAAAAAATACATCGTTTCAAGCTATAACTCATTGCTTGCTTTCCAAGCCAATTGCATTTGAAATCTTTGTTGGAACACCCAGACCGTCTTTGGGAAAGCCCTACAAACCCGTCCAGAGCTCCTAAAACCTAGTTCGTAACCTTGCACAACAAACACGTAACTCTCTCAATGATCCACGGAAACAAACACGGTGGGAATGTTACGGTTATCGGGGTGAAGAGTCACGGGATCGATCCCCAATTCAAGCCAATTCATGGACTTGGACTATTTAAAACATGTATTGTAAATATTTGCACAACGATTATGTGCAGTTCTTCACGGTCATGGACAAATAAGCAATGATGGTACTAAACGTAGAACACTCATCAGCCTTAACACTCGCGATGGCTTTTTACTAGTGTTCCATACTTCACAAATTTCTCCCCAAAGAAAAAACGTAACGTTTACTAAGATTGTTTTAAACCTTTGACGTGATGATGTACGTAAACTTATAACTCTGAATTTACCTTTCATGTTTAAACATCCATCCACAATTTTATACAACCTATGCATGTTGTCCACCTGTATTTTGTATTACCTTTTAAACTAACCAAAGAGTTTGTGTGTATGAATATTCCTGATAACGTCATATCAAGAGTTGTAAGAAAAGAGTATTTAAGAGGCTTGCTCAAGAGGAGGCTCCTAAACATTCCGTAGGAAGTAGTTACATTGATTTAAAATCGATTTTACGTAATGCTTAATAACCTACATAACTTTCTTGTGTTTCTATTAAAGCCTGTTGTGTGGTTATTTAATGATACTTTGTAACTAGAGAATGTACTCTTTGGTCAAATACACATCCTGAGTTTAAACCAATTGTTTCGCCGTTTAGAATTTGGTTAGTTGGAAAAGCTTTTGTGGCTTATAGAGAAGTACATACACTATACGTTAACCGCAAGTAAGTAGTTTTAACTTTAGGGTAAAATTCATGTAGAATTTGTTAAAATATAAAGCACATAATGATGGAAACCTAATGTTCCGACCTAATTACAAAACCCTTCTAGCTGGGGGTATAAAGTTTGTTTTCATCCGTTAGGTGTTGCAACTCGTAGAAACTCAACTATGTTTACCTTTAGATAAAAACTAATATACTACTAATACGTTACAAAGGCAAGCTAATGTAGTTTAGATTGAACTAAACGTCGATTAGGTACGCTTGTCTTCCTATTAATGTGCAGTGCTAACAGATTCCATTCTTGTATTACCACAGCATGTATCAGACAATTGGTTAGTGATTTAGGCAATTAAGACTGAAGCTTACCACAAGCAAAGCTAAGATGACAAGAGTGATGGTCAGGTGATGATCGGCCATCTTGAGTGACATATAATAAAACCCGTATCTCGGTAAGCTTGCACTGCTCCATTGCACTCTGATATGTTATCACTGGCTGTGATAGTGAGTAAATAGACAATAACTCAGAGCAGGGTAAGGACAGCGAGTGCATACCACTACTGTAAATCAACTTATAGGAATCACTCTGTTGATGTTTGTTGATAACTAGTGTTATGTTTGAACTTTGTTGTTGTTTTGTTTACTATTTCCAAATAAGAACCCTATTTTTAAGGTTCTTAATTGTTTACCAGTTCGTATAATATACATACTAATAATAGTTCTAATTAAGGTATAATCAAAGTATTATATCCCTTCAAGACATCGCGTGACCATAATACACTCTCCACCCTCTTTGCACCATATTTATGTTTGGTGTTTTTCCTATAAATTGATTTCATACAGGCTAAATCTCTTGGGAATAAAACATTGGCATTTGTCCTTACGAAACAAATACAGCACAAACTTTACTTTAAGTTAACAAGAAAAGAACGAGCCAACTTCAATGAATTTTCGAACATTATTGCAAGAAAATGACAAACGTTCAATTTAGACTGAAATTCCTCCGAGAAGAAAACCACGGAGTACTGCTTTTACTAATCGTGCAATACTAGACACTGGATAGGCTACTACCTGAAACAAAGTAACTGATAACAAGATTAAGGATTATGATTGTGGCTAATCTACAAAGTAAGTGAACTCACCACAAAGAAAGCGAGGCCGAGGAGCACGACCAGACTTAGCGGCAGGTTCCCCATAGCGAGGTTTGCACGCTCTCTGTCATTCTCTCCCCATATCTGCCTTATCTCATCACCTGGTGATAACAGCTAGGGCAGAGTCACTGCTGGCACTGCTGACCATTAATCCTACAATGTTCACTCAATTTTGTAAAACAACAAATAGCTCATTCACACTTTGAATATATTACTTTTGTACAGTACCATGAGAACTCTGTATCACTTGATGTTAAAACTACACCACAATGGAGGTTCACTATCTTTAGTTTATAAATATATACAAAATCGGCTTTTATATAATAACAACACAAACCATGTGTGCCATTTATGCCTATCAAAAATGGTTAAGTATTTTTTCAATTATAAATTAAAACACATTTTTAGATTTGGTTGTGTGGGCTTACCATGGCATTTGCTACTGTAGTCAGTTACATTGAAAACGCTGGTGAGCGCGAAAGTCATCAAAAAGCACTCACACGAGTTTGTTAAATTGTAGATTGCTACAGAAATAAAATCAAATCTGTATTGCATGTGACATGATATCGCACATTAAGTAACCTGGTATTTTGCTAAAATGCTAAAATGTTGCATCAAAACTCTTTTGGACTTTAATGTGTTACAGGTATTTGACCTCGTGTCGAAAAGTGTCACTTTAGAGCCTTGTGATGAAAAATACTAAAATAATAACAATTTTTGACGTGATGTTTCTTATTTGTCTTACATTATTTAAAACTATTACTAAAGAAGTTTGAAGACAAAAAGGTTTGGACCGAACTGGGATTTGAACCCGGGTCTCTCGCCGGGCGATTATGCTCACCACTACACCATCCGGCCCAACTATTTATGACTTTAAATTTAGTACTTAAATTTAAATGTTCATCCGAAACATGTGACTGTCAAATAGTGACTTTGAATCAACAAGCTGGAAATATTACAAACATAATTTAAATACTATGTCAAATGACTTATTATAGATCTTATTTGTATAAACGCTAATTAGCTAATTTATTACTAAAGAAATTTAAAGACAAAACAATTTGTACCGAAAGGGATTAATTTTGAACCCGGGTCTCTCGCTTTCCAGGCGATTATGCCACTTGTTTGTCTTCAAATTTCTTTAGTAATAAATTAGCTTTTTAGCGTTTATGCAATTTAAGATCGATTAATTAAAACTATTATACAGATAAATTTAACTAATTAAATTCGTTGATATCATGATATTGTTAAAAAAACATAACTTTTAGTAGATTAAGGAGGAAACGAGTCTAATGAGTCTAAGAAAATATTCTTCAACGGAATGGAGGGTAAGATTATTGTAGTTAAAGGGCAGCTGACGGTCCAAGTATAGTATTTTAAAACGTCTGTGTGTTGTTTGGGGTACGTTATAAAAGGATGAGACACAACTAATAAACCCTTGCAACTTCTATTAAAATATTTGAGACTGAACTTGGCAAAACACAATTGATATTATTTGGACCCACAGTTAAATTTATAATTTCTGAAAATAATTAACTGTTAAATGTCAAACCATGAACATTTTAATATTTACAAAGACAAGGGAACACCGTCTGATTCTGTAAAATATTTTCACAAAATAGCTGATTAAACCCATTTTAAAACCATTAAAGTCATCACAAAATTAAAACAATTTTAATGATAATGACAAATTTAACTTTACAATTATTATTAATCATAATGTTCGCGGGAACATCACATGTATGTCCGAGTAGTATGTATCAGGGTGTCTATAGGACTATTTCTGTTAAGAAGCTTGTCATCCTACTGCAGCCAAGACGTTTTGAAGATGGCATATTATGGCATTATTTATCTCCATCTTTCCTACAGATTGTGTTTATGAAGACACTGTTCTAAAAAAAAATTCAAAGGATTTTTGAACTTCAAAAGAAGGCAATAAGAATAATAGCCAGGCTTAGTTATTGAGATTCCTGCAACGAACCATTCAAATCCTTATCAATATTGCCATCATCATCTCCCTACATATTAGAAACGATGTTGTTTTTGGCGTCCAAATATTCGTTCGATGAACAGAACAATGCAAACAACACCAGAAACCAATCGATTTGCCAACCTACCACAGACCGATGAAAACTGGTAGGCAATGATTTATTCAACTACCTACTAACATTAAAGATACAAATTTTAAACAAATTAAAAGAAATATCAAAAACCAATTGCTTCAAAATTCAGAATTACGAGGATTTTTGAACAACTAAACTATTGTTTGGATGCACACCAATGTCTACAACATTAGTCAATGTAAAACATGAGTCTTACCAGTTAAATTTTATGTTTTATTTTTATGTCAACAAAAATTGTATTGTAAAACGTAACCATGTTATGTTAATTTGAATGAAGTGACTTGTTTGATGTTGCGCGATTGATTATTCAAGTAAACTGGTTGGACTTAGAAGACATTATTTAGAAAATTCAACAACACTTAAAATAGGGTTAAAACGAATCGACTGTGCAAGAAATGGAAATTGGCTGTGTTACAGATGAAAGTAGATTTTATAAGATGAGGAATTAGAAATATCATATTTACCTCAAATATGTAACGTTTTACTACATTTGTCAGGTAATCATATGTTTTCAATATATACAAGGTGATTTGTTAGTTAAAAAAAAAACACAAAAATGTCCTATAACACATAGGCCTTTTCTCGCTTAGTTTTCCGTCTGTCTGTCCGTCCGTGTTTTTCACTAAATCATTTTCATCTCCGAGGTCAATTAGGTTATAAACTAAAAACTTTGCAAACTTCTTAGTATAATTAAAACAAATATTTAAAATAAATTTGACTAATTTTCTCTTTCAGGTTAAAAATGGAGGCCATGTTAAATCGTCTACGCTTACTAACTCAAAGCCCCTAAACTACCGTCAAGTTATAATATATAAGAAGAACATTATGTGGCAAATGTTTTTCTGAACATTTTGACACCAGGTTTGTTGTCCAGCAATAAGTAACAACGGAGTAATTAAAGTTTTCCTGAGCATAAACCTTTATTTACATATTATGTTTTTCAACTGTAAATAAAGCGGTGTGTTCAGGAAAACCTTAACTTATCTCCGTTATTAATTATGTCAGAGCACCAAACTTGGTGTTAAAATGTCCATAAAAATATTTGCCACGTATTGTTATTCGTGTGTATTTACCATAAAGTTTAAGGGTTTTGAGTTAAAGGTAAAAAAGGTAAAGTTTGTCTTGTTTAACGAGGCGAAGTTAGGACTACAAAGTCCTCTCTACATCTCAACCTCGACCTTAACCTAGCGTCACCGTATAGTCACATTACAAATTGTAAGTGGTGACTGCGGGGAGCGAACCCGCGCCACCGGAGTGATGAGCTCCGGAGTCGCGTGCGATACCAATTCGCCACGGATCCGCTACAAAAGTTATCTGCCATGAGTTATTAAGCTTACAAAATTTAGTTTGGTCGCCATTTTTAAACCGGAAGTGAAAGTTGGTAAAATTTATTTTTTAAATATTGGTTTAAACTATACTAACAAGCGTGCAACGTTTTCAGTTAATAACTTTATTGGCCTCGTAGATAAAAATAATTTAGTAAAAACACAGACAGACAGACGGAAAACCAAGCGAGATATGACTATGTGTTATAGGACATTTTTGGTTTAATATGACCTAACAAATCACCTGGTGAAGTTTGATCCTTTAATTACTAGACACCCTGTATATGTTGTAAATATATGTAGCCTAAGTATGTTTCATTTATTACCTTTACGTATAGTTAATAAAGGTGTCGTTTTAGTTACTTTCATAATTGTCGCACACAAAAACAATAGGTTATTAAACGATGTTTGAGTTTAAATCCGCCTAATGCATATAAGCAGCTTTCAGAATGTGACCAGTCGTAAGATTAAGGAACTCCTTTAAAATTTACTCAATTCGGTGTTTGCGCACGCCTGTTGTGTGTGTATCAGATTTAGACCTTTTTTCTTATTGGTAGTTCAGCTCTTTTACCGTTCTGTAAAAGAAATATAATTTAGTGGGAACCATACGTTAGAAGTTACTAAAGTATCACCATAACGTTTACACGGCTTCGGCCTTTTACGCTGTAGCAGCGCGCCTTCGATAACTAGTCTTTGTGTTTACTTCAGTTTTCAGCTATTATGTAACAACAGAAAGAAAAGCTCAGCTGAAGCAGTTAGGACAGTCTGTAGAACTCTCAACTGGTTCTTATCAAAGCTAAGCCATAAAATATACAACGCATAGTTCTCGCTGCACGTTATCAACTGCAGGTAGGTACAATGGATTGCTGATAAGAGATTTCCACCTGAGGCAAATATACTGGCTCAGGATGGCAAAATATAGGCTGAGCCTCTGTTTGGTGGTGTTAGCCTTCGCTTTGGTGAGTTATAGACTTATATTAGGCAACAGGATTAACTTTGGCAAGTTATATCTTATAACCTCTTAGTAAACTGGTCAACACCTGAGCTTACAGGGGTTTTTGCTAGTGTATAAATGGTATTTAAATGATAAAAACACAATCAGGTTATACTCATAAAAGTGAAAACTGATGCAAACCTTAAAACTCGGAGGCTTAGATTCTGCAAGATGCTCTTTAAATTTTTGTTTACCACTATGTGCACAATCTACTCGACTTATTTTTAGCAAAATTGCAAATACAGTTGATGAAAACTATTAATCTATTCTATACAATCACACATAATTTATTTTAAACCATTTTTGAATTGTATCTATGCAAAACCGTATAACAACTACGTGGCTATAAGCTATGAGCCTTTTTCTAACGAAAGTCCCCATTTTGTAAACAAAGAATTTTCAAATGAGAACAGAATACTGTATATCATTGCTGTTTAAATTTTTTGTATAAGAGTGAATGAAGGTATCCTATTTCATTTTAAATTAATTACTTTCATCCGTCACTTGTCGTGAATTATAAAATGTACTTAACCCTGATCTAAACCGTAATTATCATTGTATTGATCTTTTCAATAGCTTTGAATGAGGTATTTACAAAAATAGAAACTCCACCAATGGAAACCAAAATAGACAATATGGTAAATTATTTCGTGGTTAAATTGCATTGTACAATCAAATTGATTAATAGGTATAATTTAATATCCCACAGTAAAGTTGGTATTTTTGTTTTGCTGTATGAATAGCTTTGTAATAATGTGAAATTTGTCTGGTGATTGATTTTCTAGAGTACATCATGGGCGGACCCAAGTGCAGACCCTGACCCAAAAGCCGGCCCCAGACCCGACCCCGCACCTGCCCCCATAGCTTATGACTTGGCCGGCATTCTTAACGCTGTACTCAAGATCCTGTACGCCATTCTTCGAGGCGAAAACTTCGGACTTCCTCGGCTTCTTGGATAGAGCTCTCATGTCATTCCACGGCTCAATAGTTTTTAGAATTACACGAAACCGAATATGAACAATGTGAGCGACGCACTTGTATGAGATAGTTCTGTTGTTCATATCATTCAAAGTTCATCATACTTATAATTTTTCAAATGTATACTAAATACATTACACTACTTTCAAATATTTATTTTGTAACATTAAAATTTGAAAAAACAATCACAACTGTGGCATTACTTTACCTCGGGCCTATTTTGGTCTATTAGAAACTAATCTGCGCAGAATGAGAAAACATATTTTCTGCTAGCAGCATAATTTTTAAGTTGGTATAGGCCTACATCCAAATAAAATTTACTTTTGCTCATTTAGATTAACTGGGTAAAATTTAAACACCTAATATATTTGTATAAATATAGAATGACGCTATATTAACAATTAAAAGGCATGTTGATGGTATATTTAAAAGGAAACCCTTTTTCCACTTTATCAAAATGCTCTTTTGTTGAATGAAGTAATTATAGTAAACATTATTAAAACACTAATAGGTAAAAATACGGATAATAAAGTTTTTGTACGTAATCACTGAACGTTGATATAGAAGCTTTCTTGTGTGTTAAAGGAAAAAAATTATTACGATATATTGATGGCTAGTTTATTGAGTTCTATGTAGTTCTTAAACTTCAAAGAATCCTCAATTGAAAATATTAAAACTGGGAAATTAAATTATACTTATGGGAGTTAAATAATCACAAAATATAAAAGTTTCATGGTTAAACCACCTAATTAGCAATTTCAAACTTCAAATGCCTATTACTTAAAACAAATGGTAGTATAAAACATCATTCACATAACGGTGTCATGACGTTCTTCGACTGCCGTTACCGTAGCACAATTGTAGTCCTAGGAATAAGATCTTTAGAAGCAATTGAGCCTGTTGGAGTGTTTTGCTATAGGTAACAGACTTTTAGTTGCTCTTTGTCGATTGGTCCGCCACAAGACCACAATAAAGTTAATAACACTGAAAATATTTATTAAAATAACTTATAAATAAACTGCATACACAATGATCTTCTTCTGGAGATATTGGCAATTGATAAAAATGAATTTAAAACAGTAGGCCAATATAATTATTTTTTATTTTGCATAATTTTTATTCATTGCAGACACAATGCCAACTGTCCCAGGAAGCACAAACGGCTGTCATTTTGGTTGAAGTAAAACTGTATTGTATTTTATTCTGTTGGTTAAACTTGAAATTTGGTACAACAGTACTGTTGATTTGATTCAACACAACAGGATAGGTGATTGTTGAGTTAGTTGAAGTTTTTGTTGTGCTTTATAAATCTCTCTTTGCTTTATCAATCTACGCATTAGACCTTAAAAGGCTACAGTTATTTAGAGTGGCAACCTCTGAAAGCATTTAAACACACACACAACGGGGGTGCACAAAACATGTGATCTTTGACGCACTTTTTATAGTCAATTAAACCCTGTGTGGTGCATTTGTTTTGTTTAAAGTAAAGATGGAATTTCCGTTTGTCTACCTTAAAGTGCTCTGTACTGTCAAATTCATCGACTCGATTATTGCCTGTATTTTAAATACTAGGACCATTAATGGTACAATATGAAACATTAAATTTACTGTAACAAAAGCTTTTGATTGTCATAAACACGTTGTACGTTAGAGGAACGCAATTTGCTCCCGACATTTGTGCGGTGTAATTAAAGCCACTTACTTCGTTTGCTTCGCGATTACAATCCAACTTCAGCAGCTTTCAAGAAGTACGCTTGTGACTTCCATCAATATCACGGTATTTCAACAGTAGACTATCTTATTATTTTGCTTGTGACAGTTTATTTACAACACTCAGTAACTTTACAGGTAAAACATAAGAGCTAAAGTCCTGTCAACTATTACCCTACAACGACACTTACCTCATCACAGGAAAAAAACTAACACTTCCAAAGGAAATTAAAAACGCAACAAGTACCCGAGTTCTTTAATTTGGTTTCGGTACAGTAATTCTTATCAATTACCAAACACTGTACATTTAAATTACATAGGCTACAATTACACAAAACTGTTTACGGCAATTGTAAAATTGTAAAATGGCACCTACTAGGACGCCTGTGCGTAAGGATAGATTGATGTCTTCGAAAATAGCCCTGGGTGGTTTAAGTTGAAGTTGATTTGTTTACTGTTTGCTTCATCGCGAAAAGTGTACGGGATTTAAAAGTGAAATAAACATTTTATTAAAATTGGTAGAGTGTTGATTTTTACATAAAAAGACACAGCAAATCTTAAATTCTCTTTGGTCGATTAGATGCCTAGCATTATATGTCAATGTGAAGCAGAGCTCCATCCTGCTGAAAATGACATTCATGCCCTTTTCCCATTCAATTTCTTCAACTTGAGGAACAAATACATTAAGGAAAGAGCATTAATGTCATTTTCCAGCAGGATGGAGCTCCATGTCCACTACAGTCTAATCGTCCAAGATGCTCTCAACAACAGATTTCCTGATCGTTGGATTGGGAGGAATGGTCCTGTTTTGTGGCCACCTAGGAGTCCTGATTTGACGCATTTAGATTTCTTCTTTTAAGGTTACATTAAAAACTTAGTTTATGCTGAGAAAAAAGTGTAATCTAACTCATCTACAGCACCTGAGAAGAAGAATCAACGTAGCAATGTCAACGGTGACTCCTGAAATGCTACAACCTAAAGGAAGGTTGACTTTCGTAGGAGGTGTCTGTCGTGCAACAGCGGGAGCTCACATTGAAACTTTTTAAAAAACATAAAAATTTAAGATTTGCTGTGTCTTTTGATGTAAAAATCAACACTCTACCAATTATATTAAAATGTGTATTTCACTTTCAAATCCCGTACACCTTTTTTGATGACCCTGTATTTTGTGTTGACGAAATTTCATTGAAAGAGTAGAAAAACTAAGTGGTTCAAACGAACGTTATATGAATGGTGCTATTTTAAAAACATGAAAATAAAATAATAAAATTAACATATTTTCTTTAGCTTAAGGCAAATAAAAGTCTTAAAAATTAACCAAGCTATGATTTTTTTAACGTGAATGTTCATTGTATTACTACATTGTAAAAGGGTGAAATGTTACGTTACCACGCAAGCGTTCACTTAGCATAATAATGAAACCAAATCCAAACTATTTAATTAATGCTTAATTTGATAAAAACATAATTATATTGAACCAAAACGGATCTGTTAGTTAAAAGTATCAATTTCATATGTACGTCTAGTGTCCGGAAGCGGCATATCACTCTATTGAACAAACATTCCTCTGATATGTGAGATTCTCTCAAGTACACGCGAGAAAGCATTTTCACACTTCTTGTCTGAAATATTCATAAAACTGCGTAGGTTGTGTGTGTACTAGTTTTATTCTTAAAGCATGGTCAGAAGCCGTCAAATATGGGGTGTATTATTCATTGGATTAACATTTGTGTTTCAGGTAATTTCAAGTGGTTTTTACTCATAGAATAACATAGTTTTAACTTTTCGTAGTTTAAAGTATAGGGAGTAAGGTTTAGATTGGAAACTGTCATATCTATTTTGTATCCAGAAAAATGTAATTAAAAGATTCCAATGGAATATTACTTATTTTTTTAATAACTGTCATATGTATTTACTGGTATTAAATATAAACGTTTAAGTCAGTTAGAGACGTAAAATTAGGGGTAGAGCTTAGGATCATGAAATAATAGTTAACACTTTTAAAAAGGACGCTAAACTTGTATTTGTTTCCGTTTTAACTAATAACAGAGAGATTGGTAAAATTGGGATATCTACCGTGATTTGGTAGTCCAACCGGTTTCAGAATTTATCTTATTTAATGTTGTGTATACAATTATTGTTATTATTTGTTAAACTATGTTTTGAAATGAAAATGGCTCACGAGAAATCAGTTGAAATCAATCACTGTCAAAACCTATGATGGATTGTTCCGGAGTGAAATTATTCATTTATACCTAGATAATATTTACATAATGTACTAATTTGTGATAAAACTTTGTATATGTGATGTTTATTTATTATATATATATATTCGTATAAAAAACTACATTATCGCATAATGTACGAGTAGCTGTAACTAAACTAGTCTGCAGTATTTTACTGAATACTCGTTATAACTAAATTAAACTTCCCAAATCTTAATACTCTTTCATCACAACATTCATTTGATCAAGTCAACACTACAACGGGTCAGCTAATATACAGGGATGGACACAAGCGTGGAAAAGCCTTTAAAACGTATAGTTTCAGTTAAATTGTAAATTTGAAAATCATCCTAAATGTATCGCATTAAAAAAAGGCTTTTAAGAACCCTAAAGTCGGAACCGTGGATTTGGTCTGTTGTTTGGTTATAAGGCATTCGACACTAAAAAATTATGATACTTTTTAGTGCACTTCCTTGTGAAAAATGAGATATTCATGCCATCAGCAGGGTGAGACTCAGGCCTGGGACCATGAAATGAGCACCAATCCTGACCCCAGAACGTTTGAGGCATTTCTTTTTACATATTATATACAAGTGGTACTTATCCAAGCACGTCGAATTTCAAAAAAATCGGTCGTTGATTAGTTGGGATTAAAATATCTAATTTAATACAAACCAATGCTGCATACTCAATCTCGAAAGGTGTTCAAAATCTAAAACCCTTTAATTTCGTAGATCTAGCTTTTTGTAATTTAAACCAGCACCACGACGTTCCGAGTCAGCCTTTTGGGATGTCTTTGTTGGTAGTGTAGATCTGATCTGTTGTTGTAGACCTGGTTGCCATATGTTGTTGATTCGTTCAAAACATATCGTGACCTAGGCTTCGTAACATATTATGCAAGCTGGCTTCCAAACGGTACTAGTACATGGGCTAAAACTAATGTGTTGAATTTAGCTTTTAGGTAAAACGTTTTAAAGATAGTGATAATAAAGAAATACAAGCAGAGCTGTGACCTGAACTGCACAAGTTACAGTAAAAAATATGGTTAGTAGCATAGTTATATTTAATGAAATAATTATGCTGAGTAAATGCATGACTTGGACGAGAACTATTTGGAGTCTGTGTTAAAAAACATAATGATGCTTCTTGAAAACAATGAAACTTTCTTTCGTATTAGAAAACAATTAAGCTTTAGGTTATAATAAACACAAGTTCAATTAAGAAAAACCATTGAGCTCTTTTAGTTAACTCAACATTAACAGGTGCATTAACAGCTTATTAGGATAAAATTAAACTCAAAGCCAATACATTCACACTAACAACAAAAGGGTAATAATGTATTTTTGTTTGGCTAATATAATGAATGATTTGTTTTGCGAAACGATTAAACAACTTATAAGAGAACCAATCAAAATTAGTAAAGACGGAGAGCTTCAATTAAAACCATTTGCACACTACATTCCTGCAAATTCCTTTTTTATTGATTCCATATACGGGTTTGGTGCTATAAACCGTCCTCAAAAAGGTTCAAAACACTCCAATGGCAAATGCTAATAATGTCATTTTTGTACTAACAAGTTTCATCACAAACAAGTATAACTTTTGTTGCAGGTGCAGTCGATTTTGGAGTTAGCTCCGCGTAGTGTCATAGATAAACTCAGCCACGGAACTTGTGAGCCATTTTCATTTCAGCCCCAAAAATACAACCCGAATCCGGAACTTGACAAATTGGTGGAAAAGTACTACGGGTTTTCCAGTCGAGGAGGACACTGTCCCAGGAATAGACGAGAGCGAACCGTCTGGGTGTAGCTATGTAATGCTCAAATCTAAAGGTAACAACTTAATATTCGGTCTATCTGTAAATATGTTGATCAAAATAACTAATATTTCTTGTCGTCTAACACAACTTTCTTTGATTAGATGTTAGATTCAGAATGTCAGGTGCTAGTACCACTTTCTACGTTAACCTACACAAAATAGTTTGTAAGAATTAATAAAGATTAAGAATGTAGGCATTGATTCCTATTATGCACTAGGTTCTGCTGACTAGACGATTATCATAAAAGCAGGACCCAAAAGAACTCCTGTCCAAGATTATTATATAAGTTTCGATCCCTTTGAGCTCACCACCTACCCCTCATTCATATCCGATCCAATCTCTCCTTGTAGGGAAGGGAGTATTTTCAACACCCGAACTGTGACAAAGCTGTCGATTGTCTACGTGTGAACAACTTTTTGTTGCCATTACAAAACAATATCAGGAAGTATTGTACATATAACAATACTAGTGACTAACTAGCCTAATGGTAATAAGGTTACTCGGCAGTTGGCATACCAAACAACAATAATGTTCAAAACAAAATAAAATCAAGGTCTAAGAACTGCTTGAGGAGTAAATAACAGTGCAATAGCGTTTTTCCTCATTGGCTTTGTTTAATGTATGCAATGAGTATATAGAAATGTAAAAACTCGTAACTGGCAATAAAGAAGCTAACTAGTACTGTTAATCGATTGTGCAGGTAGTGCCCAGGCCACTACCCTCTCAGGGACTCCTAGGCAGTGACGGCCAGGCCAACCTACAGGGTGTGATCAATGTTCCAGCAGCTGTCAGTAACCTTGGCAACTTGCTCACAGGGGTAGGCGGTCTGCTCTCTGGGGCTCTCGGTCTCAGCTGAAGTGCTGCCACCGCTGAAACCTACTTTTTATGAAGACTACAATAATAATAAATTAAGTCTAATCCTTATTAGTGTTGAAATTATCTCTGCACCAATAACTGTCTTTACGTGTACAGTCATCCTGGCTAGTAAATGTGTTTCTGGACTATGAGTCAATCAAGATATTCAGCTGACTATACTATTACAGTAGTTTGAAGAAATAATACAGCACAAATAACTGGATATAATTTGTATATGTAAAATGGTTTTAAAATTGGTACATACGGAGAGTGTTAAGGAGTTTAACGCCCATAAAGGATAAATTTTAAATCGGAGTAGAATAGATTATAATAAACCTACAATATGATTTAGCTCGATAATTTGTTTGGTCAAACCATATGTATGGAATACATTTACTCATCAGAATTATGTTTTAAACCTGGCAATGTACATTTGCAACTCTTTGATTGCAGTTTGTTAATGATGATATTACAATTCTACGGTAAATATGTTATTACGCACTTTTCCATAGTTTTTGAGTGAAAAAGGTACACGAAGTTTCGATACATGAAGTCTGACCTCGACTTCAAGTGGAAAGTAACGTAAAACAATAAACAAAACATTAGGAAGTAAGCTGACCATGCAAAACATTTTCAAACTATTTTACTGAGTGAAAACCCTTTTTAACAGAGGTAATCCTTTAGTCTAAGCCTAATAGTAGTCTAAATTCTAAGGAAAATTTACTACAAAACTTGCTACCGCTAACTAACGGGATAAGTTTGTAAAAGAAAAACGATTTCTATTTCTGTTGTTGAATTAAACTTTGGTTAAATTAGTAATGTGAAGTATGATAAACTTAAACGTAAACCTGTTGGAAATGTATTAATATTATGTGCGTTCATTGTATAAGAACTTGTTACAGCCAACGGATTGAAATACAATCATGTACTTTGGGGGATGATTATACTTAAATGTCTGCAGCATAACTTATATTTAGGATTGTAAAATAGTTAAGAAAAAGTATTGGTGACAATCATTAAAAAGTTAAACTGGATTAAATTGAATATTTTTAACACCTGCGTAGTGATACGATAATATTTCAAACTAATCAACCACAAAGTTTAGGTTTATTTAGTAAATAAATTCATTTATTTCTTCTCTCTCAGAAAATCTTTGTTTGAAAACAAAACTTAGAGTTTTATTTCCTTATACACTATTTCCTTTACGTCCCTGTTCCTTTTTAGTGTGATTTAGCAAAAAATCATATTTGAAACCCTTTCAAATTAAAATTGTGCAACTTAACGTTGTTATTGCAATAACAACGTTAAGTCCTATAAAACTAAGGAATAATGGTAATAACACGAAGAAATCGTAGAGCCAAAGAATAATACTTTAACTTATCATAAGCAAACTTTATAGCAGTAAACATCAAGCTATAGTAGAGTCGTTTCCTGTGTAGCGCAAAATGATTTCGTATTTAAAATATGAACCAATAGGTTTCCTTAAGTTAGTTTTGTCAGCCTATTTCACTACTTTGTTGTTTATCCTTGTTCTGTGATCTTGATATGGGCCTAGTCCAGACTTGCAGTGTGTTGTGTCTTATTACGAGTCTATTGGTTTTAAACCAGGTATCGTAAGTAGCTGTTAAGATTAAATGTAGATGATATATGAATGAGAATGACCTCAACCT
The DNA here is from genome assembly GCA_018831715.1 of Matsumurasca onukii. Classification (NCBI taxonomy): domain Eukaryota; kingdom Metazoa; phylum Arthropoda; class Insecta; order Hemiptera; family Cicadellidae; genus Matsumurasca; species Matsumurasca onukii. The sequence continues at coordinate 37,398,404 of CM032062.1, forward strand.
TTCTCTAGCATATGATTAAAAATACATTCAAATGACACAGAAACTCAGTGGCATGTTTGTTAATGAACGTACGTTCGAAAATGCTTGTTCTTTGTTGTGCTCAAAATGTGCTACACAGTTCATGAACAAGTTTGATTTTCAGCACAATTTGTTGTATGTACGAGTTCAAGAAATCTTAATGCTATTTCTTAACCTTAGGTTACATGAACACAAATATATTTTATTATTTTGATCGTTCATAGTTTTGAAATTTAGAGAGTTTTCAATCCGAAATTTTAAATTAAAGTTTTAAATCCATGGATTCGTCAAATTTAAATAGTATTTACAATTTCAAATATTTTAAAGCGGTATTATGTTTAGTATCCATTGGTACGACGTATTTTAAATAAACAGGGTAAGAACTATAGCAGATATGTTTATACAAAGTTAAGTTTAGTATCCATGGATACGACAGATTTAAAGTAAACAAAGGTAGAAATGATAACAAATATTTTGATGCAGTGTAAAGTTTGGTATCCATGGATAAGACAGATTTAAAGTAAACAAAAGTAAAAATGATATCAAATATTTTCGTACAATTTTAATTTTGGTATCCATGGATACCAAAGACTTAAAATGAACACGGTTAAAAACGATAGCAAATATTTGATACAGTGTTATGTTTAATATCCATGGATACGACAGATTTAAAATAAACACAGGCAAAAATTATAGCAAATATTTTGGTACAGGTTAAGTGATATACATGGATTTGATAGATTAAAATAAAGTAAACAAAACTAGAAATGATATCAAATATTTCGATACGGTGTTGAGTTTGGTATCCATGGATACGACAGATTTAAAAAACCACAAACAAAAACAATAGCAAATATTTTGAGACAGTGTTAAGATAAAATATGATAAGATTTCCGGACAAAATAAATTGCATTAGGCATAACAAAATGCATAAAATCGGATGACAAACAGAAACAAAAGTAACAAACATTGAATTAAATACTACATAAGATATATCTTCCCTTACTATGATATACATGGATGTGACAGATTTAAAGTAAATAAAGTAGAAATGATATCAAAAGTTTGATACAGTGTTAAGTTTGGTGTCCATGGATACGACAGATTTAAAACAAACACAGGCAGAAGCGATAGCAAATATCTTGATACAGTGTTAAGTTTGGTGTTCATGGATACGACAGATTTAAAATAAACACAGGCAGAAGCGAAAGCAAATAGCTTGATACAGTGTTAAGTTTGGTATCCATGGATACGACAGATTTAAAATAAACACAGGCAGAAGCGATAGCAAATATCTTGATACAGTGTTAAGTTTGGTATCCATGGATACGACAGATTTAAAATAAACACAGGCAGAAGCGATAGCAAATATCTTGATACAGTGTTAAGTTTGGTATCCATGGATACGACAGATTTAAAATAAACACAGGCAGAAGCGATAGAAATATCTTGATACAGTGTTAAGTTTGGTATCCATGGATACGACAGATTTAAAATAAACACAGGCAGAAGCGATAGCAAATATCTTGATACAGTGTTAAGTTTGGTATCCATGGATACGACAGATTTAAAATAAACACAGGCAAAGCGATAAACACAGGCAGAAGATAGATACAGTGTTTATCCATGGATACAGACTTAAAATGACACGGGTAAAAACGATAGCAAATATCTTGATACAGTGTTAAGTTTGGTATCCATGGATACGACAGATTTAAAATAAACACAGGCAGAAACGATAGCAAATATCTTGATACAATGTTAAGTTTGGTATCCATGGATACGACAGATTTAAAATAAACACAGGCAGAAACGATAGCAAATATATTGATACAGTGTTAAGTTTGGTATCCATGGATACGACAGATTTAAAATAAACACAGGCAGAACGATAGCAAATATTCTTGATACAGTGTTAAGTTTGATATCCATGGATACGACAGATTTAAAATAAACACAGGGTAAAAACGATAGCAAATATCTTGATACAGTGTTAAGTTTGGTATCCATGGATACGACAGATTTAAAATAAACACAGGCAGAAACGATAGCAAATATCTTGATACAGTGTTAAGTTTGGTATCCATGGATACGACAGATTTAAAATAAACACAGGCAGAAACGATAGCAAATATCTTGATACAGTGTTAAGTTTGGTATCCATGGATACGACAGATTTAAAATAAACACAGGCAGAAACGATAGCAAATATCTTGATACAGTGTTAAGTTTGGTATCCATGGATACGACAGATTTAAAATAAACACAGGCAGAAACGATAGCAAATATCTTGATACAGTTAAGTTTGGTATCCATGGATACGACAGATTTAAAATAAACACAGGCAGAACGGTAGATATCTTGATACAAGTTTGGTAATGGATACGACAGATTTAAAATTTATCTTGATACAGTGTTAAGTTTGGTATCCATGGATACCGACAGATTTAAAATAAACACAGGCAGAAACGTAAAAACGGTAGCAAATATCTTGATACAGTGTTAAGTTTGGTATCCATGGATACGACAGATTTAAAATAAACACAGGGTAAAACGATAGCAAATATCTTGATACAGTGTTAAGTTTGGTATCCATGGATACGACAAAGATTTAAAATGAACACAGCAAAACGGTAGCAAATATCTTGATACAGTGTTAAGTTTGGTATCCATGGATACGACAGATTTAAAATAGGCAGAAACGATAGCAAATATCTTGATACAGTGTTAAGTTTGGTATCCATGGATACCAGATTTAAAATAAACACAGGTTAGCAAATATCTTGATACAGTGTTAAGTTTGGTATCCATGGATACAAAGACTTAAAATAAACACGGCAGAAACGATAGCAAAATATCTTGATACAGTGTTAAGTTTGGTATCCATGGATACCAAAGTTTGGACTTAAAATGAACACGGGTAAAACGGTAGCAAATATCTTGATACAGTGTTAAGTTTGGTATCCATGGATACCAAAGACTTAAAATGAACACGGGTAAAACGGTAGCAAATATCTTGATACAGTGTTAAGTTTGGTATCCATGGATACCAAGACTTAAAATGAACACGGGTAAAAACGGTAGCAAATATCTTGATACAGTGTTAAGTTTGGTATCCATGGATACCAAAGACTTAAAATGAACACGGGTAAAAACGGTAGCAAATATCTTGATACAGTGTTAAGTTTGGTATCCATGGATACCAAAGACTTAAAATGAACACGGGTAAAACAGAAGGTAGCAAATATCTTGATACAGTGTTAAGTTTGGTATCCATGGATACCAAAGACTTAAAATGAACACGGGTAAAAACGGTAGCAAATATCTTGATACAGTGTTAAGTTTGGTATCCATGGATACCAAAGACTTAAAATGAACACGGGTAAAACGGTAGCAAATATCTTGATACAGTGTTAAGTTTGGTATCCATGGATACCAAAGACTTAAAATGAACACGGGTAAAACGGTAGCAAATATCTTGATACAGTGTTAAGTTTGGTATCCATGGATACCAAAGACTTAAAATGAACACGGGTAAAAACGGTAGCAAATATCTTGATACAGTGTTAAGTTTGGTATCCATGGATACCAAAGACTTAAAATGAACAGGTAAAAACGGTAGCAAATATCTTGATACAGTGTTAAGTTTGGTATCCATGGATACCAAAGACTTAAAATGAACACGGGTAAAAACGGTAGCAAATATCTTGATACAGTGTTAAGTTTGGTATCCATGGATACCAAAGACTTAAAATGAACACGGGTAAAAACGGTAGCAAATATCTTGATACAGTGTTAAGTTTGGTATCCATGGATACCAAAGACTTAAAATGAACACGGGTAAAAACGGCAAATATCTTGATACAGTGTTAAGTTTGGTATCCATGGATACTTGATAGCAAATATCTTGATACAGTAAGTTTGGTAAAATCCATGATACAGCAAATACCAAAGACTTAAAATGAACACGGTAAAGTAAAACATTTGGTAGATACAGTTGAAATATCTTGATACAGTGTACTAAGTTTGGTATCCATGGATACCAAAGACTTAAAATGAACACGGGTAAAACGGTAGCAAATATCTTGATACAGTACTAAGTTTGGTATCCATGGATACCAAAGACTTAAAATGAACACGGGTAAAACGGTAGCAAATATCTTGATACAGTGTTAAGTTTGGTATCCATGGATACCAAAGACTTAAAATGAACACGGGTAAAAACGGTAGCAAATATCTTGATACAGTGTACTAAGTTTGGTATCCATGGATACCAAAGACTTAAAATGAACACGGGTAAAAAACGGTAGCAAATATCTTGATACAGTACTAAGTTTGGTATCCATGGATACCAAAGACTTAAAATTAAATATGAACATCCAAAGGGTAAAAACGGTAGCAAATATCTTGATACAGTACTAAGTTTGGTATCCATGGATACCAAAGACTTAAAATGAACACGGGTAAAAACGGTAGCAAATATCTTGATACAGTGTTAAGTTTGGTATCCATGGATACCAAAGACTTAAAATGAACACGATTTTGGTAAAAACGGTAGCAAATATCTTGATACAGTACTAAGTTTGGTATCCATGGATACCAAAGACTTAAAATGAACACGGGTAAAAACGGTAGCAAATATCTTGATACAGTACTAAGTTTGGTATCCATGGATACCAAAGACTTAAAATGAACACGGGTAAAAACGGTAGCAAATATCTTGATACAGTACTAAGTTTGGTATCCATGGATACCCTTAAAAGACTTAAAATGATGGTAGCAAATATCTTGATACAGTACTAAGTTTGGTATCCATGGATACCAAATGACTAATAAAATGAACACATGGGTAAAAACGGGATAGCAAATATAACTAAAATGAACACACGGGTACTAAGTTTGGTATCCATGGATACCAAAGACTTAAAATGAACACGGGTAAAAACGGTAGCAAATATCTTGATACATTAAGTTTGGTATCCATGGATACCTTAAAATGAACACAGGTAAAACGGTAGCAAATATCTTGATACAGTAAGTTTGGTATCCATGGATACCAAAGACTTAAAATGAACACAAAACGGTAGCAAATATTTGATACAGTACTAAGTTTGGTATCCATGGATACCAAAGACTTAAAATGAACCAAAACGGTAGAAAATATCTTGATACAGTGTTAATTTTGGTATCCATGGATACGACAGATTTTAAATAAATGCAGGCAAAAATGATTGTAAATAGTTTGATACAGTGTTAAGTTAGGTTTCCATGGATACGACAGATTTAAAATAAACATAGATTTTGGTTTTTAAAAAGACATTAAAATAAAATGTATAGAAAAAAAGAACTGGAAACCCTAACAGACTAAGCGTTGAACATTTTTCTATTTTCAAAATAAACCCAATAGTAAATAGTATACTCGGAAACAATTTTCCAGTTACAAGCACGCGTTTAGATTTTACAGACAGTTAAGTGAACACACATCTTACAGTACAATGTTTACTGTTTTTGTGCCACACTCTAAACACTTTATAGTTTAGGGAATGTGCCTGAATCAACCGGTTTTCTGTTATGAAAAAGATCCTTTTTCACTGTTTTAGTTTTGAATGCGAATTAATAATAGGCAAGTGTTTCCGAGCTGTCCTATCTAGGGACTTTAGAGGACAATGATTACTGAGATGAGATCCCTCATCTGTTCTCAATTTCCGATGATCCTAATAAAGTGGAGTAGTCTAAAACCAGAAAATATAAATTTGGCATTGGATATAACTGTTTTTTTTTTACCAAAACAAATTATAATGGTTTGAAAGTGTTTGGATTATAATAACTATTAGCTATAAAGTAGTTTTTAAACATAAAACGCGCACAGTAGCTTGACTTTTTAACATTAATAACGAATTTTGCAACGAATCAATTTAAACCTTTTAGAACAGGTGCACAGACGCTAAATGTGACACTATTGTATTCTAAACTTTAAAAAAGTGGCGTTGGCAGCCATTTTCTGTACCGAAACAATCACAAATTTGTTTCAGAGCGTAGAATAATTTCAATACAACTTTTGGACAAACCAAAAACAATATTTTATTTGAAACAAGGTATTTCTACTAAACTATATTTGTCATCATCAGTTAAATAAAATACTTTTAGAATATAATTGTATGTTGTAGTAAAGGTTTGTACATGAAAGATGATTAAAAACTAATAATGTTTATAAATTGTACAATTTTATTGTAAATTGAAATTATGAAAAATATTGCAAGTATGAAAAACAGATTTGTCATTAAAATAAGAAATGTAAAAATAGCGACTACAAAAACACCCTTTTGTAGATGGGAGAAGGAGGAGACCTTCAAACATGTCGAATGACTCAGTCATAGGTCATTCTAAATACATTAGCCAAAGCACGTTGGAAATTGCCCATTCTTTCCAAAAAGGCTAGTTTTAGGATAATCCTAGATATATTTATAATCTTTAATAATAACTAGTACGAGTAATATATAATACTATAATAATGTAATATATTAACATTATTTAATCGACAAAACTAATGTAATACATTTTGTTTAAGATAGTTTCAATAAATTCTTAATTTATCGAATTCCATAATTAATACGTGATTAATTTGGATATTCCAGTATAGGCTCTGCACAAAGCAGTAAACTATAAATGAATGGTACAACTCTTCTTGTTGCTGGATTTAGGTATCTTCGAGAGGTCCTCAGCCGGATGAAGACGATGGTTTGGAGCTTGGAACGTTAAATGATCTTCTGAATCCAGTACTTGGACCCGTTCTCACTGCGCTGGGGCTTTCATAGCAATAATGTATATTGAAATGTACTAAACACTCTTATTATAAAGGCGTACTAAAACCTTTTGCATTGCTTTTATTTCCACTACACATTTTTAATATAACTAAAACTATTAGCAAAATTTCATATTTTCTACCAAAATTCAAAGGTCACCTGCCACAGCATAATACTCGTAATAATACTGTTATCAGATCGGTAGACTTTTGCAGTTTGACATCCCTCGACTAGACTGGATTGATGTACCCTGATCTTATTAACAACACCAAAGTACGCCACGAGTTTGATGTTTTTGGGTCGACTCTCTGAACCAGAGGTGTGACATTTGTGTGAGGTTGTTGATGCAAATGTATGGAATACGTAAGGTTCTGCCGTTCTCCTAATGTCTTAAGGTTACTTATGCTTGCTTAAAAGCCAACCTTTCATGCAATCATGATGTATAAGAATACTGGATTAGTTGGATTTCATCGCCTTTTTAAGCCCTTTCTGCTTATGAGACATCGAGGAGTTGAACGGGGATTTTTAAGGTCAGTGATAAGCTACCCAGTAGTGGGGTTTGAATCTTGTAAAAGGTAACTATAGTGATTAGAAATATTATGGATGTACGTTGATTTATGTTATCGGTCATGGGTAGCCCGCGTTTCCCAACGCATTACCGCTAAGTCCAGGGCACGCCGTTGGAAAAGCCGTGCTGGTGGGTGCAGAGCAGATGGTGGACAACATGCCGTTGGACATAGACCTCTCGGAAAGATTGTTGCATCTGAATGGACAAATCAGATGCGAATTTGCTTACGAGCATATAATTGGTGATGACAACCATAATGTTCAATATAGTTCGTAATTGTATTTGGTGGTGGGAAGGGGGGGAGGAATGTCATTTCATGTGGATGAGAAATGGTAAGTTTATTTGTCTTTTGTATTTTAGAAGTTTCAGAATTCTGCTATATGATTGCCTTGCTGATGAAGATGAAATTTTTATATACTTCTTTTTAGTGGCCACTTATCTTCTTTTATTTTGTATGCAAAAATTTAAGGTACTTTTAAAAATAGTTAATTATAAAATGTTCTTAAAGAAGTAGAATATACACTTTGAAGTTCCCTAAAGTTGTATCAAACCAATAATATATGTATTTTCAGATCTGGGTCTAATATTTCGTGTACATAGTAACGTCTAACACATCTAGAATATAATGTTTATATTGATATCCAGAAGTAGATAGATAAGGTTATATATCTTGGTTATGTGTAAAGTCTGGCTGCTTACTCTACACTTACTAATGAGCCCAGCCCTGAAACTGTAACTGTTTCTTAATGAAATGTTATTTCAGGGTTTACTTCCGTGTACCAACTTGTCTAAATATTGTATCAGTAGTTTTATGTTATTGTACACGTTAGAACTCAAACTTGTCTTTAAACTCTGATTGGTTTACGTAGGCATATTTAATTATCAAACTCTAATTTATTTGCTCTAATTAGTAAATGTATGCGAGAGAATCAAGGAAACGAATTCTTATCGATGCATATGCATGTTTGAACAACGTGTTATTGCGATTGGTCATTGACCTTTCTATATAAATATCCTGTCGACAGCGACAGGGCTCCGTGCGTCTCTAAATTCAAGTGCGCTTCTTGTACCATGAAGGCCAGTTTAGTTTTAGTTTATTTTGTAGCCTCAATATTACTTCTAAGTTACCAGGTCAGTTAATTAATACTATAGTAACTTTAAATCGTACATAGACAATATAAAAGCTGAGCACTCTTGTTAAGTACTTTAGGGATTTTAGTTTGAATTGCCTTACTTCTTACACTATTCAAACTTTCCCTTAACCACAAATTTTACAGCAGTTTCAAAAGTTCTATAAACAACTTCAACTTCCATTTCCAAATCAAGATATTTTAAAATTTGTAAGGTCAGGGCCATAATATCCTGTCCAGTATAAAATGTCCCATGGGCTAATCCTGTACTTCGTTCATGAACAGTTTAAGTGTAGTTTATATGTCCCATGGTCCATGGGCCTAGAACATAAAAATGAGGTACATCTGTTATATGGACTCCATACAATAGAAATCTAAAACTATAGACCTGCGAAAGGGCCCTGGCAGGCTGAATCTCACATATCCACAAAAACGTAGGTCATCGTTATATATAGAATGCCACATCCAAGGATGCACGTAGTTAAGCGTACTATTATTATTATTCTTTGTCCCTAGGGAGAAAAACATCATCAAAACAATCCTTTATTTAAGCTATGGTTTCCTAGAAAACGGTGACCGCTACATTACGGCCGTAGTATGACGGTGGGTTTTGTTTTCAATTTTATCAGATGAGAGTGGTTTCCTAGAAAACGGTGGACGTTAAAGTAGCGGTGAAAACTAGTTAAGGGGTTTCTCGCCAAGTGACACATATTGTTTTGTAAACAAAAGTCTAGCTTATCCATTACTATATACGTAAACCAGATTTGACAACTAAAATAAACAACATGTCAAAAGTTGTTTTATTTAATCTTTTATTAAATTTTATTAAAAATAAATTTTTATTTAATCTGTTTAAATATTTTGTTGCGTCTACTGTCACGGTTACGTTCACCGCTACATTACGGCCGTAATATAGCGGTGAATTTTTTTCTAGGAAACCATTGCTTAACCTGGTTGTAAAAGTGACACTTAAGCATCTATAATATAAAAATGAATCGCAAAATGTGTTGCTAAGCGCATAACTCAACAACGCCTGGACGAATTAGGCCAAATTCTTTTTAAATGTTCGTTGGAATTCAAGGATGGTTTTTACGGCGAGAAAAATTTGAATAATTGCCGGAAAACCCCTTAAAACTGTCCTTTTTTTTCCCATACAAACGTTTTCTAACTAAAACGTAAACAATTTGAGCTTTATTGATATTCGTTGCCAGCTGATATCCCTATTTTTATAAAACATATGTACGGTAGAAAAAAACAAACTGCCATATTACAAATCTTTTTGACAGGACGAAGTCTGTCGGGTCCGCTAGTTGTAAATAAATGTGTCTAAAGCAGCTGTTTTAGAGCAAAATTACAAACAAGCTATTTCGATGTGTTTGCTAACTTAACACAGCCTAATAATAAATCAGCCTGTGCATATTGCGTTGAGGCACAAACATACGTCTTCAAACTATAGCGGCTAAATGGAGAACCAAAGTGTTCAAGGAAAAATTAAATCAAAAGCCCCCTCATACGAGGTTTTGCGTTTTACCATATTACGATGATGTTGTAGGTCGCAAGCAGTCCACTGTCAAGAGCAGCAGCAGCTGACAAGTCCCCAGGCTTAGGGAGCACTGTGCAAGACCTGCTCTCTGGTCTCGGTGGAGATGTGGTGGTCGGTCTCGGCAAGAACTTGGGCGGCATGCTGTCTGGCTCGGGACTTTGAAACCACAGATAATGGAGCGTCTCTACAGAGATCCAATGGGATAGGGAAAGTGTTGCTAAGCTGAGATGTCAAACCATAACCAAGCGCGGTTGTCATACCGTGCGGAGTGAAGAGAGCGCACGATATGGCAACCACGCTTGGTTGGTACGTAAACCAGCCTTTTCTGTAAAGTGAATTGGGAAAGGATGTATGTATTCATTGCCTGTGCTGGAGCGTTACATCATTGAACGTGTTGTTGCAAGGTTTAGCTAACTCCAGAAAGGTAAACTTGTATGAATATTAAATAGCTTGTTTATTACTAAAGAAATTTGAAGACTAAATTTGTGGACCGAATTAGGAGTTGAACAATATCTTTACTCTAAATACAGACATATCTTATCGCAGAATATTAAATAATTCTTTAGTTTGGAGTTTTAAAGTACTGTTTGGCTACAAGTCTTGGTATGAGAGAAAAAAATCACTAAACATATTTAGTATTATATCTCTCTCTTTGAGGTTAATCTCAGCAGAGATTTTGTTTGGCATGGCGTGGTATTTTCTCTAATTATACTAACCTTACAAGAAAGTAGGATACAAACAAGTTATAGGTCAGTTCTATGTTCATACGAGTATTTTAATAAGCACTTCAATTTAAATGTCAAAGGGTTCTGAAATGAGCTTGACACTGTCATTTATTGGTTAAAGTGTTAAAAACTGATATATTCAGTAATAAATATTGTAAGCACGATGAGTTGAAGTAGTTGCACTCAGTGTTTGCGAACAAGAAAACTGTATTAATACTTTTTGGATCCAAAATAAAATAAAAATACTGTTTGGTTCACTTCAAAAAATATAACCATACGCTTAACGTATAGCATTAACAGTATACATTTTATAAAAGATAATTGTACCATCATCTCAACTCAGAGAAACGCATCTAGACTTACCAAGAACAAGAGTATCTTTTTTAATGTTAACTTAGGTACCGCTTCCATAAAGGCTACAAGTCTGTGCGCAATTTGGAATTAGCACAAATCAGAGCTTCTAACAACTATAAAATATTTGTGACCAGAATACTACAAGTTCAAAAATATTTGTAATAAATTTCTAATCACTACAAATTCAGTGTGAAACACTAATCGAGAGTTCTCAACTTGACTGAGATTATTAAAAAGGACCAGTAAGTAATGTATATCTTGGAAACATGACAAAAGAGCCTGTACTTTACTTGAGTTAATTTAAAATTGATTATATGCATTGTTTTCCTCCAAGAAGATATGTGTACATTTGAAAATTTCTCAGGTTCTTAAACGCATGTTCTAATTTAAGTGTGTTAAAAAACGCCTGGTGAGGAATCTTGCACGTTCACATAGGCCTACCAATTGATATTACTAGGATGACACTAAATGTACTTTCTAGAACTAAATCTGTTTGGTTGATGATTAATCTAGTCTATATTCAAACTAAGTGTGCTTTCCTGATTAGGTGTTATTTTAAAATATATTTCTTATATAGATGTGAGTAGTTTCTTTACTGCAACCCTCAAAAGCACAACTGTCGAACTAGTAAAATGGCGCTGGGTTACACTGGTTTATGTGGTAGAAAATGGTAGGTATACAAGATACATTAAGGGTCCACCTCAGTGGTCACCTCAGAGAAAGCCTAAATTCGTCCGCCCTAGTAGCACATATCACCGCACTTGCAAGGGTTAACAGTGATCCAGTTTTGTTACAGTATATAATGTTTCAACATTGAAAGATGTTTTTAATATTTGATTTACAAGTGTGGCTATAATCAGCTGCTTTATTGTTATGTTGCATTTGTATAATTATTTATGTTATTGTTGAAGGAATCATGGTGAAGTAAATACAAAGTCTTGAAGTGTTTAACTGTATTTATCATTTTAATATCAGCCTTAATTTCAGTTATGACTAATTTTCAAAATGTTTCACCTTTCAAAACAACGTTTTACGTAAATGAACATTACATATTAGGAATGTAAAGGAGTTTTCCGACACGTATCTAGATCCCGATTTCTCATAAGTTGTTCAAAAGTTTCAAAAATAACTTTCAAAATCAAGTGTTCTTTTTAAAGTACATTCAAAACGCTTAATTTAAAAATTAAAAACGCTCTATATGGTACATTTTTTTAACTCATTGTACCCTGCATTAAAACGCATATGTAGAATGAATTAACGTTTTATTCATTTTATTTAAAATTAGTCGAAGTTAATTTTCTAAAACAGTTTTTATGCTCTATACGCGTGTCGGGAAACACAGAGAAATATGAGTAAATTAACTCTTGATATTAAATACCAAAATTCTACAAAGCCAAGAAACTAAAATTGTAACATCAAAAGTAAAATGTATGAAAAACATTTCAGAACCATTTTAAATTAAAACAAGGGTATATTGTTTTAACTTTTTGTAGTGACTGACACTGCTGGACCGCCTAATGTTGTACGAACCCTTGCACTGAAGCAGCTTTTCAAGTGGCCGCAAGGGGAAGAATAAATGCTAGTTAGAGTTTAACATACCTGACATATGTTTAGAATGAATATACGTGACACTGTTTTGACAATATAAGTCATTACGATTTTATTTCCTTGATGCACGGAGGTACTGGAAAACTTAAACTGTTGGATGGAGGAAGACAGCTCATTCTCGAAGTTAATTTTTCTAAGCAAATATTCAGCCAGTTTTTGGACGATGTACCTAGGCCTGAATAGAAGTTTAATCATGCAAGTGGGTGGTTATCTTCAATGGAGCAGACAAACAAAATCTGATGAGGAGCATGCATAAAGTTCTTTTCTCTGCCTTTCAGTTTGCTCTTTTTAAGGACTGAAATAATTCTGCAATTGGTACAATCAATCAACAACCGGATATATATGCTGTATAACAGATTGAGAGAAAGAGCTTCTTAAGCTAATTAGAAATGATGAGAGAAATATGAGTAAATTAACTCTTGGATATGAAAGATACCAAAATAATACACACACAGCTTTCACAATTTAAAGACTTCACCCCTTCAAAAGTAACTATGGAAGTTGTATTGTAAATTAACGATTCTTCAGCCAGATCACAAAAATAACTCAAAGTAAAATGTATGACCCCGTGGAAACATAGCCTTCATAGCCACCATTTTAAATTCCTTAAAACAAGGGTGCACATAGCACTTCTTAGCAGTAGGTTAGGGGTTGAGCTGGTTTTTTCCATTGTTTTAACTGTGTTTTGGAAAAGTGGGAATGGCGAAAGCAAAACATTTAAAATATGTTGATAAACTAATCAAATTGGGTAGAACCAGTATCACAATCGACTATTTAGTTTCCAGAGGACCTTGCGATTTAAACTCGAGAAAGCTACTGCCTATAAACAAATTGAACTACCCAAGGAAATTGTAGAAAGCCGTAGGTAAATAAATCAACTGTTTTTACCGATTTGGTCAAGTTTTCATGCCGTAATTCCATTAAGCACATTTATGTTTATTTGTACATAATTTTGAACAAGCGTCTTGGAAAACTTGAAGTTTAGCCCATTTTGTTGATTTTATTTACAAAATGTATATCTTCAATATAAACTGGCACAGCTTTCTACATTTGTTATATCTTTTCAAGTGGTTTTACAGGAAAACTGAGGATAAGGGCTTAAAACTCTGCAAGATGAAAAGCCTGTCTAATACACTTATATGCCAAACTTCATAAAGCTCGGATCATAACTCAATGTATTGGCCAGCACGAACTTGTCCTGATTTAGAGGGTGTGATATAGATATATATTAAAATATCTATAGCTCTAAGACACTACATACTTGAATATCCAACTGGAAGATTACACATACCATCAAACTTACACACATTTAGTATCACTTAACGTTAGTCATCATTGTAAATTATGGATTACTTGTTTGGTTGTTAATAAACCAACTACCTATTTTATAGACGGTTGGATAGAGCCCGGGTGGGGGCAATCGTCATAAGGATTTTAATATGCAAAGGTTTTGCAAACGATATTTTGAATAGGTTAACGTACTAAAACGGAAAAGGTTCTTCTCTGAAAGCATATATCCATGAATTTTGCTGCATGTGAATGCAAAACTTATACTTCTTGTTAAATAAAACATTAATTACGAAATTTAAAACTCTATGTTCTTATAGAAAATCGTTTTAAATTTCGAAGTTTTATAAGCAGCAGCCTCAATACAACTATGCTTCCAGAGAAAAGCTGACAGCCACTAAGCCATCCAAAGAAGATTTTCAGGGTGCTGGGTCGCAGTGCAGAAGGGTATCCTGCTTCTAAGAGTTCAGGTGGAGAGTATTGAGATTCTATGTAGAAAGTGGTGTGAATACATAAATTAATTAATACATTCTTTATCGCTTATTTCATGTACACATGTGCATTGTAGTTGTCACTTGAGAAAAATAAGGCTCAAATTGTGTATTCACTCTTACATCTAAGTCCCTTTCAAACATACAATATTAACATCACACTTCATTCAAATTTTTCCCACTTTAGTCCACTATCAGTATGTTAGTACGCGTTCTCCCAGTTGTGTGCCATAAACTCATCAGTACTGTAAAAGACTTGTGTGATCAAAAGGTTTTTGATGCGGTTTTAAAATTCTTTGGGCATCAGAGTACTTTTAATCGAATTTGGTAATTTGTTGAGAAAATAATTTCTGCCTGTAAAAGCAAACGTTTATGAACTACCATTCTGTGCTGCCCATTTACAGTTCTGGACAAAAGCTATAATTTTTATAAATTAGACAGGCATTTTCTTGTGATGATACAATTGTACATAGTTTGTTATATTACACTTACATCAGAGTCACTGCCAGCTTTTCACGGATGATAATGGTATTTGGTATCAATTACAGAAGTCACCTTAAATGTCATAAACGGTGAAGCTCAACATATATTCGAATCGGTCACAATCAACTCGAAAGTAAGCTTTAAATCGCTCGTTTTCGTTTCTCAAATGTTTATTAACCCATAGTTTAAACACGTCATCTTCCTCCCCTGACAAAAACAATTCAAATTTGCGAATCTAGGAGAACACTAATGCGTTGCGCACCAAAACGCGTACTGCGCGCGAGCTTTGCGGAGCTAGAAGACCATGGCTTAGGAGGTTCTATTAGTCTGTGTTCACTTCTTGACAAAAGAAACACTATGGGCTTGACCCTTCTGTTTTTTCAAAGCCATGGTCAAGTACAAAGTCCTTTCTTGTTGGACAATATCAGATTTAAAGCTAGTACAAGAACAATATTTCACATCCTATTTGAATCAAGCTTCCAGGGTCATAACTACCTTCTTCAGCATGTTCCAAGGGCACAAAACATCGGCTTGGCAATAGAATAGAATAGTGTTTGTTCTTCTGTGGACATTTTCTCTGACAGTATGCCCGCTTTCAAGAGTTCCGTTGAATGCATTTCGGACGAGCGTCATGACTATCTGGTATAGATCCGTTGCATATAGAATATGAAAAGTTATATGATGTTTACTAACGTTTTACCATATTTTGTTAATTCTACCCTAGCCAATAGCGTTCTTCACAATCGTCATTTCTTAGTATTTATTACTAAAGTAATTCTATATCTAGGAGCTAGTCTAGGCTTAGTCACTTCAAGTTGTTATTGTACTCGTTTTTCATTACTGACAGTATTATTAAAGTATTTTAAGCTATATACCTAATAAGGTATAGCTTTCTAGCTGATCACGAGTTAAATCAACACAATGAATGCATGTCACCATCTGTAACTACAAAATGTTGTAAAAATCATATAACCGCGCGGAATTTAGAATAAACAAAAAAATGAATTCTAAAGCAACATATTTTAGTTTGGCAGGATATATTACAAAATACCCAAGTTTAATGAGATACATATGTCTTTTTTCTAGAATACTTTACTGGAAGACTGAGCAAGTCTACATAGAGTTTTCCTCTTTGGCCAAGCTATGTAAACAGCACAGTGAACTATTTACGAGTATATAAGGAAATGCCATCGTGCATAAGGTTTATTCGCACTGAGTGACTCAAACAACATGATATCGGTTACTAACGTATTTTTCTTCCTCTTAGTGACTTTATCAGTGTTAAGCCAGGTAAGGGCATACGACAGTTTTGCGAAACTTTGAAACCAAAGAAAAGCTAGTTCAGATACAAACACCAACACTCGTTACTGACAAAAATGAATAACTGTTTAGGGATTTAATGACGATGAGAGATACCTTGTACTTTTAAATATAGATTAGATCTAAGTGTAACAAACGGGACAGTTTTCAATTCATAAACTATACATTATACATAGACAGGCCAACTTTGGGCGTCATACTTAACAGCAGAACAACATTATACTCGTATGTACTTGCTTAACCTTTCCACAGTGGCGTTTCATTTATAATCCATCTCAGACGGTTTACTACTCGTAGTGAAAAACATAAACAAACTCAGGGAATCGTGTTAATGGTCTTATTTTCCAACTACAGTTAGAACCATTAATACTAATATACAACAATTGGTGGTCACAAAACGCAAGCCATTCTTTTCTACATGCCAAACCTATAAGTGGTATAAAAATCAATAGTTTAATTCAACTATATTTCTAGGTACTATGCAATCCATTGCCTAAGGCAGAAGACATTTTCTTTGGACCCGGCCCTATTCTCGTTGACGAGTATGCTATAGGAGTTCCAGAGTTTATAGAGCCTGTCGCAGTTATAGGATAGTTATCACATCGTGTATATTTCTTTGACTATATTAGTTATGATTTGTAAATTGTGTAAAATAAATGTGTGTTAATAATTCATAGTTTTTTTGTGGACCTAACATTCTTACACATTTTCATATTTAGCCAACGATCCATTTTATCCATACTTTTAGTGTTTTCATCCAAAAACGCTGATCTCATGTGACGATTGCTTATGTATGCATTATTGTTTTAAAAGACTTAATGTTAAATTTATTGATGTTAAGGTCTATGTAAGGGGAATTAAAGCCACATAAGTGTTATATTCCACTTTTAAGTAAGACTTTCAGAGCTTTTAAAGTACCTTACTTTCGCGGTTGTCAATAAAAGGAATACGACGAAGAAAATCCTTCTTAAATAATGTATTTTTCTTTTATTTAAAGGTTTAAAACTCAGAATAACGCTATTTTAAATTAACGCTTTTTTCATTGCAAGCCTCTGCAACGTTATGCTATTTTGACTTACCAAGGACTGACACCTGAGCTGTAAGTGGGACATATTGGTGTTTGATTGTTATACATGGTCTGGCAAAAGAGTGGAAACGCCTTTATAAATTTTTAACCAGTTTTTCAGCACAAACAAACTCAGTACATTTTATTAAAAACTTTTAATGTAAAAACTTTTAATGCATACTGACACTTTGCAGTATCTAGTTTGTAGCATTCATCAATCTAAGACCCTCAAAATGAGGTGTCACAATGACATTTGTTGATTTCCATAAATTTTCTAAATGTATTTCTTTTAGTAAACAATGACAATACCAGTTTATACAATAGCAGCCTAATAAACTGTTATTGTCATTGTTTACTAAAAAAGATACATTTAGAAAATTTATGGAAATCAACAAATGGGTGATTAGGGGAGTAACCCCATAATTTTCATAGGGAAATCCCATCAAGTGACACCTCATTTTGAGGGTCTTGGCAGTTTATTGGCAGTTTACAAAAAAATTGTGTTGACTATAAAAATAAAACAAAAACAAACTATAACTAATAATTAACATAACAAAAATGACCAAAATGTGATAAAACCTATGGTACCGGGACAGGCCGAGTTAAGGTGTAATATTGTAAGTTATAATATTAAATCAAATTGTATTACGTTTGAATGTCATGCATAAATTTACCCACACTGTAAAATGATATATTAATTAAATATTATTTTAAATTTTGTTTTAAATACCCAATTTAGGTGCAGTTTTATGTTTTCAGGTAGTTTGTTATATGTATAGTTTAACTCCAGCTTGACAAGGGAGTTGGTCATAAGCCCGAAGTCAGTGATAATTATTTCTCAATACATTAGAATACCTTGTATTATGAACATGAAAGTTAGCTCCAGTTTCTAAATTACATTTAGTCAGACAAAGAACAACTACTTAAAAAATGTACATACAAGGTAGTGTTAATATGTATAAAGTGTTTTAAAAGTTTCCTTACAAGGTTCTCGAAATCTAGCCTTAGATACGATTCGTACAGCCTTTTTCTCAAGTATAAATAGGCGCATTAACCTCTGTTGAGGATGAATTAAACCGAAATAAGCAGTTCTCAAAATACTAGTTTTACAATACTGTAATTGGATAAGTTTTGAAGAAGAAACATTTCAGATGAAAATGTAGTGCAGACTCTCTCGCCCTGAGAGCTCCAAGATAAATCTTTATCAATATGGATTCCAAGAAATGTAACACTTTTCAATTCTTCAAGGACTCCGTCGTTTATCATTGTCAGGGGGTTGTTATTATTGAAATTATCAAACCGATGATTCATTCTATAATGTAGGTAATTTGAATTTAATAGACTAGTTTTTAAATTTAATTCATCAAAGTATTGGACACAAGTATTCAACTGTTCAAAGCATGATATTTCTTAATCTTTGATATTATTGTTATTCAATGTGAGTGAAATATCATCAGCATATAAAATATTACTCTCAGGATTCATAAACTTGTCTACGTCATTTATATAAATTAGAAATAGTATTGGTCCAAGTATTGATCCTTGTGGCACACCAAATCTCAAAGAGGCTGAGCTTAAAGATACCACTAACTTCAACTTGCTGTGTTCTGTTAGATAAGTATGATTTTATCCAGTTATAAGGAATCCCACGAATACCATATGCATACAGTTTATCAAGTAATATACCAGAAGTGACACAATCAAATGCTTTGGTCAAATCGATGAATATACTTGCTGTTTGCCTGCCAATGTCTAAGCTTTCAATGACAGTTCCACGAAGTTTATTGACTGCATCAATGGTACTTAATCCTTTTCTAAATCCGTATTATTTTTAAGAATGTATTGTGCTTAGATAAAAAGAAAGAAATCTGTAAAAAAAGAGTTTTCAATTATCTTGCCTATAATAGGTAAAAGGGAAATTGGTCGATAGTTAGCAACATCGTGACAGGAGTCTTTTTTATTTATAGGAACAATTTTGGCAGGTTTCAGTATACTGTGTTTGGAGAATGACCGGTAAAAAAGACTTATTGGTTAGATCTGTCAGCACATGAATAATGTCATTAGAACATGATTGGACAAGGCATGAAGAGAGTCCATTTATATTTGTTGATAATTTTGATGGAAAACTTTTAATTACCGAATAGATTTCCTCTTCTGAAGCTGGAGTTAATTACAGGGAGTTTACATGGTTTGGAATGTGGTTTGTTGAAAATGGTTTAACTTGACAAGCATTAGGGTACAAACTTGTAACTGCTGTTGTTAAGAATGTATTGAAGTGTTCTGCAACCTCTCGTGGTTCAAAAATTTGTTTTCCATTTGAAATAAGTTCTATTAGTTTTTTAATACTTTGAGGTTTATTAAAGTTTATAATTTTCCAAGCAGTTTTTGATTGGTTAGTCGAATTTTGAATTAATTGATTTACTTCGTATGATATAGCAGCTTTTATTACCTTTCTACAAAAAGAATTGTTCTTTTTGTAGTATCGATTAAAATTTTCGTTGTTAGAATTTGAGAAAGGCTTTGCGTAGTTTTTATGTTTTTCTAGACACTAAGAATTCTTTTGTAATCTAAGAAATATTTTTCTTTTAAAATACTTGTTTTTCACAACTATTTTCAAAATGATAAATTAACGTATTTAAATAGTGAGAAAAAGCTTCATCACAGTGTCCCAAGATTCATTTTTTAGTTGAGATTTTAGAAGGTTCACGTTTTCAGGATATATTTTACGTCTTAGTATACTTTTAGTGGGTAATTTCTCTGCTGCATCAGATTTACTGGAAGCTAACATAGTGATCTGATAAAGCAGTCTCCATGACAGTTATCTCAATTTGAGACGTTTCAAAGTTTGTTATAACATTGTCCAAGAAGGACTTGCCATGGTTTGTAACTCTTGTGGGTGAATTTACTGACCAAACTAGGTTGAATGTTAGGAGAATATCTTTAATAATTTTAATATTGGGGTTGTTAAATTTTAAAACATCAATGTTAAAATCACCGATTATATTTAGGTTGTCTTTTATTTAATAAAACTAATAATTCTTCAAAATTTTCATAAAATATCTCCATACTACCGGTAGGTGATTTATAAATGCCAATTAAAGATGTATTATTATGTTTTTTGCAATTGTAATCTATACTTGCAATTTCACAACGCTTTTCAGTTGATAAATTGGTTTCAAAATGTTCAACATCTATCGTTGGTTTGAGGAAAATTCCTACTCCACCTGACCGAAAGGTTACCTTGCAATAAATATCACCTATTGTATAATTTTGCAAACTAAAGTGCTGTTTTGTAATGCAATTGTATCCATGCTCAGGGAATACTAAGAAATCTGGTTCTATCTCCATACTAACGATTTCCAGTTGGTCTAATTTGTTCCTAGCACTCTGGACATTTTGATGAAATATTTTTAAATCACAGTTAAATTTAGATGCTTTTGAATTTAACATCGGTACCATAGATTTTACCTTACATCTGTTGTTATAATGAGGCTTCTTTGATCTAAAAATTACTTTCACGCTGATCTGGCCATTCGTATTGCGGTTTTCAAGTGTTTCTTCTCCATTGTAGCTTTGAGACTGGTCATCACTATCTAAAGAACTGTTCATAGCATCAGCAGCATTGTTGAACGGAGAATGGTTCACACTTGGAAGCTTGATAAAATTCAGTATTGGCTGAGCATATTCGGGGTTATTTTTGCAGCGACTTAAAGGTTCTGATTTAAGACAAATCGTAATTTATTACTAAAAATGTGAAGACAAAATGTGTGACACCATCCGGCCCACCTTTTTATGCCTTCAAATTTAGAAGTACGTAAATATTTTATCCAAAACAAGTGACAGTCAATTGCGACTTTAAATCAACAACCTGGAAATACTACAAAGGTAATTTAAATACCATGTGAAATGTCTAAGTAGAGATCATAATTTAAATACCAAATAGCTAATTTATTACTGAAGATCAGGTTTGAAAACAAAATGTGTGAACCCGTGTTCGAGCCCGGTTCTACACATGTTGTCTTCAAATTTCTTGCTTTGGATGGTTCAATATTTCGGATAAACATTCAGATTGAAGTACTTCTACATTTGAAGGCATACATAGATGGCCCGAATGGTGTAACGGTTAGTATAATCACCCGGCAAGTGAGAGATCTGGGTTCTGGTCCCGGTTTGGTCCACAGAACTGATTTAGTCTTCAAATGTCTTTACTAACTGCATTTGTTTAATATATACCCCGTGTTTCAAAAGTAATAGCGTGATTTCAACTCGGAATATTATTATGCCTGGTGAATTATCGCATCTGAAACTGCACTACTGACACCAACGCAGATTTTGTAAATTTCGCCGCTAGATGTCTACTCGAGCGCTGACCTATAGGCAACGCCGCTCAGTAGCAATGTTGCGTCCGCATAGGAGAGGTTTTTCCTGATGTTTATTTCGTAAAAACCAACTGAACAGAGCAAACAACCTCGTAACGCCAGTAACAATAGAAAACGAGGCTGTGATGAACGAAGCGAATAAGAGTAACACATTGCAAAGAAAGTTCGATCAGCGGCGGTTTAGTGCTTAGCTGCGTGACGGCATGGTTTAAATCTACACTTTGATGCAGTGGTCCTTGTTGGCTATGTGAGTCGAAAAGTAACTGACCCCTGACAAACCAAAAATTGAATGAAATGGACCTGCAGAGCATATGTTGTAACCAGTACACCGGCTAAAACCAATGCTATCTGTAATGCACTCCTAGAGAAATACTCCATCTTATGATAAAGTCTTATGAGTGCACGCATGGACTTTACGACTTCCATGCAAAAATGAACAATTATCTAAAAGAAAGGACAACTTTGTAACTATTGAAGAAAGAAGAAAGAAATTTTGCTAAAAAAATGTATCATCAAACAAATTTAAGAAGAACACTTGAAAGAACCATATTTTGTAATTTTTTTGTATTTTGTATATTTTGTAAGATCGTAACATCAATAGTTTTGTAACTTTGTTCCAATTATGGCTTATTTTTGTTCAGTTGTTTCTTGTTATTGACTAAGGGTTTTGAGTAATTAAGCTTAAAAGATTTAATATGGCCATCATTTTTAAACCGGAAGTGAAAATTAGTCAAATTTATATTTTAATATTGGTTTTAAGTGTGCAAGGTTTTTAGTTTATAACTTTATTGACCTCGGAAATAAATATTATTTAGTGAAAACCCTAGACAGAGAGTCAGAAAACTAAGCGAGATAGGACAATGGGTTATAGGACATTTTTGGTTTATTATAGCTGATAACCACCTGGTGAGGTTTGATCACCTAATTACTAGACACCCTGTATGTTTATATATTGTGTTACGTCCACCATCACTGTTACGTTCACCGCTATATTTACGGCAGTAATGTAGCGGTCAACGTGTTCTTAGGAAACCAAAGCTTTATATTACGGGTTGTTTTCAATGCAATCTTATGAGAGTGTTGTGTGAACGGAGGGGGTTAAAATAGTGGTGAAACTAGTTAAAGGTTTTCTGGCCAGGTGACATACTTTGTTTTGTAAATAAAAGTCGAGTTTGTCCATTTTTATTTTTTGTCTATATACGTAAATAAACTTTGGCTCAAAAAAATTTCAAAATTTGTTTCTGTTAACATTCTTTTTTAATATTGTGTGACGTCCGTCGTCACTGTTACATTCACCGCTATATTACGGCTGAGAAAAATATTTCCATAGTTAGAATAAATATTACTATAGAGAAAAAAGAAATAAAAATGGAACAGCTGTTGTGTTAAACTATAAACAAATGAATTCCAATCATTCAAGTCAAACCTGACCGTATAAATAAGGCCAAATCTAAAATATAAATTGTAAACAAATACTAGACTTGTCAAGTAATATTTAAAAATGTATTATCTTTTTTTATCAATGTAAAGTTTATTTATGACAATTCGCTTGTGGTACTCAGATCTGCTACGAACGAGGACTTGTCCTACACGCTATAGTCTTTTATCAATAATTATATATGATATGATAACAACCACGTTTGTTTATTTAGCTAATCGTTTCCGGCACAGATACCTATTATATTGGAACAGAGCAATTGAATCTGTCTTGAACCTTTCAGTTCTTGTACTGAAACAATGGAATCGTTTTTGAGATATATCTTATTCTTTGTGGTCATGTTATGTTTCATAAGCCAGGTAACTAAAGTATTTAAGTTTTAGCATATACAAATAACAACTTCGCTCGAAAAAACATCTCTGCCCATCGCAGAATACGTCCTATAAAATGAGTATATTTAATTACTCAAGAAAAAGAGCAAGCCTAATAGATGGCTTGTATTTCTTTACTTGCGTAAAATAAACTTAATCGGATTAAAATTAACAATTTTCGGGTCTTTGATGTACTTTTTTCGGATTATTTTATGGTTTATTCTGTTCAAAAATACAGTTTTATAGTAACTAAATTTCAATATACAGGGTGTGTTTAAAATACTAGTCCAAACTTCAGACCATTGTTCCTTGAGTCAAAACAAATGGAAAATGGCGAATTATATGAGTTTATGTTTTTCCTTTGGCCACCAGCCGCCATTTTTGTGTGCTTCTCATCCACGTAACTAGACATTGCGAGCTGTATGTATTTCTAAAATAGACCTAATGTTAATGTACTGTACGGGTCGTTATAATGTACTTAGGTACTCATTGCTATCATTCAATAATTATTATTTGTTAAAGTTTTAACACACAGACTTAAAGCTACTTTCAGTTTAAATTATTTTCAAATAACGCTAGAATGAATTAAAAACTCAAAATACGTCAAACCCAATATTAGGACTCTTGTTTTTGTCAAAAGATTGCGGGAAAGATAAGAGAAACATTTTGGCGCAAAACCTGCCATAGCATAGTTAAAGGACTTTAATACTAATTCACCATGTTTTCCTCCACAATTTCCCATTTTTCGCATACGAAATTGGGTTTTAGTTATTCGAAAAATTTTAACAGACTTTGTTTTGTTTTCTGTGCTTCAGTAAAGAGACAAAATGGTCACGTTACAATCATGTTAACTTGCAAAGCTGAGAACCTTTTACTAGAACTAAGCTACTAACCATACTGGATTGCATCCAACAATAGGCTGACTAACCTTTTTATAACTATAATCTAGTCTTTCGGTTGACACCGAGTCAAAGCACCATAATCATTGGTTTGATATATTTCGGTTTTGGTGGAAATACCATCTTCAGTCACTGATTTGCTGAAACTGTTTCACTGGCGCGGTGTGAACCGGAAGAACTAGATTATATTGTGACACCGGCCGCGAAATCCTAAGATTTAGGTTTAACTTTTTCCTAATTTAGATACATCGGGAAATAATTAACCATTAATAAGAAAGAAACTACACCAAATGTGAACATAAAGTGAACTGCATCCAGCGTCAACGCTCGGAAATATTACCATTAACTATTATACCCGGTGGTATAACCGGTTAGTGCACTTGTTTACAGAGGTCGCGGGTAGTTTGGTAGACCAATATGCGGGTGTAACATCTGTGTTGAGTGTGTACATCCTTCGTATCATCATAAGTTTAACTCAATGTTCACTTTTAACGTACAGTGTTATATTGTTTGTTGATTGGATTTCTTGTAAATCTGTATATAAGTGTGACCAAACCATACTGAACCGCTTCTCTTTCACTCATCCTGATATACGGCTCAGCTAACCGTATCCCTAGTTCATACTAACATTGCCTATCACAAGTCAAATGGACCTCCTTAGATCCGTTTATATATTCGTATTTAAACATTTATTTAATACAAATGTTTCGTTTTGTCAGATCGCAAGTAATCCAATAGCTGATGAGGATGAGGATGAAGATGAGGATTTCCTCATCGCAAGAGGTCCAGTCATATATGGTTGACGCAGATGAAGATTCTCTAACCTTCATTATGATAAATTAATTAAAAATTTCAAATGTATAAAAACAACCGTGTTTTAATTCACTTGTTTGATAACTGCACTAAAACACTGGGTTATTAGGTAAGCCACAATTGAACCAGAAAAATAATCATAGTCAAAGTATTCTTGATGTTGTCTCCATTGACTTTGTGGTATTCATTACTATAGAATGAAAGCATTTTCATGCTAAAGAGAAACATGTATATTTAAAATTAAAAATTGTTGTACAAGCACAAAATGCTTTTATTCTATAGTCAGAACACTCAATTTTCAAATTTATAAAAGCACCTGTGCTTTATTTCACCTGTTTGATAACTGCACTAAAACACTGGGTTATAAGGTAAGTCACAATAATTGAACCAGAAGAATTTATTAACTACACAAAAACACTGTAGTTAAGCCACGATTGAACCAGAAAAATAATAATACTCAGAATCTTTTATTCTCGTGAGTTCCTAAGAGCAATAACCAAGCCAAATTTTACCTTTTTCAGTGTTTTTGTTTTTTAGGGCCAAAGATAATCAATCAGCGAAATGCTTAAAGAATTTTTTAATTGTACAACCATAAAGATCTTCGTGAAAAAAATTACACTTTTGGTAAATATAGTTTTGAAGATGTACGGGCTTTATTGTATGTTCAGAGGTGAACAATAATATTTTATTTTACTTTGTCAATTGCAGAATTTCAGCAATTGTTGTTTGTATTATTTGTGTGTAGCCTATTAATAAGTGTGTATTAAAATTAATATTTGTCTGTATTAATATTAAATGTGTGTTTCTTTAGTTTATAGTATTGTAAAAATAGTGTAAACACGTCAGGTAGAGGAATTAATAATTAGTTTAAAAGTTTCATTTTATATTGTGGGATATTGTGGGACTGAAGTAAAATTTAATTTTCTTTAAATTGTTCTAAAGCGCTTGTTGTAATTTAATTTTTAGATGGAACCTCATAACAGGCTTTTTCCTTCAGAGCCCTATTTCGTTTTCTTAAAAAGAGAACCGTTAAAAAAATATGTTTTCATTCTCAGTATAATGTTAAGATTGCTTTACATTTTCAGTACACAACGTTAGTTTATTATTATACTCTAATTTATTTAAAAGTTATTTATTAAAAATGCATTGCAACCATTTTTGTACCTATTTTAATAAAATAAACAATATTCTTATTCTTAAGTCACAATTGAACCAGAAAAAAATCATTGTCATAATACTTAATATTCAGGACACATTAACCTAAACTTTCAAATTGATCAAAGCAACCATCTTTTATTTCACCTGGTTTAATTAACTACACAAAAACACTGGGTTATTAAGTAAGCCACAATTAAACCAGATCATGTTCCTGAAAATCCTTATTTTCATTTGTCTATCTTATTCCGTTTTAAGTTTTGCTGGATGTTTCCATACTTTTAACTCACAGGCGCCTTTATTATGTTTTTTTTCAATGAGCTGCATTTTGTACTGAGTTGAGATAGGGAGCTCTAGTTTCTACTGTTTTTATTATTTTAAAATAAGCCTTAAACATTTAAAATAATGGGTCCTTTGATGCGCCTTACCATTTAAGATCGTCTTACCACAAAACGATGGTTAAAAATAGTTATTCCAGAAAGAACCAAGTGCTTTTGAAATATCGATTTAGAATGTGAAGGAATATTAAAAAACAAGGCAATTTAGATTTTGTGTTTTAACTTGTAAAATCGGTTTGGAAGGAATTATTTAAAGTATTGAAAACTATGATGGATGAAAATCAGAGTTACTAACATGTGTACACGTGGGAATATTTGCTTTTTGTTATTGGAAAGCTAAGGTCACGGTTTGCGCGCCTGATTCGAAAAACGCATGATTTAAGCGCTCACAGTTTAAAGTTGATTCGAAATTGTCCTTCTTAGAAGTTAAACAATGGAAATGGTCCTTGTCTACTCCAAATACAAAGTGCATTAACTGAAAAAAAAGATTCATTAAACCTTTGTAAGCCGTTAGAAAAACACCAACGTTAGAAAACTTGGAAAGCCTGGGCCCACCTGCCGACTCACATAATACGTATATGAGTTCTTTGTTTTAAGTTTAAAATACAGATGTTTTCCATCGTTAGTAACCAGGAAGAACACGACGTTTTGGGGTGTGCAACCTGATCCCATTTTCAAGTGAAAAGTAATTTAAAACCACCGAAATCATTAGAAAATGAGCTAGCCATAAGTATTAAAAAGTATGATGTCCAGTAAAGCACAAGCAAACCATATGTTCCTGTAAAAGTTAAAATTAAAATCTTAAACCGTAGTAAAACAAACAAACGTGTATGTGAAACTTAAAGAAACCTACAACAGCCAGAGAAACTCAACACGTTCAGCTACTAAATAGTGTCAGCTACTAATCGAATAGCTAACTGGCTGGCTTGGTGGGAGCAGCAGAAGACCAATTACAGGTATGTAGCAGGCTCACCAACTGTAACAGAGACACACAAAACCCCTATGTATAGATAGCTAATGATGAAGATAGGGGCGTATTACATGACAAGTTCTATGTGGCTTGTTTCGGTCCTTAAGAATTCACAAACCAAATGTTCGGTATAATCAGTTATAACGGTTCACCATTAAAGAAACTATCTGAACTTTGTTAAACATTATCACCCCTCCGGTAGGAAAAACTGACTATCATTCATCAATCTAAATATTTTGATGAAATATAAATCTTGATCTAAATATTTAAATTCACCAATTCATACTCTAAAGACATTGCTGGCAAATTAAAGAGAACAAGCTCACTGAACCTGACAGGCTGACAGATTGGCGTGGATAGCCTGTGTTGAATGATGATCCTGTGTTGGTAATTTTAAAAGCAAAATTAAGTCTAGATCCAACAATGATAAAACTTGGGATGAAAGACCTCAACTACCTGTTGAGGTCATAATGGAATTACTAGCACCACTCGTTTATATGTAGTATATTTTGAGGAAGATGGTAAAATGTACAGTTATGATGAATATATGGCAATGGGGTCACTCGCTTTTCTTTCCCAATATCTTTTAAGAGGACTTCGAGCAAAAGATTCTGGCCTCAGCTGAGTCTAAATCAAAGATTTTGTGGAGGTATGTCAACGAGACCTGTGTTTTTTAGCACGTAGACCTAACTGAATTATTTCTCGTCCATCTAAAAAAATCTCCCTCTCAACTTTCTGGCGATGGAGAAAGATAAATACTGTCTCACGATGGAAGTCTAAAATAAATTCCTCTTTTTGACACACAAGATTTCCTCCAACAATAGGAACTATGTCTAAGAGGTAGTGGCTAATTACAGCTACGAGCTTGTGGTCGGAATAAGATGAAAAGTTAGAAGAAATTAAAAAGTAGGAATTTGTTTCTTTGAAAAAGCGTACAATCAGTCAATGTTAAAAAAGTGCAAACAGTATAGAGCTAAGAAAACAGACATCAGGATGTTGAAAATCGAGCTTCTTGGAAATATTATTGAATCATTTTATATAAAACTAGCAGATAGTCCAATTCGTCAAGCTACATTTAAAGTAAGGAGCCTCTGGCTATCAAAAAAGGCATTAAGATTAACGATAAAGATAAATGGCTTTTACCCAAAAATAGCACAAAAAGCTGACATCACTGTATTAAGGCACTTAAACAGGCCACAGACAACTCAACTCGTGTAAGACTCCCCCATATCCTCCATTGGCGTGCAAAAATATGGATGTTCTTGTTTCTCTATCTTGCTACTAGCTTACTACAAACATGTTATTGTTCGTCTGCTTCCAAACAGCTAAACAGATTTGTAGCTCTCACCACATGTGTTGTTTACATTTATATATGTTTTATTGCGTTTTACTTTTTAACTGTTTACTGTGCCGTTTGGCAAAGTTAATAAACTGAAATTATTAAATTAAAAGTTAAGGACGTAGTAATGACTAGTGTTGACAGTAATGAAAACTAATTTGTAATTTCAAAACGTAACGTGAATTTTATATGTCTACTTAATATTTATCGAGAGTTTTGGGCATATTTTTTAACGATCAATAGTCTAAATTTGTTTTAAAATTTCTCGTTTTAAAATGTAAAGTTTTGAAAAAGTACTCAAAGTTTGTTTTGAGGGTCAGGATCAGCGCTCGTTTCATGGTCCCGAGTCTGGCTCTAACCATGCTGACAACATAAATATATAATTTTTCAAAGGAAATTTCCTAGCAACACTCTCACACCGGCGTCTCGAATAGCTTATCTTATAGATTGTTTTATAGGTAAGTATTCAAATCGTTAAGATAAAAATACACATAGACGCGTAAAATATGCTGAAGCAATATAATATGTATTTACCTTCGATGTTATCTATCGTTGACCTTCGTCTATAAAGGTTGTGCAAACGACTTCCTCGTTGTTCACCACAGCTCCGGCAGCGTAATTAAAACAACAATGATCTCAGTGTTCAGAATTTGTGTAATCTCTTTCGTTTTCGTTCTTTTCAGAGTTGACCAGGTAAACTAACTTTAACCTTTTAAATGTAAGCCAATTTTTATATAATGTTATAAAAAAACACCTGTTGGGGTAAAGAAATTAACTATAGGCAGTTAACTATAGGATTTGATATTGTCTTGAGGAATTTCTTATTATAATATTGAAAATGGTGCTCCATTGGAGGAATAAATAAATTATCACGCTGGATTTAAAACGCTACTATGAACAAGAGATAAACCATAAAATCTCACATGTATAGCGGATTAGGCCTCAAATCTGCCTCATTTGTCCATGTATAGCGGAAAAATGAGATATTCATGTCGTCATCATGATGAGCACGCATCCTGATCCACAGAACACGATTTTGAAGTACTGAATGTAGTTCTGAATGTTCATCCGAAACATGTCTGTCAATAGCGACTTTAAATCAACAAGCTGAAAATATTACAAACAGAATTTAAATACTAAGTTAAGTGGCTTATTATCGCTATCTTAGTTTGTATAATAACTAA
This sequence comes from Matsumurasca onukii, assembly GCA_018831715.1. Lineage (NCBI taxonomy): Eukaryota > Metazoa > Arthropoda > Insecta > Hemiptera > Cicadellidae > Matsumurasca > Matsumurasca onukii. Next base: position 37,428,686 of record CM032062.1, read on the forward strand.
AAGCCAACATTATTACTAAAAAAAATTAGAAGACATAAATATATATATGAGCTCTTTACAAGTCACATTGTTCGTCCAGTTTTGAGAATACAGTGCATATGTCGTTTTGTAAATATACGTGTTTACTTCGTTAACCAGTAAAATTGGAATACCGGAATTCCACTTTTGGGGGATGATCTCCCAAAAAGCTGTTATAATTCTGTAAAAACAGTAAATTTGCTCTGATTTTCATAAAGTTTGAAATAAATATGTATTTTATTGTTAACCATCAATATAATAGTACTAAACAGCAAAAGTCTGTTGTGCCTAGTTCAAATGGAATCTATTTCTCGTTAAAATAGTAGAATGGGTAGTCCAATTTCAATAATATTTGAGTTATTTCTCCCTTCATGGTATACGAGTATATTAAAACTTACAGAAAACGACAACGTATAAATTAAACAAATAGCCTCGAAACGCCCGTGATCATACAGAAGGCGATAACGAACAGTCTCGTATGAGCGTGGCAATGGATCACGAAAAGCTTAAGCCAAAGACCTAAACTAGGTTAAAAACGTAGCGAATTAAATTCTCAATTAGCAAAAGGAATTTCTTTCTTTAATTACTGACCTAGAACATGCAAAATATTGTTTACCCTATTACATAAATAAATGTATTTTAGAAGTTACATTTTTTCATAGGTTCTGAGCAGCCCGGAGCCGGACGCTGACGAGGATATTCTAGGAGATGGTATAGGAGATTATCTAGGGAATATGATGGACGGCCTTGCCGGTTTCTTAAGAGCGGCAGTTCCAGTGTGATATTGTCTTGGCTATTTAATAACACTGAAAACAAACTTACCCAGCAGCCATCACACATAGCAGCACTACTTCCGACATCAACCTCTACAATCAATCTTCACTTGCTAGGATGAAAACACAGGTTTACATACAGAAACGCAACAACATGAAAACTGAACATTCTGAAACCAAACAACTAAAACACATCAACACCGGCACTTTGCAGTCAGATAAAAAAGGTAACAGGAAATTAAATGTTAAATCAGTAAATACAGTGTAGTAGAAACTATTTCAAACACTTTCAAACCGATATAAAGGTGTGTGCAGTTTTTGTTCATTCAACAAGTTTAATATGAGTACATAACTACATAAAATTTTTAAGGTTGATCTAATTTAAAATGGGTTGGTAACAACATGACACTTTAAGGGCATATACAGTATGAAATGGTAAAAATTATTAGTCGAGGTGAGTTTCTACTGAGTACATATAACAATTGATTCTACTGACCAAAAGGAATTTTTAAAACGAAAATTGACCTGGTATTACATGTAATACATGATAAGAGAGCAGTACAACAATAGGTTAGTGGTTTTCATCTGGTTCAGGGTAGTAAACACTACTTCTAAAACAGCTAGTTAACATGGGAATGACAAGATACTGACTGCTGATTGGAGTTAGGACAAACCTACAGCTGGTACGTAATAACCTTATCAGGTTTTCTTAATACCGTGGCTTTGGTTTTCTAGGAAGCGGTGAACGCTAGATTACGGCCGTAATATGACGGTCAACCTTGGTTTTAAAGCAATCATACGGCAGCTAGTTGAGTGTTTTTATCGAGTAGAATCAACTGTGACAATTCATGCGCTCAGTAGAAATTCACCCTGCAGAGTGTTTCATTATGATCTGCCTTACTGCAGGAGAGTTTAGTATTCCACACCAAAATAGGAAAAGAGTTTCATATAACATGTGTCCAAAAACACTTTGCGTGCACGTTAGCCACAACTTTTTAAGTTCCATAAACGTTTTATTTTTACCTTCATACTTTATGTTTACTTCTATACGGGGTGAGTTTTAAATGTCCTCCCCACCTTAACTTTTGAAAAAGGAAACTATTTTTTAAACCCTTTGGGGTATGTTTTTAAGAATTCTGAAGTTTGTTTTAAAGTACTTTCCGTCACCCACCCCTACCCAAAATACGCGGGGGCCTAGAAACACAACTTTTGTGGTGCCTCAAAAAGAAAGGGAATTTTAACACTACACTTGAAAACAATAAATTTAACAATACTAAATCAAAAACTACCAATTCACTACCAAAAACTATCATCATCTCTTATAAATGTTATATCATATCATAGGGTTAATAGGGTTGAAGTCACTTGGCTGGGCATTATTCTTCGTATCATTATAGCGTATTTCAAATGTAGCAATACAAAATAAATTGTTTGGTTTTCAGGTGGCGTGTGATCTAAAACCTTTTGCTGATGAAGATGGGGAGATTGATAGTATGGTTGACAAAATTCCCTTTATGGGCAAACTTTTGAGTCCAGTGGTAAAAGGCATTGGCCTTTGATGTGTTTAACGCAGGGTTAATGACAAACAGTAGTGATGACGAACTTGTGTGAATATGTGTCTGTTTAATGTTAACTGTGTAGATCTGTGTGCTAGATCTTTACATATGAAGCTATATGAAATTGGACATATTTATTCGATCGTAGATTAAGTGTTTTGTACTGACAAAAACTGTATTTAGGTGTACCTAAGTGGTAAATAAGTGTAAATACATATTATCTTTTACAATACAGTATTTATAGTTGCATTATATTTATAAATTCCTCTAATTTACATGCACCAACAGTCCATTCTTTTACTATTGGACTCCATAGGCTACAAATTGTTCCTCAATGAAATAATATACTGTATACAACAAGAAAGGTTAAAGCAAGCGCTCACAAGGGATAGTGGTTTCAACGTAGGAAAAGTTTGCAAACTATGTTTTGCTACTTTTTGACTGAGCGGAGCAAAGTTGGAATATCGCTACTCCCAATTATCTTCATTGGCAAGGTCGGCGGCACGCGCGACTCTTCAAAGAACTGAGCCAGACAAGACAACCCTACTGTAGCCGATGTTTTTGAAACAGAAGATAATCTAGGATCTCCCCCTACCCCTCGACCACTGGAGAGAAATAATCAATACTCCGCTATTTCAGTGGTAAACATGGGTTCTTTATTGACATTGACACTTGTATTAAAGAATTTTGAAGTTGAAACTGAACGTTTGACAGCACCGTTTTGAACACTGATGAACCTCTGCATCCTTGTTTTCCACGCGAGCTGTGCAGCTTTGATAACAATAGACTAGCGAAGACTTGTATGTATTAAATATTGTACAACACGCTGAAGTTAAGGCTTTTGAGCTCTTGTTAGTAATCAACTTATTCAACGACTTACAAACAAAAAATCGATGCATACAATAACATAAAGATAATTACTAAATAGTTTAATGCACAAAAATGTGCACATATTACCTGGAAACAGCTATTTTTCTGCTGCCTTAATACCAAAGCATAAAATGTCATTATAAACACTAAAATTTGTTCTTGAAAGTTTTTCAGTTTTATGTTCACACAGAGTATAAACTTAGGGTGGAGCTCATGAATATCACTTTAACTAAATTTAATAATATTACTGTATTTTAACGGCCTATTAACGTCTAAAACAACAGCTATTTAAGTGTGACGTGACACTTACACAGACAACAGATTTTAACGGAACACTATCTAAGAGAAGTACAGATAAAAATCACCTGTTTATCTTAAACCGTAGATAAACAATATGATGAATCAAATAACCCAAACACCACACTTCATAAAGTTAAGCGTAAAACGCTGAGATGGCTAAAAATAGTGTTAAAAATCTGAAACCCAGTCGTCTTAGTCGAAAATTCAGTATGTTTTTTAACGTAATCCAATTATAAAAATTAAAGCAAGTCATTCTTTACGATTTATATATTTTGATACGTTTGCATCTCTAGTTAGGTCACTTCAATATATATTAACTGGTCTGTATTGTTGCGACAATATTGTGATTATGATTTCCTAATTTGATGTTTTTGCTAAACGAACGCAATCTTGGTTTTAGCAAAGATCAAACAGTGTAATTGATCCAGAATACTTAAAAACAAGATCATTTTATTTGTGTCAAGAGGCGTTTGAAGTTATGTTTGCAGGTGTGAGTATTCTAAGGAAATCTAGCATTCTCGGACTTGTTAAAATTTTAAAGAAGCAGGTTAAGGAACGGAAACATAACAGAAGATGGACTGTTCTGAATGAAGACGTGTTGGAAGATTAGTTAATTATGTTAGTTTGAAAACTCCCCTAAAAATCAATTAAGAATTTTTAAATAACAAAAGCAAACAGGCTAAACATACACCTGCAAACTTGACTTCAAACGCATTTTGTCCCAAAGAAAATTATCTTGTTTTTAAGTACTCTTTAACAACAAATACTCACTGCGTTTGTTTAACAATAACATGAAACTAGGAAATCAAGCCCACAATATAACAACAATAATACAGATCAGGAAATTATATATTAAAGCATAGAAATCAGTTGTGCATTGTGCAAACATGGTATAAAAATATATTGCTCGTAAAGAATGACTTGAAAATTTGCTTTATAAAAATTACAACAAGGAAATGTACAATAAGGAAATGTTCAATACTACAGGTAAAAGTCACCTAACTACAGAATATTCAATTTACAGTACACGTTAGTAAATTAGTGCAATTTCTGGCGCAAACAGCAAGTTGGTTTGGTAGATTGCCGTCATAGAGTCTGGGCAGTGTAGAAGAATGGTGCATCAGCTGTGTCGCGTGTTTTACAAAGCAATAGTCGTAATCCTTGTTCCTGTGTCACTTCTGGTTGTGTGCACACTGACTTGTCGAGGATATCAACATTAGGTGAGATTGTTATACGCCTATTGAAATCTAGTATAGTTTACAAAAATAGGTATCTGCGTGGAATAAAACTACTGTCGTTTTATTTCAGTTTTATAGTATATTACATCACTAGGTCATAAAGTGACACTTTCTGACACTAGGTCAAGTTAACGTGTTAACTTAGAATAGAGTTAACAATGAGTTTATTGTATTCTACAGGAGGTAGGCCTATTACATCCTTGTGCATTGCCAAAACACCCGCTCCATTAGCATTTGTCATAGTCCAAGTAACCATCTCTTACATCTATAGTTTTTCGTCAAGGTAAACAACTTGAGTGTTTTAACCTTTAAAACACAAAATTGCAGCCCAGAATCTAGTCTAACATAGGCCTAGTAGTGATTTGGATTACTGGTATTATGTTTTTGACTTGCGTGTTTTAGCACTTTATCGAGCTTACAATTAGTTCATCATGATATTATTATGAAAAAGGTTTAGTAAAGAAAAGATAAAATACTGTTAAACTGTATATACTGTACAGCTTATGAGAAACTTACCCGCGAAGAGTGGGCATTTCTTCGTGTGTTTACTTTATGCTATAAACATGCATTTATGTCATGATTTCGATTATCCTTGATATACACATATACATAGAGGTTTGTCTGGTTCCTTAGCGTTTTCAACAACCTATTCCTTTGTTGTTTGTTACACTTTTGATTCAATATTATTAATGAATGATGCATTAAATTTTAAAACCAAATTTACTTTCTGGGGAACAGTTATCTGATACGAATACGGTTCTAAAGGTTATTGATGCACTAAAGATTATATCTGTGTCTTTATTGTTAATGTACTTTTAGTTAGCCTTATTGATTATTGTGATTATTATCAATATTTTAAAGTTCATGCTTATGTTTGAATTTGTCTATTGCACGTATTTGCTTGATGACAAATAAAAAGATTTCTATTGATTTGATGCTAACAATGCTTGGTAGTGTGAATTCTGCCTTCAAGTTTTATCATAAAGTTAAACAAAAAGACTAGACTGATAGACTAATTGGAAAAGTGAAACCACATGTTTCACGAGACAATTTCGTTGCTAAAACTGTGAAAGTACACAAGTGCAAAAGTACCGAGTATTTATTCAGGAGTCATAAAGTCGTGTTGTGTGCAAATATTGCAAACGTCATGGTAAGTCGTTATCTACGAGAGATCGTAAAGTTTACAAGCACGATATGAAAAGGAGAACAATGACATCGTTGATAAGAAACCCAGATGAATCGTACAGAAACGTTATATTGACCTTGACCAATTAACGCACAGCTAGTGACCTGTTTTTATTGGATGTCTTATATCTAATAAGTTAACGGGCATTCCTTCTACAACTAGTAGTCTAGTTTTTACCGTATTTCAACAAAAGTAGAGTAGTTGGGTTTGAATTATTTTAAATTAAATAAGGATTTAACACATACATTTATCTTTAATAAATAAATGTTCCTTTTACAAATCTTTAGATAAGTTCGTTAACTAGCAAATCGATGCAGTGGAAGTCCCCTTTGGTGTAGTGGAGTTACCCTTCCTCACTCCAAAGGGATTTAAGCTTTAAAAACAACACTTATTATTTGTACGCACACCCGAAGATGGAGTCATCTCCGAAACCGGTAGTGTGAATAAAATGTTAAACAAAGGGTACATAGTTTTCACTTTTTTCACTTTAACATTTATATAATATGCGCATGTAGGTGTAATCACTCTATCCTCTACAGGATAAAATTTGTCACGAAATTCCTTAATTTTAAATGTTTTGTACAAAGGTCCGATTTCCATAAGGTCTGGATCAAATGTTCCATTTTTAAATCTCTATACTTTTTTGTTAAACCGGAAAATTGGTTTACCGCAAGTGTCCTTATGCGTTTCCCTTATGATGTAAAAACTGCATGTATAATGCTTCCCCCATTACAAGAATTGTTCTGAAATTCACGATAGCACATTTGGCAATACGCGTAGGCTATGTTTCCGAGTTTATTGGCTAATGAGATTAACCAATATTCATAATAGAAGCGTGTATGGCAAATTTTATGACACTCGGAAAAATTTCCCTAAGATTATATGTAAAAATGAGAGATGACCCATAATTATACCTATATAGGCCTATGTTTCGTGGTAACATTTTTAAACGTCTTCTGAGTAGGTGCTTGTTTTACGTTCCCAGGTCTGGGTCTTCCCATGCTGACCAGATGAAAAACTAGCGCATTTTTCCATAGAGAAGTCGCTAATAGTGTATCTTTAAATATTTTCTTAAGAATTGAGTTAATCGAATTTGTTTTTGCAACTTGGTACTCTAATCCGCTTCATTAACAGCCTCGCTTCGTCCTTTCACCTCTGACTTACGGGGTTCTTTAACTAGAAGTTATACAACATATCATGAAAGGAAAATGCTTTTTAAACTTTCTTGAAGTCATTTATTCCGTTGGTTTAGTGATAGATCGCTTTTTCGACTGCTATTTTAAAGCTGTTTGATGGATTTTCCTAGTTTTTGGTATATCGATGTAAAGCAAAATTGTATCTAAATCTGATGATGTGTACAGTTTTAAGATAATTAAAATTACTGTTTTGGTGAACAATCCTCCTCAAAAGAGGGGTTTCGATAGTCTGACTTTCCTGGTTAACAAACTCTACCGAGATATTTACTAAAGAAAACATTGGCATCAATTTTTTTAACATCTGATACAAAATTCTATCTGTAGAGACAATACATAATTATGTATATCAAGTGTGAAAAGATTTCTCAAAACGTGTTCTAGAAGTAGGGATCGGTACTCATTTCACGGGACTGGGTCTTGCCATGCTGATGACATGAATATCTCATTTTTTCAACGGGTATTCGATAAGAAACCATTACCAAACAGAATTTGGTCTTATGATATGCCACATAGATAAACTACTTTACAATTCATGACTCTAATAGGTGGTCTCAAAGTGTCTGAACGAAATCTTGAGGTTGTTTATGTACAAAGAAAGAAGGTGAAAATGAGGTTACTCTTACACAACAGGATTTTAAAGTCAGCCTTAGCAGCTTTTATCATAAGTGTCATCCCATCACTAAAATACCGCTTGTGTTTGCAAACAGTCTGATAAACTATGACTAAAAGCTTCCGTCTAAACTTGAACTGAATGTTTTATCTCGACTTTGAACATTTTCATAGCGTTATATTTTACCCAAAAAGCCAAGTTTAAGCGTTTAGAAAGGTTATCAGTGTTGACAAATTTCCTTAAAACATACATTAGCATATCTTACAAAAGTGATCTTATGCAGCCAAGAGAGCCAGTCTGATTTAAGGAGAGCACTAAAATGAAAGTGGTAGTAGGTCTTTTGATTGTTTTCTTTGTGGGTAAGTTTCTCGTAAGCTATACAGTATACAGTTTAAGCAGTATTTTATTTTTTCTTTACTAATCCCTTTTCACAATAATATCATGATGAACTGTAAGCTCTATCAAGTGCTAAAACACGCAGGTCAAAGTAATGCAAATCACAACTACTCGTATGTTAGACTAGATTCTGGGCTGCAATTTTGTTTTGTAAAGGTTAAAACGCTCAAGTAGTTTACCTTGACGAAAACTAAAGATGTAAGAGATGGTTACTTGGACCATGACAAATGCTAATGGAGCGGGTGTTTTGGCAATGCAAAAGGATGTAATACCTCCTGTAGCATACAATAAACTCACTGTAAACTCTATTCTAAACGTAATATAATGGATTCGTGTTTAAAAAAGAACAAACTAGCTGAAAAGAGTATGGTACACAATTGTATTTGCCACAAATCTTAAATAAACCAGATGGCTGCTTATCTAAATGTTATGCACCTTAATAAAAATACTACGAAATCATACAAATAAACCGTATAGTTAAAACGATAAAGAATTATGAATTTGCCTACCAATGTCTAAAACTGTAGGTTTCATCTGAATAGATTATAAAGCCATCTAGTTTTTAAAAGCCAAATGTGTCAATGGATGCTAGGTCCATGTGTACTAGCTATACATTTTTGTTTCGTGCACTCGCAGAACTCTGAACTATTTCAGTACTAGTAACATAATATGTTTTAAACACCTCTTTTCACCTGTCATACAGTTTCTAATATACAAGGTGGGGCAATGAGAGCGCTACAGTTGAATGCACTGTGATGAATAGTACACTGTATTATGTATGCTCATCATCTTAAATAGACTGTGCCGTTTTAATAATCGTGAAGTTTGGCGACCCTGGTTTTTTTGACATTTGGATTTTTCTGTGTGTAATTAAAGGTCGTTCTGTTTAGTCTTTTATGTTCGTCAACAAGTTAGAGGAGATATGAACACAGTTTACACAAGTCAGTGAGGAGAGAGCAAGAGGCCATTGCTCAGATTAGAAGCAAACGTTAGGCAGTTTTTCTTTCCCACAGATTTTTTAGAATTTTTGGCTCCAGTATATTAGTTATAATCCATACAAACTAAACCGTGCTTATTGGGGGAATGGAACAGTCAGAATACTGTCCGGTTATCGTTTAATGATAAATATTGAGAATGAAACGTCATTTGTCTTTGTTTGTATTACACATTCATCGTGATCCCTTAGAAAGCTGTAAACTGACAGTTCACTGTTTCAACGGAGCGATTGTTCAGATTGTATGCATAAAAGGTAATGTCGGTTAATACAAAGTCCCAGTTTTAAGAATGCGTCTATGGAAAAACAGGTTTGATGGCGTCAAATGGCATAACATAAACTATGTTTCCATTTAATATTAAGCTAGTTAATATTAAGTATTTACTCAAATCAATGTATGGCATTTAAAAAATGTGGTGTTCTCGTTGCCCCACCCTGTAATTCACTAGCACCATTCACATAGTATCATTTTTTAAACTGGGATAAACATTTAAATACGTTAGAAAACCAAAAATAACACGATAATCTTGTATTTTCTTAAATCTAAATTGGTATGTTGAAGCGGGGATTGCCACAAGTGAAGATTCGTCCAGTGAAGAGTCATCATCCAGTGAAGAACCACAGGAAGTCGAAGATATTATAAGTCAGATGGATGAGGAAGATCAACTTTTAGCCGTTTTAAGGAACTCGGAATCAAACCAACCTGAGCAGCCTAACGAAGCAGCCGCATCTGAATCGTCAGAAGAACCTCTGTCGGTGGAACAAAGGTTTTTCTTTGGGCCGTGGAGTTGGCTGTGGCCTTGGCCGTTGGGTTGTCGCTTGCGAATCTGTTACGCTTCCGGGTCCTATGCTTACTTCCCAGTGTGTGGCTACGACGTCAACTTGGGCTTGAGAGATTTCTACAACGTTTGTTACCTGAACTCCTCCAATACTTGCTTTCAAACCAGTAAGTTCTCTTTCCAATTAATGTTTTGTTTTTAATCGTGTGCATCTCATATATATATATAACAATGAACTATTAATCGTAAAATGGCACAGTTTGCTCAAAATACTTATAGTCTGGGATTGCATGTAGACATTTCTCTGTTAATCGAATAAGAATTGCTGTGTTCAAGCTTACAAAGACCAAAACTCATAAGTTGCCTATTAAAAAATTTAACTTAAATTTGGCAATAAAGCCAAGACAGGATGATAGTAAATTTCATGTCTAGGTCCTAAAGGGCGTAGCCGAGAAGGTTAAATGACCGAGGGTCAAAAAGACACTTTCGGGCCGAGTGATGAACGATACTTTCTGTCATGATGCAAATAATAGTGACACATAAATATTAATGCATGCTTTAATATTATAAAGAATGAATTAAGTAAACATTACTTTGAACTCAGCGGTCTGAATTATAATGTTTTGAAGAAACAGCTGTTACACTGATTTACTATAAGTCAGTGTTAAAATTCAAAACAAACTCGTTGAACCAGCTGATGCTCATGCCACAAAAGGAATCATTGATATTATCTTTTTGTACCTAGGGAGTAAAATTTCATCAAAACAATACTTTTTACCTGGGTGAAAAGGTGACACTTTAGCACTGTCAATACATGGGTCTAAAGCAGCTGTTTTCAGAACAAAATGATAAAACCCATTATTGAACTAATTGATACACTTTCTTTCATGACTCTGCCAATATCCTATTTGAGTATTGTATGTTGTCGTGTCCAATTCAGTCCAAAATACGTTAGCCTATCATCATGTCTTATGTAGCGTAGTGGTGCAGCATATCATCAGAATTCAGCAAACGTACAATCGTACAAACAAGGGTAGGTTTTCGGAGAGAACATGTAAAAGCAAACAGATGGTAGTTCTGTGCCTTATGGAGAAATACGTGTAGGTTAAAACTGACATTTCAACGAGGGCTTTTGTCCTCGAATAACTCTTGATTGAATTTGACAAAAAACCATGTTTTCGATACTTTTTACATTCTATATTCAACATTAAACAGGTCTCATTCAAATATCAGATGAGGGTAGAAATACTTGTGTGACACCTCAGACTATTAAGATGTCAACATCCCACTGCCACTAAGATCCCACTGCCGTCGTTTTTCCAGTCTAATCAGCCGTGAGAATTTATGGATCGGTTACAAATTTGGTTATAATGTAACAATTACAATTTGATTTCAATTGAAAACTTCTATTACATGCCCGTTCACAGGAAATGCACAGTTTGCGTTTGAAAGCAGATTTTCTTAAGACAGGGAGAATACAGGGAAATAAATAGCATTTTGATTACATACGCACATATTAAACGACTATGAGTTCACGTTACCAATATGGATAAGTATGACACTCAACGCCTATAAGCAATTTGGTGGATGTAGCCGTGTAGGGTTTTGATACTCGTACATTGGCAATGAAAAGAGGCTAATATATGTAGATAATCAAAATACCACAATTAAACCAAAACCAAACTATGCTTCAATGTTTTATTGGACTATATATTGTGTTCGCTGAAGGTTTTTATTTGTTCCAGATTATGTTTTGAATCACACTGGAGTTTGCTGAAAGATTTCCAATCGTCACATCAACGTATATTAGAAGCACCAACAATAAAGAACTCTTTAAAACTATAAACCAAATGTTACAAATAAATTCCTATTTAACAATGAGTGAGTCTTTGACTTAACTCTACCGTTACCAGTAGCAGTAGAAGTCCCTTTGTTTTAAAACACACTGGGATTAGCACTGGGGAAGCACACACTTAGTAAATAAAGTGTCTTAGTGAATAATATCCCAAGACGTTCTAATTAATAATATAAATGAGCATATTTGAATACTATCTTACTTAAGCTACATCCTTTTGGTATGATTAGGGAATTGAGCAAGGTTGCACTCTCGGGCTAGATGATAGAACAGGCGCTCACCAGGCTAACGAGAAGGTCATGGCCAGGGTTTACCTTGTTTCTCTTCTAGGCTCCGTCTGAACAGCGTGGGTTGTGAAAATGGCTGAGGCTCAGGAACCGTCCGATCTCAGTACCCTATACCTCGGCAAAACCAGGGCTGGCCAACTTCAATGGCAGGCTTGTGTAGCGAGTTTAGTAGCTGAGTTAGTTGGGTGTGCCGCCGCAAGAGCACAGAGCAATCAAGCTTTGTACACCAGTTTTAGCATGCACTTTTAACCGACTTTAGAGAAAGGGGTTATACAAGTTTACCCGTGGCGATTTTTTGTATGTCTGTCGACGAATAACTTTTGAACGTGGCCATCATTTTGCACCCAGTTTGCGTTGATTGATAGAACTTAATTCCATACTGGTCTCATTTAAATATCGTTTTGATCGGACTACAATTTCTATACAAAAAAGTAAAACCCTCAAAAAACAGGTGTAAGGATTAGTATAGTTTGTTGCCAGTACCGAGAAACAGCCTGCCTTTGCCTTGACTTTAGTCATTAAAATATAATATTTTACCCGTGGCGAAACACGGGTACACAGCTAGTATAAAATATAGCTAAAGCCACACTGGGTAATGGGCTGAATCCTTCGACGAAGTTTCACCTTTATAGCTTCAGCCAATTTTGAGTACGTATAAGTATTCTAATACGCTTTATACACGTGTTCAGTACCCACTTTGGTCTCTTTCAGTTTCTTTTGTGGATGTTGTATGGATATAGAATATAGCTAAAGACACACTACGTAATGGGTTGAACCCTTTATTGAAGTTTCACCGCCAGAGCTTTAACCGATTTCGAGTTATAAGCGGGCCAATATGCCTTAAACGCGTTAAAGGCGTCAGGCAGACAATAAATTTTTGCCGTCAGTTTTGGTCTTTGCAAAGTACAAACAAACCTAATAACCAAAAGCCAGGTAGTCATTGCAATGTACAGACAAAAGTCTTATTTTATTTACATAAATTGCAGTTATGAGGTCACCACTTTTTTAACCAACTTTATAGAAACAAAGAGGTTATACAAGTTGACCTACGGTGATTTTTTTTATGTCTGTCCACGAATAACTTAAGAACGTGGCCATATTTTTACACACAGTTTGCGATGGTTGATAGATCTTAACTCCATTGTGGTAAATATCTTTTGATCAAATTAATATTTCTAAGTAAAAAAGTAAAAAACTCAAACAAATCTCAAAAAGCTATGTACTTGTTGGGAATTTTGAGTGGTAAGAACACTATTACTCAAAATCATTACACCTCTTTACTGAATAGCTTTCTGCAAAAGTAATTAAAGAGCGTAATTTACAATATTTAAACGACTTAATTCTTCCTCTTTCATATCATGTTCAGAAAGAATGGTTATATGTGGTATAAGTTCCCCCAAAATTATTTCTAAGGATTCAATTCGGGATTAGGTATTTGGGAGTTTAAAGTTGAAGTAGGAGGTTGAGGACGTTTTGGAACGATAGCTGGTGTTTCAAGGGTTGACATGGTTTCTGTTGTGGGCACGGTGTAAGTAGAGAATTAACGGAAATATCTGTGGTTTTATCTAAAGTAACACTTCCAAAAAATGTATCTACCAAAACATTTGTTGTCGGAGACACTTCAGGGGAGTATGGACCAGGCTGACGTCCGAGTTTGGGGTTGCAGCATTTTGAGACGATACTAATGAGGGATCCGTTGACTTATACTTTGCGACAAGTTCTTCCGAAGTTCCTAAAAACGCAGGATGTGAAAACCACCTCTCAGTCGAGGATCGATATGATGTTTGGTCATAGGACACAGCTAGGACTGTAGCTTTTGTTGTTTTCTGAAATACGACAAGATTTTTTATGAAATGTTCGGGCTTAATAAGACCCCTTTGGGTATACCAAGGGCAATGCCGCCACCCGCGATATGTCGGTTATGGAGACCAGTTGGCCAGCCTGGTACCACTTGAATTTTACCGGACTATGATAACCACTACTGACTTTAATTAAGAATGGTAGCGTTAGCGCACACCGTTTTGTTTTTAAATTGAAAAACATGTTTTTGCACGAATCAGATCTAACTCTCGTACTTTGAACCAACCTGTAGTATATACCTGTGTATACCTTTAGATCCAACTAAATCAATATTTACTGTTTACAATCTCAAAATAATTATTTTAGCCTACATTTTGTTTTATAGTGCTGGGCTCTTTCGATTGTTTTGGTATCTTTAAATCTACGTTTCTGCCATCTTGATCGATTGGAGTTATGACGCCATTTTTCCGGGGGCATTGTCGCCACGGATAAAATATTCACTTAAGTGACAAAAAAGCGGAAGGCCCAAATAATAGTTAAATCAGCTTTGCAGCTAATTTCTCACTAAAATATTGATATGGTATATAAACATGTTTTTATGTTACAAAAATTAAAATTCCTTAGGTGGCGGCATTCTCCCGGTCTACCCTACTGTTCCCAGGGGGGAGCACACCAAAGTTTTCAGTCCTCTCTACAGAAAATCTTTAGTTAGTTGTGAAAAAGCTGCATCATAGTCCTCCGTGGTTGGCTTGCCCCAATACACTTCGTCACTAAACTGTAAATGTGGGCTCCATTTGTTACTCGTTGATAGGTTAGCTTCTCATCCACATAATCAGTTAGCTTGGGTCGTTCAAAGCAGTTCCTGAAGACTTCTGCCACCCCGGCTGACATCTGCCTGTTGTCGTGATGGTCAGCCAGAGATGGTGTGAGCAGTGAGCGAAACCCACACTAGGAGCTTCCTTCATTTGCTCAATGACGCCACTCATGTGAGCCTCAACAATGTTGATGATCTGTGTGCTCACTCAGGTTTAATCTTGGTGCAAGTACAGTTCCTTTAGTTGATTTCAAAATTTTAACAATACTTGTAGCAATGTTACTTCCCTTTTCCCTTTGCTGTTGCTGTACTATTTACTACAGCAAATATGTGCTGTAGTAAATAGTAATCATACAGGTGTCGAGGTAGTAAATGTAAAGGAAGAAGTTTTACACTGTTATGCTTGTCGGTTAGGCCTACTCTTTCAATTTCTAAATTCACTCTGGATATATATTTTGATGTATAAGGTTTGGAGTGTCGTGTCGCATAGGGATTGTAGTTAATATGCAATTTGTGGTTTTGGTTTTTCTCATGAGTTGTTGGATTCTATCTGTTAATTTTTTAATACCAGTTGTTTCAATGTTGTTCGTACCACCAACAACCAAAAGATAGTCATTTTTTCAGATCCTTAGGCCTACTTAACGCCTCAACCTCCTCTGTGACTTCGTGAAACTTTGCACCACCCCTCACATAAGAGCAGACATTATATTTATTGTTGGTTTTAGTACATTTAACACGGCCACTTAAACTTTTCCCGTGGCTGTCTGACAGGATCACTAATAATTTATTTCTAGCTGGCTCACCCTCTCGGCGAGATTTAGCATGAGCTTGACGGTTCGGACAATTGTCTGAGATGGGTGATCTACCAACTTTTGACGAACATCTGTCATCAGTTGATTTGTTTTCAGGTTATTGTCGAGACAACTCCGCAAAGTGGTGTTGGTCAACAAAACTTGAACTGATGGATGGATAGTTGCGATTTCTGAAAGGGTTTTTTGCTTACCTCAGGGAGCTTCCTCAATTTTGTTGTTCATCAAAGAAGGCGGAAAGCAACTTTAATATTTCTTTTTTTTTTTTTTTTAGGACTATTTCCTCTTCTAGAGTTTTTTGACATTAAGAAGTTCTTCTATCACACCGAAAGATTTTTATTTTCCGTTTCGTACTGGTTCAATAATTCATCTTTAAGAATTTCTGTGTGAAAATCTCCAGCAGCTTTTCTTTGTCTCAATTAATTCTTTTCAGGAGATAAATATCCCTCAGTTAGGGCATGAAGTTCAAACTCTAGATTAATATCTGAAGTTGTGTTGAATGAGATATCTCTGGTTGTTAATGTTTGTGTTGTCATACAGTCTTCTTTGTTATTTATTATAGCATTTTTCTGTTTACTACGAATGTTGAGTGTTCAGGAGATGAGGTTAAGGTTAGTGTTTTACTTAAATTTTTTACTAAGAGTACAGTTTTTCCCAACCAGTACGTTATATCTGTGTCCCAGGCTTTGGCAATTTCTGTCAAGGGTAATTTATATCTCTGTGCCTTAGAGCCATAGTTTCAAGGGTATATTTAGATTTATTCTCGTTTTTATACAAACACAAATCATTCTTGCTAACATTTGCAGTTTCATTGGTACCAAAAACTCAACTTCATATTTTATTACAGCTTTGTAAGTCAATTTATCTAAATTTACAATCTTTTCTGGCCACCTAGGGTGCCCAGGTACTTTAGCAAAAACTATGCCTGCCCTGAACTAAATTCATGTTAATTACTGGTGAAGTCATTTTGGCACTTGATGACAGCTACTTGGTTCACCACCATACAAATACCACAGCCTCAACAGTGAACAGGTAAACAACAGTTTGCAATTGACAGTCAGATGTCAACTGTCCCATGAGTTATCAGTTGATAGCACAAAGGTCAGCTGCAGTTGACTCACTCTTCCACTGTTTATCTAAACAGACGAATTCTGCAGAATGTAACCTGTTTCACTGTTCTAACCACCCCGACTTTCTTATTTTCGTTATTAAATATTAAAATAAAAAGAACACTTGTAGATAAAATACAAAACTAACACTTAACTTTTGTAGACAAATACTTTCTGAATATGTATATACACACCTCTTATTTAAACCCTTTGATTTTACTGCTTAAAATTGCAAAAGTTAAGAGCAGATTTAACGCATGTATACTTAATTACATATAACCTTCAAAGTTCATTTGGAAACATGTACATTTGGAAACAGCTGGAAGCAAGGATATTGGGCAATAATGTGATGTGCTATCATGATCTAACTTTTTATAAAAAAATGGGTATAACCTTTAAAACTTTTTGTTCAGAGGGATAAACTCCTTGAGCTAGGGACTTGTTTATAATCTGTGTTAAGGGATGTATTACTTCATCAGCCCAAAATCTATTACCTTTGAAGAAATTTCATCAATATACTACAAAAGCTTTTTGGTTTGATGGAGTTGACAATGGTGTTCAGCTCAGCTGGGGTTGTTAGTTCAAAGGTTAATGAAGTAGATTTAATTCTGATACTACATATTACACTCTAGTGGTTTTAGGGTTTTTGTTTCAAAGTGAGTTGTATAATCTTGTTTTAACAGGTTTCAGCGGAATCGATAAAGAATGTACTGTATTAGGGTTTTAAATCTCGCCAACATCTTTGGTACTCTTTCCATTAACACTTATTTTGTTACAAGGTTTGTTGGAAAGTTTATCTTTTTCCTCATTTCATTTTAATGATTTTAGTATACTACTAAATTACATATTGACTACTGAGCGATGAAAATTCAATTTAGTATCGTGGAACTAATCATTTTTACTCCATGCATCGATATTATTTGTAGGCATTAGTTAGCTATGTCTATCAATGATAAGATTATTAATTTTAAAACTCAATATGTTTTCATATTGAATTCTGGTATCTTCAACAGTCAACAAAATTATGGCTGATTTTTAAACATTTAAATTTAAGCTATGTATTGATATTGAACAGCTTATTTTAAAACTTTACACATTACGTATAGCGTTTTTCATACACCACTTCTGATAAGCTGCAAAATACGTCTATTGGTACCATTTTAAAAAATTTTCAGCTGTAAACTAAAACAAATTGTAAAATGTAAACAATTCTTAAATGTTCCAAATTTAATATAAATGTAGCCTACCTAATTTTACAAACATGGTTCTAATTTAAATAAAATACTCCAATCAACAAATGAATTGAAATAAGGCTGTATAAATTTGGAACAATTTAATGGAAGAGAGAACAGGTAAAAGAGAAAATGAGAATCGTTTATCAGAAACTAGGTTTGAGCATTCTGAAGGAGACGAAGATGAATATTCCTCCAACTCCTCAGGAGATGAGGACGATGATGAAATGTACTTAAAACCTGGAGAGCCTTACGGTACAACGTTACAGTCCCAGAGAGTCCCTATGACCGCAGCCAGAGAGTGGAAGAACTAAATATCGAACTGTCAGTCACAAGACCTGGAACTCGCACACTTCCTATTAGAGTGAAATTCCGAGAAGACCTAAATCAGTACTTCCATATAGATGATAGTGAGGAAGAAGACAAGTTAATTAAAAAAACTGAGCCTACTACTAACAACGCAAAAAATGTAAATGTATTATATAAGCATCAGGGAGAGGAAAACTGGAGAAGTACAAAAAAGGAGGACTTAGATAATACAAAAAGACGTCAAAGTGGAAGTGAAAGGTAGTGATCGATGTCATTAGAAATTAGTACTAAAATAAAGGTAGAATTAAACTATATCTATCATTTATAGACATACTTTCCATTCTTAAAAGAAAAGTTTGAAATTTGTACTGCTGTAAAAATATTGGTTTGATTAAATATGAAAACTAAACTATTTTTGGAGGTTGTTAATACAAATGCATATTTTAAAAACATAGTTTATTTGCCAATTTACAATGTGTGTTGACAAAACTAATTAATTTATAAAAAATAACATTGAGTGACTGGTAATTCAACAAAATTACCTTAGGAGATCATAAAGACAATAGAGGACGAACAAAATATTGAATGAAACTAACCACATAGAGTTAGCTAATGTAAAGGGATAATAATATTATAATTTTCATCATTTAGAACCATAAAATAAACTCTCCCATAGCAGTAAAAAGAATTGTTGATTAAATAATTTTAAATTCTTAATTTAAGGGTTACGAGTACAGTATATAGTTTTCATTCCTCCAAGGAGGAACAATAGTCCTATTATTTGGGCTAAGGCGGTAAGAGTGACAATTTGACCAAAACAAGTTTCTATGACCTGTCATTCATTTAAAGGGTTTTAATTAAAAAAACTTTATCCCTTAAAGAAATACACATAGTTTTAGACAATTGAGACATTGCTTGTTGTAAGACAAGATTTATTTCTGAAAGGAAGCATTGGTACAATATAAGCCGTAACGTTTGTATGTATAATGAAAAAATATTAAAACATGGAGTATGCTCTATTGAGTTGCCGGTAAGAATTGAGCTTTTGAACTTGATGTGCTTTATTACCACCAGCGTAGGATTAGGCATAAGAATTACAGACTCCGTTACAACATGCTTTACGAGGGTGTTTGCTCCACTCACAGCCTAGCTTCAGCCCTAGACCTTAAACAGCTTTTCCTGTTTTATTTCTTAAGAAAACAAACTGACATTAGCAACATTTAAAATCAAAAGTATCTTTACCAGCAAGTAAAGATATTTTCAGAGTGCTACATGATTATCTTTCAACATCATACATAAAGCCTAATACACTGCTTAAATAATTTAGGTAAATTAAAAGACGGTTGCTCAGCAAATACAATGAAAACTCTTTGTAGACCCAAGTATCCATTGACAATAATTACTATTGAACTATTTGTAGAGAATAACAAAATACACATAGTGACAATATATCAAGGATTATATCAAAAGAGAAATACCCCTGAATACTGTTAAATATATGAGTAAATTGTTCAAAAGTAAGAAAACCCAATTTTACTGTGTAACAACTTGCATGCAATATTACTAATGTATAAAAGATTTGTTCAGCTTTTTTGTAATTATCAAGTCACCGTGGAAGGTGTCAAGCTATATGACAGGTCCAATATTAAGTTTCTACTAAATTAAAATGTATAAAACACATGAAACACAAACATTGTAACTAAATCCATTTTCTTTCTAATTATTTTTTGTTCAGTAATAATTTATTTTGATCTATTAAATATTTCCACTTGTCATCAAATAACTTATCAAACACTAAAGGAAGTTTATCTAACATGTCGGAAGTCACCATACCTCGCCCCCTTTCTTCGAAGGCGTAACGATTACAAACTCTGACAATTGTACTTGCTGCTAAAGCTGCATACAACTGGGGAGCATCCTTACCATCTTTTTGTTCCACTTGAGTTGCCCAGAAAGCAAAAGTCCCTAGACAACCTGAAAGGATATCTCCCCCCCACATCTGGGGAGACCCTTAGTAGTCTCAAAGTTCAGTACTGTGTCACCTCGAATAATCATGTCACGCTCTCCTTTCACCAAAATTGTCACGTGAGGACCAATCTCTTTACACAACAAGCGCCCAATTTGTTCTTGCTCATCAAGGCTGAATTGTTCTTCTGGAAGTATTGCCTCTGAGAGAATTTTGATTTCATGAGCATTGGGAGTCAAATAAATATCACTAGTATAATCTTTAAGAATTGTAGGATTTTGACTGAGGAAGAAAATACCGTCAGCATCAAATATCAAAGGAATTTTGGCACTTTGCAAGACAGGAATCAAAGTTTTTATTTTGTTTAACACGCTCACATCTCTTCCGAGACCCGGGCCAATAATAGCTGAATGTAGTTTTTTGAACCAAGATTCTTGTTCTTCTGTGGTCATTTCGACATCTAAATAGGGTACAACCATCATCTCAGGGCTGTAAGACTTGATTGGTTGAGCTGCGGCTTGTACACAATAAATGTAGATCAAGTCAGCTCCTGTTCGAAGCGCACTCATTCCAGCAAAATATGGCGCGTAAAGTCCTTTGAACCACCAAATACACCAATTCTTCCACTTTGACCCTTGTGTTTGTCATAAGAAAGTTCAGGAACAAGAAACTTGCAGTTTTTATCCGCGTCACTGTTGACAATGTTGCTTGCCATTCTTCTTACGTAATGGGGACGTAACAGTTCTATTCACGTGAGACAATGTTACCATTGAACATAACCAAGCCTGAAACAAAGTTGACAGAGATGTATTTTTAGGAAACTGGTCATTGTATTATTTAAAATTCAAAACAATAAAAGTTGTGGCATTTGAGTTTTTATTGTACTGTATTTTAAAACTAGAAACTTGCAGTACTTTATGGGAATTTTAGAAAAGAATAATTTCTCATGCAAATGTTATTTTAATAATTGTTCCCCCCACCTAAAAACATGTATTATGTTACTATACATCGGTATATTCAAAAGTCAAAACTATGAAAATCCATCAAGTCGTTTCAAAATAGCAGTAAAAAAATAATTGTGAGTTATAACTGCAGAATGATTGGTTCGATTTCATTGAAATTTAAAATGTGTTTTTCTTTCATAATATGAAGTATAACCTTCAGTACAAAAACCTATGAGTCCAAGGCCGAAGCAAGGCTTTGAGCACAGCGAACAGCCTCGTAACACCCATAATCATACAGGAAGCCAAGCTGAGACCGAAGGGAAGCTATAAGCATAGCGAACAGCCTCATTATGGCTATGATCATACAGGAGGCCGAAGCGAGGCTGTGAGCATAGTGTATTAGACTAACAAATTGTAAGGGAAATTCGATTTGCTCATGCCAGCGGCGCTTTAGCGCTTAGCTGTGTGTCGGCCTAGTTTTAACTTTTTCAAATACATAACTTTTACAAAGTGGCCCAAGTGGGCGAGACACTTGAGGGTTTTGTAGAAGGCAGCAGCTTAATTATCTTTACAGCATACTACTATGTTTGTCACCAATACGGTGCAGGAACAGTCTCTTATTTTAAGGTTTGGTTGCAATTGTTATTTTTTAAGTTGAAGTAGAAAACCCAAACTAATAATACTAACAGGGAATGCAGGCAGATTACTTCAAACAAGTATAAAGATAATGGTTACTGTATTAGTTAGCCTACCTTTCTTTAAGTACACCACAAAATTTATACAGTCTACTGTTTATGTTAGTATCTGTATTCTGCTGATAGTGCGACCAGTAGCTATAAAGCACTGAGATACTTAATTATGGGCTTTGGCTAAATAAACCATGAAATAGACCGTATACTAAACTACACCTCTGGACTAAACTATTACAATATTCAACTAATTCAAGTGGAATCAACTTCAAGTCGAAAAATCAACCTTCTTGACAACCATGGTGAATCAGCAGACGACAGAATACATTACACCACAGAGTACCTAAATATATATTTGTACATTACTCTACCACAGAGAAATTATTTTTTTTTATATGGATAATACACCTTCGTGAAGCTGGATCCACAAACGACAAATTTGCGTGTAATTTTGCTCCAAAAACAACGATTTTAGACATATGTATAGAAAAGTTAAAGTCGTACTTTTACTTCCTAGGAAAAATTGGCCCTGCGTTGGGGGAATCATTTCAATTTTAAATTGTCAAGTTCGTTAATTAGCAAATTCTCACTACTAAAACCTTCTTTTAGGAGGGAAATTTTCCAAAAAAAGTTCCCCAATCATCTTAAAACGGTAAAGAAATATGTACTTTGTTGCTATACATAAAAATACCAAACGTTATGAAATTTCATTGAGCCGTCAAGGAATTTTTTTGCTGTAACAGCGGAATGCGTAGTCCGATTCTTTTGTGTTTTCCTTTCGTAGTCTCACTAGTCTGTCGTTAGCCCAAAGGCCGAAGCGCGAGGCAGTGAACTCAGCGAACAGCCTCTGTAACGCTCGAAATAATAGACCACAAAAAAGCTGAGGTGAGGCTGTAAGCGGAGCGTACTACTCGTAAGTAGTAAAACACAAGACAGTTTGCAGGTTCCTTTGTATCGGTGTTTGCTAATGCAGATACAACGAGGTTTTAACGTGAAATGGTAATGGTTCCATCTGTACATTAAGACAACATTAAAAGTAACAAGCTGGTGTATATTTTAACAAAATTATATTGTATAGAAGTAATTTAATTATTAATTAATTCGTGTCAATATTATAGAACATTAAGTACAACTGTACAAGATATAATACAAACATATCTTGAACACGGAACCATAGATCTACTCCTAAACTTTTACATCTCAAATACTGTAGATCAAAAACGCCACAAATGGTATTGCCAGTATTCTTCTGAACGACCAAGCAGTCGGCCTTTAGCCGAGGCCAAGTTCTTGGTTGTTGTCCTAGACGAAAATCTGTAGTTTTACTGCCATAAAGATCAGGGCCCCATTAATGGTATCCATTTTCTTGTTGGGATTATTAAGTCAAACATCTGACAGAAGTGCTCGTAACAGCTTCTTGGCCTCATGATATCCCTGTCTTGCTTATGATGTGCCAGTGTGGGACATAGTGAAAGTCAGCGAACTACATGTTCTTGTTCAGACATCAAAGAAGCCTGAACTAACTATAAATGTAAATTGTAATTTATAAAAACTATACAAATAATGTTTTTTTGACTTGGTTAGCCGTTAGTGCAAATGTGTGTTTGTTAATTTTGCCCAATTATAAACCACTTTGAGTTTGAACTGTTGATTAACAACACTTGCATGGGCGCCTTAGCAAGGAAATATTAAGGGAAGCGAGAGGGTAAAGTTTAATCCAAGATTTGTGAACTTTTGAGCCCATATACTTATAAGCTGTTGTACAATAAATTTAGAATCAATTTGTTTAAACTGTAAATAAAAACTGATTTTCTAATGTTTTAAACGTTCGAGCTTAGGTTCAAAATTTGTTGCCATACTGTTGGTAACTTGATGTCCAGAATATAATAGGATAGAATATTTTTATTTATCTGTAATCTGAGTTCAACAATGCATTCATGCGACTCCAATCTGACGGATTGGGTACCGTATGTGTACTGTAAACTAGGCAATGTATAAACCTTCCCTCCGGCTAGGGCCATATCATAAATTATATTTGGATAATCTGTGGATTCTACTGTCGCCAGCTGTTGTCACATTACTTTTTCCACTGAAACGGAAAACATCAAACAATTTGATCTGTCAGTGGATTCACTGTATTGTGTTTGTGGCTTGTCGAAACTAGTGGCTTTTAAAAACAAGTGGATTTATTTGTAAAATAATGGGAGAAGAAAACTTAAACTCTGTGACGGTTTTCATCCTGAACTTTTTTGGACCTATATTAGCGGTTTTCTTGGTTATATTTGTATTTGCTTTATTTTATATTTCCAAACATCAATCAACACCGAAGAAAGACCTTCTTTGGGGCCAACATGTTGTGGTAGGTAACGATGACAATCATACAAACACTCTGCCGACTTATAGCTGGGTCGTGGGGTTTGTTCGTTGGATGCTTTTTCATTCAAACTAAAATCAACACGATTCGTCACTTTTTTACTAAGCTCATAAAGATACCCTAAAGGTACTATGAGTGTATAATTATTGCAAAGTTAGTCAACGGTTAGCTTGAAGGACCTCAATCCATAAAAAAGAGTAACTAGGCCTTTTATAACTAAAACTCTTACTGTACGACTTTACATACTTTTTTATTTTAGCCATTTGAAATAATTACCATAAGAATGTAATACAGAACTAACTCAATTTTGTGTGTGTTGTTAAAGTTTTTAATTACCGAAACACATAACGCCATATTTATATTCACTAAAAAGTAGAAAAAAATACATAAATTGAATAACAATTATCGTAACAATTTATTTGCATTGTGATTGTTCCAGTAGTAGTTCAATAATTTATTGGTGCAAGAATAAAGACATTCAAATTTAATTCATTGCAGGAACTTGCAAACCTAAATTACTATATCAATGATTTACGTAATTTCTTACATAAATTATACTATTGACACCATCAGTAGTAATGTTTTCATTTAGTAATGTAAATAAATAAATGTAGTTTTGTTATGTTTATATTTACCTTTATACTTTTTAACCACTTTATACAATTTTATTCTTTCTACAATTTTAAAATTTAACTGACGATGTCTGACATAGTTTAGATAAAGCGTTTTGAAACGTGTTGTTTTAATTTATAGTGATACAACCATAAAATAGTTCTTATAAATAAATGTAGCGTGAATTATTTGTCTACATGACAATAGTCAAAATTTAAATGTATTTTTCTGTTAAAATAGTAGGTACAGATTTGCCCAAAACCTTTCTTCAGTCTTTCGAGCCTCCACTGGTTAACTGTAAATCTGTATAGTTATAAAAAGTTTGGCCATTTGACTCAGTAGGAGTTGGGAAGCTCAAACTGTTTTCCAATTTGTTCTTCTACGTTTCGTTCTATTTGTGATAACAATAAAAGCTCTACTTACGAATAAGAAAAAAATTTAAATCTTCTATATAACTTACTTTGAAAAATCTCAAAGCATTCTAGAATATACTGGTTCAAAATTCTTCAATTTATACTAGGACAACATCAAAATAGCCTACTAAATCTCAAAACTTGAAAACTCTGAGAAAGAGTATTGAAACACTTAATCTCAAAGATAACTTATACTACACTAAAATAAGTTCTTGAAACAGCAAAAATAATAATAAAAAAAGTGATTTCAAAAATATAGCCGATGAAGCTATAAGCGCTGTGAATCCAAGTAAATGTCCTGTAACCTATCCAGTAACCAAAGTGGCCAGAAAGACCAAGTCGGCAGAGAAACTACGATTTTCTGCCGCTGTATTGTTCCTATTGAAAATGTTTTGTTTAAACTACATTAAGAAGCCCCTTAGACAGAAGGTTTCAGCTTGGCTACTAATGTAAAAAACAACACGATTTATATGGGGCCTCACAGACCGAGGGTTTTGCTAAGACTGGAGTTTAAGTAAAAGTCAACAAGTTAAAAGACTTCATACCAAGGAAATAATTTTTTAATGAAGTAGGCTAATTTAAATTGGTTTTGATTAGAAAAGTGAACAATGTTTTCTCAGACTAATTAAGTTAGACCATAATAAAATATATTTACTGCATTTTTAATTTTCTAGAACAACTCCATTTTAAATCCAAATGTACGAGTCCTATGTTAGTTTCCACACCCAAATTTGATATTTATGCCATTTGTTCAGGTCACTGGTGGTTCAAGTGGAATTGTAAGAGAATGTATTTGTCCAGGCAGCTGAAAAAGTGCAAATAACTATTATTGCAAGAGACTCTGGTAAACTTGAGGCGCCAAGAAAGAAATCACCAGTGCTTGCATATCTGCAGACCAAATAGTATCAATATCATGTGAGTTTATGTTGAGACTGTTTAGTAGGCTACAAAGTAACCCATTGCAATTTCTAACAAAACTTGAATCATTTCTAAACTTTATTATTAAGTGGTCAAACTATAACATTTTAATTGGTGGAGACTTTAATTATAATTTTGATGTAACAAAAAACAAAAACTGTAAGAGATCTCCTAAATTTATTTAGACAATACAACTTTTATCATCTAAATAACCAACCCACAAGAGGCCAAAATTGTCTGGACAATGTTTTTTTCATACAACTTGTGGACGATTTTCTTTAGATATTCTTAGTTTTCCATTTTCTGATCACGACGGGATAGTGATCAACAGTTCCTTCACTTCAGACAATAGTCCAAAACACATACTTCTCAAAACAATGAAAGCAAACTTTATTTTCAAAAAGAAATTTGGCTGTCTATGAGTTTGGCTTCTTATGACTGGTTGAATGTGTTGTCATGTTTTAGAAATAATCCTTCTAATGAAATTTTAATAGATTTTTCAAATATTGATTAATAATATAACATACTTTAGAAACAATGTAAATTTAAGGATACTAGATCAGTGTCTAGACATAATCAAAAGTGGTACACAAATGATCTAGCAAAATGAAGGATAGGTTATTATTTTTATATAAATTAACTAAATGTCCACAAACCTCTGATTGCATTAGGCAAAAGTATTTTGAATTAAAATGTCAGTATAAGAATTCCATTAATGAAGCGAAGATGCAATGTAATGTAAAATATATTGAAAGTAACACAAATAAATGCAAGGCAGCTTGGAGTATTATTAAATGTAATACAAAGCCTGGTAGAGATTTTTCTTTGGATATTGAGCCTAATGTAATGAATAAATATTTTATAGATTCTGTTGAAGATTTGAAACAAACAATTCCCACATTAAGTGTAAATAATCTAGACAGTGAAACCATTAATCTTAGTTTTAGTACTATGGGAAAGAAATTTGTTTGGAATATAGTTTATCCTCATGATATTGTAAAGGCAGTTAAGCATATGTCACCATCTGATAGTTGCGATATTTATAGTATATCAAACAACTTAATGAAAAGTATTGTTGTTAGTATTGCAGAGCCACTTGCTACATGTATTAATCATCTTTTACTGGAGGTATTTCCTGATCAATTAAAATTATCACGGGTGTGCCAATATACAAAAAAGGCCCTAGAGACCTCCCCAGAGCTATCGCCCAATCTCGATTATTCCAGTTGTTGGAAAAATGATTGAGATTATTGTTCATGAGCAAGTGAGTAATTTCTTTGAAATAAATAACCTCTTAAATAATTCTCAATTCGGGTTCAGAAAGGGACACTCAACTTTAACGCATTAGATGATCTAGTAAGAAGTGTCCACCAGGGATTGATAACAGAGAACTTGCTCAGGCAACACTTTGTGACCTGAGCAAAGCTTTCGATTGCGTAGATTTTTCTGTTCTCCTACACAAACTAACTCAATATGGTTTCTCTGACGCACCCTTGGCTTTTTTTAAATCCTATTTAAAAACTTGAGACAAACTGTGTATTAATGGTAAATTTTCTGATAATGCTTTGGTTAAATGGGGGTTCCACAGGGTCCGTTCTGGGTCCTCTGTTATTTTTTAATATATATCAATGACTTACCACTAACGGTAAAATCTAAAACAATTCTTTACGCAGATGACACCACATTTTTAAATTTTAGTAATAATGTAAATGAACTTCATTGTCTGGCTAATGATACATTAGAGCGGGCAATCAGCTGGTTTAATTCTAACGGTCTGATTTTAAATAAAGATAAAACACAAAACATTACATTTAACTTGACAAATCGATCACAAACTTATCAAATAAACAACAGTAGTGCATATGTTAAATTTCTAGGTATTAATATTGAC
This sequence comes from Matsumurasca onukii, assembly GCA_018831715.1. Classification (NCBI taxonomy): domain Eukaryota; kingdom Metazoa; phylum Arthropoda; class Insecta; order Hemiptera; family Cicadellidae; genus Matsumurasca; species Matsumurasca onukii. The sequence goes on from CM032062.1 coordinate 37,456,624, forward strand.
AGTAAATTGACCTGGAGCAATCATGTTGATTATTTAAATACAAGGCTATCTAGAGTTATCTACCTATTAAATCGTCTAAATAATATTGTTCATAAAGCTATATTAAAACAGCTTACTTAGCATATTTTCAATCAATTTTAGATACGGTTTAATTTTGTGGGGTAACTGTTCAAGAATCCAAGATATTCTAATTCTTCAAAAGAAAGCCGTTAGGGGTATGTCAGGAAACATTCATTAGAACATTGCAGACCACTTTTATCCAACTGGAAATCCAGACTATAATTAACTTGTACATATTTGATCTTGCAGTATACATAATTAAAATCATAACTTTCTGAGCCCAACCCATGAAATTCACAGCTATCATACAAGAGGGAAAAACAATACTTACATTAAATTCCACAGACTAAGTAAGACAACAAATAGTCATATGGTGATAGCTTTAAAATCTTTAACTCAATAGAACATTTATTAAACACTTATTCTAATAAACAGTTTTACGTAAATTTTACCTCTGGCTACTTCAAAATCCATTCTACAATATTGTAGAATTTTTGAAGTAAAAAAAACTAATTAGATTAAAATGTGTTAAATTTATTGGAATGTTAACTGTTATTTTCTTTTCAAAACTATTATAATATAAATCAGGCAATGTCTTAATATTAGTTTGTTTAGTTATAATGGGGAATTCTGATGTCCAACCTATTAAAGTAAGTAGCCTTAAGCATGACAATTGTCAATGATTGTAAAATCTAATGACAAATAAAGATATATTTATTTATTTATTTATTTACAAGTGGAAAAAAAATACAATACCAGTTCGACAAATGCCTCCGATACAAATAGTGTTACTGGGAGTTTTAAACCTTTAACTGAGTGGTCAATAATATTTTTTAGAGCTGATTGGAATTTAATTTAAATTTTTCAGAATATAACTTTAAAAATGAAAAGTATTTCTGACCAAAAAGTAATGACATTTTTGTAATTAGTAGCTATTTAGAATTGTTTCAAAATATGATATCGTTAAAATTCAAGAGCTTTCCAGGGATTCTAGAGCTAGAACCTTGACCTTTATCTAATGTTACCGTATAATCAAACACATTTTTAGTAATGACTGCGAGGGTCAAACTCGCGCCATCAGTTTGATGAATCCCAAAGTCATGCACAATACAAGTCACACAAGTCACACTGTAAAAATGCCATTGGCGTAGACAATAAAAAAAAAAAATACCATGACCCTAAAGGTATCATTCAATCCTGCCATAAAGTCCTAAAAAGTCGGATATTTCTGGGTTGAAATCATTAGTAGGAGACTGAAAAAGCTGTTTGTTCAATGGCTGTTTTTTAAGTAAAGGTTGTTTTTGTCCATTGCCTTTAATCTGTCACTAATCTTTGACTGAGACATTATTTCCGGCTACGGCATTCAAACTGTCACATTGCTGTTTTGAAATGGTATGCAAAATTTGTTCAGTAATTCGTTTTTGAATGCAAAGAACATTCCTGCTTGTGAAATCCATAAACAAGCATGTGAGATTTACTGTGAGAATACCATGAGTAAAGGAAACATGCAAAAATGGGTTCGTGGATGGCCGTGAAAACGTCCATAGAAAATCACATTTGAACTGACCATCTGTTGTCTCACAGGATTTGGTGGCTGCTTTTGATGCAAACATTAGAGAAGGTAGAAGATTCCAGTAGCGGCCGGCCCATAAGGACTCTAGGACGGAGTCCTCCCAACCCAATCAATAAAATTATAATAAATTAAGAATATAAATCACTTAATTAATGTATTTGAACAGCATTTAACGTTATAAAACTTTCGTTATATCGAAATGTTTGTATTACGGGTAGTAGTATACAAACAACGCGGCAGATGCAAAATGTTTCTAAGATGGATAGTGCAGCGTGGACTCAGGACAGTAGAGTCCACATCCCTTTACAAATCATACGGCACTAACCAGCCAATCACAGCCTAGTGCTTCTTCAACGAACACTAATGTATGCTGGGACTCCGTCCATTTCCCAGTAGTTTCATCTCCGCCGCTTCAAGGAAAAGCGCCACTGTTCAGTGAACTGATGAAAAGTCATATTTTATAATAATAATTCCTAACCTCACTTTTCAGTTTACTGTAGTTGTTACTTGTTGCAGGTGTTGTGCTATACATAGTCTAATGTTTAATAGTTTTCGTAAATTCGTACAGTGTTGTGATTTGTTTTAATGTGTAGTTTTTATATTAGTGATTCAGGCTGTGCTTCTCGAGGTAATACAGTGAAATGTTAAATACAGTCAAAGAAATACACAACAAATACGCAAGTGGTGTCGTTTATGACTTGATTCTTTCTTTACTGAGAAACCAATAATTCAAAGGTAACATGTCCTTAAAAGTGCTTAAAAACGTGTTTTGAGAGGTTAAATTTCAATTTTCTCCTGGGGGAGAACCCCCGGACCCCCTTCTCTCGGGGTATTCAGACCCCGGTAGTCCCCGCCCAAATCTCACGTCTTGAGTCCTCCTGTACTTTTGACCCACCAGCCGCTACTGGAAGATTCACAATAACCACCCATTAATTGAACTCCCCTAAAGCCTCCAGATCAGTCATCTACAATATTGTTACAGAAAATGTGTATTTCCGAAAACTGTGCTCTCAATAGGTTACAAAGCTCCTTACTGAAATCCACAAAAAATCTATCTGGAATGTGTTTTGGACTTTCTCAGTCAGTACGATGATGACGGTGATGAGATGTTAAGCCAAATCGTAACTGGGGATGAAATGTAGGCATCACATATCAAATCAACAACAATCGTTGGAATGGCATCACACAACATCTCCCTAAAGGTCAAAGCCTGAAAAACTTCCCGACGCAAGATCATGGCAACAGTGGTTGGGGCAGACATGGCATTTTTCCAGTGGAATTTATGACTAAAGGAGAGACCATAAATTCAGGAGCTTATTGTTATGTGCTACCCTGACCAACTTCAGAATAGCTATACAGAACAAACGTGGTGCATGCTGACCTCAGGAATACCAGACCACTCATCACTGGTCAAATTCAGGACTTGATTGATTTTTTCGGATGGGATATTATTGGTCATCCTGCTTATAGTCCAGATCTTGCCCTTATTGACTTTCATCTGTTCTAAACACCAACTTGGTGGTAAGCTTTGACAACAAAAAGTCGAAGCTGCTGTGACAACATGGCTGTCAGAGCAGGCGACCGACTTTATTTGGAAGGGTTTCAATATATGGTAAAAAGGTATGATAAATGCCTTAACAAGAAAGGAAGTCATGTAGAAATAGTTAAAGGTATGTAGAAACCAAAAACAAGAGTCATTTTAGTACAAGTCATTTCATTATTGACTTATTCACAAACGGCCCTTGCTTCAAAAACAGCCCTCGTAGATAGATTCAGTCGTTGTTCAGCTCCAGAAAAGTCTTTGTATATAAATACTACAGTACAGTCTTTATAATCCGGCCGTACCACACTCCGACACATCCAGTAATCCGGCGCTATGACCACATCAACTAGACACCTGTTTTCAAGTCTCCACTTGTCTGTAAAGCGTGTGACGTATGTTGTCTATCGATTACCTCAGTTCACTGCAGACAGTCAGAGAAGTGTCCGTTGTTTATTGCTAATCTGTGCTTCCGTTTACTACTGGCCGTGAGATTTTGCAAAAACATAATCATGTTACTTTGACAATAGATAAAATGTACCTGATTTTAAAAGATTAGAAAGTGGTGATCAGTTAGCTACTTCATTTAAGGATTTCAATATCGGCAAATCATAAACTCACAGACATAAGGAAGAAAAAATGAAATTGAATATTTTTGTAAGAGTAGTGAATCATATTCCAATATAAGAAAGATTATTCCTGGCAAATTGAGTCTTTTTAGTGAACCTCCACTAATCCGCATTTTAGCCAATCCCGATATAGGGCGGTTGTGAGATCGTACTATATTAGCTACCTTTGTCTGATGGCAATACCATAATTTTCTTATATATTTGAGGTATTTATATAATTTTCCTTTCATCCTTTTTGTAATCTATTATAGATATTCATCAAGTCAAAGGCTAATCAATTGCTAGAGATAGTTGAAAACAAAATGTGTGAATCTATTAATTTAGGATTGAACCTGGACTTGAATCTATTAATTTAGTTTATTATTTACTGAATCTATTATATGTTTACTAGTCTATAAGCAATCATATTTAATTTATAAGCCTTCTGATGGATCAGCTATCACCCTTTTATTATGTTCAGTGAATTGGTGTTTTTCAGTGGATGTATGTGGGGATCCTGAAGATGTTTCCAGAGCCCTTACAAATGTTGAAAAAGATGTAGGGCCTATTTTTATGTTGGTGAACTGTGCTGGTATGGCTGTCTGTGGTAAAATGGAGGATACTTCTGTCGATGAATTCAAAGTGAGTAGTAAGTTCATACAGTATATAGTTATTTAAAAATTGAAACAATAAAGGGAATCAACTATCAAGACATCAAGTTTTGAAATAACTGCACAACTTTATTAATTTTGTTAGTTAAATTCTCATACATTGATCTCACATATCCCTGTTAGCGTTTTGTCCCTTTTGGGAAAGTTTTCGCAAAAAGTGGGGTTAAGGATTTTTTTACCTATTTTGAAAAAGTATAAAATAAAAATGTATTTTAGGACTACCCCTCAAAATACAAAAAACTTTAAAATCCGTTTGTTGAAAATGGTGTCAAAAAAGTGATTTTTGTTACAACAGTAGTCCAATTTTAGTCAAATTTGATATGCCTTTTCTCTTCATGATATGTATAAAATTTTGCAGTTGAAGAACTACACATAAACCTAAAGTTGAAGGCCAAGGCAAGACTCTTGGAATAGCTTTCACCATTCTAATGCCTCTAATAATAAAGGATGAAAAGCAGTGGCTGTAAGCGGAGCAAATAATTTAATGCATTTGAGTAACTAATTGCAAAGGAAATTTGCTTCACTTACAACAGCAATGCTTTAGTACTTAGCTCCGTGTTGACTAGGTTTTTTAGAATTGGTCGAACCATCAAGCTCCACACAGTGTAGCGGAGTTAGAGAATGCTGTCAATCTCACTTGAGAGTACTTCAAGTGGCTGGCACTGCCCCGGCAGAACAGTTTGGTGCTCTCTTAGCCAGGTACTGCCCTACCGATGACGCTTAGTTTAATAATTGGTCTAAGAGGTCGATCACTCACCTTTTACCTAATATTCATAAAATTATTTATATCCAATCCTTTGTGTTGATTGGTAATTTTTTACAGGCAGCCTATCACACATTAGAACTATTCTGTAGTAGTTAGGCCAAATTAACTGATTGCGGTTGTGTGTATTTGTTGTTTCTCAAACAAATATTTGAACAAAGCTACTGTTTTAAAATTAAGGTTGAGGATATTAGGCTGATTTACTTAACTGTTAGGTAACCACCTCATGATTTTTCCGGCCTCCAAATACTGAACCTCAATATATTAATAGGTGAATTATTCTCAGAAGTGTGTTTAAGTAATCCTATACTTTGCTGGGTTGTGATGTATATGTTACGTTAACATATACATCACAACCCAGCAAAGTATTGGATTACTTCGACAGACTTTTAATTTTTAAAGGTAATCAAACCATTAATATACCATTTAGTTATTTCATCAACAGTTATTACAAGTCTGACGGTTGGCGCACAACCTGTACTTGTTGGCTGTTGTCAAAAACCCCACAGTCGAAAGAAAAAACAGACACACTCAAGGTATTAAAAGACTAACAAACAAGACTACAGTTAAAACAGAATAAGCAGAAGATCTTTGATCGATTTGGAGTCAAGACTACGAAGTCCTCTGTACCAATCAACCTCAACATTCACATAGCGTCACTGCACAATCACATAACAAATGGTTAGTGGTGACTGTGGGGATCCAACCCCCGGATTGATGAGCTCTGGAGTCTCGCACAAAACCAACCTGCCAAGAGTTCGTTTGGTTACCTATGCCTAGGTTGGGATATGCAAAGGTTTGTTTATGTACTAGTGTATGTAACATGTTTTGAATGAATATACTTTTTCAGCATATGATGAATCTTAACTATTTTGGAACGCTCTACCCAATAAAAGCAGTTTTGCCTGGAATGAAGGAAAGAGGCAATGGTCACATTGTTATAACATCATCGCAGGCTGGCATGATTGGAATATTTGGTTTTACTGCGTATAGTGCTTCTAAGTTTGCTCTCAGAGGTTTAGCAGAAGCTTTAGATATGGAGGTAAGTAAAAATGTATTAAAGTATTGCTTCTGGTAGATAACTAGGAATTAATCATGTTACAACATTGGTTCTCTATTATAAATTGTTGAGTTGCATTTGATGGTCCCACAAAGACCTCAAGGAAGTTCAAAAATTAGCAGAAACACATGAAAAACAAAGGATTTTCATAAGCCTTTCAAAACAGTAGGGTAGTCTGTCTTTTTTTCAAGGAAGAGAAAAATCTTCTAAAGACACCAATAGCCCGTACTAGTGGTAGTGTCAGAATTTTACTGACTAAAAAACACCCCCTTTTCTTCTTTGCCGAAACTGGGACTATAATAGTGAAAATACTTCAGCTCCGGTTTTGTATACGGGCTACTGTCTTTGTTGTCCTGCTTCTCTTGTCTTCCCAAAATGAATATCACTAGGCCGACTATGGTTTCCCATTGCTCTCTGTCTCCCAATCACCTCAAGATGATGTTATTCTTCGTAACAGGGTGTCCTGACAAGTCAAATCTTCGTCTTACAGTTTAGGGTAGTCTATATGTCTTATTCTAAGAATCACCCAAAGCAAACAAATAATGGATTAGAATAATGTTTAGTAATTTAGATGTCAAACTAAATGTTTAATTTCATCTGATGACAAACGCAATAACATTTAAAACCCTAAATATCATAATTGAAGATATTCAAAAAGAAATTTAAGTAAAAAGCATACAGTATTCAAGTGTTGTTTACAGTGTTGTTTATATATTATTATATTCATAGGTCTATGTGTTCAAATAGTCATTAAAACACGTACGTTCCTTCTTCGCTTCTTTTCAAAGAACTTTTTAACTGGCACTATGATACACAGGTGTATTACAAACATATACAGTTGTTTCATCAGTTTGACAATTTACTTCCAAGTTGATTTGAATTGAGAAAAGCCCAGTTTTATCAGCCCTTTCACATTAATTTTAGGGGTGAGCCCTTCAGGGTATTTTTTGGACAGGCCCTCCAGAGTATTTTGGAACGGGCACTTTACAATATTTTTGGGTGGGTTATTTTAACCCTTTCCGCAAGGCGGACAAGGCAGGGCCCAACATTTTGGCGGCTTTGTTGACTTTTATACACAAATTAAAATAAAACCACTTTAATATTGTTTGATTGTAGCTTTAGTTTTTATATATTAGTGTACATTTTTATACAAATTATGGAAGAAAAGTGTACAACAAAATCATCCTGTAAATAAAATAAAATAAGATCTGATTTTTGGTCTGGAGCCAGATAGATCCCTTTTGAGTATTTACAAGGTAAAGCCTTCATATCTGCTACACCACTCCCATTGTGACCCTTGAAGCTGTACAAAATTAGTGCAATATCACAAATTAACTCTTTATTGTCTTTTATGATCTCTGAATGATATTTCCAATTGTCAGTTACTCTTACTGACCAAGTAATTATTTTGGGCTTTACAAAAGGCCCGAATTTTGTGTGCCCTCATTAACCCCTACCAACTACTTACCAGTTCTGAAAGAACAAAACTGAGATTTCGGAACCAGCTTATCCCTCTTCTTAACACTTTCACTGCAATCCACATGTTAAAACATAAAAATTGCATACGTTTTCACTTTTCATGCAAATTGCAAAGTACTCATAGGCTCCTGTAGCAGTGATAGTGTTAACCAAATGTTCAGTTGTTTACATTAAAAATTCCTTTTTTCGTAAAGTTTAAATTGTTACACCAGGTAAATAATTAAATATAAAATGTTGTTCGATCAATTCTTTCAGTTATGTGCAATTCTTTCAGGTTCGGTCATACGGCATAAAAGTTACTGTGAGTTTGCCACCAGACACAGACACTCCTGGTTTTGCTGCTGAAGAAAAGAATAAACCGGAAGAAACCAAACTCATCTCTCAGTCAAGTGGACTTTTCTCTCCAGATGAAGTGGCAAGAAAAATCCTCAATGATGCGTCTGTAAGTTTTCTCATGATATTTTTGATAGTTATTGAAAGCAATGTTTAAACTTGTATTAATTTATTGCACATGCCTAGTCATTTCATCCTATGATTAAATGTAGCAGGTATTTTCATGATGGGATGCTCTTTTTGCTCTGTTAAAATCCAAACTTCAATAAAACTTCTTTTAACCGAAATACTGTTTTAACCAAAACGGCCAAAAGCTTCTATGGTAATTTTCGGTATTCTTCTTCTTGGTGAGCTGTTTATGTTCTACTCTACTTTTTGAATAGCTTTTAGTTTTGTTCTATGCAATTAACATATTGGATGTATGTAACATAGTAGAGGTTTTCAGGCTGGCAGATTTTTCAGCACAGTTGGGTTTGAAGGTTTCATGCTGACAACTGTATGTGCAGGGATGTCACCAGTGATCTCTGTCGTTGACACTATTTCTCAGGTAAATCTTCCTACTTAGTTCTTTTTTATAAATATTTTTCAACTCTCACGACGTATAATTTTTTGCAGTAGCCTGTATTTAAAAAAAAACATCGCTTACAGCCAGGTTTTAGAATTAAACTTAACTTACGACAATTTGATACAAAACAGATCATCAAGAGACAAATTTAGCACCAATTTCAAAACTTTTAAATTCCTTGCGTTAAAATATTGGTTTTCACTTAGCAATGGAAGATACAACCGGTGTTGGTCCTTGGATGAGTGGTAAATACTTTGATACTTTGATTTGACCACTCCTAGAGGGTATTTTAAGGTGATTATGGGATCAGAGGGTGAGTGTGTGTTTTTGATGGATGATGAGGTATAGTCTTGTTACAAACTAGGGCCGATTGTTCCCCATATTGGGTAATAATTAATAGCCCAACGACCAATGGAATGGACTAACGGCTAAGGCCCGTTGCACACACACCAATTTTTATCGGCCGATAAATATCGCCCGACCGGTATGCAGTTGAGAACTACAGGAGTATATAGGGGCTTGCACACGGGTTGGGTCGGAGTCGTGTCGTGAAGTGGTCGTCGAAACTCTCGACAAGCTGTCGTGTCGGGATACTGAGAACCACGTGAGCATATGGGAGCGTGCAGACTCACCGATATTTACCAGCGGAGTGGGCCGACCTCAGTACTCGCTCGACCTTTTTTAGCCTGTACAGTAAACGCACCTGCTCTGTGTTCCGCTACAATATTGTAAAAGTGAAACTGTGCAGTGTAAACATGAATAACACCTATTGATAATGATGTTTTTACAAGTTTGGTCCAATCAAAACCAAAGTTCTTCAAATAAGGTGTAAAAGGTTCCTGTTTGTTCTCTGGCCTAGTTGATTGGATGACCCCAGAACCTACGTTTAATTCTACGACGCTTTATGCGTCGATACAACATATACATCGCAATTACTCGTTAACGGTTCATGGTGCAACCATTTGCAATCACATAAACGTAACAACTGAGGTTGGCAGAGACAGACCGGAGATGAAGCAGGGAGGGGGTCTTTGGCCGATAAAAATCGGTGTGTGTGCAAGCAAGTCATCGACCGATTTTTATCGGGCGATTTGTTTCGGGCGATATTTTCGTGGCGGTTCTAGCCTGGGGCTGGGGGGGCAGCTGCCCCCCCAGTTTTTCGAGGGTATATATTTTTTTTATAAGCTTAGTTTGGTAAAAAAATATATTTTATGTTTTGAAACATATAAAATAATCTATGATGAAACTCAGCCAACTGTCGTCATATTGAATTAAGGTTAGGAAAAATTGTTGTAGAAAATACAATTTGTTTATTATTATATTTTTTATAAAAGAAATATAATGTCCTTGCCCAGTTTTAATATCTAGAACCACCACTGCGTGACACGGAGAGTGGACATCGTGAAAAGTTGTTACTGCGTTTAGGTATCGGACCCGGGCTGATTTGGTGCAAAGAACGCACTATACCACTGAGCTATAACTATCCCTTGATCTTTGATGGATAACCATTTATCATTCTCTGTTTTGACCATGAATGAGCCTCTGTTAACAACAATTAACAAACAACCACTTACATCACGCTGAGCTTGCTTAGCAAATCACAGCCTATCTCATCGCTGAAGCCGAAAATACATAAAATCGGGTGTGGCTTGTACAAGGGTGTAATGTTTTTTACCGCATATTCAAGTGAAATTTATGGGTGCGGCTTAGATTTGCATGCTTGAATTGGAGTATATACGGTAATATTATTTGGTAAACAAAGGGCTCTAAAAATAGTTGCAATCGTAATTTTATTTTTATATATTATACTGTTTAGTATTTTGAGAGTTCTTTTCACCATTTTGTAAACAAGGTGTACTTATCATGTACTGATAGGTATTTTAAATATTATATTTTTATTGTAACTATCAAATTTGATTTTAAGACATTTAACTCCCTTTACACAGTTAATGGTTACATCTGTTTTTAGGTGTTTCTGATGGGATTGTTTCGGGCAATCTCAGTGTTCTACCTTTTGTCCTTCCAATCTATTGTTGAAAAATGCAAGAAGACGAACAAAGCCAAGACTGAGTAAACTAACCTGTAGTATGATAATCTTTAAATGCTCCCTAAAGCATTATTTAGTTTTAATATGGTATGAGTCAGAAGCTGCACAACTTGTTGAGTGCTTAGTTTTATGAATGGCTCTGAAAATATTTATTGAGCATTAGTATGTAACTGTGCATTTACCATGTAGTTAAAACCTTTTTCAAGTAAGATATAAGTTTTTAAAATTAAATAATAAAAATGTTTACATGTTTCAAGTTTGTAGCATTATTATATGTGTTATGTAGTGTTGGGTCAATTCCTATTTTTTTCGATTCTCAATTTTGATACTGATACCAGGATATCGATTCTTGATACTCAATACTCAAAAGTCAAATCACTTTAATTTCATATTCATCAAGAACAGAATTGCCATCATAATATTACAATTAATTTTGTTTTGTATAAAAACAGTTGGTGCTTGAACTTTTATTGTCTGGCTGCAGCGATTCCGATTCTAAGCAGGCCGCCACATGTATTCGTAGTAGTGTTGAGCCGATTATAATTTTTTCTCGATTCCGGGTTTGATTCCCAATTTTTGATTCCAAGTTCAATTCCTGATACCGGAGTTTTCTTGAAGGAATTGGAATTGACTTTACCTGCCGAATTTCAATTTTCCGGAAATCGGTTGTAGCTTACAATTTTTGCGTATTTCTGCCTTCATTTGTATTCAAAATTATGGCACTGCACTCCGTAAAGATAATGGGGCCGATTTGTAGTCAACAAAGTAATGGGTTTCACCAGTTTAAAAAATAAAATTTATTTTTTAATTCTTGACAATACAAAACACATGCACACACGTCACGAACCCATCAAAACAACCATCCTTCGGCTAGCTTCCTCCCCTCACTTTGCCAAAGAGTAGACTCGTCCACCTGCTTAGGGTCTAGCTAGCAACCCTCAACCGAGCGGTTTTGATTCCTTAATTGATTTCCAGCTATTTTATTCCCGATTCCAAAATCGATTCCTGATTCCCAATTCCTTCTATGGAATCAATCATTGGTTCTTGATTCTACGGTATCAAAATTGACTTTAATGACCGATTCCCAATACCGATTCCTTACCCCAGGAATCGGAGAAATCAAAAAACAGGAGTCGGAATTAACCCCAACACTACTGTTTTGTATTATGAGTAAAAAAATTACTAAATACCCATACACTTATTCCTCACCTAAAGTTTTTAGTTTCACAAGTAAATTGACTTTTGCATAAAGTTATAAATTAAAAGTAACTATATGGTTCCAGGTTTAGGTTGATAGTCAAAGTTTGAATAGATAGATTTCCATAATGAGCAAAAACATCTGTGTTCATTTGTACTTTCTTAATGTAATGTGATCGCCAGTCAGGCCAAGCTATTCTGCCTCCTCTGCTCTGACTGTAAAGTGTCGGTCACACTGTGAAGTGTTTGTCGCTACACATGAACAGTGAACTCACTTTCCAACTGCACTGAACTGCATAAAGCGCAACGGTTCAAAAATTGAAATTCATTGTGTTTAGCCACAAAACTGTGTGTAGACTATATAAGTGGTAAATTACCTCGTCAAACAGTTTCAAATGAGTGGGGTTCCACTACATGTTTCGGGACAACGGTCCCATCTTCAGGTGGTAGTAAACATAAAAAGCATAGAAGAACACTGATGGTAGCTCCAGCTAGGGATTTTCGAGAATGATGAAACACGTTACAAAGTACATGGTGACGAATATAACACAAAACACAAACACGGAAAGAAAAACTAACGAACTGTACAAGTAGGCCACGAGCTAGTAGTTGACAGACTGGACAGGATTTGAGGTTATTTGTTGAGCACGGATTGGGAAAACTCTTTACCGTCAAAATATCAAGCATTTAAAACTACCAACAGAGTTCGTAATATCTTACAACATAACTTGTAACAATACAAAATTTGACAGACCTGGAGTGTACAGAATTGGTTGTAAAGACTGTAACAGTGTTTATATCGGACAGACTGGCCGTACATTTGCAACTAGATTCAAAGAACATAGACCACATCCAAGAACCACTTATCAAAAATCATCTTTCTCTCAGCACCTTTTAGATCATAACCATGATCTTGGAAATATTGAGAACAACCTAGACATTCTCCACGTTTGTAGAAAGGGTAAACAACTGGATACACTCGAGGAGCTGGAGATTTCCAGGCATTTCCAAGAAAACCAACATACAATTTTAAATGAAAAACTTAGATTCAGAATGTAATTTTTAATTCGATCACAGGCCATCAAGCTCGTCTGCTATCAGCTGTTCAACCACCACTAATGAACTCTCACCAGACCACAGCACTGCACGGCACAGCTGATAACAAATAACCTCAAATCCTGTCCAGTCTGTCAACTACCAGCTCGTTCGTGGTCGTGACGCGTAGTAGGCCTACTTGTACAGTTCGTTAGTTTTTCGTTCCGTGTTTTTGTTTTGTGTTATATTCGTCACCATGTCTTTGTAACATGTTTCATCATTCTTGACAATCCCTAGCTGGAGCTACCATCAGTGTTCTTCTATGTTTTTTATGTGTACTACCACCTGAAGATGGGACCGTTGTCCCGAAACATGTAGTGGAACCCTACTCATTTGAAACTGTTTGATGTGGTAATTTACCATTTATATAGTGCTTCAACAAATCCTGCACCTACCTTTATTGAAAAATTAAAATAAAAATTAATTTTTGTTAATGGCTATTATTTTATCAACATTGCTTAACAGTAGTGAGTGACGGCTCACCAGTAGACGGGGTAGAGGGAGTGTTTTAGTGAACAGTACAGCAGCACGCTCAGGCACATTCATTCTTAACATTGAAGCACAAAACTTTGCATGTATTTCAATTTTATTAGAGGCTAATTATTGTAGATAATTGTTAGGTAAGGATCTACTGTACTAATCAAGCATATCATGTAAGTTACCATTAGTATGTTCAAGGATCTACCAAACTATGTATTTTATAATCTATGTAAATTATAATTGACGCCTTTCTGTACTCAAAGTATATGAATAAAGAATAAAAATGAAATGAAAATGAAAAATGAGGATCTTGTGCTACGTACATGTTTTCATTCTTTTTATGAAATCAGAACTTACAACTCTCGTCACAATTTGCTAAAGATTCTGACTCTACCAAGATCTGACTATTCCAGTTTCTCTACCTGCCTTCAAGGTAACCTTTTTAAGACAGGTAGAGAAACTGGCAATAGTCAAATCTTGGTAAATGTGTACAACCTGCTTGAGTACACCGTGTTTTGCCCTTTTCTCAAGCAGGATTTTATCTACTTTTTTCATTTGTGGATCAGACAGTTTCCAGTATTTTAGTGCTGGGTATAATTTTTTATGACTGACTAGATTATTCTTCATATTTTATAGTAGTGGTTTGTTTTTTTTTTTGATAAATGACTGGTCAGTCTGATTACCCTAAAATTAGTGATGACAACCTTGGAAAAAGACTGAATTGAAGAATTCGAGACTGAAAGTGAGAAAAGTTACGGTGACTATTCAGGTTACTGATTCAGGGCATATGTGGTCTATCATACTAATGTTAACATTTTTGAAGACTACTGAACATTTGGTTCCAATACCCGATGTTTGTGACACTAATTGTGTGAACAGGTGATACTTTTGCACACCTGGGCTTGGATCAGCCCCAGGAGCTGATGACCCGGATCTGACCAAATTGATTTTTTTGTGGCAGAAGTGACTTTAAACCCTCCACCTTTGTTTTCAAATTATGTTAGTAATACTAAAAAATATCAATGAGTAAAATTATCGATGCTATGTGTAAGCTGTTGAATGTAGTTTGTATTATTTGCATAGCAGTGGACGTGTTAAACTTCCCGAATTCATCTAACAATAATTTATTCTGACGAATAATTTTTATAGCTCATAAGCCTGTATCTAGTCACGCTGATGGGGTATGCTTATTTCACTGTTGGTGATTTTACCTTTTAATAAAACTTAGGGCTCATGATTAGGACTAACACAGGATTTCAATTGAAGTACATTATCCTCTATTGTAATCTTGTTAGCAGTGGTTGCAAACCTTTCAATTTTGTTTTGTGTTATTGTCAGTGTTGGGGCAGATCCAGGAAATCATCAAATCCGTATTTAAATGGGGTTAATTGAATATCAAATTCATATCAGAATTTTATTTTGTGAGGGTTCTGGTGGCGTACAATTAAGTTTTATTGTACAGCATCGTCAAATCTGTATTGAAATTGGTTGGTTGAATCATGAATTACTTTCAATTAAACTTCTATGTTGCCGTTTGCATTTAGTTTTTTTTTAATGATAGCTACAGAAAAAAAGCCCCAATGGCAAGAGAACTGTAGGGTTTTAGACTAGTTAGTAAAATTTTAAACATCAATTTCTGCATAAATGCAATGAAAAACCAAGACAATTCATTAAGTTTTTATAAATTTTTATCATGAGTACATCGTTACAAATTTAATTTATTTTGGGACCACATTGATGTTTGGTCATATTTTTAATTAATTATAAGTTTATGATACTCTCAACAGTGACATTAAACACAAAAATGTATTGTTAAAAATAATTATTTGTGCTGTCAAAGACATTAAAATACTTAAACAAAAAACTAATATACTGAACTTATAAGGTAAGTATACGAGTGTATCATTTTTAATATTTTTCCTAGTGATAAAGGATTAATGTTACGTTTATTGTGCGCTGCACACATTTAAGTTAAAGGTGTATTGCATTAAAATTTAAATGGTATGTTGTATTTACTTTTAAAGCTACGGATACCAACGAAAGTGTTGGCCACTTTTTACAGCCGCTTGTATTTCACCCAGTTTTTTCACGATTCTCTATGCCACAATTTTGTATATGATAACATTGAAAACCAAAGTTTGCCATCATATTATGGCTGTAAAATAGCAGTCATTGGTTCTTAGAAAAACCTAACTTTATTCAAATTTAGATTTAACTAAGAAAAATCAAACACAATGAAAGCATACAAATTACATAGTTTGACAGTTTGTTTGTACGCTTTTAAATAAAGGAGATACTTTTGCTTTCATGTCAAACCCTTAGGCTGATCTTCACTTTTTCTGGTATTTGAGTAAGTTTTAAAATATTGGGTATACAATTGTATTTTTTATTTGTCATTGTACCGTTTGTAAAAAAAAATAGATATATGAATAAAATCTAACCTTTTAGGCTAGGATATGAATTAGCACTAATAGTACTTATAGCACCAGATAACTAATGGACCAATATATTTAATTTGTATATACATTTGTCTTAAGTAACTTGCAATCTTCTTATTCACTTTAAATAAAACATTTCAACCAACCTACTGATTTCTTATTCAATTTGTCCTTTACACAAATCACTGTGTATCATTAGTGAGTTACTTTTAACTATATTACCTACTATTGTAAATATTTATGTATACATACCATGATGCCAATTTGAAGTCAAAGTGAAATAATCAAATACAGGAGTCGGGAAAGCAGTTGTAGTAATTACGCTGAATAGTTGATATTCCTGTGGTTTTTAATAGTTTTGAAATAAAACAAGTGTTTAATAGGAAATAAAAATGTGCTTTAATGGATATTTCTTCATAAAATAACAAACTATATTATGTCACTATTCAATACATTCCTCAGCATATTTGTTTTTGTACAGCTTGCTGTACAACAAAAAAGTATTATGAATTTTTCCAAAATACAAAGTTAGGAAAATACTTTTGATTAATACTAATCTACCATTTCAAATTATCCTCAATCGAAACTGGACCAGTAGAGGCAGAGTGAACCAGGCAGTACATTCCCTCTGAGAAGACTGGCTCTAGACATACCCCTTTGTGTGTAGTTGGCAGGGCACACTGGCTCTGGCAAGAGAATTTGCAGTGGTAAATTATTTCCAGAAGGCTTCCAATAGAAGAATGAAGAACTACTGTAATTTATAAACACTTAAAACAATATATTTTTCATTATTTCAATCACACATCTCCTATGGAATAGCAATATATGGTGGAACTACAAAAAGAACTTAGATTATATACTTAAATTAAAAAAAAAAACAAATGTTCCCTGTAATGTGCTGAAAAAGAAAATATACAACACTATATGGTTATCTTTACAAATAAAATATATATAGGGTTTTAATGAGACTATGTGCAAAGGTCTAAAAATGGCCTGCCAGTATAGAAATTTCTGACCGCCAGATAGAGGGTTAAAGTCGTGTGTGGTCTGTCCATTAACGATTCAGTCAAACATGTATTCAAAGAACTAAATTTCCTAACTATATATGACCTTTATATTCTAGAGACAGCTAAATGTTGTAAGCAAAATTACCTTTCTGCTCAACCGTAATATCACACACATAACACTAGACATAATTTTATAATTGAAAGACATAATTTGGAACTTTACAAAAAGAAAACGTCATACTCGTATACTGGACTTAAATTTTTGCAGCATTTACCTCAAAAAATTAGAAATGAACAAAATGTAAAAAAAATTCTGTGTAAAGCTAAAGTATTTCCTATTAAATATATCGTGTTACTCATTTGAAGAATTTTATGAAAATGTAAATAATTAACATGTTTGTATACTTTTATTTTTAGTTGGAATAGTTGGTAGGCCAGTTGGTTTAGTTTTCTAAGGATAAATAGAGTGATGTATTTTTTGTGTTTAATTCTGTAATCTTTTGACTGATTCTAAAACTATGTAATAATGTTTGTGTACTAATTTAACTTAACGTAAATATTACTCTATTGTTGAATTATATATTGTTGAATGTACTCTTTATTATTATTATCTAAAAAAAATATATTTGTTAATGTTAAATAGTATCAAGAAGGGTGATGATGCTACTTTGTTCAAACATATTGTATTGTTTAATGTCGAACCTTGAAAATGTAAATGATTAATTTGTTGTGTACCTGTACTTTTCTTTTTCTTTTTAACAGTTGGTAGTTGTGTTTAGTATTCTAAAGAAGAAATGGGGAAATATAATTTAGTTTTGTCCAATTTTATAATCTGCCTGATTCTGTTATTTTCTGTACAAGTTTAGATAGTATTATGAAATTTGTAATGATAAAAATATGATTTAGAAGATTGAATTTATAAGATGGCGTAAGATAAGATGACGAAATTCTGTACAAAATATTGTATTGTACTTAATTTTGAATAAAGAAATTTTTAATTTGAATAGTCTATACATAGGTGAAATATTGTTTGAAAGAGAAAGAAGATTATTATCATTACATAATTAGTTTTTGATTAATTAAATTAAGTATAAACACTTTTTTTACTAAAAATTTGGAATGTATAAAAGTTATTAAAACTTGAAAATACAATCCGAGTCAGAAGTATTTAAAACTAATTTATTGACTAATTAGAAAGACACAAATGAGATAACATGTTTTAGATAGCATAGTTTACATAATCCAGTATTATTTGATAACATGTTTGGTAGAGTTATTTTTACTTAGTCGATGGTACTAATGTATATTAACTAGTCTGCTTGTAAATTAGGAGTTTGGTTCAGTGTTTAAAGAGTGAAAATGTGGAAAGGATTAAATTTACAATGAGAAATCGACAACTACTAAGTTTTTACATAAGTGTACATGTTGAATGCTGTGTTAATGATCTCCTAGGTTTGCCAAGCAGTGAAATAGCTACAAATTATTTAAGAACTTTAAATGAGTTCTGTGATTGAAGTTTAAACGTAGACATCATAACTTACTTATAATGGAAACTACCATAGTAACTCTACTTTTAATTTTTATATTTGTGACTTTACTATTTCTAGCAATCTATTTGCATCATACAGTTAACTATAATTACTGGACCAAAAGAAAAATTCCTAATATATTACCCAATTTTCCTTTTGGGTCCACCAAGGACCTAGTACTTGCAAAGACATTCATTGGTCAAGGGTATGACAAAATGTATAAACAGTTTGAAAATGAGAAGTTTTTTGGAATAATTGATGTTTCAAATCCTGTTCTGATCATCAAGGATCCAGATCTTATCAAATCTGTTTTAGTTTCTGATTTCAACAGCTTTGCCGTGAGAGTAAATTCCAATGCAACCTCGAAAGAGTTTATTTTGAGACATGTCATTAATATGAAAGGTGAAGAGTGGAAGCACATGAGAGCACTTCTGTCCCCAGCATTCACGTCTGGGAAGATGAAGTCACTTTATCCGTTGATACAGAAATGTGCGGAACAACTCAAAACATGTTTGCAGAACAAGATAGAGCAGAACCCATTTGTAGAAATCACAGACGTTTTCGCGAGGTTTACAATGGATACTATTACATCAAGTGCTTTTGGCATTGACACTGATTCCATAAATGACTCAAACTGCCAATTCTTCACTACTGTGGGAGCTCTACTTAGAACATCTAAAAGAAGATTCTTGAGAAGGATCATTATAAGCATTTTTCCTTCACTAGCAAAACTGCTTCAACTTACACTTATTCCTCCAGAAGTGACAGCGTTGTTGACCAATACAGTTTATCAATCTGTTAAGCATAGGAAAGAAAATCAGCTGAGAAGACATGATTTTTTAGATAGCCTGATTCACTCTGGAAAAGACAATAGAAGTTTATTGAATAACACAGGTACTTGAAACTGGAATTTTAGATAATTATGTATTTGATTTGACTTCAAGTGTCTTTCTCGGGTCAATCTAATGTACTAACAACAAACACTATTGAAATATTTACACAGAAAGTATTTTCACAGTCAGAACCCAACCATAGTCTAAGATTAGTCTATTGTGATTAAAAGTAAAAACTACATATTAAATGCAAGAACCGATAGCAAACACAAATACTGTGTTCATCAGTAATAGGAAAATCTTTTTTCAAGCAGTTCTAGGATTTCATTGTTGATTGTACAATCGACTATTTTGTACAGCCATTTGTTTTGTGGAATTGTTCAATGTGAAATAAATTCATTGTAAACTCCACTGGTTATAGGTAACATTTTATTATAAAGACATCTTTCACCAGTTTATAAGAAATCAGTTATAGAAACCTATCTTGAAAAGTGAGCTCTAATATTGATTAATAAGAAGAAAACTAATTTGAAAACATGACTATTATAATATTAGTTCATCAGTTAAAAATTAAACAATTGAGAAATATAAACATATGGTATATGAAATTTAAAATTAAGAAATTATAATAACAAATATAATAATTAATTTTATTATATATTAATATTTTAATTTTTAAATTAGTTTATATTTCTCGAATTGTTTATGTTGACAACTATTTTTTGTATTTATTGTGAGGTTATCTGATGAAGGCAGCTTTGCTGTTGAAAGGCGCCTCATAATAAAATTTATAATATTGGTCATTGTTTTCAAATTAGTTTTCTTCTTATAGAAACCTAGTTTTAAAATACAACACAAGAGGAAAGAACCACTGGCAAATTTTTCAACACAGATCATCTAAATTTAAACAACTACCGCTGCAAGTATGTATAAAACTCTTCAACCACCTCCCTTAATAATTAAAAGAAATTGAAAATACCAAAATCTATAAATCTTGAATAAAACTTTTGATTTTAAGCAAAGCTTAATTATTACTCGGTGCATGAGTTCATAGATGATCTTACTGATAAATAATTTCTTTAAGTCGTTTTTTAATTTAGCTTGTCTTCACCCTCTCCCCCTAATATCCAGGTCTGATTAAGTGTGAAGGTAGAATGTGTGTAAAATTATGTAATTGTATATGGATGTTTCATTTCATGTTATTGTAATTTGTTTTTTTTGCTACACAAAATATATATATTGGTATTGTTACTATAACAAAGGAGTTTAACTTACAGATATTTAAGACCAATAGCCGATTGGAAGAAGAAAACTAATTTTAAGAAAAAAGGCACAACACTGAAAACAATGAAAATTGTTTACAGTAACTTCTATAGTAACTTCTATAGTAAATTGTTCTATAGTAACTAAAACTGGAAAATTGTTTCCTTTCAGTACAAAATGAACTAGACAGCTTGTATCATTGGTTGTGTAGCTTCAAATCGAATATTAATTGGTAGTTGTTAGGCATTTGTCTTGAAATTAGTAAAATTTTAGACGAACAAATTGAAGTGCAAATAAGCGCTGCTGGCGTGAGTGAAGTGAATTTCAGTATGTTACTCTAAACCCGAGCCGCTGTAACTCGCTAATCGTGACTCCAAATCGCTAGACTCAAAGCTTCGCTTCGGTTTTTTCTCCAACTTATGGTTTAGTTGCTACAACCATAAATGTGACACAAGCACAAGTAACTAACTAATAGTAGTTTTTCATGGTTTGTAAAGCGCCTTTTGTGCAGTTTTGACAAGAAATTCGGGTAGCACATTTTATTTAAATAAGATTAAAAGTTCTTCTAATGTGCCAAATTTCAGCTGTATAACTCCAACTGTGTAATTTGCCAAGCAATTTGGAAAGTCAGAAGTTGAAATCGAAATCCCTATAGACCATGATGAAACACTCACCCTGTATATTTGAAACAAATAGTAGTATACTATGGTTATGGACAATATTTTCAATGTTTTAGTTCCAGAACTCTCCATAGAAGAAATGACAGCCCAAGCCTTTGTTTTCTTTATTGCCGGGTATACCACTGATACTTCAATTTTAAGTTTCTGCATTTATGAACTTGCAAGACATCCTTCCATCCAGGACAGTGTTTATCAAAATATTAAAAGCGTCATTAAACGTCAACATAACAAACAGATGCCGTACGAAGGTCTACAAGAGATAGAAATTTTAGATCAAATAATTTATGGTAAGTGATTAAGATTAAAATTTCCAGTGTCAGTAAGCAATTTCTATTTGCGCATACTTTATAGTATTCAGTTGTATGTAAGGATTTCTATGATAATTTCAAACTACAGTATCTCCCTTATGCTTTAGGTTTCTGTGCTTGTACATTTGTAGTGTATGAGTGGCCTTGGCCTATCCCTGAACAGGTATTTAAGTTGTCACAATATTATAGTCTATCAAATACCACGCACCAGGTACGGTTTTCCTTGTGCTGATCGATGCTGAAGAGTTTTCTTTGTCTTACTTACTTTTTGTACTGTTCTCACTTGCGTGGAGATGAAACAAAATTACGTTATTCTTCATGTAACAGAGGTTAAGATTTTCTGAAAGAACAAACACATCTTTGAAGTAAAAATAGTTTTTATTTTGATCTTAAGACATCGGGTTGAGACACATTTATTGACATGCTCAAATTGCACTTTTACTCCTAGGGAAATAAAGGTTTGTTTTGATAATCTTTTACTCCCTAGGAACAAAAGGTATCAACATAGACTAACGGACTGTAGAGTCTATGGTATCAGCATCAGCTCTTTCGAGTTTGTTCTGAATTTTAACATTGACTTAATAAATAAATGCAACAAATGTTTCTTGAAAACAATATAACTCAGTCTGCTGAAGTCAAAACCTTGTTCACTTTCAGTTTCTTTATATTATTAAAACATTTTATTTCTTATTATTATTTGCATCATTACAAAAGAATCGTTCATCACTCGTCCTGAAAGTGTCTATATGACCCTAGTTGTTTTAACGTCCTCGGCTGCGCCTCGGATGTTAACTTGACCTCGTGTTAAAAATTGTCACTATTTCACCTAGTGATGTAATATACACTATTCTTGCGAGTAATTATTTATTTTTAGGAACGTATTTTTTCAGAGGCTTTAAGACTTTATGGTTCAGGACAAATAATAACAAGAACCTGCACGCAGCGGTACCAAGTTCCTAACTCGCACTTGACATTGGAGTCGGGAGTTCGAGTCATCATACCAACCTATTCTATTCACCATGATCACAAATATTTTCCTGATCCATACGAGTTCAAACCTGAGAGATTTTCACCTAAAGAGAGTAATAAAAGACATCCTTTTGTATTTTTGCCTTTTGGGAAGGTCCAAGAAACTGTATTGGTAAGTATTAATATACAAAGTATATTTTGCTGTTTAAAGTTATGAAGACCGTTGTTAAAAATACACGTGTTTGCAAGCCCTGGGTCTTGTTTCCAGAGGACAGCAAAACTTTGGTTTGAATAATGAGGTGAAATCCTTTTCTACACTGGTGCGAAATATATACTATTTTAAGTTAAGGCCAAGTACCTTTACCACTTGTTTAAAGCTTACATATTTATTGACTAGATGTTTTACTTACCTAAGTTAAATAATTTGATTTCAGGAAGAAACTTCGGTTTGCTGCAAATAAAACTGGTATTGCAACAATTCATAAATAATTTCAAAGTAGAACTGGATCCTAGACACAAACACCCAATAGAAATTGACAAAAGAAACATAGTGGTGACACCAGCCAATCCTCTATTTATAAAGTTTTCACGCAGAAAGAAACCGAGCTGATTGTTGATAATGACACGTTTAATAAACTATTAAAGTTAATGAGTACACCTTATTTTTACTGCCGTCTCTTACGTCATTTACAATAAGTTGAAAACATAGTCAACGCGTAGTTCCAAGCACAACCGTTAACCATAGCTAATTTCTTTAAACGCGGCGTGAGGGGGGACGTTTCATTCCAAAGTGCCCTTTTGGAAGGACATTACCCGTTAAAATGAGGTTTGTGCTAAAACAAATTGTATGTACTGTATTATCAGATTTCGATAAAGCTTGGCACACAAACATATGTTTCTGTGTGCAATAATATGTCTATCAAAAGTCAACAAAATAAAATCAGCCAGACGAAGATGGTGGTAAAAAACATTAGAATGTGTCAGGGAAGAACATTGTAGGCTACATGTCGTCGGGGCAGCCCTCACAGTGGAGGTATTGGATGACTGTCACTCACCTCAGCATAAGATTGTTCAATAGCATCACATTTTTGCGCTGCTAAATAATAGGAAGCTATTTTACCTATGAGGGAACGAATCAAAGCGGTCAGAGGTTAGTTGAAACATGCAAAAAGTACGATCTGATCGATAATAAGCTAATCAACTTCAAAAATATCCTATACACGAAAAAAGTCTTGGCGATGCCGTTCTTACGGGAATTTCAAAAAATTACGAGGGCTGTTCGCTATGCTCACAGCCTTGCTTCAGCCTTTGGCCTCAGATGTTTGTGCTACATTACCATAGTCATGGTCCCGGGCCTGGGTCGTATCATTTTAACGACACAAATCACTAATTTAAAAAAGGTTAAAATAGAAGGAAAATAGGCCTACCAACATTTAATTAAAAACATACAGATTTTGTAGTAATAGAGTAAAACAGCTATATAAATGACGTCCACGGCTATCAATGCAACCTTCTAGACCAACAAAGCAAATTTTACGAAATCAGAAGTAAGGCGATCATAGAAACAACAGAATGGATCCCGGTTGTTACAGAAGGTTAAAACAAATAACTATTGACCATACAGATAATGTCAAGCAACAAACAAACAACGTGGATATCAACAATATTTTAATGTTGGACATAGCTTCTTTGGGGTCAACGGCGTAAATGATGATAAAGGCCTATACTTTCAATAACAAATTCAAAACTGTTAAAATATCTTAACTTTACAAAATATTTAAATTACAAGAAGTCCAATAAAAGCTGCCATGGCTGATTTTTGCTTCTTCACTTTTAACACAACCAATTTGAAATTACTCAAACAAATAGTAAAACCCAGATACCTCAATGCTTAGGAATCATATTTTATCAACAACACGGACAAAAATAATTTACTTAATAACGAAGATGAACAATCATAAATTCAAATTAATAGATCTAATAACGTCAAAAACTCAACTTTTATACTAATATCTGTCTTACTTTATTGTATTTACTTTTCGTTTGAATTCAATTTATACATGTATATACATTTATACATTATAAAACTTTTCCCTTAATTTAACTGTAATAATTTTATTTTTTAATCATGTGTTTTTGAATTTTTCTTGCATTTGTCAAAAATTGTATATAAATGTTGATTTTGTTAATTAACTTCCATGTTTGTCACATGGCTTGCCTGATGATGACAGCATTGCTGTCGAAAGCGCTTGTCAAATAAATATATCACTCTTTATTGGCCTTCTTGTAATTTAAATATTTTGTAAGTTTTGCCAATAATCTCCATTTCAAGAAAAAAATCTTAACTTTAGTTTATTCTCCAATGGGTGGTCTTTTGCTGCTGATTCTATAAAGTTCCAAAGAAACTTACGTATGATAAGATCAATAGTTTTGGGTTCGTGTTTTGATTATAGAACCAGCATTCGGGAACTTGACTTTTCGACCCAAAACTACTACTTTAAATTACATTGAAAAGTTAAAGGTTTTTAGATACCACTATCACAGTTCAATCAACTATTTGGGAATCAGCCGAGTAAATATTGTTGTCCTTATCTTCCATTCATTTGCTTTTTTCTTGTAAACATTCCAAGAATTTACGACTCTATGGTGTAAAGGGAACGCCTATCTGGATCATATATCTGCTCTACTGTTTATTTGTTTTATATATATAGACTTATATAAGCCCCGGAGATAGGAAACCGTTGCATTCTACGTTACGAAGCCAACATGAAGGTTGCCTTAGCATTTTTGGTTGCCGCCTGCTTAGTGGTAAGTGGATTATCACTCAAATATTTAATACAAAAATATTTTCTTCTATACTACATTTGAAAAATTAAATTGTCGAATTTTAACTAAAAGTTGAACAAAAAATAGCACGTTAATTTTAATTGGCTGTTATACTTAAAAAACGAAATGGCACATTTTTAGTGTTTACTTCAAAATCAATGATAAAACTATTCGTACAATAATTTTCAATATTAAAAATTTTTTGTTAAAGTATCAATAAGGTTTGATATATTATTTTAGTAGAAAATACAAATAGAAGAAAATATTTTGCTTGAATAAATTAATTTAGGTAATTTAAGAATAGATTTAAGACATAAATCAAGGAAAGTGTTAAAACTAACCTTGATAACTAAATATTCGAATACACGTCGATAGCTTTGTATACAATCATCGAACCAACAAAATCTATCTTACTAAACCACTTTAGTAAAAGTCGCATCCGAAACTAATTGTCTGTCTTGTGGTTAAGAAACGCCGTATATTTGATGATTAGGCAACATAACTTTTTACTGTGGAGGTGAAACTACATTATGATAATAATTACTATTAATAAAATAATACAAAGCATTGATAATAGTTCTTGTGTGAGAAGCAAATACGATGCAAATCTAAATAGATACTTGACGATTGATTCGGGTATTACACATTTTGTAATATGGATAAAGGTTTGAAATTATTCTTTTATACGGTACTGAAAACGAGCGTTTATAATTTGATAAACATATTTGACTGTACATGAACAGGCATCATAAATTTGGGCCGCATATCATGGTAATAAACCATTGCATAGCTTTCGAAGTTTTTGTTTAGGTCGACAGTTTCTAGTTAATTGTGCTAATAATTATTGTATGGAAGCCTGACTTTTAACACTATCTTGTTCATACTCGTCCGTACGATTGATATGAACTCCGCTACGCTTTGAAACCAATTTACTACGTTTTGCTGTTGTGAAGATCCATTATTTCTACGACATCATGTCTACTGCAGAAATAGCGTTTGAATAACCCATTAATACTGATCCAATCGAGTTGGACAGGCATATTTCGCGACACTAGACTATTTCCAGTTCTCCAACACTTCTCGTATCTTAACTTTTCTGTTTGGATTGGGATCATTACGTTATAAGTAGGCTATCGAAAAATGAAAGCTCTTCAATTATACCTGTATGCCAGTAGAAAGAAGTTGCAGAAACCATGCAGGCCTACAGGTGTTCCAGAATCCCGTATTTGTTTCAGGGATATGTCTTCTCAAACCCCATCCCAGCAGCAGAAGCAGCCCCAGTAGCCACTCCGGACCCTCAGTCTATTTTCGGGAGAGGGGGGATCGTCGGGAAAGGGATAAGCTTCTTTAGCGGAATTTTTAGAGGGCTTTTAAGTCCTATCGCTTTTAGACCTTTCTTAACAGTTGACTAAACCAGAACCTTAACAATGGACAACTCTAGACTCAACGTGGTTGTTAAACAATGTGTTCAACTTGTGTTCATTTACAAACAATAAAGCATACAGAATTTATAAACAACTTATTAAATCCCACCGAAAGAATCCTGAGTCGAGATAGCGTTAACCCGTTTCGCCGGCTAACAAATTTGACAAACTAAAGTAACGACACATACATTATCGGTTTAGGACTTTCCTTCTTCCTTTTCCTCTTCCTCCCGACCCTACCTTTGGCCAAGTTGTTGCTACAAAGGACTCTCTTTGTTGCAGGGACTTGGCACTTCCACCCCTTCTCCAAATGCTGAAGCAGCCCCCGCCCCCAGTCCAGCGCCCGCCCCAGCCCCCATAGTGACAGCTCTTCTGGATAATATTCTAGGCCCCCTTTTGTGTGGGATCGCAGATTTGTTAGGAGAGATTATAGTGGGCGTGTTATACTTAGTGTCAGGAATAGCACATGGTATTTTGAACTAAACAATCTCTACCAAGAAGTAACCTACTGTACCACAAGCTATTGGAGATGCGATGTTACGTAAAACAATCAAATTCCGCAGTGACATTGAAGAGTCTACATATCATTCAAGATTTTAACAAGCCTATTATAAGCTACATGGTAGAGTATTATTTTTAATAAAACTTTATAAATGTATTTTGTGTTATTATTAGTTGACAAGTAATTCATAAAATTAATTGAAAACCAAAGTGCAATCAAACTAACGTTAAACATTTGTTTAAAAACTATCAGCATAAAATATTAACATTTCCATTTGTTCGTTTGGGTGCAGTAAATTCATTAAAATATCGTAAATAAACAGAAACACTTAAAGTTTTAATAAATGTTGTAGAAAATCGTGTAAACTCCTTAAGAATTATTCGTAGTACTTTCCTAAATCAAAAAACTTTCTA
Organism: Matsumurasca onukii; assembly: GCA_018831715.1. Taxonomy (NCBI): domain Eukaryota; kingdom Metazoa; phylum Arthropoda; class Insecta; order Hemiptera; family Cicadellidae; genus Matsumurasca; species Matsumurasca onukii. Next base: position 37,484,287 of record CM032062.1, read on the forward strand.
ATAACTAAAAATTTGTCAAAATTCCAACACAATTCTGACGTAAAATCTGGTGTTGCAGAGCGTTTGCGTTGGCAAGCCTGCTGCCAGTCCGGACCCGGCTCCCAAAGCATTCCCCGAAGCTTTAGCTGAAGCTTATGCTGAAGCTTTTGCCAAAGCATTTCCGCAGGGGGAAATGCTTGCGGGAATGTTAGGATACGCGATGCAGATGTTCATGAACATGATTGGCGTAGCGCTCACGTTGGTGTGATGCTACATCAGAAACACTCGTCTATTGTTAAATTAATATAAACCTCTTACCAATTAAACACTGTTTTTGTAAAAAAACGGTTCAATTATTTCCTTTAAGTTTATGGCAATCATACTTTCTTTTTACTACCAACATGATCAATAGTTAAAAGTTGGTATATTCATGTAATCCTCAATATAGTTTGCCTTTGCAACTATCCTTCCATTTTTACACTACAGTTCAAAATAAAAGGGCGAACAATGAGAAACACATGGGAAAACCGGTGATGCGGTACTGTATAATGGTACTGAATATACTGTCGTTTTTCAGGGTGTTAGTTTGGGAAAGCCTTCGCCCTACCCAAAAGCCTCCCCTGAAGCATTTGCCAAAGCCTTCGCTGAAGCCCTCGCAAAGCTTTGCCCGACCCACAAGATCCTATACTTAGCGGACTAATTGGATTTATGGGACAAACTCTTAACAATTTGTTTTGGGCTATGCTCGGTATGATCTGAGTAAACCCCAAGAACTATTTGCATGTATGTAAACCAACAGCACTTTATAATAAATTACTTACAAATAAAATTAAAATTTTAAAACTTTATTAACCCAAATTTCAGTTATATTTATTACTCCGGTTGAAAACTAACCCCTTAGCTCTAACAGTAAAAGCTATTAACAATAGATATAAATTAAACTCGTGTACTTTTTCTGAACTAAAAAGTCTAATAACTGTTTCCAGGATATTTGCCTGAGCCTGCCCGCGGCAAAACCTAAACCATTACCTGTACCCATAGCCGAAGCTTTGGCCAAGGCTTTGCGACAGCTTTTCCTCAAGAGGAGTTACCACAAGTGTCTGGCATGATGGATATGTTGGGTGGATTTATCCGTGCAGTAATAACAATAGTATCCGGTGGCTTACTTTGAAACCGTGTTTCTCAAAATAGTGAAGAACTAAGGAAGAAGTTTCTTATCTGATCATGTTGTGAAACAAAAATATTATACAATTCATGAATTGGAAAACGTCTTATAATGTTCCTATACGTTTTGGGTTGGATTACAAACAAATAATTGCATAAATAAATACCTTAGCTCAAAGTAGTATACTGAGCAATGCTCATACTTATGGAATTCTGTACGGTAGTTAAAATAAATTCGTAACCCAAAACGCGTAATAGAAAACCAGTCGATTGAAAACAGAAATGTTAAGAATTCGGGACTGAAGTTCGATCAGACTGATAAGACAGCTCGTGAACCTTTCCAATGATAAAGGCCGGTCTATAACAAGTGTTTGCCTGTTGCAGGGCATTTGCCTCGGCAAACCCGCTGCCAAAGCGGACCCCGTCCCCAAGGCTCTCCCTGAGGCTTTGGCTGCTGCCTTTGCAAGCGCTTTGGCTAAAGCCTTCCCTCAACTGGAAACGTTACCAGAACTATCTAATGCGATCTCCTTCGTCAGCGATTTGCTTTGGAACCTAGTGACACTTCTCACTGTAGTCTAATAAACTATATATTGAATTGATCCTTTCGTTATATTTTCCGTTTCACCAGTCACGCAACAAGGAACAAAGTCTCTATCGAATAGTTGATTCGACACTTATCATAGCTGCAAAGAGATCTGTGTTGCCTGAGTGTAAATTTACAAATTCTATTATTGACATAATGAGTAGCAAATTTTAAATTATACCTTTACTTATGAGCATTGGCCTTTCATTAGTTAGGCCTACTTCAATTAAAAATGTACTTTGTAAGTAATGAAATTACTCTAAAACAAAACATTCGCACACAAGTACATGATCCACATGGGTACGGTTGATAGTTTGTTTACAATTACTTTTGGTTTAGCGGTTCAAAGTATGTCAAAAACACAATATTATTTTCTAAAAAAAATCAACACAGATTTTACTAGCCGTCAAAAACAAAGTTTGATTACAAATACGATGAGTGTCTTGTTACCGCCATTCATTTTTACCGTGTTCACTGTTAAAACATTTGGTAAATAGTAAAATGCACATATTTCTCCAAATACTGCTTTATACATCGCAGCAAAAAGATCGAGGGCTCCTAAAGGCAGATCCTAAAGACAGCCGTAGACTATAAAGGGCTCTACAGTTGTATGTTTACCTTACATTTCAAATAAACTTTGGTAATGCTGCTGGCATAATACAAATTGTTTGGTTTTGAATAGGCGATCCTGCCGTTTCTTCACACCTGTTACATGTTAAACAACGTTTTAAACCTACAACGTGTAGCCTACTACAAAATATGTGAATATTCAACCAAACCTAAGCCTATATTATATAAATTGTGACTTTACATATAATTAAACACACTCACCATTTTAAGCTGAAATTCATTTTATATCACTTGATATATTGCAAATATACTGTCAATATTACTATTAATCAGATTAGTCACACGTTCTTCAAAGAACTACAGTACTTAATATAATGTCCTTGTCGTAATGTTACAGGTAAATATCCTACATTTTACTTAACTATTCGAATGAACGTACCGGTATTTTAAAATAACCACATTGCGAATTCATTCGTGTTATCATACATATTATTACATGTTATTGTTACATGTTGTTATACATGTTTAAAAATGTCAATAAAGCAAAAACCTTATTCAAAACTCACAACACAATCAAAACACGCCCCATTGAAACCATGACGGTTAAGGCTCAGCCAGGCGACATTTCCCCAATACATTCACACAAATTGAACAAGGGATAAGTTTGAACTGTCCAAGTGCGCTCACGTGCCTGTTCTATTTGTGTTGTGTTCTATATGTCCTAATGTAACACTGTTGTTACAGGGGACATGCCTCGCTGAGCCCAAACCGTTCCCTGAAGCCATAGCCGCTGCCTTTGCCGAAGCTCTCCCCCAGGGTGCTGTCGGCGACCTCTTGTCAGGCCTCAGCACCCTGTTGCAGAACCTACTCATGGCTCTGCTAGGTGGAGGCATGGCTTCCATGATGGGCGGTGGTGGCGGTGGCGGCGGCGGTGGCGGCGGTGGTGACAGCTGCTGCGACTGTGGAGGTTGTGGATGCGGATGCTGTATCGAAACTTGTATCGCACCCTACGGGTACACCCTAGGCTACCCCTACGGCCTCGCTGGCGCTTACGGCTAGACAACCTTCACACACACCCACACACAATTCTCTAGGTAGATTCAACACTAGACTCGCTTACTAATCAATACACATTTCCAAATTACCAAATTACTCAGTCTACAAAGTAGTTTAAAATCTTAACAATTCTAAATAACTCTTTTGAGACATGCTTTTGGCCGTCGGTATTTCATTTGTACTTTACACACAATGCAAATTTCTCCACCACACTTTAATTTACCATACACTAAATAAACGAAAGGTTTATAGCATACACCAGAAACAAGAGATACGTACATACTCCAATAGGGAACAGTTTGTTTTACAGCGGTGTTAACATTTTACAAGTCGTATAGTCAACCGTTTTACACGATTTGCTTATTTACTCATAATGTATTTGTAACAAATGATATTTTATGTAACTGCCGTAATATATATTTTAATGAATGAAACTGTAGGAATAACCTAATGATTTACACTATGATTGATAACGAAAAGAAAAACGAAGGAATTTGACAAATATTGAGTATTTGGTTGTTTTATAACCTTATTTTAGTTACTTAGAAACCTAATTAAAGTTTTATATCGAAGAATACATGTTTTGATTGGATAACCCCTTCCCTAACAACCTGTTTCAAGTTTTTAATTGCCTTGAACACTCTCAATTATCAAACGATTAACTTTCGTAACTTTAAGTTTTAGTACAAAATTTCAAAATACTATTTTGGATATGTTAAATTGATTTGGCCTCAATATTTCATATGTAGATTAGACTGATCAATATTTTGTTTTTATCAAAATACTGACTCACACGTGAAATCAATGTTTCCGTTTTCGGCTTCACTTCACACATGCACTTTTTCATCTGTCAGAAAAGGGCAATTTTTGGAACTCATGTTTCAAAAGCTACTGAGCTAAAAACCAAAGAGAAAAATAAAGTTGTTACACTGTTGGAATTTAAAATATTTAAATATTTTAGATTTGTCCATATATAAGTGATACTTTAATTGTGAGATAGGTTACAAACATTTGAAAAGAGAGCTGCGAATGTGAAACCAGGCCGACACGCAGCTAAGCGCTCAAGCGCCGCTGACGAGAGTGAAATTAATTTCCAATTTGTCACTCGAAGCGGGTGTTACGAGGATATTCTCTGCTTCGGCAACATAACATGCTTTACGAGGTCGTTTGCTAAACTCACAGCCGCGGTTTGGCTTCGGCCTTATATTAACATGCTCTTTTGCTGCAAGTTATTAAACATTAACAACCGTGTGTTGTATTAACCTATTATACCTAGAATATTCATTTCATATTCTATCAAAATCAGGTTTTCTCATACCACTGTTTTAGTGCAAAATCTGGGTTTTGGACGTAATTTTGAGCCTGCAGACTTTAATTGTTTTAGAATACATTATTATACAAAATAAAAATACGTATTCATGTTTTTAAATATGTATGAACTTTTTATACAACTCAACCCCTATTTTTTGGTAAATATGCCCCTTAAAGGGTACTTACGACGCTTTGATAAGGCAGCAAGGTTAGCAAACTTTACCGAGCTATTTGCATAAGAAACATTTGTAGGTAATTTCTGAAAAAAAAACAAAGAAGTGACAAAGAATGCGAGCAGCAGAGAGCAGACATATTATACATATGTTTGTACAGTACAAAAATCTTAAAACGAGGTTAGCTTAAGCGTTAAGAAAAAACGAGGATTGCTTGATTGTTTTGAGGATTGCTGCGCATTTCATGGTCCCGATCTGGGTCTTACCATGGTAATGACATGAATAGCTAATTTTTCCTATAAAGAAAGTTGCTAATAGTCCCCTCCCCATCGAAGATTGTGTAAAAATTGATTACGTATAAGACTGGTTTAAATTGGACCCCTAAATATTGGGCGAGATTTACAAAGCAAATACAAAGCAATACAAATCAAATCTGAATATAGAATTTAAATAAAATAAAATTTACCTTCTAAATCATAGGCCTTTTTAAAACTCAACGACACTGGAACGTAGTCCTTTAATACTGAAACTCTTACTTTTGTAATTGAAAGGTTAGATCTCTATTAGTTATTGAAATTATGACCCAATGGGGAAACAAAAAATGTTAAATTTGCCTGAAAACTAGTTGTTTAGTTGACATTTTACATTAAAAGTAGTCTTCTCTTTGAACAATTTGCGGGTCGCCTTTAAATATTCGCCTTCCAACTGCGGCTTGAACTGTTAATGAAAAAGTACAGTAATGAGGTAGCCAACTAGAGTACGTGGCGAGAATAGAGATACGTGAGGTGCGCGCTAAGCGAGATCACATCGTTGAAAGTAGAAAACTCAGTAGTCTAGGTGGAAAGGCAATACAAGTTGACCATTAAATAAAATATGTTAGCTCAAATACTAATTACCAAATACCGTTCTAAGTCAAATAAAAAAACTTCTAAATATCAATACTAAGCTGCATTGAACCGTACTAAATGAACATTGCCAAAAACGGTACTGCAACATACAATCTCAAAACTCTTCAATTTCCCTCGTTTCAGTAAAAGTAATGCAACAGCTTGGTTAATCGAAAACTGGCTCTCCAGTGTCTTGGAAACGTGCATTTCTTAACAGTTCAAACAAAGTTTGTGAAACTAAGACTCATCCTGTCTGTGAGTCATTTATAAAAACTCAAATAAATAGAAAGACGCAACGAAGCCGATATGATAGTATTTGTACGGTTTTCTTGGTGAACTCAAAAGTTAAAGTGGGAATTTATCAAAATTTGTTAAAAGATATTCTTTCTAATGTTTTTGAAAATTTATAACTACTGACATTTTTTAAAAATCTATTGCTGGTCTTTGAATAACAATTAATATGTTGGGTGATTAAGGAGTAAATATCTGTAGATAAAACACCAATGTTGTTTCGATCTACGCCAAGCTGCGCGCGATGAGCGAGCCCAAATTTCGTCACGGGTTCTATTGCCTGTACATGGGTTTGGAATGCTTTGCATTTGTGTGTTCAGACCCCCTACCCCTATTGCAAAAACAGCAGTTTTAATAACTTAAATATTGAATAGGTACTCGTTGAATTAGAACCAAGTAACTATACAGGGATCTCGAATTCGTAACTCCCCCTCTAGACTAGCGCTCGCGTGCCCTTGCACTGCCTAACGCCACTTTTTGTGTTGTAGGGCACTGCTCTGGCAGGGGCATGTGATGATCTGGGAAGCTGTTTCCCTCCAGGCTATTCCAGAGACTTTTTGCTAAACAACCCTAACCTTCTTAACTTGATATCTCCTCTCATAGAACTCCTCAAACTGTTGGGAATAGACTTGGACTTAGATAGAGAATATGTTCCTTAGGTCAATATGTTAGGACTTAACTAAACCCATCGCCACTACCATCACACTTGCAATTAATGTACATAAACCTAAATATAACACTTTCATGATCAAACGTTTGATTTAATGCACCTTCAAGCACACACCTAGCTAACGCCATCTACTGGCACCACACTGAGACTCTCACAAACCAAAGTCAATCCTGAACCTAATCTGTCCTTTCATGTTGCAGGGTTTCTGCCTAGCGGAGCCCGAGGCCAACCCCAAGCCCGTCCCAGCACCTTTCCCCGAAGCTCTTGCAAAGGCGTTTGCTAAAGCGTTGCCTCAAGGCGCGGTCGGAGACTTGTTGAGTGGTCTCAGCACTCTCCTGCAGAACCTGCTGGCTGGCCTGCTCGGCGGCATGATGGCCGGCGGTGGTGGCGGCGGCGGTGGCGGCGATGGTTGCTGTGGTTGCGAGAGTTGCAGTTGCGGCTGTTGCGTTGAAACGTGTCTCAGACCTGTCTACGAAGAGTTCGTTGGCTACCCAGGATACGGATACGGTGGATACGGTGGATTTTACGGATGAAAGACAAATGCTTGTTATCAGTAGAAAACTATTATTTAAATACACAACAATATTTTTTTAACCATTGTTCTATATGAAAACCAACCACTTCCAGATCTTCTTAACTCTGTAAAATAGTCGGTTCAGGGTTCTAGCGTGTAGGTTACTGCTCGGAGTTTCAAATGAATCAGCGTACAAAGTGTAACCACTAGTATGGAACCGAACTATTACTCGTATTCAAGGAACACACACAATACTGACAACATTCCTCAGATCCTCCGCAACATCCTGTAGGAAACACTTTCTAAACAAAATCAAAATCAAGAAAACACTTGGTTTAAGTGCGAAACAAACTTATGTTTTTATCGTAGGCAAAACAAGACCGTGATGATCGTTTTAACATATACATGCTGAGACGCCGAAAACTTTTCAACCGGGACTCCTCAACCAGCTCTCAGCCTCAACTTTTGACGGATATCAGTTTTCTACACTAGTATTGGCAATTGTAGCAATAATAGTCTGAAGTAGACTATTCGTTTTGATTTAGTTACGATTTGTGAGCAGTTATAAACCGAGATAACTATAGTGTACAATGTGATCTATAGAGTTGAAGAGCGTCAAACAATCCTACAATATTACCTTTAAGAAAACATTCTAACTGGACTGTTGTTAATTTCTTTTAGGTTCGTCCTACTATCAATGTTTTTAGTTTCTCGCGTTGAGGCGTTTGTTAAGATTTTAAGTCTAGTAAGGTTTAATCTTAATCGCTCCCGATAAGACACTCATTAAAGAATAGCAGCATCCAAGGTGTCAAAGATAACGCTTTCGATCTACTATCAGTAGGTTGAAACCATTCAATAAACGTTATCAAAGGTCAACTAAAATAAAAACCTCTTCGCTTCATCGGCATCAACCACAGAAAGTTTGAAAAGTATGTTTCTAATGAACATCTGTTGAAAATAAACAAGTGTGCAACTAAACACATACTAAGACCGTTGGTGGAGAAGAACATTTGTTGTTTTCTTTCAACTTGAAGTGATTTGGTGTTTGATTAGCTTCGTTCTAGTAATTTGTTCTGAAGACTTAATAGTATTTTTTGTTAACATATTAAGTATATGGGAAATTTTTGTTAGTAGTGCCTTTTTCTTAGACGAGTAAGCATTTGAATTAAGCAAACTACTTACTATCGGACTTTTTCATTACAGGCCCCTCTTTTTTTATGCGTAATAACCTTCTTGAAAATTTTGTTAGAACGTTCTAGTTTTCAGTAAATGGTTTTTTATCCAATACTTGATATCCAAGCAAGACTGTAAAAACATGGTCTTTCGTGAACTTCAAGCCATTTTTTACTTTTTCGACACGGAACTTTTATTATAGTTGTTCTAAAACTATTTCCTGTGCAACAATGCTTCTTACCTTCATTAAAAACATCAGTTCAGACTAAATTTTTATTTTATTTTTGAAATATTTATTTTGAACATATCTAAGTTACCTACCTATACATTTTGAGATTTTTATATTTGTAAAGTAAAAGGCAAGTCCTGAATTTTGTAATTATAGGTTCTATTTTGGTATATACTTTACTAGCTTAGAATACCCCTGAGTTAATGTTATAATAAACTAAAACTCTAAAAAACGTTAAAGCTATAGTTACAAATTACATTTCAAAATATCCACCGTAACTGATTTTTAAAATCATCTATGTATGTGCTAAGGAATTGTGTTCTTGACTTTACTTACTCGTCATTAATTCTACACTTCGTATGGGGTGCTTTATTGCAACTTATTTTTATAGAACTAATAATAAATAGTAATAAATAAAACAAGAAACATATGAAATACACAAATAGCTGTTCGATAAAGTAAGCTAAGAAACATAGTATTGTAGTATAATTTGAGGTAAAAGACAGAAATACCCATCGCTTGGAGCCACGGAATGTGCTCTAGTCTAGGTAAGTACTACTTCGTTTAAAACCAAATCTTTATGCCGTGTTGACTAAACAAAACTAGAAATGTTCAAAGATAGCAATGCACGTGCACATACCACGCAATGCAATACACCAACCTAGAGTCTTGCCTTTTTGAACTTCTGATCGTAGAAAAGTATCTAAACGTATTCCCTTACACTCGTAATCTTTTTGTAGTATTTCGTATTTGAATAAGGCGTACAGTTCTGGATCGAGTGAAAATATAACAATCTGTTGTAGCTCGTCCTCAGCCGAAGTTCAAAGTTGAATATTCTTTATAAACACTGTAGGAAAAATGTGTTTTCTTTACTCTACATAAGTCAAAGTTGGAATTTGATAAATTCGTATTTTAATATAAATCTAATGAAAATTAATCATGAAATTGATTATTATAACCACGGTACTTTCAATTTAAAGATAGGTTCTTCTTTTGAATTGATATACTGTACTTCTCAACAAACTAAAAGTGAAAATATTAAGTAAAACATATTCAAACAAATACAATCTAAGTGAATTTTAATGTTTTGGCTTTAAAAGGGTAGTTTTACGCTTTGAAATTGGGAAGTGCGCCCAAGGCTGGCTGCTCTCAGTGCACGTACTGATGGCTGCGCAGTGGAAACAAGTGATAATGCATGGAGTTGCAGTCCAACAAGCAACTCTGTTATACGAGTAAATAGTGTTTGAAACCTTTAAAAGTGAAAATAAAAACTTAAATACATTTTAAAGGCAAACTGGGCATCGATTTTGCAAAATTTACAATATGTTTTCCAGAACTATTCACTTTAAAACACACTATAATACTTTTGAAATTCTTTATAAAAGTGAAATGTCAAAAATAGGGTTCTAATCTGCCTCAGATAATCTGTTCAACGTTATTTTAATACTTTATATGATACCTACAGAAAGTTATTACATGAGAACAGCGTTTGTTGGATAAGTACTTCAAAGTTGACACGAGGTTTTGTAGTTTCTATGGGATTTGCTAACGGTAGCCGCGGACTGAAGTGTCGTATTATTTATCCTGTTGATCATTGTGTACGAACTATCTATCCCAGATGAGGTCTGTACGAGTCATCAAAAGTTAGTTGTTGTTGAAAATGAAGTTATATTTTGTTTTGTAACCTCAACGCAATATTATTAGTTTGTCTGAAAACCTCAACAAATAATGACTATAATATTATTTAATTACTCAAAATGTAAATTTATTAAAACAAGATAACTTAGAAAGTTTAGATTATGATTGGCTACAAGTGAATAAGAACATTCGAACCAAACACTGCAACACTGCTCTGTTTTGCAGGGTTTCTCCCTAGCGGAGCCCGCTGCCAAACCCGCCCCGTCCCAGCCCCTCCCCAGCAGCTCTTGCTGAAGCCTTTGCCAACGCGTTCGCCAAAGCCTTTCCGCAGCAGGATGAAGGCTTACTCGGAGACTTATTGGACACGCTCGGTACTCTCCTCGGTGGACTTCTCGGGGTCTGATCGGCGCTGCCAATAGACGTGGAGGTTGCTGTAGTTGCGATACTTGTGGTTGCGAATGTTGCTTCGAGTCGTGCGTAGGACCTAACTATGAGGAAGTCGTTGGGTTCCCCGGATATGGGAGTTTTATTATTGAATCAACGCCACAAAACACACTGAAATTTGTATACCTACAACAGAGACATTAAACACATTCAATTTAAACACTTGTTTTCCCTCGTCATCGAGACCCCGAATGATTGGTTTTGTCTGAAGTTTCATTGTTTGGCCTATATACTAAACACAGCTGTTTCTTCTTCGACAATAACACCAAACAGATTTAAGCTAGGAAAAGAAAACACTCAAACACATAGATGATGTTTTCTCCTCCCTCAGTAAGCACCAAACCAGTACTACTGTTGCTAGGGCTCCTGACAAGCAAAGCTATGACAGACCCAACTTCGTACCGACGTTCCTGCTGAAATCTTTGTCAAAAGCGTTTCCATTTCTTCAGGGCACGATAGGAGACTCGTTCTAGTAGTCCAAAATTCCTTTCTACAGAACCTTAAATCGCTGGTATTCTCGGGGCTGTTAGTAGTGTTGGTGGTCAGTGAGGAAAATCCTACGGAGCATTGATACTTGTATGCTATTTATACAAAGTAGAACATAAACCCATAAACAAAGTAACTTTGTACACGTACTGTCAGCAAAATCTTTTTAACAATGGTCACAAACTAACATGGGAATCCGGCTGTTAGTTTCGACTCCCATTACATCACATACCAACATTAGTATTTTTCGCTGTCTTTGTTGATGTTAGCCTCAAGCCTGTCCAATTATTACCCATGCAAGCTTCTTCAAGACCCACTCCCGCATTACTTACCGTAATAACGATGATGGGGGCTGTGAATGTGATGACGTCATTTTCGTTGATCTCAATTCTTTCCGTAATTCAATAAGGTTTACAAGATAATCAGTTGGCCTTGACTCATTACACGTAGCACACAGTTCTTTCACCTACATAGTCAATAATGTGTCATAACATATAGATCAACATGTATAGAAACATGAACATAACCGAAGTTTTGACTCACAATGCACCACATACCTACACTACTCCTTTGTTGCAGGGTTTCTGCCTAGCGGAGCCCGCGGCTGCTCCTAAGCCCGTACCTCTTCCCCTCCCTGAAGCTCTTGCAGCAGCTTTTGCCAAGGCTTTACCGCAAGCAGTTGAAGGTTTGTTAGGTGGTCTTAGTCAACTCCTTCAGAACCTACTCCAGGCGTTGCTCGGCGGCGGTGGAGACGATAACGATGGCTGCTGCGGTTGCGGTGGATGTGGTTGTGGCTGCTGTGTAGACACTTGTATACGACCTTACTTCGAGGAAGTCGTTGGATACGGCTTCCCTGGATACGGCATTGGTGGAGTTTACGGATAAAAACGGCTTAACAACACTGTACCACAAAACAAATTAAACACCTGCCCACACAACACAGTATTTGATCATTTTCAGCCACACATCTGAAACATTATTTTCCTAATTTGGTTGGAATATATTTACATAATCATAAATACATACCAAATTAAAAGTGGTAGACTAGTTTTTCAAAGAGAGCCCTTATTAATTTAATTGTTCTTTTACTTGCTGATTTAAAAATAAGCCTAAAAATAGTGTATTGATTTAAGTTTAAGGGAAGGGCACTTTTAGTTCGTAAAATTGCCATTATAGCCCGGCCAATTTGCGTGATTCGGTGCAGGATATTGCAGAATTCTTGCAAAATGATCTTTTTATGTATCTGATTTTATCAATTTCTTACATTTTAATTCTATCATACGACAAAGAATCGTACAAAATCAGATACATTAAAAAACGAGGCGGTTTGGTTGGTCGGGAGCATGGTGGAATTAAGTACTTAACTACTAAAAAATTAGTAAAAGTTACTTAAAATTCCACCATGGTCGGGAGTGCATTTGTTGAGTTTTTGAGATTTTACTGTGGGGATAAAACAATTAATTTAATTTAATTGTAAACAAAATAAGTTAAACACACTAACATAAGTTATGATAAAAATATTATTCCACGAACAAAATTAGAATACTAATTTTCCTAGTTTTTACAATTAGTGAAAGTAAAACCCGTACAATGTCAATTGAAATCACTACATTGTACATTGAACTAATGCCAAATGCACGCAGTCACTTTAGGAAAATGAAAAACATCATTGAAATATTTACTTTAGATCCAAGCACTTGTCCAAATCAGTCCTCCGGAAATCGATTTAACTTTCACTTTGGATACTAATGTATAAATCATTACACTGGAAATTCGAACGAACTCCTAAGGCCAAAGTGAGGTTTTGAAAGTAACGAATTAGTTACAAATTGCAAAGTAAATTTTATTCCCTCCCACCAGCGGTGCTTTAGCTTTAGCTGCAAGTCAACCTCGCTTAAATTTATGTTTTTACTTTTATGACTAGATAATTTGTATCTACTAGATTGAGTTTATTAGAATATTTATCAAATAGCTAAGTGTACATTTAAAGGGATTTTTTCTACTGTTTTTCAAAATCGGAATTGATACAAAGTAATTACAAAAGATCTAGTTAACTGATAACACAAACATAATAATAACTTGAATCCTCAAACATGATTGAAACAAGTAAACATTACTAGTTTAAATAGTTCAGCTCTCTTGTCTAGCGAATTTAGTGACATTTCTAAATTTACTGATAGAAGCCAGACAGACTCGTGAAATAAAAGCTGCCAGCGGCCAGCACTATCAATCATCGGTGCTTCTATAATAGTAATCTCAATGGTAAAATTCAAGTACCTACGTAAGGTTTCGTATAATGATTTATGACAAAGGCTATTTATATGTTTAAAGTCGTTCCTTAAAGAATATGACCATCAATATAGAACGTAGAAATAGAACGACATTCCTACTTAATTCTAATCTCATTAGAGGTTTAAAGAAATAATGCAGTCAAATCATGGGACTCCTTTTATTTTAAATTACTGTTTAAATTATTACGGCGTTTTGGTTGCTGTTAGAGTAGGATAAACAAAGGGAAGTTAAGACTACAAAACTATAATCTACTTCTTCTTCCTCTCCAAAACATCGTAATTATTCTGACGTTTTGGTGCGGTGTGAAAGTAAGAAGAAGTAGATTATAGTTGTGACACCAACCTCGAAAGTCTAAGAGTTAAGTTTAGGACTGCAAAGTTCCCTACCACACAACCTGTTTAAACTATCACACCCTCACTTGGCAAATTTATCAATACCTTATAACACTCAGTATTTTAACCTCTACGAGGTCCTCGGTCTAATTGCGCCTGAAGAGCTCATTCCCTACAAGACAGAAAGCTCACGTTGCTTTCATTCCAAAGTTGATTAGTTTGAGCAGTTAGGTCGCTTGCCAGACAAATATCAACAATACTCTGCTATCAAAACAAAACTTTTCAAACGCTTGCATTCCTAACAACTCACTGCAACACTGCTCTGTTGTTGCAGGGTTTCTGCGTAGCGGAGCCCGCTGCCAAACCCGCCCCCGTCCCAGCCCCCTCCCCTGCAGCCTTTGCCAAAGCGTATCCTCTGACAGGCTTGGTCGAAGGCTTGTTGAGTGGCCTCAGTGCCCTTCTACAGGTGCTACTGGAGCTTCTTCTTGGAGGAATGGGAATGGACATGGGAGCAGGTTGTGCATGCTCTAACTGTGATTGTGGATGTTGTGTTAACGCTTGCAAACCTTACGTGCAAGAGTGCTTCGCAGAAATCGGGAAATTTGGATTTTACGGATGAAACTGGATTCGGCTCATTACACTACATACTCATGTAACATGAACATAATAAAGTTTATACAAATTGATATATTTGTTCATTGCGAAGTTTTACTACCATTAAAACTACTACAACTTGATGAATAATCTCCTTGAGCTCTCGTGTATTCGTTGTGTCAGACTCTGCTGCCATTCGTCGAGTTAATGATGACTTTAGGGCTTTTGGACTAGGTTATAGCTTTTAAATTTACCAATGAGTATTTATGCGGTTTCAAATGAATATTAAGTAGTATATCAGAAATAGTATATCAGAAGATCAAATACTTCGCGTACTAACGATTGCTATGTATTTATAATAAAACTGATAACGCAATAACATACATTTTACCGTCTCTTAAGGCTAATATTATATCCACTCAGAAGTCCATAGTAGGCTTTAAGCAAATAAGCTTAATTTAAAATTAAATAAATTTATGCTGGAGCTGTGATATAAAATCAATAGCACAGGTTTTCTGATATTACGTTGTGACGAACCATAGCAGTGTAGCTTTCACTTCTACATACTCTAAGGCATTTTAAAGAGTTTTTGCTTCATGCTTAAAAAAGATTTAGAATATTGACTCAGCCTTCTTGTTTCATCAGTGAACCAATATCGCAACTAGTTTTAACCTACTTCAGAGATACAAGTAGGTTATACAAGTTGACCTGTGGTGATTTTTTATGTCTGTTCACGAATAACCTTTTCTACAAACGGAATGGACATTCATTTATAACCTTATCACTATGATTTCGTTATGGAACCTAATTTGGTTTCTTTGATTTTGTCGAGGTACTTCAATTAGATTAATGTATTTAAAAAACACTGAATTAGCAATCAAAAGGTGTATATCCACAACATGTTTCGGCCTTCAATTCAGTGTTTTTATTTTAAAATTTCATGTATATATATTTTTTGCAATCAGTGGTCGTTATGAATAATGTTAATTCATTTAGTTTTTGAAACACTCTTTCCAAACCCAAACAAAATTTCAATATTGGAATTGAAGAGTTGCCCAGAACTTAATACCAAACGATAAATTTTATTAATAAGTTCAAAGTAACACCGAAAAGTCACTTTGGAAAGATTTGTACAGGATAATTATTTGTATATTGTACAAATACCAGATAATCTCGTCAAATAGTCGTACAGATATAGTTTAGTTTAGGTGAGTTTCTTAAATAATTCCGATGGATGGCTAAAGGATTCTAATCCTTTGCTTCTAAAATCTACACTTACTACGAGGTTTATTCCATAATAATATGGTCTCTCATTATTGCTTTACGGTAACATGATTGACTTAGAGACTGTGTTTTCAAAATTGATGAGTATAAGACACAGTATCTCAAACAATGGTGTATAACTATACAGGGTGTCACAAAATTACTAGCGCGGTATGCAGAACCGAATTCTACATACTTAAATAAGTCGAAAATGTCCAATGACATTATTTTAAATTTTGGCTTAGTTTAGCCATAATCCACCAATTTGTAAATTTTCAAAATAATTGATAATTTTAAAACTTGTTGAGATATTTTATCTAAAAAAAATGTTATCTAACTTCTATCTAAATTTCAAAGCGGCGGTAAAACTCAAATTTGATTCCACGTGACCTTGAAATTTTTAAATGGCCGCCATTTTGAGATTTAATGAGTTAGATAAAACATATTTTTGGAAACTGTTAGTAGGAATACAATTCAGGTCTCTAACATGTTCCACAAAAATATCTCAAAGGCTTTTGAATAATTAGTTATTTTCAAACATTTACATAATGGAGGATTACGGCTAAGCCGAACTAAAAAATGTTACTAGACATTTTCGACTTACTTTTTCTGTAGAATCTGGTTCTTTATATTGCCCAACATATTTTGTGACACTCTGTATAAGCTATAGAATAATAACAATTAAATATTCAAGTCCGTTCGCAATTGACAGTGACGAATCACTTTAGTTTGCCGTTTGAAGTAGTCACGTAGTTGTTGTTACAGTCTTGAATTGTAACTATTATTAAATTTATTTACAAGTCTTTCTTCTTTATTTTATTAATATTTATTTTATATATTCAAGGTTCTAACGTATGAAAACTTTTTATCAAATACTTCAAATGTATTAACCATGCTGACACCCATCCAAGCACTAAAGCACCACTGGCAATTTTAAGCAAATATCCTTTAAATTTCATACTGTGATTCGCTAATTATATCCATAGTTTCAAGTTTGCTACTCTCACAGCCTCTCTTCGCCTTTAGCCTCAGCTTTGACTTCTGTATGAGCATGCGCGTTACGAGGATAGCCACTACGCGCACATCCTCGCTTTGCCTCAGCTTGTCGTACTCTGAAATTGTTCCCTACACTCACAACAAGCTTCGGCCTAAGCTTTCCCTCTCGATCACTAGCATTACGCTTCGGCATCCGGCCTAATTTTCCGTGCTTTACTATCACGGTAGTTACAAAACTTTGAGCGTAGAAAACTCGGCCTGAGTTCAATGTGGTCTTTACTGCAAGTTTTACTACAAACTATGGAAGGATACGCATTCTAAATTTCATTAAAGTCAATTATTCAATCTTATAGCGAATATATATTTTGCCGCCATTTTGAAACGACTAAAGAGGGTTGTAGTTTTTTTCACGATTTTTCATTATTTTTCACGACATTTTGAATACATTTTTAAGGTTGCAAATTCATTGTTCTGATGATAACTGCATATAGAACAGCTATTTACTTTTAAATCGGTAATTTTAAATAATCAATGTTAAAACTTCACAAATAGAATCTTACTTAAGTACTTTCGAAATTTGACACATTATTGGTGGCATATTCTAATAAAAAAATTGTCAAACGCTTGCATTCCTAACAACTCACTGCAACACTGCTCTGTTGTTGCAGGGTTTCTGCGTAGCGGAGCCCGCTGCCAAACCCGCCCCGTCCCAGCCCCTCCCCTGCAGCTCTTGCTGAAGCCTTTGCCAAGGCTTCTCCCAAGCCGTTGCTCGGCCTTGTCAGTGGCTTGTTGGGTACCATCCTTAACCTCGTGCAACTTTTACTGAGTTACTCCTCGGTCGTGATTTTGGGATAGTAAACGAGACCTGCCAGTGCGAACAATGTGGTTGTGGATGCTGCTTTGCCAATTGCTTAACTCCGAATTACTACGAGTTCTTTGGCTCCCCTGGATACGCATACTATACATGAACACCTCATGAACGTCAACTAGCACCATCGTTAGGTACACCAAAACCAACAAATAATTATACATTATAAACATGACACAATTGATAATGTTTATTAATACAATGTGCCAAAATAAACACACTTATATGTTATTGACTTGATGTTTCATTTAATACTTCATATTTCACGAAAACTCATTAAAGAGTTATATGAACGGCTGCGCAACCACAGGCCATTTACAAAACCCTTTTTTCAGATCTAGTCAAAAGACTGATCGACCTATAACTCTTATACTTCTGCGACCGATGTCAAAACTATAATCTAGTTCTTCCTCAACCTAATTATCATGATGTTTTGGCGCGGTGTGAACCAGAAGCACTAGATTATAATTTTAAACTACTTATTATGCGACCAAAAGGAAACAAATTATAAATTTCATCAATATACTTTCTTTTAAATTAGCTCAAAATTATGCCTTCAAATATATAGGTTGGTCTATCAATATGTAAATTCAATGTACTAAATATTCCCTTTTATTTAATTGAAATTTAATTTAATTGAAGGTAGATATAACTTATAAATGCAGACTTTTGTTTAACTACCATAAAGTAATTGAGCTTTTCGTGAGCTTGTTAAACTACATTTTGTACGTTTTGTGTACGTATAGTAAAGCGAAAGATGTAATTTTCATAATTCAACGGTGATGTTTGATTAGTTACAGAAACTCTCACTTATACAACTTTTACAAGTAACCACTAAAGTTTATGCATGTAATGTGAAAAGAATGGTTTAAAATTGCCGTTCAAACTCAACGATTTAGTTTAAACTTTCACTTAAAAGCAAAAATTACGATTACATTGTTTAGGTAGACATCTTTGCCACGTGACGAAATATTTAGCTTGAGTGAGCGTTGGACGTGCAATCGTTGAAAGTAGAAATGTCTTCAGTAATAATATTTTGGGTTCTGCCTAAACGATTTGCAAAACCCTCAGTAGACAAAAGTTAAGAGAATTAAGTGGATGTAAATATTTTCCAAAATGTGATAGGTTCTATGGAAGTACCACTATAAATGACAACAATATGTTTAAAGGCCTTTCGTCTGAACTAAGCATCTTGTGTTATATATAGTGGTAGCCTACTTCCACAAAACTTAGCAAATTTTAAATGTCTCATCACTTAAGCTTTCGCCTTAGTAGTTAGTATTTCGTATTTGATGAATGGTTCTCTCATATAAAGGTATGAAAGCTATAGGCATTCCGACTAGAAATAAAATGTTGTTATAACTCTTATTCGGCTGGACAGCTACTTTAACCAGCTTAAGTAAGCGACAAAATAGAAAAGCATTTTTATTTTATAGAAGTACTAATTACATTCACATACTTTATTTTGTTTTAATGACCACTACGATCGCGCGCGACTCCGGAGCTCATCACTCCGGTGGCGCGGGTTCGATCCCCGCAGTCACCTCTTACAATTTGTAATGTGACTATACGCTGACGCTAGGTAAAGGTCGAGGTTGAGTGGTAGAGAGGACTTTGTAGTCCTAACTTCGCCTCGTTAAACAAGACAAACTTTACCTTTACCTTTTTACGTAGACTACAACTTGCATAGCCTAAACCTAATCTGTATTTAAACGAAAATATCTAGGCCTACACTTTGGCAAGGCTCAGCAACAGTTTTTGTTGTTCGTAAAACAAACATTTTCGACATTACATTTCTCTCACCAAGTAAATTCTGTTAGAAATTAATTTCTCCTTACTTTTCTAACATGAACTTCTTGGTGCAGGGAGTAACCCTGGAGAGCCCGCTGCCAAGCCTAAACCGTTCCCTGAAGCCATAGCCGCTGCCTTTGCCAAAGCTCTCCCCAGGGTGCTGTCGGCAACCTCTTGTCGGGTCTCAGCACCCTGCTGCAGAACCTCCTGGGCGCTCTTCTGGGGAGGGATGGCGAACAAGATGTTTGGTAACAACGGTAGTGGCTATTATTGGCCTGAGAACGATGGTTGTTGTGATCGTGGGGAATGTGGGAATCGAGGATAACCTGCTTGGAAACAACTCGAACACAAATTATATTCAATATACAAAATAAAAGATTTTGCATTTAACGTCTTTACTTGGATGTTGTTCCTTGTATCTATTGTCTTTGAATTCAATCGTGATTCAACCTTTTCTTAAATAATATACTAAGGATATGGGCAGACTGTAAAAACAGAAAAAAAGTAATGTTGTTATAGATATTAGATAGTCATATGTACTTGTTGCTAAATGCCAATTTTAGCTTAAACTAGCAAACCGTTTTGGCACAATTTTAAAACCAATGTTGATCACCACTTAAGATAGAACTGTATTTGTTTGAGAATACAAACAGTTAAAAGACAAAAGTTGGGTCGTACAATAAATAAAATTAATTATGTAAAGTTGTAATTTATTAATGTATTAGCCTAATTAGAAACTCTGTCAGTAGTAGCGATTGACACGTAGACAAATGTCACATAAACATCATTGTAACGTAGACATGTGCTAAACATATGTAGACACACACTCCTTTATAACACATGTTAAAAGGACGACTAATAATAAATATTGACACATTTCAAACGCTTTGTCAATTTGGCAGACGTATGGTATAGATAAGTGGGAACTGAAGATGGTTTTGATTGTCCCAAAACCATTTCTTCTCTTTCTGGACACTAGATCTCAAGTTCATAATAATTACAACAAAAGACACCGGGACCATCTAAACACTGTCAGGCTGAGTCAAACTCTCAAGTCCTTTCCAATTTGTGCCTTCAGTTATGTTGAACCTTAGGACAGCCAAGTACCTAGGTGGCTTGAAAGCTTTTTCAACATTCACCCGTTCTACTCCGTGAACGATTATCTCAACAACGATCTCAGTGACCTTCAGCGTATTTTCGAATAGCGAGGCACTCAAACCTGCCATCGTGCGCTAGTTCACAGTGACATTTATTTTTATGACACAGTTCGCGGTCAACGACGCAGAGAATGGTGTTGGTAGTGGTAATGATATTCCATTGTTGACCACGTAGTTGCAACTGATCAACTCCGCAGGCCCACTTCTGACCTCTCATCGCCGACCTTTTACATTTTGATAATAATCGCCAAGGACAAGTTAATGGTAGGTCACTGCATACGATGCCACCTATGATAGACTGCAGTGTTTATACCTGAGCCAGTCGGGGAACCAATTCGGTCAGTACTTAAGAAAGTCAGAAACTAAATGGGAACCAATTCAGCTCTGTCCCATAACCCTTGGAAACCAATTTGGTATAATCCATTACAAACGGGCCCCTTCAAACAAGTAGATAGAACTGTGAGCACGGATTCTGTACGGTATTTAAAAATCAATAAATTATTAGTCTCTTTTTCTTAAAACCTCAGAACATCTTATAGAAATATATTGTTAACATAATATTGGGGACCGTAAGATAAACACAACCGTTAGAGGATACAGCTAATATTCTATTTTAGAACTATAGTATAGAAACGATTTTCTCATATACAACGTTTAAAAGGAACAGTGTACCCTTTTAACAGTGCATTTGATAAATGAAATATTAGTATAGAAGTGTCTACGTTGTACAAAATAATTTGATGCAATAATTTGATAATGTTTAGTTTTAAATACGAACTTAACATTGAGTGACTGAGATCAAAGATATTCGGTACAACTTTCTTCTGTACAGGACGTGCAACTGTTACAAGCAGTTCTTCAATATCTCTACATGGTCACGTAACTATCCTTGAGTGTACAGTGTATGATTGTAGTGGTTATCAGTTGCGTCAGCTGCTGTACAGGACGTGCAACTGTACCAAGCAGTTCTTCAATATCTCTACATGGTCACGTAGACTATCCGAGTGTACAGTGTGTGATTGTAGTGGTTATCAGTTTCATCAGGACGTGGCAAGCAGTTCTTCAATATCTCTACATGGTACGTAGATATCCTTGAGTGTACAGTGTGTGATTGTAGTGGTTATCAGTTGCGTCAGCTGCTGTACAGGACGTGCAACTGTACCAAGCAGTTCTTCAATATCTCTACATGGTCACATATGGACTATCCCAGAGTGTACGGACGTGTTGTGGTTCTTATGGGACGGACATGAGTACAACAGGTGGATCGTGCAAGCACAAGCCGCTCAAAGCGTGGTTTGCTAACATCTCTGGTCACGTAGACTATCCTTGAGTGTACAGTGTGTGATTGTAGTGGTTATCAGTTATCTCAGCTGTACAGGACGTGCAACTGTACCAAGCAGTTCTTCAAT
Source organism: Matsumurasca onukii (assembly GCA_018831715.1). Taxonomy (NCBI): domain Eukaryota; kingdom Metazoa; phylum Arthropoda; class Insecta; order Hemiptera; family Cicadellidae; genus Matsumurasca; species Matsumurasca onukii. Next base: position 37,506,157 of record CM032062.1, read on the forward strand.
ATCTCTACATGGTCACGTAGACTATCCTTGAGTGTACAGTGTGTGATTGTAGTGGTTATCAGTTGCGTCAGCTGCTGTACAGGACGTGCAACTGTACAAGCAGTTCTTCAATATCTCTACATGGTCACGTAGACTATCCTTGAGTGTACAGTGTGTGATTGTAGTGGTTATCAGTTGCGTCAGCTGCTGTACAGGACGTGCAACTGTACCAAGCAGTTCTTCAATATCTCTACATGGTCATAGACTATCCTTGAGTGTACAGTGTGTGATTGTAGTGGTTATCAGTTGCGTCAGCTGACGTACTTTGAGCTTTGTGCAGTTCTTCAATATCTCTACATGGTCACGTAGACTATCCTTGAGTGTACAGTGTGTGATTGTAGTGGTTATCAGTTGCGTCAGCTGCTGTACAGGACGTGCAACTGTACCAAGCAGTTCTTCAATATCTCTACATGGTCACGTAGACTATCCTTGAGTGTACAGTGTGTGATTGTGGTTATCAGTTGCGTCAGCTGCTGTACAGGACGTGCAACTGTACCAAGCAGTTCTTCAATATCTCTACATGGTCACGTAGACTATCCTTGAGTGTACAGTGTGTGATTGTAGTGGTTATCAGTTGCGTCAGCTGCTGTACAGGACGTGCAACTGTTACAAGCAGTTCTTCAATATCTCTACATGGTCACGTAGACTATCGCCCAGTGTGTGATTGTAGTGGTTATCAGTTGCGTCAGCTGCTGTACAGGACGTGCAACTGTTACAAGCAGTTCTTCAATATCTCTACATGGTCACGTAGACTATCCTTGGTGTACAGTGTGTGATTGTAGTGGTTATCAGTTGCGTCAGCTGCTGTACAGGACGTGCAACTGTACCAAGCAGTTCTTCAATATCTCTACATGGTCACGCTATGAGTGTACAGTGTATTGTAGTGGTTATCAGTTGCGTCAGGACGCAACTGTACCAAGCAGTTCTTCAATATCTCTACATGGTCACGTAGACTGGCAATATTGAGTGTACAGTGTGTGATTGTAGTGGTTTATCGGTCCAGTTGCGTCTGGGTGAACTGCTGTACGGACATGACTGTACCAAGTGTTCTTCATTCTCTACATGTAGTGACTATCGCCCAGGAGGTACGAAGTGTGGTGATTGTAGTGGTTATCAGTTATCTCAGCTGCTGTACAGCTGCAACTGTACAGTTCTTCAATATCTCTACATGGTCACGTGCATCCTTGAGTGTACTGTTATTGTAGTGGTTATCAGTTATCTCAGCTGCTGTAGGACGTGCAACTGTTACAAGCAGTTCTTCAATATCTCTACATGGTCACGTAGACTATCCCCGAGTTACAGTGTGTGAGGGTGGTGCAGTTCTCATGCTGGACGTGCAACTGTACAGCAGTTCTTCAATATCTCTACATGTCACGTGATTCCTTGTAGTGGTTTGTATGGTTATCAGTTATCTCAGCTCTGTACAGCTGCAACTGTACAGGTTCTTCAATATCTCTACACGTACACTATCCTTGAGTGTACAGTGTGTGATTGTAGTGGTTATCTGTGGCTACAAGCAACTGTTCTTCAATATCTCTACATGGTCACGTAGACTATCCTTGAGTGTACAGTGTGTGATTGTAGTGGTTATCAGTTATCTCAGCTTCTTCAATATCTCTACATGCTGTACAGGACGTGTGTGATTGTAGTGGTTATCAACTGTTACAAGTTCTTCAATATCTCTACATGGTCACGTAGACTATCCTTGAGTGTACAGTGTGTGATTGTAGTGGTTATCAGTTGTCTCAGCTGCTGTACAGGACGTGCAACTGTTACAAGCAGTTCTTCAATATCTCTACATGGTCACGTAGACTATCCTTGAGTGTACAGTGTGTGATTGTAGTGGTTATCAGTTATCTCAGCTGCTGTACAGGACGTGCAACTGTACCAAGCAGTTCTTCAATATCTCTACATGGTCACGTAGACTATCCTTGAGTGTACAGTGTGTGATTGTAGTGGTTATCAGTTATCTCAGCTGCTGTACAGGACGTGCAACTGTACCAAGCAGTTCTTCAATATCTCTACATGGTCACGTAGACTATCCTTGAGTGTACAGTGTGTGATTGTAGTGGTTATCAGTTGCGTCAGCTGCTGTACAGGACGTGCAACTGTACCAAGCAGTTCTTCAATATCTCTACATGGTCACGTAGACTATCCTTGAGTGTACAGTGTGTGATTGTAGTGGTTATCAGTTATCTCAGCTGCTGTACAGGACGTGCAACTGTACCAAGCAGTTCTTCAATATCTCTACATGGTCACGTAGACCATCCTTGAGTGTACAGTGTGTGATTGTAGTGGTTATCAGTTGTCTCAGCTGCTGTACAGGACGTGCAACTGTACCAAGCAGTACACATGGTCACGTAGACTATCCTTGAGTGTACAGTGTGTGATTGTAGTGGTTATCAGTTATCTCAGCTGCTGTACAGGACGTGCAACTACAAGCAGTTGGTCACGTAGACTATCCTTGAGTGTACAGTATTGTAGTGGTTATCAGTTGTCTCATGACAGGACGTGCAACTGTTAATATCAGTTAGACTATCCTCAGTGTGTGATTGTAGTGGTTATCTTGCTCAGCTGCTGTACAGGACGTGCAACTGTTACTGCGTTGCAGTGTCTAATGGACGGTCAGTAGACTATCCTTGAGTGTACAGTGTGTGATTGTATGGTTATCAGTTGTCTCACTGCTGCACAGGACGTGCAACTGTTCTAGCAGTTCTTCAATATCTCTACATGGTCACGTAGACCATCCTTGAGTTTACAGTTTGTGATTGTAGTGGTTTTAGTTGTCAGTGCAACTTATCAGTTGTCTCAACGTGCAACTGTTGGTCTATATATATGGCGCCCAGGTGCGTGTAGTGTGGAAAAGCTAACAGTTCTTTAATATGCATAGTCACATATAATGGCCTTGACCGTATTACCTATTCACCTTAATGACATAATTTCGATGAGTATCCTCAATAAACCATAAAGGTATGTTTGTAGTGTAAACATGCAGATTTAAGTTAGAGGCCAAAGGCCGAAGCGAGGTTGTGGGCGTAGCAAACTATAGTAACAATTAGCAAATTAGAATAATAAATTGCAAAGTAAATTCCCTTCACTCGAGCAAGTGGCACTTAAGGCCTGGTTTTTTTTCTTTTTTTTGTTTCGAGTTGTTTTTAAATATAAAATAATTAACTTTTAGTTATTAACACACGTTATGGATAACATGTTGAGATGTTTTCATGGATCAGGCGGAAAGTAGAGAATGCTCCCTGGAAACCCATTTGTATATGAAGCTACTTGGATTCTGCTATCAACACGTTTCTAATCAGTACTAAGCACGATCCTTCGACCGGGTTCTTTCTCTCGGACCAAGAACACATAACACGTACTGGGGTAATGAGATCGAATCCGTGTGAATAGAAACGACGAGCTGTAAAAAGTTTAATCTTAGTCGTTTACACAAAATGATTTTGTTTTTCAATTTATTGTTTGTGAAATAATTTAAACGGCTTAGTCTTTACTATTTCTAGCCTTTGCGGTAACCAAAGAAACGCTAACAAAAGCTATACTACGTTGACTAAGATGATATACGAGTAACGTAAAATGATATACTAATCACAAATACCAGTTTGTCTAGGCTTCATTTATTTTTACATTTTTTTGATATTTGTAATCTTATTTTTGTTACTAGGTTAGGTAACTGATGTAATGCATCAAGAAAATGAACTCAGGTATTCAAATCATTCGTGGGTTTTATAAATGGAAGCTTTATAGTATAGAGAAAAAGTTTACTTATTTAACTCTTAACTCAGAAATTGTACCATCTTTAACAACAAACTTCAAAGAAAGGATTCGTCAATTGTTACACACATACTGATTGTAGAGTGGTGCAAAATAAGAAACCTTTTTTTAATTTACATAGCACAGTAGTTTGAGAGCATTAATGTGTATTTGTATTGTTCTTGTTGACGGATTGGTTTAATAAAGAGAGATACAAAAAGTCAGTAAATGGCTCACTTTTATTAAATTTTTAAAAAGGTGTGTCATATTGAATGCTGACGATGAACCTTTCGCATGTCTTGTACATATTATAGACTACAGTTGTTGTTTTAGTGCAAGTTATGAATGTCTATATCTAATAATGAACCAAAGGTAAATTATGATTATTGGCTCTATATTAAGTAACTCAACATGAAGGATATTTTCTTTAGATAATAGAAATAGTTAAATGAAAATATATGGTGTTAATAAATTAGATATAAAAAACTGCTCACAATTTTTAGTTTTGAAAGAGCTAGCTTTAGCCGGCCAAGGCACCCCAGTTTACTAACAAAGAACAATTATCTGCAAATGCTAAGTTGAATATCATAAATAACACAAATGTTTAAATAATACAAATTCTAAATTTAGATACAGGCTTTTGTTATTTAAAATAAAGTATAGATTGAATATTGTCTCTGATTTTCGGATGTTTTGTTCAATTTGATCTTTTATTACTGTTTTGAATATATTATTAAAATTTAGAGAAAGTTCAGATAGGCAACTATTTTCAAATCAATAATTGAAAATGATTTACAATAATTGATTTGAAAATAATTGCTTATCTATATCATTACTAAAGATATTTGAAGACAAAAATGTTTGGACCGAACCGGGACTTGAACCCGGGTCTCCCGCTTGCCGGGCAGTTATGCTAAACCACTACACCATCCGGCCCAACTGCTTCTGCCTTCAAATTTCGAGAAGTACTTAAATCTGAATGTTTATCCGAAACAAGTGACTGTAAAATAGTGACTTTAAATCAACAAGCTGGAAATATTACATACTTAATTAAAAATACGAGTACTCTGTCAAATTACGTATATAGATGTTAATTTGCATAAACTCTAAAAATCTAATTTATTACTAAAGAAATTTGAAAAGTGTTTGGACAGAACATTGCTTATCTATATCTATAGTCTATATTATTGAAACTTAGAGAAAGTTCAGATAAGGAATTATATTCAAATCAATTATTGTAAATAATTTTCATATCCATTCATGTAAGGGTATGCTGAGAGGTTTCCTCATGATTTCCGACTATCCGAACTTTTTTTAAGTTTTAATAATATATTCAAATTAGTCGTAAAAGATCAAATCGAAGTCATTGCATTCTATTAGGAAAACATTCAATGTAATACGGTATGCAACTTAACATATTATTTTGTGTCTAACACCTATGTATAATAAGCAGTAACCTACCTTTATTGGTCATACACAATTACACATAACCTATTATTGTATACATAGTCTTTGAGACTTTACAGAACCATTAGCTAAATATTGAGGTGTTCGAAACTTCGATGAGACTTTTAAAAGTTGGAACATTTTTTACGTTAACTGTCACAAGGTCAAATTTAACTACAAATAATAACGAACGTTAGCTGTGAGAATGTCGACATCATACTGTGACATTCAAGTTGTGTTTGCTAATGAAAAAGATAAATTAGTTGCAACGGCATTGTTTTGTCGAGTAATTGGGTTTAGTGAGTAAGCACTACATACCTCATGACATTATGTTTGTGTCGCTCAGTACAATTTATATGCCCAAACAATGCAACATAGTCGTGCTGAATAGAGCTGTACTACTATACATGAGATTATACAGGGTGTTAATTTAAAGTGTGCCATAAATAATATGTTGTATAGACTATTTGTCAACACATTTTTAAAATAACAAAACAAACAATTTTATTATATAGTATTACCTAGGACGTACCCGACAAGTTTTGTAAGCTTAGTGAGTCCAATTTTATAAAAAAACACTTTTAACTTTTATGAATTTTGAATGTTGATTAATTTTTATTAAATTTGAAAGCCCGGCGTCATTTTTCAATAAGATGGCTAACGTGAGAAATCAATACGGAAACTCCCATATGGCTATATTGTAGTATTTTTGGTTTTACACAATAATATGTTAATAAGACATATATTTGATACACCTTATCAAGCTGTAGCCCACATAACCTCTCTGTAAGGCCCACTTTACTAAAGTTTTAAACTTTAGAGAGCTCTAGCTCATGAACCACTACGTCAATCAAAAGATTGCCAGTCATGTAGGATATTTAAATTTAGTTTCCAGCCTAATTGAAGCATACAACTTTTTTTCTCTTAAAGTTTTAATTTTTCAAATAAAAACTAAGTTAAACCTTTTTAATAAGTTTAGAGTATTTCAGGAGCCAGACCTCTCCAAGTTGTTGTTCAAAATGCGCCTTATTAACAAATTTGGTGGGTGTGGTTAAAACCGAAAGGTTTACTAAGCTCTTCTAATTTTAACTTTTTTTTAAGAAAAGATGAACATAACAAGATTTAAACTGTTGTTACTTACTACCGTAAACGAAAATATTTATGTTCTTATTCAAGATTGAATATCATTATTTGAAGCTGAGATTTGGTTTGTTTAACAATCACGATTTCCAGTGCAATAACGTTTTACAAAAGAACACAGTTTTTACAGAGTATTTTCCTTGGAAACTTCGATACATTTCTTAAAACAAAAGGTTTCATTTCTAGACTCTTTTGACCTAGAATGTAGACAGTACGTTTTGCATCTTTACAAAGCGTTCCTTTATCTATAAATCACTCTTGGTATCGCGTCACCAACATGAAGTTTTACAATACATTGGAATATCCAGTATTTATCCATCTTCCGTGAGACTTAGCATTGCGTAGTTTGATGTGTATTGCTTAAATGTGTGCATAAAGCTAGTCTGTTAACCTGTGAACATATCCACCATTAAGATTGACTGTGAAGAGTAAAAATACTTCATTGGTCGGCATGTGATGTTTGGTCGTGAACTACTCCCCCAACGTTGTTACTGGTCCTATAGCTTCAGACGTTGAGTGTCTAAAAGAGGAGGTTGCGTAAAGGTTGTGGCAGTTATGTTTTAGTTTGAGGAATAGGATGTTAGTATATCTAATCTAGGGTTTACAATCTACGATTCAACCTTCGATACTTAAGTGTACAAAACATAATATAAATGGGTGTACGCACAGTCATTCTACACTAATTTTAAGACAACATTTGTATACCGAATTGGGGCTCGAACCCGCATCTGTCACTTGCCGGGTAAGTATGCTAACCAATACACCATCCCTTTATTTGTGCCTTTAAACCTAGAGGTGTTTAAATCTGAATGTTTATCCGAAACGTGTGACTGACAATAATGACTTTAAATCAACAAGATAAAATATTACACACATATGTTTAATATCTATGTCTACATAAATGTCCAAATATTTTTACTTGTGTCTAAGGGTTTCAATATTGTTTATTTAACTAGAACAATGATGGAAAATGCTAGTTCAGGCTTCTCTCGTGGCTTACCACCAGGAGAAAGAGAGTGTGACGTACACACTAAGGAGAACACACAACTGTAGATTTGCTTGATGGACATAAACAAGCTCTGAAGATGTGATGTCAGAGCAATGTCAAGTATGTCTCAACTCTTGGAGCGATCCTCGGTCTGGAATGTGAAATATCTTGTCGTGTTTCCATCTCCACAGCCACTCGAGAATGTTACTCATCTTTGAGGTCTGCGAATAAACCGAGACATTTATTCATAACAAATTGTTTGTAGTTAAGGTTCAAACCATCTTCAAACAAAACGGAAACAATAACGCTATGTAGAATTGTAACTTTGTATCGGATTAATTAACGCTGTGACAGTTTAGATGAATACTGGACTGTAATGTAAGCGACGAGTTTATGTTCACGGTTCAGCATGTTTATGGTCAACGGTTTATAGACTGTTTTAGATAGACCAAGTAATATTTATCAATATTGTACATTTGATAGTTGATTTTAAAAGTTTCACACCGTTAGCTTTGTTTAGTTCTGCTATGTAATTCAAAATTAAATTGCAAAACAGAACTAAGAAAGCAAACAATGTGAGATTTCACGCAAACGAGGACTGGTAAATTCCTTAGTTTCATTTTTTAACAGAGAAACATTTGCATTTTAGTAGATTGGTGAATCGATTTACTCAAATCTCCACAGCTTTAGGCTAAATAGTCAATACTGGCCAAAGCTGCAAAGAAGATTTTACGGAGATGCTTAAAATTTGTCGCTCACAGCTTTTATCGCTAATACAATTAATATGTAATGATTTTATTTTAAAACCTTTGGTCCACCCGTGCATACAACAAAATACTCGCATTATCAACTGACCATAAACTTGGAAATTCTATGGAAATGCTCACTGACCAAAAATAAGCTCTTGCGTGACCTACAAATCACAAATAGAAAACAATTATTTACTTTTACAGCGCTTTTTATTCTCCTCCGATTAAATAGCTACGTTCTTTCAAAACTAACAATCATACATTCGTGCTATTTTCAAAATACTGTCGTATAATTTTTCATACAAGTAATGAAAGTGGCACTTTTCCCACCCCTAACGAAAGCTCTCGAGAGTATTAATTTTGCGTGTGAGGCGGGGCCGAGTACGTAAACGATTTCGTTCAGCATAAAAAAACAAATGCCTTTGGGACGAGTTCTGACTAATAATTTTCATCATACTGCAAAGTTACACAAGTCAAGCATAAGCTTCTGTCTGTGATCTACATAATTATAAAGTTTAAATGGACAGACACTTTTTTAAAGTTATAAAACTCCCTCTAAAATTGGGTATATTAAATATTTATAAAATAAACCTCCATAGATATATTTTGTAAACATACCCTTCAAGTAAAGTCATAACAAAACATTAATTTCTACATTGCTTAAGAAATGTAGCAAAAACACAAATTCTAGCAATGGAAAAATCCATTTGGGTAAGAAAAAGTTGGACAATAACTATTTCCGAACAAGTTTTAACTTTCTATACTCTTGAGAATATACACCTTAAACAATTTTCCAAACTAAATTTCTGCATGTAAAGTTAAAATCTTAAGTTATTTGTATGAGTTTATTTGTCTGTGATACATATATTTACATGGGTTGGCTATACTAGAACTTAAGTACATTTTAAAAGATTTCATTTGCAATACCAAACTATAGAATATCATTAAACAACTATTCAATTAGATACGTTACTTTCAATGAAAACTGCTTATAACTCTTTTCCATTAAAATGTATCGATAGAAACGATGCATGTTACATTAGCAACGGTTGGGAGATAATTGATGTTAACGCAAATCCATAGCTCGTTGTTGTTTTAGGTGGTGGAGTTAGAGCGCTTGAATAAATAAGTGGCAACAATCATGTATTGTTCGGTCTAATTGCAATGGCTACCACACAGTAATAAATTGACATTTCACATTCATTTATTCTATTCTCATTATCAGTTCTGCAGCGACGCTTTAACAGATTAACCGTATCATTGAGTATTCAAGTTACAAAGTCCATCGAGAGTTTGGCAAAGAATCGATTTATGTCTAAATAGTGACTGTCCCATAGTCAAAAATAAGAGGTAGTTTATAATGCCGGTGTTATTACACTAACATAGAAATAGATCGACCTTTTACCGGTTATTATGTTTAAAACTACACAACGTTTCGAGAGGTATGAAAACTCCTCTCGTCATCAAGCGATTTAGTCAAAGTTTCACTTGATAACGAGATGAGTTTTCATACCTCTCGAAACGTTGTGTAGTTATAATAAACAATAACCGGTAGAAAAGTCCATCTATTTCTATGTTAATAAGAGGTAACAAGTCGATATGGATAATGGATTTACTGGAACAAAATGTATGATAGACGAAGATATTCTCGAAGAGGTGCAAACAGTTGAATTTTTGGGAATACACATTGATAAATATTGATCATGCAATTTCCAAATTTAAAATGTGTGTGCAAAAATTCCTTCGGGTATCTTTCTTCTTCGAAACCTACGAATACTGTAATACTGAAATTTTGAGAACAGCTTATTTTGATCTAATCCATCCTTATATAAATTATGGAATTTCTTTATGGGGTGCTTATTCAGATCAACAGATTTATAGGGTTTTATTTTGCAAAAGAAGGCAGTCCGAATCGTTTTCAAATCAAGGTATCGAGAATCGTGCAAGGAGTTGTTTAGAACACAATATTTTGACGCTTCCTTTTATGCACATTTTGGAAACAATAAGGTTTTGTTTACCAAAATGTCATTTGGATACTGGAAGCAGCTTATCATTCCCACAATACTAGGTACGATAATAGTTTTCGGAATCACTTTTATGGGCTGCACATTTATGACCAACTTCCTTGTGAAGCTGGAGTTCAACTGTATTACAAATTACCTGAGGGTATACGATTAGAGACAAATTTGATTTCTTTCGAACGAAAACTAATCTGTTGAACAATTAATTTTATAGTGTGGATGAATTTATAGACTGTGCAACCTAAATTAATTATAGAAAACAATACATTCATGCAAATTTAAGTATAATTTCAAATAGGTTTGGAATTTATTTTACCATAACTATTATTGTACTTTGGACCATTAGTACCTACTTCGGTGCCGGGGATTCTATCATTTCTAAATTCTCTGTAAACTTAATTTACACGAATAATGTTAACACAAGTCAATTGTACGATAAAATAAATATATGGTATGTTATATAGTTTAGTGTTATACTCTGTTTTGCTGCATTATAACCTGGTGAGGATTTTGGAGATACTACCCATCTGTATTTAATTTAAGTTGCAGGTAGATTTAGTAAGAAATTCAGCTAAGTCAAAAAAAGATCAGATAGGTCTTTGCTCGTTACTCGTAACAAAGTGAGGGAAACTTGTTATCTAACATCTCACTTCTGGTTCGTACAAAAAGCACTTTCAAAACTCTTTTCTAAAGCTGTCAAAGTTATAAAATCTTGGTAAATAGGTTTCGTTCAAATAAAGTAAGTTGAAGCTTTAACATAAGTTTAACGCATAGTTTCCTGTTAACCTTTGGTATCATAAACCTAACTACCGACCCTACAACTTCGACCATTGAGCGGCAGAGATAATTTAATGAAACCCTTTCAACAAAGTAAGCTAAAGATTATTCAGAATATTATTAAGGACGCTTGGTTGTTCTCGAATCTGAAGTTTCTATTTCCGAGGATCACAAGTATACTCTAATAATGTTAATAAACCTCTTGAATTACAATTGCTAAGAAGTTCCAACATTGGGAACAACAACATTATGCGGAAACTCTTGTCTTCAGTCTTTCCCTTCGAATAGATAACTAACTACTCTGTGTGTTGCAACAGACAGTATCGCATTTATTGCGATTTTCATTGGTATATAATACATGTTCGGTTTAATGACAGGCAAAGTTTACACTAGTTGAAAGCGGCGTATTATGTAAAAAGTATGTGAAACCTTCATGATTAATACTGAAATGAACTACTGTATAAGTAATTGAAAATAATTATCAGTCTTGGTTTTCAGTAAATATTAATATTTCATACTAGTAATGTTGTTTTCCAATTCCATCTTTTGTACATATTTAATCTTTTAAGAAGTAGACATGATTGAGGTAGGCTGTGATATATATATATATATATATATATATCACCATGGGCTACATTTATTAAAACTTTACTTGGAGTTCAAAACCTAATCTTAAGCTAATCATCACATTGTATCGATTTAGCAACAAATCAGTAGTGTTCTAAATATTTATTTCCGAAAATTGTCGATAACAGCTTTAAATCCAGGATTAATATAGTTATCATTTGTCCAGTTAGATATACCATGTTATATCAATGAAATATTTTATCCAACAAAAATAGCTTTCACCCAATCTAGTCGAAAATGTCCTTCACTGTTTAGTTTTCCCATTTTATTGCCTTTTACCGCAATCCAAAAGCTCTCACAAACAATATGGTTTCAATATAGTTTCAATGGTTTTGGGCACCGTCTCATAAAACAACAAAAAACCTCTGAGCTAGAAATAAAAGCAAGAATCAGACACTTCAGCGAAGCAAGTCTAAAGAAGTTTCAATCAGGTCACTCGATTCTCGATGTAATCTCAATTCCAAATAGTCTCCTATGGGGGCTAACAGAAATACTATTCAATACAAATTGTCGACCTGCAGTCGAGGTCAAGGTTTAGAATCTAGCCGGAACTTTATACATCATGAGGTTGTGTATTATATTCAATCTGACTTGAAATATGATCATACCCGTGACACACGTTGGGTGTTTAAACGTCCGATATACAAAGATGCAGTGATGTAAAGATTAATCTGAAACAATCAGCGGTCAGCTATGAGACGAAAATAAGCGGAATATACCCTAAGGTTTACTGATACCTAACTTGTAGTTGCTACCTCATTTTATCAGATACAAGTGCGGTTTGTATATCTAGAGAACGCGGCTGATTTATTTAAATATAATGAGCACAATATTTGCCAAGCTGACTAATAACATAAATGAATTGTTTTCAAGCTCCCTAGTGTTCAAAGTGTTATTAGAGTCCAGAAATGTTGATTTAATAATAACAAAGATTATGCTATGTAGGTAGATTGCGGATTCATGTCACATGGCTGAGGCAGGAAAATCAACATAGTTTGCCATCCCAAGCACAGATAGCGCTGCATCCATGCCCAATCTTCGTACCTTAACATAATCTTTAACATTAACCATGCTATTGTCATACTTTGTCCTCTTCCCAACTATTGTTAAACAGCTGCTTTATAAGTTAACAAGCATTTCTTATTTGTATCATAAATTAATAACCCACTAATATAAACAGCATATAAACTAATAACTAGGCTGTGGTTTACTGTTATACCTTCACAATTAATTAGTTAGTAAACTCGTAAACGTAAAGTCAAAGTTAGTTTTAAACCTGCTGAGCCAAATTGTGTTTTGCTGAGTTGAAAAATGTAATCTCTCCAATTAGCAGTCTCGCCTATACGGTCATTCCATTAAAACTTCGTAAACAAGTTCAGCCAATTACAACTAGTTGGCTTTACGTTTACTAACTTGTAATTTTACTTTAAAGGAGAACAATTTTTGAAATACAGGTTTATTGCAGGTTTAACACTATTTTTAACTTAGTTATGTAAGTATATTGGTTTCAAGTTTCCTTGAAACCCTAGTATAATATACCCTAGTACAATAGTATAGTTTAATATACCCTAGTATAATAGTTTCATCTCAAATAGTTAATTTGCTCTATGGTACATATTTTTGAATGTGTATTTTATAGTGAGTTGAGCTCAGCCTTTCAATCATAGCATACAGAGTATGTTCAATCATATCTTGGTGTATATTAGTTTATTAAAAATATATAGACAATGATTTTGTACTTTCTATGGTTGTTCCTTGGGTCAAGAAAAGCATATTTTACATCTATGGGCCAGCATGTTTTGTTTAGCACATCCCTTTTGTAATTTAAAAGAAGTGTTGAAATGAAGAGTTTTATTTATTTTCGTCCTTTTATCTCCGACGCCTTTTATCCGGGTCTTTCAAAGTAGTCTTAGTATGGTATTTAATTTACCTAAGACTAGTTCAAGAAAGATAATTCGTTATGATCCAGAGTTTGGCTTCCAAGCAGTGCCCGTTAAAAAGTTTTAAACTCTAATAGCTAAAAAGATCTTAAACAAGGAAACGGAAATTTAAAAATTAATATTTTAATACTTAATTTTTTTTGCGCGGTGGATTTATAAAAATTACAAAGCGGTGGCGGGCAAGTGTTCAATTGTTTTATCTTTGCCAAAAATATCGTCTCCACGTGAACCCTCAGACTTCAAACCAATTAGTATTTTATCAGCGCTATCTAAATGTCTTAAGAGAGTGGTTCATCAAACTTTATCTAGATTTATAGGAAATCGTGGCATTTTTCTAACTTTCAGTAATGTTTTCGAGCTAATCACAGCTCTTCTCAAAACTACTGATGACATTCGATATGCTATGGACAAAGAATAATCCCTATCCCTACGTTGTTCTATTTCTCAAAGGATATCGACTGTGTTAGCCATCCTCTTCATTACATCAAATTATTGAAATGTGTTTTCTCAGACAGTTGTATTGCTGGATCAAGGTCACATGTGTCTAATTGCCAGCATTATGTGCAGGCCGGTGACTCAAAGTTAACCGGACAGGGGGGTGCCACAAGGATCCATCCTTGGCTCTAGTCTGTTTTATTTATACCTACACAACATAAATCAGAAATACATAACTGTAAGATGCTTTTATACGCTGAACATTTGAAAGTTTGCTTCTGTTTAACGATTATTATTATTCATATTTCTCTAGATCCCATGAATAGATCCCATGATATAAGAGCTAATAGCTCCGGTGCAGTAAAGCACGGACTACGTCAAAATGAATCCAAAACTCAAGTTATTTTATTAGCTACTCTATAGGAGTCTAATTTATGGTCAACTACCAGTTCTTAAACCTAAGGAGTTTCTTGAATTCCACAACATCAAATATCTCTTTGAAATCTTAAGAGCTCTATTAAGCTCTATAAGTCGTCTATTTATTTGTCTGAGTGGATTGCATTTACTCGTACATGTATAGCAGTAACACTAGACGTGGTAGTTCCTTGTCCTCTATATGCACCATCTCATCGCCATTCTGTTTACAACAAACCCTGCATTCCCGGAAACCCCCTTACCAAACAATAACCTCTGATAATTGCACTCAATTTGCGGAGTCAAAGAGCTTCTGATTCGGGTTGTGACCAGTGATTATTAATGTCCGTGCTGATTTGTTAATGTTGGCGATATGGTTATACTGTTTGCTTAATATGTAGGCTATTTTGTTTTAGGACTAATCATTGAGTGATTTACGGAAGTATCATTATACATTTCCCGAACCATCTTTAGAGTTTTTACATGAATTTTCTTCGTTGAATACTTGATGAAACTTGTTTGGATTTAAATAATTATTCATTTTTAAAAGTTTCGAAAAATTTAATTTAAAGAGCGCTTTTGCTGGTCAAGGTATTATCAAGTAAGAAAAAACAAAGCACAAGAAACTTGGCTTGAGTTACTGGCGTAAGAAGTGTCTTAGGTAACTGTCTAGAACAGAGATTGCAATCCAAGTCTCTGCAACAGTTGAGAGCAAGAACTTCAGCTCTTATCTGATCCTACCAAGTTGCCTTACACTTTGTACGGCTTCTTGTATGTTGTAGCGTCAAGTTGCGGCCAACTTCAACTTCGAACTAAGCTCTTTAGGCCCGTAATTGTAAAACTGCCTTACGTAAGTATTTCGTAACAGCTATTTCATTTTTGTTTTGTTTCAGTTTTTCAATTTCAATCTGTATTATGAGAAATATGAGCAATTCCTGTCAACAGCTTGGTAAGACCCAGACCCCAAAACATGGAATGTGACCTAACTCGAGCTAAAAACATTAGATTTTAATATTTCAGTCCAAATATGTTAAATATATATCCGTCATAAGACCAAGGTAAAATAAAACACTGCAAAAGATACAGCTATTTAATAGAAGACGTTCACAAAATCGACACAGATATCAACAAGTGAAGGTAATAACGAATAGAAAACAGGTTAGATAGTTATTTGAGCCTGGAATCGAACTCCATATCGGGGAGGAACTGGTTTTTGTAGACCCAAGAGAGTTTGACGTCGATGGGTTGAGTGTCGTCGTAGAGTGAGGGCGCCTCGGTGAGGATGGTGAAGGTGCCTACGATGGAGGCTATGGTGAAGATCCACAGGAACAGTCGGTCCAGCACCATCGCCACGAACCCCCAGTCTTGATCCTCCTGTATACACATCACTTGTCGGTTGATTATCAAACAATTAATGGGCCAGATACAAAGAAGTTGTGATGTAAAGTTGTTCTAACTAAAAGAAATCGTATTTTAAGATTTTGCTGTTTTAACCACATTTTTTATCGTGGCTGTTTCAACTTACTCATAGTTTTTTACACAAGGTGAGTTCTGCAGGTAATTTCTGAACTTTAAAATTGATCTTTGGAGGATTTATTCAAGACAGTTTTAAAAAGTAGTGAAAACCACGTTAAACATGTAACTGCTGTGCGACTTTCTTTACATTTAAGCATAATTAGTTTGCATTTATATTAAGATACCTCATCTAAAAATAGATGCAAAATAAATGCTTAAATGTTAAAAGGTTCGCAGAGCAGGTATTCAACTTTTAATAATATTTACTTCAACCATTTTGGGTGTATTATACGGTTGAACCTGAAAGAGCAAAGTAAGACTTAATCTATCTTCCTATTTATTTTGTGCGAGGAACTCCAACAATCAATTTATAATGACGGGGAGATGATAAAAATTTGTATATATTGTCTTATTTTTACGTTTTAAAGTGTTTGTTGGTTCATATTACTAAATCGAACCGAGGCCAACTGAATTGAAATTTGTGTTGTGTACGTTACATTTTACAATAACTGATGCCATTGAATTACGTCTTATAATTTCAACTAAATGGATGTCTTGTTCTCTTGTCTTAGCCCACAATCTGTTGGCATCACCCTCAAAAGCTGTTGAAGATCTGGTAATTGGAGAACATAGTCTATTCTTATGACCACTGCCTAAATTACTTGAAGTATATTTGGAATATTTTGAAATTGGATTAGTAATACACGTATTTTACAAATCCACGAGTAACCACTACCTGACTGCAGGTCAGTACTCACCCAACACCTTGACAAGTCCTAAGGATTGCACAGCTAAAACATAAGTAGTGAACTCGGAACCTTCCATTAGTCAAGAGTGCAGCAGCTGAAGAGTGCAGCGCATTCAAAACACTTCCAAGATACATGCAACCATTTCATCAGAATTCATATTGAAACCCACCAGAAACATGTAAAAGAGGAAACAGTAAAATTTGGAAG
This sequence comes from Matsumurasca onukii, assembly GCA_018831715.1. Classification (NCBI taxonomy): domain Eukaryota; kingdom Metazoa; phylum Arthropoda; class Insecta; order Hemiptera; family Cicadellidae; genus Matsumurasca; species Matsumurasca onukii. Next base: position 37,522,966 of record CM032062.1, read on the forward strand.
TTGAAGTAGTTTTGAAGTTTGCTTTTATAAATTTACGTTTAGTTGTTACGGTTGCTTTTTGTTATGTTTTATACTGGAATAGTTTCATGAGGATTATACTATTTAAATTCAGACTGTTAGGAACGGTTATTTAAAGCAATGTTTTAAGACAAATTCTACAACTATTTACCATTTAAGTTGATGGTTTACAGACCCATAGGTTTTAAGTGTGTTTTATTCCTTTGCATATTAATTTTACAACACTTGCATTAAATCAGTAATTATTGTGATTTAGTTCTTACCTTTTACCGAACCGTTGTGAGGTCATCTTGAGTCTTGATTGGTTTATCGGTCGAGTACTGATAAGTTATTTTAGTAATATATAACACGAGTTTAGAGATAAAAAACTATTTTAAAACTTGATTTGTACACTTTAAAACTTTATCGGTAGAAAACAACTTTAGGTTTCGTTTTAACGGAGATTTCATGGACAGATTCACTATGGTTTTCACTTAGGTTAAGTTCGGTTTACAGTTTGTGGTTCATGTCCAACAGTTGAGAACGATAGACGCGTGAAATCTCGACGTCAATGGGCTGAGTATCGTCGTACAGCGCGGGGGCTTCGCATAGAATCAAGATAGTGCCCATGATCGACGCTATGGTGAAGATCCAAAGGAACAGGCGGTCCAACACCATGGCAACAAATCCCCAGTCTTGATCCTCCTGTGGAACATAGTGTGTAAATAACAGTGAAGTGTGAATATCAGTGGCAGGTCCTTGTGTGACCGTGTGGTAATTGTGAGGACAGGTGGTGAGTGGGTTTGTGATGTGTGAGTGGTTGAGGTGAAATGGTGATGAGCTCCAAATGTGATGATCTTTTCCTGGTCTGCAGATTTTATGAATAGTTTAAAGTTTAATCAACCGTACTAAACACGTCCGTAGATTTTACACGGGGTATTTAATTTTAAGATACGGATTGAGAGAGATATTAAAGACAGAAACAAGAGAGATAGTTTGGCTGTTAAGATTTTCGATAGCTTGATGAACAGTGAAACACCATGAATAAGACAGGACAGTAGAAGGGTCATGATGCAGAAAGGATAGATTATTAGACAGGATAGATAAAAGCATAAGCACAAACAAAGCAAACTAAACTATTATCTAACAGTATATCATTCCGCACTTCAAGTATTCAGTAAACATTGTATACACTTGGTAAAATACCTCAATGGCTCGAATAGTTGTGCAGGCTGTTTAGAACTTGAAATTAAAACGTGAGTGGTTAATATTTATCAGAACATAACTTTACAAGGCATTTAATGGTTTAAACAAGTTACAACCACCAATCTATTTATATTATGTAATTATTACTGATATGTTAAATATGTAGCTAACATGTTTTAAACTATGCTAGTTTGTATTTTCTTTATTTTGTTTGCGTGTTGAATGCTTTGCTACCTTAACGAAATTTATTCTGTTAAATCTATGTATTATCCGTCAAAAAATTGTGGATTTACATTTAATGTCCATATTATACACAATAATATGTTAAGGTTGGTACATAGTAAGTGTTAAAACATGCACTAATCAATTCACGGTTTTTATGACAGCTGTAGTAATGTTGTCTTAAACTCAAAATATCAATATGAAAAAGTTGCTTTTCACTTCATTAATATTTAATTTTTGATCACTTTTAAAGAATGTCCTGGGTGCTTATGCTTCGAAAAAAACTTTATCAAAAACTAACTTTTCAAATTTACATTTACAGTTTTTGTTGAACGAATTTTAATAAATTATACATGTTATTATTAACCAACCCTAATAGGTCTAGTTCAAGTTTAACTTGTGTAACGGCTTCTCTACTAGTTTGTTTATGTTCTATCTGTTGATCTGTTTGTTGAGTGCCTGTAGAAGGCCAAGACAAGGTCGCATGCCGCACCCAGCCGCACTCTGCGACCTCTTACCGCATCGAACTCGTCCTGGCGCTGCATGTGATGCTGGATGAACTTGACGTTATGGATGGCCTTCTCCAGCTCGAAGGGGTACTTCTTGCGCACGGCCACGTCACTGATGCTGTCATCCAGACCCACCATGGAGGGCAGCCCGTTGTAGCTGGTCCCTCCCAGCGCTCCAATCAGTCCGCTGAACCTGAGTTGCAAATTTTTTCAAAGATTAATTTAAAGAGTCAGTATAGTGAAAAAATAAGACCAACTAAATTTGAGACATCTGAGAGTTTAAATACAGTGAGTTTACCAAAGTGGCACTAAAAAGAGTGAGCTTTTAACGGTAGAAATCACCTGAGTGACTTATAAATGAGGTTTAAGTTTCAAACAAGAATCACGTTTTACCTACAGTGCCATAGCCAAAATCATGAATATCCTGGCTAGTTAAAACTAGGAACATAAAAAATGTTATAATCGTAAGTGGTTTAGGTTAACTTTATTTTAAAATGGTTATATTAAGAGGTTTTCTTTAATAAATACCTTTTAATATAACTTTCTTCGTATACGCATTATTTGACAAAACTCTCATGCATAGCAGTTGGCTAAATGTTTGATACCTATTAGTCGCGGAGGAAGAATGAAGACCGTTACAGCCCCCCGGCCTTGGGGGGAAGTGTCTGATAGACTCTGGAGAAGAGGCACCTGAAGAAGAGGCCGCCAGGGCAATGTTCAACCTCGACCTTGAACAAAACCGATAATTATCGAAAACTAGTAATTGTACTAATTAAGGTGTAAAACTAAAGGGTTGGTTAACATTCGTTGACTATTATATTGCAGATTGATATTGTAACCACTAATAGACCAATTAGAAGAGCAGCAAGCATTATTGTACATAATATTCACAATGGAGGCAGTATCTGGTTACATGCTAAATAATTATAACAATTACGACATCAGCAATTACTACCTTTACCTGCGCACTGTGAACATACATTGGAACAAATATTGTGGTATTGTTTCAATTGTGGGATATACAATTAATATTTATACAACAATCATTTATACAATGACTATACCAAGTTTAAAATTGCGATTTACAAAAGGCTGTATGACAAATGATTGTAAAGGATTTTCAATATACGATTTTTAATAGTTGACGATAAATCAAATAAATCGCAAGCTTAGTGGATATATTGATGAATTCAAGAACGAATCTGTCAGCAAGCCAAATTGCTCATCTCACCTTCTCTGCCGTTTGCTGTAGGCCATATCAGCCAGCAGCTGGTCGGGGACCCTCATGAGCAGCAGTTTGGGCAGCGTGCGGATGAACACCTTCCTCACCCAGTTGGCCATCTTGTGCGTGCTAGGCTTGCGGTAGTGCACGTTGAGTACCATGATGGTGATGACCACACACAAGCCCACAAGAAGCATAGTGAAGAGTAGATACTTGCCGAGCAGAGGCAAGGCGAGAGACGTGGAGGGGATGATCTCGGAGATGAGGAGGAAGAACATGGTCTGGGAGAGAAGGATGGTGATGCACAGAGCGATCTTCTCGCCGGAGTCAGCTGGTAGGTAGAACACCAGCACTGACAGGTAGGAGATGCCGACGCACGGTACGATCAGGTTCACAGTGTAGAAGAGGGTCTTGCGTCTTAGCGTGATGTTGAAGAAAATGTCTGGAACAGGTGTGAAACTCGTTGGAATATTTTAAACATCCGTTGTTTGAAGTTTGTTGTTGACGATGGGACAATTTTAGAGTTTGAGATATAGGATTTTGTCTTATAGAGCCCAAAGGCGTTGGATCTACTTTCTGACTTTTAGACTTTCTGTAGTTGGTGATAGTTTCGTCGAGTTCGTTTGCATATAGTTTCATGTGACTTTACAGTTAAAATAGTTGTCTGTTTATGTGTGACTGGTAAGTTTACGATAATTTTTTAGGCTAGCCTATTTTCTAATTAAATTAATAAGAGAAAATTAATAAAAGAAGTAAAAAAGACGTATGACGTGTTTAAACCATCTCAAACTATTAAAACCCTTGTATTAGTTAAATAACTTTGGGGTTTGATCAAGTACGCTATCGGGTTTATTCATATATGGTTTGACTAATACGGTAACATGCACCATTAAAATTGTATACCCACTTGTGGACATCCAAAACGGTTAAATCCTTTAAAAGATTAAACATGTGTGAATACTTTTAACTCACCTTAGTTACATAGATCAATAATAATAATTATTATAACATTTTTAGTAAAACATATCAATTATAGTAAAATGTTATTAGGTTTTACACGCTTTAAACTGATTTCGAAGATCTTCACGCTACATAAGTTAACACCAAACTCCTTACAATATAGTATACATTGTTGGAATTGAACCAACAAAGACGTTAAGTGACCTGGTTGTTATCTGGAGTGAAAATGTAACAAATTAGCTTCCAAAAACTATTCTTTCTCAATTACAACTTTGCTCTGTAAGTTTACTTTTACAATAACACTTCAGTGTCCTGGTTTCTAAATGTATGACTACGAAGCCAATTTCCAAAGTGATACATAGCTCACGTACATCCAGCTACTTATGAATTAGGATATGCGGGAAGCATTTTTCAACTTGCAATCCCTGCCAGTGTTCTTACCATGATTTATTTACTTAGTAAACTTATTGCTCACGTTTCACTATGAGGTGCAAGTTTTAATTTATTGGCCAAATATATTAGTTCGTGTAGGTTTAAAATAGCATTCTACGAACAACTGTGTGACCAAATAAATGGATGTGGTAGTAATGAAAAGAACGAATAGAGTTCCTATGTTATCATATAATCCATATAATCAACCTTAAGACCTTGGAGGAAAAGTTGATTGGGAATCATGTTTTCACTACTTGCTTTAAACGATTCACGGTGCAATCTGCTATCTTTTGGAAGGACTTAGGTTCAAGATTGATGTTTGTTTTCTGCACTGTACCGAGACTTCTTTATAGACACGCCAGGGGTGGTTTAAGGTTGAGTGAAAAATAACTGAACTCTTCGAGGTCGTACGTCAACTCTGGGTCTACACAGACGTTTTGTCATTTTTTAGTAATTTACTCAAACATTATATTATCAACTTTCTTAACGTTAAATTGTTATATTTGTTTTTTTAAAGAATATTACTCTATATTACATGCAGGCAAAGTGTGGAAATATGCGTCTGAAAATTTATGAAAGCTCAAAAGTGAACGGTTCTTGCACTAACTGTTTATTATTGTCAAACAAACTTGTTTAAGGTTAATAAGTTTGCATGACACCATAGATTATGTTACGGTAGGTAGATAGTGCATGGTTGTCAAATGGCTGAGGCAGGAAAATTAACATAGTTGCGGCAGCCCAAGCACAGTTAGCGCTTCGAGGGAATTCTTTTAAACCACTGACGCACTCTTAAGTTAGTTCGTCCAGGAAAGTCACACGATTTGGCTAGATTTAAGTCATTGACATCGGACAAACTCGAGCATGTGGAGCCAAGAGGGGACTCATAGCACTACCTGCACTTGGGCTGCCTATCAACTATGTTGATTTTCTTACCTCTGCCATTCGGCATCTATGCGCTATCCATTTACTATAACATTATCTTTGATGATACTGACCTGGATAAGGCTCGTTACAGCAAGTGTAGAACTTGACGTGTCTCTCTGCAGGCACACCCAAGATATCCCACTCCACACTAGGGTAGTACTCCCGCAAGTCTATCCCCACCTCGACCTTGTCCTCCCCGAGCTTCTGGTTGATATGTTTCAAATCGATCTATAGCAAACAATGTATCTATGATTCAATGCGAACAGCCTTTGCAATGAACAGCCTTGTATATACTGTAGAGTTGATACGTATACAAACTAATTGAAACATTGATTTAGTGAATTTTCTATGGGAACAACACATTAACATCATTAATGTCACTAAATACCAACATGAACATTCAATGGTACTACATCAGAACCCATGTAATACTCTTACACTGCTTTCAGTAGGACGCATGGTTTCTTCAAGGCCGGGAAAATTTAAGAGTTAAACAGAGTATTGATACTAACTTAAGTCATAAATGCTATCCGATAATCACTGTATTGTTATTAAACAAAGGAAGTTTTTTGGAAAAAGGAGAATTGACGAAGTACGAGAAAACATCTCAAATGCGTTGAAGTCGACCGTTAATAAAAACCCATCGATGAAAGTATTTGGAAGAATCTTTATAGACGGCGAATTTGTAACATTATTACGAACAAACCGTATAGCTATTTACTTTACGAGATACCCGGATTTACATTTACCATACGTAAAAGAGTAAATGCATTGCTGAAACAAAGTCTGTAATAGGAATTCAATTTAGAATTTAATTTCAGCTGCCACTTCAGGTTGAAGGGTTTCATTCTGGTGACAAGGTCGTAATTAAAAAGGCATTCAAGGATGTCTCCTACCTAGAGAGACGCGAGTTTTATTCTATCTTGTCATGACATAAAATATATCCTCATGTTGGCAATTGTTAGTAAAGCTATTTCTTTTACGTCCAGCTGAATAGGCTGCTTGCCAGGATGTTCAGCTCCACTGCCTCTAGATTTAATTTAGATGGACATCCAAATATGTTACTTTGAAGTAAACTAGAGAAAGTTGGGGAGCAAAGTGGACAAGGCAAGATGATTTGATAAAACTGAGTAGAGAGAACGAAATGTGCGAAGTTTATATGTCAAGTATTTAGCTTAAGGCTCTTCCCCCTTATAGAAAAGTTCTTGCGACAAAGTGATGTTGAAGTGATGTCCCTCAATGCTCGAGTCTGTCCCTCGTCAAACTTTGAAGGGTACAAGAAACTTTCCTTCATAATGTCAACAGAATAAGTTTCTGACGAGGACTTCTTTCTGAGTCACATTCTTTCTGCCTTATCAGCTGATATTATTACTGTCCAGTGTTCAGTGTAGGAAAGAAAATGCAATAGTATTTACAGTACTACCTTTATTTGACCGTGGGTTAATTTGATTATTTTTTCAATCAACAATTTTAGCTCTCACGTTACTGTCCTTGAGCTTTTATTGACATAGTTAAGATTCGATGAAGAGTGAACAAACAAACTTATTTATTTATTTATTCTGTCAATATACAATAAAATAATTCTGTTGACAACAAAATAAGAAAAAACAAAATTCACCACCATTGGTAAGAAATAAAAGCTAAAATAAATCTTTAACTATATAGTAAAAGGTATAAGTGTACACAATGAAATTTAAACACCATTTTCCATGAATTCTCCCATTTTATAAAATTAATTTGACAATATAAATGTCTTTAGCTCACACAAGTTTTAAAATTTTGAATTTGACTGATGTTTTCTGGTAGTTTGATAAGCATCTTTTTACCAGCATTTATCGGTAATTTATGGAATATTTCTAAACGGTGTCTATCAAATTTATAAACTATTGGTAATTTATAACCTAAAAGTCAGTCCTTTAAAAAATAGGGAATCAATAGCAAAATTCATGACTGTTCCGGAAAGAGTCCCCATATCTCTGGACTTCCTATGCTATCTAGTAAGCGGGCCTAGTTTACCTGCTCAACCTTGTGCGTATATTTGTGGCGTCTTCAGTCGGGTGATTATGTCTTTTGGTTTGTGTTATGGTCAAAATGTAGTGAAATTATTGAAATTAATATTCATTTGCTTGAGGTTTCACTTAGTTTACGAGTACTTTGCTGTTATTGTGTTATGGTATTAGTTTGCGGGCTGCTTTTTTAGATTCTTTAGTTTTTCAGGAGCAGTTATCTGTAGGGTTACAATACAATAATGTGTACCGTACTTTAAGTTAAACTGAAACCAGATGTAGACCTATATTTATTTTAGTCCATTTAAGTTAATGAGTTTGAATTAAGGATAACTTAAATAATACATGTAGCTTTGTCAGGTTACACAATTCCTTCCGTAGGGTTAAGTATACGTATTATATGCTCCAGTATATTTGTACTTGAGAGACGACTTGGCAATAGCCAATTCTACAATCTACAAGTACAAAGACGGTTTGGACGAACTCACAATGGATCTCTGTAGTATTTCTCCGACTGAAGATCTTCTTCAAGACTCTCTATTGTCAGAGAATGTCTCTTTAATGCACTGTATAGATAACCATATATCTCAATTTTCAATAAATTTAGCCCTTTGTAGCAAAAGGTAATGGTAAAGTATTTTATGGTTTTGTTATTTTTTACACCATAATGTATAGTTGGTGAATTCAAATTTTCATCGATAATCTTATCAAAGTCAAATAAAAAATCTTTACTAGCAGATTGACAATGTAAACTTGTATTGCAATCGTCATCTATAAATGTATACAACAAATATTTAAATTTATTATATGTATTAAATTATACAAGTAACCTAGCTAAAACCTAAGTATAAATGAGCATACGAAAAAGCCTTATTATAAACAATTTAGCACTGTTCAGTTTCGAAGTTGGTGACATTTATAACTATCGTTAATTTGGTTCTAGGACGTATTAAGGCAAAACTAATACATTTATCTCACGAACTTAAACAAAATGAAACACGTCCCAGTAAAATAAGAAGTTTACAATCATCTGAACACTAATAATAATCTAGTTTAACTCCTGTACGGCTACAATTTACAAGTATTACCACAAAACAAGTAAGTTACAAGTAAGTTAGAAGCAAGACACTTTTGGAAGTATGATGCACACGTTGAAAGAATACATTTCCCATGGTAGTGAAAAATTACAATCAGTACGTAACATACCCTTGCAGGGAACTCGAGAGTTTACTGATAAAATGTTAAGTAACCAAATGTGAAGAATTAACGGTAATTTTCCAAAATTAATTGCAAAAAGCCTTTTAATTTTGTAAACAACAGTAAAAATGTAGTCAAATAATGCGCCCGACGATATGCAGTTTTCATAAACTTGTTCAAGCAGTATAACAAGATATACGAATGTAGTAACTAGTTGGCTTGAAAATAGAACCCATCTGTTATCGAAATAGTACCACCAAGTAATAGTTTTGCGCAATATTAAACATAACATTGGTTTGTGATATACGGAAATTGGAGTGTATACAGATACCATAGCAATATTGATGCTAGTTGACCTCACAGTTTATAAACAATATTGTTTTTAGTGGCGAAGCAGCTTTGACTTTATAACTGAAACATAATATGATCTAAATATATTAATGTGGCTGCAAACCTTCGCTTAAATTAGCTTTAAGGTCTCGCAGTATGGACGTGAAAATGACAATATAGTATTACTGATGACTGTGGTTTCCGGGCGTAAACAAATTATATGTTTACAAGCGGCTAGAAACTACAAACCCTCACGTCAACTTTGAAAAAGCGTCTTTTAGTTGCATTGCAAAATTTATGATCCAACAAATGTTATTCTTACGTCATTATTTATAGTTTTTACACGATATAAAATTTACTATCGAAGGTGGATTGAACAAAAATCTGGAAGTTCGAGTTTTTAATAAAGTTTTTGAGTTCTAAAATTACTGTTTCCTCAGTGTTGAGAGGATTTTTCTCAAAATAATTAGAAAATTTCGAAAATTGGTTTTTAATTAGTTTACATGGTTTTACTTTTACTTAATGTAAAATATATACTATCTAAGGTAGATTGTAACCAAAATTTTGAAATTTTACTTTTAAATGAGAGTTTTGACTTGTAAAAGTACTACATTTTCAAGGTGTTAGGTGGATTATTCTCAAAATAATTATAAAATTTGGAAAGTAAGCTTTCAATAAGTTTACATGTTTTTACAATTACATAATGTAAAATATATTATCCAAGGTGGGTTTGAACAATAATTTGGAAATTCAACCTTTTAATGAGGTTTTTGAATACTAAAAGTACTATATTTTCACGGTGTTAAATAATTTTTAGCGAAAAAATTATACCTTTTAGAAAATTGGTTTCCAATCAGCCCTAAAAATATATTGATCTTTCAAAAGTTTAAAACTCACAATAACACTATCTATAACGGTGACGTTAGTCGAACTACAACCCTCTGCGTCGTCACCGTTTCCGCCCGCACTACGCAGCTTTAAGTACTAAATTCTTTTGGTTGCAAAAATACACATTTTGTCCAGTAAGGGTATAATTTAAAGCCCATAAATTCTGATGGTTGGCTGCTAGAATATGCTGATAAACAACAATTCTTTGTTATTCTCAGTAAACAGTACATGCCAAATGCGGAGTTGAACTACACAGCTTCAAGACACAATATTGGTACTTGTTGGCTCGGCTGGTGCTTGGCATGTGGCCAAATCCAAGCCCCTCAAGGCCTCTTCACCCTAACATGTTTATTGGCTAGACAGACTGATTCTTCTCCAATAACACGGAACCAACTCTAGCAACCATACTACACACGAACAAGCTCTCTTCTCTCAGGATACGATAGCGTTAGCTTTTATATTTAGTAGTTGTTCAATTTACATCATAGGTCCTGTTAAAAAGTACTAAATGCACTTAATGCACGTAAATTCCCAGTTCTTCCGTAATGGACGTATGTTCACTTTCAACTAAAGCAATTCTTAGAGTGGTCTTCCAGAACTAGTTCTCAAAATGTATAAGAATAAACAGATATCTTTCCTAATAACATTGTATTAAGTCTCGTATTGTATACAAGCACAATCGTATTTTGTAAAAGTAAGGTTAAGGTTAGCTTCATCATATACGTTCTTTTTTTTACAAAAGGATAGTAATTAGATTATTAGTTTAGAATTAAGTTACGTTAACTCGCCGGATCTAGTTACACCCTTTTTTCAACGTATGCTAATTTAGTTTTGTTTTAATGATAGTTACCTAAATCAAAAATTATATTATGGTTAGTACATTGCGCATTGATGCCGAATGGCTGGAGCAGGCAAAATCAACGTGGTTGCGGCAGCTCAAGCACAGATAGTGCTGCGAGGGAATTCTTTTAAGAGTCTCAAGTAGAGCCACCAACGCACGCGCAAGTTCGGTGGTTCGCACGATTTGGTCACATTTAAGTAACCGACATCGGACAAACTCGAGCACGTGGAGCCGAGGGGGGAAAGACGGGGAGATTGCAGCGCTTTCTTGTGCTTGGGCTGGCACAGCTATACTGATTTTCTGCCTTAGCTATTTGGCATCTATGCGCTCTCTTCCTACCATACATAATTGTTGCGTATAATTTAATTATTTGGAAATACGAGTTCACTAAATGGTTAACAGCTGGTAGCGACAAATTGGTATTTGCAATGAAATAACTATTTCAACCACTGTTAAGGAGCAAAACCCTAACCTGACATTTGCATGTAGTATGCCTAAAAGGAAGACCTGATAAGCCAACAACGGGCTTTATTGCAGTGACGCATAACCATATTTTCAAAAGCAATATTTGTCAATTAAGTCTTATTTAAAGATGGATCGTAATAAAACAAATTGAAGATAAACTTTACCTGATCACCATCGTAGCTCCAAGAGCCGAACTTCATGAAGCAGGTCTGCTGGTCAAAGGGGAAGTAGCGGACATCTATCTCGCAAGAGGACTTGAAGATGGCAGGAGGAGTCCACATCACCTTGCCTGTGTGGTGCAGCACTGCTTTCGTCATCGTAGTCACAACGTACTCTCCGTCCGCACTGCACACAAGTATGACGTCATTAGAGGTTCAACTGTCATGGTACGGCACTTCATCATTGGGAAGCGCAGTATTTGGTAAGCGGACTGTACGAACCAATCAGAGAGCACGATTGACCTGCGCTCTTTCGGCAAAGCGCAGAGACTTGACCATTTCTACGAACTTCCAGCAACTGTACCAGCAAAAATTCTTTCATAAGAAACAGAACATTTATTGTTACTCCTTTGAGATAATGACCAAGGGTGTGTAAAAAGGTAGATACATGACTGGATGGGACAAAAATCCGAGACGTATAAACGAAACATGAGGCATTGGCCTATTTTCAAATCTAATATTTCTTGGTAGATAAATCTACTGCACTGAGAGACGTACGGCATAATAAGTTCACTAAACCCTGTGTTCAAAAGTCGCTTCAAACTAGGCTTGTACAAAAGCTCAACCTGAATTACCACATTACCTAAGACACACGTTACCTTCAGTTTCATCAATTATCTCGAAAATCCAAAGTTAAATATTTTAAATTACATACCAAAAACTCTAAAGAACCCGGTGGTAATATTAACTTTAACAGATATTGAGACGTCACTTTTCTACTTTTACAATAAGTGTCACGTTACTACAATACACAATGGAATACAACTTGTACACTAACATCGACGGTGTTATACTTTAGCATCCGTATATTTCTCTCGGGAAGACAGGAAAGTAAAGGGAGGGAAGTGATGTGCTGATGCGGCACGTGACTTACTTCCGGTATGAGGTAACTTCCGGCAAGACCAATGCTGCCTTGATATCGTCACTGCATGTTACATAAGTCGCAGACAATTTTTCAACTGTTATTATTACTTCTATCTGTGTCATTCAGTGACGAGCTTGTTTGTAATAACTATGTTTCTAAGTTACAGTCTTAGGGCTTTAATTGAGACTTTAGCTTAACTTTGCAAGATTATTCTAATGGAAGATAAATGTCCAAAATTACTATTTAACAAATAGTTATGGAAATTTATTGTAAATTAGAAAAGTTTTTGTTGTTAAAACAGAGAGTGTCATATGACAAATTATTCTTATATCTCACAGCCTATTTCCAAACGAAGTGCATATTCCTATCTTGACACTAAGCGTGAGAATGGAGCATAAGTGCACTATGTTTTGGTTCCGATGGTTGTTAATAAGTAATTTAAATAGTCAAATATAGTTCAAATTTTAGCAATTAAAAACCCAGTTTTATAAATATCCAAGCAATGTTTGGTGCTGTATGGCAAAAACATTGTATAGAAAATACTTCTGACTAGACAATCATACAATAAAATATCCATCTAAGCCAGTTCAATTTTAAGTAGTTCTATTAGATATAACTGCTTGCATTGCCTTTCTTGATAATGGTTTGTTGATTATCGGCTGTTGGCATCGAAAGATTTGTGTGCGTATCTTAGTTTGTAAGTTTTAATCTTAAGACGAGTTCTGCCTTTAGTGTAATTGTATTCTTACGTCAGGTCATAATAAGCACAGCTATTGCATTTTGAATTGTGCTGTCTTGTCTTTGATTTCATGAAGACGTGTGTTTTCAAGCACCTTAGTACGATTAGAATAATTGAATAAACCCGCAGGAAATAGCAAGACGTGTCTGATTCAATGTATACTCTGTGGTAGTCTTGTATCTACAATGTCGCTTATGACATGTTTGTTTTCATTGGCCTTGTTCTACAAACCAACGTGTTTATGAAAGTCTGACATACCCTCTGATTTTAACTTAAACGTAAAAGAGCTAATATACTAATCTTGTTAATTTAACAAGTCCTGTTGTATTTGTAGCCTTAACATTTCTGTAAAATGTAACCGTTATTATTACACGATATTTGCAGTCAAAGTGAAAACAAGGCTTATCTCACGAGAACGCATTGTATATGGAGCTGGTTGTAGCACACCGAAGTAAATATAGCTCGTAGAGAAAGGGTTCAATTACCCCCGAGTACCTGCAGGCTTACTTTCTCTGAAACTATACTAAAGACGTCAGTAGTGATTGAACGTAACTACAGAATTAGAGTTCTCATATAATGTTTTAGTAAACAGTACTAAATAAGTAAAATATAATACGGTAAACACTCGGTTTAGGGCTCTACAAGAGAAATAATGTTTCAATGTATGTTTAAAAGTTTCTGTTTGGCCCAAGTATAAGATCTAAAGACTTAACTGTTCAGGTTATTATTTTTAGGATCAAAGCTATTGTCGAAAACAAATTAAACGTAGGCTGCAAACAGTAAAGTATTTATTGGGGTTTTAATCTGCATGCATAAAACTGCATGTCGTTCTACCTTGATGCGAGTACCCAGATGTACCTGTTAGTAAATATTTCATACATTGCACTCATTAATGTGTTTTATAAATGCTTCCATTTAAAAGTTCAAGTGGAAATATTCACAACTTTAAAACCTTTGCACAACTTTTATACCATTCTTTACTTGAAGAGTATGCAAATTGCACATGCTTTGGTAACTATATTAAGGCAATGAAAACTCTCACATCCGTTGGATGTGATTGTTTGATACCAATGGGAAGAAAATGAAAAATATCCCGTTGTTTTCACACCTTATAAGATTAGAATCTGGTACTAGTTCTGTTTCCTCAAACGCATACAGGGACCCTTCTGATATTTGTTAGTAATGTTCGTCTACTTAAAGCAGTAAAAATATAAAGCTACAGTCTGATAGTAAAGCCTAAGAATGTTTTCTCGCTCTTTGTGGAAGGAAAATATCGAGAGAGCTTTATCAGGGGTGAAATTAACGGTAAAAGGGTTGAAAAGCCGCGCGTAACTTATGCAAGATACTGTGATGAGATCAAGGAGGTTGAGGCGCGGTTTGCCGGAAGCATCCCCATACCGGAAGTGAGTGCCGTGCTGCATCAGCACATTACTTCCTTTTCCTTCAGCTCGCTGCCATTCCTTAGAAAATTTACGACTTTATGGATGTTCTTGGTTGAGAGATAGGACAAGTTCGACTGTTGTCAATATTCTGCCGAGATCGTGACGTTACTTCTTTACGGCCGTGCATTCAATTAAAAACTATGTTTGTTTTGGTCTTAAAGTTTTTTCACAAATCGACTTATTTATACGGAAATATGTCCCTAAGCCTTTAAAGAAAGACCTAGCCATGACATACTGTATTATCAAATTGATCAACACTACAACCATATTATAAAGACATAGCCTCTGTTAGGCTTAAACTGATAACTAATCCACTTCTCAATATAAGCCCAAAGGCACGGGATAGTAGTTTTAGCCCACTCTGTAAAATCGGTTCGACCAAAAACATTTGCTATTTTGTGGGAATACGATTTGAAAAAAAACTACTTTACATTGACTCAAAATTCTCTACCAGGAAGTGATTTTCATTCTCCGAAATGTGTAGTATGTACTTGGTATGGTGAGGGTGGTAGAGATCCTTCTACACAAATTTCCCCATTGTGAGTAATAGCTAGACTTTACATTAATGCTACCAATAATATTGTTATAGATTTCAGGTAAACCCACCCTGGCTCTAATTGTTGTGTTATGCGCCGTATGGATCGTAATTTGGCATCCGCCAGATCGCGCTTTTATTCCCACTTGTGTAGCTGAACACTTGATCCGATTATTGCGGCCCGTTGTCGCACCCTTAACCCCTTAAAAGGGCCTCAGCTGCACGGCGACGCTTTAATGCAAATATTTTTATAGCAGACCGTTTTTTACCTTTCAAAATAATTTTTACATAAAAAATATATGTTTGGAGACTACAGGAGTTTTTCACATGCGTTTTTTAAATTATGTGTTTCAAGTGTACAAAATGGAGTTGAAAAGCACGACAACTTGGACAAATTGAAAGTTTATTTGTTTGACTTTTGAACTAATTATGAGAGATCAGGCTCTATACACGTGTTAGAAAACTACTTTATTTTCGAAAAACATAATGTTTATTAAGGTTAAAACTATTTTGAAAGTTGAAAATCGGGTGGCCGTAAACTAATACAAGCGCTTCGTTTGACATTTAGGTAGCATCAGTTGAAAGAAGTTCCGTTGTTTAACCTTTCTCTGAGGTTACCAATAAGACGGACCCTTAACATTGAGTGTGTGCAAGAGACTGACTTGTTGTAGAGGACGATGTCGGGCAGCCAGATGTGCTCGGAGGGGACGTACAGCTCCGTGACACCTCCGTACTCCACCGGGTCCCACCGGAACTTGTGGTCCTGCCACTCCTGCAATACACACCACACCACTACACTAACTAGATATTGTGTGTAGCTCTTTGTGCTGGAAGGGTTGGTTGCACAGTCGAGTTGTCGAGGTTTTGGGTTGCCTCTAAATCTGAAAGCTTCTGGCTGAACCACATAACTCGAGCTGTAGGGGCTCACATGAGTCATGGCATAAGTAACTGTGATTGTGGCAATTTAAGTCTTAGGGAACAAATATTCTGCACTAACAGGTGAAAGTAGGCTACTTTATAATTGGGAAAATTATTGGTTTATGGTAAAATACCAATCTACCGTACAAACAAATTCGGCAAGTCAGGCTGGTTCCTTGAGAGTAGGCTTATACCATCTTCAGATGTCCAACAATTATTTTCAGTTAGTTAAGTTTCATTATAGCACAGATCATTTGTTCAATTAATTAATAGTTAGTTGGACTCTTACGTTACTTTTGAATCCAAAGTATTATTCATGTAAGTATTCAAAGAAGTAATGTATTATGTATATAATAATCTTCCAATTACATTACTGTATTCAATCTTTACATGATATCGCTAAACGCTGTAATTAAATTGTACGAAATAATTCACCATTATCTTGGTAAATGTTGATTTGCCTGATGACAAGGTGCTACCGTATGTATTATCTGGAATGTGGAATAAAGCTAGTTCTATAAAACAAGTTAGTTTTGATGAAAAATCTAGGTTACACGTGCGGTTAAAAGTGTCAAAAACTTACATGTTCCAGCCAAACGTTGGTAGTAAGGATTTGGTCCTTTAAATTCTGAAACAAAAACAGAAACAATAATACTCCAAAACGTAGTTTAAAAAGTAAAATCACATAGTTAATTTAATTTGAAATACAGATGAAAACCTAAATTATGAACGTACATAAATTTACCATTTTACACTGTTTCATCTGATCACATCACCAAACCGCTTAAAAACTGAATTTATGCGTTGCGTTTTCTTTCTAATTAATGCTCCCTAGACCCTAGAAGTCCTTAAAATGGCTTATTTTGGTTTGGGTTTCCCTCATCTATCATAGTGGATAGCACTTTGGAGAGGATGCTCTTACTACAAATTTTAAAGATTTTTTCGATAACAAAGAAAAGCGGTTAGAATTATTTCTAAAGCTAATTTTGGAGAATCATGTCGTGACTCGTATTTTCGAATTGTTTACTTTTCCTTGTCTCTATATCATGGACATTTTTATGTATTGTGTGTGAAGTTGCAAATTAAAATCAAAACAGAAATATTCACCCATATGAAACAAGAGGAAGGAACAAATTGCTAATTACTCATCATAGAACTACGGCTTTTGAAACATTGCCATTGAAAGTTGGTGTCAGACTATTCAATAAACTCCCTCTACATATCAACATTTTAGAAAATTCTCCAACATTAAAAACTCTTTAAAGCGTGTTTTTTGACAAGGGCCTTTTATTCGGTTGATGACTGTATTGAACATTTTGAACGATCATTTCCTTAACAAAAAAATCCGACATTCTCGTGTAAAAATGGTCTGATGAAAGTGTATGAATGTTTGACTTGACTGTAAACTTTTGTGTGTCATTTATAGTTTTATTTGTTGTATTGTGTGTGTGTGTGTATCTTTTTTATATGTTTATATTTTATAATGTAGGCTAACTTTGTTGTTGTCTTTGTTTTTAATGATTTTAGTTTTTGCCATGCGATTGTATTACCGTCAAAGCAAACAAATTGTTAAACTTTAATTAGTAAGTCTTAGTAGAAATAATGGTTAGCGAGTCGACGTGAATTTAGAAGTACTAACATTATCAACTGTATAAAACATCTAAAAGAGCATCTTAAAAGCATTTTAAAGAGCGTCTTAAACTACTTCAAGGGTGGTAAGGGATTTTTGTGATTAAAATGCATTTTAACTTATTTGTTTGTATTTATTCCTTAACTAAACATCCAACAGACTTTGACTACTTTTCTCTGTTCAGTTGATCCAGGCCTTGAGGGCAGGGGACTCAGCAAGGGTGGCGTATCTGGCACCAGCAGGGACTGCGTAAGCGGTGAGACCAGCAGGAGCGAAGGCAGAGAGGGCGGCGGCATCAGCCACGGAGAGAGTGGGCACAGCGCGGGCATAGGTCAGAGCGTCAGCGGAAAGAGCAGCGCCGGCGAGGGAAGCGGCGGTGGCAGGGAAAGCAGCCTTCAGGGTGGGGTAGAAAGCGTGAGCGTGTCCGGCGTGGGCAGGGGCGTAAGCGATGGCAGTCTCAACACCAGACAGACCGGAAGCGGGGAGATAGCCTTGACGAGGGTGACAGGGGTGCCGGCAGGGGCGAATCCGGTCAGGGCAGACTCAGCACCGAAAAGTCCAGTGGCGAAGCTAGCAGGGGTAGACTTGACGAGGTGGATGGGAGCAGCGGAAGAGGGGATGACGCCAGATGGGCTGGCGACCAAGTAAGACAAACCGGCTGGGGGAGCAGCAGCGAAGGCGGGGGCAGCGTGGATGGCGTGAACAGCTGGAGCAGGAGCGAAGGCGGCAGCAGGGGCGAAAGCGGACTCCAGCGCCCAAAAGGGGGGAAGCAGCCTTCACGAGAGATGGGGGCGGAAGCGGCAGAGACGGCAGAAGCGGGGGCAGCGAAGCTGGAGATCAGTCCCCAGGGGGCACCGGCAGCGGCAGACTTGAACAAGGGAGCAGCAGCGGAAGCAGCAGGAGCGGCGAAGTAGTGAGTAGCAGGGGCAGCAGCGTGGACAAGGCCGGCAGGAGCGTAAGCCCTCAGAGCGGGATCAGCAGCGGCGAGAGAAGCGGCAGTGGCGGGGAAAGCACTGGCGAGAGCAGAAGAGATGAGAGCACGAGCGGCGATCTCCTCAGCAGAGACGACGGGGGCAGCGGACTCAACGTAGCTGCTGGTGGGGGCAGCGGTGAAGTAAGGGTAGTCAGCCTTGACCAGGTGGTAGGCGGCGCTCTTGACGGCAGGGATAGCGTGAGCGAGACCGCTCTTCAGAGCTGGGGCGTAGGCAGCATCAAGAGGGATGGCAGAGGAGACCACTGGGGA
This sequence comes from Matsumurasca onukii, assembly GCA_018831715.1. Classification (NCBI taxonomy): domain Eukaryota; kingdom Metazoa; phylum Arthropoda; class Insecta; order Hemiptera; family Cicadellidae; genus Matsumurasca; species Matsumurasca onukii. The sequence goes on from CM032062.1 coordinate 37,541,755, forward strand.
AGCTCCGGAGATGATGGATGCCCAGGGGGAAGCAGTCCTGGCGTAGGAGACGGGAGCGCCGGCGGGAGAGAGAGAAGCGATGACAGCGTCGGCTACGGGAGCAGAGATGGCGGCATCACTCAGGTACTTCTCGGGGTACTCGCCTCCGTAACGGTAGTCATCTTCAACAGTGTATCTTTCATAAGGGTTATAGATCTTGGCCTCGGGCTTGTAGTAGTAGGGGTCTAGGCATGCACAAAATAATCAAATGAGTTGAAAAATACTTGAGTGGATGTAAACTAAAGCTATATTAAAGAAGTTATATCCAAGGTATGTTTAATTGTGCGCTACATTCCAAGGCATATTTCATAAATCACCGTTTAAATATAGCTATAGCAAATGTATGTTGAAATGTTCAGTAACTGTGCAACCTTTGTGTACATCACTTACCGATGATGGCAGCGTTGGCAAGAGCCAAGAAGGCGAGGGCGAAGACAGCCTGCATGATGCTGGATGTGTTGGATGTTGTCTGTTGGATGAACACAGACTGTGTGATGCTATCCAAGGTGTCACAGACAGTTTATATATGGCGGCTCTTCTCATTTACAGACCGAACAACACATTAGAGCCCTTGCTGATGGCCATATCAGTGTTTGTCACCTAACAGTCAGTTGACCCCCTCGAGATGTTTAAAAAACTACTACGCCCAAGTTGTGCGTAACATTACGACAAAGAAAAGATTCAATCATAACAACTTGGACTTGCTCCGAACACGTTTCATAAAATTACTAATATTGTAAAATCATTTGACATTGTATTAATTATTTTGCTAATGTCTATTTTTAACTTCTGATATTGATACTGAGGTTGTCTTAACCCTTTAGATTGTTGAAGTTTTGAACAATAAACTTTAGTATTTTGAAAGTAAACTTTCTATCTAAAAAGCTTAACCATTGATTTATTTTAAAATTTCAAATTTATAAATAACCCTTAGATTATTTGAACGTTGGATGACTAAGAAGGATGGCAGACCAAGTCTTCCAGCACAAGAAATACAGGCAGATTTCATGACTTTGGACCAACGACTTGGTGGGGCGATTTAACTACTTGTGGCTTTCTTGTAAAATATTAATTATTTTGATAGTATTTTATAGGCGACTCTTTACTTGTTTTGTCAGATGAAATAAGTTTCAACATTTTGTGGATATGTTATAATGTGTATTGTGATTTCAATATCACTAAATCGCCTGAAGTAGAAAATATAAATAACATAGAATAATTTTTGTATATAAAATTTATCCATTTTACTTTGAAGTAGTTTTCATGAAAGACAAACTAGTACGAAAAGACGTTACTATCTAGTTTTAAACATTTTTAAAGCTAATAGCCAAATCCTAACAAAGTAAACTGACATAACAATTTAATGCTTAGACCAGGGTTTAAGAAAAATCTACACAAGTCTGTAGATTTACTTTAAATGTATAATGTTTATGTTTTTGAAATATACAAGTACAACTGAAACATTTGTTCTGTTTTACTGCAAGTTACCATATTGTGAACTTTAGCAGTTACCAGACAAACCTCTACATTACTTTTTGAACTTTTGAACTTTGAACTCAAGGGCAATAAAGTAACTATATACAATTTACTCGAAGTAACTAGTATTCATAACACAAACCCACTAGTATTCAGCCTTCCGGTTTTCAACGAAATTGTTAAGGGTCCGCCTCAGTGGTCACCTCAGCGAAAGCCTAAATTCGTCCGCGCAAGGAACACACGACACCGCGCACGTAACACTAGGCTAAACAATGAGCCCTCTTTCAACTGATGAGGCCTAACTGCCAGACCGAGTGCTTGTGCAAAGCAGTTTTCACTTTACAAAATAATGTTTACATTAATAAATATGATTTATTTATATATACTAGAGAATTTTCGACACGTGTATAGCATCCTGATTTCTCATAAATGGTTTAATAGTTTCACAAATAAACTAATTCAGTCCAAATTGTGTCCAAGCTCGGAAATTGTCCAACATCAAGTGCTTTATACCTCCATTCAGTTCCATTTAGTTTAAACACTTCATTTCAAGTACGCGTGTAGGAATGCTTCTTAGCTTTAACACGAATTTACTTTATCTTAACTTTAATAATTTCGGCGTATTTTGATAGTTGCAGACCCTACCATTGATCGTCACCGCGCAGCTGAAACGGCCTCTTAATGGCCCAATCTTTCGTAAAGCACGAAAAAGATAGTTCTGAAAATCGTACCTTCAACTTGTGCTACCCAAGACTTCAACTTACGCCGTATACGAACCATAGGCCATACGTGAGACGTGACCAATGACCACACAAACCATTTAGAAGAAACCCTGATCGATACAGCATAAACTTGAAAGTCACTGGTCTAAGATACGTACACTTTATTTTGTACCGCATTTAAATTAATACGAATGTATATTTTTAACATGTAAATCCAACGTGTAAACTTTGTGTATTTGTGATAATGTTTTATATTGAGCCACTGTGAAATACGTGTGAGGGGTAAGGTAAACATACATATGAAGCGATGCAGCTTTCCCTCATAAACCTCGCTCTCTCAGGAAATTAATCCTTCGCCATCTTGAAAATGTAAACAGGCTTGAGATGCCTGAAACGAAGGATTTACTACCGTCAACTCTCGGTAAGAGTAGAGTGTTTACCTTCGTGCTCTACTGTGTCATTGATTCACTCGTTTCATCCTCTTGTTTCACATCTTACTTAAGTTTGGCTTATAAGTAATACATTTCCATTAATGGAAAACTGTAAAAAAATGGTTGATAAGAAGATATTGTATTTTACTGGGTAAAGTGCTTAGTACTTTTCTGAGAAAATGGCCAGACAACAAAGTCAGTGGGTACTTTCGACGTAAGACCGCTGAGTGGAGCAAAACCATTTTTAAATTTCATTATAAGTAAACAAAAATATGTCTTTCATCCCTAGCTCAAATAATCTGGGATTTTCCGACAGTATTATCTAAGTCAAGTTTAAATGATTAATGGATTGGCTATTTTAGCGCAGTAAACGTAGTTTTAGTGTTAATACTTTTGACGTTTCTCCCTTTGACTAAACGGAAAGTATAGTAGATAAGCCCTGTTTCAGAGCAACCCTTATTATGTGACTTCTAAAAGCATCGGCTATCAAAATGCAAAGGAAAGGATACCTTGAAATTTGGTTATTTATATTTATAGACTGCTTACTTCACACGCCGGTCCAAAACGTGTGTGAGTTTTCATACATTTCTATGGCTGGCAAAGGTTACTTTCGTTTTTATTGTTAGCAAAATTAATTAAAACGACAATTTTTGAAGCTCTTCCGTTACTTTTGGTTTTATTGTTAGCAAAACTAATGAAAAAGATAGCGTTTGAAGCTCTAAAACCAGATCGCGTTAGACCTGTAATCGGTCAGGCATAATCGTTATTACGTTATGCATCGTATTTATGCAATAAATTACTTTTTTTAAACTTTTAATTAAGATTTCAGACCCTCAAAAGTACAGTTTTTACGTTTTTAAAGTAGCCTTTGTTATCCTGAAAGTATAGTTTACAAAATCGGCCTCTAATTCGTTCTAAAGAGTATAAATACTGACCTCGCATTTCAAACTTTTAAACTTACAGTTACACTATTTATGACGGTGGGCTGCAACCATGTGCATTGTCACTTTTTCCATCAAAATGAAATATCTGGAAAATTTAGCGTTTGAGAAAATTTCCCCCAAAGTCAATCCACAGGAAAAGTGTGAGTAAGCTACTCCATGATACGCCATCATCAGAAATTATGCAGTATTCGGACAATTGTTTCAAAACATAAACGGCCAAGAATTGGAGCTGACACGTGTTTACGTGTATCAAGGAATCAAACAAAATAAAACTCTTTGATCTCAGTATCCTCTGAATGGCACAATTTCCACTTATTGATTTGAAGGCGTTCTAAAACATAGATTCGTTTCGTAGACAAGTTGTTCGTTCTCTCTACAGTATTGATGAAAAGGTATTAATGTACAAAGGCGGTTGTCGTTGAACGTACACGTTATAGAAAACTAACTGAAAAGAGACTTGCTTGCTGTATTTTCCCGCATTCTGCTGGAGTCACACGCAGACGTGTTTGAATATTTAAGAGAAACAGACAACGTCATATGTTCTTAGTAGGCGGCTGCAAAAAAACAACACGCTTAGCCGAAGAAATAAATTTCTCAGGTGTCCTTCTAAAGCGTGTGTGCTAAATAGTGTTATTCAATACAGCAAGCGCTTGGAAAACAGTGCTTGTTGTTTACTTTCAGCGAGAGGTATATGAGCCAGTAATCTCGCGAAAGGAAGTTTACTCGTCGCCTGTGATCTGCCTCACCTGGCCAAATGTTTACCCTCGCTCTCGCGGGAAATTAAAGAGCCCACTTTCTCACTGAAACTTTCCCAAACTCCGACATAATTTACTTCTCGCTCCTTCTCCTGTCACATTCTTTACACAGTTCGAAATCTCATCAATTGTTTATTGCCAATTTATGCTCGAACTTGCGATTTCACTTGGCTAAATATAAATTTTATATGCAAGAATTTTTCATCGTTAACGTTGGAGCTTCATGAGTAGTTTGAGGGAATGAATAGTTTAGGTAAAAAAGATGGTCTCAATTCCAAGCATGATTCTAAAATATCCGCAAGCTTGTATTATTTAGTGTTTAGGAATAGGTAAAAGGCCTCACGCCTCAAGGTGTGTTTGTTGTTGTTTCTTATTTTATATCTATGCTGGTTTGTAATAATATTTCTAGATTGCTAATTTACTATTTAATATTTTTCAAACAGTATAGAAATAATAATTAGTATACTTTCAGTACGAATTTTATTCTTAGCAGGGTTTATTTTTACTTAATCGTTAAGAGCAGAGCTTGAATTTCTTTTGTATTTTGTTTCCTTTATAGTGATGGAACCCCAAAACAAACTTATTGGTCCTTGGGGCCCTATTTTTATTTTTGTAGATTTATATAATTAAGTAGATTTAGTATTTCCGGTCAGCCTGGGTTTATTGTGTTGTAATGTAAATATATTGTACCTTGTAAAAATACAAAGAAAATAAACTATTCTTATTATTCAGCGGCCATTGGTATAAAAATACAGGGTTATTAAAAATGATGTTCCTCATTTTGATTATAAATTTTACCGGGTAAAATTGCTTTTAGACCATTTTAATTGGTACCATTAGAAAGAAAAACTCATTAAGTTTTATTTATACTGGTTTTGGTTCGTATTTGCTGTTTGTTAAGTCAACTGTTGTAGGTGTTGTGTAATGCTTGAATTTGAAGTCAATAAAGCTTGTTAAGTGCTGGATTATCACATTTTATCAAATTCTATTAGTGTGCAATTACTTTTTAGTACCAGGTTTTATTAAAATCCTCTTAATAACCACTCTATTAACTAGTAGTAATTGAATTTTAAAACAAATGGCAACATTAGTAAAATATGTTACTAATGGCTGCCTGGGACTGGATTCGGACCATCATTCGGACCTCCGCGCCCAATCCAGTACCAGGCAGCCATTAGTAACATCTTTTACTAATGCGGCTATTTATTTTAAAATTCAATTACTACTAGTGAATAGAGTGGTTACTAAGAGGATTTTCATTAAACCTGGCACTAAAAAGTGGTTGGACACTAATAAAATATTGGTTAATGTGATAATCCAGCACTTAACAAGCTTTATTGTCTTCAAATTCAAGCATTACAGAACACCTACAACAGTTGACTTAACAAACAGCAGATACGTACCCAAATCAGTGTAAATAGGCCTAAAACTTTATGAGTTTTTTCCAATGGTACCAATTAAAATGGTCTGAAAGCGATTTTCTCCAGAACAATTTATAATCAAATGAGTAAGATCATTTGTAATAACCCTGTAAAAACCGAACAGTTTACCAATAATCTCACTCTGGTGACAATTGAAATTTCTCAATTTTAGTTTACGGTTGATGAACGCATTTGTCAGAAATCCTCTGTACTGCATTCGTCACTAGTAAAGTCACCAATGTGTTATCAAGACCTTTATTATTAACCCTGGTGACAATATTATGAGACACAATTAACCTAGCTATACTTAGTTGACAAAACAGTGATACTAAGTGATAAAACACAGTGACTTGCTACTCGTTGTCAACAGATTAGGGCTTCACAGAACTTGTGTGTGGTTCAGGAAATGTGTCCTTGGTTAGATAGCTTTCTCTGGTTGGTTGTCCTACTGATAACAGATGGAACTCCCTCATACCTCTAACCCTCAGTTCTGTCTCGACCTCGGAGCTGCGCTATTCTCATACCACAGGTGGAACCATACGTGTTAGCATAGAACTTTGTGTTAGTCTTAACAATTAACTTTTATGACACTTGTGTTTATCGTCTTAGGGGTTTTCTAATATATGTGTATTTTTACAATGGCCAGTTTCTGAGAATTGCGATCGAAAATGAACATGGTGGTATTGATTCTATTTTTAAACCATCGGTTTGGGGTACTTCTTCATTTGCAGTGTTAAATAAGGGATGAGTTTGATCTTATTTTATTGTTATTATTTACATATACACTACATATCCTTGGTAGGACTACGCGAAGTACGTTAGCGCCGTTTTCAAATGTTGGTTTTTTATCCCCAAACTTGCTTCAACCTATCGGTATAAACTCCTTTTTCACTACACTACTATAAGTTTAGCTACGTTATATGTTTACACTTGCGAAAAATCATATTTTCAACAGCTATCTATTGTTTACGAAAGTAACATTTTTACAACCGAAAACTTTCTACTGTCAACAACTTAATAACCAAAACACATTCTTGCTATCGTTTCACCAACTGAAATGGAAGTGCCTGTTCCTCGTCATTGAAAAGAAGAGCGGAAGGAAGTGATTCATGATCTTCTTCCTAAAAAATCAAAGGAGAGATATAATTTAGAGTACAAGAAGTTTTGTTCGTGGCTGGAGACGGAAAATTTTGAACATGGAACCGTAAGTGATGATATTGTGCTGGTTTATTTGTCAGAGCGTCAACAAGCCCACGACTATGTGAAGCAAATTCTCAATGATAAAAAGTAATTTCAAAATCTTTGAAAATGTTAATTTTTCTACCTTTTTAAAAAGCATAAGTGTTTTGAAACGAAAATCAGATAACTATAAACCAACAAAATTGAAGGTTTTTACCGCTGACCAAGTTTCCAAGTTCTTGATTGACGCTGATGACAAGGAATGGCTGCTTTGTAAAGTTATTCTAACTATTGGAGTGTTCGAAGCGTGCCGAAAAGATGATTTATTAAATTTGAAATTTAATGATGTTAAAGACAATGGTAATTACGTTACAGTTTTTGTTAAAGATGGAAAAACGCTTGTACACAGAAGGTTTGCCATAACTGACGAAAATGCCCATACAAACCCTGCATGATAATTCGCAAGTACATGTCTTTGCGTCCATCGAACATGACAAGCGACAGGTTTTTGTTGGTTATAGATATGGAAAATGCGTGGCTCAAAATGTAGGTGCTAATTCAATTGCAGCCGTGCCATGTAAGGTTGCTAAGTACTTAGGCCTTGAAAACTCTGAACAATACACAGGGCACGCTCTTCGGCGAACATCAGCTTCCATGCTAGTTGAAGGAGGGGGTGACTTGCTTACACTAAAACGCCATGGGGGCTGGAAATCTTCTACTGTTGCTGAGGACGTACAAGACTCAATTACGAGAAAAATAGATATGTCAAAAAAACTGTTTGCTCCATTAACTGCCTCTACCTCCACTGCAATCCTCGACTCAGCAAGCGCAAGTAAACAAGAGGTCGATAAATATTTCAACATTGATTATATTTTTGACGAAAGTGATGAGGACAGTGATCATCAAACAAACTAAAATATTTGAATATAATAAATAAATTTCTAATAAAGGAATATTTATTTCTAATAACAAAATTGTACAATTAATGTGAACTTTCATTTAAAATAGTAGACCCGGTTTTAAAACATGTTTCTAATTTAATAAACAGTTAACATTCCAACAACGAGTTTTTATTCCGTAGTGTAGTGAAAAGTATCGTTCAAAACTCAAGTGAAAAGTGTTTATCATGTTCTCGACCATTTGAAGTAATCGCAAGTCTCGCACTTCAAACATATGGTCTCGAACATGCAAAACCCCACTTTCCACTCTTGTTATGAAATATACTATTCTTTTATCAGTCCAGACTATTTTTCTTTTAATAACCTCCCTCTGAAAACTTTTTAATCAAACACTTGTTGTCTATCCGTATTCCTATCATAAAGTTCTGTTTTTGTGATACCTTAAGTGTGATTCCTCCACCTTTTGATCTTCTTTAAATGCAGCAATTCGTTTAATTTTTCTATTTTCTCAAAACATGTCGTGTGAATTGTTAGAAAATAACTATTTTGGTTTTACATACAGTATAGTTCATGATTTATAAAAACTCGTAAAATTTTGCAACGAATGAAAGATTTCAAAACACATAGCTAAGTACGAAGAACCCATTCTCTTAAAACTAACTAACTATATTGTAACCTGAGTTCGTATATTTCACTTACTTCTTTACGCTTTGAAAGATCTGTTGTGTTACTTATTGTTGGCAGACCTGAGGTACAGTTATTTTATACTCGTAATATAAATTTTCACCTAAATCTAACAGTTCGGCTCGAAACGCCTAAATTGAAACGCCATCGTTTTGGTCCACATTATGGAATTTAAGGCAATAGATTCTTTTAAATATGACTTTTATAACTCGAGGCTGTCAACTCTTTTAACGAGTAATTTCGAAGGCACACTTGAAAATAGGTCCATAAGACGATCCAGCCAACAAACTGGTAAGCCATCTGACATGTAAAATAATGAACTATTATTTACTTAGTAGGTAAAAAGATACTTATATGTTAAGAAAAGTCTCACGTACGCTCAGGGTTCAAATCACTAAAGATGAAAGCTGAACCAAGCACACAGAGCAAAGTAGTTTTCATTTCTCTTGAGATTTTCCAGGTGTCTTGTTCATTCCCTGGTCCGAGTTTGAAAACGGCAATGCGGTAATTTCCCCGAGGAGTTGAAAGGCTGGATGATACATTGCATTGTCATTTCATTTCCGGTCACTTCTTATTTCAAGAATGAAGAAAACCACAAGGAGATATACCAGGTGGCTCTGAACAAAGGAAGCATTTTCACGTAATATTATTCTCATGTACACCCCAAAGTAAGTTTTCTCTATGTAACACTGTTTTGTCGTTACCTGTAATTTGTTACCTTAAATTACCTGTAATTTGTTACAGGGTATTGTTACTTTTCATCCTATTGTTACCTACAAATATACGCAGTAACTTATGATCGCTGATATCGCAACAAGGCTACATTGATGATCTTATATTCTTGCAACAACGTTTATTAAATGCTAGGTCAAAACCTAACGCTAAGTTCGCAGAGTTAGCGAGGACTACTTTAATTATTTCCGATTCTATAACGGTGACCTTTTTATAACATCCTTTTCACCTACCCAGTATATTTCTCATCGGCTTTAACAAAAGCTCTTTAGCAAAACGGTCTAAAGGTCCTTGGCCATAGTTATATGAATGTCTTAATAAAAGTTTACCGTAATAAGGGGTCATTAGATAGACCAAAGCTCATATTTTTCTCAAGTCAAAAGATTGTATAAAGTAAAGCGTTGAATTTCACAATTATGTATCCTAATATCCCTTGAGGGGTAATTTGACAGCTCAAAAATCCCTGATTAAATAGACGATCTTCTGAGCACTTCATGAATATTTGACGAATATCAGGAGCACAAAGCGCTAATTGTGTATTAAACCAAGAACGGAAAGGACATGAAATATGAAATATTAATGTTCATATTTCATATATTTCCTGTGTTTAAAAAAAGATGTATATGATATATTAGCAGAGATGGTATATTGGAAAACATATAATCTTACAATAAATTGCAAAGCACAACTCATCGATTAATAGACAATCTGTTCATCAGGTTTTAAAAACCGTTAGAGTTGTGTGTGAAATGTTACTATCGACAAATTGATGTAAAAACTCTGCCTGTGGCCTTATACTTTTAAAGATACCAAAACCATTCAGTACACAGCGATATTCTGAAACGAATTTCTTTTCCTTGTATCTTCCGCTGACCAATGTCGAGCCTGCTCGTCAAATGTATCGATTTTAAACAACTACGATGGGGTTTCAACACTAATTCTAAGATGCAAAATACCAAAAAACAATAAGGTCCATAATTGACCTTCTTTAGACCTAGTTCTATTATATGAGAGACACCAATGCACTAACAAAAAGCTAAATTAAAAAGAAAACTTGTGGCTTGATTTGGATACAAAATTTGTTGGATAAAAAATCATAATACCAGAAATTCAATTGTACGTATAAAGGAAAATCAGGCGAAGGACTGGTTAAAAGTTTCTGTTTCTTGTTTTTACTTCAAATCCCTAATTTTTTAAACCCTAACAGATATAGATTGGAACGGAAACACTAAAGATTTAAAAGCAACATTTTCAATGCGGTTGTACAACTTGAAACCGCTCGCTTTTGTCTCATTAATTTCAGATAAATAGCAAGAAAAATTCCAGCCAGTAGAATCTGATGAGTCATTTAAACGCCCTGTATAACAACATAACATCTGATATCATCAAGCGCCAGCCTGGTGACTAAAATAATCCCGGCATGTTTACGGAAGGCCAGTATAGTGATCATCTTCAGGCCATTACCTCTGAAGGGAAGATGCCAAGCGATTAGACTTGTTTGTAAATAGACAAAGGAACCGGTCAGGCGGCAGCCGAGAACTTTCACCTAAAGTCAAGGTGGCGTCAATTCATGGCTGCACATCAATCATGATGTTTTCTTGATTGATGGTACACTAACGATTCATATATGGTAGCAAATATAACAATGTTTGTGAAGTTACGTCTGATTGCTTGTGTATATGAGCTGGCTATATATGATCGCCGCAACAATCTAAGAAACAAGGTTTGCCGTTAGAATAAGTTTCTTGCGTTTAGCCTTAGGATACGGTGAGTTTTGGCTAAACATAGGGGTATCCTTTTTGTTCAAATATCAAACGCCTAATGTTTTTTGTTTACAACAAAATTGGTATACCTCCAGATATATTTAACAAACATGTTTTTAGAATCAGAATATAAAAGCAAAAATGTGTCTTCATGGCGATTATAAAATAGAGTGCCAAACTTCAGGGACAAAAGCATTTTTCTTGTGCGAGGAAAATGTCTTTAAAACCGTGATTGAAGTGGCTTTGGCCTTTGTTTTTCGCTGTTGAACGTGGCCAGCGGGTAAACGGAGCATTAGTGGATCTATGTTCATATGAATTTAAGTAAATTTAGTCATAAAGCGAGTTTATGAGATATACGTAAACATAATTGAAAAGTATAATTTTATATTTTACGTACAATACATTTGTCTGTGTGGGTTGTGTCCACTGGATATTTATCGTAACTGTACAACACAGTTTTGTGTTGAAGTTTGATTTTACTCTTATTTTGTTGAACTTTTACTTACTTTGAAGTAAACCATATTGTAAACGTTACGACACTAAATTTATTATCATTGGCGTTAAAAGAGCACTTCGTTACGTATTGCTGAATCGTTAAACAATAAATAAAATTAATGTATCTGAGCAGCTTAATGAGTAAGGTAGACGACCATTAATAACCATGCACTAATACCCAATCCCAAAGAGATCAAGGTTCGTATAATGATTCTAAAGATCTTTTGGCTGGGATTAAGTGTGATAGATTGACATCGAAACCAATTATTCATTGAATAATTAAACCGACAGGCCATTATTGATGAGTATTAAAATAGTATTTGAGAGAACCCCTCTTGAACAGTTTTTGTATTTGATTTTTCATCGAAACCCCTTAATATTATAAAGTACAACGGCTTTTAGAACTATATAGATCAACAAACAAAATTGTTCTGATATGCAGGGGTCCCGGAACTCTCTGGAACAATTCATACGCGAAATGGTTCCTTAGGTTTAGACAAACAAATCTCACAATATAACATGGGGTCATAGTCCTTCGTTTCTCCACTATCCGTCGTTTTGTGTTTTAACTAAATCATTAATATGTTAAAGAGTATTTGACCGACTCTGTTGAAATTTTGCATTTGTAAGTTGTTCCTATTACCAAATCCTAAAATAAAAAAATAAACAAGAAAATTTTTTAATCTTTTATGATATTTTACTTGCTACTTATTAGTGCGCTTCGATGTTACTTATTATTTATAGATAATAGGTTACCAAAGTTGTTTTATTGTAAGCAACACATTGTTTGTAAACAAAATCAGCTGATTCATTATTGATCAGCTGATCTAAAATAATGCCAAAACAATGGTAACATCATATGATATCTCATTTCCTGTGCCATAATAACTTGTTCTTGAATGGATTCTTTTGAATTTGGTGTCGTTTAACTTTGTATTTTACTAACGCTTCTTTTATTATACCTTATAATTTGTATAACAATTATTCGTTTCCTAGTTGTTTAGAATTCAAAACTTTAGACGGCTACCATTTTGAACAAAAATATTTTTTCTTGTTTGTATTATTTTTGTTTGAGGTTTGGCAAAAGAAATAATTATGCAAAGTTTTAAAAGATATTGTGTCAACCTAAGGAACAATTGTATATGGATTGTTCCAGAGAGTTCCTGTACACCCCGTATTTGCCAAATGTATACGGATATTTATATTTAAACATAAAATGTTTATTGATGGATTGTATAATACGTAATAATAATTTTTATTGATTTTTTATTGTTGGATTAGAAAACAACAAATAACTAGGCAGTTAAAAGTTGGCTATGTAGACCTCTTCAGTCCTAGGGATAATTTGGTAACAACTAGCCTTAGATAAGGTATTTTATATTAAATTTGTCTAAGCCTGCACTATAAGTTGATATGAAATAGCCCTTAATAAATTCAATCGGTAACATAGTTTTTATGAGTCAAAAAATGTAAACAATCAACTCAATATCAAGCAGGTAAAGGAGAGATTATGTTTACACTGCAAATTTCGATTTAAAAGTAAAATAAGACCCTTAAACCTTTACTCCTAAACGGTAGTTTAAATTAGCTGTCAACAGTTATATATGAAACAAAACAGAAAATTGAAGTGTCAAAATACTTCCAAAAGAAGCTTTACACACCCAATTACTATTATATAAAACAGGAAAATGTATTTTAGGAGTAATTTTAAATCTTTTCACTCCCATTAAGGAATCCAACTGATATCATTAAACAGGGCCCAGGTTCAACACTAGAAAATCCAAACGATACAAAATTGAGAGCTTAAAGGCAGAATGCGGGGAGCTCGAAACATTGGCCAATGAAGTGAAAACTCGCTGCCAAAGTAACATCTGGCACAGAGCGCCTGCAGGCAACCAACACACGGGCTCGAGCTACGTTCCTTCGCTTCACAGTTCATTGAATAACAGAACACACGTTCCCTATGAGTAGACTGAACAAGTGGCGGAGTTGGGGAGCTACCACAACCGAATGTATTACAATTTACACGGTAATACTCTGGGTGTCCCAGGCAGAGCACTAAAATTATGAGCTACTTGAAATGTTTCAGGAATTCAAAAACCCCGTCAGTGTTTGCCGGATCCAGCTGACGTGGAATACAAAGACTTTGGCATCTAAGTGTCTGGTTATGGCTACCGTTTTGCAAAAGAACAGAGACAGCTGAGATATATCTCCTCAAAGCATCATTAAGGGTTTTTAATTATTACTCCTTTAAAAATAATAGGCCGATATTCTTCCATAAAACTGACAACCTCATTACAATGACTTTGCTTTCCAGAACGTGAATACGTTAACGTCTTTTTAGTGTATGAAATAACTACATGGTGCAGTAAATTGATGCGATAGCTAGTAAAAGGGTGAATTATTAAAAGGCAAATTTTGATAAACATTCTTTAGTCAAACGGAAATAAGTTCTTCATTAACGTGTAAGATACACACACACAACTACTTCAGTAATATAAATTTTAAAATAAAAATACTGAAAACAATTAAAAGTTGTTTTGATTGTTTTTCAGTATTTGTATGTATACATATACTTTATAATCAGTGGTCGTTATGAATAATGTACTTCAGTAATGTAGATCAATTTGAACAAATATACTGAAGAAACATTTTGAACATCTTGTGATTTATTATAACATCACGGTTAAATGTAGTACACAAGTATACTGAAAACATGCTAATACCCGGCAACTAGGGTTGCATTACTTGCATGTACAGATAAACCTTGTCTGTATTCTAACCAAGCCAATAGCAAATTCTTGGAAAAAAGAAGGATATTTGGTATTCTAGCATCTTAGCTAATCCATTTACATATCTTACTAGTGAAATGAACCTAAGGTTCTGATATGTAGATGTGACAGAGATTTCTTCATTACTGGGGTCTCGTAGCTCCCATCTCATTTCCATTTCCACATTACTCACATATTTATATCAAGGAGGAGGGGTGGATTTGCGACTTCCTGAAACCTTCTTGGAAAACTGACCGAGTTAAAAATAATCAAAACAAAACATCGTATGGTTTATGCAATTGAATATCAACTTGTACACCGTGATTTATTAGGTTTTATTTTAGACTGTTATCATAACTGTTACAGAACTGAACACAGTTAATCAATATATACAAACAAGAAAATTGAAAACAAACAATTGTTGCGAATATTGTTTGTAAACTCAATTACAGTTTTAAAATTACTAGTTTTTAACTTTCTTCTATGAAAAAAGTTACCATCCGTTTTTCTATCTATTTCAGCAACTTATGTCTATCATAGTCTAGTAGAAACGTTTTTTTTTCAAATATTGTGTTGTTGCGTGGTATATTCAAAATATTTGACCTCAATCCAAAGACAAATCAACAAAGTGTGAAATACGATGATAATTTAGATTTAGTTTTGGTTCTAAAACCATTGAACATTAGTTTATGTACCGATACCTTAAAATTAAATAAGGTCAAGGGTAAAAGAAAACACACTTTACTCAAGAGTATTTCCCTATACTTCACTTGAATTATATACTTAGAAACCAGGATATACAGTGATTTTGATTGAATTATCATCATTGTTTAAAAAGATTGGATTGTTAGTGTTGAACAATAAAAAAAACAATATCAAGAAATGCTTTTTTTATTTTTTATTCCTGAGTGATTATAATCGAGTTTTTAAGGGAAACGAACATTTTGGTCGCACGCACAACAACCATTCTCAATATAACTTCATAAAATCCCGTGCAGATTCACACTCCTTCTTGTGGGGTGCTTTATAAACTCCAACTGAAACTGTAGGATTTGTGATTCAAGATGGCGGATTGAGCTGTTGACATTCTGGACGGGTTCCAAATCTACAACATGTGACGACGTATGTTGTTTTGTTCCAAACAGCACCGAGCTGACCAAATGTAGTTTTGAATTCTCTTCAACTTTCCAACACGAATATCGATTTCACATTAGCAAACTGGACTGTTCCCTCAACTTTATACTTTCCCTCAGCTTTTTGAGTGTGTCGTTAGTGAAAAGGGAATGCTGACATGCTTACTATGTTCATATTAAAAAAGAAACAGTT
The DNA here is from genome assembly GCA_018831715.1 of Matsumurasca onukii. Lineage (NCBI taxonomy): Eukaryota > Metazoa > Arthropoda > Insecta > Hemiptera > Cicadellidae > Matsumurasca > Matsumurasca onukii. Next base: position 37,557,392 of record CM032062.1, read on the forward strand.
AGGATTAGAGAGTCTTTTGACAAGTTCTTTTTAGATTTAGTGCACAGCTTGTCTGTTGGAGTTTTTCGTGAACAATAAGATCGTACTTCACAAATATAACAAATTAGTTACCCCATTTAATGAGGTATATATTTTTGCAATTTGACATATTAAATAATTTATAACAAAATTAGAACCATTATTAAATAATTAATTATTGAATAATTTATTGTATAAATTATAACCAATACTGCATTAGATTTCCTCTTGAACAAGAGGAAACTTACTTGAACACTTCAGAAACATTTCTTTATATAATAAGTGTAAAACCATGGTGTCATCGGTTTGTCTGTTTGTGTAGAATTTTCACTTAATTATCTTTATAACCCGAACGCTTTATTTGATTAAGTTTAAAGTAAGGGTATGTCTTAGAAAATTCATTTACAACTGTAAAAAGTCCAGTTTTGTCACTTTTTAATGCAATTTGCAGCCCATGACAAAACAGCTGGGATAATATAATATGCTAAACAAATTATTCCACCTCATCATTTCACGTAGCGCCTTCAGGTCAGGAGTGCCTGGCTGCGCGCTTTTAGGTAAAATTATCTCGGCTGTTTTTCAACCAGCCTCACTGGTTTTGTGTTATTTTAATGCAAATTAATTTATTTATTAATACAGTAACCTAAACTTGTGTTTACAATTGACTTGTTTTCTACCTTCTTTTTTAGTTTTATATTGCCACCATTATTAAAAAGGATATTATACTGAATATATTTTATTAGTTTTACTAAAACGTACACCAAATTTTAAACTATTCGAGCCTGTGGTTCTGAAAATTACTTTATTTAGCGCAAAACTCATACGAGACAGACGGAAAGAAAATTATACATCTGGAACTTATGATTGAATGATATTTTTAGTATCCAACGGACGCATTCCCAAAGTTCTCTAAGAGAGTTCACAACCACCCGGTATACCACAAAACAAAATAAACTAACTACGTTTTCTGGATTTAAAACCATAATAAAAATCGTTTCGTGTTGGAAGAAACACATTTAATGCCTTTTAAGGGAATAATGATGAAATACTCGTACATGCTGACAGTGTAGCAAAACCGTTTAAAATATTGGTTGGCGTGAAAGAAAAGCCACCAAACAAGTAACATACGTGTTTGTAACATTTTCTATACATCTGTAAATGTAACCTTTAAAGGTTCGTTGATAGTATTCACGTAAATTTTGTTAACAAACGCAGTCATATTGAGAAAACCTAACTCAAAAAATGAAACTTACAATACTTAAAACTTAAGGATGTGACAAGTTAAATGTGGCGTGTAGCAGTTTATTGCAGCTTGTTTAGGTTGACTGATAGGGGATGAGAAGTGACAGTGAGCCACCACCAGGGTGAGGGAGGCACAATTAGCTGGGACACAGTTTGCAGCCCCAGGCGCCGTCACAAGACCACGAAAACACATTTACAACCCGTCTTCACTTCTCTGTTTGTCTGACACACTCAAATCACTGTTTAGTGACACAGATTGGAGTTAGTCATAATAATAACTATTAGTCTATTATTGGTCATTCATTTACAGGGAGAATACATTCAGACGTAGAAAGTTCAAACCCATGACCTGCTGTTTTTGCTACACCCTATATACAAAGAAACTTGAAAATGTTTTTTTCCTGGAATCCTCATATGCGTTTTATGGAGCTATACTCTTAAGTCATGGGTTTGAATATAGTTGGGAAGCGTATTGATTTTTCGAAGTTTGTACGAACACACGTTGTATAAATTGAGCCCTTTTAACACGGCGGCCATAAGCGTGCGAACTTTGGGTTTTTACGGGTGGCTCTGTACACCTTTTATGAAGACATCATTATCAAAGTTGATGGGTAATAATGTTTCAAGATAAAATAAGCTTTCAAACTATTTTTCGCAAATTCATAATTTTAACAACTTTCCGACACTCCAAAAATTCAAAAAGGCTGTAAATTTGAAAATAATGTTTTGACAGTTCCTAAATGCCAGCTTTTAAAAAATAAAACACGTTGTAAAATTAGTTGTTTGTGACAGATGTTGTTGGATAGCCTATTTAGTAACCATGATGGATTAATCATAATTGAAACCTGTGTTTATAAGACGTGGACGGAGCGTTTCGTAAATATCCAACTTCCTCACGTAAATATACTTTATGGTTACCAGTTTGGAACGTCTTAGCTTTGCCTTAGTTCGTATTCGTAGAAATGCGATATATTTAATATTTTTTCCGATGATGAATAACAATACCTTCCTCTACATGCTAAACCCCCGAGATTAGAACCCCTATCCCACCGTTTTCGGAACACATTGAAATATTTTTCTTTAATATTTTCTCCCATTTTATGGAGATAAACCACAGAATTATCTTTTATTCAACAATGTTGGCCAGAAGTGAGGCCTTTTAAAAGAAAAAAATGAAGATTTAAAGCTAAAGAGCAGAGCTAACGAGGAATTAGTACCTTTAGTCAAGGCGTCTCCCTTGACTCAGGCCCCAATTAGAGGTAAAGATGTTGTGCAATTACTTTTGCCTCGTTATCTGTAGAACGTACACATTGTTTTAGAGTGTTTAAAAGCTAACTAAAGAGGGCTTTACGGAGGCTGATAAATATCATATTTGAAGTTACCTTTATTATTCAGCGGACCCGTGGCAGGTCAGTATCACTACTCTAAAGATCATCACTCAGGTGGCGCAGGCTCGACCCCCAAGTCACCCCTAACAAATTTGTAAGTGACTATGATGTAAGGCTAGGTTAAAGGTCGAAGTTGAGTATTCAAAAAATTCGTAGTTCTAACTGTATTTCGTTCAGCAATACAATCTTTACATTGACCTTTAAAGTCCTACTAAAGCTTCATCGTTTTGATAATTGATATTAAAACAAATATTTCGACACAACGAGTTTTATTTTGCTCGATTTACGAGATTAAAGTTGAAACATCGGTTGATAAAATCTGTATACTAAGTTGTCCTAAAAACAAATTCATATTGAGGTAAGTGTTTGAAGTTATTCTCATTGATTCTATATTTTGTCGGAGTTTCTTTATAAAATAGTTTGAAACTGGATTTCCTGCTCAAGACAGAAATCAGCTGATTGTCGACAGAACATTGTTTCACTTGGACAAGAACAGCGGTTGGATGGAATTACTACAATCACTAGAAAACGTGCTTCGAGAACACAACCTGTTTCATTAGTTCAAAAACGAGTCTAACGTTACTTTTGCTCCATTGGCCTAACCTTACAGTTGAACCTCTAATCAGCATTTAGGTAATGTCAAACTATAGGACAAATTAACTTATTTATTTATCTCTTAATGAGAATTCAAAAACTACAAACCACAAACTATTTCAAAAATAAACTGTCTGGTCACCGGAGGGTTTTATGCAGTTTACTTGCCATTAGGAGGTCTATTAACCAAATCTTATTTTATAAGTTACATTTTAAATGTTATTGGTTTTATTATTGTTGAATTTTGTTTAGCTATATTTGCACATTAAGTCTAAGCTCTTATGCCATAATGGCTTGTAGTTTTCTGGCCTTATGATTTATTATTTTCTTCACCAACACAAAGAGCTTTGTAAATTGGTTTATAAATAAAAATATAAACAAATTTGTTATAACCAATCGTATTACTTGACAGATTTAACTAGAGCCTAAAGTTAGAAAACGAGTAATATCTTTTATTTGTTCATAAAAGTAAAGTAGATAAAGAAGTTTGAAAACAAAATATGTACTGGACCACGTATGAACAAATAAAGAGATTTATAACCGTTGTACAAACACACGATAAAACACCAACCTTGCTACTCCGTTACAATGGACAGTAAGCCTACACTACTGAATAGGCTAGTTAGTGACTAAGGACCCTTCTTAGAGAATATCCCACAGGGGGTTTAAAACAGTGTTAACGATGGCATGGACATTATAGGAAAATGCCACAAATTAACCTCATCCAATTATGTGCAAAAATATAGCTGGTTTCAGAGCTTGAACTGCAGCTAGTTTTGAATTTTGATAGAGTCAACCTTTTAAGGACAGGTTTGCTGATACATTGAAATCAGCTGATACCTAAATTTAACCAAAGATTATGTTATACTAGTTAGATGGCGCATATAAGCCTAACGACCGAGACAGGAAAATCAACATAGTTGCAGCAGCCCGAGCGAAGATAGCGCTGCGAGCGCTGCCTTTGTCGCAGTCTTTCTCCCCTTGGCATCACATGCTCGAATTTGTCCGATGTCGATGTCTTAAATGTGACCAAATTGCGCGATTTTCGAGAATGAATGAACTTGTGCGTGTGTCAGTGGCTCTACTTTAGACGTTTAAAAGCGCTATCTGGCTAAGGCTACCGAAACGATGTTAACTTTCATGCCTCAGCCATGCACCATCTATGTATAATAACATAATCTTTGATTCAACCTAGGTTCAACTCAACTGAAGCTAAAGTGGACGGCAGTTCAAATCACCGAAGACTGCTCCTTAGCGATAATTTTAAGACCCATAGAAGTTGTTCGTTGTCTAAATGCGTTAACCAAATACAAACACTTCGTAATAGAATTTTACATCCTAATATACTTGTATTTAGTCGAAAACCGATTGAAAATTCCCATTTTGTTGTTTATAGATAAGATAAGAAGGTTTATTCCCTTTTTATAAATTATTATTTCAAACAAAACTACTGTCATGAAATCTTATGAAACTAAATTTAAAAGTGTGTCAAATCTGTGGGGCTGGTAAAATAGTAGACTAACTAATGAACGTTTATTTAACAGACTATTGTTTCACTTTGCTGCGTAGAAAGGTGAAAGGAAGCGTCTGCAATCATATTGTTACGTGCTTAGCCAACTGAATAACTTTCGTTAGCCTAACACGTTCTTGGTAAATGGCAAGGGGGTGGGGCTTATTAATTCAGAAAAAGTTTCTTTCACAAGTTACGGGTCTCTAGAAGTTAAAACTTGCACTGGTATTCAACGTTAAGTTGCTATTGATATAAGAATAGTTTACTCCTAACAGTCTCCCCTAGGGTCTGAAAAAGTGCATACAGAAAAGAAACAGGATTCCACATTTTATGATGAAATATCCGGTCACATGAGGTTGGGCTAGGAAGTGGTTAATGGCGTCCCCCTGTGTCAATGTAACTTAAATTTACAAATACAGGGAGATAATTAATTTGAATGATTAGTACCTTTACAACATATCTACATATATAAGTCACATTCCTTGGATTTGTCGTCTACATACATGATAAAACACTATATATTTTACCTCAAAACAATAATATCCATACAAAAGTGGTTATTTTCACATGTTTTAAAAGTGGGTACGTATATTTTCATTCCCACTGCAGAACGAATATTCTGAGGTTTTTTGTAATTTGGTTTTGTGCTCCAAAACGTATCATAGAATTTGTAGAAGTTGTTGTTGAGCGTATTATAGAATGCAATGGTGTTTTTTCACAGAAATGTAGGCCCTAGTAGTTTACGACTTGAAATGGTTCGAAACCTAGATTTAACAAAGAATTTGTAAGATAATTGGCTTTGCACATGCCAATCTAATAAACATTTAGATAACAAATCTAGAAACGTTAAAAACTTAATAACGACAATGGACTAACAGTTAATACTAATATCCTGAATTAAGTAGCTGTGTACGTTTATTATGTGTTTAATATAATGTGTGCTCGACGTCGTAAAACGTTTAGTTTAAGTAATTTTATTTTAGTTTGCCAAGTGACATTATTTAATGACCTTCCACATAACTAAGTTCCAGTAAAGCGGTTTATTTCAAGAAATCAGTGGTTTACACTTGTCAGGTTTACACTCTGCTTACCCCATTATAAAGTAAACAACCTTGTGCTCTCAAAATACAAATAGTGAAATATTCGAGGTACAACATTCTAATTGGTTCAGAGAGCTATTCTCATGCAGCGAAGTGGTTTTGCCAGCTGCAGTTGCGGTTTCATCTGCAACAAATCCGATTAGGTCTTTTGTTATTTCCTGTGGCTTTCTGGTTTCAATTTCAATCAGCTGATGAATCCTGGGATATGTTTTCAATCCTTTCGTACTATTGTTTCGTAGTGTACCGGATGATCCCCGTTTTCTGGCTGTGTACGAGCAATGTACGCGACAAATAAAAACTATTAAAACAATAAGTTTTGTTTTAATTTTCCATTTTCCAAGATATATGCATTGAAATTGTACAAATAGAATTTAAGTTACAATAGAACGATATTGTTTTAGCCAAATTCTTATATGACTTCATTTTTTTCAGGAGCAAAATATTTTAAAATAAAATATTATTTTAGTGCACGTAGAAACATGGAAAAACATTTATTGGAACGTTCAAGTTTTTAGATATTTTAGCTTCTGAAAAATGGTCATCAGTCAGTCAGTCAATCTGTGCTACTTAGATTTTGTTTATATTAATTTGGATTTTTCCTTCAGATTAAGTTAGTTTCAGATTGCTATAACAGGTTACACTAGCAACTATTTATGTATTAATGAATAACCCATATTACCAAAAGCGATAGATATAGAAGTTGGATTCAGTGTCGGATTGCATCGTCAAAAATACGCATTCAAACAGAAGTATAAAACTATGTACTATAACAACGGTGGTTTTTAAAATAGTGCAATTGAAATAGCCAAAAACGTATAATTTAACTTAATTTTTCACAAAAACCGATACTTTATTATGTTTAACTATTTCTCATCAATACCCACCTAGATGAATAGAACATGTGCAATATAAGATGCGGTTTGACAAGGTAAATCAATATATTGACAACAATTCAGGGAATTCCAAATGGCATAAAAGATTCGACAGAATACAGTTAGCATAGTTGAATAGAGGACAGCAGGTGAGGTTGCTGTTAACATGTCGTGGCTCCTGACAGCCCTTACACAACGACGTAACGAGTGTTTTAAGCTGGATGTTAAGTTTACTGCAGCGCATTCGTCATGGCTGTTAACAGCAATGGCAACGCGCCAGATCAAAACTTTCAACCCCTAGCTTTCTCCCTTGCTTGTGCGGAGGAAGCTGTTTTGTTGCTTTAGCACACTAGTTATCTATACATACTAAACAAAGTGGGTATTTGTTCATTGTTTTAATGTTATTTATAAGTGAACGGTTCATTCCCACTAACGTGATGTACCCAACAATGTGACGTAGTTCATGTACCGTCGCGGAAAGCTGCAGATTTTGCCAATGAAACTGGAGGAACTGGAGATACTGGAGGCGTTGAAGATCGGTGCTGCTTTGGCTGTATAAAACGGCGACTAGATAACGCACATTTTATTAATTACATTCATGATGGATTTAAATTTACTAATAATTTGGTTTAACCTTTTATATATTTTTTGGCGAAAAAAAGTTTTATTCCTCAAAGCATCTGTACACATTTAAAGGTACTACACCAGTAAGATTAAGATTAACGTTCTTTCATTTATTATTATCAACAGTATATTTTACAAAGTGTCTCAACATTTGTTGATTTCAATAAACAAGGGTTTTGTCACTTTGCTCTAGAAAACAACTGCAGGTAAATTTATTTATAACACATTTATATTATTGTTTGCACCAAGATAAAAGTGTCGTTTCAATAAACCTTCGACACGAGGTTAAACAGAATGGAGGGTCAAAATTCTGGTGGATACTTCGATGCAGTTGAGGATGAGAAATAAAATGGCAATAAATGTTGCTGTAATACTGCAGGAACCATTGTTGATGTGAACATTCAGCAGCTGGAGTTTTGTATTCATTCGCTGGTGAAGAGTTGATGTCTGGTGATAACAGCTGGGGAACATGACGGGTATACTCTGGAGATTGTTGCCACTATTTTGATGGTTCCTGAATTTCAATGTTCCGCATCAACAACGCAGTCCTGCAGTAGTACAGCAACAGCCAGCTCATCCTCAACTTCGAAGATCCACCAGGATTATTAGACCTCAACGAACACGGTTTATTTTCAAGAACTTAGTCTTTATGGTATAATGCTGTATTAACAATACTGCATTCAGCTGTTTTGATCTTACTTTGTTTATTATTGTTTTAGGTGATTTTGATGTTAATAAGAAATAGATTTGATGCAAATGAAATAATGTTTAATAATTAATACTAAACTAAGTTAATACATAAAAATTATAGTATATTTCTATTTGTAATAATTTTTTCATAAAAGCAATGAGAAGTAATTTAAGAATCTTAAACGTTCTTCAAGTAATGTAGTAAGTAAACCCGTAAATTAAGTATTAATTAGCTGAGGCAAAAATTGTAACATAATAATTAAAACTGATTCTGTGTGGGGTGAATTGGGCAAGTTTTTTTTTTTTTGCATTTTTTGAGAACATTTACCAACAGTGACTTATAGTAAATTTGTTAGCAGCTTATCAGAAAGAAGAGATTTCATATTTGTTTCAAACAAAAGTACTTCATGCCCGAGTATTTTTACACGAGGTCAAGTAAACGTTCGAGGCGCAGCTAGTTTTGAAATATACTTTGACTGAAAATTAGGTGTTTTTTTGATATTAAGTCAAAATAAGGTAATAAAATAAATATTTCAAATAAAAAAACTACAGTGTTTTTAAGACATAAAAGGTAAGTTTGAACAAAGCTGATTTCGTGAAAAATAGCAAAATAATTTTTTTTGATAAGCATAAAAAAAATAAAAACCAAAACTTGATTATTTGAATTTTGATAAATTTTGAGGTTATGTGAAACGCCAATGTGAGACAAACACTACCGTTGTAGGTCTCTTTATTACCTACAACTTTGTCGTTTAACCCAATAAGCACTTTATACTATAATTTGCGTTCGGAAATTGAAAGTTTAAAAATGTCACCCTAACCAAAATGCGTTCCAAAAACAAACCTTAGTCAAAACAATAAAGCGGCAAAAATCCGATTTTCCGCCGCCATCTTGCTTTCGCTAAATTTACTAATGGTTTTTTAAACAATAAGAACTCATTTTAAATTTCAAAATATCAATATTGCAAAAATGCATTTAAATTATTTAAAATTTTTATTTATTTGTATTTGATATAAGCTTATTTTTGTGATTTTAAAATTAGTTGTATTATTATTTTAATATTGAGGGCCTCCTGCCTTCAAAGATTTCATAATATGAAATCCCAAAGTCATAATCCAAAATCAATATATTATACACATTTAAATAAACAATATTTTTATACATACTGAGCCCTACATCGGAAGGTTGGGTCCAAATATCAGCATTTTCAATAGTAAAACCAGTTAAATCGTATATAATTTCAAAATATTTAATTCCTAACATATAAGTGAACAAATATTTAAAAACATGTAGCTTTTTAGAATGGTGGCCATAATCGTAAATATTATGGACCTTGTCAAAGCCTTCAATAAGGTAATCAATTGTACTTCTTTAAAATTTCAAAAGCTTTCTAATGTTATGCAACAGAGAAATTTCGCCATATGCGTACATATAAGTACACATGATCCAAAATTGTATACACGGTAGGTTAAGATTACTTTCCTTTTGAGAAACTGCCTGCGTTAGACGACATACTATTGGTGTAATCAATGCACACTAAGCAAGGAACGTTAGGTTTAATTTGCTGTTCCAAATATGATTTTCAGAAGTAAGTACGAGCGGGTTGGACTAAACATCAATAACTGTGATAAAAATTATTATTCCCTTCAGTTATAGTATAACATTCAAGTGCGCTAAATGTTATTAAAAGTCAATGTAATAGGCAGTTCAATAGTGTTTTGAAACCTACGTAAACTGTTGTCAAAACAGTTATATTATATAGTATCTATAAAAACACGCGTTTTAAAAACTGTATTCAACGTTGTTTTGTTGCATAATTATCCTTATTACTAGCTTAAAAATTCATGAATACCAAATTCACCCGTTAAAATTAAATTAAATGGTAATGCTACCTGTGTAATAAACCAACGCTTATAAATAATTAAGTTCAGGTGCAGTAAAGCTATAAGACTCCAGGGACAAATAGGAAGTTTGCAGTGGAAACATACATTCTCGCTAGGCCCGAGAGGTTCGTAATAAAAAGTAATGTTTCCAACTGTTGCAAGGCTCCGTTTTAATTGTTATTACCCTGATTATAGCAAGAAAATGGTTGAATACGTTATTAAAATGTATAATACAGTTTTAAAACTTGATACAGCCTAATAATTTTTAACTTGGTTGACGATATTTAAATGCTTTATTGTTCGTATTCTTATTGATAACGTTTGCTCAGAATGTTGTGAGCTATTTTTTGGTTATTTATGATTCATTTTCTACTAGTGTTTATTTCTTTTTGTTAATTTGGGATGCTCATTGGCCTTTCTCAACTTAAAATTATCGTTTGGAACATTCCGAGTTGAGTTGGAAGACGAATTCATGCTTTCAGTAATAGGATTGTTTTAGATCGGTGAACTATAACATTATTCTTTAGGTAGCATCTACCTATTCTCAAAGTGTTGTGGAAATAATGTGCATGTGATTACAATTTAAAGGTATAGCTTGATAGTGTGATGACCACTGTGCGTTTTTATTAGTATAACGAAAATACCTTTATTCAATTATACTTTTAAGGGATCGCCTTATGCATCGAAGCCTACCGCTTTGAACCCAAACATTAAGAGTAGCTTTCATTTTCCCAAGCAACCTTTGTTACAGCTGCCGACCATTTCCTAGCTCATATAAAACAAAATCAGTACTAAAGTATCATTTCATACTTTATTCGAGAATTATACATGTTCATAATACAAATCTTCAATTGTTACCAACTTAATGTCAGCTATGTAAGTAAGGAGGCCATTGTATAGTGCATGTTCTGGTACGTGTGCGTGGCCTATCAACACAATGAACAATCATCGCGTATCATATAGTAGTTGAATTAACTAAAAACACACTCACCAAGTCAATGAGCTGCGAGAGACGGAGGCCTAGCTTGACGAGGACTGTGTCAGTGTTGTTGCTGACAGGTCGGATCAGGCGGTTATAGTTGGACAGGAGGTCATCGTACAGTCTCTTGGCGTCAGGGTTGGCACTGACAGTGACCAGAAGTATCAGCAGTGTCAGCAGACATAGCATCAGGGCTGTTCGCAGCCCCATCACGCCCCTAAGTCATCCTACAAACCCACAAACCGAGATCACTCTCATGAGAGGCGTGCAGACGCCCTGGCTGAAGCAGGGATGCTGCTGCACCCCCACCCACCCTGCAGGCTTGCACGGTCGATGTTACCCTGCCGACAAAGTGGAATTCCCTCAGTTTCCCTCGCTTTGCCACCCACTTCCTCTAGTCGCGGCAATGTGCTTCATCTTGAACGGCGGTATCTTCCATCTCAGCCTTAGTTGATAATAAGCAATAGCCTCCATTCTGGCAAGTTATAACGCTTCCAAATCAACTTCTTTAAAGTTGGCTAGCTATCTTGTATACATACAACAGTATACAAGTTTATAAAGTGATGTTGATCATTGTGAATGTGTGTGTTTTAAACGTGCGTTGTTTATTTAGACAAATGAAAATGTCACCATAAGACTTAAAAGACGTTTAATTTTATTAGTGCATTGAATTTGTACCAGCCAAAATATCCTACAACCTTTTTCTACGTATTTAACTTTATATTGCATTGTGGTTTCGGCCCGTACAACTGAAGAGTATGTAAATATGCGTTTATTGTTTATAGAGTTTAGAAGAGCTATGTAATACAAAGTTCACTAACCGTCTAAGAAATTATTCAAACCAAATGAATCATTTGAAGGAAAATATGACCAAAACTAAATTAAACCACTGTAAGGAGAGTGTGCAATAGGGATATAAGTACATTATATAGGGATGGTAGGGGTTGGTTATACATACGGCACTAGTGCACAGTAGTTTTCAAATTTCTGTAAGACCCTCGAATTGAAAGAAAATACTTTTAAGTTCGTTTTTATACAACGATTTTCTTATACATTTTAATACCAAGCCACTAGTTTTTGGTACTGTTTTTAGTGTTTTCTAAGAAGTTCTTGAACACTTATCAATTGGTTAATATATTTTCCCTTTCAGGTCTGGCTCAAAACTCACAATAATGTTTGTGGGGTAATGAGTTGAAGAACCCTTGCTACGACCGCCCTTTTAAAGAATATCAAGAAGCCCTTGGCTTTTAATAGTCAGATTATTTGCTATTCCTGCTCAAATATTATTAGCGAATTTTAATATGAAATAGAGCTAGCTGTTTCATTTCTATCGTCATTTAGAACGAAACGTTGTAGAATAAAACAGAAAGAGGTTTTGAGCTTCTTAACACAGGTCTATTGAGTCAAATGAATTAGAAGAGTATTAAGTATGTACATAATAAATATGTATGACCACTATACAGTCAAATAATTTTCACGACCTTTAGCACACGCGTTCCTTTAGTAAAAAGGTAAAGGTAAAGTTTGTCTTGTTTAACGAGACGAAGTTAGGACTACAAAGTCCTCTCTACCACTCAACCTCGACCTTTACCTAGCGTCACCTTGTAGTCACATTACAAATGTAAGTGGTGACTGCGGGGATCGAACCCGCGCCACCAGAGTGATGAGCTCCGGAGTCGCGCGATACCAATCCGCCACGGATCCGCTAAGGTTAGTAGATCTCAAAGTTAAGTTTGTTGAGGAAAAGAATCGGTTCACTGGTATTGTTATTTAGGGAGAGGAAGGGAGCGTTTTCGCACGGATGTGGGATTACCAACAGTATTTAGGATTTGATTTGGAATTATCTTCAAAACCATTAAAACAATAGTTTGAATTTAAGACTATTAATAAATAAGTAATACATTGTTAACATTGTATTGATCTGAAGAAGTCTAATGTTATGAGGCGAAATATAATCAATTTTAAATTCAAACTATTGTTTTAATGGTTTTGTGGAAGACAATGCCAACTTTTGAAGGGTAAAAGAAGTTCAATATGGCTTCATAATTGAGAAATCAACTGAATGGTTTTATTTAACAAGTGTACCGTAAAAAGCCAAAGCCCTTTAGCCAGGTCAAGATGGTGGCAAACAATGGTTTTAGATTTAGATATAGTTCATTTTATACACATGTTTTTACGATGACATAAATATATATAAATGTTGTAAATAAAATACTTGATACAATTTTTGAAACACAATATATTTAGGCTGAGTTATCCGACCGTGCATGGATATTCGTTAGATTCACGGTAGCGCTTGTGACTTGGCTTTGCTTTCATTACGAGATTTTCATTTTAAAATTGTCAAGTCTGCATAATATTTGAAGGGGTTCTTTGAGAGAATAATACAAAAAATAAGACACCAAAATAGTATTACTGAATCTATCCTGGAAATAAAAGGTATACATTTAACCTCTAACCTTCATAAAATAACAAGACTGACCGAATACATCAGAAACGTAGAGAGCTTTTCGATGGACAATGATAAAAGAGAGCATTGATGAATTCAATTAGCAATTATAAAAGAGCACCCGGTTGTTGAATAACTGATTCAATTGACTTCCAACAAAAGGGCAATTAACTGTATATCTTGTCAGTTTGTTTTAGGAATATAATAGAAGTTTGTGTAACCTGACCTTTTTTTTGTAAACCCACTTGAAGCCTTGTATGAATACCTCGTTAAAAAATTTATAACATTTTGGACAATAATTTAAGAACAGTAGCCTTATGAAATTACGTCTTGAAGAATGTAAGTTATTGTTTATAATCACGCTAAACTACATTGCCAGCGTAATCCTTTAATACAAATAAACAATGTGCATAGGTATAACATAAGGATTTGTCTAGTATTTTTTAAATTAAGTTATTATTTAAATTTACATAAAACTATGATCTATAAAGAGAAGAACATAAAAGTGGTTTCATCAAGGAAATTGTAGAAAATAAGGATCACACAAATCTATGCAAAACCCAAACGCTTGGAGCGACGAGTGACGAAGATAGATGGGTTGGTGAAGGAAGTCATTTGGGTGACTCTTTCAAAACATACAGGAAATTGTCCCAAAACGGTTCTAAATGATGATATAATGTCAGAAGAATAAGCGGTTTTCACTAAAATAGATAAGGCCGGTGGCACGCGGGCATTCCAATTAAACCCTAAATGGAAATAATTAACGAGATATATATTTAGTACAAAAATAACGAAATTTAGTTTTAATTTTAATTTAAACTGTAATCATGAAAATATGGGTATACAAATTAGAAAAAGAAAATAAAAAGGAATAGATTCAGCCCATTTTAGTTTCAAACACGTTTTCTAGCTTATCGAAGGAGAAAAGAGTTAGGGCAAACGTTTATATAAAAAAATATACATTATTTAAAAATAGGTTTTAAAACCAACTACAACATTGCTAAGTTTTAAACTAGGTTTTATTGCTAGAACCTTTACATCTTGGTGCACTGAATAAGGAAGGGACTATATGGAGAATTTAGGGTACAGTCCATGTTGAATTAAACCAAACGATAAACAAGCATTGAGAAAAAGAATCATGCAAATTTCTACCAAGATGTAAGGGTTCTAGCAATGAAAGCTAGCTTTGAGTTTATTAACCATGTACATCAGCAGGGTTTCAAAATTCTTTTAAATATCGTATATTGCTTCGTTTATATTGTTTTATTAACCTTTGGTCCCTAACCCTAACTCTATATAATAACCCTTTTCTCATTAAAACTCGTCTGACACAAAGATAATCGATACTTTTGATACATTGATTTGAAACAATGACCACTCCTAAAGGGTATTTTAAGGTGAATATGGGATGAAGGGTGAGTGTGCTTAGTGTTTTGTTGATGGATAATGAGGTCTAGTCTTGTTACGAACTAGGGCCGACTGTTTCCCAGATTGAGTCATTAATAATAGCCCAACGACCAATGTAATGGATCAACGGCTTAACGTGACTTCCGAACCACGGGGAGTGACCATTGTGAAACGTTATGATTGCGCCCGGGAATCGAACCCGGGCTGCTTTAGTACCGTATAACCGTGTTTTATTTTAAGTTCGAATTAACGAGTGTCCGATGGTAGAATTGTCAGTGGGAGTACATCAGCCGATGTACACCAAATGAGCAAATGAAACATTTCAGTATAATTTATCCATTTGCAATTATTTTTATATATTTGTCTAATTGTCTTTAAACTACACGATTGTTGATTTATGTGTAAGTTGATGGGACCAGCTGAAGGTTTATCTTTGATACGAAATAATTATAGTTTACATCAATATATTTAACCTCATTTACAAATACCTATAATGCATGTCCCGACCAGGCCTAATCTTCTGTTTCCCCGGAAAGATAATCAAAGGTTTGCTATACATTTAATGTTAAAAAGCATTTGCCAACTTGACTTATATTTAATACTTGGCCGACGCAACTAAGCTCTAAATGGGTGAGTCGAATTTCCTTTGCAATTAGTATCAGGGTTCGTGTGACTACGGGCGTTACGAGTCTGTTCGCTCCTTTCACAGTTTAGCTTCGGTCTTCGGCCTCAAACCTTTGTGGCCCATTATAACGGGCGCTAAGAGGCTGTTCGCTAAGCTCACAAAGCCTCGCTTTGGCCTCAGACTTACGTGTTCTTTTACTGCAAGTTTCATTACATATCGTGAAAGTAAAACGTATTTAAAATTTTATTGAAGTTGGACTAACCATAACGTTGTTATAGCGAAAATGACTATTTTGGCCACCATTTTGAAATGACTCAATCAATTTTTGTAAACTTTAGTACATTCATGGATACTGTCAAAATACACATTTAATTCCAATTTCCTAAAAAAACTGATGAACTGTACTGCGTTTTAGACTGAATTTAATTGTACGGCTGACCCAATGGTCTCCAAAACTTTCGGTAGCCCAATTTGCGGTGCAGATAATATTGCATGCAGTCCACCGTAGCGGTCTGGGTCTGTAACAGTGCTCTATCAACGGCAATGTATCATGTAGCTTAACATAGTATTTCACAATAGGGAAATCAAATTCAAAAATAATTAAATCTTTTATCTCAGACACTGTCAGTATGAAACTGAAGATCACTACTTTTTATCATACGTTTGTCTACCCCTCTTCATCCTATGCCACGTGATTTTCTTCACTGACTGACTGTTTCAGGTTCTACTACAATGCTGGACTCTGCTTGGATGATATTATGTGTCATAGTATGGCATGCTCGAAGGATCAATTAAGTGACTTACGTGCCGAAATTGGCTTATTCTTATTTTTTGTAAACCTTTTATAATATTATTCCTAGTAATTGGTAATAATCTTACTATACCGTTAAATTGTTTTTCCGTTTTAAAATGGTAAGATACATCGTTATGCTGGCAGTTCTGATAGTTGAAAGACCAAAACATGGGGTACAATTTTGGAGGTATAATTACCGTATAAGCTTAAAATTCGGGGATGTTTGCGTAGCCACCGGTTTGGCGAGCCTAAATTCGTTTCAGCATGACCATGTTAGGGGTTGATAATACATCTATGGAATGGGAGGCAAGTGTAGCGGGTTAAATTCATTTTAGGTTGTTTTAATTGTTTTCTTTAGTGTATAGAAATGTTCCTATTACTTTGATACTAAAATAGGATGGCTTCATCACCCTGTATTGATAATGTGTTTTAGGTTTAATTGTCCTAACAAAACTCTCACGAAATGATGACTATAACTGATTTATGAATCACCTTACTGTATAAACACGTATTCGTGTTTAAAGGTACTAGTCACGCAGAGGCTCAGTGTTATTATAAGATCATATCCCAGTGCTTACCTTCTCATATTGTATTCGTGAGATAAAGCAGTTGCACGCAGAGGCTCAGTGTTATATAAGGGAGGCTTACCTTCTCATATTGGCTTACAGTACAACACTTTCCATGATGAGGGTAGTTTATGGTCCAGCCGTGCTCAGAATAATATTCCATCTTCTTGTGAGAGGTTTGGTAACAGATCATCTAGAATGGTGACGCTCTCAAAATCAACTATTCAAAGGGACAGAAGTCGATCTCAACCGAAATATAAGTATATATTTTAATGTTTCAAACTTTTCTTATCGCAGCTAAATAACATTGTATCATGTCGTGTACTACATCTTAATGTCATGCTTAACAAATTTTAAGACTTCTAGAAGGTACCCAGTAATCGCACCTGAGGTTAAATAACATTACGTACGTTTTCCATCGTTGTTGAGTGAACACAAATTACGCGACGTTTCGTGATTTAAAATCTGCCTGATCTGATCTGAGCTAAGAGCTGTGCAAATTGTTCTCTGTTACAGTTGGTTAGTCTAATTCACGACTGTGATTGGTCGTCCACTGCTCCGAACCAGCCAATAGGGCTGTTTCGCGGCTGGCCAGGCAGTCAGTCAGTGTGCAGGTGTCACTAGCCTGAACGTGCTTGATTTTTTCTTTTTTTTTAATTTCGTTAAGTGTTGTACATATTATGTTATTCTAGGCTAGCTGTTATAAAATTAACAAGTCTAATGAAAAACGTAAGGTTATTTGGTGGTGAGTGACTGGTCAGCTTGCGCTGATCACTTTTAAGCGAGTTCATGTCCTTATGTTTTGTGGTATATTTAAGGTTACTTTTCACCTGAAGACGAGACCAGATTTCAGATCCCAAAACGTCATATTCTTAACTCGTTCCCTCAAAAACGATGGAACATGTCCGCAATAATGTTTCAACCTCAGAAATCGTAAAATCGTAAAAAGAACTTCCAACAAAGAATACTATATTGTCTTAGTCTGAAGTAATTTTTCCTCAGCACAAATACTTAATACTTTATCTTAAGTAAGTTGTTAGTCATGGAAATAGTACTATAGTACCACTTTACTTGAGGTTGAGTGGTCTTTGTAGTCCTAACTTCGCATCCTTAAACAAACCACACTGTACATTTTTTACCTTTTGATAGTAATTATAGAAAATTATCATGAAAAAAAACAATACCGTACACATCGTATCATATAATATTGGTTTAATATCATGTTTGGGAAAAACTTAATGACTTCCATTAACCATTTAATTTATTTATTCATTTCATTTTTTAGTAGCTAACCATTTTATTTATTCATTCATTCAGTTTTAGCGAACAACTATAACACGACGTTTCGGCATATTTAATCTGATACCGTCTTCAGGTTAAAAGTAACCGTAAATTTTAACTGGAATATATTCTATAAAGGTACCAAATTTTCACAGAGTTGCAAAGTGAGAGAGAGAGAGAGTAAAGAAAAGACCATTTATTAGTCGTAGAATCAGAGCAAGGGTTTGAAGTCTTTATTCTAATAGTACGTTTAACAATAGCACACAGTTATAAACTCATCATCTAAGCTTAAACGTCACATATAGAGTTGGCTAAGTTTAGCAGTGACAGTGACATCAAGAGCAGGCAGACAAAGCTTTGTTACGAGTTTTATCTTATGTTACTTGCATCTGACACTTGCATGAAATGCTGTCACTTTAGAAAAGTAGGACTAAACAGGGCTTTACATGTTGGTTTTAAGACTCTTCTTTGTGACAATGGAACAATGTCCGTGAAGTATGTCATCTTTCCAATATATGCTATTAGGGGTTTAGGATGGGTACTTTAAGGAACTTGATGAACAAATAAACAGGGTATTTTACGGGTTTCTGGCAAACTTATGTCAATGGACCACTTTAGTTAAAAATATACTTTGTGTGATGATCATTACTTTAATTGTAATGGCAAAGAGTTTTAATTGCTCGATTTTTATCCGTGTAATGACGTTGAAATCTAGACCTTAAACGACATGGATGCAGAGATACATCAGTAAATCTTTTATAGGCTAAATAATAGTAGTTTAAACTGTACATAAGAATTATTAACTTGTATGCTCTTGGATTCGACGAAAGCTATAATTACGAGTATACGAGTACATTAAAAGTAAACAATTGTACACACAACTGGTTGTCAAACACATCTGTTTAAACTACCGGGTGTTTCAAAAAGGACTTTACAACTTTGAAAGTTCATATAAATTTTATTAAACAAGGTACAGAGCTGGTTTGGTGTTATTTTAAAAGGAAACACTTCAAGTTTTTAACTTAAACTACAGATGTTCTATGTGGCTTCCGTTGGTTATTCTACAAACATCCTATCGGTTGTCGATTTCTTCCCATACTCGCACTAGAATTTCAGGTGTAACTTGCTCAGCAGCGGCGTAAATTCTTGGCTCTAAGTTCACGTAGAGTGTACCTTTCATGAAACCGCAGAAGAAAACATCTAGCGGTGTCAGGTCTGGGGATCGGGGGAGCCATGCAATTGGCCAATGCATCACGGCCAATCCATTGACCTGGGAAGCGGTCATTTAGAAAATCCCGGACATCAGTCAGATAGTGTGGTGGTGCACCATCTTGCATAAAGAAAACATTTCGTTCTCGGTCATCCTCATCGATCTGTGGTATGAGAAATTGTTGCAAAATATCAACGTACACTACCCCATTGATGGTTCTCCTCTCTGAAAAAAGGGGCCGTACACTGTCTTCTTGCTCAACGCACAAAACATGTTCACTTTAGGGCTATAACGAACATGTTGTAATGTTTCATGTGGATTACACTTTAGTTTAGGGTAAAAACTTGAAGGGTTTTCCTTCAAAACAACACCAAAACCAGCTATGTACTTTGCTCAATAAAATTTATATGAATTTTCAAAGTTGTAAAGTCCTTTTTGAAACACCTGGTATAAGTATGTTAACGTTTTACTCGTCCAACGAGTCACGCTGCAACGCCATTAAGCACTGCGGAATTTTATATTGAACAAAATCATAGCACCAGTATTAGTTTATTTATAAAATGAACTTGTAAAAACAGTTAATAATCTAAAAACACATTTATTTTGGAGGTTTAACTTATAGCCTCCTAAAATGTGCCCACTTGGTAAAGAACGTTATTTTGCTATTTCTTAAAACTATGTATCCTTGCTGAGGGGGCTCCTTGGGAGCTATGTCTTCTCGTATAAGGTCTGTAAGTTGATTCTAGGGTTTGATGCCATGAGTTGAACTAAAGTACACGGTGAGGATATTTAATTTCATTTTAATACACTGAGTCTTCCCTATGAAAAAATAAGTTAAAATCTAAAGCCAGAAAGAAAAGTCTATAGCCTACGTTGAATAGTAACTCTACTAACAAAGTAAATTGACATGAGTTCTCACTTGTTCTGTTTTACGTATTGCTTAAAACACACGCCATACAATATACAAGAGTATATTGTACAGGTTTGCCAACCTGTGCCTAAAAGACAACTTCTGCTCTAAGCAAGTTCTGAACATTCTCTCTGAGGAATGCACTGATGAGCACCACCGACTCACTGAAATCTACTAAGTCGTCATCGCCAAGATTATCTACATAGTTCCCTTTTTTGGGCACAAAGTGCTTAGCAATTTAATCTCAAATTCTATTTTATATTTAATTAATTCAACAGCTGATATCTAAGGCTTCACTGAAATCCTGCACTTGTCAGACAATTAATTTGGTCACGGCTTGAACTATGCAGGTTCATGGGGTTCAAATCTTCTAAGATGACTTAAAAATAAACTTGAAAGTATTGGAAAAAATCACTGTAGTCTGCAAGGTATTTTGTTAAACCTAAGTAGGTGTTGGAAGGGTCACACAGGTGGCCACTAAGGGATATTGGATAGCTGTAAATAAATAACCAATAAGCAGCCTCGGACCAAGGAAAATACATTTTGCCTCGTTTTGTATCAAATGGCAAAAACTGTAGCTGAAACCTACGAGTACATTCTGGAACTTTCACCTCCAACCATAACTCTCTAAGTTCTTAAACTCAACCAACTCAATTCAAAGTACGATGATGCGTTTTTATAATTAAAAAGTTACCCTTAGAAAATTACCGACCTTCCGTCAGTTTCCACCAGTTCGGATTCCGAGGCGGCTGGTTTAAAAATGACGTATATCAAACTGGACGCACCTTCAACTTGTGGGTCAGAGAACATCTATATTTATAAAAGGCTTTGTCATGACTGACTGACTGACAACTCACTCACTCACTCATCATCGCCGAAAACTACAAGGCATATAGAGTTGAAACTTTGCACACCTGTTTGTGGTAGCCCAAACCACCCACTTAAGAAACGGCTTTGTACAATTTGATTTTAAAGGTGGTTTTGAAGGGGTGAAACTAAGCAAAAATGGGTCGTGTACGTCTTTACTATTTGACCGCTAGCGCTAAACGAGTGATCCGATTTTCAATTTGATGAAAAATCGTTAGTGTGGTATGAAATATTACAAACTTATTACATATTACAAACTTTGATTTTTTTACATCCATTATTCGTTTGAAGAACAGAATAATGCATACAACACCAGAAATCAGTCAATCTGGCCAACCTACCAGACTACAATGTGTGATAAGCTACCATGGAAGCTTAGGCAATTATACAGGTGATTCAAAATAGGGCGCCAAATTTCGGGGGTGGGTTCACGTAAAACAATGAAAAAGTTCCACGTAAACTGGGTCCTAAAGTTCTTCGTTACCCCGGTAGCCGCCATATTTTGTATTTTTACTTAAAAATTTATATCTCAGAACGGTTTGAAGGAATTCAAACTGGTATGCAGCTGCATAGGTCTCAAGGTAGTTGAAGAAAAATACATTTCATGATACCTTAAAAACAAAATGGCGGCTGTTTAAATATTTCAAATTAAAATACCATGAAAATGGCAAATTACATAATACTTCTAACAAAAGTTGTAAGAATAAAAAGTTGTATTTTTTAATTTACAAAAGATACAAACATTTTTCCGAATTTTACATTACTAATACTTTCACTTTTATGTCTTTTACAACTGGTAATTAGTACAGCAGAGCTTAAATAGGCCGCCGGTTTCAGCAGGGAGTTTAAAAAACAATGAAAAAGTTCCTATAAACATGGGTCCAAAAGTTCTTCGTTACCCCGGTAGCTGCCATCAAAGATCAACTGGTAGTTACCAGTTGTAATAGGAAAAAAAAATTTATGTAAAATTCGAAAATGAGTTTGCGCCCTTATGTAAAACTAAAAAATACAACTTTTTTATTCTTATAATTTTTTGTATTATACGCCATCATTATTTAATTTGAAAAATTTAAACAGCTGCCATTTTGTTTTTATAAGGTTTTATGAAATAATTATTTTTCTTCCCGCCCCAACTACCCTTGAGACACATAAACACCATACCAAGTTTGAATGCAATCGGTCAAACCGTTCTGGACCCATATAAATTTGGTAAAAAAATACAAAAATGGTGGCTACCGGAGTAACGAAGCATTTTAGGACCCATGTTTATAGGAACTTTTTTCATTGTTTTTGCATATGAACTCCACTCTGTGTAAATTTATGCCCTATTTTGAATCAACAATTCTGTATAATAAATTACCAACTAATGCAAAGATATGAACGATGTCCAGTTAAAACAAAAATCTAAAAAATTACTTACTTCTAAATTGTTTCAAGGTACAGGATTTACTCGCAGCTAAATTTAAACATAATTACTAAAAAAGTACTAAAGCTTTCATTAAAAAAACTGGTCAGTTTTACCCAGTTTTGCGCACCCCCACCATATTGACCCAATTTTCTATCCAGTTGTTGCCTCTGTAAGTAAAATTTCAATTCATTCCAGTTAATTACCATTATAGGTTGCATTCAATATTTTATCTTTATTAACGTTTATTAAACTAAGATACTTACCTGTACGTTGAAACAAAAAATTACTGTTCTAAATGAGTTATACGAATTTTCAATACTGCAACCGTACTGTACATTAATACGGTAAATTGTATAAATCAAAGATTATCGACTGATTGTCAGATTTCTACAGTGAATTAAAATATAAGCATTGGTAAAGGATTGGTGTCATATTTTAAAAGTTAATGCTTGAGTGTTTTATAAAATTGTCCATAAGATGACTTTAAAGTCAAACAGTTTTACGGCAGAACGTATATTTGACAAGATACGAATTACCCTTGCGAGTCAGCTTATTCAGCAACAAATGTTAAAAATTAGTTTAATTTTTGTGAAATTTTCAAAGACTAATATATTTAGGAGAACATATTTAGAAAGACATAATATATTTATTTACCTTTAGCTTTGTGGAACAATTAGCTTTAAAAATATACACATTTTGTGCCCAGTAACAAATCGTATAATAAAAAAACTTTGACGTGCATTGCAAATGAATCCATGTTTTGGTAAATATACATCGTTATGTTAATATACAATACTTTGCAAAGACCAAATGGGTCAACAAACGTCTGTAACGTTTTAAGGCATCTTGGACCGCTTATAACTCAAAATCGGCTGAAGCCGTACAGGTGAATATTGTGTAAACCCACAAAATCAATGGCAATGTGTATATTGAGTGTATGTGCAGTAACTTACGAAGCGTAAATTTTAGCTATATTTTGTATCCATAAAACGTCCACAAAATAAATGGCGAGGGACCAAAGTGGCACTAAACATCGTTTACGGCATACTGACCGCTTATAACTGAAAATTGGCTGAAGTTATGGTAGTGAACTTTGTTTAAGGGCTCAACCCATTACGCAGTGTGTCTTTAGCTATATTTTGCATCCAAAGTTGGCTCTGAAAGGTTTTTCCCACCGGCACTCACTATAGCTGTGGTGTGTCCGGCAAATTAATAGTCCATCACCTTTCCACTCACGTGGCCGCGGTGGTGATTCACAAAAGGCGAGGCGTAACTGACGGAAAAAATCTTGTTTGTCCGTCTGTCTGTAACGCTATAACGCATATGGGACTGCTTTATAACCTAAAAATTGGCTGAGGCTATGGCGGGTAAACTTAGTTTAAGGGTTAGCTCATTAATCAAAGTGTCTTTAGACTTTAGCCATTTCATATCCATACAATATCTACAAAATAAATGGCAAGGGACCAAAGTGACCTCGTGAAAATTTTTAAGGCATTTTGGACCGTTTATATAAGTCGGTTATTATCACACATATGCACATTATTGTATATTGTGGCTTAGGAGAAGTTAATGCGACTTAAAAAAATGGTGGGTCGGTGCTGCTGAGGCAATATTATCAAAGAAAAAGCAGCACCGACTTGGGTATTTTTTAAGTGAAAAGATTGTAACATCCTAAATTTCAGTCCAATATTGCAAATAGTAGTTCGCCTATGGTGGTATTCTAATATGTATTAGCAAATTAATATTTACTATATTGGTTACCATGAAATGAGTACTGCCAAATGTAGTACTGTAGGTACTGGATACATTATTATATGTCGCATAAAACATCAGAAACTCATTGGATTATAATGTAGCATGTAAAGCAATACAGAATTGAATTACCAAATTATTTCAAACTTTTAGAGCATTTTACTGTAGGTTTGTTTTGAAGTCGGTTCAATTTTTGCTAAACAGTTTTTATTTATTGCAAATTAATTAAACCGCAGGATGGAATTTATTTTTGTTTTGTATTGTGTTTTCTTTCTCTTAATAAAATTTGAAATTATTTGAATTAATATGAGTTTGTGCACAATAATTACCGTCTCAGTGACGCCCGTAATTAAAAGGGTACTCTGTTTTCCCATCCTATGACGTATAGGCATTTTACAGTTTTGAAAACCAGGCAATGTGTATGAGTGTAAGTGCTTAGTAACTTACGAAGCGTTGCAAGCAGATAGAGGCACGTCATTATCCGTGGCTAAGTGACGTCTTGTTAACCGGTGTTAATGAAGTAAGCACTAGAGCTTTAATACTGCACACTGTGTATGAATGTATGTACCTCAGTACCAACAAGGCGGCATAGAGGCTCATTACCCGTGTCTTATTAACCTGTGTTAATGAAGTAAGCAAATAGAGCTTTCATACTGCACACTGACGGTGTATGAGTGTATGTATCAGTAACTAACAAAGCGTTGCATAGAATGCACGTCATTACCCGTGGCTGAGGACGTCTTAGTAATAACAAAGGGAGCCAGTAATAGAGGCACGCTCATCATTACCCGTGGCTGAGTGATCGTCTTATTAACCGGTGTTAATGAAGTAAGCACTAGAGCTTTCATACTGCACACTGACATGTGTATGAGTGTATGTCCAGTGGTTGCATAGAGGCATCGCATTACGTCGCGGCTGAGTGACGTCTTATTAACCGGTGTTAATGAAGTAAGCCCTAGAGCTCATACTGATTACCGATCATGTGTATGAGTGTATGTACTCAGTAACCAAAGCGTTGCATAGAGGCACGTCATTACCTGTGGCTGAGTGACGTCTTATTAACCGGTGTTAATGAAGTAAGCACTAGAGCTTTCATACTACACTGACATGTGTATGAGTGTATGTACTCAGTAACTAACAAAGCGTTGCATAGAGGCACGTCATTACCGGTGGCTGAGTGACGTCTTATTAACCGGTGTTAATGAAGTAAGCCCCAGAGCTTTCATACTGTGACATGTGTATGAGTGTATGTACCAGTCAACTAACAAAGCGTTGCATAGAGGCACGTCCGATTACGTGGCTGTGTGACGTCTTATTAACCGGTGTTAGAAGTATTTATACCGCACACCGACATGTATGAGTGTATGTACTCAGTAACTAACAAAGCGTTGCATAGAGGCACGTCAAGTGGCTGCGTCTTATTAACCGGTGTTAATGAAGTATAAGCACTACACCGACATGTGTATGAGTGTATGTACCTCAGTAACCAACAAAGCGTTGCATAGAGGCACGTCATTACCCGTTGAGTGACGTCTTATTAACCGGTGTTAATGAAGTAAGCACTAGAGCTTTCATACTGCACTGAGTGTATGTACTCAGTAACTAACAAAGCGTTGCATAGAGGCACAACCGACATGTGTAATGAGTAAGCACTAGAGCTTTCATACTGCACACTGACGATGTATGAGTGTATACTCAGTAACTAACAAAGCGTTGCATAGAGGCACGTCATTACCCGTGGCTGAGTGACGTCTTATTAACCGGTGTTAATGAAGTAAGCACTAGAGCTTTCATACTGCACACTGACATGTGTATGAGTGTATGTAACAGTAACTAATAAAAGCGTTGCATAGAGGCACGTCATTACCCGTAGTGTATGTGTGATCAAGCTAACAAAGCATACTTGCACACCGACATGTGTATGAGTGTATGTACTCAGTAACTAATAAAGCGTTGCATAGGCACGTCATTACCCGTAGCTGAGACGTATTATTAACCGGTGTTAATGTTCCACTGCCATGTGCAATTAAAGCGTTACCGTCATTACCGGTGTGACATAACCGGTGAAGAAGTAAGCACTAGAGCTTTCATACCGCACACTGACGAGTGTATGAGTGTATGTACTCAGTAACTAACAAAGCGTTGCATAGAGGCACGTCATTACCCGTAGCTGAGTGACGTCTTATTAACCGGTGTTAATGAAGTAAGCACTAGAGCTTTCATACTGCACACTGACGAGTGTATGAGTGTATGTACTCAGTAACTAACAAAGCGTTGCATAGAGCGCGTCGCCACGTGGCTGTGTGACGTCTTATTAACCGGTGTTAAAGAAGTGCACTAGAGCTTTCATACTGCACACTGACATGTGTATGAGTGTATGTACTCAGTAACTAACAAAGCGTTGCATAGAGGCACGTCATTACCCGTAGCTGAGTAACGTCTTATTAACCGGTGTTAATGAAGTAAGCACTAGAGCTTTCATACTGCACACTGACGAGTGTATGAGTGTATGTACTCAGTAACTAACAAAGCGTTGCATAGAGGCACGTCATTACCCGTAGCTGAGTAACGTCTTATTAACCGGTGTTAATGAAGTAAGCACTAGAGCTTTCATACCGTACACCACGTGTATGAGTAATCAGTAACCCACGAAGTAAGCGTTATAGAGGCACGTCATTACCCGTAGCCGAGTGACGTCTTATTAACCGGTGTTAATGAAGTAAGCACTAGAGTTTCATACCATACACTGACATGTGTATGAGTGTATGTACTCAGTAACTAACAAAGCGTTGCATAGAGGCAAGTCATTACCGTAGCTAAGTAACGTCTTATTAACCGGTGTTAAAGAAGTAAGCACTAGAGCTTTCATACTGCACACTGACGAGTGTATGAGTGTATGTACCAGTAACTACCAAAGTTGCATAGAGGCACGTCATTACCCGTAGCTGAGTGACGTCTTATTAACCGGTGTTAATGAAGTAAGCACTAGAGCTTTCATACTGTACACTGACATGTGTATGAGTGTATGTACTCAGTAACTAACAAAGCGTTGCATAGAGGCACGTCATTACCCGTGGCTGAGTGACGTCTTATTAACCGGTGTTAATGAAGTAAGCACTAGAGCTTTCATACTGCACACTGACATGTGTATGAGTGTATGCTCAGTAACTAACAAAGCGTTGCATAGAGGCGTCACCCGTAGCTAAGTAACGTCTTATTAACCGGTGTTAATGAAGTAAGCACTAGAGTTTTCACTGCACACTGACGAGTGTATGAGGTATGTACTCAGTAACTAACAAAGCGTTGCATAGAGGCACGTCATTACCCGTAGCTGATGACGTCTTATTAACCGGTGTTAATGAAGTAAGCACTAGAGCTTTCATACTGCACACTGACGAGTGTATGAGTGTATGTACTCAGTAACTAACAAAGCGTTGCATAGAGGCACGTCATTACCCGTGGCTGAGTGACGTCTTATTAACCGGTGTTAATGAAGTAAGCACTAGAGCTTTCATACTGCACACTGACGAGTGTATGAGTGTATGTACTCAGTAACTAACAAAGCGTTGCATAGAGGCACGTCATTACCCGTGGCTGAGTGACGTCTTATTAACCGGTGTTAATGAAGTAAGCACTAGAGCTTTCATACTGCACACTGACGTTTAACTCGTTTCACGTAAATTGCAACTGGGTTTGATTAATCATCATGTGTGTCTTATGCTATAGTTAGTACCAGTTGTCCAAATTCACTAATTGCTGTTTTTTTGTGTTGAAAATATTTTAAATTTGATTTTGTTAGAAGATAAAAAGCTTCAGAGGGGAGAGCAATGGTTTAGTTTAAACAAAATTATGATAACCTCCTTCACTTAAACACAAATATCTTTCATTACTTTGACTCTTAGGCTTTCGCGGCCGGTGTCACAACTACAGGGTGTTTTTTTAACGCAACCCAACATTCAAACTTTAGTAAGTTATTTTTTACGAGCGCTATAAGGTCGTAAATTATATTATTGGTTTGGTCACTTCAATACCTACCAGATGGTATGAGTTGTTGCAGTAATACAGTCGTTTTGATTTGCTAATTTGATGTAATTGTAAAATAAACGCAATCATGGTTTTTAGCAAAGATTAGTTAGTACCTTTTTAGCCTTTTGTTGAAGAGTACTTAAGAGCAAGATAATTGTTTTTTCAAGATACGTTTAAGATCAAGTATCCAGGCGTTATTAGGCTATCTGCTTATGTTGTTTCAAAATTTTGAAAGATTTTTTAGGAGAATTTTCTGATCTAACCTAACATTGTCCGTCACTTCTTCATTCAGTACAGTCCGCCTTCTGTTATGTTTTCGTTCTCTACAAAACCTATTTTGTTAAAAAAATTCTTACAAATCTGTGAATTTTAGGTTTGTCAGGGAATATTAACACCTGTAAACTTGACCCCAAATTCCTCTTTGATAAAAAGAAATTATCTCTTCCTAAGTGTTCTTCAACATAAAAGCACTCGTTGATCTTTGCTAAAAACCATGATTGCGTTCATTTTACACTAACGTCAAACTATCAAATCAAAACCACTCGTAACTACTGCAACAATACATACCATCTCCGATATATTGGCAAGCTTTGAACTCCCCGATTTAATTGTCTTGATAGCATGTCAGTATATTAAAATAATAGTTATTAAATTATATATACAAAGAGAATCTTCTCAAGTTTTATTATACTAAGTTTATATCATTTGTTGTCCCGGTTAACCTAACGATAATTGTTTCAATTAACAGTATATCATGGGGTCGGATGTTGTTAACAATAGGTCTTCCTCAGATGATTAATGTCATCTCTAAATACAATGTTTCTTTAGGCATGTCCCCAAAAGAAAATCTAGTGGAGCCAGATTCTGGCTCCTGGTGGTCATGGTTTGCTCCTAAGTGTTATTCTAACTTTGATACACAGTGTTTTCCTAACAGGTGGCAGATTGGTAGACGTGGGCCAACTGCATGGCCACCAAGGAGCCCAGATCTGACTCCACTAGATTTTTCTTTTGAGGACATGCAAAAACATTGTGTATTCTGAGAAGATCCGTGACATTGATCATCTGAGGGAGAGGATTGCTTGAAGCTGCAGCATCCGTTACGCCTGATATGCTGCTGAATACCTGGTAAGAAACTACTATCGTTTAGACGTGGCCTGGGCAACAAATGGTGCTTCATATAGAACTTTATTAGGTATCAAAAGACTTGAGAAAATTTCTTTAATAATATAAGTCATGTTTAATAACCATATTTTTAATATACTGTATACTAATAAACTTTAAATCAAGGAGTTCTTTAGAAACACCCGATGGTAGAAATGAACAAACCAATTATACAATTTACGACCTTATAGCGCGCGTATAGCATGACTTACTAAAGTTTAAAAGTTGGGTTGCGTTTAAAAAACACACCCCTGTATAACCTAGTTCTTCCGGTTCACACCACGTCCAAACTTCATACTTGTAATTAGGTTGATATATTTCGGCCACGCTGTGGAGTACCATCTTCAGTCAGTGAACCGGAAGAACTAGATTATCTTTCGTTATTGTTGAACTTATAGATTTATAAATTGTTTTTGTTAAGTTTTTCAGTTTGTTAACTTTTTATTTTTTCTAGTCACTCATCGGCATTTTAGTGTTAGTTGGGCGTTATCTATGGCCTACATTTACCATTCACGCATCAGCTTGTATACGATAAACGTTAACCATATTTTTTGTATTATATTATAACACAACGTTTATGTAAAATAGACAAAGAAAAGAACAGAGAAGGATCTAGACGTTTTTCTAATAACACGTTTTAAAATAGAGGTAAGGAAGCAGAAAATAAATTAGCAATCAATAAATATTATTTAAAAACCTTTTGATGAATAAATTTAGCAGACTGATGCACGTCATCTACATCATTTTATCAACAGAACAAAAGAGAAAGTATTAACTTAGGTTCAAACCAAACGGATGTTTAGATTTCAAAATAAGTTAATGAACCAGTCTAAACAACGTAGAGTTAAGAAGTTGTACTCTACATTATGATGTGGTTTAGATTTGTAAACAACCGTTAGGTTATAACAGTGTAATATAACTTTTATTATTCTATAACTTGATTATAAATATAATGTATCTGTCTGTAAGCATTGTAAACATGTGTAAAACGGATTGCCCTTAATAGATAAATACAAGTGAGATAACTGTTACAGTACACTCTTGCGGCTTAGGCTCGGTGGATTAGTTAATATAAGAGTCTCAGTCACTTTGCTAGTTAATTAACTGTTGTTCAATCAATTGTTTGAAGTATTCACTTACACACTTAGGGAGGTTGCATCTGGGGGTATCGACTACTCCCCCTCGGCTCTCCTCGGCAAACCTCGGCTAGAGTCGGCTTACATCGCGCCCTGTCGACAATTCTTCATTGTAATCACACATACTCGGTTGTGTGTACAATCTAGCTTATACATGTTTTAATACAAGATACATACTATATTTACCGTAAATAAACTATTTTCTGAAAAAATACTTTAATAATGTCTGTAATCTCCTGCTTTAATGTCAAAGATTATCATCATTATTCTACAAACTACTTCATTTAATGTACTTGTAGGGTGGACAAACTAATTTAATAGTTGTTGTTTTGATCACTACTTTAACCAAACGAAGATTACAATTAACCATTATTCTGCAATAATGTTACTGTACTATACATAAATACTTTAACAATTATATTATTGTACAATGAGATACTGTTGTAACTTTTACTGAATGACCGGGTTCGATTTCCCGACGCCACGCGAAACGCTGTTGTAGTTAACATAGCAACGTAAGAGTGTGCAGTAGATGCCGTTATCTATAAGAACATGTTTAAGTTATGTAGGCTATCTTTTGAGACTTCTCATTCTTACATTTTGTTAATGGTTTTCATAAAACAATCTTATTTGGAAATGCTCTAGTAATCTGGCTGATTGTCCAATGTCCACATTTGTATGTATAGAGAACAGTAAACACGGCGAAATTAAAAAAAGGATAGTATAATAATTGAAATTGAGTTGATTGAAAAATATCAAATCATTGGTGTAGATGAAAAATGTTTTAAGAAAATTCCCTCTTTTAAATGGTTTATGTAGGACAAAATACAAAATGGTTGATTACTCCTGAATCGTTGGTTCTAATGGATAATCAAAATCAAACATAATCAATCAGCTGTTAAGGAGCAAAGCTAGTGTATAGGCCCTTGGTTAAGGAGAACTCATTAACTTCATTAAATTCTCCCTTCTTAGCATAAGGCGTATGCCGAATATCGGCAACTTGCTCGAGGCAACTTTAAAATACAAAACTCTTAATAATTGAAGTTAGTAAACTGTATCGCCACGTCTACCAGCACATTAGAAGTTAACCAGCCACTGTGCAGCGAATTAGGAGAAAACCAGTCACAAAATCCTCATTTGAGTTTTTTATAGTTTGTTTGCTGAACTACTACCTACTCGACAAGAGAAATGCCAGACGATCTGAACGCGTAGGAAGATACCGACCAACGCCTTTCAATAAGATTTTCGTTATGCAAGAGAAAATTTGTTAGATTGCGTGAAGTGGAAGGCTGCAAAGCTTTAACCAATTAGTATTGAAGGTTTGTTTAGACAAGATAATTATTTGTTGGTAAGACGGATTGAAATTTTGTTTTTGAACTCAAACCAACCATAAGTTTATTTTTTAAATTTGAAATGGATGTTTTACCAGCCGAATTGAGATATACATATATCACTTCATGTCATGACTCTACAATACTTACTGCCTGCAAAAATGATAAACTAATCTTATTTGATTAATGTCCTGACGTTTAAGAATGCAACTGCGTCTGTAAACTATTTTTAACCATTGAATTCGTCTGGCATCTAGCAAACAGTGTTCAGAAGAACTATTGATTAATATATTAACGTTTACGAAGGCCTGAAACAAGTTTATTTTTTAGATGTTTTTAGTACAGATGTTTGAAAATTGTGTTTGAAGCCATCAGCCAATATTTGTAACTGGTCAGATCTTCTATCGTTGTTATCTTTCGATTTAGGAAGACAACACTGCAAAAAGTGTAATATTAGTTTCCCTAATGTTTTTTCATTATTTTTACCTCCTAATCGGGCTGCGCAGTGGCTGGCTAACAACCTTTTTATTTTTGAGTTATACAGAGAGTCTCATAAGTAAAGTGACAAAATCCAGGGAATTGTTTCAAGGGTCAAAGTAAAAAGACAATTAAGTTTCAAAACTGTACAAAAATGCTTCTTTTACCTGCTAGCTGTTATTTGTGTATATGTTAAACTATTTTATCGCTTCATTTTTCTTGAAAAGTATGCTTTTTGGAAAAGCCACTTGGTCAAGTGTACCGTTAGTAAAGCTTTGCCGTATTTTTAGAAACATCCCTTGAATAACGGGAAAATGGTGAAGCATACGAAAATGTAATAAAATAACTTATGGTAGAAGTACCTACTAAAGGAATTTATTTTAATCGGCCCGCTAACGCCAAAGCCAGTTACCATATATTTTGGTTTTTTGACAACTAATAACAATTTGACAGCTGTTTCAAATTCGTCCGTTTAATCTGTCTCACCCTAAACTACTAGGTTCTCCCATCAGCTATCGAAATTCAAAGTGCGTTAATCTTTCAGCGCATGGTCAACCGGTAAAGTGCCTATATATATATTTTCATTATTTGCAAAGTCTCCAAGTGTTGCTGTTACTTATCTTTAAAATACCTACTATTTTGCAAAACGTTGCAAACCCTTAAACAATAATCATTATTAGTGGTTAAAAACACCTACATGCCAAATAACGCTTGAAAGTTTTGCGATTCGAATTTTGTATAGTGGGCAAGTGATACAGCCATACCAATTTATTGCAACATACTATGGTTTTGGGACATTGTCTTTTTAAAATTAAATCCCATTTGGCCAGTTGATTAAGCTTTCAACGTTCTAAACATTTTAAAATTTCAAAGTTAATATAATTATTTACAACTCTGTAAAATTTTACTGCAAACATTATATTTGGAAATGTCTGCTCCTAACTAATTTGTTAGAAGTAACCTACCTACTCAGTTGAAAAAAAACCTAACACCATTTTCCACTTCAACGTTATAAATGTGTCGCATTTTACTACTGATGAAGTACGAGTATATAACATTATATTGAACTGACAAACTATACTGCGAACAATATGGTACTGCTATAATTAATCGACCCGATATAATTTGTCCTAGTTTCATAATAGGCACATGTGATTAGCCGGTTATTGGTTATTAACTTCAGCTTCGATAGCCTCAACTAATTTACCTGATTTGTCGAGTGCTCTTAAACTGCATTGTGAACTAAGTGTGTTGGCAATGCATTAGTTTGTGGTAATGTAAGCTCAATCAACACAACTCGATAATTGGCTGCGTTATAATTGACCAAATACAAATATACTCGGTAGATTGTAGTATTTTAGTAAATGTACATAGCTTTAGTTATATTTATATTTTCAATTTTGTACTTGACGAAACCTATTTCATGTATCATGACTAATGGTGAATAAAGTTTGATATGATTTGATATAGGGTTGGTTGCGCTCTGTACCCGGGCGGATACCTGAAGCCATCCTGTTGAACTTGTTTCAAAGCGTGAATGAGGCTATAAGCAATGTCTAGATGATTGTAGATAGTTGCTCAAACTTATTCCTCAACCAGACGTAAAGTGCAATTTACGTATAACCATATCCAAAACTGGGTACAGCAAATTTATCAGTCTACTATGGCTTCTCTTAGCTGTTTTGAAATCTATTTAATGACCTAATAAAGAAAATGAGATCCAAGGTAAGTTTGGTTGGTAATCTTTAAGAGTTGGTGATGGGCTGACATTTTCTTTTAATGAAATGAAGCAGGGTTTTATTAGGTGAAGTTAGGACTAGCAAGTCCTCTCTTACACTTAACCTGCAAACTTAATAGCAGTTAGAGTACCAATTGTAATAACAAACTTGGTACCTCTTTTACCTCTTTTCCTTTTACACTTGTTGGAATAAGGCCTAACGTAAGGTAGTGACAACTGAAATGTTCTGCAGAATATGGCCAAAATCTGAATCAAAATGATCTTGAATAACTTTAAAACAAAACAATCGACTAAATAATCTTGCTTTTGTCTCCAAACTTGGGTAGTTGCTAAGTTTAAAATGGTTTTCGTCGGGTACTTGCATCCATTGATAAGAAAAAGGAAAACGAAATGAAAAGAAGAACAACCTAACGAAGTGGTTAAGTTTTAATCACCTAAGAGAAATCCTTTTTTTGCTACAACACGAATAACACAACTCTCCTAAAGGTCCACAGTAGAGGGGGAGGGTGAATAAGCTAAGCGTCAACCACAAAACCGATAAAACTTGCAGCCAACGTCAATCTACATTACAATACACACTCTCATATATATCTAGAAAAAAAATCGTTGACGGGAAAGTTTGGGAAATTGGTTTTGTGGCGGGAATTCCCCGCCGAGCAACCCTGGAGAGGCAGGGGGTAGCCGGGCAGGGCTGAAGTCAGTACGCTTGCAACAGTGCGGGACAAACACTACGCCTCCGCGATATGCCACACTACTCGGGTAGGACATGAACCCTCTGTCCCATGACCAATCGTAAGTACTTGTCATTTAACAGTAGGAAACAATTTAGTTAATAAACATAGAAATAAATCAAACATTGTCAGTGTACGTGCTCCGTTAGGTTACGTTACAGCCCAAGGACAACCTGCGCAAGTTGATAACATTATGTTGATATTTAAATGTTTGTATTAATGGTAAAAAAAATTGAATGTTGGATTCTTATTTTATTTTTTTAAATTTTGTTTTTTGTAAATGAAGAACGGCATATAAGAAAATCAACTTGAGTTAGGAGTAGGAGTGGCCAAGTCAAAAACAAATCAAAAGAAAATAAATTGTTGGGAGGATAGTTGTGTTTGGGAACCTCAAGTAAAAATACTAATGAATTGATTTCAGAGACAGATTCATACTTATTTCTCTCAGAAAACACCATATTAGTGCGTTCACTGTTGGTAATAATGGCTCCTGGTTGCATTCTACTATTAATTAAATAAATTATAGTTCAAGATGTACTAAAAGGTTAGCTTTCCTAACGTAAATAGATCTAGAAATGTGTAAAATAGACGAGTATCGAAGAATGTTTACCTGTGTTTCGCACAAGTGCAATGATTGTGTGTAAGCTATCAATCGTTTTCAAAAAAGTAGTTTTAAACTCTTATAAATATAAATACGAGTTAACATTCAACTGCTTCAAGACGCGTAAGATACAAAGTATTGGGATGTGCCTTTACAAGTTTTACGGACGAGAAAGGATGGGATGTAAAGGGACAATTTTCCGCTAATTTAACCCGAGTATAAAGTAAGACCCGAGGAGAAAGAGT
This sequence comes from Matsumurasca onukii, assembly GCA_018831715.1. NCBI lineage: Eukaryota > Metazoa > Arthropoda > Insecta > Hemiptera > Cicadellidae > Matsumurasca > Matsumurasca onukii. Next base: position 37,593,007 of record CM032062.1, read on the forward strand.
GGCTGCTTCATGGAGCCAGGTTGATCCTCTAACTGAACTCTTACTTCAAAGCACAAAGCACACACCCATCCTCTGTCTATTGATCTTTAACTGTATCCTTTGGTTGTCAAAACCTAATTCTGTACAACTTTCCCCCACTACGCTAGTGTGCGGTGTGGTGAATAATACACATGATTGAATACAGAATCTACAACGAGTATATGCGATGTTGTGTTTGTATACAGTGGTGTAGCAGTAATGTACCCGAAGGCTAGATTACTCTGTTTGTAGTCATACATGTTGCAACTGCTTTTTATGTTCTTGCTATTTTAGTATAAATGGTTTTACACAACTTTCACTTCCCAACACACGTTTTAAACTTAAAAGTTAGTTTAATGTAAACAGTCGTGGAATATACGACGGGTGTAGTGTAGTTATAGTATGACCAATTGCCACATTACAAACTAAACTGTAGTACACTGTAGTTCCATATAACTTGTATATAACTTCCATACAGCTCCATATAACTCCATACAACTGTAGTTTCATAACTGTAGTAGTGTCCGTATTAATTTCATACATCGTATGATGTAATCATTTACGCATGCAACTTTTGACCTACTTAACAATAGGCCTTGTACAAAATGTTTGGATTGCAATAATGCTAGTTACTCGTATTTACTACTGGTAAACTATAAATCATTGGGAGGTATTCACGTATAAGGTATGAGCTTATATTTTCTTCCAAAATACTTTAAAGATATTTAACCATGATGAAGTGTTTATTTTATATACTTTAAGATTTTCATGGTTTATGTGGATACTTTTGTTGACAGCAGTCAATATACTACTTAATCAAATCTTAACAATCTGTTCAGTGTTTATGAGAAATAATGTAATATTATTAAAACAAGATATCTCACAGATAAAGGTTAAACCTGATACATTACTGAGACGTACCTACCGCAACAAAACTGTTGAAAGGCTGCCATTTTAGCCTGGCCGAACTGTTTTTGTTGATTTGTGGTAAATATGTTAGGCAAGGTATTATAAATATTTATACCAAGTTTAATCGAAATCAGTTGATAGACATAGGTTATATCATAAACCCGTTTTTGGGGGAGAAGTCCCAAGTGGGGCACAACTGGTAGTCCGATTTGATACTTAGACGTCTTCGTATCAATTTTAATTATTTTTATATTAGACTGTATTTTCTTTGGTTTAAATTCTCTAAACACAAGATTTGGGAGGACGACATTCTCCTTAGTTGTAAACAGTTTGGTGTGGATGTTTTGTTATGAATTAGTTCTTTATTTGAAATGTTTCATTCAGTATAACACTGTATATTTATTGGACTTGACATATCACGTTGTGTGAAACCTTTAGTTATGAATGTTGCAAATGTTTTAGAACGCGTTGAGCCCTGGTAAAGTCTATGCATCGATTGCTCACCGTGCTAAGTGTTAGTGAAGTGTCGGTGCTTGCTTTGCGCGTCGCCATTGCAACACTCTTAACTTCAGTGTGAAATATGCAGTATGCATCCTACGCTATTTAACAGAGTTACGCGTTTAGAATTTGTGTTCAACTGGATCAAAAGAATGTGTGTGTAGAAAAAGAACAGTGATATTAACAAATATAATATATATTAATAAAAAATACATTGTTTGTAATCTGTAACTGACACACATTTTATTTTATTATTTAGAAAAATGTCATACATTAAATATTAATAATGAAATAACCTAGATTGTACTATTACCTGCTTATCCAATGCGTGATTGAAATACGTATTGGATGTATAATAGGCCAATGCACATTATTAAAACAAGGTCGACACGCAGCTAAGCGCTAAAGTGCCGATGCATGAGTAAATCGAATTTTCTTTGCAATTTTGTTCTAACTCGCTCCGTTCACAGGGTCACTTTGGCATTCAGCCGTTCTATTGCGACAGGCGGTAACGAGGCTGTTCACTGCACTTCCAGTCTCGCTTTGGCCTTTGGCTTCAACTTGGCCTCATGTGTGACCACGGGCGTTATGAGGCTGTTCGGTCTCAGGCTTACGTGCTCTTTTACTGCCAGTTTTAGTACAAATCGTGGGAGGAAAACGTATTTTAAATTTTAATAAAATTGGACTACCGCTAATACGTATTGGAATAACGCTGTTATCGCGAAAAATCACTGTTTTGACCTCCATTTAGGAATAACCTACCGGTTTTTTATAATTTTTTGAATAATATATTGATGGATATTATCAAAGTCCATACGTATTTGAAGTTTCATAAAAATCGAATAAAGATTACTATTTTTGGATGCTGACAGCATGAATATCTCCTTTTTCCGTAGGAAATTCGATAATAAGGAAAACAAAGCAGTTTTTGTCAGTGTAATAAACTATACAGGGTGTTTATAACTTATTGTTAACATGATTTGATGTAGTAATTTATCGGGTATGGTTTTATTAATACTTTTGTTTTAATCGTTTGTTAGTTGGCATAATAAAAGAAATTTGCGTGGCATTTGGTGCTCCTATAAAAAATTTAAGTAACCTCAAAAAGTTTTAGAAATTACTGAAAAAGTAAACAAACTATAGCCATAGTCAATGGTTCGCATCATATTCATCTATTTACAGTGATAACCTGCCACAAACATTTACAATAACATATACATGTACTTACGATACATAATCAATATCCGATAAAAACTTACAACTGTATCAGGATCTTACCAAGTGTATTGTCAATTGAATAAAATTAAACATAAGCATTTTTTAATTAATAGAAACACACACTTTTAAGCTGGACAAACTCTGAGTTCTTTTTACACGGATTGTCCCGATGACCAAGCGAAATACTCCGGGACGCTGTAAAAGCAGAAATGTTAAAGAGACAACTGAAAAGACTTTGTTTGAAGGATTTATGAGAGTGCTATGAACTGTTTTATACATTGTATATAGAAATACCCCTTCTGAAATAGTCAATGTACAGTTGAGTAGCACTTGGCCTAGTGGTTGTCGGTTTATGGGGGCAGAGGCACTGGTACACTCCTATTATAGTTATCCAATGCATTCTCAGTGCTGGACATGTCTTTTCTCTATCCTTTGTTGTCTGCCACCAAATCTTTATTTACTCTGCATTTAGAGCGCAGTCAATCCAAGCGCGTTAGGTATCCACGCCTTTCGTACTTCTCAAATTATCTGCGTAAGTTAAAACTCGATTTTAATTTACAAATTTCAAATTATGTATGTTTTAAAGCTTAAAAGCATTATCAGAGTTATTTGTTAAAAGCAAATATTTGCATATCTAATAGAAATAAATGCACTGTCAACTATATTTTTTTACATGTTATATACTCGTATGTACGAGTATATTATGTTATTTTTTACATGTTATACATTATTTTAGTTTGTTACATACATAGATAGCTTTCTTGCGTACATGCGGGTGAGTAGCCCAATCAGGCAATGTTTTCATAATATGTTTGCAATTAGATTTGTATATGATGTGAATCGATATTTTAATCAATATCACAAATGACCTTTGAACTATGATCCTAGAAAAGATAACCAGACACTACTATCTCCAGTAACAAATGAGAGCGAGAATATTTTTAACTTTTTCACTTTGTTTAGAAAACCCTCAATTATTATAATATTACAACTTTTATGCGTTGGACTTAATATTAGATTTCACCTAAAAACTACAAGCCAGTTTGGTACGGACAGACGCAGTACGTTGTACAGATCCATCTCATTTGATCTATATGTGTCAGCAACTGCACTCTATTGACAGGAGTGTTAAAGCATCTCGTTCCTGCAACACTGAATACACACAGATACAAATAGTTGATATCACTAGAGTACTGTACTAAAAAGATAGCTGTACAATCACACCCATGTGTTTCTGCTTTAATATTTTATTTGCAATTGAGCTGTTTTTTACAACCTTACCTAACTTACCTCATGTACAGTTGCATACAAAACTATATTGTTTAATGGAATTAGGTCCAAGACGTGTTTTTTCTGTTGCCTATTGATTCTCGCAACCATGCATTGTATTATGGAGTGCCAAGGTGAAGTCAACTGTCGTGTAGTTTTTACAAAATGTCCAATTAACAATACGACATTGAGAGTACATAGTGTTCACCGTTAGGTATCGTCTCGGTGCCCGAACGAAATGCAAAGGTGTTGTGACGAGAGAGTAATAATTGTTAACGGTTTTAATCTATCCAGAACCGAATTTAACCAGGAATATCACTGTTCTGATACTAATGTTCAACAAAATAACTTCCAATAAAATACAATATTAACCGAAAACGGTCCTAACCACACTGAGCTTTACTTGAGGATTCTAGGAAGAGCTTACCAATGGAAGATTTTATCCGACAGTAGTCATTTTGAAAATGTTTACATACAAATGTAACTCGGCTAATTAAGCAATTTTTCTCATATGAAAATAATTTCAACTTGGCAAATTACGGATGCAGAAATAGGGGTTAAAGCTTGGGGAAAAAGATCTTGTTAAAGAAATAAATTTTTGTAAATATTGAAGACAAGATGGATCAAGAGTGATGTTGCCATGTTATCATGTCCAGATGCAATGCTAAAGAGGCTGTAGTCAAAGGCAATGTTATGGTAGGTAGTTAGCGCATAGATGCCACATGGCTGAGGCAGAACAAGCACAGAATGCGCTGCGAGGGAATCCTTTAAGAGTCCCACGTAGAGTTACTGACGTATGCGCAAGTTCGGTTGTCCTCGGAAATTGCACGATTTGGTCACATTTAAGTAACCGATATCGGACACGCATGTGGATCCGAGGGGAGGTAAGACGGTGGCGCTCGCAGTGTATTCTGGGCGTGGGCTGCCTCAACTACGTTGAGTTTCCTGCTTCATGCGGCATCTATGCCCTATCTACCTATCATACCAGTATCTTTTCTGGTGTGTATACGTGTCACGTGGTCTCCAGTGAGTGCGTCTGTCGATAGAGTAAGATATTACGGCTTTAAACAACCATTTTGTTAGCCGTATAAACTCGTTGATGATTTTTAAGCTTAACTAATCACTATCAAGTAGTGAGTTCAAACCTACACTGATATACTTGTTTATCGGTTATCTTCTAAACTTTAATCAAGTATGAAACCAAACTAAGCTGTATTAATACTATTGTATCGCAACTAGCCACAATTCCTTTAGTTCATAATGATATGGTTTTAGCAGAGCGTAGTCCTAAAATATACTTATATAGAGGTAACGTTGTACTCCTGCTGACATTGAGACACTATATTGACATGAATATAGACACAGTAGGCACTTGCAGTGCTCATTGCTTTGAGTATGTTCGATAAGGACAGACAGATGTCTACAATATTGTATATAGTTGTGTGTTACCGATGTTTGATAACACATACTGTCTCCCTTGATCATGTCTCTTGTGTGTAACATAGCTACGCTGAAATAGCTAGTTCAGCTTCGAATATGGGGTTTCGTTAAATATGTCGTTAGTAAAGTTTAATAACAAGAGAGTTCCGCATTTTCAAACTGGCAGCATGTACTAATCATTGAGAAATAGTGAAAACTTTCTCCATATTAAAAACCCATAATCATAAGACAAAAATAAAAACATACCGAAACAAGGATGGATTGATCGAATACATAGAAAGAAACAGCAAACACTGCTGGGTCGTTCAAGACAACAAGAACATAGAACTTTTCTAGGTTACTATAGGTATAGGGGGTTTCTTTTGAGAATGCTTGCAACGTACCCGGGAAATGTTGCTTTTGTTGTATTTATTGATGCTTATGTTCTAACCTTAAGCGTGAAATAATAACTTTGTAGCAGCAAATAACCTCCTTTGATCATTTCATTCCTGAAATATATCGAATGAAATATTTATACTGGGCTTTGTATTTCGTAGTTCTCAATAATTATAACTTCAGTTACATTAATGTTGATATTTAAAATTTATTCATTATGTATTATTGTTGAGATGGAAACGTTGTTTGGTTTTATATAATATTTACGTTACTTTAGCTATTTAGGTGTATTGTTTATAGTTTTTTTTAACGAAGGTTGCAACTCAATAAGTTTGATATTTATTTTGATGGTACCTCAACACATACAAAAATGAGGTACCTAACTATTTGTTCTTATTTATTTTTACAAGTATTTGGTTTTGTTATTTTGCTATTTATATGTTGTAAAATCTTAAAATATTAAAAACAGTATTGTAAATTCATTATTTGGATATAGATTCTTTGATTGTGAGTGTTTTATATTGTATATTGTATGTAATAAGAAAAAATATTTTTGCATTGAATTTTGAATTGAATTGAAACTAAAATACTAAGTGGAATTAAGTTGAAACTAATTTTCTGCTCGATAAACTATTTGTAAGAAACGCAAATATTACACAAAATAGAACAATCTTCGTGAGTACTCGTAATTAATGTCTTCTTGAAGTATGCGTTTCATGTATACCTATGTAGTTTGACCGTAAAATATATCCTACTAAGAATGATCCGACTTCCGACTATTGTTGTTAGTGGATACAGCTATTCTACTCTGCAGTTAACTAATCTTTTTATTATAATAGTATAATATTTATCTTTCAATAGTTTTAAACTGGGGTTTTTCGAGAGTAAAATAATAACGTATGACATACTACACGCGTCTTAGTGCTTGAATCCATTTTTAAAGTAACATTTGATTTCTTAAATGTGAACGTAGAAAAATATTTGAAAACTATGGTTCTAAACGATGATTTGCTCGTACGCTGTTGTATTCAATATGATTGCTTGTTTATTTAACCCTGTTTTTATGTATCGAAGACTTGTTACTCGGTAAAGTGCAGCCTCAACAGGTCCTCAATATGGGCATCAAAGTAAAGTACAGTAATGTTTTTTAGTTATTTTTTAGTTAACGGATGTAAATAGCTCACATGTTTTCCGGTTGGCTAGTAACTACGGTACCTCGGGTCAATTTTGTGTACACGTCTTTTTGCCTTTTCCCCAAAAACGCTACTTTGCTGTGAGTGTGTCATAACTTTTACACAGTTTTTTTTAATTAACTTATTTGTCCTACTTTATTAACTTATTAGATCATTGTTATCTTTTATGATTATAAATTTTGTTATTGTTGTTAATATAATATTATATCATCGTTACACCTTTTAATAATTTATTAATTTATTATTCATAGTATAGTTGTCCAGTCATTTGCAATATATTTTAGATATTACCTAGGTCATACCCTTTTGTATGTAAAACCATTTTGTAAAATTCATGTCATTTAATGTCTTTTTTATTATTGGATTTCACCATTGGGAGAATATATAAATAACATATTAAATAGAGTGAGTTGGAGCTAGATTTATAATTGAGACATTTTAATCCTGTAAAGTTGATTTGAACTTTACATAAAATAAAGTTCAGAAATTATACTTTTTTTAAATATGTTGACGTGACGTTTCCGTTAAAAGCTCCTCCACTACCATTATAACCTTTTTTTAACTGCAACCCCTTTTCTTCCATACTACGAAGCCCTAACTAATTTCCTGTATACACAGCAAGTGCACCGGCCACTGTGTACGGTGGGTTAGAACCTAGGACACCGGTACTGTATCAGTATTGTATATAGTATAGTTAGCTAGAACCGACATGTGTTGACTGCTGACATCAACTCCCTTGATAATCTCTTTGTTATTCATGTGTATCTGAAGGCACACATTATTATGCAAGCAGGCTGCATCACATCGCAATTGTTTATTGCCGTGTTTAGTCCGTGCAAATTGATTTGACCGCAGAATTTCCTGTCATCTGCATAATACCTGATTAAGTTTTCAGTGCAACGCTAACTCTGTTGTTTTGCAGCATGGAACATTGACTGTTGTTTGTATATACAAACTTTAGTCGTTGTTGTTGTTTTTGATTGCCAAAGTTTATTTGGTTTTGTGTTTTTGCGAGGAAATAACAACAATACCTTTCACATGTGTTTTTGTGTGATCAACACATTCCGTTTCAATAATAAACAAGTAGTCAGAACACGAATAATTGTAAAAAACTAGTTTACTGTTTATAAAATAGTTTTTATAATGATTTCGTATTCCCGTATTCCTAATAACAATAATATATACTATTCAAATTTCATAACAATATTTATTACCGAACAATATAAAATTGTGTTGGTACATTATTATATCAAGAAAATAACTATATAAGCCACTAGCCTTATAATACCAATAATTTTAAAACTTTATAAATTATAAAATAACTATGAAAATTGTCCAGAACTTTTAAGTAGTAAGCGAGTGCTCTAAGAACTCTTCTATACTATAAAAGTGTTGGATACAGGGTAGTTTTTAATTTTGTTTTAAATAACTTTGAATGTTGAAAATCTTATATGTAAGGGTAGTTTTTAAAACAATAATATTCCTGTTTGTGATGGTAACTTTTTAAATAATTCCAGTCTATGGTATTCAACTCTGTAGTTGTCTACCGAACGCGTACCATGATTATGAATTTCATTGCCTTGTACAAGACGGCATTTATTGAGGCAGAACATGATAGTTTCGTAAATGTAAATTGATGGAAAAGTAAGAATGTTTAGTCTCTTGAACGAATTTCGGCACGAATATCTTAGATTACAATTGTCTAAGATTCGGACGGCATACTTCTGTAAAACAAATCCATATTTTAGATGCGGATAAACAATACCATGATATGTTATTTTCAAAATTTCTGGAACAATAACCTGTTAGGTTTCTAAGCATAAAGATTCCTGTTGAAACTTTATTGCATACATATGCGATATGAGAGTCCCAATTTAATTTTCTATCTAGATTAATACCTAAAGAATTAAAATTTTCTAACGATACGACGACCAACTCTTACACAGATTTTTAATATATAGTTGTCCTATGTTTAATTAACTACCTTACATACAACGAATCTGGTCGTTCAGTACTGAAATAAAAGTAACTGTAAAGATATAATAAAAACTGCTTGTAACTCATTATATTCCGAATTCAAAATTTATATATATATTTATATTGTTCAGTACTATGTGGAAAGGCAAAACCATTCATAACATTGAAAACAAGTAATAACTGTAATTAATTCAGTTCAGTTTAATAAACAACACTTAAATATACATTCTAATCAAATTATTGTTTCATTAAGAAACATAATTTGTATGTTTTCTAACCATGCTACTAAACTAAATTGCAGTATTCATTCATAATTTATTACCAATTTCCTTGTCCTTAATAAATAACTAATAATTATTGTTTTACCTCTGTTTAAGTTATTACATGACCAAATGTAATAAAACCAACCTTTTTTATTTTGTCTATACTACAAATCTAGTGGAGGTAAAATTTTATTCCTAGACATAGTCAGTTGATCACTAAAGACTATTAGGTACTATATTGTACCTAGTTGAAGAATTAATTTAATTTGTTATTTCAATAAGAACCATCAAATACTGTTGTGGCTTTTCTCAGTTTTACTACATCAGCTGTTTGTTTCGTAAATATTAGTCCTTATAAGCCTAGCGGCTCAGTCACACTGAGTTACTCGCTAAGAGCGTGAAGTTATGAGTATTAGCATAGCTTAATATCATAGTCAGAAAATCACCCAATTAATATACAGGGTTATTACAAATGATGTTCCTGATTTTATTATAAATTTTCTGGGTAAAATTGCTCTTAGACAATTTTAATTGGTACCATTGGAAAGAAAAACTCAAAAGTTTTATTTACACTGGTTTGGGTACGTATTTGCTGTTTTTAAGTCAACTGTTGTAGGTGTTGTGTAATGCTTGAATTTGAAGACAATAAAGCTGGTTAAGTGCTGGATTATCACATTAATCAACATTTTATTAGTGTCCAACCACTTTTTAGTGCCAGGTTTAATGAAAATCCTCTTAGTAACCACTCTATTCACTAGTAGTAATTGCATTTTAAAACAAATGGCCGCATTAGTAAAAAGATGTTACTAATGGCTGCCTGACTCGGACCATCATTCAGACCTTCGCCCAATCCAGTCCCAGGCAGCCATCAGCGGCCATCAATTACTAGTAGTGAATAGAGTGATTACTATTTTCATTAAACCTGGCACGTGGTTGGACACTAAAATATTGGTGATAATCCAGCACTTAACAAGCTTTATTGTCTTCAAATTCAAGCATTACACAACACTACAACAGTTGACTAAATACGTAGTGTAAATGAGTTTTTCTTTCCAATGGTACCAATTAAAATTGTCTAAGAGCAATTTTACCCAGTAAAATTTATAATCAAAATCAGGAACATCATTTGTAATGATTCTGTACTATAAAGCCGGTTGTATAGGTGACTGGTGACTAAATGAGTAAATGTTTGGACATTTCCGGCATGCTACTCCGCTCAACCATAATATACTCTTTTAGAAGCGGGAAAATCTGAAAACATCCTTTTTGTAAGGTTCTGACAACTTAGTGGCAAAAAAGATGGCGTCTGAAAATCTGCATCTTGAATCTAATGAAAAATCGTTATTGTAGAAACAAATTTCCTACATCTTTCTTTATTTAACCCTTTTCCCATTTCTTACGGGTTTGATTCTAGATCAGTTTGAAGCTAAACTGTCTAAAATTAAACTTTTCGCTTTTTATAAAATTTATGTGTATGTATAAAAGAAATAATTAAATTTTCGAAAAACGGACAGAAAGTCACTGTATATTAAAGAAAGTGTGGTTATTTGACACTTAAAGTTTCAAATTTAATCAATTTTCTAATATTTTTGTCCTATAAAACCAGTCGGCGAAGCAAGTTTGTCTTAATCATAAGCGAGGCGTATGCCCCATAACACGAGGCCAGCGACTCCGAAGGGCGAGTTGAATTTTAAAACGCTATAAGCTTCACAATCCTATTCACTAGGAGGATGATGCAAGTAACAGGTTGAAAGACAGCATGCATGCAGTTGCAGATGGGGAATGTGTATAAATGTTGGTAGGTGAAGCACACAGAACAGTGAGGGCGTATCCAGGTGTATATCCGGCATCAATATTTGACGAGGTCTCATCTAAAGCGCTCGACAATGGCCACAGTTTCTCTCCCATCAATTCTCCTGCTACTGAATTATTGAGACCTCCTCCAACTCATCCTTTAAGTGGCTGCAGCTCAGCCTTAAGTCGGCTGAGTGGTGAGATTGTTGTCTGAACAGTAGGTTCTTTCCCATGTGTCAAACGTTAGATTTCAAAAATAAAGTTATTCAAAGATTCAAACACAATTTTATAAGTTACCATGGGTTGAAATACTATTACGGATGATTTCCATGGTTTTTGGAAAAAAAGACAAACACAACGTTTCGGGATCTGGAATTTCATCCTATCTTCAGGTGAAAAATAAACTAAAATATAAAGGTAAAGGTAAAGTTTGTCTTTTTTAACGAGGCAAAGTTAGGACTTGAAAGTCCTCTCTACCACTCATCCTGGAAGGTACATAGCACAAAACCTTAGGAAATAAGCTAGCTTAAAAGTTTTTGGATACAGTTAGCCACTACATTTAGATTATTTAGAAGGATTGGATTTAAGAAGTTATTTAATTGCTTAGAAGTGTGCTGTTAAAACCACCGCCCGACACGCAGCTAAGTGTTAAGCCACTGGTGTGCATAAAGCGAATTACCTTCACGATATGTTACACCAAGTAGAATTGACTTGCTTCAAGTTTACGCGCTCTATTGCCACAATCATACTTTAATATTTTGTATTTATGTATAGCCTTTGGTCTTATACTTACGTGATATTTTCCTACGGGCTTTATGCGGCTGCTTACTACACTATATGAAAACAAGCCCTTCCAGTATTTAATACTATTTATGATTAGATGCATCGGTTAATCAAACATCTTCATGATTCATTATGTTTACAAAAAAATGACCACTTGGCATTCGACTAAGAAGTATCAATATTCAACAATGCAAGTATCGGAATCGTTTGTCGCTCAAACCTGGACAATGTCTGAGCTACTTGGCTTTCAACCAATTGGAATCCGGCAGCAAATTCAATTACACTCAACTAGCAAATCGTATTTGCCCCTTGATTCTGCTCCTACCCATTCATTGATGTTTGAATCAGGTTTTGTACACCTAGTACTGAAAAAACAGTCATTTATGACAGTGTTGAACAGTTTTTTCGTTTTTAAACTATGATTTTATCTTGTATTTGGTGTATTCAAGAATAATAGCGATTTTGATAACTTATTGACTAGACACTACTAAGGCTTCCGGTAGAGACCACGCCAAATGACTATTAACAATTTCTACAGCGCCAGACGTTTCGCTCATTTTGCAATGGAGCGTCGTCCTCAGTGGACTTGCTGGGACTGAGGCTGAGACTGTTCCAGACTTGCGTTCACTGAGGATGCTCCATTGCAAAATGAGCGAAACGTCTGGCGCTGTAGAAATTGTTAATAGCCAATTGACGTGGTATATTCCGGAAGCCTAGTAATTGACGCCGGCGGCTTAAGCCTAAGACTTGATTTGACTAGACACTGACTATTCTTATACGGTAATTTAAAGTGAATGTAAGATGAAGAGTGAGTGATAAGAATGTTTTGATGGATAACAAGATGTATTTTTGCTACAAACTGGATTCAACTGTTCCCCAGATTGGGTCATTAATCGATAGCCCGATGACCAATGGAAAAGGACCAAAGACTTAACGTGAAACGTTTTAAGCAAGTTATTTAATTGCAATGTGTTTTTTCTCTGGAAGCATAGATATATTGATGTTGGTGCATATAAACACAACACCCTTCATTTTCGTCACTAAAACCATTAATTATTTATTTCCACTATTTATTACTACTAGGACGTTTGAGATGTACATACATGTACCTAATTTAATAAAGACATTTGAATTAAAAAAAATGTTGTCTTTCTAAATATAAAACTAGAATTTTCCGTAAGAACTAAATACTCGAACTTCAGTAATTAAAACTATATTTTATAGCCAAACTCAATTTTTTCGTTATTGTATGTATCAGCACTGATGACTCTATGCTTTCATAGAACAACTTTCCACAATTCAAGAACGTACCTAGAACTTCGTTTGAAAAAATTTCCGATTGAAATTCCTTATCTTATTTAAGGGCCACTCGAGCTCTATCCGGCCGCCTGTTAAGCGCGGAAGTTGGTACTGAGAGTAAGATAAGATACTCGTATCACAGAAGACCAGCTGCCAGCTGCAGCAGGAGCAGAGTACGTTGTCAATAGCAGCTGTGATGTGGTTATGTCTGGTTGACTGAATCAATATCCGGTTGACATCATCCTTCAGCCAACGTCAATTGTTTCTGGCCCACAGAGTCCTTTAAATGTTTATAGTTCATATGAGGTGTGATATGGCTATACAACGTTTTAGAACAACATCAACATTATTCCAAAATATTTTTTTCCCGTGTTACTGCAGGGAGTTTATATCAACAAGGTAACTATTTTGAAATAAGTGGTATTAAATTACAGTTTATAAACTTTTTTGGACATGATTGAACGAACTGTATGTGTGTAGCCTATAACAAATAAACAATACAGGTATGCATAACTAATATTTATAAACACGTTTTCATTGCAGGGAAAATTCATTTTTCCAAGTTTAGATTGATAGATATTTATTTCCAAAATATTCAATATTCAAACACTGGAACAAAATAAAAAGTAATAATGTAACAGTAGAGAAAAAAAGTTCGTAAGTTGCACCATTGAAGAAAGTTGTAACAGTTTTCACGTCAAAGAGCAGAAGTACAATAATTGCTATAAAATCCACATTCACCTGTCTGGAAATAGGTTTATGATAGATCGCCAAGGTAATCCAAATTAACTTAACGAATGAATGATTTCAATTATTTGACATCAGCACGACTCAGTGAACAGTTTCGCTGTAATCCCGGACTTGCTATATTTTCCCTTCAATGTACTCATTACTGTTTCACCACCTCAGCAGGAAATTTGAACTCAAACGTAAACCAAAATACTATATTTTATCATTACATTTTAATGGTAAAATTTTTTATACGAGCTAAAGTTTAACTTCCGGACACAGCCGAAGACGTTCAATAAGCAACGATATAGGCACTTGAAAGACGAGTGGTAAACGATAATTTGATTATGATGCAAATAAAATAAATCTATTAGTTTCAGTTATGATGTGTTCTAATAAAACTACCGTTTTGAACGCAATTTCTGTGTTGTCTTTACTTGAAATAATCTTGGGTCAACTACCTCTCAGATATTAAATAAACATAGTTAATTGAGATCATTGATCAGATTAGTTCTACTGACAAAAATTGACTATTTTACTACGGCAATATAAATCAAAACATTAAAGTACCTGATATTCTTTCACTAAAAATATGGACAACACGATATTTTTCCATCAGGGAAACAATCATCAACAAAATACGTAGTATAGTTCATCACTAGGTCCCGAAGTAAAGCTGTTTGCTACCAACTAAAGTTTAACGTCCAAGGCTGTTAATTGAACTTGGATCAAAGAGACACTTTTGGGACGAGTGATGAACGATACCTTTTGTTATGATGCAAATTATGTCGATTGAGAAGTTTATTGATTAATTTAAGTATAAATACGAGCTTAAGTTTAAGTTTCTTGTACAAAGAAACTCAAAGTTGTTAATCACTTTTATTGGTCTTTTGTATTAAAAATATAATCATTTGCCAATAATCTACTTTTCAAGAACTCATTGCTGTTTAAAGCTCAATAAACGCAATACCGTGGTATATGTTGTTCAAATGAAAAATCCGTCATTCTAGTTTGATGTTGGCATGTGTTAAAATTACACAATTTTTAAAACGGCTAGTTATATTCGTACAATAAGCAGTGCGAGTTTGATTTTATTTCCTTAGAAACTTATGGCTCATAAACACGAACCTGCTACCCTTAGGAAATAAAAATGAAACATGCACGTCATTGTGTTTGTTAAAAAGGTGTTAAAACAAAACTACAGAAGTATTTTGTTCATAAATCTTGATAGCTAGAAATGATTGTAGTTAGTTTTTCTTTGAAGGTATAAGAGAAAGTACAAAAACTCAACGGCCGACCACTTGATTTTGAGCTCGTATAAGTCGTAGTTTGGGTAGTTATACTAGTTTTGAAAGTATGTACATTAACAGTACACGTACCTCCATTAAAGAAGAGGACATAATATATTTCGTAATGAAAAATTGTAATGTACTGGTGGAGTATTATAGTAAATAAGGCAAGTATTACCACCACAATAATGACGAATGTTGTTTGTAGCCTTCGCAGAGGAAAAGTTTAACAAGAGAAATTGAGACCAGTTAAGATTTTGGCTAAATACGAGTTTTAGAAGTTCACTAGACTTACTTAGCCTACTTGTATAACCTCAGACACCAAAACTGTGCCTAAGGGAACTAACAGATTGAGTTTGAATAATGAAGGCATGCACACCGGCTTACCAGCGTCACTAGAGGAGACAGATTTAGGCTTCATGTATTTATAATCTGAATCAGTAATATGTAGATAACTCAGTGCTAACTTCCTTGAGTCGTATATTGTTGTGTAGTAAAAAATACATTTATAACCCTTGTTGATTTTCAATTTACTAAACAAGTTCCTCGACACGTCAAGTCTCGAGGTACGTATATTGGTGAGTTAAACCTATAAGCAATGTCTATTAATTACAGGAGAGAACAACTAACACGATATCTTATTATTAAGTTAACCCTAACTAATACTTATAAAATACGATTTTTTATCACTGATTGGTAAGAAGCTATTATCATTTCTTCTCGTCAACCAATAATTCCTACAGCCTTTCACCAAAGTAGCTTTCTCAACCCACCACGAGCATTCTTAAGTGTTATTGTAATCGTACATGATATAAATTACGAGTATTTAAAAAAAATAAATCTTAGGGGTATTTAAAAGTTAAAAATTTCGTTGTTTAGGCTCGAAGGCTGTTTGGCAAAAATAGAATTAAAAATACATTTTAAATACCAATATGTCAAGGATTTGTCTTGTTAAATCTTTCCTTAATGGGTAATCAATAAGAATATACAAGGACCAACGGCTAAGTACCTATGGTCATAATCTAAACGAATTATCTAAAATCATGTTCGGTAGTATTCGTTTAAACTTTGTCATATGAAATTTCATCGCAACTAGTATTGTAGTTTTCAAGCAATTTTAATACACTCTTTCAAAAACACACTCAGCAAAAACCAGTAAGAAGAAACGTGCAACTGTTAATAAAGAAGTGGTTATACATTTAGAGAGTTTATTAAACCATCTTTTAAGTAAAGGTTTACCACAGTGCACTAATAAATATGAATCTGTACTTTAATATTGGTTACAATCTTCGTCGTCCTTCAATAAGCTCGTACTTGATCTTCGTTCAAAAGAGGATTACTAAGAAAACTCAATCACTAATACAAACCCAATCTCCACCAGCCTCCAGCGGTATTAATATTGAAATATCTAGTTCAGTTCTTCCCTTTCCCAGTTGGTATAGTTTGGGTCTTATTCCTTAGCACAAATCCGTCTCGTATAAGTTTCCCATACGATTTAAGTCTTATGAATGTTGCAATTAGCTTTCCAAGTTAATATTATTCTAATTTATTCCAATAGTAAAGGTCCTCGGAAATTAAGTACAACACGACTTTTTTCACTTTAAAACTGTTGGAAAATGCTCATCTACCCCAACAGTTATCCTCTAAGGGAATTTTCGAGTGGAAGGGGGTTGCAATTATGTGACCTTAATTTTTCGGGGTCGAAAATGGAGATGATAAGTTAAAAACCATACAATCCTCTAATTATTTGGCTGAAGGAGATAGTGTACGGATGGTATGTTACAAACATCCTGTACGAGTGTGATCGGGTACGTCTATGAAAATTGGTCAAGTTCATAACTTAATTGGACGTACTAACAACTAAGTTTATAGTTCATTAAAAATACAACTAAATATAATATAAATTAGAAGTTATTTTATAACGGTAAAATCCACTTCATAGTTGGTATTTCTCAATAGACTATTTTGAAACCGAATGTTGGTTAATTTACTGATGGAATGAAGCGTTTTCTTCACAGAGGCCAGGCCTATGCTATCCATCAACTGCTTTTTTGCAATGTCGTTCCAATAAACTTCGGCCATTTGTTTCCTGTCATATGTTTTTTGTTGTTCTCTTCCTATATTCTCTTAACTAATATTTCTTACTCGAAATATTAGACGTAATGTAACTTTGTTACAACCTTTCAAAATATATTTCACGTGATAGTCAATTTGCCGTTGTATTTTATCATGTCGCAATTCGTATCAATTATTGCCTTTTTCAAATGTCGTTGAGCACTGTTTAAAGTTGTACAAAACTCTGTTTAATAGTTCAACAAGATACATCGTTTTGTGGTTATGTACATAAATTCATTAACGGGCTTTATCCTAATTATTTAACATACAACAAACAAGACACCTCGCTAGAGCAGCAGCAGAGGCAGCAGTTCATAAGAAGCATCAAAAATACTCAAGGATAAAGGAAAATGGCATGGATTTGGTCGTTGTGGCTGTGGAAACTGCAGGGGTGATGTGTGAAGAGGGAATGAATGAATGAAATTGTTTATTTAACCTGCCCTGGATTAGACCAAGGTCCACTCTTCCTCCAGGACAAGCCCCAAATTATTCATACATTTACAAATCAGTTGTGGTTTAAAATTAAGGGAAGAGAGTGGCTTCACGAAATAGGGACGCGGTTAGTTGGAAAGAGACAGGCGATGCAAAGGCAAGAACTCATTTACTTCAAAGAATTAGTAAGGCAGTACAACAAGGAAATTCTACCTGCATCATTTCTGCCAGGGCCTCATATGATGATTTGGAATAGGTTTTATTTATAAATTTTATTGTTTTTTGTATTTTACTTTATATTTGTATAAACATCTATACAAATGTATTATTTATCTATTGTAACAAAATTAAATAAGAAGTTGTTTATAGCCGAGTTATACTAGAAAACTAAGAGAAAGAAGTTTTACCTACTATTATTTTAGTACGTCAAAATTGACAGTTTTAAGAGTGAGCTAAACAGTAAGCGAATTCAAAACGAGTATCTAAACATTAGCTTTAAATTATTCAATTCTTGATTTAAAATGTTATGAACTATTTCACGCTGGGTTGCCAATGTTGTCGTATCTATAATGCACATACTTTGCGGCAGAATTAATTCCGTTAGCCAAACCAAAGTTTGTGTGTTTTTAGAGTACGAACTAATGAAACGTGAGCAAGTATATTATTTTAAAGCCATCTGTGTATTTAACTCTAACAGCAGCAGCTCCAAGGTAAAACTCAAGTTTGGTGAAAGCAATGTAACATACTGTATATACAGTTTTATGGAAAACTAGTTTTGCTTCATGCTGTTAACTTGACATATTCTTAGATCATATTACTTCTTGTAAAGTCTAGGTACGTATACAAGTGGATACATGGAAAGCCTGCAGTCAAGTGTCGACCTGACCCCGTAACTCGGTCAGCAGTGCTCATTGGAGCATTGGCAGTTCAAAACGTTAATGTACAGAGACATTTTCAGACCGACTACATTTTGAATTAACTAGACATTTAAGTGTGTTGTCCTTAGCCTCATATAAAATATGCAACTAATTTCCTCCCATATTTAATACACTATTCGAAACAATAGTACTAAATAGCTCAATACTATTTCAAAACTGGAAATAGTTTAATATTGTTTTTAGACAATGTTAAGACATAGATCACAAAAACAATTATTTTCTATTTGTTTCAAGTAGCTAAGTTCTTAGATGTCAGTAACGCCTGCTTGCACACAGTTACCAAATGAGGAGTAATTCAAATCCCAACAATCAAACCCTGAGTACTCCCAAAGATTTCATTTAAGGTAAACCGACTTTTATTTGGAGTGTTAACTCCGTCTTCATATGGAAACTCATGAATTACTTGAACGGGTTGCAGGCATACAGTGAACTTTCAATGGTCGATATATTGATTAGTTTAATTTGTTAAAGTTACTAAAAAAGTACAAATTTACCACCAGGTTCAGCGGTTCGTCTAAGCAGTTAAAACCGGACTTAACTCTGTGATAAGAGATGAGTGAAGAGGACATCTACTAATCACAAAGCTAACCTTCTAGTGCATTTATTAAAAAGATCTATAAATGGTGCAAGGTAAAACGAATTCAATAAAACTAATGTTAGAAATGAAAATAATAAAAAAATAGGTTTGATTTTACCCATCTCGACTTCAACAGAACCATTAAATTTACGCACAGAAGTTTACCTCAGTGCTAATGTTTGAAGTCATCGGTCAGTTTTGCTTAGTTGCCAATAGAGTGTGAAGTAGAGACCCATTGGAACTGAACAAGCTACTATTTATAAATTCATGAATAGAACACGGATGGTAGACAACAGAAGATACATTCTTTCAGGCCTAAGTACATTAGCTGTGGGTCAAAGAGTTCCAGCAGGCAACAATGAGTCACTGGCGGAGGGCCAAAGGAGAACTCGGTGAAGTATTATTAAAAGATGGAAACATAATTTATAAAATTAAGATGGACAAGAGTTAAGGTATCTGGAAGTAGCACATCAACCAGATTGTTAAATATAATCAAGGGGAAAATTGATGTATTTTAAGAGCTATCAATCTACTATGCACAAGGGTTTCTATTGAATTGTTTTAATACTTTTATAGTAAAATAAAAACGAACACCTTTTTCTTTATTTATAGTTTGATCAATAACTTGCTAATATACTATAGTACGGTTAATACGTATACCCGTCTTCTTCTCTTTTAGCCTTGTACTCTTACAAATAGGAACGAAAACCACAATATCAACAGTTGTCAAATAATATTTATAGTATTCACTAAAATGCAAAAACGGTTACACAAATCTCAAAAGTCAATTACTTTATTAGTAAAAAAACATAGCAAAATAAACCGACTCTGAAAACAAGTTTTCAGAATGCAATCAAAGAAATAAAACAAGGACGTAAAATGTATGGACTGGGCAACATTCTGGCTGCCTGCCCAACGTTTCCAAGGACGTAGCCAGCTACCCCGTTACACAGTCGGTGTGTGGGTGACATTCGGGCCCACCCTTCATTGTCTCATTCAAAACAAACCTTCGCCAGCAGCCTTCACGCACTATTTGTCAAATAGGCGTAGCCAAAGCTTTCAATTTCCATACGGTACCTGAAATGTTTGCAAAATTTTAATCACAATAATTGGATCATAAATATAGATTTTTAGCCTAAAACTTTGTTTGGGAGGGGGAAGGGCGTTTCTAGTGAAGTACAATGCCACAAAACCAATTATAGGTTAACTCTTTTCAAAACGGTGGCACTTAGAAACACTGTAATCTGTGCTCGAGCTGCCGCAACTATGTTGATTTCCCTGCCGCAGTCATTCGGCATCCATGCGCCATCTACTTATTGTAACATAATCTTTGCTCCCAACTCATTTGCTTTAAGCTGCAGTTTTTAACTATTAAAATTGGAGGAAGAGCCTTTATCTAAATGACTTAGTTTTAATAAAATGTTATAAGACTCCCAACTACAGTTTTCTACACTACTATTTAGGAATTCCTTAAAGTAGTAATTCGTATAAAACAGGGCTCTGTGTTTAAATTAACCGACAACATAAATTGACCTTGCTCCCAGCTTCATTTGTATAAGAGGTGCAATTATAGCAATGAAAGAGCTATGATACAACTTTCAATGCAGTATTTCCATAAAACAGAAGTATGGTTTTAATACAATACAATGTTATATCTAAGTCTGTATATGAAAGTTGTGCATTGTAATATTGTAATTTACTAGGAAGAAAAGTTATTCTCGTGTAATCATGTCTAGATGTTCATATGCACGACGGAGAGCAGTTAACTGGTAGCTTGGCACAGAACTAGATCAGTGGGTCAGCGACGGTCATTCTAGCTGCTTACGTCATCCTAGTCGTCTCAAATATTCATTTAACTCTCTGAATCTCTGATCAGTTTAACCGTCATAGTAATTAAAATCAAACTAACGTGTAACATATTACTCCAATGTAATACATTATGTTCACCATAGATGATTATTTACTGGAGAATTAGTGTTATGAATGCAACATTTTTATTTTAAATGAATGTTTAGAACCAATACAAAAAGCTGCCTTGATAACATTTTTGAGTACTTTAGCAAAACCCACTGTTGGGAGCTTAACATCTACCACAAATCGCCGTAGTTAACAAATTAAAATAATGTTAACGTCTATTTTGTACTTTGATATACTTTTGTATACGATACTTTGCTTGACTTATTCTTCACATATTGCTTTACTAAACATACGGGTTTACCGTTAATTATTACGACTTTTAACTATTTTAAAATTATTAGATACCATTAACTGAAAGAAACTCAAACGTAAACAAAATAAATTTAAAAGAGTATTGATTTTCACAACAAAACCAAATTATTTACCAAGTTACCTTTTGTACTGTTTCATTATGATACTAGGTTGTATCAAAGGAACGATAAATAAATATGTGTTGCAAAACAAATTAGCCATGCTAAGATCCTAAGTTTAAATAAGGTATAAATTGTACGCGAGTAATTAGCCAGAAGGCGTTAGTTGTGTGTACAAAGCTCTTACATAGAGAGCAGGAGAGCAAACGCTCTGAAACAAACAACGAAACAGACAAACACTACTGACTGTAACTGGTAGTACTCTGAAACACTCTCAGTGTCTGTGTGTGTGTGTGCTTTGTGTAATTTTAGTTTAGGTTCAATTTACTTTTAAGGCAGAGCTATCCTTTAATTTCGTTGTAATTTGGTTGAGTTAGCTTTTCAATTGTACAATATCGAATGTATTTTGTTTTACTGCTGCGTTGCTAGTGCCTTCAAAATAATGATGACTTGTAAGAAGGATTGTTCAAAATACATCCTATACAATGCAATAGTGTCACTTGTAATAGTGTAATAAACTTGAATGTGTAGCGATGCGTAGTAATACCGTTGTTTGTTTATACTCGTACATGAGAAAAACCTGGTCTAAATATGTAAATTTTGAATAAAAGCTAATATGAATATAAGTCAAAACCCTTATTATTTCAACCCTTTGACTATTTAGATTTGGATTATAAACCAAATTCAACATACACGTTTTTAAAATTCTCTAAAAATACTTACACCGTTTAAATATGGGTACGTTTACTTTGGGTTGTTAGACAACTTCAAACCGATGCATTTTATTTTTTAGCTTAGTAGAACTCGGCTACTTAACACCATGGTAAATAGAAAAATAGGTCGATTATGAGAGATAAATATTGAGGTGGAAGGGAATGATGACATCACAAGGTCAAAGCTCAGCAGCTTCTGAAGTTTGTTTCCGTATCCGACTAGCTCTTCTTGCCAACTATGTTTGTTTACTATTTTGATAAACACGTAGCTAAAAAGGTCACGTTTATATACGGAGGCACTCTTATTTCTCCATACATCAATCAACCCTATTACAACACACTTAAAACGATTCTATAGTTTACCTTTGTTAGTAATTCTTATTTTTTATAGACATCTTGGTTGAAATAAATATTAATGTTATAACCCCTTCAAGGTTGAAAATTACGATAAATTCCACTCTTTATTGCAGGTGAGTTCTTTTGACTTAGTATTACTTGACTTTGAACGTTGTTTTGGTTCTTTTAAAGGAGGGATTTCTTTGTTAAAACACACAATTGCAAGAATACATACTATTCATCTGTTACGATACACATGTCTTGTTAAGCAAGGGATGATACGTTGAAGTTCATTTCAGTTGGCAGCTGTTAGATTTAGTGACGTCGTATTAACCAGGTCGAGAAGTGGCTCAGTAAAAACCACAGATAATTGACCCGCCTTCATAACTCTCTTCATCTTGAGTAACACCGGAACTTAATAGCACTGAACTTCATTAAAATCTTTAAACTTCAAAATTGGTTAATTTAGAAAAGTAAAAGAAATAGCAAGTTTTACCAAATGAGGTTTTCACACAGAAACAAAGGTTGATTTTTAGAACGCAGCAGCTGGGAAGGTAACAAGTTGGTTTATACTGTCAGATACAAAGCCGAGCCCAGTTGCTAGGAGACGTCCCACATAATACCTCGCCTTTATCTCTGGGCAAAGGAGCACTGCTGAAGCTGAATACAGTCTATAACAAATGTAGGCTGAATCTCATCATTGGAGAATTCATGTTTATGAGACCACGGTGGAACTGCATTTGGACTTGCATGGATGTATAGCTTAACCAGTTGCGTCAAATGTTAGTTTTGATACGGTATGCCTAGTGATTACTTACTTTGCCTTAACTATTGATTAACTATTGCTTACTTGAAGTTAATCAGCTTTATAAAGTTAAAGGTCAAACTAATTTTAATATTTTATTTACTTAAAAAAATTTATTTACAATTTATTTTAATTTTTTCTGTTTAAAATTTAATTTTAGCTTTTATTTTATTTTGAATCAAACATGTTGTGAATTACGTAAATAGAAAACCTACGTCAATTTTGTTCTTTAAAACTGATCTCTAGAGTTATGCATAAAAAGTCAATGTTAAGTGTTAAATTAAAAATGGCTATAATTTATGAAGTTCGGTTAGTAATTGTCTTAGGATTTATGTCTATTGTGTTTACCATTAAAAGCATATAACTGAACAATGTGCATTCTGAA
The DNA here is from genome assembly GCA_018831715.1 of Matsumurasca onukii. Taxonomy (NCBI): domain Eukaryota; kingdom Metazoa; phylum Arthropoda; class Insecta; order Hemiptera; family Cicadellidae; genus Matsumurasca; species Matsumurasca onukii. Next base: position 37,616,689 of record CM032062.1, read on the forward strand.
AACGTAAAGTTTTTCCTCTTGTAATAAAATACAAACCTGTACTTGACTAAAGCAGTTGATCGATTCCTTTTCCAACGACTCTCTAGTCACTATTTAGTTATAGTAATTGGAGTCTAGACCCAGTAGGACCACGCGATTCAACGGTGTTTGATTCGGCAAATGTGTAGCAAATTCGGCGTGTCTATCTTGCACGTTCGGAAGATATGAAGCTAGTTCGAGAATTTTGTCACCTGTATAGTTAAGTGGTATGCAAACGGCGTACGTACCTAAAACGTACATAGAGAATATGTGTTAAAAGGTTTATATTAGACAAACGCGATAAAAAACAAGTAAAAGGTTTTTAAAAGTACAAAAGTTGTACAAACATTTTACACATAACATTGTACTAGTATATACAATGTATTGTACTGTATAACCCATATACTGGAGTGGATACTCTACTGTGGCTTGAATATTAAAGCTGTTTAATCAAAATTTCATGTTACTGAATCATATCAGATCTAAACTATGAAATGGGAAAGCTAAGTGATTTCTGATGTCCTTAAATGTGTATTTGCAGGAATATTCTGAGATAAGTCTGCTTGTCTAGCTAATGAATTGAAGCTTCTTACCCATATGTCCAGATAGACTATCTAATTAGGTATAATACTAGTGGTTCTGTGAACTTGATCTTAGCGCTCTAGAATGTTATTTTGTTAATTTTTGTCACGAACCAAAAATAAAATACAAACGTGTACAGCTCTAACATGAGGAATAGGAATAAACGATAGTAATTCACCTTGCTTTTAATTGGCCTGTATGAAAAACTGTTGAAATAATAAATGCTGCACATATCAATTTGCAATTGCAGCGCACAAATATTTAACGCTTCAACTCATTGGATGACCACCAGCACTGGAAAGGCGGCGTGCTCAGGCGTCACTTGACTGGTGATCAAACAGACGTTGAACACTGATGGTTGGATGGCAAAGACAATGTTATGGGAGGTAGATAGCGCATAGATAACCTATGGCTTAGGCAGAAAACTTGACATTTAGTTAGGCAGCCAACGAACAGAATGTGCTGCGAGCGCTGCCGTCTCACGCCGTCTTTCTCCCCCTTTGGATCCACATGCTACAGTTTGTCTGATGTCGATGACCAAAATGTAAACAAATCGTGTAATTTCCGAGAATACCCGAGCATGCGTCATTAGAGATATTCTCTCACAGCGCATACTTGCGTGGGCTGCCTCAGTTTGAGTTTCGTAAGCCATGGGCAAACCTAATGAACATTGTTGCTTCCTTTAAAACACACATTCACACATGACATATACTTGACGATAAAGTTTGTATGCGAATCCTACAACTCGAGTAGCTCAAGAAATAAACAAATTCTTGATGAAGTTTACCATCAACATTGTATTTCCATAAGGTACTTCCTTTCCGATAAAACTCCAAGAAATTACTACGAGATATTGTTGTACTTAAATTACGTTAGTTTTCATGCGGTGATTATTTCAGCCCTCCGGTGAAACTGTACGTTACATGTAATGTAGATAACTGGCTTCACAGTTCGTTAGCCACATGCATATTCATCTGTAATAGTGTCGATCCTGTTTGTAAAGGCTTTCATGCGCAGTAGTTTCCTCGATTAACAACTCATTAGGAAATATTTATAGCACCCGAAACCTTTGTTTTACTCGTATATCATTCGATGTAGGCCGTTCTACAATAGTTTTAAGGGTAGTACCAAAGTCCATTAAATAATTAGCTCCATTAAACAAAATAAAATGTAAAATGTGTAACGTATATTGTATTTGCGCGCTAACGTGTCACTTTTAACCCAGGTAAATAAAACGTGTATGGTGATCATTTTCTCACTAGAAAGAAAAATATCATTTTAATTCTATATATATTTTTGTGGCATGCAAATCAGCTGGTTCATTGAGTGTGAATCGTAAATCAGTGTAACAGCTGTTTCTTCAAAACAATAAATATAATTCAGACTATTGGGCTCAAAACAATGTTAACTTTTCAATGTTAAGTTTCTTTATAATATTAAAATATCTACTAACATTTATTTCTCACTTTTATTATAACAATCATCATAACAAAACATCATCGTGCCGAAAGTGTCTTTTACCCTCGGTTATTGACCCTAGTTAGCTTGACCTCCTGTCTAAAAGCGTCCCTTTAGGACCTAGTGATGAAATATAATATTATTTGGTACTATATATGGAAACTTACTGTTATTGTTTCCTTATATTTGATATTTTAAAACTTGTACAAAAGCTTTAGATACAAGCGATAAGTGCTAGTTATAAAGTAACATTAACTCTTGAAAATGACTTCGTTTTGCATCTATTGAGACAAATAAAATTGAACAGATTAAGAAATATATGTTCAATTTTGAAATTAAATGAAAGTTGAATATTATATGGGTAAATATAATATTCAAACGTTTCGAGGATGTCAAAAATGTTTGAGTATGTCTGCATTTCTTGTTAAAAACATGATTTTACAGTTTCAACGGATACGTAATATAGTCATCTACAAACTTACCATTAAACCCATAGTTTTATATGTGAAGTGTTCATCGCCAAAAGTGTTGAGAGCTCTGAAAGCATTTAAAACTTTTCCTAATTGCAGAAGAAAGTTTTATCTCAGGTCGGACGTTCAATTTCTTGTTTAGTTTATTTATCTTGTATACAACTTTCCCTGCTTCCTTTCTCCTTACAACTTCCTGATATTGATTTCTTCCAAAACAAGACATTTCTTGTTGAATGTGTGTAAATGAAAATTCGTCGTTGAAACTGTGTACTCTGTATTTTAAACTCATATTTCCTGCGGAAATTCGACCAAATTTGTCCATTAGGCAAAATAATCCAGAAAATACGGAGAGTACGCAATACTAATGAATAAAAAGAAGTAACAGTTGATTACTATGTACACCTACGTAGTGTCGTCTTGTAGGAAAACAAGATAACATACAAAGTAAAGTTAAATCTCCTTAGCCCCATGTCAAAAGTTGTTACTAAAATATGTGCAATTCGAATACAGAATATGTTTTATAGGTTTCCTTCTGCATCGCACAGTTCCAGCAACGATTTCTTCCTACACAGGAGATTGAGGCACTGTGCCGTTTCTCAAAAACAAATTATAGTATTTTTTTAGGGTTTTGTTTTTTCGTATTTCAACATGCTGTATTGTAAGAGTGAAAACTTTTCCCAAAATAGTGAACATTAAAGAACTTTAATGAGAGTGACTGGGTTTCAACACCCGCTAAAATGTTATGTACTAGGTTACTTTTCACTTAAAGACGAGGTCAGATTCCATATCCCAAAAGTCGTGTTCACTCAAAACGATGAAAAACGTCCGTAATAAAACTTCAACTTCTAAAATTGTACAACCGTCAACAACAAAGTTCAAACAACCATGTACAATGCAGTTTTACAAGGCATGTTTACTAAATCACAGTTCTAAAGTGCAGTTTGCACTAGACTGGGCAGTACATGAGAATCCAGTTCGTAAAAGTTTAAATGTCATAAACTAGTGGGACAATTCCATCCACACCAGTTGCATGTGTCAACTGTTTGCCTCCATCATGTGTTACATCGTTATTCGTTGTAGTGCAAATGTTATACTTTTTACGTTTAAGTTTTTCAATGACAAAACAAAGGTTGAACTTAAAACACTTCAAGCTGCCTTTCTTTTACTGCGGGGAAAAGACGATTGAATAGAAGCAAAACAAAATGTTGTATTGCTATGTAGGCTATGTGCTTGTATGGTTGAATGGAATTTTACCAAGGTTCGACCAAGGACTTCTGATATAGTTAAAAGGACGTGTTATGGTTTTTATAATAGTTAGTTTTAAGGTTGTTTGGAGTAATCACAACTAAAACTGTTTGGAGAAGCAGTTTTCGTAGTAAGTGTTGATTAACATTATTGCGGACAGTATTTGAACGGAAAACCATATACGTAATACTGTCTGAAACTGTCGAAAATCACGTTTAATTTTAGTAACTCATGAATAATTTCTTATAGCTCTTGATAATTTTAACCGGCATAATAATTCTTGTCTTATGACGAAATTGAGTTATGAAAATTCATCAACGTCACAAAATTGTACAATTATACTAATTCCTAAATAGACTACAGCATTCCTCGTCAAATTTTCACATAGTAATAATCGACCTTTTAGCGTTACATGTTTACGAAGGATGGTCGGAATAGCTGATACAAGGTGGAATATTAACATAGTACATCAAAGACATATGTAGAAGTTGTTAGTTTCCCAGAGTTCTGTTTTCATTTCAGTGAGCTTGAAAGTAAATACATAACTCACTTTGAAGTAGCCTGCTTTCAAGCAAATTAACCACTCAGTGTTTCAAGCTCTTTCATGCATTAATAAATTATCACTTGAAACCACTGAGTTAATGAAACCATCATGCTATGGACTAAATGCCAAACATACGTTTGTGCTTTAACTAGTAAACTAGCTATGAACCATCATTACTGTGATTAGAGGACTCCTTCTTCGGGGATGACCACTGACCAGCACGGCCTGCTAAGAGTCAGTAGCTTTGATATGTATAAAAAGTCTAGGTCACGTGATATATTGAATCAAAGGTATTCAGTTTTAAAATGTAAAAGGCCGCTTATTTGATAACAATTACTCAACATGAAGTTGGCTAACATTTGTTATTAAACAACCTGATTGAGGACGAGTTCACTGCATTGATCTTTACTTAATGTGATACTTAATTTAATAAAGATAATAATGATTTTCAGTTAACAAAACATCTTGGCATCAACCGATTCGGCATCAAATTAAGTACAAAACATAGCCGACACGTAGCCACAAGCACGGTGAATCTTAGCAAATTTCCAATAAAACAGAACAAGTTTTCATCAACCTATTTTAATTAGACGATTTTCTTTTATACACTATCCCCGCAGTCACCACTTACATTTGTAATGTTACTGTACGGTAACGCTAGGTAAAGGTCGAGGTTGAGTGGTAGAGATGACTTTGTAGTCGTACCTTGCCTTGTTAAATAGGTCAAACCTTTTACTTTCTGTATCCAAGGAAACATAGGATATTAAATTATATAACAGCTTAATTTATGCCCAATGCTGTGAATGTCAAAGTGCAGAAATTCGGATTAAATAATTAATCAGAAATTACTTTAATACGGTAGGTGTAGAGCAACGGGAGTTGTTTTGATCGTTGAAGAAAGCTCTACTATACGGGTGAAATTTGTATTCAATAATGGTATTGCTATAATTAGATAGGTAAATCAGAACTTTGAATGGCCACCATTTCGAAGCGAGCTGTCCGATCTAGCTGGTTAACAAAAGAAACCTATGTACAAGATTTCGTGAAAATCGGACCAAAAATGCGACCTGTAGAGTGGTCACACACACATATAAAGTTTTGCTATTTGACTCAGGAGGTGTTGGTAAGCAAAGGACTACAAACAACACCTTTCTATTTGGCCAGAGAAATGAATTTTCAAAGAAAGTTTGCTAATAAGCACCTTAAACCACTCCTCGGTAGATGCATTCCTTAAAAAATGGTAGCATGTCAAATCTTATCACTTTTGATGGTAGTTGTTATGTGGAACAAAATATGTTTAAAAAAAATGTTATTTGGAATGCCTTCTTGAAATAAAATGTCCGACATGTAACTATAATTTTGCTGCATTATTAGATACAAACTTACGATTAATTAGCATTTCGTGAGCTATTTTCAGTTACTAGAACAAGTGAGCGGTTGGATTTGCCAAGAGGTACCTGATACCGTTTAAAACTTCCCCAAACTGTTGCATAGCCCTGTTTACTAAACTGTACAACAAATGTGACACATTCTAGGCTTGAAGGCTTTCTCTACATTATTCCAACTGTCTGCTGGTGTGGATATCACTCCTGGGATGAAACCCAAGGCGTCACGTACTTTCCAACTGTACTCGAGTTTGCAATATCTCCCATGTTGACTGTTGAGTTTTCCATTCGAGTACATATATTTCCTCTCCATTTAATGCAAAACAATGGAGGTACTAGATTTGTAAACAAATACTCGTAGTTCATTTTGTCGTTTGAACTATTAGTTGGAAATGTGTTTTGCTTTGCTCTTTGAGTTTATGGACTTGGTTTCCAGTTACTTTGTTTTCATCAATATTCTTTATATTTACCTGACTGTGTCCACCATTCTTTAGGGTCCACCTAAGCTGAGTAGTGACACTTCAATGCAAAAGTTAAAAATCATATATTTGGAAGCTAGACGAGATTTCAACACGCGTATAGAGCATTTTTCAACATTGTGAGCATTTCAAATTCAAAATTCTGTGAAACTATTAAACGAATTATGAGAAATCGAGCTCTATACACGTTGTGGAAGACTCCTCAAGTTTCTAAATGTATTATGTTAATTAATTAATATTTAAACATTTTTTGAAAGGTGAAAAATAAGGTAGCGTTAACTTTGTGAGTGGGTGGTTTGAGAGTTAGGTCGTATCAGTTGAAAGAAGGCTCCTTGTTTAGCCAGTTGAGCTGACGAATTCAGGCTTTCTCCGAGGTGACCACTGAGTTGGAACCTAAATGATGATGGTTGTCGCTCATCTTAAACCGGAGGCAAACAATAAGCTCTTCTGAGTACATTTCATAACTTGTGATGGATGTGTTACAGGGACGGACAAGGGCTGAGATGGAGAGTCTGCTGGTCGCGATGGCGGTGATGGCTGTCGCCCAGGCCAACCCAGAAGCCAAGCGGCTCTACGACGACTTGCTCAGCAACTACAACCGCTTGATTCGCCCAGTGGGCAACAACTCGGACCGCCTTACCGTCAAGATGGGACTCAAGCTCTCCCAACTAATCGATGTGGTAAGTAGTTTCATGTAAACACTTTCACGACACGTCTTTTTACTCCTTTCTTGTAAGCACTGTATCAATCAATGAAAAAACAGGCCGACTTGCAGCTATGCGCTAAAGCGCCGCTGGCATGAGTGAAGCAGATTTCCTTATTATCATAGGAGTTACGAGGCTGTTCGCTCTGTTCACAGCCTTGCTTCGGTCTTCGGCTTCAGCTTTGCCTAATATATGATCACGAGTGTTAAGAGGCTGTGTGTGACGCTCATAGCCTTGCTTTGGCTTACGGCTTACGTGGTCTTTTACTGCACGTTTTACTACGTATCAGAAATAAAAAATTAATTTCAAATTTCATTAAAATTGGACTATTAATTTATAGCGAAGTTAGAGCGAAAAAGTGCACCATTTTAAACGAATGTATGGATGTTCATAACTTTTTCTTATTGATGGATACTATTGAAACTAATATGTCTTTTAAATGTCATCAAAATCTAATGAAAGTTAGTGTTCATAGACAAAGGGACCCTTAAAACTACTTTTTCGATAAAAGTTCCCCCCAAAAGGGTACTTCCGGTAAACCGATTTAGCTGGCTAACAAACCTGACTGAGATATTTACAAAAGGAACATTTGTACGAAGTTTGATTAAAATAAGACAAAAAATGCAATTTGTAGGAGTGCACAAATAAATACATATATACTGTACATCATTATTATACATATCAAGCTTTGAAATTTGCTCAACACGTGTTCTGGGGGTCTGGATCGGTGCACATTTCATAGTCCCGGTCTGGGTCTTACCTTAAGGACGCCATTAATATCTCATTATTTCAAAGGAAATTCGCTAAAACTGTCCGCCATGTTGAAAACAATCTAGTTAAAAACTTACTTAAGATAAAGCAAAATAATGATTTTGATGAAATTACAATTTGAAAATAAGTCTTTGGCGGTATTAGGAAATACCATATGGCTAGTTTTCACCACCTATTGTAATTATTTAAGGTGCACAATTTATGGATAAATATAGGCTAGATACGCGAAATAGGTTTCCTTTAATGTACAATAAAGTTATAAAACTCTAGTTAGACTTAAGTTTCGGTAAAATTGACATATTTTTTATTATGTCAAACATGAAATAAGGGAAATTAGTACAACAGTGTCATTCAACACACTGAAATAGAACTAAGTGCGGTGTACAGGGAGGTGGTTACTCCCGCCGGATCAGCTGTGTGCAGTGATCAGCTGTACAGGACCGTCATCGGTCAGCTGTGTGGTCAGCCAAACCGAGTGTCACACCTACACCTCACTGGTCACGGTCAAAACACAGAGCCCTCTGTCTGTTCCGGTCAATCAACTAAAGTTATATTTTACCATGTTAAATTCTATATTCTATACTACTCGTATGTTAAAAACAACATTATCAATACAGGTGAAACGCTAGTAAAGCATCGTTTAAATTTTCGTCAACGAGCTTTATCAGGGTTATACCGTGTTAAACTTTGTTCTAACTGTACATAGTACTATTAAGAGACATTAGAACAAGCCTAGCTAACTTAAAAAGTCAATAAGTATAAAGTTAACATCACTTAATCATCATTTTTTTAACATCACTAAAAACAACGAACTTACTAAATTATTAATACAAGTTTTTATTTAAGCTTATAAATGCTTATGAAAAAACTACACTGTCCCTAATTTAACTCGTAAAGTAAGTCACTAGTTACCATTATCTATTATTATATTTTCAAATTGCATTGAGTAAACTTTGCTCAATTGCATTTTCAAATATTGCATTTTCCAAAAATAAACATACATTTTGCCGTTCTGACAAATTCTTTGTGAAATGCATTTTGTATAGGCTTCTTGGAATTGTATGTAAACTACTTTATGTATTTTCTTTTCTGGTAAAGATTTTCTTCAATGCCACATTATATTCCTTATATTATATTACTGGTATATGTACAAGCTCGGCATATTCTTCTGTTAAATTATTTTGATAATTCTGGATATATTTATAGTTTCTTTTTGTCATTGTTAATATTTGTTTAATGTGTTTAAATTAACCAACCTTTTAAATAAATCATTGACTATACCTCCTACAAGAAGCTGTCCCTCATCAACGTTAGACAAAGTTAAAAGCTTGCTTGGGTTGACAAGGTACATCGCGAAACACAAACTTCAAGTTAAATACCCAACACAAACACTGGCTCTAACTCCAGCCATTATTAAGGAAACTCCTCTACACGAGAAGGTGGATAACTTCTTCTTCACAGAGTTCAGCTCAATTAATTATGAGCCCTGCACGTTACGTGAAGAAGCCTCTTACAGTTTGATTTTAAGTGTATCTCAGAGCAAAACATGTAAACAAAATCCAACTTGTAAAACGACTCTGCCTGTATAAATTTGTACCTTTTCCAGCCTGTTTTGTACCTTTTGCTGTATTTGAGAAGAAAACATTTTTAAGTTGGTTAACTTGAACCACTGCCGAAAACGACTAATTGAAGAAAATCTCGAACCTTCACAAGTATAAAAGTGTCGATTATAAAAAGTGCCTACTGTGATGGTTGAAATCGTTAAGTTCTTTCAGTAGTATAGTATATTTCATCACTAGGTCCTAAAGTGACACTTTTGACACGAGATCAAGTTAAACCGAGGGTCAAAACACACTTCTGGGTTGAGTGATGAACGATACTTTTGTCATGATGCAAGTAATAATGAGAAATAAATGACATTAAATGTTTTAATATTATAAAGAAACTTAGTAATAACATAGTTTTGAACTTAGCAGTCTTGAACTCAGTAGTGTTTTGAAGAAACAGCTGTAACACTGATTTACTATAAGTCAGTGTTGAAATTAAAATCAAACTCGTTGAACCAGCTGACGTTCATACCACAAACATATCATTAAAATTATAATAAAAATAATAAACTTAAAGAAAACACACAACAACTTTTTATTGTAATGTTAAAACTTATTATTTTGTTGAAACTAAGAACAAGGATAATTTTTAAGTATAACTTATAACTTAACAACCCCAAAAGAAATAGGAAGTTATGATGGACTCGCATTATAAATATTGTTTTTACCTATAATAGCTTTAATGCTAACAGGTGACTCTCACGTGCTGTGATTTTCGCCGTGAAGGGGCTACAGAGCACGCACCACTAGTAGGCCTAGTCTATACCGTGACTACAACGCCACAGAGTACAGAGGTGCGGTAGGCGGCGGCGTTCTCTAGACGGACCCGCCTGTAGCACTCCTGTTTGCCGCTCTATATTAATTTTCTCAATATTAACAGACCTGTTTTTTTCAAATTGATATGATTAATTTAAACTAAAAGAAAACACGCAATAAATTTTATTCATTAACTTTAAGATTTTTGTTGTTTTATAGTATATTGAAAGTTTAATTATTACAGTTTGAAGAGAGGTGATTTAGATGCATTTTTAGTATGGCTTGTTTTTTAGCTGTATGTAAATTTTGTGGTCGACGCCGTTTTCAGTTGGGCAGCAAACGATTCTAAAATATCAGCGGTTCAAAGTGTCATAGCTTCACTTAAAGGTTTTAGGTGACGCTTTTTCTTACTCCGATGATGGATAAATTAACTAAACAAAAATTTAAAACTATCTATTTAGATAGTGGCTTTCTTGGCCTTACAATCTTTACTGCCAAGCACGTGGCAACACTGACCGAGTTCAGTAACTTGAGCTATTCTGATTCTATCAGCTGATTCCACTACAGTTTTGTTATGCCGAAATTCAGAAATTTATCTTAATTTTCTGGTGATGGTTCCATGTACCACTAGGTTAGATTTTCCAACTGCTTTGTTAGTGCTGCCTTTGAGTGTAGGTTATTCCTCTGCGACAAATGAAAACTAATCGGTTTTTTGTTTATTTGATTTGCATTTTTATTGCGTGTTACCACTGACCTGTTTCTAGACGACATCAGGTTATAACATGGTAAAGGTAAAGGTAAAGTTTGTCTTGTTTAACGAGGCGAAGTTAGGACTACAAAGTCCTCTCTACCACTCAACCTCGACCTTTACCTAGCGTCACCGTATTAGTCACATTACAAATGTCAGTGGTGACTGCGGGGATCGAACCCGCGCCACCGGAGTGATGAGCTCCGGAGTCGCGTGCGATACCAATCCGCCACGGGTCCGCTAAATGGTCTAATGGTTTATGTGATGACCAGTTGATTAAAGCTAGTTCAACATAGTTTTATATGTTGAAGTACATTTTCGGGCTAGAGTCTCGTGCTATACCATTAAAACGATCATTGCTGTGCAAGTATAGTTTAGTGTATGATGTGGATTATGAGATCGTATCTCAGTTTTGTTATGTCGTTTGTCTGTTTGCTGTTGGTTACGTCGTTTGATGTTAGATCTTTTCTTTTGGCATACCTATCTTTACCTAACCTAAGAAAAGAAATTATATAGCCTAAATTTTAATATTATAAATGATCTACTAATTATGCCTGAATCTTAAATCTAAACATTTAGCTAATCTAAACATTCCAGACGGTGGAATTACGCGGCCCTTTGGAAATCTGCATTTCAAGAATAGCCAAAAACAGAGCTAATTACTGTAATATGTGTGGCTATAAATTAAGATTAAGTATACAGAGCAATGTATTATATAATGTTATCAAATGTAATATTTTATTAACCCCGCAAACCACTAAAGATGATTCATTTTGCTACTTTAGATCAAAAATGTTAAAGACATAACTACAAAAGAAACGAGTCAACAAGATTTCGAAATACTGATACTACTTAATACAATTTTATTCAGATTTGAATTGCATTGCTAGTCAAAGTTGATGGATATTGGTTTGGACACAGGATTGCCAAGGGATTATTATCAAGAGTAGTTATACAGTAATCAACTTGGTTGCCGAGGCAATAGCTTCTGGCAAGTTCATCATAACCTTCAGTGGCAGGTAATCAACCCAAAGGTTACGTGGTTAATACAAGAAGTTATTAGCGTTCAGTAGAATCAATTAACATGGATATTACGCTTTTGGAGTGACTTCTGTTGTTTTATTAGGAATACTTTGGAAATCCACACTTTCAATGGACCTGGTTTAATTGGCCTGGTTTATTTAAAAAAGGTAATAATAATTCGAAATGATTAATATTTTATAATGAAATGTGTAAGTATATTATCCCGCTGATTATTGCACATTCCCGTCTGGGATGGGGAATGTTGAATAGAACATGGGATTAAGAAAACTGGGTTGGGTAAGAAGACTTTTTCCGAAGAATCTTTTATAATGTACACGCGCGGCAGCATTTGGAAGAAAATGAAATCAGTCTTTATTTGTGGCGAAGCTGGGGACGATTTGGTTTATAGACATAAAGGAACTGCCGGGAGTTTAATGTTGTGAAAATCAAGAAACCTATTCCCTTCAAAACAAAAAGAAAATTGCTAAAAATCCTTAGTAATGTTTGTTTTTGTTGGAGAAATATTTTCAGGAAACACCTCATAAAGTTGACATATTACGGGCCAAATTCATTGGAAAAACTGGTTAAACCTAAATGTTTTATTTTAAAACTTTGAACATTAATTGATCCTTTTGTAGAGTGCGTCATTAACTTGTGGTGTTTATTTGACTTCCCGTTACCTAAGTTATAATAATTATTAGTTTAGTCAACTACTTAACGAATAGTTAAAATATATTTTTGGTATATGATCTAAATGGTGTTTTTGTTATTCAGCTCCGAAAACAGCTGCTTTAGACACATGCATTGACAGTGCTAAAGTGTCACTTTTTAACCCAGGTAAATAAAGGATTGTTTTGATGATCTTTTTTCCCTAGGGAGAAAAAGATCATTTAATGATCTTTTCGTGGCATGGACATCAGCTGGTCCAATGGTTTTGTTGACATTTAATGATTTGTTCGATTATTGTTTATAGTCGATACTGCGACTAAACTGTGAATATCAATCTAAATCGCAGGTAATTTAACTTTAGATTGAGTGCGATGTGTCGATTTAATATCGAATCATAACACTGGCAATAGTAAATGAAATGAACAGCTGTGTATACAAAACAATGAAAAAAACTGTAGCGTTTGACACCATAATTATTCCCTAAAATACTTTACAAAACGTTTTAAAATTAACTAACTAACCATTTTAACCACTCCTTCTACTTGCATCGTGACAAAAATTATCATTCATCATTCGTCCCTAAAGTGTCTTTTTGGTCCTCTCTCATTAAACTGAGTTCATATCTAAAAGTGTCACTTTAGGACCTAGTGATGAAATATACTATTTATTGGTTGGTCATTGTACTGAATGTTTACTATGCTTACTACACATAAGTATTACGTTTAGTGGTTCTAAAATTACATATTTTGAAGTTTGGTATCTTTAGCTGGATACGTTGAAGCTGAGCCTCCTAAAAGGCTACTTAATTTACGTAGGCAAGTACTTTGCATATACATAGCCTTATTATTATTCATGTACGGAAACACGCGAAGCACGTTAACGCCGTTTTGAAAAGTTCGCTTTCCTTTGTGTGGAAAATACAGAGCTTTAAAACCGATACAGAGGCTTCATTTTGAAAACCATACATTTGTTCATGTGTTTTGTGGATTGTTCGAGTGGTTGCCGTCCCACTTGTAGGGAGCAAACAAATTCACACTGAAGTGTAAGAAAAACATTTACCATGTGTTGAGATTTACAGAACAAGGTTAAGCTCTCAAAGTTGATGTGGTAAGGGACAGTGACAAACTGTTAGTTGAGTTCTTGTTTGTCTCCCAGCACTGACGAGATGTTTCGAGCAGAGTTGTCTACAAGAGTTTGAAGTGTAACGGAACTCATGTAGATATTAAGAGAAAGAATTCGTAGAATATTTTCAGTTACTGTTCCTGGGAAGAAGATAAATCAAAATATCTAGTTTTAACTCCCAAATCCCGTTCGTTACCTGCACTGGTGCGAATTTACTTTTCGGAATTTATTTTTTCTTGAAAAAATGGTTACACCTTTGGACTTGAAACTGTGCATAAACTTGTATTATACTTGGAAAATATAATACTTACATAACAAAACACTCCCCAAAAGATACTTCCGACAGCCCGATTTGTATGGCTAAAAAACATGACCCAAATATTTACTAAAACAATTTTTTTCTAAATTAAAAATAAACTGACAAAAAATATGACCTGTACAGTACACACATACGTATAGACTATTCATATGTTAAGAAGTGTTGAAAAAATGGCCAAACCGTGTTCTGGGGGTCAGGATCGGTGCTCATTTCATGGTCCTGGGTCATGCTGACGGTCCATCTAATGATTCAAAGGAAATTCGATAACTAGTTATTCTGAATTGTCTTTACCCCAGGATCAATACTTTAAAACGCCTGTAGAGTTTTAGAAACATTCTGTATATTATATACTAAAAAAAACTGTCCGATATGTTTTTCATCGTAAAGCGTCTGAAAAATGGTAAACGGTTGCCAATAAGCTTTGTTGAGCAATAGAGTTGAAATATATTTACTTGTTCATATAGAGCAAGTGTATATGTACGAATAATCTCACATTTATCATATTTTCAGTTCGACTTGCACACAAAAGTATATAGTGCATTGAAGATAGTGAAAAAGACTCAAAGAACTGTGTTTTCACAGAAAAAACAGCACTATTAACTCATACAATAAACATCTTGGTTTAACAATCGTCTCGTTGATACCTTGTTTCGTCTAAGCGAAATATATTTCAAGCGACACGACCGCTTACAAACAAGCACCATGCAGAGTTTAGATAATCTACCTCGAGGTCGTATCGATTTTCACTTAGGTGCATTCTACCCGTGCAATCAGTACCTGATGTAGTAGAATACGTACGTTTACACCAGCTTCTCATATATCAGTTAGATAACATGCCATATGACATTGGTAGCCTAACTAGCTTTGCTAACGACTTGAAAATTAATCACTCTTAAGTGTCAGGTTAACTCAAAACCTAAAACTTACATTTATTTAAATTTTGCTATTTTTAATATACTTTTTGCAAGTTTTTTTTTATTTTTACATGAAAATACTTTAACCCTTTACAAGGTGAGTTTTAAATGTCCCCCCGCGCCTTAACTTTAGAAAAAGGAAATATTAAAACAAACCCTTCATGGGATGTTTTTATTGGATTCTGAAATTTGTGTTGACACATTTTGGGTCACCCACCCACCAATCAAAAACCAGGGAGGAGGGCCCACAAATTTTTAAAATACCGACCCTTTCTTGTGGCGCCTCAAAAGAAAGGGAATTTGAATTCAAATTCACCGACGCTAATAAAACCTTTTATCTCGACTCTTTTTTTTGGTTATAACCATTTAAATATTACAAGAGATCAGGATTAAAATGGCACTATCCAATGACAAATTGTTCTTGAAAATCCTTTAAGCGAAACAGTACAACCTTATAACATAATCCCATAGAGTATTTTGAAGAAAAATTTGTCATGACACATTTTATGTGAAATATAGCATTTTAAACCTGATTTCTAGTAATATTTCAAAGGATTTTACAAAAAAAAAACGACTAGAGATACAAAATGTTTCATTATGTCGTTGAATTTGTATTAAAATTGAGATTAAAATTCTCGTTCTTTTGAAGTGCCACAAGGAGGGTGTTTGTATTTAAAAATTTGTCAAGCCCTCCTCCCCGGTTATGTTAAGGGGGGGGGGGGTCTGTGACGCAAAGTACGCCAAAACAATCTTCGGAATTATATGGAAACATTTCCTAAGAAAGTTTCAAAAGGTAATGTTGGGGAGGCATTTAAAACTCGCCCCATATGTATTGTTATTGTCTACATGATTTTGAAATACATATCACAAACAATCTCAAAACTCTTTGTGTGCGATATTAATAACGTTTTGGCAATAATTTTGTAGTTGAACTGTCATACTTTAGATATCTTTAGGTAATCTTCGTTTTCGTTTACTTTTGTCAAGTAAATTTATTGTTAGGAAATGTATTTGTCTTCATCACGGTAGTTCACAGGGCAAAGAAGTTAACAATGTTAGTAGGCCTATGTAGCCTTAGTTTCAAAATATAATTGAGCATTTAAGAAAATGTATTTAAAAGACACTTCCTTAGTCCATAAGTACAGTTGTATTTACACTTATAAGAATAGGAATAATATTTATTGCGAAATACAAACTCTTAATAAAACAAGAGGTCCTTTGCCCCATTTTCTTTCAAAAGTTAAGATAATATATGTTTTTAGTTATAAAAAAACCACAGCCAAACTTAGCTGTCGTTTATAGGGTTTATTTATAATACTAGCTGAGGCGTTACGGTAGCAAAAAACCTTAAAATCAAAGGTTTTTACTCTTAAGGATGCATTATTATATAATGTTTTCTGCCCGACGAATAGACTTTGAAACAATTCAAAACAACCTACATTTATCAAATGGTCGGTCGTAGCACAACATTTTATTCACGTAGGCCTAAATGTTTAGTATGTTTCACGAAGTATGTATAGTGGTATTAGTATGTTCGAAGTGTGATTTCCTAGGTTTCAAACATAAAACAACTATATTGCTGATGATTACAGCAACCTTAATATTGATAAATAAGTCAACTCGTTCGCTAGGGAAATCAGTTGACTCATTTGCTAGGGGAAAAAACCTTTTTACAAACCGTTTATCTTTGACAAAATCATTGTTCGATCTTCAAAAGAGTTTAATTTCTTTTATGACTGGTTCCATTTTTCTAAGGTGATTTAAATAATAAGAAATTTTGTGTAAATGTCTCGCTACAGCTTGTTAGCAAAGATCTAACTTTGATTTAATTTATTTCAAAGCCCCTTTATCCGAGTAATAAGCTTAAGGGCTGATTCTCAAAGGGAGATAGGGCCGTGAAGGAAAGCTCCTTGTAATGAAGATTGTAAAACTCAATGACCTTTATATTTCAGTATCTTGCAGCTCTTTAGACCTTACTGCTTTCAATTTGCCACTTGAGTGGATCACGGAGCTACCCTTACTTCACGCGGCTTAAACACTTGTAAGACCTTTCATTTTTCTATTGAAAAATCAGTATAACCTTAGTATTAGGTTTTTGGTGGAACCTTGTTTGTTAAAAACATGCAAAGTAGAAGGAATAAAATCTAACAGTACGGATTGATAACAAAAATGGAACAATATTACTGTGTTCAGCCGTGCATGTTGTAGGTTGTTTAGTAACCCTACAAAACCTTTCCTTACAAATATTAAGTAAAATTCTAATAAGTAGTAAAATAACAAAATAAAAAAGAATCAATTCAATTAAATTATGGTTTGTGGAGTTACAGGTAAAGCCTGACTAAAATGCAAAGGCCTCAGTGGTTTTAGCTGACCATATAAATTATAATTTACCAATAAGTACATTTTAAACCATTCCTTTATTTCTTATTCTCGTTGAGACTCATTAGTAATTGCGTAATACATATAGTTGTATACAAAGGACGTAGGTGTAGTTGTTTAACGCCTAAGGTTACAGTTAAACATAAATAAATATTAAACGTGACTACTTTAAAACTTCAAGTCCTTCAGCCGTACATCTACAATTTAGAAACGCACCAATTTATTCACATAATCGTTAATTACATTTCAGCCTTTCTCTGATCTAGTGTATGGTGTTCTTTGTTTGTGGTATTTAATTTATTCTATATTTAATGGTAGGATTTGTATCTAGCAAGAGATACCCGGGCTTAAGGCTCGGTTGATTTGGTCTACAGTTGTGTATTCTAACCGTTTTAGCTGAAGACCGTTATTAAAATTTAATGACTACAACTAATAAACGATTGAACACTCGTACAGTTTGAAAAATGCACTACATTTGTCACGCCTTTTGTAAGATACTGTTATAACTATTGACACGTTGAAATGTGACTAAATAATTCAATACAAAATAACAAAAATACACAATCTGTCTATGACCTTCAAAGTTCAACTAATGAATTAACCGATGTACTGTATAAACTACAACCCTGTCTATCGTAGTAATAAGAGTCTTTGAAGATATGAACCTAGTTCAGGAAAAGCTTCAGGCATAATACACTTATTTATTGGACAGTTTGACTTATTTTAAATTAATTGACTGCAATGTTTTGGATTGAAAAAGTGGTGTTTTACAACACTAACACGATTTGTAAACTACGTGAAAATAATATAAAAACCTTTTGTTTGTTTATAAAACCCAACCCTAGCTTTTACATCAAAGTCGCTGGTGAAAGGTGTAAAAGGTAAAATGAGATGGCCGAAGTGGAAGCTTTAAAATATGGAGAGTGCATTGAAAGAGAAGCACCTTGTAATGGAGATTAAAACCCAAATGGCCGCTCCGCATGAACAGCGTTTTCACTTCAATTGAACCTTTGAAGTGCGTTTATGCTTGTGTCTCCTTTATACTAACCTACTCTAGTTTCATACCTGGGGTAATACAGAGTGCAGCATAGAATGTGTTCGTTTCGAATTTAGATTTTGTAAATTAAAAAAAACAATACTAAAAAATAGTTTGAGAACCTTATGAGAAAATCAACATACTACTGTAAACTGTACTTCTGTACTACTTTAGTTTTTTCGAATAAAATGCAGAATACTTAGAATAAAAGTTAGAAAACATGCTTGGTTAGTGTTAATAGAACATCTTTGTTTGAATTTAACTTCGTTAGTGTATTTACTACGCAGGATTAGACACAACTGCGGAATATACAGGGTCGTCGAAAAAGAATGCCAGGTATTCAATTAAATCTTTAAAAAAACTATTAAAGATATTTTATTCATTTTATAATGAAAATGTACAGGGGAAAAGGAAGTTTTTCTTGGTACCTCAGTAAGTTTCAATGTGGGCTCCATTTTTGCACGGCAGACATGTTTGTGCAGAATATTTTGAATTGTTGTTTTGGGTATTTGGAGTTCAAGGCTTCTTCGAGCTATTGATTTTTTGGACTCCTAACACAGGACTGGCGGATGTTTGTGTTCGACATTTTCCTCAGAGGTTCTCGGCCGGCCTGTTGAGTGTTTTTTCTCAACGTTTCCTGTTTCTCGAAACTGGTTAACCCATCGACGAATAGCTTTGTCATCTGGGGCGATTTGTCCTACATAGGTTTGTCTAAAGCGACGCTGAACACTCACAATTGATTTTAACTCAGCAAACCAAATAACGCACTTTGTTTTCTGCTGCACGGTCAACATCGTAATGGCCGACTAGGCGTAGGTGACTCATTGTTGTGGTGCTTCACTGCGCATCAGTTCTGCGCATGTTAAGGTCACGTGGCCGCTATTTGCCCTCCATCCAACAACGTGTTTATAAAATCCCGGCATTCTTTTCGATGACCCTGTATTTAATACTTCCAGAAATCATGAACCAATTTTAACGAAACTTTCAATTATGTCAACTCATATTAATATTATCGTGTATTTGATTTTTCTATGTTTTCAGGAACGGGTTAGTGTAAGAAGTCAAACATTTTTAATCCTATTAATCGTTGTGGGAGCTTAGTTTCTAAACCATAATCATAACGCTTCAAAATATTTTGGGGAAACACCAAAAACCGATACTAATGCCAACCATTCATACATATGGTTCCCCTTGCTAGGAAAGAACAGTTTCAATTCATCAATAACGTGTATATCCAAAACGTTAGCAAAATAAAATGTTTCATTTATAACTTGACTTATCAACCAATGTTTACTTGGCATTCCGTGAAGAAGTAAATTATTTGGTATAGGAACGGTTAATGTGCTAAAATGTTGAAGCGGATTAGCAGCTGTGCATTGCTAAAGACAAATTGACGGAATCCATAGTTCCGATTGAGGTTGACCAAGGTGCGATGTTGTTTGATGTCGGTTATGGAAATTCAATATCCACGTCAGCTTGACACCTAGGTGGCGAGGTGAATATGGTGAATATATAAATAGGTTTGGCTCGGTTTCACCCAAACATATAAAATTCATGAGCCAGGTTTTGATTTTGTCAGCTGTTATTCCATTAGAGATATTGGCTGTGAAATTCAATTTTATGTTAAAAATATATATTTAACAATTTTATTTGTATGTGCCTGAACAGAGCAAATCCCAAAACCTTTTAACTGTATTCACTCGATCGGCTATTTTTAACTGAACAAATGGAAGGTATACATAATAACCAATGGAAGGTATACATAGTTGGCGATTTATCTCTAACTGAAAACTTTAACAATTTTTTCCTGGGGTTTAAAAAGAACTTCTGTATCTAATCAGCAGGTCAAAAAGTATTGACACTTTGGTTCGTACGGTTACGTTATTGTGGGTAGTAATTATAATGATGCTATTGTAAAAACAATATTATTGAATAATGAAACAATTAAGTAATCAAAATCGAGTTCATAATGTAACTAGACTAATAAACGATTACAACTAAAAAAAGTATCACATACAATTTAGTACCCTGGTTTAAATCCATACATGTGCGACTGCTCTATTTTTTATGAGAATTGAATTATTTCATGACTTACCACCTTGCGAAACTAATTACCACATAGTCAAACTACAGCTTATAGCAGTATTACAAAAGTGTCATGTTATCTCTTCCATGAGAGTGCAGAATCAAAGTAAACATGAGTCAGGTAACGACTCAACATTTATCAACTTGTTGTTTATCAGCTGGTTGCAGTAATGCAGGTGATTTCCAGTGATGGAGCAACGTGAAACGTAATGGCTGTTCCGGGCCACTAATTGCAATCAGACCTACAGCCATTATGTCACATTTATTATGAAAACTATTCCAGCCACATGTAAACTCGAAAGCACAACATTAGTTAAGTGCTGGGAAACTAAACAGCGTTAGTTGTTTCAGAACAGATTAACCATTAGCAAGACTTTTAAAGTCAATATTTTACACTCAAATACGTTTGGAAAGGAAACATGATTTTAATCTGGTGCACTACAGTGCTTCTGGAAAGTAACAGAACCTTTTCAATAAAAAGATACCGTCACGTATTTCAGCAAAATTATTTATTATTACTCAAAATACATTCCTTCTGCATCAATACACATATGGGTACGTTCAACTACCGCCAACATGGATTGTTTTACATCATTTTTCGGAAATTATTCAATCACCACATCAAAACTGTAATTCAACTGTGATTGCCTTTGGAGTAGCCGGGTACTTCCAAGTTGCACTTTGGAGTTTTGTTTCAGGATGGTTTAAGTACCAACTATCATCACCTAACAACCGATTCTAGAAATGCCGGCTTTCTTTCGGCTGTTTTAATAAGGGCCCTACAATGTTCACATGAGCAACACTTCAGAAATATTTTGTGCTCATTAAATAATGTGTGCGGCTCAAATTGAGCACAAACTTTCCGTTTGCCTAACTCGATCCTCAAAGTTTCATGAATGATTTCTTTAGTTGAATTGAACTCTTCTACCATCCTCCTTAAAGTAGAATTTGCATCGTAGGCAATCATTTGCCAGACTTTTTCCACCACCCATCATTCTATTTTTTTGTCGACTTGATTGTCTTAAAAGTTTTCACGCTAATTTTTTCCTACAGTTTATACCACTAAAAAACACTAGTTCAAGACAAAAAATTATCACTGTAGACTATTTTCATGAACTCAAATGTTTCCGTTAAAGTCTTGACAAGTTTGAAACAAAATTATCTCTTTACTCCATTTTTTTATGTGACGAGTAAACACAAACAGATGACAGTTGTACCAACTATCAGTTGTAAACTGATAAACAGTTGTAACAATATCATTTGCCAGCTGATTTAAAACATTTAAGCCTCATTTATTATAGGTAATATTAAACTATATGTTGTTTCAAAAGGTAGCATTATTATCTTTCTGTTTATATAAATTGTTCCGTTATTTTTCAAACTTATAGCGTATGTAACTGACGTGCACAAAATATGAAGCGTTTGATTTGTGACTTGCTGCTGGTTGTGATTGAAGTATAAACAATGTAAAGGTTTCGCGTCGAAGCTCGCAATCGCCACTTTTCCCGTGTCGTTTATAGGCACGCACATGTTTTTCATAGAATAGATTTTATATACTTGTCTGCTTAACTTAAACATTTAACATACTACCTGTTTACAGAGTTTTGTTAAAATCCGGTTCATTATACCTTTTAAATGTAAAGTTTACTTCAGAGAAGACAATATACTGCAGTGACCCGATGACATTTTGATATCCTTATTGGTTTGAAAATAAAACAAGTTATTACAATACGTAATGTTTTAAAACTTTAGATTTATCTCCTTGATTATAGATGATACAATGGAAATTCAGCTTCAACAGTACATCCAAAAGCGTCAAGGTATACCGTAAAAATAAGATTCAAACTAGCTTCAATACTCTTGAGGTAAAATAAGGAAAAACATAAAATTTATAATACAGTATAAGATAAGATTATTGCTTGACAAAATAAATTGCATTAGGAATCACAAAATGCATACAATGAGAATTATAAACAAAAGTAACTAACATTGAAGTAGATACTACATACATTATATGCATCTTCCCTTAGTTATCCAAAACTCATGCACACTGAAGATCGTGTTCTTTACTAAAAATGTTGTCAGGCTTTTTCTTAAAATTTTTAAAGTTTTCTTTATTCTTTAATTCTTTTTTAAATTTATAAATGATGTTTATAAACTGTGTTGACTTAGGTATTGCTAATTCGTCCTTATTTTCAAAACATATTTATTTTATCCTATCTGTGTATCCGTGCTTCGCCACGAATAACTCCAATGTGCTTTAAAAACGTTTTAAACTACCACTTTGATTCTCACCATTTCTTTGGCAGATAATGTATGGATATATAAATATAGCTATAAACACACTACGTAATGGGTTAAACTCTTTAATAAAGTTTCAATACCATAGCTTTAGCCGATTTTGAGTTATAAGCGTTCCAATATGCCATAAAACATTACAGACAGACATACAAGATTTTTTCCATTGTCAGTTTCGGTCTTCGCAAAGTACAAAACCCAACAAACAAAAGCCGATGAACTCATTGCAGTGTACAGACAAAATCTTTATATTATTAATATAGATTTAAATTATTATAATCCTGCAAGTCAGTATAGTATAATGCTAAACACAGGTTGCTAAGATTGCCTTGAGTAGCCATATACAAAGTTTCTAGTGGTCTATAACAGGGGTCTGCATGTAGGCGAGAGTTGCTGCTCTGTTTGACTTTGTACTGTTGATCTTCCCATTTGACTTGCACCTCTTGTGTCTAACAGTCTACTCTTGAATGGGAAGACAATAAGTAGAGGCCTTTATGGCACATATACAGCGTGTTCCTGAATTCCAGGAAAACTTTTAAGGTATTGTTCCTGGGCCTATGAAAGCCCATATGTCATAGTAAAAGTCATTAGTAATTCGTCAATCCGCCATTTTACTTCTGTTGTATTGCGGTATCTGTTTGTTTTATATGTATGAAATTGAATTGTCAATAACTCTTTATTTTTATTACACAAATATACACGGTGAGTTTAACGATAAATTGTAATGAATAACGTTTTGAAGTGAACTTGATTACCTATCTATTGACACCAAGGTCATAAAAATCTATTGGGAAACAACGAAGCTTCAGGGGAAACTCTGGCTGAAAACAGACAACTTTCCACCTTATTAGCTTGATGTTTGCCACGGTTTCCACTGTAGCTTTGTTGATTCTTAATTTATTTTTATACCCTTGTATCAATATATAGGTGATAACATTCACTAGAAAACGTTATTTTTTACATTTTATCGTAAAACCCACAGTTTATTCGCTATTTAAGATGTAACGCCAAAAATGCCCTAAAAATTCCATAAAATAGCCACCGTTATAAAAGGATAAGTTAGATCATGCTGGTAATTCTGTCCATAAATGGTCTTACTTAGATATAAATTGATACTAAGTTTGAGTTAAATCCGATAAGTGGTGTGGGAGATAAAAAAAATTCAGTAACAAATATAAAATGGCGAATATCTGGTTAACTAAGCGTTTTTAGAGAAGTTTTTCTTATTTTTCTCTTTATTACGACCCATATAATCTAGTCCTAGAGTCTGGCACTTTACTTATGGGGCACTCTGTATATTTTTCAGACTAGTAATGTAGTAATGTGTGCAGAACAATCTTGGTTGATGCAAGTTTACTATGCACTTTTGTTTCAACAGTTTGTTGGAAAGTATGATATGAAATGGAACAGATGGTTTGAGTCGACGGATTCAAAGAACAAGACAAAGCTCTCAAGTTGACGTGACAAAGACAGAGACAAACTACTGACAGTTGTAAGAAATGCAACAGGAAGAGTCAACACTTGAAACTGTCGAACTCTATACCGTGTAAACTATGAACGTTTTAATATCCGGTCTTCAACTTGTGTTTTAAGTAATAGTATCTGATTGGATTTTTCTTGTAAAGAATGAAGAAAATCGTGTTACATTCAATTTTGTCTTTTATAGGGTTATGTATTATTCCAATATATTACCAAACTTAAAAGTATTAAATGTACAGTTCATGTTAGGCCCTATCTGAAAAGTAAAAAGATCTTGGTGATAATATCACACGTTCGTTTTTGAGCATGATAATGGATATAACATATTAGGAGTCTGGAATATAAAATAATTTAAATATGTTTTGAAATTTCTACTCCCAACTTTTCGACATGTACGATAGAATGTTTCTTGTTTTAGAACATCCAAATTTCAGTGTCACAATTTCTAAAATGTCTCTTAAAAATCTAGTTGTGACAAAATAACCTACTTAACACTTTGTGACTAAATAAAAGAATTCTTACTTAGGCTTAACGTTAGATATTTATTGGAATCGAATCTGTTTAGTAAACCCCACCAATACAAATACTTTAATAAGCGTTTTTTACTACGTTTATTTCGTTATTACATAAAAAAAAGATTTACATAAGTAGTGTGCTTATGTGTGAGTGTCGAGCGTATTACCTTATCACACCTGAAACTGATTTCAAGGCTAGAATGTATCTAAGTGAAAATCAATACAAGCTCGAGGTGAATCTCGCCTCACAGGAGACTGGCTGCTGCGTAACACAACAATGGTTTTTTGCATAGCTTGGCGTGACCTTGAGTCAGATTAAGTAATACGTAATCAGGGGCGCTAATACAATTTATAACTATGAATAATACAATCAAATATGATTCATAGTTATAAGTTCATATATGCTCGTAAACTCTAGGTTTTACTGGATAGTTTAAAAGAGGAACATTACCAAGTTTTGCCCCAATAATAAAAATACAAGGTTTGATTGATTTTTCAAAATGGCTGCCATTTTACAACTTGGTAGACAACTTTAAAAGGTTATTTAAAGTAAGCCATACTATTTTAGAATTTTAAGACATCTTTATTCTTGACATCGTTTTGGTATCTCACATATATGGAGAGATATTACAGTAAAGCTTATGTATTTGTAACCTCCGAGTACCATTTAGCTGATCTAAAAGTAAATTCAGACAAGTTCTATACCTGGAACTTGTAAATATTTACCATGATGGTTCTTGAAAATAAGAATGTAATGGAAAGGACTGCTTGAGGGAAAGAAGGAATATAGGAAACTGGAGAAGACGGAAAGTAAACTGTAATCACAAAGTTGTAATTGAGTTAACCTCAGTGAAACGTGAATGCTTCTTTCCAACGGCTTAGGCTCATCCAGTCAAGAATTTCATTATTATTTCTCAAACATACTTCAATTTCTCGTTGGCATGTTTTAAAAGTTT
Organism: Matsumurasca onukii; assembly: GCA_018831715.1. Classification (NCBI taxonomy): domain Eukaryota; kingdom Metazoa; phylum Arthropoda; class Insecta; order Hemiptera; family Cicadellidae; genus Matsumurasca; species Matsumurasca onukii. Next base: position 37,642,251 of record CM032062.1, read on the forward strand.
TAACATCATAATTTGTGCAAAATAGTTTGAGAGTTAAATAAATTGATTGTTATACTCAAGTTTTTTACAACTTTAGACTTACTTTTCTCTCTAGTTTGTTAAAACTTCAACATAGTTTTTCACTACTACTGTAGATTATTAACATTTCTGGCCGATATGTTCAAGTATTCTCCAGTGAGAGGATATAATGTCAAAGGAAAGGGACTGGCGAAGGGCAAGATCAATACCATACCCTCATTTACACCAAAGTTTCAAATTAACCTTTCGACCGGCCGACTTTGGTCAAGGCTTAAAATATGCATTCAGCCTCCCTTAGATATCCACCTTCACTTTCACCCTCTCTGCCTTCCCATCACTAGCTGAAGAGTTAACTGTTTAGAACCGAACGTATTTTAAGAAAGGAAAGTGTAAATAAAGTACGGTTTTAATGTCCAAAAAAATATAGTACGTTTTATCGGAACATTTAAATTATGAATTTTAATTTGAGAGATTTGGCCTGCTTTGTTTTAATGACAAATAGTATTTACTACATAACTTTTACTTACTTGATAGATGTGAATTTAGTAGAGTCGTGGAGGTTCTAAAAGTTTGGTTTGGAACACACTATAGAAGGAGTTTAAAGAATAGTATTTATCATAGCTAGTAATTTAAAACCAAGAAGAGTAAGTAAGTTAGAAAACAAATAGTAAATTTTTTACGTCATGGGAATTTTGACTTGTTTCATGCGAGGCCTTTAAACAGTGCAAACCAGTAATAGAAGTAACGAATAAAAGTTAGCTTTTCAGCGGCAAATTCTATTCACTAATGGAGGGCTCGCCAAGAAGGTCAAACCTTTTACGTTTTGCAGTTAATCCTAGCTGTGCTCAATTTACTAGAAACTTCATCGAAGGTAATTCAATTTGCCTCCATTTATCGTATGGACTCCCAGAGAACACATCTTAGAGAATTTAAAAAAAAAGAAAATGCCAAAGTTTTGAAATCTTGATGTTTAAAAAACTGCTAATTGACAAAGCTTTTACTCGGTGGATGAGTAATAATAATTAATTCCTTTAAGCCATATTTTAATTTGGTTTCTTCTTTCACCAACAAGACAATCAAAGTCAGGTCCGATGTTACTTGTAAATGTGGGATAAGTTCGATATCATGTAGGTATAAATGAATGTAAATGTGCCATTTTATGTTTCATCATTTGGCTTGTTTTTCTACTAAGTCTTTCCATTATCAAATATATTATTATTGTTAAACTACTTCAGTAAAATTTAGCTACAAGTAATGGATTTCATTTTGACTTTTAGGAAAAATTCGAGTTTATTACTTAAGGTTTATCATTTATCATACTTGCTGTTGAGTATCAAAAATGAGATAGCGCTAGTTTGTAAATTTATCCGTTATCCGTTAGATTTAGTCTTAGCAGTCACCATAGTTATAGTATTGTAAACAGTGATTTTAAATAATATTATTCAGTACAACATGTTTAGAAAGTAATACTGATTCATGACTTAGACATGAAAGAACATTCTCAATACTATTAAATAAATTTTAAATTGTTACTTACAGTCATCATTACAGTTCAAAATGTAGTGTGCGTGTTACGGTCGTTTCTAAGTTTATTTTTATCGACCACTAGGCCTACATAGTTCAGTAGCACTAAATATCATCAATTGTAGCACAAGCACGATTTCTTCTTTCCTACAATCATTTTGCATGGCTTTTCTTATTATTCATATTTATTTGTATTTGATGGAGACTATCTATCTCAATCTTATTATATTGAATAAATTGTTATCATTTCGAAAAGAAACATACAGTTTAAAATTATGTGGTTTCTTGAAAAAGGTGCGTTTCCTTATAAGCAGATAATAATAACGACCAGTTCTTAAGTAGGCCACTTATTTTATTGAAACATGAGAAATTATGGATACACAATGAATCTTCCGATGAAAGTCCAAAGATTGAGTTTGGTTTTTACTTTCCTTGAAAAGAAAATGAAATATAACAAGTAATGTTCCAAATAACAACCCTGAAAGATTTATAGTTTGGCCGTAATTATTATGAGTTGAAATGTTTGAAAAGTTGGTATGTGAAAGATGAGTTCCAAAGTTATAATAATATTGATGATTACTTCTTCAAATATTTACTTTACTGTATCATTATATTCGAAACAATTTCCAAATATTGACACTGACGTAGAAATGTAAATTTATAACTCAATGTATTTGCTGCTTATAATTTCCATGGTTAAGTGATAGAGAGAGATAAAAATTCGTAACTTTGCCTCGTACAAATTCATTTCGTTCGTATTTTCGAATGTGTTGCATGATTGTAGTTATTGTAACTTATGTGCTTGTGCATATCTCCTTATAGCGTGTCTTAAGTATGCGGTTATTTTAGACATATTTAAAACGTAAGCGAAGGTTTATGAACACAAAGAACGAACGTGTTGTTACTCAAAGAAAGAACGTAATAGACAGGAACAAATGGTCTAGGCGAGAGAGAACCAACTGACGGATGCATTCACCAAAGATGATACGAGTATTCGCTCTTCCGACCCACATTGATTATTATCATATAAACAAGACTTAGTTAAACTGCTTGAATATTACGTAGCCTGTGATACGATAAACCAATATAATTATTTTTCTGATCTACTTCCATTGCATAAACATCAGTGGAAAACACTGTTAAAATGAATAATCACCCAAATATTTTTAAAATTGTTTAGGAAGTTAAATTAATACAGCTCGCACAGTGTCTTGAATTTCTTTTGTTTTCCCAAAGGTTGTTACTTTGACTGACCTAAGCCTTGGCCACGCATCCCTTTTGAGATGCAGTAATGCAACGTATGGTCTTAACAGGTACTTACTTGTACTGTTAATTGGAATTTTTATTTAAAGTACACGTAAACTCTAGAAGATGGCAGTTTAGAGTCTTATGAACCATTATAACAGCATGTACCGAAAACTTAACGTCGTTTTCGAAGGAAAATACTATTCCGAATTCGAGTTTGACAACCTATGTTGTTTGTCAATGTAAACATATATATTTATTTTGCATCAAAACATGTTTCATTCAAATAACCAATTGTTTTAAATATAGTTTAGATTAAACAGGCAAGTCTTTGGTGATTGAAATATGCATATGTTTAGCCCTAGTATACAAGCCCCATTACACTTAGTTTGGCCTATTGTTGCATCAACAAACAGTGTGATCTGATAATTCCCTGTAACACAATAGACATTGTCCAACATTCAAAGCTTTAGTTATATTTAAAGGTCTTAGTTTGAATTGTGTAATACAAAACTACATAATGAGCACTTAGCCTATCAAATGGGGTTTGTTGTAATAAACCCATTACACTCAAATAGAAAATGAGGTTTCATAGTTACTCCGTTCAGCAAGGGAAGTAAGAAAAATAACGCAGTGTGGTACGTTTAAAAATGTGTAGATATATAACATTTGACTGAGCACATTTTATTTAGTATTCAAAATTGTCTAGTACTAAAATTCACTAAGAAAGTGCTATTGTTATAAGTAAACTTGGTTGGTCTTTTGAATATAAAAAAAATAATATTTGCCAAAAAGGTTGTAATTTGTAAGCTGTGTACTATATAGGACTGTTCATATTATTAATTTGCATGCTGCAAATCATGTAATTAATTTTGTCAAATGTAGCGTGTACATGATGTACTGTGATACACCATAATTTATGTCAATATGATGCGTTAATTTAGTGCTTTGGTTTTAGGTAAGAACATGATGCAGTGGCTCAATACTAAAGGTATTTCAAGGTATATTTACGAAAATAATGTAAGCAAAGCTAAACACAGTATGGTTAAGAAGATTATGTTTTCAGCACCACAAAGTTCAGTAAGGTACTTTAAACAAGGTACAGTATACATTTCTGAAATGGTATGAACTAAAGGATTTCAAAAAATAAATAAACGATTATTTACGAGATTAATTTAGTGTGCAGTTGAACAATTACTTACTTTATTAGAATTAGAAGAAGAAGTAAACCATCAATAATTTGAAATATTTACTATTTACTATGTGAACAGACAATCCTAAATGTTGTGTTTGATGCTTGGAGTAGGTTATTCATAAGTTATTTGAAGTTAAAGCAAATTGTGATAAAATTGTAAGTAGAAAGTGAACAAAATGCCAACTGAATGAGGCAGAAAATTAGACGTAGTTGAGGCAGCCCAAGCACAGAATTCGCTTCGAGGGAATTCTTTAAAGTCTCAAGTAGAGCCACTGACGCATGTGCAAGTCCATTTGTTTTCAAAGATCGCACGGTTTGGACACATTTAAGTCATTCACATCGAACAAGCTCGTACATGTGGAGTTGAAGGCGGAGAAAGACGGCAAGAGACTGCAGCGCTCGCAGCGCATTCTTTGCGTAGACTGCCTAACTATGTTGATTTTTCTTCTCTCAGCCATGTGGCATCCATGCGCAATCTATTTCCAAGATTATTATCTTTGGTTATCTAAGTGGTTTGAATTTAGCAAGTTGAGCAACCATAAAGCAATACGCCTGCAGCTACGGTAAAGAGAGTGGTATATACCATACGAGTAAACAGGCCGCAACTAAGCTTTCTTAGTTTATAGACTTAACTCATAGAAATAATCATTAGTTACGTACTGTTTACAATTTGTTCACTCAAATACTCTTATAAAGGAATAAACTTCTCAGTGAGTTTAATAGTTTCTTTACGTTTTGTAAACCCTTCACAACATGCAAAAACTATCCAATGTTGGCCAACATTGTTACTCTTCAAACAAATAAACCTCAAACCAAGGTTTGATAACTTAACCCTATATTCATATGCAGATTATAAGCTCGATAAACACACTTCTAACAAAGTTTGATGTAAACCCTCAAAGTGAAATGCTGCAGAAACTATTCCACCTCTACACACAACTTTGTTTGTAACTAAACTCTCGCCTCGGATTTTTGCATACCTAGCTTTCCTAACGTAGTTTAAAGTAAATGTAATAGCCAGGTGTGTACCTTTTGCTGATTATACGGTTATCCCTTTGTGGAATTGCTTGATATTAAACAATTCATAGTATAATTTGTTATACTTTTAATGATTAGAAATAATTAAACAAAATGTGTGTTTTATACTTTAAAATTTTAACTTACATCTCGACTGAATTAACATTTCATATAATCCATAGTAACGATAACCTTTAGGTGGTTTAACAATACTCAAAAGTCAGATTTTGATTATGTACTATACAGGTACACTTTAAAGAATACATTTAATGAAACATGCATGAATACCTAGGCTCTTTGCATTCCTAGTCACGCATTCCTCGTAAACTATCTCGGACTTTAGGGAAAAATTAAAATTAATAAAGATGTAAAGTCGATAACAACATAAGGGTTTGGAATTTTAAATAGACACATACATCAGGGGCTGAAAATATTGGTCACTTTGTTTGGAGTCGCCGGAAGCCACAGTTCTTAGTTCTTACCTGCCATCAATGTTTAACAAACATGTAAATAACAACGAACCAACATTGAAGAAGCAAAGTTAATAGTTATGTAGATTTAAGCCACACATTAGGGCTTGTATATCTAAATAATATTTACCCCTTACAACTCCTCGTTTAGAGTTAGTGGGAATCCTTGAAAATGTCAAAAGCAATCCAGATACCTCCATATAAACCAATATTCATCCTTTTGATGTTTAAAATGGAGAAATACTGTTGTAGAACAACGACAGGTGTACAAACTTAACTTGTAGGCTAGCTAAGATTACACTTATAGGCCTACAGTTAAACAAAATGTCACCGAGAGTTTAGTATTGCAGAAGATACCAGTTTTTACCGCAGGATCGAGTTGACACATTCGTGATCAATTGAGGTTGGTTTGAGCAGTGCAGGTGATTTCAATTGATGGAATGATTTGACAGCTAATTGCTCCAGTTTTGCTAATTGCAATCTAATCACTATGAAACATTTGGACAAAAGCAGCGTTTCAATACGTGGTTATTGATCGGAGGTAAGTTTTGTTTTATGGAGTTTAAACCTAATAGTAATTGAAAGGGGTTTATCTCTAGGAGAGCTTGACATATTATGTGGTGCGTAATTTTAAAACTAGTCAATGGTCCTGAGTTTGATACGAACTCAGTCTTCATATATGTCCACATAGCTCACTTTTAAAAGGTTTCCATTGGTTCGTAGTTAGTAGTTGGTTCAATAGGCCAAATTTATATTTCAAATAAAAATAACCAAAAACGTATTTTAACAAGTCATAACAGATCGGTAGTTGTCTTACAAGGCTTATTCAATTAATATTAAAACTGGTTTGTTCCTCATGGCTAGGTAATTTTGAAACGCACATTGCTAAGCAAACCATATATTAAGGTACACTTTAAAGAATACGTACACTTCAAGCTAAACGTAGAGGATCAAAGCATAGCTGCAGGCAAGTGTTAAAAGTACTTTCATCTTTGACTCAAGTATTCTCGGATACCAATAACTGAGGGTTAAAGTTAATTTACTGGTGCAGTACTTTTCCCGACTTTTCTTTTGCATAGAATAATTAGGAGTCCAACCCAATAAGACTCTTGTTTCCTGAGTTTAGCTAGCACTGTTTCGCCATAACCCTCAGAATCATTTGAAGATTTAGTAGATAGAAAACATAGTCTATTAAAACAAACCGGCTGTCAAAAGTATACACTATGGTGCAGCTACATTCTACAGGCCAAGACAGTTGGCTGTGATCATATTTAAGCTTTAATTGGGTTTCTACATCGTTAGTTCAACGCTATCTGCATTTACCGTTATTTATTCATACTTTCTTAGTTGTCTTTAACAATTTTTCTTACTTGAAAAATTGCTTTTTTCAAAAAACGACTTGCTTGAAAAATTATTTTCCTTCTATACAACTAGATTCTAGTGAATAATTTAACTAGTATATCCTACTAGTTATTAAATATTATTCCTGCTTGGTAATAATATAATTGTGTTTTTTCTCAACTAAAACTGTAACTTTGTCTGTATGTCAAGTTGGCTGTTTTAAGATTTTTCTGTAGCTGTCATGTAAATGAAATCAATAAATAAATAAAAAACTTGTTTTTACGATAGCGTATATTAGACCATGAACATAATATATTATTCGAAAACTATTTAAATTTCAATTATGTACGAGTTTTTTCAGTTTTTGTTAGTATTAAATAATATTTATATACACAATGCTACGATGTAATCTGTATTGTAGCATAAATAAATAATTGAAAATATAAAATGTATACTTCTTGCCCATTTGCAAGTTTTCCTACCTCTTTATTCATTTTCAAAGCTAGCCTCACCAGAACCTGCTTCAAATCGTATTGTTTCATACCTACATATTCAATATTATACCTCCTGAATACTGAGTTCTAGATTAAGTTTAGCTACTGTGTGTTTCATCCAGATATTCATAGCAAAGCGCAGTTGGTTGAGAATGGAAGGTGTGTAAAATATGAAAATTGTTAAATTAGCTTTGCTGTTTATATAATTTACTTAACTACGTGTTTGAAGAAAACAAATCTTTGACTAAACAAACAACTGGAACCACTTTTTCCTTGAGTTGTTGAACTCATCCATCAGCCACGTTTTCTCTGTCTTCAGCCATTTGCTGTCTGTCTTATTTATTACGGTGCTTCCCTTGATTTGTTTAGACATAATGAAAGAAGTTGTTTTTTAGAATCTGGCTCCTGCACTTTTTAAACCGGATGTTTCTTGAATGGAACAACTAGTTCAAACATTTCATGTAATAAAACACTGTTATAGTCAATTTAAATATGTGAAACACAGATTGAAGTGTACACATCCTCTGGTATCAACGTGTTTACCTAGTGGTAAGCAATGTATACTGTACACATACATTGTTGTGTTTACACATGGGTCAGATGGATTATATGTCAACACCAGGTGTGGAGGAGCAAGATGCATTAGCTACATTGCCTTGATAGCTGTCAAGTCACTGCCAACGGGCTTCCCCTAAAGCAAGTACTCGTAGGGGTTAACACGACAACGTATCTAGTTCAATACCTGCCAAGCTAAAGCTTCCATCTTGGGGTTTGAATAGAACATGTTGGTGTGTGATTTAAAGTCGTATATTATAACCTCATTGTAACAAAGATTTGTTCCGCTGCCAGAAAGCTGCGCCAAAAGATGGAGTCAACGTCTAGATAACGGAAAACGGCTCAATAAAGCACAAACCGCTAGCTAACTCTAAAGTGTTTATCTCCAGTTGAAATTCTGTTAAGCTGTCCCAAACATTTCTAGTAACAATAATATCAACGCGTAACACTACATTAAACTAATTACAGTAACTTAATAATATATTGAAATGTATACCAAACAACTATATGACTACACGAAGCTGTGATCAGGTTGCTTCGTTATTTTCCATATTTTCCAGTACGTTGTTATGACAGTAAATACTGTTCTAGTGACCAAGTCTGTTTCAATTTGTTCTAAGTTTTATAGTAATTTAGTTGAAACGTTTTAAAAGAATTAAAGGTACACATTTCTTTGTTTGAAATTACATTTCTTCGTTTGTAACTATATTATTTGTTTGGAAGTTATATAGATAATTGGTTAAAAAAATAGAAATACTATATTGAATTTGACTTCCTATGAAACCCTAATGTCTTAAAATGAGCTTGAGTCAATAAAATAAAAAAAAAAATATAGCTGAAACTATATAGAAGATTGCCTTTGGTCAGAAAGTTCGTCTAGTAGAGTTTTAAAACATTAAACTTTAAACTACTATTATTTTGCTTGAAGAATATGGTTTAAACGATCGTACTCTACTAACAAGAAACGTTATTTTAATATACAACATGTATTTATGAGATAGTCAATTGACTAATTTAGAAAAAGTAAACAAAGCCAATAGTGTACACATTAAAACTGAAAGGAAAAGGTAACTTTAAATTACGTTAGTTTATAGTCATTACTGCTCTAGGTCTATATCCCATTGAAGGTAAAATCTCAAAATTACTGTACTGCCTAAAACTTACCAAACACACACACACGCCTCTAAAATCGCGGGTTTTAATAATCATTCAACGTTTTTGCGTGTATTGCGACATTACCCTTCATAAAAGTATCAATTAAAAGCAAATCTGTCTTTCTAACATAGAAGACTTTAATCCGATCTTTTGATACACCAAGCTATGACTCACGTTTAATGTAGCTAATAGTGTATATTAAGTTTATACTTGACTCAAACTACCCTTTAAAGAATTAGTATTTAATTTGATATGGGCAGTTACAAGCCAAGCTCTAGATTATCTCCAAAGAAAGTTTTCCAGCAAAACTATTCGAAAACATTATGCAAACTTTTATTTACGCACTCCTCTTAACAACTGTCATCTCATGCTGTTACATGTACTATTAAACTCAACTAGTTTTGTACAAAACAAGACATATTTTGAAGTGACAACGCTACATTACTAGCTTGATAGCGCAGTTTTACGAAATATCAGCGGCAGCGTCAACAAACGCAAAGCTCTAATCAATACCGAGGTTATCGGTGAGCCACACTCCACCAGTCCGCCAATGTTGACATGCTCTTGGACGTAAATAGTGGACATTTTGCTGGAAAATGACTAAACATCTCTAACAGTATCAATTCACATCAAAGTCCGTAAACATAAACGGGGTTGAGAATATAAAACGAGTGCAGCTCACCTTTCCTACAAGAGTAATTTTCTTCCTCTAATTACATACAATCTATATAAAATCCAAATTTTGGCTGATTTATTATAAGTGCCATGATACTATTGTATCATCCTCAAGATATATTAAGATTGTATTTGAGTAGTTACGCATAGTGTGATAAATCTTAGAAGAAAAAAACAAGTTAACTGAAAGCATGAACATTATTATTAGTTAAAGCTAAATAAAACAGTTTACATACTGCTATTGTAATACAAGTTATATTTATGTTTTAATTTGGAAATCAATTATTTAACTCTACTATTAAAAATCACGTAAACTTTATTATCTAGATTCATACTGTACACTGTACGTTTGGAACAGTTCTACTTACGAATATGTGAGTATACCATTCTAAAATGCTAATTTAGCCATCAACCGCTAAGCTTTGTTAGATACTTTGTCTATTATGTTTCTTGAGGTTGGGAGAAGTACCTCAATGCATTATCGAGTGCCTAACTAGGATATAATAATGCACTAACCCTAACAAAATATTACAGATTAAAGTATCATCTGAAAGCGAGGAAATGCTGAAGAGTTCTTAAACACGGCATACTACTGTGCCTTGGCGTTATAATAGCTTAATTGAGGTATCTAAAACGTGAACTACTAATACAGTTGAAATTTAGGAGTCATAAGTAGTCTTGTTTTTAACAGGGGTCCCTAAGCTAGACGATAGAACTTCAGGACTTTTGCTCCTTAACGTTTGCCTAAAAGCACACATTTAACCCATAAACGTGGGTCTGAAAGCGCTTGTTGTCCCTAGCTGTCTTTTTATTTTCCCCAATACGTAATATCTACAATACTGTTTAATTGATTCAGTTGAAACTTGGTACGATGCTCTTAACAGTATTAGTAAGTGTTAATCCAAAATATGTGTTAAATCTGAAAGCAGAAATGGTTGTGAACGTGATTTGTTTATTTGAAAAGCAAGAAAACAGCAAAGCTGGACGTCACTTATAAAAAGTGTAACTTGTTTTTCTAACCGTATATCAAGTAACTTCAGTAAGATCGATCGATGAACAACGCATAAATGGCAGATATAGGTGCAAGAAGGTTGCGGCTAACCTTCCTCTTCTGGCTACACATGCAGTCACTCTTTGTTCTAGATATCTAAGGTCAAGCAGTGTTTGAATTTACACCGTCATTTTATGTATTCTACAGATTTAAAAATTAAATTAGGTTTGGACACTGCTCTGTTGTTGTTTCTGTCCCTGCCCCCGCCCCCCCTCCCCTGCAGCTCTTGCTGAAGCCTTTGCCAAGGCTTCTCCCCCGTTGCTCGGCCTTGTCAGTGGCTTGTTGGGTACCATCCTTAACCTCGTGCAACTTTTACTGAGTTACTCCTCGGTCGTGATTTTGGGATAGTAAACGAGACCTGCCAGTGCGAACAATGTGGTTGTGGATGCTGCTTTGCCAATTGCTTAACTCCGAATTACTACGAGTTCTTTGGCTCCCCTGGATACGCATACTATACATGAACACCTCATGAACGTCAACTAGCACCATCGTTAGGTACACCAAAACCAACAAATAATTATACATTATAAACATGACACAATTGATAATGTTTATTAATACAATGTGCCAAAATAAACACACTTATATGTTATTGACTTGATGTTTCATTTAATACTTCATATTTCACGAAAACTCATTAAAGAGTTATATGAACGGCTGCGCAACCACAGGCCATTTACAAAACCCTTTTTCAGATCTAGTCAAAGACTGATCGACCTATAACTCTTATACTCTGCGACCGATGTCAAAACTATAATCTAGTTCTTCCTCAACCTAATTATCATGATGTTTTGGCGCGGTGTGAACCAGAAGCACTAGATTATAATTTTAAAACTTATTATGCGACCAAAGGAAACAAATTATAAATTTCATCAATATACTTTCTTTTAAATTAGCTCAAAATTATGCCTTCAAATATATAGGTTGGTCTATCAATATGTAAATTCAATGTACTAAATATTCCCTTTATTTAATTGAAATTTAATTTAATTGAAGGTAGATATAACTTATAAATGCAGACTTTGTTTAACTACCATAAAGTATTGTGAGCTTGTTAAACTACATTTAAAATACTTTGTGTACGTATAGTAAAAGCGAAAGATGTAATTTTCATAATTCAACGGTGATGTTTGATTAGTTACAGAAACTCTCACTTATACAACTTTTACAAGTAACCACTAAAATTTATGCATGTAATGTGAAAAGAATGGTTTAAAATTGCCGTTCAAACTCAACGATTTAGTTTAAACTTTCACTTAAAAAGCAAAAATTACGATTACATTGTTTAGGTAGACATCTTTGCCACGTGACGAAATATTTAGCTTGAGTGAGCGTTGGACGTGCAATCGTTGAAAGTAGAAATGTCTTCAGTAATAATATTTTGGGTTCTGCCTAAACGATTTGCAAAACCCTCAGTAGACAAAAGTTAAGAGAATTAAGTGGATGTAAATATTTTCCAAAATGTGATAGGTTCTATGGAAGTACCACTATAAATGACAACAATATGTTTAAAGGCCTTTCGTCTGAACTAAGCATCTTGTGTTATATATAGTGGTAGCTACTCCACAAAACTTAGCAAATTTTAAATGTCTCATCACTTAAGCTTTCGCCTTAGTAGTTAGTATTTCGTATTTGATGAATGGTTCTCTCATATAAAGGTATGAAAGCTATAGGCATTCCGACTAGAAATAAAATGTTGTTATAACTCTTATTCGGCTGGACAGCTACTTTAACCAGCTTAAGTAAGCGACAAAATAGAAAAGCATTTTTATTTTATAGAAGTACTAATTACATTCACATACTTTATTTTGTTTTAATGACCACTACGATCGCGCGCGACTCCGATCATCATCCGGTGGCGCGGGTTCGATCCCCAGTCACCTCTTACAATTTGTAATGTGACTATACGCTGACGCTAGTAAAGGTCGAGGTTGAGTGGTAGAGAGACTTTGTAGTCCTAACTTCGCCTCGTTAAACAAGACAAACTTTACCTTTACCTTTTACGTAGACTACAACTTGCATAGCCTAAACCTAATCTGTATTTAAACGAAAATATCTAGGCCTACACTTTGGCAAGGCTCAGCAACATTTTTGTTGTTCGTAAAACAAACATTTTCGACATTACATTTCTCTCACCAAGTAAATTCTGTTGAAATTAATTTCTCCTTACCTAACATGAACTTCTTGGTGCACCCTTGAGAGCCCGCTGCCAAGCCTAAACCGTTCCCTGAAGCCATAGCCGCTGCCTTTGCCAAAGCTCTCCCCCAGGGTGCTGTCGGCAACCTCTTGTCGGGTCTCAGCACCCTGCTGCAGAACCTCCTGGGCGCTCTTCTGGGGGGAGGGATGGCGAACAAGATGTTTGGTAACAACGGTAGTGGCTATTATTGGCCTGAGAACGATGGTTGTTGTGATCGTGGGGAATGTGGGAATCGAGGATAACCTGCTTGGAAACAACTCGAACACAAATTATATTCAATATACAAAATAAAAGATTTTGCATTTAACGTCTTTACTTGGATGTTGTTCCTTGTATCTATTGTCTTTGAATTCAATCGTGATTCAACCTTTTCTTAAATAATATACTAAGGATATGGGCAGACTGTAAAAAACAGAAAAAAGTAATGTTGTTATAGATATTAGATAGTCATATGTACTTGTTGCTAAATGCCAATTTTAGCTTAAACTAGCAAACCGTTTTGGCACAATTTTAAAACCAATGTTGATCACCACTTAAGATAGAACTGTATTTGTTTGAGAATACAAACAGTTAAAAGACAAAAGTTGGTCGTACAATAAATAAAATTAATTATGTAAAGTTGTAATTTATTAATGTATTAGCCTAATTAGAAACTCTGTCAGTAGTAGCGATTGACACGTAGACAAATGTCACATAAACATCATTGTAACGTAGACATAAACATATGTAGACACACACTCCTTTATAACACATGTTAAAAAGGACGACTAATAATAAATATTGACACATTTCAAACGCTTTGTCAATTTGGCAGACGTATGGTATAGATAAGTGGGAACTGAAGATGGTTTTGATTGTCCCAAAACCATTTCTTCTCTTTCTGGACACTAGATCTCAAGTTCATAATAATTACAACAAAAGACACCGGGACCATCTAAACACTGTCAGGCTGAGTCAAACTCTCAAGTCCTTTCCAATTTGTGCCTTCAGTTATGTTGAACCTTAGGACAGCCAAGTACCTAGGTGGCTTGAAAGCTTTTTCAACATTCACCCGTTCTACTCCGTGAACGATTATCTCAACAACGATCTCAGTGACCTTCAGCGTATTTTCGAATAGCGAGGCACTCAAACCTGCCATCGTGCGCTAGTTCACAGTGACATTTATTTTTATGACACAGTTCGCGGTCAACGACGCAGAGAATGGTGTTGGTAGTGGTAATGATATTCCATTGTTGACCACGTAGTTGCAACTGATCAACTCCGCAGGCCCACTTCTGACCTCTCATCGCCGACCTTTTTACATTTTGATAATAATCGCCAAGGACAAGTTAATGGTAGGTCACTGCATACGATGCCACCTATGATAGACTGCAGTGTTTATACCTGAGCCAGTCGGGGAACCAATTCGGTCAGTACTTAAGAAAGTCAGAAACTAAATGGGAACCAATTCAGCTCTGTCCCATAACCCTTGGACACCAATTTGGTATAATCCATTACAAACGGGCCCCTTCAAACAAGTAGATAGAACTGTGAGCACGGATTCTGTACGGTATTTAAAAATCAATAAATTATTAGTCTCTTTTTCTTAAAAACCTCAGAACATCTTATAGAAATATATTGTTAACATAATATTGGGGGACCGTAAGATAAACACAACCGTTAGAGGATACAGCTAATATTCTATTTTAGAACTATAGTATAGAAACGATTTTCTCATATACAACGTTTAAAAAGGAACAGTGTACCCTTTTTAACAGTGCATTTGATAAATGAAATATTAGTATAGAAGTGTCTACGTTGTACAAAATAATTTGATGCAATAATTTGATAATGTTTAGTTTTAAATACGAACTTAACATTGAGTGACTGAGATCAAAGATATTCGGTACAACTTTCTTCAGATCACATTTCATTGTTATCAGAAAAAAAAGAGCCATTCAAAAGTCTTAAGTTAATATTGGGTTATTGTTATTACGTTTAAGTTATTGTTAGTTTCCTGAAAGCTTGATGGAAGAAAGCGTGGAAAAGGAATTACGTATTTTGCCATCGGACTTGAAAACTAAACGGAAATGTCTAATTTGAAGATGCCTTAGCCGGCGAAAGCTAGCTCTTTTAATTAAAATTTAGTGAAAAGTTTAAAAATGTCTAATTTATAGATACCATTCACTTTTCACCAAGTATACACGGAGGAAAATGCCTAATTTGCCAAAATTAACTGACTAATGATTTTTTATATGATATATCTGTCGCTATTAGGATGAATTCATAATAGCCTACTGCATACGATCTTAGACAATTTTAATATAAGAGATGCATGCCGGAATTCGTTCAAAAGACTAAACATTCTCACCTTTCCATCAATTTACAATTAACGAAACTATCATGTTCTGCCTCAATAAATACTCTTGTACAAGGTAATGCAATTCATAATCATGGTACGCGGTCGGTAGACAACTACAGAGTTGAATACCATAGACTGGAATTATTTAAAAAATTACCATTACAAGCAGGGATATTATTTTTTCCAAAACTACCCTTACATAAAAAAAGTTCTTCAACATTCAATTTTGTAAAAGATTTTTAAAAACTATTTTGTATCCAGCACATTTTATAGTATAGAAGAGTTCTTAAAGCACTAGCTTACTACTTAAAAGTCTGGACAATTTTCATAGTTATTTTATAGTTTAATAAATTTTTAAAGTTATTGGTATTATAAGGCTAGTGGCTTATATAGTTATATTTTCTTGTTATTATAATGTACCAACACAATTTTGTATTGTTCTGTAATAAATATTGTTAATATGATTTACCTAACATGTTTAACAACGAACTCTTCTACATAGCTACTCAGTGAGGAATTTAACGAGTATTAACTACCTCTAAGCAGATGCTTTCAGAAAAGCTCGTCAGCTCAGATCTGCCGTTTAATGTTTGCTTCATTTTATTAGTGGTAGGAGTAGAACGAATATTTTAATAAATCACGCATAGCGACGTTAGCGAACTCCGTAAACGTAATCCTTCATCTGCAGGATTAACAAATATCCAGCTGTAAATGTAGGGTACGTGTAGGCTTTAGGGGATACTTTCCAGTGCTTTCGCTAGGAGTAATCAAGGTTTCATACTAAAATACCACTAAAAAACTACTAAAAAACCACCAAACCACACGGATGCTTTATTGACTGGAACATACGATACCCAAATAGGTTTTCACTTTAGGGATTGGCTTTGGGTAATATGTCCTAATGTAACGTTGTTGTTACAGGGGACATGCCTCGCTGAGCCCGCTGCCAAGCCCAAAGCTGAACCAGCCCCCAAACCGTTCCCTGAAGCCATAGCCGCTGCTTTTGCCGAAGCTCTCCCCCAGGGTGCTGTCGGTGACCTCTTGTCAGGTCTCAGCACCCTGTTGCAGAACCTCCTGGCCGCTCTGCTAGGTGGAGGCATGGCCTCCATGATGGGCGGTGGTGGTGGTGGTGACAGTTGCGACTGTGGCGGTTGCGGTTGCGGATGCTGTATTGAATCTTGTATCGGACGCACTTGCGGTTAAAGCGAGGTTTTAACAGGCTCTTGTTAGGTGAAAGTATTTTTATATTAATTTGCGTCACGAGTTGATATTATAGTGTGTATGATACAAAGTACTAAATATAATATTTTATACCAGAACGTCGAAATGTTATTTATCCTTTAGTTCATAGGTTGTTAGCCTTTAAGGGGTTCACCTTAAAACCTAAAAGCTAGTGGAGAAAGGTATCTTTTCACTTAAAAGTTCAATACATCTACTGGGGTACTTATGGATAAAATATGGTGTTTTTTTAATGTGTTGGAAATTTGCAGGTTTGAAGCTGGTTCTCAATATTCTACACATGTGGAAGATTAATAGTAGCAATGTAACTTCAAGTACATAGTTCCATTGTTCCTAATTATCTTTCTATAAATATATTATTATTATTATTAAGAAAAAACAATCCACTTATACTGAGATAAATTAAACTGAAAATAGTATGAATTTCCTTGGCTGCGTATACATATGTTGTATATACGAGTACAATGTCGTGCTGAAGATTTTGTCGTGGGTAAACATGCAAAACATTTTGAACGCACAAGTAGAAGAAATAAAATACCTTTTGCGTGGTGGCCTTGTTTAAGAAAGGTAAATTGAAATGTGTAAGTTAAATCCTTTTACAGACGGTTTATTATAATTACTTCATATTTTTGGGCTACGTCTGTTTAAAAATACAACATTTTTATTTAAATAATTACGACAGGAACATTGAAGATAGATAATACACCGTACTACTAGTAAGACAGCGGTTACGTTTACCGATAAATAATTTTCATTTAAAAATGTTGCATTTAGTAACATACGAAGCCTAAAAATATAAACTTTTATACAGGTGAATTGTTTCAAAGGTAAAGAATCGGAATAAGCACAAGAAAATGAAACCCCATGTTTTCTTGTAGTATGGGGACAATTTTAACTCACAATGCCGGATCCTAGATTAGCGACCAACACGCCGACGCATTGAAATAAAAAACCATCGAAGCACAGTGATTAGCTGAACGATTTCAAAAGCCAATCATAGACCTCTGTTTGGCTTACCTTCTCGCGTTGGCTGCTTTTGAATCTTATCTAGGACCCACTCTAAAGAATTTTGAGATAACAAAAATTATAAACTCATGGTTGAAAAATTTTGCAGGTTATTATGGCTTAGCAGTTTTACCAGGGGTAAACTTGTAGTTTTGTAGTTATATGTAAATTACGAATTTACCTATACACTTTTTTCGAACATTGAATGCTTGGGTTGTTGAATACGTCACTTCAAATCATCATCAGCAGAGTTGAGTCCTTGCACACTACCGACAATGTGAACATTTCCAGCGTCATCCACTAAATTAAGCAGAAATACACAAACGCAAAATGTCTACTATACCAAAATAAGGAATAGTAATAAATTCACCCACTTCCTACTTTTGTACAGAACAGGGTTACAGTTTTCCCTTTAGATGATTGCCTGATTTTTGGGTGTAGTGTTTATGCGGGCACAAAGGAATACCACTCATCGAAGTGATGTTTACTGATGTAACAGTAATTAATTTAATTTCAACAAAAATGTATTATACCTAACAACACATGATCACTGTTTAACCCACGAACAGACATTCATGTCCACGTACTTCCGTAATCTTAATATATAAAAATGAATCTAGATTTTGTTAGTAATGAAATAACTCAAGAGCGGCTTCACTGATATAAGTAAAATGTTTGCTAAACTTGTGTAACATTTTTAAAGAAACAAAAACAAGATCTCAGGAAAACTAGAAACCTATAGAAAACGTTCATGATATAATTTTAGACATTTAATCAAATAACTATTTGGTAAACAAATCATACAACTGATAAATATTGAATAACTTGAGCAAACATAATTATGTTCTATGTGGAAAGGGCAAAGTCTGTCGGGTTAGCTTTTTAAAAATATTATTGGTTTGTATGGTATAAAATAAACTATTTTGATTTGATAACACTTACGTTAACTCACCTTTGGAATTACCTCGTCCTTACCACCCAGTTCATTCGAGTATCTACCAACCTTATCAGCCTTCTGTCACCACCAGCCCTTGTAACAAAGTTCTATTGTTTCAGGGCTTGAGTCGACCTGAGCCTGTTCCTAAGCCCGACCCCTCTCCCAAAGCCTCCCCCTCCCCCGGCCCACAGGGTCTGGTGGACGCAGTAGTTAGCCTCGTTTTACAGCTGCTGTACGATTTATTAATAGACCTTTTAACACCGAGGAGCGAAGGTTGTGACGAGTGCAACAGCTGTGGCTGTGACTGTTGCGCGGATATCTGTTTCACACCCTTCTACACTGCTTATGATAACGGATATATTTTCCCAGGATACTTCGGACCTTACGGCAAACAACTTTAACACACACATTGTGCAATATATCCAAATAAACAACATACACGAATAGCTTTGCACGTTTCATTACATAATACAAACAACATTTCTGTAGTGCTTTACTTTGAGGGTCGAGTAAAAATCGAAAGGATCTATGCTAAGCGCGACTTTTGATAAGACAATGCCTGCTAAAAATCTCGTCTTCGTCACATACATCTTATAAATAATATAGTGTTCACATATTGTTGTGTTGACGGACATGGGTGCTCTGCTTAACTTGACCTTTCCGTCTTTAAATTCAAGGTTGGCCTTCTCTGTTAACCTAGATTCCTGTTTTTCATTCTCACTCTTCCTCCGACGCCTATGCGTTTCTGCTTGTTAAGTGTGTTGAACCAAATCAAAAGGTTTTACTGGAATCGCACATATACAAGGATTCTTCTGTATATAAAAGAACACCTGGTTCAAGGCACACACAAATTTGTGTATGAGTTTGTCATTTGTTGTTTTTAAAGGTAGGATGCGTGATTGTGAATGTAACGTTGAACGTTACTTGAGTGAGCTTACCTACATTTTTCAAAACTGACCAAACGGAGTCTAAGAGGCATCATTTTACACCACTATTTACAAATATCATTTTTAGTTTGAAAAACTAACGGTAAATGGACACTTGAATAAATTCCCCCAGCAACGACTGCTTGTGCTACCAGCTATCAGTTATGTCTTTTCATTCTCTGTTCTTAGCCTAACTAGACTCTCAAGTCAGCTACAACTTCTGTTGGCTGGCAACCATGTTAATACCTAAAGATATACTATTTTAAAAGCTTTTGATTTAAACTCACGTTTTATTTAAACTGTAAAAGTACTTAGTTCAATATTTTTAGAAACTGCATTACACAGAAATAACCGGTCACGTATAGTCCGTTTCTCAATATTTACCAACAGTCCATTCCTATGGCACGAGCCCTTGTAACAAAGTATCTATTGTTTCAGGGCTTGAGCCGGCCTGAGCCTGATCCTAAGCCTAACCCTGCTCCCAAAGCCTCCCCCGTCCCTCAGGAACTACTGTCTAGTCTACTTGGAACAGTACTTACCCTCGTGATACAGCTCTTGAACGCCTTGTTAGGAGGCCTTCTAGGAGATGGCGAAGAGGGCTGTGACGAATGCAGCGGCTGTGGCTGTGACTGTTGTGTGAATAATTGTATCACACCCTTCTACACTGCGGGACAAGAATTTATTTTTCCGGGATATTTTGGACCTTACGGCAAATAATCTTGAAACAACACATACTTTGTGGAAAATACTAATAAACAACACACAAATACATGTACACGCATTATTACATAATAACACCCTCCCTCTGTACTTTACTTTCAGGGGTGGGAAGAATAATTACAAAGATACTCTGACGATTTGATAAAACGAGGTTTTTACATAAAATTGTCTAATAAAGCTCCTCTTAGGTCACACGTGGGTCCTTCCGGTCAATTTATATACGTTGGGTAGATCAATAAATTAAATTGCAAGATAGATCCTGTTTTAGGTTCAAAACGCTAGAAAAATCAATATTTTTCTATATTTATCAATATATTTTTTAATAGTATTGGTTGAAGTTAAATAATAATTGTTACGGGATATTAATAAATTATACAAATAAAGAATATTTATTCTTTATTCGTATAATTTATTAATATCCCGAATATTATTTTCAACCGATACTATTATTATCGACATCTGAAAACAATTAAGTTAACTCAGATTTTGAGTTAACGTAACACCTGGTTGGATTATTAGTTACCATCAAGCACTTACCACCCAGTTCGTTCGTGTGCCTTACCAACCTTCTCCTCTCCCTGTCACCACCAGCCCTTGTAACAAAGTATCTATTGTTTCAGGGCTTGAGCCGGCCTGAGCCTGATCCTAAACCTGACCCCACCCCCAAAGCGTCCCCCGTCCCTCAGGACCCGTTTGGCTTAGTGGCTAACCTGTTAAGCGGAGTACTACATCTGCTGTTAGGAATAGGGGACGACGACGATTGTAACCAGTGCAACAGCTGTGGCTGTGGTTGCTGTTCGAACATCTGCCTTGCGAAAATCTACACTGAGTACATTTCTCCTGGATACGTCGGACCCTACGGCAAATAATCTCTTCAACTTTACAATCAAAGCAAGTTTACACACATTGTACATTAGACATTAATAAACATCAAACAATAGGATCTATGTATTTTCATTACACTACACAACACTTTTGTCTCAAGATGAAGAGAACAATTTACGACACGTTCAATCAAATGTAGTCTACACACGCTACATCTGACTATTAACACCCACTCTATGTATGGAAATTATAGACGAAAACTTCTGCAAGAATGTTTTCGGTATTTATGATTGAGACTGACCCTCTAGACAAGTAATATGACGTTAGAAATCTGTGCCATGAATCATTGAGTATTGCTACAACGATATTCAAATCTCTACCGTGCGCTGAAATCTAATACGAATGGTCTCTCAGGAATACCCTTGCCTGATTATAACCTTCACGAAGAAAAGTCGATTACCATACACTTCCTCCGACAACTTGATTTTAACCACTCGTGTTTGGCTACAACGCAGACACCTACCACTCCTTTCACCGCGAGCCCTTGTAACAAAGTATCTATTGTTTCAGGGCTTGAGCCGGCCTGAGCCTGATCCCAAACCCGCCCCCGCTCCCAAAGCCCTTCCCGTTCCTCAGGATCTGGGAGGCCTGTTGGAAAACTTGTTGGGCTTTGTGCTCGACCTCGTGATTCGGCTGCTGAACGCGTTGTTGTTAAACCAAGACCACCCGTGTTGTGACGATTGCGATAACTGTGGCTGTGGTTGCTGCGTGGAGACGTTTCTCATACCTACCTACACTACTTTAGATTACGAATACACTTTCCCTGGACACGGCTAAATGTATGGTGATTATTACACGTGTGTGCATTGTGCACTAATAAACAACACTATTAATAACTGTGGATGTTTCATTACACTACACGACACTTACATAAGAGTTTAAGAAGCATCAATAACACTTTAGTTTTTGGCGAATGTCAGTGAAATATTGGCATTGTGACGCAAACAATCTAGTGGGTATGGCTAATAGAAATAAAATAAGACGTGTAGCCTACAACACACGCCTGCTGATGAGGCTATCTCACTTTCCGACACATTGTTCCTCACGTGACGCTGAAAACTACTTGAAATTACTAGACACATTTTAGTGCGGTTGATAGCATCTCATACAACCTCTGTATTAAACTAGTTATTGCTTCGTTTCAGTGATAGTATTAAAACCAACTCATAAACACGAATGAATATTAACTCTTATAGAACTGAGAAATATTGGTCCATACAATAATCCCAAAAAACTTTGTTCTGGCTGAGAAAGATCTAGTTTGAGGCTTATTGCGACCATTATTGTGCAGTCTTTTACTATTCACATTTGAAACAAGAAGCTACATACATTAGACCTGATGATTTAAAAGTGTATTCATACCTTTGTGAAAAGTATCGAGTTTTTCAACATATCATTATATTATTGCACTGTGATTTTTTTCAATAGATATTTAGCCACGAAAGTTAGCATTTCATTTCTGAGACTGGGGCCCCAGGGCTAAAACCATTCGTTTAAAACACACATTTCAACGACTCCATAGGTAATTTGAAATTGTTCTTTCAAAAAACCCTTGAAAATATAAAATAGTTTTAGTTTTCCTACAAACATTTTAAACTAGACCGGGGGTTTTGAGACCCTGTTTTTCTAACCAAGCAAAAGATCTCTCAGCTATGTTTTAGGAACCCCATATGTTTGGGGGCTCTGGACCACCACCACGGTTGCCTGAGCAGTAGCTACGGTCCCGTGTATGTTCTGCGTTTTTACCTTTCCTCCTCACCCTGTAAGCCTCCTTCAACATCAGTCCTTCTAACAAACATACTCTGATGTTGCAGGGTTTGTGCTTCTCCGAGCCCGCTCCCAAAGCCTCTCCCGAAGCTCTCGCCAAAGCCCTCCCCCTCCCACAAGATGGTTTATTGGGTGGAATTCTTAAGGGTACAGTGGGTGGCCTCCTTCAGGCACTCTTGGAGGCAGTCTTAGGAATTCTTTACGGAGGCGATTACCGAGAAGGAGACGATCTAGAGCCCTTCCCGTGTTGGAAGTGTTCCAGAAAATATTTTTAAAGATACGGTTCTCAGAATGACAACACCGGATCAAAGTACAGACTGCATCGCACATCACTTTCGTTTAGATATAACTTATGTATACACAATAAATGACAATACAACAAACATACATGGGAATTAATTTTAATCACATCTATCACAAATAACTTGGTTGTTGGAATTGTACTCGTATATTATAGTAAAATAAACTAATAATAGGTCGTTACGAATACACAGTTGAACCTGTAGTATAAATTGAAGTAACACAATAAACAGATATTATTAACAAAAACATCTTAAAACACAATATTCAACTAACAAGAGTGCACCGAAATACAAGTGTTTGAAGATTACCTATTTTCTTTTCAGTTATGGATAACCACTCAAAACTAATATGATTCTTATAAATGGTCAAGCAAATTTTAATGACATATTTTGTTCCTATATCAGAGGTTTCAAATCATAATCGCCAAAAACATAGTGAACAAATAATAAGCTAAAAAATATACAAGTTAAAGTTAAAAAGAGTTTAATCAAAATTACAAACAAACACTTATACCTTACTTTACTTTTAACGTAGGTACTTTTAAAAGTTCTTTGGTTCTCAAGTAGAACATTACTCACGAATAAGCATTTTCACAACAACAATAACAACTGACCTTCCACTTCTAATTTACATAATTAGAATAAAGAATAAATCTAACTTTAAATAGAGTCGTTTCACCTACAGTCCCTTATTTATTCACTATTCATAAACAATTTCCTTCCCTGGAGCACGCCCTAATACACTCTTATGTTGCAGGGCCTCTGCCGCTCTGAGCCCAAGCCCGCTCCCAAAGCCTTTCCCGAAGCTCTCGCCAAAGCCCTCCCAATCCCTCAAGACTTGCTAGGTGACCTCCTTGGCGGTGTGGTCGGTTTGGTTCAGGGACTCCTGCAATCCGTGTTACAATTCCTTCTGGGAGACCACTCGCCGCAGGAGCCTGACTGTTGCGAATGCGGCAACTGCGGTTGCGATTGCTGCATCGATACGTGTCTCTCGCCTTTCCGCAGTTCCTGCGACTATACCCGCTCCGCCCCACTCAACTTCCACGTAGGGGACGTCCTTCCTGGTCTAGTCGGCGGGTGCTTCATTTAACATTAGGACACTAATGACATCTTCACTAGTCATACACATCATGTACATTATAGTATCAAATAAATGACAGTCACAACAAGACACTGTGTTTATTTTGTTTTGTA
The DNA here is from genome assembly GCA_018831715.1 of Matsumurasca onukii. NCBI lineage: Eukaryota > Metazoa > Arthropoda > Insecta > Hemiptera > Cicadellidae > Matsumurasca > Matsumurasca onukii. The sequence continues at coordinate 37,666,504 of CM032062.1, forward strand.
CAGAAAGTTGAACACACCCATGAACATACGGAGTTTACATAGCTACAATATGTCTCAGTCGCGAAACAACAACTTGATTATGATACATTATTATTATACTTGGTTAAGTACAGTTTGAAGCTGAAATAGAAAAACTGTTAGCTGACTTGGGAGGGCGCAGAAAACTCAGCACAGCTACGTCGTTTTCAACTGAAAACTAAGAAACTAAAGTTAAAAGTCATTCATATGAAAATCCCAACAACACATAGCTTCTCGATAATTTAATGTAGTAGGTAGAAGTAAAAACCATGTATTTTTAAACCCGACTTTATTTGATCTTTTGAAAGCACGTTGAAAGAAATATTAAACGATTACCACACACATTCTTTTATGGAGAAAATAAATAATGCACCACGTAGCGAAAAATAGTTTTTAATGAACTAACTAAATAAGGTAAGGTCTTAATAAGGTAAGTCTTAACGAACGCGTCCCAATCGGCTTAAAAAGCGTTTGTGCAAGCTGGCAAGCGTTTTGGTTAACTTCTTCAACCGGTTACTCTTTTTTCGAAAATACAGCTTGAAAACAACGTTGTACTTTATTGTGACTGGCGCTCAATGCTACCTATTGGGCTGAATATTTAGAGCACAGAGATGTGTTTAAACTTTTCTTAAAGTGAACTAATAAAGCTGTAGTTCAAATAGGTAAAGTTAAGCTCTTAAACTGTAAAGCTGAATAATAATACATATTACGGTAATTACATTCAACAGTTGTCTAGTATTCTTTAAAATCTAGTTTTATATTTCAGTCGTATCCTAACTCTATTGGAGTCGTTACAATTTACATAAGGGTTGCTAAATAGGGCCCTCTTAAAGCATCCAAGTAAAAATTGATAAATAAATCAACCCATTTCTAATTGTCAATGTTCTAAAAATTCAACCTCAAGACGGAACTTAATGTAACCTTATGTGTTACAGGGTTCCAGTCTGTCTTGGCCCGGCCCAGAACCTATAGCCTTGCCCGAAGCACTTGCCAAAGCCATAGCCGCTGCTTTACCCCAGAAAGATGGCGCACTAAATGATTTGCTAGAGTCCCTTAGCACTTTATTACAGAAACTAGTGGAAGAACTGTTAGGGGATGCTGGTGGGGATGACCAAATGGACGACGGAGCATTGGAAAAATTCTTACAAGGTCTTAGTTCCTTGCTTCAACGACTGTTGCAAGAACTGTTGGGAGGTGGTGACAGCGGGGGTGGGGGAAGCGAAGACGACGGAAGCAGTGGAGGTGGAGGGGATAAGGGACAGCCAAGTGACTGTGGGGATTGTGAGATCCCAGTGGCTCCGGTTACAGGCACTTGTGACTGCGGAGGATGTGGGTGTGGTTGTTGTATGGAGACTTGCACTTCACAACTCATCGAGCCCGTCTACTCCACAATGAAGCGCAAGTACTTTGGTCATCCCTCCGTCGAGAGAGTAGTGTATTCGAGTGAACCTTAGACACACATAAGGAATGATTTGTTTGTGAGATATTCGACACAACTCGACTGTAAAATATAAAACAAACGGATAGATTAAACAAAAACCACTTAAACAAAACTAATTTTACCTTGCCTGCTACGTAGATGACTCAGCGATGACTGTATAATACTTTTGATAATAAAACAAATATATCTATTACATAAAGCATTATTATCTGATCCAGTTGTTTACTACTAATTAATAGTTTGTTTACAACCTTTAATCGATTTGAGATAGCAAGCATTTAAAGTATAGGTTCAAGCATTTACTCTAAATCCTTGTATTCAAAATCAATGGTTTGGCGTGGTCATAGCTCCTCTCCTGGTAGCGGAAAGGAGCCGTGCCGGACTCATAACATTGAATCACACATAAACTTTCATGTTGAAACATGTTTAGAGTAATGCACGTTTTAAGAAGTTTTATCAAAGAAGTACCTATTAGTAAAACAACGGCACATAATTATGTACTACTTTACTTTAAAATAATCAACTTTCGAGGTTTTGATCGTCATTGCACGGTGAAACATTTCTCATCTTCAGTGCTTCACTCCAACCAAGAAACAGGTGGGTGAAATCAAGGGAGGGAGGGTGATGTAACTACTCATATGTGAGAAGCCTCAGTGGTTGATCAAGGAGCAGCGTCTCGTTATTTAGATGACAACAAATTAAAAAGGCCATAACCTGGAAGATTTACTATAACAAACAACCTTAAAACAATGGCAACAAAGTAAATTGAAAGAGTTTGGCGAAGACTCTGAAATGGCAGTAGAAGAACGGGACTGAACAATATCTTAAATGCAGATGAAACCGAATTATTCCGAATTATAGAACTTAATATAACAACCCTTTAGAACCGACGGAACCTAATGTAACCTTGTGTGTTACAGGGTTCCAGTCTGGGCGGCCCAGAACCCATAGCCTGGCCCGCAGCAATTGCCAAAGCCATTGCCGCGGCATTTCCTGGGGAAGACGGTGCACTCAATGATTTGCTAGAGCGTCTTAGTACTATACTACAGAATCTTCTGGATAAGCTGTTAGGTGACGCCAGTGGAGATAGCAATAAGGATGAAGGAGCGTTGGAACGATTCTTACAAGGTCTTAGTACCTTGCTTCAACAACTGTTACAAGATCTTCTCGGTGGTGGAGGTGGTAGCTCCTGCTCAAAGGACTAATACGAAGCTATGGAGTTTTATCTTATTTGCAATATGTTAACAGGAAATTCAAAAGAAATAAAATATTCACAGAAGAACTACAAACAATAAAAATAAAACCATTAATAGTGTATATCTTATTGATGATCCTTTTATTAAATAATTAAAAGTCAGTAACTGAAGAGAAAGTCAGTAACTTAAGGGACAGTGTGGAATGCCTTTAAGAAAGAAGTGGGAAATCTACTAACGTTTCACATTGAGGATAGCTGGATCACAAGGGGCTTACGACCCCGTCGTAACCCCGACCAATTCTTAAGGTCAACCGTGACTTTGAGGGATCTATCATTTATTAATAAGCGTAAACAAAAACACTACAAATATATTGTTTGAATACATTTCTTTATTTCACAATTAAAAATGTGGATGTTTGATCAGTGTAAATTTATATTCAGATTTGGTACTTGCCTATCTTACTAAGGTTCCCTTTAAACATGAGGGAGAAAGCCCGTGAAATGCTCTGGCCTAAATTCACATTGCCCTCGGTTTATGCGCCTACTAGTGTTCGATAACTCGTACAGTCTCAACCGTAACTACTTGTTAGAGGCACTGTTCTAAAAGTTCATTGTAACCACTGAGTTATTGTTTTAGTTGTTGGGGAAAGAAAGTATGAAATAAAAACAAAGTAGCTACAATCGTTCTAAAATACACATGTTCTGGGTCTGACGGAACTTAATGTAACCTTATGTGTTACAGGGTTCCAGTCTGTCTTGGCCCGGCCCAGAACCTATAGCCTTGCCCGAAGCACTTGCCAAAGCCATAGCCGCTGCTTTACCCCAGAATGATGGTGCACTAAATGATTTGCTAGAGCGTCTTAGCACTGTAATACAGAACCTGTTGAAAAAGTTGTTGGGGACTGAAGGTGGGGATAGAGAAATGGACGATGGATCATTAGAAAGATTCTTACAAGGACTTAGCACCTTGCTTCAACAACTGTTACAAGACCTGTTGGGAGGAGAAGGCGAGGGTAGTGGTGGAGAGGGGAGTGGCGGAGGTGGAAAGACGAATGGAGACTGCCTCCCCCAGTCAGTGGCTTGGGCATACCCTGGCAACTGCGCGGGTTGCAGCTGCGAATGTTGTGCGGAGAAATGCACGGAACAACTCTTGGAGCCTGTCTATACCTCCATCAGACGTAAATATGTCGGCTATCCCACCGTCGAGAGAAATATATTTACAGGTTTGACGCCTGCCGAATAAACTATTCGATCTCCCTTTCTTTCTATTCCATTAACTAAAGGCGTTCCTTTTCTTATTCTTTCTAAGTTCTAACTGAGAAACTATGGGCTAGTCAACACTAGTCACAATTAACTTGAAATACCCTTATTAATTAATTTGAAACTATTGTACAGTTATCATCGGTAATAAACGCAATGCTAATTTTCGTATTGTTTTTAATTGATCCTATTATAATGAAATAGATCCAGGATGTTTTAGTGATACCCAATCCGACTCCGGTGTCGTCTTGTAAAATGTGTTTTTCTCTAAGTGATAAACATATACCTGGTTCCCCATAAAATCTCATCGATTCATCAAACTTCGCCGACTTCGCTAAACTAATGAGAGCTGCTGAAATATCGATGAAGAGTAGACTGTATCGTATTGCCTATAAACTACCTAGTGTAAAACTGGTGTTGGTTTACCGATGTTCGCCAACATCTCCAGGTAGTTTTCCACTGCTTGACACAATACTGACTCTCATAAGACACCTTGATTCATCGATAGTCGCTGATATTGTGCAGACATCAATGAATCAATGTGAGTCTATAGGATATCGTTTCCAGGTTGGCGTCGAGTGATAAGGTCATTTGGGTTAATATCGTGCTGAGAAATGTGAACAATGTTAATTGATAATGTTTATGGCACTTCAGGAACTTCTTGGATATACTTTAAGACAATGTGCTGTTTTGTACGTTTTCTCAGTCTCCTATGATATTGGGTAAGAACACGGGACTTATACAAGAACGTAATCAGTAACTTGCTTAAAATCTGTATAACATTTTAAATCTTGATAGTGGTAATCTTACTTAATTTCACTGTAAGTAATGTTTATTTGGGTCGTTTTGTTTGTTTTGTAACTGTAAACAAGTTGAACATTATATTTATCTGCCTGAATTGTTTACCTGTGGCTTCATAAACTAACAATATGCCGACTCTATTAATTTCAAAACGTACTCCATAAAAAAATACTAACTACATAGTTTTTTGTTTAGACACGCTACATATTGCGATAAAAGATATAAAAACTAAAAAGCCATAAAAAAGAGAAATGTTATATTTTTCCTTCACGATAATTCAAGTGCAACTTTTACAAACGTCAAAAAACGTAGTTATTTTTAGCATGTTTTACGAGTATTTGTAACTAGCGGACCCAACAGACTTCGTCCTGTCAAAAAGATTTGTAATTTGGCAGTTTTTTGTTCTGTACATATTTTTTATGTCTGTAAAATAGGGATATCAGCTGGCAACAAATAGCAATGAAGCTCAAATTGACTACGTTGTAGTTAGAAAACGTTTGTATGGGAAAAAGGAAAGGGCTGTTTTAAGGGGTTTTCCGGCAATTATTCGAATTTCTCGCCGTAAAACCATCCTTGAACTCCAACGAACAATTAAAAAAATTGGCCAAATTGGTACAGGCGTTGTTGAGTTATACGCTTACCAACACGTTTTGCGATTCATTTTTATATATTTGTAATGCAAGAAGTAGTTCCCCCTGAAGTGATGAGAAAAGTCTGAGATACATTTTGCCAATTTATCTCTACCTCTGTACTGAACTTTCAATCTTCTTTCATATAGGCCTACAATACTATTTAACTACTACACTATTTAAATTCAACATTATTGAGCAATTACTTATAACTTATTGCTGGCTGTGATCAAAATAACAAATAATTATTTATTGTTTGAGAGTTTTCCTTACGGCACCTCGCAGGAAAGAAATTACTCTCAAAATTAGGGGTGTTTAATATTTTTAGTACATATTTATTATTTACCAAAACAAACCTAGCGTCGTCTTTATAATGGTTGCAAACAACTTCAAGGGTTGACAAATAAAAATATCTTTTCAATTAAAACTTGCGTTTTATGTATTAAAACATATGTTTAAAGGCTGTATACTCATAGTTTGTAATGACCAGTTTTTAGCGGAAACTATGGAACGAACAAAACTACAGATTACGAGTATAATCGAGGTGTATAAACATAATGCGAACTCCTCGTTTTCTTAACGCTAGGAAAAGTAAATCCCAAAAGTCTCTCCAAACTTCCAACCCTCGTAACGTAACCCTATGATGTTACAGGGTACCTGCCTGTCTGAGCCCGCTGCCAACCCTGGCCCATTGCCAACTCCCCTTGCCAATCCTGACCCCTTGCCTAGTCCAATTGCCAATCCTTTCCCCAAGCCCCAAGAAGAGTCTGGAGGTCTTCTGGACACGATTCTGGACATTGTCCTTGGTTTATTACACCTCGTGCTTCCGGCTTACATAGGCAGTTACTACCTCAGTGGTCCTCAAGGCATATGCTGTGGGCAGAGAGGCCTCGACGGCTGTGGATGTAGTTGCTGCGATTGAAACAATACACATAATAAAAATTCAACACTAAAATATAACAACAACATATTACAATAAAAATACCAACATTTTGTTAACATACATTACAATAAACTATATTATAACACATATCAATTTTATTTACCACAATACTCCAATGGAATCAAATGTAATGGCTTGAAACACTTTAACACATATACAAGTTCAAGAAATCTTTATCAGATGCACACAAGACTCTAACACACTCGATATAATGTTTATTAGTTTAGTAACAATAAAACAATACATTAGAACACCACCGTGCAAGGTGCCTAAATAACTTAAATACTCGTAAAATACCTTCAATGCTCGATATCAGGACTTCCTGATGAGGAAATATCTTAGTCATGTTAATTACCACTTTGCTGATCCGTTACTTTCATTAATTTTCTTTTTCCTCAGTATGCAATGCTAAGATTTTTTATAATTTTGATTAAAATAAGTTTTGTAGTCAGTTTGTTGGTAGCCGTTCTAGTGTTTTGTCACGATTGCGTAATTTTCAACGTAATTTTGATAGTAAATCTTAAGCATCGTTTGGTTAGTCTTGCCAGATGTAGTTGTGAATGAAACGTCTATAGTGTCTTGTGATGCAGCTAACAATCCAAGACGTGACAGTGTAGCGAAATGACAAGCGCTCAAGTGGCGCTTAGTTTACGACGCGGTTTGTTGCTCACGTTGCCGGTTCTACAGGAGCACCGAGCCCTACCCCCTCGCCACAACTCTAGGAGCGAGCCAGATCGTCATACAGTACATCATTTACTCGAAAACTATTGTCAAATAATTTTGAACTAGCCGTAAGGTAAACAATTCACTCGCCCACTTCATCGACATAAATGTTTTGCACTAGATGTTTCAATTACAAGTAAGTAAAACTATCCTTTAAATAGATACATTAAAAACGAATTATCGAGCGTGATACTTACAAACTTGTTAAGTTTCAGTTTTCAGCTTTTCAAAGCGCAAGAAGGATTTAGTCTGAAAACTTGACATGGATAGGAAACTTAGTTTGTTCATGTGCCATTTACTAATAGCAGTAAAAAAAGTTTATATGATCACAATGTTTTTAAATAAATGAACACGATTGTAGGTTTTCTTGTAGGTTTTAAAAAATCCAATAATTACGATGAAAATACGGGCACATATGACCTTAAATTTGCCAAAGATTCGTTGTGTCGTGCACGCATGCTCCACAAACTAACCTCGTCCCTATCAGCGCTCCTTCCTTAAACAGGATTTGAGCTCAATAATCTGTTCTGCCCTAAACAGGCTTTGAGCTCTATTGGTTATAACCTGTTCTATCCTAAACAGGCTTTGAATTCAATTATCCGTTCTATCGTCAAGGCCTAACCTTACCCTAACGTAACTCTGGTGTTGCAGGGTAGCTGCCTGCCCGATCCAGAGGCCCTGCCTGCCCCAGCTCCCAAAGCCCTGCCCGAAGCTATCGCTGAAGCCCTTCCCTCCCCGCAAAGCTTGGGGAATGCACTCGCAACCTTGGTTAACCTTTTGATCGGAGTTCTCTTGGCGCTGCTCGGAAAAGGCCTCACTGCCGGCTGCAGTGACGGCGGACCTGAGGGCAAAGGAGCCGACTGTAGCACTTGTGGAAGAGACGGCTGGTGTTAAAACTAGATTATCCAAAATAAATCTTTAACAGCAAAATACTAACATAACTTATGGAAAGCACATTACTTGATTTATCTACGAATTAAATGGGACTACATAACCGGTTGTATTCAATAATAACCCCTTTAAAGAAAGTAACACTATAGGTTAGACTAATTAAGACCACGTTGGACTTGATACGTAAGGTAATATCGACAAAAACACGAGACATTACACAAGATTTTAGATTTAAATTTATGATTTAAGCAACAACAACTTACAAGATCAAAAAACGAAACTATCGTTCACCTACTACGGATTTTCGAGTACGTTGAAGCAAGCCCTTGACATAACAAACGTGTTCTAACATTATAAGCTCACACTTTAGCATATCATCGTGTTTGTGTGTTGCGTGTTTTTCCAAAACAATTGCGTCCGTAGTTCAGTGACTCCATGGCTCCCGGTGTGGAAGGCCAAGGTTTCATATCACACACTTGAATTTGTTACAAATCCAACAGAGAAGAAAGGTTAAGAACAAGTTAAGATGATCCAATGTCGAAAAAGAGGATTTCAATGAGGCTAAAACGTTTTCTCATCGGCTGACACGACACCTGCACTCTTATTGATCTTATTGATCAAAACATTCGCCGATCATCTAGACACGCAGAACCAATGAGAGCTAGGGATATCGGGGTCAGGTCGGTATCGAATAAGCAGTGAAAAGAGTCAGTGGGTTAACTAACAGGTGAAACATCACAAGCTAGTTATGTTGTTCCGAGTCACCGAAACACTGGGTTACCGTTACTCCATTATTCTTCTACACATGTTAACAACTAACTATTCACAAAATTTGAATAAAACCTGTAATAGTATGAGTGAGCTTGTGATAAAATACAAAATTATATCTTATGAATCTTGAAATATTTTTCTATTTTAATAAAGACGGCTTTTTATTTTGTTATGGTTTAATTTGAACAACCTTTACACTATTATATGGAGGCCCTCTTAAACCAAAGACAAGCTTCATACCTGGCGGTGAAAAGGACTATAAGATATTTTGAAGTGTTAACAAAATAACAAGATAAATATGTAATACTTTTGCGTTTATTTTTTCAGCGCATTTCAAAGCCTGGTATATAAACCCGTAAAATGTTATGTCATCTTAAAGTCATTAGCAACTTTCTGGAAGAGTATATATAATTATTAACAGTCTTTGTAGCCTACATAGGTCTCTGTATAACCAAAATAAATAATTCTACAACGTCTAAATTCCTGTAGCTAATTGAGCAGATATATTGATACTCGTAGATATGATTTTGGAAGGATATAAATAATATTTTTTAGAAGAAAGCCTGCCTATTTTAAAACCTCTATTCATTCTACAGAACTCATATTTGAAGTAGCTCATGTATGCAAATCCAAACAAAGAACCGTGTATGCCCTGAGGAATTGTTTAATGATAATAGTACACCAATACCAGCCACGTTACAAAAACTTTAGAAACTAAAATTTGCAAACTATTTTGTATTTTTTTAAGTATTGTATCTTGTGGGACGAACTTAGTATTCGACTTCACAGTGAGACAGGACAGTAAACGATCGTTAATTATAAGCTGTAAAAGTTAATAACAATAATAAATACGTTTATTTTCAATTGGAACATATTTATATTTACAGTTATTGACAATCGGTACATTTATGTTTACATTTATTATTATTCACACATGGCCCCAGTCGTATTACGCATAGAACATTAACGTCGTCTTAAAAAGTTAGCTTTTCTTTGTCCAGGCTTGCTCCATTTTTCGGAATGAGCTTCTTCTCTTTCACCAGACCAAGAGTCTCTCCTTTACGTAATTACGTAGCTTCCCTCTGAGCAACTTTCTAATCAAACACTTTTAGTCTAAATGTAGTTCTATAGATATGCTCGTTTGTGTGAGTACTGCTGCTCTTAAATCTTCTTGACTGCCCCTATCCATTTAATTGTTTCTACTTCGAGTTTCATATAATTCTTAAATATGCTTTGTTAATTTAGAAGATTCCATTCTTTCTACGTGCCGTAGAATTTTAATATTCGTTTCTTAGTGTATTTTCTCTATTTCCTTATTACTACGAAGTTTGTATGTGGTTAAGTATAAATTGGTCCTAATATTTTCCTAATAATTTTCCTTTTCTTTTTTGGGTTTTACCCAAATTTTTCTTTCTATTGACAATTAAGGGTTTATGCATAAATTAGTTTTTATTTTATTACATCGATTTGTTCTTAAATCGTAAATTTTATTCCTTAAAAACGTTCTTTGAAAGCTCACACACTTCACAACGCAACTTCAAACAGGCAAATAAATCATAATGCAGTTGAAGAGAGGCAATTTCTAACAGTCCAATTCAAATAACCACTTATACATATTCTAATTAGTTCGCAGAAAATAATTAATGAACTACCACAAAGTGATATAGAAGAACCAATCTTAGAATAGGACCTCCCCAAACACCCACAACATATCCTGAACCTAACCTTTTTGGTAACATGATTCCTAATGTAACCGTCATGTTACAGGGTTCCTGTCTCTCCGAGCCAAAGCCCGCTCCAGCTCCTAAAGCTTTTCCTGAAGCTCTTGCCGAAGCCTTGGCTTCCCCCCAGGGCGCCGTAAACGGCCTCCTCACCATGCTCGGTGGCCTCCTGGGAGGTCTCTTGGCTGCACTGTTAGGCGGTGGTGGCGGCGGCGGCGGATGCGATGGTGACTGTTGCCTTCCCACTTGCATCAGTGGAGTATACTATGGCCTCGGTTAACTTTGATCTGTAGTACACTGTCTACAAGTGCAATATTTAACTGTAACTAAGCATGCTGTAGGATATATATTAAAGAACTTTGTGCATCTTTTATAATTTTGTTCCCATGCTTCTAGACATCCCTAAATCACGAACTATTTCGGAAAAGTTCGTGGTGATTTGTTGTTTGGTTATTTTTTAATTTGATGGAAATAACACGTTCTTCAGAGAAAAGCCATTTGGCTGTGTAAAGTTTTTGAAGTATGGTGACGTTGATGTTGAAGTCCATCACTAAGTAGTACAAAACAGCAAATCTCGTCCTTGAGATCTAAAAGTAGTTATATGAATGAGTATAGTTATTGGAGCCTTTCTTATCTTACTGAAGCCTCCATTCAACTTATTGAAATAACTCGATAATCGGCTGATGAGCTTGTATATTGTATTGTATTGTATACACTATAGAAAGCCAAATCACAGGGGACTCTTTTTCGTTGAGTTTAGACTAACTGCAACATAACTCCAGAATATTTAGAAGTTTTAATCTTGGTTGATAGAGAACAATAGTCTCAGAATGACCTGCAGTCAAACATAAACAAGTAACGCACCTATCGGCACCAATCCTGAACCATGCGAAAAATGTCAATCGGCTGAAAACGGAAACTTCAACAATATTATTACACTTAATCAATTGTGATCAACTGAAGTCAAATGCTTTAGCAGTATTCACTGGGACACTGTATAACGTATAGCCCAAGTCAAATGCTTTATTCATGTGCATGATTAACTTTAACAACATGTTAGTGATTCAGAGGGTTAGTCGGATACGCTGATAAATGACCTTTAAAATGTTATGGATGTTTGTACGGATAACTGTACGGCTTACACTATGGGGAACGGTACGCGTTGAAATTTGCTATTTTGAGGCTACGAGAAAATACTGTCCTTTCTTTTGGGACTTTCAGTCAGCTGTTTGCAACAACCCACCATCAGTAGGGCCTTTATAGTTTTAAAGGTTTACTACGAAGGAACAACTTTGCTTTGTTGCCTTCATCGTATTGTTTTGTATCTTTGTCATCTTTAAATTGGCAGTGGTTTAAAAAGTTGTCAACACTGTCATAGCCAGAAAGCCTCTGCTAGAAGATTCAAGATTTTGATTGAAAACCCTGTTATAGCTTTACTAGCTAGATATAACAAAGACAGAGGGAACTAATGGTAAATTTCTTTTTAAGTTTTATTGGAACACTCAAGTTAACTTGCAACGACTTTAAGTAGGAGTGTTTTACACGAAAGAGGAACAATGTTCCAAGGAAGGATTATACTCTACATCGTTGATAACTAGAAACCTTATTTTCCACAGACAGATGTTTCTTGAAGGTTGTCGTATCGTGTGTTAAGGTGTGTATACTTTTATAACCGTAGTTGTTATAAGTATTATAACCGTAGTGTAAGAACCACTAATATTAGTACAGTATTAAATTGAGTATAACATGGGTGATAAATAATGCAAGGTAGTCCTGAATAGAAAGAATTTACTTCAGCAAAAAAATATGTTTACAACGGTCAACTCTCAGCTGAAACGCTCAGTTCTGCACTCATAATGTACACATAAATAAATAATACTTTTAAAATTAAATACAGATAATAATCACTAATAAAAGTACAACATTATTTCGGCTGTCACATAAAATATTTATGTTGCTGTCCCTGTACATAAATATCACTAAAATGCTGGACTTTCTTCTTATGGAGAACAAAATTAAAACAATATATTATTTCCCTAAAAATAAAGAAGTACAACCCTTTAGCACGCCATTACTTAAAAAGGCAAAACTTATTTTGACGATTCATAAGATGATTAAAAGTCACGTGGGTTACTATAAACTATTTTAAACAGTTTTCGTCAAAGGCGATTTGGGAAATAGAATATACTCTCATAAAACATACATTTTTATTTAAACCTTACTTCTTCATAAATGGTAGTTTATGGGTTTCCATCAGGCCTATATTTGAGAATCAATGAAATAAACATTTCTTTAACTATCAAATAAAACTTGTTGAGCCACTCTATCAAATAAAGTTAAGAAGAGGTTCCTATGTTCAGTAATAAAATATTAAGAAAACAGTGTTCAATTGTAAAGTTTGTTTTGGAACACCCCATACATCAAAATACCATGAGAAATAATCTGACCAAACCGGTACATTTCCAAAAATGACAAACATGATTTTCAAAATTGTTTATATTATAGTGATGGTATTTAATATGTTATAACATTTCCTAAAGAAGTACCCTTGGTTTCAGGGATCCGGCTTTGCCCGGCCTGCGGCCGACGCTGAGCCCGAAGCCGTGGCAGTACCAGCACCCGTGGCCACCCCTGAAGCGCACCCAGGCCCCAAGCCCAACCCTCACCCTCTAGCCAGTGCCTTCGCCGAGGCCCTCGCTCACGCCATCCCCATGGCCATCGCCTCGGCCATCCCTGACCCGCTGCCTTACCCCATAGCCAACGCTCTGGCCATGGCTAAGGCTGCCCCTGGCATCTTTGAGTTCTGGGACAAACTCGGTACGGAATTTCCTGAAGTAGCTGAAGCGATTCAGACCACTTTTGCAGCTCTGATTGCCTAAGAATAATATACCAGTGATATTAATGAATAAATTAGATTTGATTTTGTGTAGTCTTTTTTAATAACCCTAAAACAATATAACCCTTGTATTATTTGTAAAGATTTGTCAGTTAGAGGCGTACACGCATGTGGCGTTCGCTGCGCAACGAATACCCGGCGAATAGAGAGCTGTCCTACTTTACACTCGGCAAGTTGCAAGCATTTCTGCACTTTCCAAGCACTTTGCTCGTGGCAGAAACAGAAAATATTTGCAAAAACAAACGCGGGTGCTAACATATATTGGCTCTTTTGAGATTTTCTGTTCCAGTTTATAAATTAGCTGATTAAGATTTTAACAATAGTATTTTTTTTTCAATGTTGCTTGTTGTTTATAATTAAACGTACCGGTAATAAGAACTATCCTGGTTTTGATATTCTAAAACATAACCTTTTGAAATGGTGAACATGGTAAATATAAATAGAACAGAGAATGGAAAATATCTGCAGGGCTAATAGTTTTGTTTAAAACCTAAATAGCGTCCCTTACATGATCGCCTCGTATTCAGATACGTCATAGTACGTAATTTCAATATTTTACTTCCCGTTGAGATTTTTAAAAAAATCGTTAGTAAATAAATAAACTAAGAACAAAACATGGTTTTCAAATAGGTTTTAAGGGCATATGGCCTAATATTAATGGGTTTAAACACATTTGTAACTTGCTTAGTTCAATTCAATTGGATAATAGAAGTAACTTACTGTAATCAACGGGTACCAGTTTGTTTGGTTATAAAACAGTAACGTTTGCTGCTGTTTCAAAGTACAGGGTTATTGAAAATAATGTCCTACTTTCATTGTCTGTAACTTTTGTAGTTTAAGTGCTTCATACATAATTAATGTACATACATATGGTTGAAAAGAAGAAATGCTACAGTTTTGTTTACATACATAGAGAGGTTATTTCAGTTGTTAATTATCAGCAAGATGACTGCCCTTCAACACAAGATATTTTGTGTTCTTGAATCTTCAAAGAGCCAGCCAGTTACATCAGTTCAGCGAGAGTCTCCCATCTTACCCTTACGGCTTTTCTGTGGCTATGTCACTTAGGGAGATAGTCTACGTACCCCTTCTGTCAAGAAATCCGGAACCGTATCAGAGCTGCAGTCAACACACAAATCAACAGTTGCTTGATTGTTATATTATTTATGAGAAGAGTTTGATTATCTCTTAGATTTTTGACGAGCAGTTAGGGTAGGACATGTTGAACATTTATAGAAGTGTACAAAGGAGGGCACATTTTAAAATTTGCTCTTTTTACCAGTATTTAGTTTATCTAATTAATGATTAATTGAGTACAGTTTTCTGGAAGTAAGACATTCTTTTGGTGATCTGTATAACCCAATAATTAAAATCCCAGAGTCTGAATTTGTGCTTAGTATTATACCTACAGTTTTACAGTCAAGGTCACAACTATGAGTAATGTTGAACTTTTGAGTTATATGTTTAACTAAGATTGCAACACTCTCCTTTAAATTTTTCTCTAGTGAAAAAGTTGGCTAAAGTGTATTTATTGATTTTCAAACAGTTTTCTGTGTTATTTTAAACCCATGAAATAGGATCAAAATATCCGGACAATGATCATCGCACATGAGCTCAAGTTCATCCATCTTATTGGTGGCTACTTGACAATTTTGATGTAAAATCTTTCTAGCGTTGTAACCATCGTGGTTGATATTTTTTGAATTAAAATAGTTTGGTTTAGATGAAATTTTGAAGTTATTATTAGGGATACTCAAAGCCAGATCTGATGTTGTTACCTGACACTTAAATTTTGAAGTGAACAGTTTTTTTGGGGTTTGTTCTTCTTTTCGGTGCCTCGTCATCTTCTCCCTCTGCGATGGCTGCTTCACCGCATCAGCGTAGTTGTCGTAGGGCAGGGTCCTGGGGAAGATCAATCTCTTCAATACTTGAAACTTTTATGTTGGTTGGAAGGTGACATCGGAATTCCTTGAGTCATAGTTTTGTTGGTAAGATTTTGAAATTTAAAGCCTGATGGTGGTTGTCTTCTTATTATGGCATCGCTTATAGCAGAACAAATTTTGGATTTTCCTTCAATATATAAGTGTAGTCCTTGTTTTGTGTATAAATTTCGAGAAAAAGATTTTAAGGATATAAATGTTTTTATTGCTTGTGCTAAAAATTTCATGAGTTTGAATATTGAAACGGAAACCAATTGATTTGACTTATTTTAATTTATTCCGTATAACCGAGTCCACTCAGCTGCGTGAGTAGCTACGCCTTCTCAGTAGTAGAGTCTATAGTGATGAATTTGATTATAACTGGTTAATTAATTATTCAAATACTTCAGATATACGCTGGAAAGTTACGTTTGAAGGGTGAATTCCATTAAGACAAATGATGATACCATTCTTAATCTTACACACTGATAAACTATAAATACCTGGCGTAGTGATAAAATATAATGTTACGTGTTCATTATCATTTAAATTAAATCCCACACAATAACTTTGAAGCTTATCTAAGAGCTCTTCAGTCATATAACTGATGACGACATCAAAGTAGTTAAAGATAGTCATACACTCAAGTGATACAAGCGATATGTTTTTACTTGATGTGGCAGACAGAATTATCATTGTGATGTAAGCAGACATCTTATTGCACACAAGGATGTCAAAATAGCTCAACATATTGATAAGTCGGATTTTTGGCACGTTGAATCCATACAGCAATTCTCACTCCCTTCACAGCCACGGGGATATTGTCTCTTGCAGAAGATTTTAGCTCAGTTGACGCAGTTGAAAGCAGGATTAGACGAAGTAGAACAGTGTACGTTAACTCAGTTTGTACCCTTCAATCTCGGCTAAAGAACCATAACAAAGAAGCAGTGAGACGAGCCCTGTAACATCTACCCCTGTCGTGGTCCCTGGAAACCTGAGCTACGCAGAGGCCACATCCAGAACCCCCTCACCATCTCCAGCCCCACAGTACAACTCCGACCACTCAGCCATCACAACGCCGTCAGCCCCACCGCCACCTCTGCTTTCCACAACAATCTCATCAACACAGAACTCTCCAAACAAATCTTTTTTGTCAAACAATGTAAAACTAAAAACAGCAACTTAGTTAAAAATAGTGTAAACAATACTGTAACACCTGTGCAAAGCTCAATGTCAAATAGTTTAAGTAGTATTAATATTTTATTTCTTAATATCCAGGGACTTAAAAGTAAAACAAGTTAGTTTAGTGGTAAATTTGGCAGATTGGAACCAAAATTTTATGTCATAATTAATATTAATGTAATTGTATATTCCCAGGCACTTTTGAAGCAGTTAAGGAGTATGAAACACCTAGGGGAAATGAAACCTCCTCCGAAATTGTTTAAAATTTTTAAAAGTCATGAAAATTGAAAGTTTTTTTATTGTGAACTTGTTCCAGTTGCAACCACCACAATTGATTTTAAACAACTATTTTAGAGACCTTTATGTAAGTTAAATGTCTTAATTGTATGCTTGTCAGACATTGGCTCAGTGGTAATGAATCATTGTATTATTTTCAACCACTATTATTGTGTATAGTTCATTCATTAATCTAATCATATATGGGGTCTATTAATTTTTTGAGTAAACAACATATCATCTGAACTTCATTTTGAAGTCTCTGCTGTAGTAGTAGATGAGCTTAAACTGGTTATTGTGTCCCTGTACCACTCAACTGCTGGGGATCCAGAGGTTTTCTTGGATTCCCTTGACAGGCTACTAGTATCCTTAACTAGTATGGGTAAATATACCATTTTGGTCGGGGGTGATCTCAATAAAAATTTTGACATTACCATTAAAACTAGACTATCCAGTAAGTTTCAAGATAATTTAAGACAATACAATTTTTACTGTCTAAACTATAGTCCTACAAGGGGTCAAAATTGTTTGGATAATGTGTTTATAAACAACTCAAATTGTGTTAACTCTTGTAAGATACTAGATTTCCCCTACTCAGACCATAATGGTGTTTTAGTTGAGTTAAAAAAAGGAACAGTCTCTGTAAAGCCTCATAACACAGACTTTAGTAAAAATTACAAAATTATGTTTCCTAACTCTGAACTGGAGAACTTTAATCGGGAGCTTGGTGTTATTGACTGGGATGGTATCATCTTACAGTATGGTCACCTTAGTTCAGATACATTTTTCCAGCTTATTTTTTCAAAAAATAATAATGTCCTAAATAATTATTTTCAAACTTTGAAAATAATAAAAAACGTTACACACAAAATAAACAGCAATGAATGGTACACCTCAGAGCTAGCGCAAATGAAAGATAGGCTAATTTTTCTACATAAGTTGTCAAAACCCACAAATAACAAGAACTATGGCGAACCTATTTAAATCTTAAAAGAGAATATAGGCAGGCTATCAATACTGCTGCGATCATTCTACAGTGATTATATTGAAAACAATAGGAATAAATGTAAAGTTGTCGCAAGGTTGCCGATAACCAGAACTGCTCACCACATTGTACAACTTAACCAACGAAAAATTTTTACAATCGTTTGGATAAAAGAAAGTCTAATGGTAACAGTAACTCTGTCAGCTCAACTGACTACTTGGAAAAATGTCTCTGTCGAACCTACAAAAGATATTTTTCAATGGAAGGACTTTTACCAAGTGACATACTTAAGACGCATAAAAGATTGAATAACTGATGATATTGTTTCGTGATACACACAAATTGTCTGCTCTTTGCAGATGATATAAAGATCTTCACTGCCGTACACCTCTAGACGATCACAAGATGAACTTCAACTGGCCTTGACGCACATTGTTAACTGGTGCACCCTTAATGCAATGGAACTCAATATTTCGAAGTGCCTTGCTATGTCCTTTAACCGCGGTGGAGTAGTTCTTGACCCCTGATTATTTCATTGGCAGAAACAAACTGACTGTTGTTGATAAGGTCAGGGATCTCGGTGTAGTGATGACACCTACACTTAACCCCATTGGGCACATTACCCAGGTCACATCAAAGGCTGCTTCACTTCTTGGCTTCATTTTCGCTCCTCGAAGGACTTCAAGTCTCCTTCACTTTGATCACCCTTTATAAATCTCTGTTCGACCGTTGCTGGAATATTGGTCTGTAATCTGGTCCCCCCATCAACTTGGCCATATGGAGAGCATTGACAAGATACAATCGAGATTTATGAGACTCTGCATCACGAATTGGTTTTAGTTACTTGGAGACGCCTGTGAGGAGACTGAGATCCAGTACACCTACAACCCCTTGCTCTGCGCCGGAAGTGTCTTGACCTGTTGCTCTCTACAGACTGGTGGAACGCTGAGCTGAACTGTGCATCTCTGTTTGTGATAATACCCCATTATCCGAGAAGAACACATTCCAGGTCAGTCTTCAGCCGCAGATTCGAGCCAACAAGCTACGCCTACAACCAAGGGACCTGCCAGCTCCAAAGACTTGGGAGCGACGCCATACAGTGCAATCGACTTCTTCCATCTCTCTGTGAACTCCTTCAAGCGGGAAGTGCTGCATATTCGTGTTCTGTAGGACTGTTGTCTGGTTTACCTTGCTACGACCAGTTCACAGTGAGTGGTATCCTCAGGTGGTGCCTTTAAAGGGTGTCATGTTACGGTCAAAGTGCAAATTATGTTATCAACAATTTCAAAATCTTACACATAATTAAAATTGTTTGTTATTACTCATAGATCTATCCAATGTTACTTCATAAAGCGCAATTCATATTAGACTAATTCATTATTTAATCATTGTTAAAGTTTTTTTAAATTATTATTCAATTCTATTTCATTGTTATTGCTTGTAGATTTTATCTTGTTATGCTATCTATTTATTCATGTTTCTATTTTCTATAACATTGGCTTTTTATCAATAATTATCCTATTATTAGTGGTATACGTTTTGTTGTTTCCTTGTTTTTTACTGCCCTCAACGTCATATGAGCTTATTGTTCAACCATGAAGTGTCATTGTAAACAATGTTTGCAATTGAACCATGAAACCTGTCACATCAATGACATGTCTAACAACATTCTTAAAACCATTGTTCCCAGTCTTCTGAATCCTCTGGCAGTTGCTTTAACCTATCTTTGAAGGATGGTAACTTTCCCAGTATGCTTAAAATATGCGAGTGCCTAGTTTATAAAAAAGGGCCTGTAAACAAACCATCAAGTTATCGACCCATATCTGTAATTCCTGTGTTGGGAAAGCTGTTTGAAACTTTGACTATGAGCACTTCTTTGAGTCCCACAACCTTTCTATAAATGGCAATTTGGATTTAGAAGAAAAAATCTACCACTCAGGCACTTGATAGCTTAGTGAGGAAGTCTTACAGGCTTTGAGGAAATGAGATCTTGCCCAGGCCACCTTGTGTGATTTGAGCAATGTTTTGATTGTGGATAGTCAAGATCTCATTCAAAAGCTATATTATTATGGGTTTGGTCCCTTAACTGTGTCACTTATTAGCTTGTACCTCAGTGACAGAGTACAAAAGGTATGTATAAATAATGAGGTCACAGGCCAATGTTAAGTATGGTGTCCCTCAGGGTTCAGTACTAGGGCCATTACTATTTTTGGTTTGTATAAATGATTTGCCTTTCTCAATTGCAGCCACTACTATTCTCTATGCGGACGATACAAACTTTATAAATGTTGGGAAAAGTCTAAGAGAACTTAACATAACAACCCAAAATACAATTACTGAAGCCTCTACTTGGTTTAAGTCAAATGGTTTTAAATGAGACAAAGCCCAACATATCTTATTCAGCGTTAAAGCAGTAGACACACAAATATCACAATTTACACTTCATGAGAGTGTCAAATTCTTAGGAGTTTTTGTTGATCAACAATTAAAATGGGGCGCTCATATAGAATATCTGTCACAAAGGTTATCTTGAGTCATTTTTTATGACGCCTTATATGCACTGCATACACATTAACCACTAAAATCAGCTTATTTTGCTCACTTTCAATCAATTCTCAGATACAGGCTCGGGGAACTCAAGCAAAATTTCTGATATTGTTCTTGCAAAAAACGGGCCATCAGAGTTATATCTAATAGTCCATTATTAGAGCACTGTAGGCCCTTGTTCAAAGATCTCAAAATTCAAACCGTAATAAATTTATATATTTTGACTTAGTAACATATGTAATCAATAATTTAGATAGTTACCAGCATAATGGAGATCAACACAGATACAAGACATAAGCAATCATTAACAATAGATTTCTATAGACCAAGCAAGTGTACTGGAAGTCACATTGTCCTATCATTAAAAGTTTACAATCATTTACTGTATTTAATAAATATGATTATACTGTATTTTTAAACACATTTATGAATGGTTATTGGAGCACCGTTTTACACGCTGAATGAGTTATTTGCAATAAAACCAGTAAGTAGTTTTTGAACCTTATAGTTTTATGTTATGTCAGTAAGTTTTATAAATTTATACTACATTTATCAGTAATCATGTTCAGTCTGTTTTCTTTTGTATATTTAGTGACGGCCTTGAGCTGTAATTCAACCTTTGTCAATGAGTTGTATCTTCTTATGGCAATAAATATTCATTTATTCATTATTAGCAAGCACAGCACACACGGGTCGATCATTAGAAAGTTTACAGAAGCCACCTGAGGGAAACAGGCAAGCCCGGACAAATTATAATTTGACAGCTGACTTCAGAAAAGTAAACGAGGGAAAGAGAGATTAACTCGGAGATGTCTGAGCTCAAACAAAAAGAAGTTATAAAGCCAGAAAAACTATTTTAGTGTATCCTTTCAAGCCGAAAATTATAAATGCTCTAAAAAAAGACTTGCCTACCCCGGGATGTCGAATAGTAACAATGGCTAGCAACTGGGAAAGCCAGGCAAACTGCGATACAAAAGTCAAAACTGCACAACTTAACGACTAGATTATATACATCAATTTCCTTGAGTATCGATACCTAAAAAAAACAATCTAACCCTTGTATTATTTGTAAAGATTTGTCAGTTCGAGGCGTACACGCATGTGGCTCCTACGTTACACTCGGCAAGTTGCAAGCATTTCTGCACTTTCCAAGCACTTTGCTCGTTGCAGAAACAGAAAATATTTGCAAAAAAACGCGGGTGCTAACATATATTGGCTATTTTGAGATTTTCTGTTCCAGTTTATAAATTAGCTGATTAAGATTTTAACAATAGTAATTTTTTAATTTCAATGTTGCTTGTTGTTTATTATTAACGAAACATACAAACGAGTTTCCTCAGGAATTTTCGGTTTACGCACTTTAGCCAAATTCTTGAACAGAGCTTACTTTTCGAATAGCTTACTTTGGACTAATCTTCCCTCATCTGTCTTATGGAATAAGGTTCAAAAATTCAATTTGAGAGGCTTTTTAGGCTGCAAAAAGAAGCTATTAGAATAATTTCAAAAGCAAGTTTCAGGGAATCATGTCGAGACATATTTAAAGGAATAGGTTTGTTGACACTTTCCTGTCGGCTATCTCTATATCTTAGAAGTGATTTTGTATTGTAAAACTAATAAAATGTTGTTTCAATCTAAAATCACTCATGATTATAACACAAGAGGAAAGAACCACTCGCAAATTTGTCAACATAGAACATCTAAATTTGAATAACTACTCATGCAAGTTCTCATGCAACCACCTTCCTAAAAATTTAAAAGAAATTGAAAGTACCAAAATGTTTAAATCTCGAATAAATCGGTTGCTGTTAAGCAAAGCTTATTACTCGGTGGATGAGTTCATAGATGATCTTACGGACAACTAATTTCCTTGAATCGCATTTTAATTCCTCCCCTTAAAGCCAGGTCTGATGTTAAGTGTGAATGTGGAATGAGTGTGAAATCATGTAAGTGTGAGTGAGTGTGAATGTTTAATTTCATTGTATTGTAATTTGTTTTTTGCTACGCAATACTTTGTACTGTCTACAGCAAATATATTATTATTATATTGATATATCGGATTTTTGACACATCGAATCTATGCAGCAGTTTTACTCCCCTCACAGCCACGGGGACATTGTCTCTTGCAGAAGACTTTAGCTCAGTTGACGCAGTTAAAAGCAAGATTAGACGAAGAAGAAGAGCAACAGTAACAGCGTCGTCAGTGTGCACCCTTCAATCTAGGCTAAAGAACCATAACAAGGTACAGCACACACCCGGGTCATTAGAAAGTTTACAGAAGCCACCTGAGGGTGACAGGCAAACCCGGACAAATTCGAGTTATAATTTGACAGCTGACTTCAGAAAAAGTGAACGAGGGTAAGAGAGATCAACTCGGAGATTTCTGAACTCAAACAAAAAAAGTTATAGTCAGAAACACTATTTCAGTGTATCCTTTTAAGCTAAAAATTATAAATGCTCTAAAAAATGACTCGCCTACCCAGGGATGTCGAATAGTAACAATGGCTAGCAACTGGGAAAGCCAGGCAAACTGCGACACAAAAGTCAAAAACTGCACAACTTAACGACAAGATTATGTATATCAATTTCCTTGTGTATCGACACCTAAAAAACAAAACAGATCTAATATATTAGTACATTGGATTTACGATACATTAAGAATTATTTACATTGCAAATTCAATCATACAGTATTTTTGCAATAACTACTTATCGTGTTTACATAACCATAATTTCAAAGGGTCAGATGAGTTTAAAGTACCCGTATTGCTAATTGATAACGTTTCAAATTTTAGTATAATGTTCATATTTTCTATGTTTGCAAATTCCAACGTCAGCTTACTATTGAAGTATGACTTGACTTTTATACTTATTAAGTTTCATGCCATGCTGGTAACGTTAAATCAAATCAATTGGTTTCCGTTCCAATATTCAAACTCATCAAATTTTTAGCAGAAGCAATAAAAACACAGTTGTGTTTGATTTTAAAATATACATTTAACATTACAACAAAACCAAAGAATATAATTTCTACCAAACACCAGGTGTAGGTGGCAATTAAAAACACAACTCAAAGTAATGATCAGTCTTCCAAACAATGATATTGCCAGTGAATGTGGCAACTGCAATGATGTGAGTATCCGTCATTTGACGTGAAGTGCCTATCTGTAGATAAATAAAAAAAAGTCATCAGTATACAAGTGAAAGTGAGACAATTTTAATAACTGTTAGTTATGTCATCGATAAATAATAGTACATTTTGTGAAACACCACTAACAATCATCTATTCATCTGCCATTAAGATATATTTTCACCATCCTCAAACATTACCTCCAGTTTTTTAAAACACCAAGCTACAGTTACAATAGGACTGGACATCATAAAATTATTTAGGGATATCAGTTATTAGCGCAAAAAAAACCATATATGAATATGAAACTATCAAATGACCTTGTATGTGGGGGAGAGGGCATCAATCTTGACACTACGCTACATACATAAGAATCTGGCTCACTGGTAATCAGAGATTGTCAAAATCAAGCATTCCTCTTTCCAAAAGAGTCGGATACTCATAAATTCACTAAAACATTACGTTAACAGTTTCTAAATTTTACAATGTTTAAAACTAACCTCATACTATTATTGCAGGTTGGTAGCCAAAGTGAGCCAGATTCTTTGCTTGTGAAAATCGCCAATCCTGATCCCATTGGACTGGCTTACCCCTTGGACATCTCGGACCCGAGTAAACATGCTGCTGCTAAAATATCAGCTCTCAACGACGCCTTCCACCGCTTTCTACACGTAGCTGAAGTCGTCGTCCCTACATTACCAGCGGAGACTAGCATCCTCAGACCCTTAGTTGAAGTATCGTCTCATGTTATCAATATCATGGACGCCGCTATAGGATGAACATGGTTTGGTTAACATTGAGGAAACAAATTAAATTTAAGGGACAGAAAACACTGACACATTTATTTTGTAGAGATTTGAATAAATTGTTGAAAACTGGTTGTTTTAAAATTATTGTTTTGAAAGTTCCTATTACATATTTAAATACTCCAGGCTACAATTAATGTATTAGACTGGTCTCAGGTGGTAGATAGTGGACCACCACTATGATGAGCTCAAGCCTCAACATCATATACTGTGGACAGCTGTGAATAATCAATAAGATGCCCTGTACGCAGGAAAGCCCAAAAATCAATTTTGGGTCTGTTCTTAGGGAACCGAAGCTTTACACTTTTATAAATGAACCGTTCCACCTAGAACGCTAACGCTAAATACATAAACACCATTTTCTAAATTTTTCAGGGCTTGATTTTATGTGATTAGTTTGTTAAAAAGAAAATTGATAGGTAAGTTCCATCCTATCGCATAGCTTAACAGCTGAGTGAGCTTTAGCTTATCAAACAAGAGTAAGTAAAAACAAAACAAATCGACGCTTACAATGTTTTAGCTTCCTGTTAAGGTTCTAGTGGTTGTAAGGGCATGGTTAAAAATATTTAGAACATTGGGGATAATGAACTTTGTTTTCCTACTATGTTTTTAGGGTTTGAAATCTATAGGTTTCCACTAAAACCAACATTACATAGTCATTACATTATATAGTCAGCTACTCAGCTAGACTCACTTTGACAGCTTAAACTTATTTTATTATTAACCGATATAACTTATCACTTTACTGGGGACTAAATAAGTACCATTTTAAACATCCTTCATACAAGAATCACTAATATTTCCCAAAGTATCTGGAGCAGACTTTTATTTGTTTAGTAGATGCCAATATAATTTGAGAAAACCAACTAAAACTTGAGGTTCCGACTTCTGAATACTTATCTATAAGAAAATACTTCTAAACTGATAAATTAAGTTCAATAGATGTAGAAATTTCACAGAAAGTTTAAACCACACTTCTGTATTTACATTAATAACTAAACACTAGACACAGAATACATAACACACACAACTGAACACTGTTGCAGCATTGTTGCAAAGCAAGTCCAGTGCCGAGAGCGGCAGCAGAGCCAGCTCCACAGAATGACATTCTACTCAACGGTGTGGAGAAGCTGTTGGGTCACTTGCTGAACGATCTGGTGAACAACCTGCTGCTGGGTACAGCCAGTAGGATCCTAGGAGGTGACGGCAGTCAGCCACCAGGCAGTGGACAGAGTCCTTGCCAAGTCTGCCAGTTCCTCCACCAGATCGCAGGCAAGAGGCCGTCCGTCTATGAGTTCAGTTACAATCCCTGACCAACTGCCCGTGACACACATTTTACACAACAAAACAATGTATATTAGGTAAATAAAACTTTTCTAGAAAAAGTGACGTTAGTTATTTAAACTGTACTTAAGATCTTAAGGCAATTAAGGAAACAAGGGAAATTAAGATTGTTTATGTGTACACAGTTTGAAAGTAAATCCTCATTTGAAAGTTGGTAATGAACTCATTGAAATGTTTCGGAAGCAGTGAATCGTGAACACTAATTATCAGCAAATACAGCCAAGGTTTACAATGGCTGCTTTCACAGTGTTATGACATATGGTATAGCTTTCTGGGGAAATTGTTCAGAAGCTTTACGTGTATTTTTACTCCAAAAAAGAATGATAAGGACTATAAGTAAAGAACACCATCTAAGCCACTGCAAACCATTGTTTAAACATTCTAACATTTGCAAGTATTTATATATTAGAAACTTCAGTTTTTGTCAAGAGAAAACCAGCATTGTTCACGAGAAATTGTGAAGTACATGACTATAACACAAGACAATCCAGTAACTTACACGTACACATAGTTAAATCTACCCTGGCACAAAAAGGAGTTAAGTATTTGGCCATAAAAGTTTTCAATTAACTACCTGAAGATATCAAAAAGAAAATAAATTGGATACATTCAGAAGCTAATTAAAAAATATAGTCATCCTTAAGGCTTATTACTCCATTAAAGAGTTTTTTGAAGACAAGTGAGTAAGGAGACTATTTAATTTATGTAGTCCTGGCTGGATTTTAATGTCCCTAGGAAAATAGTCATTCCATTTAGCAATAACCTTAAAATTATGTAAACTTTGGTTTAATTTACTTTGGTAAAAACTAATATGCATAGGTCTAAAAAGAAGAGATATGAACATATCATCATGTTTATTTGATATACAAACAAGTACAACATGATAATTATATGTAAAAATAAAATGTCAACTAATTAAAACCCAGATGAGAATTGACTAAAACAGGTTTTGGATATTGATAAACACCAATGACCATTGCAACTTACTACGTTACAAACAGGTTACAAACAGGCTGGTCCAACCCAAATTACATGTTAACACAAGTTCTCTCTTTGAATAAAACTATCAAAAATTGTGCTCACTTGGACAAATATAACAAAATATAAAATAATACTTAGCATTTGCATGAGTTCTAATTATTTTACGATCATTCATTGAAACCAATGGTGGAACTAAAGTATGGAAAGTACCATGGAGAATCAAATTGAAACAGAAAGTTTGTTTTGAAGAATATGTTTTTCAATATTGGCTTGGTAAAGTTATAAAAACATTTTAATCGTTGGCAATTTTGAATTCATTCTACATATTTTTACATGACTATTAATGCTTAACAGATATCACAAAAGATAAAAAGCAAAATCCTTAATACTGAACCAATCCAGATTTCATTTGACAACATACCAATAACTATATCTTAGGAAACGAAAATAACAAATAGATTAAATCAGTCTTCTTTTATATTTTACAAACTATGTATATCTTAACTACTTAAGTCATCTTTTTGGTTCGGTCAATATAACTGTCATAATACAAATTTGGGTATCACAAGCCAAAACACAACGATATCAAAATGTGCTTCTACCTAACTTCAAAACATTTCAATTGATTTTATCTCTGATTGTGATTCAATAAAAAAACCCTTAAGTAATTTTGTCTAGCTCAGACAAGTTTGACATGAATCAGGAACCCTTTTTTGAAGGAAAAGAATGAACAAAGAACAAGTTTGCTGTAACAATCATGACATGGGCCTACTTTATACAGTATGAACCATTTTGATACACTTTGGCCACTACATAATTGTTGAGTGATTATTTATTAACATTTAACTGATAAAGATTAATTTAAAAGCATTAATGATTTGTAAACAATTAACTTGTTTGGGATACAAACAAGTATACCGGGTGTTTATAAATGAATATCAGGGTTTTAACGCTTTATAATATTTATTACACTGAACTTACAATTATAAATTATACATCAAACGAAAGAGCCGCTCAAACAGTTTTGTTTGTTTGCACCAGTGCGCATGTACAAGCAAAGTTTCTTGGAATTAAAGATGCAATTGGTTTAACAACAATCTACCCGATTGCTGGATTGGCCGCAAAGAGCCTGATGACAGAGCTTGTTTAGCATGTCCTCCACAATTACCCGATCCAACGCCATGCGATTTCTACCTTTGAGGCTTTATCAAAGATTGTGTCTATGTACCTCCGCTCCCAGCTGACCTCCCTGAATTAAGAAACAGGATTGAAGCAGCTGTTTTAACAACTACCAAGACACACTTTACAACGTTTAGCAAGAATTCAAATAGAATTGAATACCTCTTTAAAATGTAATTCAAATTTCAATTCTTTAAAGATATCATTGCATAGCTAGAATATCAGTTGCAGATTGCAGTGACTAATCTAGCACTAGACATCAGATCTGTTTTCTACAGGGTGGGACGTGTTAGGTATAACAACCATCTATGTAGATCGAATATACCGTAGACTTGATGTGTGCCAGGGGATTAATGGTTCTTACCTATATTGAACACTTGTAAGAGTTTAGGTTAAACTGTTTGAGTTGCTTTTTCATTTGAGACATCATTCATAGCTGTAAGTTTAACGTAATATATATTATGGAGCGTTAAAACCCCGATATTCATTTAGAAACACCCGGTACTATATTCTATATCATACTGTGTCAAAACTAACATTGAGATTGTCAGAAGTGAGACGTTTCGCCCATTCAGTGACGTGGCATACTCAGTGACACAGCTAGAATGGGCGAAACGTCTGACAACCTTAATGTTAGTTTAATGACACTGTATGATACTGAAAGCCTAGAATATAGTTATGACTCTGGCCGCTCAAGTCTCCGTATTAAAACTAGCATACTGACAGTTTTCTAGCTTCAGGGATCTCCAATGTAAAATATAAGTTTTATTGAGCAAGCGTTTGACTGATGACAATCAGGAAAATGAAACATGAAAGAGTGAGTAATCACAAATCATAAAACACTACAACAGTCTGTAAAATATTCATTTAGTGTTTTTATAAGTTGTCGTATGTTTGAAAATACTGCTCACTTTGTTGTTAGTGTTTTATGACTTGGGTTCACTGGTTGATACAGATGACTTTGCTATGATTTCTAACCTATTCACTAGTTTGACAACTGCAAGCATTGCACAAGTTTCCTGTCTCATAATATCAAAGCTAAACATCCCCAATTTACAAATGACAATATTAGTGTTAATGTATTTTTTGGCCAAGGACACAAATCTTGTGCAATTTCTTGCAGATGAGGCATTAGCTTTTCTGCATCTATTTCAACTACTTAAAAGTAAAAATTGCTTGAAAACAGTAGCTTGAGCCAAACTTAAAAGCATTTAGGTAGAAAGAAAACCTTTCAATTAATGATGTTACTTACATTTGCAGTAAAAAATCAGGTCATCTGGCATACATTTACAAAATAAAAGAAGCAGAGAAGATAAAAAAATAAAATGGATTATTCACTTTTACATTGGTAGAATATTTTAAATACCAATAAAGAGATAAAATCTAAAAATATAAGTACTATTTAATTTTAAAATCACCACATGAGCCAGTTAAATATACAAAATGTAAATTAGGACTTTAAAGTAAAATTTAAATGATTTTCAAATAAGGTAGTTTGAGAAAAGTGCAGGTGAAAAGCTAGAAGAAGTTGAATTTGATGCTTAAAACTACTTATTAGACAAATTAAATGTATTGTTAAATAATCTGTTTCTTTACTTCCTTAATTTTGGAAATCAATTAGATATCACTGTGTTATGATCTGATAAATGTATAACAGCAAGAAAATTTGATTTGTTAGAACACAACAAAAAGAGCCATTAATTGAAATATGTTTGTTCAGACTCGAGTTCCATCTTGTTTCTTAAGATGTTCATCTGAAGATCGATAAGAAATAATAATTATATCTGTAACAATGTTGATGGTGTAACAAACCCCCTATTAGGGTGAGGTAAGTCTATCTAAAACTTCAAAACATCCATTATGGCTTGGCGATCAAACTTGAAGTTCATCCATGAGGACGCAAAAAACACCGGGGTTTCACTTGGAGATACTTTTCTATTGCTATTCTTGTTCAACCTGTGCTTTTCTCCATCTAAAATAAACAAGAATCAGGGTTGTCAGCAGCACCACTAGAGTAATGTACACATACTACCCAAATAAAAACCGCAAAATTCCTATCATGTTGTACTTTATCATGTTAGAACCTAAGATTTAATTACTTTTCCCCAATATTAATTACACATTACAGTCTTACCATTTACCAACAAGAGACCTCTATCGTATTGTAACAGACTAAAGGCAACTTTAAACAGGACAGTGTAGTGTGAAGGCCTAAGTCTGCTCAAAGTGGCACAATACAAATCCCACATTAGTCAAACGTTAAAACACTTCTGTGATTGTTAACACAAACACAAGTACCTACCAGCATTAAATGCTAAATAAAACCATATTAAAAATGATATGGTACATAAATGATACTTTGTACATAGTAAAATAAAAAACAATTATAGACTCAAATTGAACAGGACCAGTTGCCTTGCCTGCTCACGGTTAAAATATATGAGTAATTATCTGTAAATCATAGGAAGTACCTATCTACTTATGGGAAGTATTACAAATCTCAAAAGGATAGCATTTAAAAATTTGTCCATTTAAAATAATTAAGCATCATTGTTGAAAGTTTTATTGGTTCAAAACATAAGACAAATTTTGATCAAATTATGTTAATTAATATGGTACAAGCCAATAACTTAGTAAACACTTAGAACACATTTCTTAGATGTTATTTTTGAGAATAATTCAACTTTGCAATATAGTGTGAACGTACCTTGGTTACTTGTGTTGTTTGGTTTTCGTATCTTAGAGTTTTGTTTCCGCTCCTTACGCTTCTCGGTGGAGATCCACAAGAAGGCTTGCTTCCAGTACTAAGTTGCAACTGACGTAAATCATCAATTTCTGCCTGCAATAACAGTTTTGTACTTTAATCACTGTCAGAAAATTGTGGTTTTGAACTTTTTTTAAACTTGCAAGTAAGGCTTTCTTCTCCCTAATCACTAGGACTCCAGGCTGCTAACTTGTGAAACAGTTAGCCGCGGGAGCAGCCTACTTGGTTTAAGTCTAGAAAGAAGAATAGAAAGAAAGCGAGTGAATTTCTTTAGTTTTTGCTTGGTCAAAATAACGGAGTTCCATATCATTTGCACGCCACGACCAACTCATCCTCACCCCTCTCCAGGTATGCTATAACTTTTGTAGTCTTTTTTAACCAAACACGTCATCCTTAAAACTCTTGATGCTAATTTACAATGTTTTAGAAAAAAATGGTAAACCATACCACCACCCATATTAAAAAGAACACAAAATGTCATTTCAATTTAGAATTAGATATTTCTATTACTGCTTTGAGTTTAGTGGGTAGATTTTTACTTCACAACAATGTAAAAATTTAATAAATTAAACTTTTGGTTAAATAATTGGAAAAATATTAAATTGAAACATACTGAAAAAACATGTATCTATTGTGGTTAAGTGGAAGAAAGAACTTGATAATCTTACCTTAGCTACTAATAATTATTTCAAACACTCCCAATTTCATTTTAACTTTCACATCAAATTATCTTTCAGAAATACAAAAATATTCACTTAATCCTTTGTGGTCTCATTTTATTTTTAAATTTTCGTAAAAACCCTCCTGTATGGGTTTCCCAGTCCCCTGTAAGCAAAATTTCAGCAAAACCGCTCTCTGTAACGGTGCATTACCAGTCATTGAACCACTCCTCTAAGTGCAGAGATTTAGCGCTTCCCTAAGCTCAAAAAGTGCCACTCTCTGCCTCACTGGATTTGATGAGCCATTTTCTCTTCAGTGATTCTCAGCGGGTCATTGTGGCCCCCGCACCCGGAATGATCCAATGCACTAGCATTGCACCGTAGCAGAGCGCACCTGGGTGGAATTAGAACCCACGCTGTGACAGACAGGGGCCAACTGTCTGTCACTATAACCACTAAACCACCGGGCTGTCAAACTCACACGTGAGTTGCCGTCGAGGTTACCTGCAAGACTGTGGTGAAAGAATGTTTCTTGGGCCGCGCACCACCACTCGACTCTTGTTCAGCTGTGTAACGGAATTTCTGTGCATCCAGATCCCCCAAGGACTTGTATCTCTGTCTCTTATTGTGCTGACCTTGTCTTTGTTGTTTCTCATAGATCCACTTCTTTATCCGCCTGAAACATAATTCAATGTCTTCTTTTCTAAATCACATTTAAATAGAAGCAGTTTTAGTTTGTTAATTACCTGCCGAGAGCACTAGATATAGATCGTGGGCAAGTATACTATTCTTACTAAGCGCAAGCTAACCGTCTTGTATGCGCCAGTAACCCGCTGGCTGTGTATTGCGCTACATACGTAAATGTCCTACAGACACTAATTGGTGATCCCAAAATTTAAATATGCCAGCGGAAGTAGCTTTGACTTTCGTAAGGCAGCCAGTGTCATGATGAATCTTTCTGCTAGGTTATTGCTTATTATACGGCAATGTCGCCTGTTGTTCCGCTTTGGTGAATACCTGTGTATAGCTGTACATCTATGTTGTATATCCGTGTCAAACTGTTTTGTCAAATACTTGATACTTGACTTAAGACACCGCCCACTCCTAGAGGGTATTTTAAGGTGAATAAGAGATACAAGGTGAGTATGATTTGATGGAACGTGAGGTGTAATCTTGTTACATGGTGGTTGTTTAATTAATAGCATAATTGCCAATGGGAATAGACCAACAGTTTAATGCTACCCCAGAACCATGAGGAGCTGCCAAGTTAACAGTTTGTTACTGCATTGGCGGGAAATGAGCCCGGGAACTAAATAAATCACCAAAAGAAACAAACATATTATGTACACAGAAAACTAAAACTAATATTGACATATGTGAAAACTCCAGGCTCCAAACTAGCTTACGCAACGACAGTGCATGAACTAAACTGCTGCAAGATGACTTGTCTATAGCGCCCAGCTTGCAACCGCAATGGCACTGCGAGCCAGTAATATTCTCTTCCTGCGAGTATATTTGACGGGAAACACTTTATACACTACTGTGTGTCAAGGGGGGGACTGAGTGCATCACATGCTGCATTCTAGCAATGAATCCGAGCACTACCCAGTTGCATTGTAAGACTAATGGCATTGCATGACTAAGCGTCCTTGGCCCTTCCTGCAATAATCAACAATGCGTGTATACTCGTCATTACCCCACGAAGGGTTAACAAAACAAAAATATGGTTCTGCAGCCTGCAAGGCTGAGTTTCAAGATTAGCAAATTAAAATAACATTACTTGACTCCACTGTTTTGAAGCCATATCAATATTGCTTCAAGAGATAATTTTTAATATCTCCCTACAAACTCAGAGCTAATTCTAATTGATTTTTTACTGCTTATTTTTCCTGCACAACTTATAAGTGCTGTTTGACTACTAAAATACATTTCTATAATCAAGTTTTTCGGGTTGACACCACGTTCAAACTTCATAATTAGGCCAAAATATCTCAACCTAATTATGAAGTTTGGACACGATGGGAACCGGAACTAGATTATAGTTTTGACAACGGCCACAAAAGCCTAAGAGTTAAAAATAAATTCCATTTGCCGTTTTACTCCTGGGGTTAGGTTAGGTTAGCAAAGATTAGCTACTATTTTCTTCATCATAAGTTATAACTTATAACCTATGTTTTTGCACAAGTATCTTTGCCCAGACTGCTGTATACAAAAGTATAGATAAACCATAAATGAGTAGTGAGTTAGGCTCCTGTAAAAAGCGTTATAATATTGTAACAGTCTAAGAGAGGCATTTTTAACTCACCTGATGAAAGGTAGAACCATGAAAAATGAGTTTGGACTAACACCCATTTTCACTTTAGGAGTTAAGTCTTTTTTATTACTTGGAAGGTCAGCAATTGGGAACCACTCCACAGCTTTGATTTCATTTCTTGTCATCGGTTCAAACCTGGTATTACGGCTTATTCCGTCAATTACGTAAAGTCTCACAATTTGTTCGTGAATTTGAGCTTCAATAAAGTCATTAGAATCTATCAGATTGCTTATATCAAATCCAGTTTCTTCAAGCACCTAAAACAGGTTTTACTTTTGTTTGACATCTATTACGCTTTGTTGAGTTGTATAAATAACTAGATTCAGTTAATTTCAGTTCTCTTACAAGAACAAGACTTTTGCTAGAACAATTTTTTCTGGTAAACATTATGTTTTACTATATGAAAAAATAGTATATATTGATTGAGCGGACAAATTTAGGCTAAATTTATATTGTTCATTTTGATATGATGTCCAATAAATACTCATAACCTAAACCAATAGTAATTTTACTGCCCAAATTATATTTTTAATTTGCTGCCCCAACCCTTTTTGGCCTGGATTCATTGTAAGATGAGTGTCAATTTGTACAACTTATTTTACCTGTATTATATATCTAGGATAATTTCCCGTTTGAAACAAATGACAAGATTCTTTCTCTATTACAGTAGTAACTTGATAGCTCAACATTATTAATTTGATTTTAAGGAGAAAACCTAACCTTTTTAGGAGATTATTAATTTGACACCTTCCATGGGGACTTGATATTAAACTACATGGCAGACAAAGAAAGATATTTGAACGATAAACGATATGAAAAGATATGTACAATTTGTAATGTAGCATCAATGCATCCAAGCTATGTTGTAAAGTGAAATGATTTTTCTTGCTTTGTAACACTTAACTCATTGAATAAAAAGTGCTAAATGGTATTTTAGTTTGTTTTAGGATAGTTGAACGACATTTTGATATTGTTTGACACTTCTTCAGTCCATAAATAGTCTATCAAGTCTATAATTAGTCTGTACATGAACTATCAAATTTCTAAATTGTATTTTTCTTCACACAAAGTCATACGATGAAATGTTATAAAGTATAAACTTTAATAATCTGCCTTTAGCGGGTTGGACTGTGTAGCCCATATAGTGCTTACAAGATATGAAATGTTTTGATATTCCTGAAAATTGAATTCAATTACTTCCAAAACGTATACTGTTCATTTATCATTACTGTTGAGTAACATCAAAATTGAGATGCCACACAAAATTGACAATACTTCATTTAAATATGAAACGCTAAATTTATTTGTAAATTGGCTGTAAAATTAAAATTAAGTTAAAAACAGTAGGCTCCCGCAAGTTTGGGCACTGTTACTTCGGTTTCCGCTTAGTCCGCGGCTCTATGAGCATGAGTCACGCACTTGC
The DNA here is from genome assembly GCA_018831715.1 of Matsumurasca onukii. Lineage (NCBI taxonomy): Eukaryota > Metazoa > Arthropoda > Insecta > Hemiptera > Cicadellidae > Matsumurasca > Matsumurasca onukii. The sequence goes on from CM032062.1 coordinate 37,701,298, forward strand.
CGGACGCTAGTAGGCAGCAAGTCTCAACTTGTTTATTGAATTATTGTATTCTTTATTTAGTTCATCAGTTCCTGTTGTGTATTAATATTGTGCAGTCGTGTGGCACTCATCCTTACAGTAGTCCTATAGTCAGTGATGTTTGTTTCACTAAAATAATTATGACAATAAAACCAATGAATTGATTTCACAAAAAAAATATCATTTAACCATCAAATTTCAAAATGGCGGCCATTTAAAAATTTCAAAGTTGAATAACTCAAAAACGAGTTCGTTTACAACAAATTTATGTGAACAACTACTTTTAGTGTATTTATTCCTCTTTCTAAAAATGTATAAACTTTGAAAATTGAATGAAATAACAAAGTTATTGTAGAATGTCTTACCGGCCCATGTCCGCCATGCGTTCCTCCAGTCAGCTAACGCAAGAACAATGGAACTGACTACATTAATTTGATTCGGTTTTGTTAAAATCGGTTGGACATCTCTACAAACAATAATGATCTTCTTTATGCTTTACCGTGTCGAAGGTCGTCATTTGAACAGCACTTGCACGAAAAAATAAAATACATTTTATGTCCTTTGTTCTGGAAGATAAATGGACAATTTTAAATAAAAATATTGTTTTACTGTTCAAAACTATTAAAATTTCCTAATATTTAATAGTAATAACTGTAATCTTGAGAAAGCTATTGCTTCAAAATCCTTTTTATAAGCCTGTTCAAATGACGACTTTCGACACGGTAGCATACATAGAAAGACTAATTATTATGTTTGTAGAGAACGTCCAAACGAATTTAACAAACTCTGAATCAAAATAATGTAGTCCATTGTTGTTGCGTTAGCTGACTAGAACGCATGGCGGACAGGCCATTGTGTTGTTTTCTCATTCAATTTTCAAGATTTGTTTTTTATTTTGAAAAATACACTAAAAAGTCCTCAAATTTGTTGTAACTGTATATAATATAATATTTTTTCCTAATTAGACAATGGCATTTTAAATTTTGACCAAAGTCAGTGAAAATCAATTCATTAGTTTTATTGTCATAATTATTTTAGTAAAAACACATCCACACAGACAGACGGACAACGAAGCGCCGGAGACCCTGTTTATATGGTAAAATATTCTTGTTTTGACCCAAGGAACCTGTCTACAAAGTATGTCCAGAGAGTTCACCGACACCCTGTATAGGTACTGATGGACTGATATAATATTGTTCACAAATAGGTAATAATTTTCCCTTTCTGTTGAAATACAACACTTAATTTCATTATTATCCTTGTAGATATTTTAGAAAAATCATTCTGAAGAAAATTTATGTTTTAAAGTAACGTTTTAAAAAGTCATCAAATATTTTGATTAAAAAACATAATAAACTGACCTGTAAAGTTCCTATTTGACCTATCAGCAATGACTCTCTCTGCATTGATTTTTTTCGAAGATACGGAAACCTAAGCAGCGACAACGTTCATCAGTATGGTATAGATTTGGATTCCGAGAAGTGACAGGTGAGTGGTCTAAGGATGACCTGAGAACGGATTGATGAAGTCAGCCCATCAGTAGCCAGCCATCTTGAGCTTTGAGCAGATGTCCTGTGCCGCGACAAACCGCTTGGTCAACAACTCCATGTCTTGATCCGTAGACGGATGCAGCTTTGTCTTCTGAGCCAGGCCCGTACACCTCCACCGCTCTTGGCAATCGCATGCACTGATCAATGAATAACTCTAAAGCGTGTGCACAGAGTATTTATTATAAAACATTATTTCTAGCACCTTGAAGTGGTACTTTAGACTATATATCCGTCAACAGTTCAAACACTTTTGTCAGCGGTTGTATGGAATAGAAAAAATAGCTGCTTTAAAATTCCATTTTAATGGCGAAACATTTGCCGCTGACAAAAGTTTTGAACTATTAACGGAGGTAAATACTTTATATTAAATCTAGAGTATTTATTATGAGCGCGTGCTTCACTAAATGAATAATAATAAGTCGCACGAATAAGATGACAACTTAGTCGCGCGAGTAAGACAACACATCTTACAATGCATGACCACGTCGTAGGTAGCAACCAACACAAATAGGCACTTTTGCCAATCAAGAAGTAGAATTTATTGAGCCATGAAAAATACAATGATAGGCTAAGTCATGTATAAGCAAGTATACTAACATAAAAGTGCATTATTGCACTGTCCTCTATTCAAGAAGGTTGCTTACCATAGATACACTGTGGTAGTTACCTCGTCAAGATTAATTCACCTAGTGAGAATCTGATGCTGGTGATTCCGTACGTCGATCTACCCGAAAGGCCGAAACCTAGAACAAACTTAAACTACGAACATAAAGTAAATTTGATGGCTATATGCAATAAAAAAGATATAAGAGGAGTTCAGTGTTTGTATTGTGTATTGTACTGTATTTTAAATTAGTAAAAACAACTACAACTAGTTCGTTTGTAGTTGTATCGAGGTTGAGTGGTAGAGAGGACTTTGTAGTCCTAACTTCGCCTCGTTAAACAAGACAAACTTTACCTTTTTATTTTTGTATTTTTACTTCCTACTCTTCATCTAAGAGCCTGATTCCCCCTAAATCACTAAATCACTATATATCATATGCTTTACCAAGGAAATATAAAGCAATTTGAAATCTATTTGGTTATGGATACTATTTTTGCAACAAAAGAACAAAAATAGGTATCTGTGCTATGGATTTCCTTTTAATTTTCAGTGTTTACCACATTCCATTGAAATTGTGTATAAACTAATAAAACTGGTACATGACCTTACAACCCCCAACTCTTAGAAATATAACCATATTTCTTCCTAATAGAAAAGTTTACTAACCTTTTTAAAGTTAAGTCATAAACTTGAATAATGTTTTTAAAGTTTGAACATTTGTCGTCAACAAGTAGACATTTATAATATTTCAAATTAGTTATTGATATTAAAATATTCCTATACAAGTAACTTGGGCTTTACGACATAAAACCACTATACATTTACATATTCTGCTAAAACTATACTGTATATACATTAATGGCTCTTTAAAATTATAACACAAGCTCATGCAAAATAACGTCTATTTTACCCATGCTAGTTTCACTAAGCATCGCTTTAGTTATTTTTACATGCGCTGGTAAACATCTTTTAAAGTCCTTGAGGCAGCAAACCGCCTTGAAATTTAAATTTAAACTAGTTTAAGTAATACAATTTAACAATACAGTATAACAAGTTAAGTCTCATTACTGTTTTACACGACAAATCCTTGAATTGACTTTGAGTACATAGCACTCACTTTGATTTGATTTATAGATTACTCCATATTAAGCTCATTTGGTGGTTAAGTGGAAGAGAGGACTTTATGTTCGAACTTCACCACAAAAATAAAGACTAATTTCATTTCATTCTTAATTTTTTCATTAAACCATGTTGTAACCTAATAAAAATTTCAATATTTGTTCATTAACAGCTGTGGTATTTTGATAACTTTGCTTTCGGGTGTTAAGAGATTGGAAGAAAGTACTGTAAAATATGGCACTGTGCTGTGTGTATAGATTACGGAGCAGCGGTGTAATCTGTACCAGTGAAATATAGTGGTTGTAATTAATGTTGTCAGCATGAGATAATTGAAACATTAAGGCATAATTATCATTTAATGCTACAATCTTAGTTAGAGTCAACAAACTTAGTCTTTCCTTGCTTGGTAATTACAAGATAAGATATAAATCAGCGTTGTTTTGTCAAAGAAGTTTCTCGCTCATAATCGAAATTATAAGGATTACTTTTAATGACCTTAGCGCGGGCCTGACTTTTCGGGCTGGGTTTAAATTATTAATTTAATTTAAAGGTAATACGCTTTACTTATCAATATTTCGTTTTAATATATTTTTTTCCATTTGCTTGGTTTATATTTTACTTTACAACTAAATGCTTTTCAAAAACATCTATTGCAGTTAAAACAATGTAGGCCCTAATCTATATTTACAAAAGGCTTTGTCCTGACTGACTGACTGACTCATCATCGCTGAGCCAAAACTACAAGGTCTAGATACTTTAAATGTTGTATGAACACTCTTTTATGGTGTATTCTCCCAGAGAGGACCTTTTAAATTAAAAAACGAAGGTGGTTTTTTGGGGGTTGAATATTGGAAAAACTACCTCAGGGGTTCTTTACTTTGACATTCAAGGCGCTGAGCAGATTTCTTCACTGGGCAGAAATTAAATGTTGTCAATAATGGTAAAGTCATGGTGCGTGTAGAAAACAATTAAATTAAATCAGCTGTTTTTCAGTTTACTATAGCCTAGTTTTGCTAGGATACAGAAAGTAAATAACATTTAATGTCTTGTTACAAAACAAATCAAACGGTAACAACTGTTGGTTGTTTAATGTAATATATGTAATACAACATAAATGGTTCCAATTCAAGACAATTCTTAGAAGAAATAGGGCCTAACTTATAATATAATTAGTGTAAAAGTTACTAATAGTGTTATAATTGACCAAACATCACTACAACACTAACATTGAATTTGTTTAGAAATATATTGATAATATAATCCCGAAAATTCGTTCTCTAAATCCCGTAGCGTAGCACGGGTACTGTCAGCTAGTATTTTATAAAATGTTTACATTTTAAAACCTCATTTTTTAACATAAAAACAGTGTAGGTCCAAAGTTGAAGCTTGTTGGTAAAAACATCTGTGTAATGTAAACGGAAAACCGTGGTGATGCAGAAGTTCGCATCATTTTTTGAAACAGGGTTCATTGTCAAACATTATATTTCAACTATAATCTAGTTCTTCCGGTTCACACGCGTCCAAACTTCATAATGGGTTGAAATATTTCGGTCTCCTGTGTTGGTACCATCTTTTAGTTCTGGTACTCCCACAGCCCGAAGATTCTTCAACTAATTTAATTTGAACAATGAACAAATCTAGATTATAATTTGAACCGCGAAAGCCTACTACTATTTTAGGGATTATTTATAATCTTTATTCACTTTAAAGCAATGTTGGAGTCGGTGCTGCTGAAGGAATATTATAAAAGAAGAGGCAGCACCGGACTCCAACATTTTTTTAAAGTGAATAAGATTATAACAACCCTAAATTTAAGTCCACAATATGGCAAATAGTGTGCGCATATGGTAGTATTCTAATACGTATGTATTAGCAATTTAATATTTATTATATTCGTTATCATGAAATGAGTACAGCGGTAACATACTACTGTAGTGTAATGGATAAATTGTTGTATGTTCGCATAAAACATCAGAAACTCACTTTTTATTAATGTAGCAATACAAATTGCATTGACTGGGACTCGTGGCGTGGTCCTGTAATCCAGCTTCATGGAGGTCAGGTTTTGAGGATGATATATAGTCATATAGGTCTAAAGCGGCTCAGATAGTCTCAGTGATCATCTGATGATACCCACATCAATTTCCACCAACGTTTAAATTATCAGACCATCACCTGCGTGGTTCGGAAGTCACGTTAAGCCGTTGGTCCTTGTATTTCCATTGGTCATTGGGCTAGTATTATGACCCATTCTAAGGAAGAGTCGGCCTTAGTTTGTAACAAGACTACACCTCATCCATTACTAACACTCATCCTTCACCACATATTTGCCTTAAAATACCCTCATGAGAGTGGTCGGATCTCAAATAGTGATTACCAAATTATTTCAAACTTGTAGAGCATTTTACTGTAGGTTTGTTGTTGAAGTCGGTTAAATTGTTTGTTAAAAAAGCTTTTATGTAAAATATGTCTCATTAAAACTATCGTCCAGCAGGTGTTGGCTCGTTGTTTTTATTTCGAATAAAAAAACTAATGTGATTACATTTAGATTTATGTACCAATAAATTAATCTCTGAAAACGTTTGGATTCCTGAGTTTAAATTTATGAACGTAGTTATTTCTAAATCATTTTTATTTTGGGCTTTGAAACAAAAGGTTGTGTCATCACTGTCAAATAGCTTAAGACGCTCGTGTAAACCTTCAGTAGCAACAGTTGATAGAGGTAAGATGCAAACATTGCAAATTGGCTACATTCTGATATTTTGTCGAGTTTAGAAATGTTCTTGTTAAGATAAAAGTTGGAAGAACGTCGTGTAATGAGCGCAGTTCTCTCATCATCCTCCATTTCAGCAGTCGTTAGTCCCATTTCTGATGCTAATCAAATTTTACAGTCTTCGTTCATGTTTCTGGTCTTAAACGTTTCAGGATAGTGTTTTTATCTGGCAAACACAAACACAGCACTACACTTAGTTGCTCTCAATGGAGGGTTAACCAAATCTTTGGAAGGAATATTTTCATGTTATTCCATATCAAATACATAGGCCTACGCATTTTAACCTTTTTTTCAATAAAGTCCGTGCGTTTCTTCGTGGCGCTTGACCTTGACGACTAAAACCAGTTATAACTGGGTTTACGAGGGTGGGGGTAACCAACTGCTCAGTTTTTCCCCTCGTACTGTGAGGAAAGGCTAGAACTGTACTTTTTGAAAACCTCGATTTGTTCCTCCACTCTGTTCCCTCACTTACCCTCACCAAGCGCCACGAAGAAACGCATGGACTCTAACTAATATTCTAATACTGATATTAAAGTCAAGTTTAATAGTGTCATTGATTGATACTCATGTAGCTATACAATTCGAGCTAGCCTTAGATCGAGTTTAAATAATGGGTACGACACAAAAAAAGCAAGACAAGGTTACCATGAGTATTGTTGCATTGTTTGGAATTATGTTCTTTTGATTAAGTATTGGCTAAATCTTAGTTAAGGGCTGTTTTACTGATGATTGTTCTTCCGAGTTATTATTGTATGTTATTGCATTATGTTACTTATTGTATGTTATTATTTTATGTTTTATTATTATATTTAGTATTATTCTATTCTAACATTAGCCTAGTTAAGAAGATTACCTAATTGCCAATTTATTGTAAAGTACAAATTTGTATAAATATTTGTACTGTATGTGTTTAATTTGGAGTTAAAGTTATTGCAAATATAAACTGCGGTTACCCACATTTACAAAGTTAATTCTGTTCTTTAATATTTTATCTTGTGTTAAGTTGTATAACTATTAATATCCTTAAGGCAATTTCTTTAAGTGTTATATAAACTTTAAACTTGATCTCTTTTACCTTTCTACCCTAGTTCCACTTTTTAGTGTTAATTGGATTTACCTTTTAAATTTAGTGTTTCTATATTTGTACTTTATCACAGTTAAGAAGGCTGTAATTTTGTAATTACACATTTAGTCGAATAGTGTTAATATTCTAAGTTTTATGTAGCTTAGTCATGTTCACCTCAATGGAGTCATGTACATGTTGGATGAATAAACGATTTTGATTTTATCAAAATAGCACTTTTGGGCCACACTTTGTAGTCTGCCCTATGAGCAGCTTAAGATACAATATTTAGGTTAAATATGATTGTTCTATAGTAAAGCCAAAACATATCTTTGGACAGAGTTTTACTTATTTACACTCGTTAGTGTAGCATATTAATATGGAAATCCCCATGGCTTTATCTATAATTGTCACACTTTACAGGACAAAATTCATTGATTTTGATCTAAAGAATGATTTAATAAGTTTCATACTAAAGAACAAAGTTTAAGAAAACTAAGTAAACTGTTGATGTCAAAATTAAGGTAAGAATCTGTCATTAAGTCGGTTTCAGCCAAAGTAGCATTAAAACTTTCCGAAGACAAAGTTTGCTAACCGAAAAGAGTGTAATTCAATTATTCAAAATGACTGTGTTTCACTGTTATTAAATTTAAAGTTAGCAGAACTTATTAAGCATATTGTTAAATAATAAGCATATCGTGGTATATGACTAAATAAACTGTAATGTTGTACAGTAGGTTGGCATGTTAATGGATTGATCTATTCACTGGCTACTTTTGTATTGCAACTAATGTCCGTTAAAGCAATGATTACTAATCTACTCAATCAATTAAGTTATAGTTTCTAGTTATAGTTCTAGTTCTAGTTATAGTTTTTAGTGGTTATGGTTTCCATTTAAAATTTGTGGTTAAAAAATGTTGGTGGTTGATTCCTTAGGCAGCGGGTAGGCCTATTTCCATAACAAGTGAAAATACAACTTCTAACAGCAAAAAGTGTTAAAAGTCTTACACAAGATTTTGTCCGATGTTGTCAGATTTGCATGAAATTTGGTACTAATATTCCTTTTTCAATATCTTGGTCAAGTTTGTCAGCAAAAAAATCGGGCTACCAAAAGTATTCTGCTTTGAAGTGAGTTTTGATCAAGAAGTGGTTTTATGATATAAAACAGTAAATTTTATTATATTTGGATTAAATAAAACATAAATATGTATTTAAATAGTATCCTCAATTGACCAAAAACTATGAAAATCCACTGAGTAGTTTCAAATGATTTTTTGCTATAATAACCTTATGAGTAGTCCGATTTCTCATGAGTTGTCCAATAGTTTCACAAATAAGCTTTGAAATTGTCCAAGTTTTAGTGCTTTTTAACTCCATTGTGCATAAATGTTTCTTTTTTTTCACTTAAAAGGCATAACTTCGAAAAAAACGTTCTCTACGCGTGTCAAAAAAACTCCTTAAGTTTCCAAATATATCATGTTTATTAGTGTACAAAAATATTTTGAAATGTAAAAACTAGCCACTGTTAACCCTTGCATTGAAGCGTCACGCGCAGCTGAGGCGGGCCCTTAAACCTTAGTGTGCCTATTATTAGAGTAATTCTAAATCATCAGTGGATTACTAAAATGAACACTTACTTATTATAAATTTATGCTTTTCTTTTTGAATAGTGATCTATTTCAACAGTATTTATTTTCTATTAACCTGTTCATACACTGACTGTCACATATCTGAACACGAACGTTAGCAGGCGTTTGGTTCATTAACCTTCTCCTACTGAATTTTAATTAAGTTATGCCCATCTCAGGCTGAACACAAACGTCAGTTACCTCTACATCTCACGACTTTGTGGAGCTGACAACCAAATTAAACTTTGTTGTTTACATTTACATTATTTACTTTGTTTTACAATTTTCGTTTGCCCCCTTAGGCCTACAAGGTTGTTTTGCTTAAATATCTTTTCAACATTTCGTGTATATACAAACTACATAGTTATGTTAAAAATGATTTAATTGTAGAGCTAGGGACTGCTGTTTCGAATAGTGAAACCTTGATAGGTGACGTCAACTTGAATACTTTAATGGCCACTCAAAACATGCATTATCATGCCAACACGTTAACTAGTCATGCCTGTGTATCTTTTAATGAATCTCTTATATTAATAACTACTAAATATAAACTTGTACTGACCATTGTAAGGTTGTCGACACAAGTTGTCGTCTTATGTCAAGGTCAGTCGGTTTCTTACACTTATGGACAAAATTACGGAACCAAATGATTTTCTTTCATTTCATCGCCCCTTTTTCATTTAACACCCTTTATAGTTTTTTGGTTGTTTGTAATTGTTTGATTGGTAATTGTAATTGTTGGATTTAATATGTACGTACACTTTGCTGAAGAAAATTCCAATTTTAAACCAAAAAGGGGCGATGAAATAAAAGAAAATCATTTGGTTTCGTAATTTTGTCCATGAGTGTATCTTATTTAAGTCGCACTTTATAAACGTACATATGAAGATCTTTAAAATTTTAGTCCACAATATGGAAAATAGTATGCGCATATGGTGGTATTCTAATACGTAAGTATTAGCAATTTAATATTTATTATATTGATTATCATGAAATGAGTATAGCGGTAACATACTACTGTAGTGTAATGGATAAATTATTTTAAGATCTTTTAAAAGGATTCGTAGCGACGACGCACCGATAGTTCTAGCGAATTTCAAGTAACCTAACTATTTAAGGGATGTAATTTAATACCAAATGTCATCACAGTCAGATTTATATAACGTTTTGGCACTTGACTTGGCATGTGTTGAGAACCACTAAACTGCTTTTGTTCTATGAGGTTTCTTTCCATATGGTGATAGAAACGAATAACTCTATTTCTAATGGAATGTCCATAAAATTCAATTAAAGTTAGACTTAAGGATTACATGATTACAACTACATGATTAAGACTACATGATTAGTTATAAGAATACCTTATTAAATAACAAGGCAATTAATATTAGATTTTTCCCTACATAGATGTGTACTATAATGATTAGTTGACATTAACATCTTGTAGACTAGACACTTTCATTATTGAGAGAAGATATAAAGTATATCAGTACTTGTGAGCTAAGCACATTGATGGATCCAGTTTACTAAAACGTTCCACCTTTCCATTACTGCTTTAATTTCCTTAGGGAGGTTTTTATCTGCCTCTCACTTCTTTCCAGTCACTATAAATTTAATGTTAAAAACAAATCCATTTGCGCTTTACCTTTAGCTTTGAAACATTAGTTTTTCTTGTGTTCGGCATAAAACCGTTGTATGTTAAAATATATCATAGTTTTTATCATAACTTATTTTGTGATTAAAATTCAAATCAATATTTTTTCGTATTCCTTTTTAGTCTAATCGATAATCTCTATGTATAAATAGATGAGAAAATATGCTCAAGAATAAAGGAAATCAACAAGTATGTTGTAAAATGTTTTGAACATACTTGACAAGTGACTTCACAAGAAAAGCAAGAAGGCAAGAAAAGGAACACACAATAAAGTACAACTACTCTGTAGATCTGTGAAAATTACAAAAGTTCCAAATATACTCTTAAAACTTTGAGATAAAACGGTCGCTGCGTTATCAGACACTTCAAATTACAAAGCGGACATCAACCGCCACTTTCTCGCTTAGCTTTAGTCGGATTACATTCTAGTAGTAAATTTAAAATTTTTCTAGTATAAGAAAGTTCAGAACGTTTTGGTTGGCTTTGGGTGTCCTAGATAAGATTTATTTCATTTTTCTACACATTCCCACCTGTGTTAAACCTTTTACGATCTAAAATGCGCAACATGTTGGTACCTTTTCTAGCGTATTGCGTAAAGGAGAATTTCAAAGGTAAGGAGATCTTTAGACAATCAGATTGAATTCGTGTAAAATGTTACGTCAAAATACAGCAAACACTAAACTTTGTTCCAATAGTTTAGCTAGAGGTGTTTCGGCAAACAAATTTCTGCGTAAAGTAAACCCATTAGTAGACACTAGACCATTTATATAAGCTTGAAAATTATATAAACAATATAAACCGAACTGAAAACTATGGGAAGCGTTCATATCTTGCTTAACTGAGAACAATAATTACTAAACATTTACAATTTAAATCCGGAATTGTTTCATTCCACGTAAGACATTCTTATATAAACAGCTGTTGTATTAGTTTACGATAAATTATGACAAACAGCCGGATTGGCCATGACAAGTCTAATTGTGTTGGGTTTCTTTTAGTTTGTCCTTTTAGTTTAGATGATTTTGAATATTACAACACTATAATTTATACGCTGAACTAATATTATATTATGTCTGAACTATAACAATTATTACGTTGAATGATGCAAGCCCATGTACTCGTAAATAGGAAAGTACGTCAAAGATAAGATGTGAGAACTAACTAGACAAAAATTATGCTACAGTATTTATTTCTGGTTTGAGCTATTATTATAGATTTAAATAAAGTACAGCTCATGGATAAAACTTGCATAATACTCGTATTAGGATATAAATTATACAACCGGCTCAACCCTACCTCGATATATCAATACTTTTACACATCGGCTACGTTTTTATTTGTACTATACTTTGGGTATTCTGAAAACGAGTTAGCTAAGCTTGCGACAAACTCTAACTTGCTCTAATCTGTTTAGAATCTTCGTACGACACGCGGAGTTACGCCTTTTTTTACAGATCAACTTCACTGATGATTCAAAGGCAACTAGATACTGTATATTTTACGTGTATATACATATATTTGTTATTGCTAAACCAGTGGTCCGACTTTTAAGTTTTTGCTATCGTTGGACACAGTTTTGCGATTCAAATATTGTTCTTACCTTTGAAACACACTGAGCTGTAATAAGCAGAAAATTTACTGACATTCCAGTCATTTCATTCCATGACAGATTCTAACATGAAGTTCAGCACGAATCAGAATTGCGTCGCAATATCAAAACATAGCCGAAGCGTGAATAGTGCTATCCTAGTGAATTTCCTTTAACTGAGTGAAAATGACACCTCTTTTTGATCCCTTTTTGAACCCTTGTGACTCTACAGGTCGCATTTGTTGTCTACTTTCCATGAAATGTTGTACAAATGTTCATGTTGTGCCATGGTAGGCCATGTGCCATATACTCGTCTGTACTGTAAAGTTCCGTTGTCACCAAAACGTGTTCGAGACGAGTTTTAAATGCCTTAAAACAAGGGCACCTTTAATCGAATTTCTTAATTTGTTATGTCTAATATTTATGTACTCACTATAAGTTTTGTCCTTAATGTGTTTATGTAGCCACTTATTAATTTCTTATCTATCATGTAGAGAAGGTGATTGAAGTAAATAAATATAAATTGAATTGAACTGGTTGACTAGTTTAACTCTTGACTGTGAGGGAAAACGTTTATGAACTACCGTTCTGTGACTCACATTTCGGTAGTTTTCCTAGCCTTTAGGTTTATAAGTATGTCAATACCTCTTATGGTATCCTATTTTGATTTGAACAAAACTAGAATAATTTGAATATTCAAAACTATTTGGCACGGATCATTAAAGGTAAGTCAATTAAAAAGACATTAACATCGGTCATGTTACAATAGTTGGAGTGACCACTGCTTATATGGTCTGTTAAACTCGATTCGCTCAGCAAAAGGTCCATTCTGCGTAGTTATGGGAACAAACGACATCTTTAAAGGAATATATTGGTTGTTATAAATGATGAATAGGCAGTCCTTACTTTTAATACGTCTGCCTTTCCTTTATTTTAGTTGAGTAAGACACGAAACAGGTTATGACCACAGCAGTACTTACAATGTAATCCTTGCTGGCAATCAAGGTAACATTTAAGAAACCACCACACTGTTTTACGCCTAAAAGTTATCTCGAATACAGTCAGTTCAATACAGTAATGTAAAACAGTTTAAATGGGCCTATAAAGTTTGGAAAGCTGAATATATTTCAAAAGGTTCATTATAAGAATATTTGTTTTATTTATGTTTCTTGGCATGAAATGAACTATATCCTAGGTAGTTTGTGAACATGTTACGTAATGAGATAACAAAATCCGCTTTTTGTATATGCTGTGGTAAAATGTCAAAAGAGATGACAAAGTAAAAGCTCACGTCCGTCAGTACAAATACCAGCGGCAGGGCAGACGTGCTCGAACCACAAATCCAATATACACTTTCCCTTCCAGGCGCCTTTGAAATCTATCGTGGTTCAACTCTAGAAGTGGATCAGATATTGATGTGAAAATATTGTTCTGTGAAAAGCCTTTGGTTTTAAAAAGCCTAACAACGTTACATAGCGGTATATACAGGGTCAGGCAAATGTGTGGAAACGTCGTTATAACTTTTTAGCCAGTTTTTTCAGCGTAACCAAACTTGGTGCATATTATTAAAGTTATCAAAAGTATCTTTTGATCATCTGATGATACCCGCATCAACTCCCACCATCGTTTAGACATATCAGACCATCACCTGTGTGGTTCGGAAGTCACGTTATTGGTCCTTGTATTTCCATTGGTCATTGGGCTATTAATTAATGACCCATTCTAGGAAGAGTCGGTCTTAGATTGTAACAAGACTACACCTCATAACTCATTACTACCACTCATAACACTCATCCTTCACCACATATTTGCCTTAAAATACCCTCATGAGAGTGGTCGGCATCTCAAATAGTGATAGTGATAAACTTAACTCTGTGTAACTTAAAAGTGACGCCATTTATTTCTGGGTTAAGCTAGAGACTTCTAATTATCAACAATCATCAACATTTTGTAAGACCTTCAAAATGAGGTGTCACTCGAGGGGCTTCCCTATCAAAATTATGGGGCTACCCCCGCCCAATCCCCCATTTTGAAAACTGTGTCAGTATGCATTGTCAGTACCATTAAAAGGTATTTTGGTTCCTCTAATAAAATGTACCGAGTTCGATCGCGCTGAAAAAGCTTGTTAAAAAGTTATAAAGGCGTTTCCACACTTTTGCCTGACCCTGTATATCATCAATTTACGCCTTTAAACAGTTCTTTAACAATAAACAGCACATGGGGGAGGGGTGAATTGTCTTTGTCAAATTCTACTGCGTGTCCTTTCGTGTTGTAACTATGTTCTGTGGCCGGCTTTTCAACATCTTCATGTTATGTGTGTCTGATGTGTTCCAAAACCTTCGTAATAATGAAAAAAATACCATAATTAAATTGGCTTTGTTACGGATAGAAATCAGCCTTGCAAACCAGCCAAGAATTTTTTTGAAAACTCGAACAACTTTTGTCTGAGGTGACAACGAAAGGTAACGACTTTGTCATTATAGGGGTTTACAATATGGACGTTTTAGACGCAAGTAGTCCAATGACAAAACAATTCGCTGACTTGTTGAGATCGTTTGACCTCAACTGGTCAATCAACTCCCCAACAAGGGTGACCGACCACTCAGCGACAGCAATCGATAACGTTGTCACAAATTTGATAGATACGCGGGTCTCTGTGATCAACACAGCCATTTCGGATCATTACGGTCAGCAGGTCACCATTGGTGGTCATGAGCCAAAACGGGATCCATTAAACAAAAGCAATAAGAGACACGAGGCCCTCAAATATTGCACTCCTAAACTCTTTGCTTTCGCAAGAAAGTTGGAATTTTCTAAATTTTAAAGATCCCATTGATTTCCAATTCCAAAAATTCGAGGAAACTTTTATTTTCTACTTGAACGTAAGCTGCCCTCTCAAAGAAACACAACAAAACCCAAATACCAAAAGTGCAAATGGATTACAAAAGGTATCCTAGTTTCGAGAGAAAGGTTATTATTACTCTCTCGAAGTTGAGAAGTTAAACGTAGAGTTCCATAATTTTTCAACATTACAAAAGAATTTATAGGAAAGTAATTAGAGCTGCAAAAGCCTATGATCTCACAAAATCAATGCTCACGTAAAAAATATTTCAAAACCGCATGGGCCATTATCAACAATAAAAGCTCACCCACCAACAAACAAATCGAACTCCAATGTTTAGTGAACGCGTGTGCTACCCTCTCAGAGTTGCACACGAGTTCAACATTTTTTGCATCGGTTGGAGCTGGACTCAGTCTACAGGGTCAGCCTTCTCCACCATCCATACCAAGCCCCATGGCCTCCATGGCCCTGGCTCAAGTCACTGAAGAGGAGATTGCCAGAGTGATAAGGGATCTTCAATCAAAAAAATCAAATGACTCAAATTTAGTGTCAACGTGGCTCCTAAAGCAATGATCAAGGCATTTGCTACGACCACTCGAACATTTGATTAATACGTATTTTTGCCCGGGAACAGTTCCCTCTTCTCTGAAAACAGCAAAGGTCACCCCAATATTCAAAAAGGGCGACCCCTTATCGTGTCAAAATTACCGCCCAATTTCAATTCTACCTACCTTCAGCAAAATCTTTGAGAAGGTATTTTTACAAGAATCGCAAACTTTTGAAAGGCACAGAATACTATCATCAAACCAATTTGGATTCCAAAACTGAAATCCACAATAGACGCAGTCATCTAATCGAGATGGTAGTAGAAGGTATCGTAAGTCGGCCATATACTAAGTGTATTTCTCGACTTATCCAAAGCGTTCGACTGTGTTGATCACGGAAACCTTCTCCACAAGCTGGACTACTACGGGTACGAGGAGTGCTCGCGCTCAAATCGTACCTTAGTGGTAGAAAACTATTTGTAGGTCTCTTAGACATACGTTCAGAAGAAAAGTAGGAGTCCCGCGTCCATACTTAGTCCTTTACTATTTTGATCTATGTCAACGATTGGATCATCAGTACAACAAGGGCGCCTCCAGTACAGTAGATGACACGACTCTCTGTTTTCAAGCAAAATCAGTCAAATAATTGGAACCATTAGCATTCATTGAGCTCAACAGCACAATCCAGCACTTCAACGAGCTCAATCTCAAAACCAACCCAAACAAATCTTCTTTCATCCAAATCTGTTTACGTCAGACAAACTCATACTCCAACTGTCATGCTGGATGAGACTGAGATTGAAGAAGTCTACACAACAACATTCTCGGGATACACCTCGATCGAGGTTTGACCTGGGATTTTCATGTAGACTATGTCTGCTCCAAAATTTCGGGTATTTATGTTTTGAGACAGCTATCCAAATATTGCCAAACTCAGGTACTGATGACGGCATATTATGGAGTAGTTTTTCCACACCTCTACGAGTAGCACTGTGGGAGGCTGCAAAGCGAACACTTTTCCAGAACTTTCATTCTTCAAAACAAGCAGTCAGTACAATAGCAAAGCTGCAATGGAGAGAGTCGTGCAGGCCAGCTTTCAAAAATTTGAAACTGTTGACATTACCCTGCCTCTACATTTGGAAACCTGCCTTTTTCAGACAAAATGCGACCCCGTAAGAGGGAGTGATATCCACTCTTACGTAACCAGGGGCAGAGAGAACTACCGAACTGGAGAGGACGGTAGCTCATGAACGTTTGCCTTCACAGGCAGGAGTTCAACTAGTCAACAGACTCCCAAATTCGATTAAAGTGCACCAATGCCAAAGGCATTCAAAACTCGCTTGAAAAAACTTGGTCCCAGAAGCACTCTATAATATAAACGAAATTATGGCACACGACTGGGGCTCCGCGTAAACAGACCACGGACTAAGGGGCTAGAGTGGATCAAATTCGAGTGAATGAGAATTGGGTGAATGCAAATACTGTATGTTTGAATGGGATTTCGACTTGTGCGAATACAAAATTTTAGATACTTAGCACTATGACGGTTGCATAACATGTATATGTTTAGCGCAATAAAATATTTATTTATTCATTTACATCGTTAGTTAAATTTAATATTTTCTTCCAAATAGACGTTTTAGAGAAAACTGAGAACCAAACTTTAACCTTATTTTATAAGCACAATTTTTCACAAATTTATCCAACCAGCAAATGAGAATACGTACTTACCACTTTTCTCAAAGACCTCTTATCATTTTTGGTCAGTTAAACACAAAATGGTCAGCAGTGGGATCTATACACTCTTTATGGCAACATTAAGGAACAAACGGCATCCTTACGCTAATATATTGGCTATAATAAACGCTTGAAAATGCAATCTTTTCTCTGAATAGCTTCTTGAGTTTAATCCAAATCACAGTACGACAGGCAAAACAATTCCGTACAACAAAAGATTCTCTTGCAGTATCTCGGGATTTGTGATTACTTAAGGAAAACCCAATGTAGGCCTGCTCATTGTATTTACGTGCAAAACATTGAGTTACTATTGTACTTTTATGGACGGCATAACAAAATAAAACCTGAAATATCACATAAAACTAAAAGGCACCACACTCTTTATAAAGTTTATTTATTTTCTACTAACAGTCAGAACCAATTTCAGTACATACATTTCATTTGAAAACTACATAAATTAGCATGCACTTACATGCTAATAGTCAAGCCTAACATGCAACAGACTCATAAATATCTTGGGTAATATGAGAGAATTAACAATAATTTAAAACGTAACTAATAAATAAACATAATTTAAATAAGTATAAGTAATAAACAATAAATAAGTTTAAAAAATTAACATAAATAAATGACATACATAGCATAAGTAATTTATATAAAATTAACTGTAAACTAACTCCTCAAACTATTATACAGGGTGACACACGGGAAACGGACGTTTTTTAAATGAATACTACAAAGCCAGTTTAAAAGATAAACCAATATTATTTGTATATTTCTGAAGAGTAGGACTAGCATTTTATAAATTACTAATAGTTTTAAAATTACGTCACTCATATAGTGCCCACCCACCCGGATAAAAATGTCCAGTCTTTTGGTAAAAATCATCGGCCACTCGGGTCAACATGTTTGGTTGAATCGACTGTATCTTCCCCTGATTGCTTGTTTGAGGTCTGCTGAGAGTTCGAGGCTTGTGAGAGTAGACACGTTCTTTCAAATATCCCCATAGGACAAAGTCACAGCAAGACAAATCTGGTGACTTTGGTGGCCAGGGTATGTCACCAAAACGTGAAACCAGCCGTCTGGGAAACATGATCCTTGACAGTAACCATTGAGGCAGCGGCGATGTGCGATGTGGCATCATCCTGTTGGAAGAACAAGCGCTCTGATGTTCATTCTTTGCCTTCGGAGTTCTGGTCTCAGAAGTGTTCTACATGTGGACACCATTTTCCTCGAAAAAATAGGGTCCAATCCCTCCGGAACGAGAAACCGCACTGGAGTGACTTCTATTCTCATCCTAGCGATGTTTTGATGTGTCCTAGCAGAACTTACAGGGCATGGAGGTTTTATTTTCATTATGTTTCCTTTTACTTTGAACAAATTTACCCATCTCAACAACTTGTTACGGTTTGGTACGGGTTGATTCCAATGGATGTCAAAATGTCGACGAAACAAACGTTAATTGTGTTTTAGACACTGAGGTGTTATTTTTAACATAAGCATCGTATGCAAAAGCACGATGTTCGACAGTCCATTAAACCATTGTCACTAAAATGCTATGAAATACTCTTTTCAATGACATAACCTAGAAATCTCTAGGAAAACAAACAACAATGTAACAGCTGATTAAAATTCGTCCGTTTCCCGTGTGTCACCCTGTACAAGTTTCAATATTTTGACTAATTTAGGATAATAATAAGAACACAAAGTTGGCAATGAAAGATTACGGTACAACGTACAACACCATTATAATGTATTCCTGTGAGTTTTCGATGAAAGATCAATTCACTCTTTAGGGCAGGTTAAAAATAGATATTTCTTAAACGTCTCCCGAGATAAAGTAGTGAGATAAAGTGTTTGAAACAGGTGAAATAAAGTATTTTAAAAGCCCTTTAAAAGAATTTAAAAAACATGACACCAAACCACCCTATATAGTTATTATTGTTTATTGTTACAAATGGCATACGCTAATATAAATTTGACTCGTACTAAATAGATAGCGTTTGTACAAATTGTATTTCTTTCATTATTAATTCATTTAACATTTATTGAGGTCATTGTACAATAGAATTGTGTTGACACTGTAACACTGTAGAATTGTGTTATTTTTATGTAACTATATAGTGTAACTGTTTTCGTTATTTATATTATAAATTGTCAGCATGTTCTGTTGTTAGTGCGGTGAATCTAAGTTAAATCTGTTGTGCATGGACTCAGAGACGGTGACCCCCCGCACAAGATTTTGGGAGTAATTCCATAATTTATTGTATACTTTGTAGCACGAAATCAATGGAATAAACTATGTTCATGTTCATTCATTCATTCATTCATTCATTCCCTTCATATTACAGTAATTATAGCTAATTTTGACACATACTAAATTTTAATGATAAAATCCCTCGGCCAAATTATAGTTGTAAAAATTGTATTTATCTAGTGTTGTCCTGAAAGTAAAGTAGTGAAGCTTTATCTGATAATGAATATTCAATTTGAACTACCAATGAAACTTGAATGTATAATTGAACAAGATTATTGACTGTATAATTTTGAGTTTTTGATGGTACATTGATTACATTTGTTAAAAGGTTACTTAACATGCATTATTAGATAGTAAAATAATGATATCATAGTATAAAATATAATGACATAATGTTAAAACATGAAGAAATAACAATGCTATTATTAAAAAGTCTGAATTTGAAACGATCACATAAAGATTATGATACATAACGAAAGTAATCAAACGAGAACAACGTTTGTTGGATTCCAAACCTTTGCAAAGCCACTCAAAGGTTCTTGCCAAATCTGAAGTTTTGTCGTTTCAAGCCATTTGCAAAATCTAATTTTCTACGTACCTAGAATGCAGTAATTGTTTAGACTACATGGTAATTTTTCGCACACGTACTGCACAGCCCAAAGCTTACGTAAACAGAAACGGTGCAGGGGAGTTTTTGTTGTTGCAATTTGTCACTCTGTAATGCTAGTTGGAACTCCCTTGAAATTTGCTTCGTTTACAGCCTCGCTGTAGCCTTCGGTCTTGGTTTTGCGCGTTGTATTACCACAAACGTTATGAGGCTGTTCACAGCTATCGTAATCTCGCTTCGGCCTTCGCCTCAGACTTGCAGTCGGTGCTTGCCGCTGATTGTTGTAAAGACAGCACGTGCTGGTATAAGATAACAGTGCAAGGACGTGACTGTAACACAACAAGAGCTTGTGTGTGACGTCATACTTACTTACATTTCACAGATTAACTGAAGCCAGTGGTAAAACACTCGGTGCTTGCAGCTGATTGTTGTAAAGCACGTCTTGGTATAAGATAACAGTTCAAAGACTTGACTGAAGCACAGCGAGAACTTGTGTGTGACGTCATACTTACTTACATTTCACAGATTAACTGAAGCCAGTGGTGAAACACTCGGTGCTTGCAGCTGATTGATGTAAAGACAGCACGTCTTGGTATAGGATAACAGATCAAGGACGTAACTGAAGCACAACAAGAACTTGTGTGTGACGTCATACTTACTGACTTACACTTCACAGATTAACTGAAGCCAGTGGTGAAACACTCGGTGCTTGCGCTGATTGTTGTAAAGACAGCACGTGCTGGTATAAGATAACAGTGCAAGGACGTGACTGAAACACAACGAGAGCTTGTGTGTGACGTCATACTTACTTACATTTCACAGATTAACTGAAGCCAGTGGTAAAACACTCGGTGCTTGCAGCTGATTGTTGTAAAGACAGCACGTCTGGTATAGGATAACAGTTCAAGGACGTAACTGAAGCACAACAAGAACTTGTGTGTGACGTCATACTTACTGACTTTACACCACAGATTAACTGAAGCCAGTGAACACTCGGTGCTTGCCGCTGATTGTTGTAAAGACAGCACGTGCTGGTATAAGATAACAGTGCAAGGACGTGACTGAAGCACAACGAGAGCTTGTGTGTGACGTCATACTTACTGACTTACACTTCACAGATTAACTGAAGCCAGTGGTAAAACACTCGGTGCTTGCTGCTGATTGTTGTAAAGACAGCACGTGCTGGTATAAGATAACAGTGCAAGGACGTGACTGAAGCACAACGAGAGCTTGTGTGTGACGTCATACTTACTGACTTACACTTCACAGATTAACTGAAGCCAGTGGTAAAACACTCGGTGCTTGCTGCTGATTGTTGTAAAGACAGCACGTGCTGGTATAAGATATCAGTGCAAGAACGTGACTGAAACACAACGAGAGCTTGTGTGACGTCATACTTACTGACTTACACTTCAGATTAACTGAAGCCAGTAAAACACTCGGTGCTTGCCGCTGATTGTTGTAAAGACAGCACGTGCTGGTATAAGATAACAGTGCAAGGACGTGACTGAAGCACAACGAGAGCTTGTGTGTGACGTCATACTTACTTACTCACAGATTAACTGAAGCCAGTGGTAAAACACTCGGTGCTTGCTGCTGATTGTTGTAAAGACAGCACGTGCTGGTATAAGATAACAGTGCAAGGACGTGACTGAAGCACAACGAGAGCTTGTGTGTGACGTCATACTTACTGACTTACACTTCACAGATTAACTGAAGCCAGTGGTAAAACACTCGGTGCTTGCTGCTGATTGTTGTAAAGACAGCACGTGCTGGTATAAGATAACAGTGCAAGAACGTGACTGAAACACAACGAGAGCTTGTGTGACGTCATACTTACTGACTTACACTTCACAGATTAACTGAAGCCAGTGGTGAAACACTCGGTGCTTGCTGCTGATTGTTGTAAAGACAGCACGTGCTGGTATAAGATAACAGTGCAAGGACGTGACTGAAGCACAACGAGAGCTTGTGTGTGACGTCATACTTACTGACTTTACTTCACAGATTAACTGAAGCCAGTGGTGAAACACTCGGTGCTTGCCGCTGATTGTTGTAAAGACAGCACGTGCTGGTATAAGATAACAGTGCAAGGACGTGACTGAACACAACGAGAGCTTGTGTGTGACGTCATACTTACTGACTTACACTTTACAGATTAACTGAAGCCAGTGGTAAAACACTCGGTGCTGCTGATTGTTGTAAAGACAGCACGTGCTGGTATAAGATAACAGTGCAAGAACGTGACTGAAACACAACGAGAGCTTGTGTGTGACGTCATACTTACTGACTTACACTTCACAGATTAACTGAAGCCAGTGGTAAAACACTCGGTGCTTGCCGCTGATTGTTGTAAAGACAGCACGTGCTGGTATAAGATAACAGTGCAAGAACGTGACTGAAACACAACCAGAGCTTGTGTGTGACGTCATACTTACTGAACCACTATCACTCAGTCTTTCACTCACTATACGCGAACATAAAAATACGTTCTATCCCCATCAGTTAGGACTTTATAGCCAAAGCTCATAAAGTTAATGGTTTGTTAATAGTGTTGAGTCTTCTTCAAAAATTAACCTTGTTTTATTCAGTTCTAAAATGAGCACGGTGCAATATGATAAAAAATTAGTATACTCTTATACTACCTCCCATAGTCGTGCATCAATTATTCAAGGGCAAGGGAAGAATGGTAACGAGTACATGCACTCTTAACGGTCAGCTGAAGCCGTAGACTGTATGACATATTTGATAAAAAACAGGAAAATATTAAATATTTGGCCATCCTAATACGGGACTTGGCAACACGTACCTTCGTATAGTAGACAACATTTTACTTTATTCTCGTTGTTCTTTGCGTCGTTGTTACAGTTCAGCTGAAAGTACAATGACGATTGTTTGTATGGAAAGTGTGTTCCGAATTGAAAAGCTAAGTGTGCAAAATCACTTAGAATTTACAACTCTAACATTCAAAATCGATTCACTTGGTGAAGGTTCCAAGTCTGATGTCACGTCTACTACGTGATCAGAATCCTTTCAACATTCGACACATGTGAATAGAAACCCAACATTTGTTTTATTACGTTTTAAATTATTATAACTCGAATGATAAAAGTTCAAATTTAGCTCGTACCTTTAATTTATTTTAATACGTACGCGCTTTTAAAAGCAAAGTCACAAGCAGATATTTAAGCAATATTTTGTCGAAAAAGATAACATTTATTTAACAGTAGCTCAATTTAAAATTTGTTTACGATTTACATCAAAGATAAAAATTTAAAAACACAGGACGAGCGAAAAGTCTTAAATGAGCAAAGACCAAAACGAAACTTTCCAGATGAGTGATGAACGATCTGTTTTGTTACAATACTCGAACAAATAATATTGACAAACGACGTAGTTTACTTCAGGTTTTCAGAGAAAAACTACAATTGTGACTTTCTATCAGAATACAGTACATAGCAAGCAGTTTTCGGAAACGGGAAGATGTTTTAATTTCTTTCGAGCAAAAGGTTGTGCCTATACGTGAATAACTGTATGTATTTGTAACAAAATGCGCTTTTCCATCACCATATTGGTATGTAGATCGGACAGGCTTTGTTGACTTATGTACACATGTAGGTAACCGTCACAAACATATTTTGTATCTTATAAACATCGGATAGTAACATAAAGGATAAAACATTATTTCAATTGATAGGGTACTTTAGGATGCTGATACTTACATATCGGTTAGTTAAATTAGTTAACTTAAATATATTTTGAAATTTAGTTAATTTAAAACAACTGCTGCCTTACGAGGTTATAACCACAGACTATATGATAAAATAAATAGAATTTCGAACAATATTAATTGATTGGGTGAATAAATTACCACGGTAAAATAGTTCTGGAGAAATGTAGTGAAGAAAATACTCATTACTTAAAGGTTGGCTCTTCCTAGGTGATTTTGAGCGTTTGCCCACGCAATTACGAGACGGCGTGCATGACTCTGCTTTACACCCATATATTTTTTATTTGGACTTTATTGGGGTGTTGTAAATTAAAACTAATGAAACCGATAATGTTAATTGTAAATCAAAATATAAAAATGTTATGTCCTGTTTTACTAGAAAAGTAAAAACTTCATAAGAAATCGTGACTTTTAAAATAATGACACAATTTATATGAACAATTGCATGTAGACTAGTTGTTCCACGAAACACATTCTAAATTGTACATTTTAAATATTTTATCTTTCAAATAACACCAATTATTAAGATTTTCTGTTTACCAGTAAAGAAATAATCCGTGGTTTTAGTTTACATTGAGCTTATAGAAAATAAATCCAAGATGGCGCGGGTAGAGCGTATTGTACGTTGCCTCAGCTTTATTAAGCTTTGCATGTGAAGCTAGCAATGTATGAAAGGTCACGTTTGTGCTTGTGTTATAGCAGTGTTAGCGGAGGGAAGTTAGGAAGCTTTGGTTAACATCAAAAGGGGCTTTATTACTTTAACAACTTAGTCCAACTCATGACATTGAAGCAGTGAAGTGAGGCCAAAGTGTACTGCAAATACTAGACAACACATGTTTGTACGTTTCAAATATATTATAAAAATATAACATTATTCCCAAATATACGAGTAGATACACTTTGTATTGATTAGGTGAAGTGACATTGAAGTTTAAGGGCCGTTTTTATGATGACTTACCTTTATCATACATCTATAGTATCTATACAATTATAGTGTATATACAATTCTATACTAAGTAGTTGCTATAATATGCTAAAACTACTATATAAGGTATTATTTACATTTGCTTTGTGAGTTAGATTGTTGGACAAGTACACATTGAACTTCTAGACCCTACAGTTTATCACACAACTCTGACAGTTAAGGGTAGTTATACAACTTATAGTGATCAGTTGGTTACAATAATACTAGTAATGGTAGTTGTCCAATTATTATTTTTTTAGTACGATGTAATGGTAATTTTATACCCAAAGCAACAGTTTTATTTATCGATGTACTAAAATTTCGAACTGAATATTTAATAATGATACAAAGTAAGTTTGTAATTAACGTGAGAATGATTGTGTTTTTAGCTAATTGTTTTTGGTACAAGTATAATTTATAATATTTTTTAATCGAAGTACCTCTCAAAATAATGTTAAAACTCACAAGTATTTCACTATGGGGAAAACGCACTTTTATAATACTCAAAAGTGACTTATTTGAAATACACATGTCTGATTAGTTTTCTATATTTTTTCCAAGTTCCTTTATCAGTTGCAAAGGGACTACGCAAAATGTGCAGTATCCTTAGCGACGAATTAACTACAGACCGTTGGCTGAATCCAAGCTCGAACGTGTCATAAAATAAGGAGTTATCATAAGAGCTTATCTATTATCTAGCCTATTTACAATTTGAAATATTCTGTATCATAATAAGGCTTTCAATTTACGATAAAAAATAATCATGGTTAGTGAATCGTTTCAGATTTTTAAAAATTTTGAAATTAGAAAACAAAATAGCCGTGGAAGCGTAATGGATTCAAGGTTCACTAACTGATCGATCACTAATTGATTAGCTGATTACACCGTGATTAATTGCTTCTGTCTCAATATTTCAGTTTCTGCGTCAAACTCATTTAAGTTTAGACGTTGAAGACTAAAGTTTTACTGTCAATCATTTATGCATTGCTTCATCAAAATATATTAGACGTTAAAAGTCGTAAAATAGTTCAAGCAAACAATACAAATTTAGTAAAAAATTTATTACCTAAACAAATTTCATGCAAACGTCTTCGCAGTGAATTTTAGAGACCCAGATTAAACTTAAAGCACTACTCTACCAACGTTGCTCTAAACATTTACATATTATGAAGAGTTTTAAATAGTTTAATAATTCATATTCAAATACTAATCCGAGAGGTAATATCTTTTTTAGAATATATACAGATTTAGACGTATATTAAGGGCAGTTATAAACCTTTACGTGATAAAACTTAGTGTTGTGGAATAGTTCATAATAAATTCAAAACCTTTTATTTGTTAGGATAGGTTTCACTCTTTCACCGAAAAGTGAGGTAGCACGTTTCAGCTTTAGAATCTCTACTGCATTAACTGAATCTTTCGTTATCTATTGAACCTATTTGAATTCCGGATAACCTCTAGCTTACAATCATAAGCTAAATTTTCATTTAATTATAATTGGTTTTACATTCTGATCCCTTCCATGTATGCTAAATGCTATAAAACAAATCAATCGCATCTCCAACTGGTGTATCTCCAAGTTGTGTTTACAATACATATCTATTTTCACCTCTGCGGTACATATCATAGTAAACAAAATATTACAATACAAATAAATATGACTTACTAAAACGGTGAACCTAACATATCTTTAACACAATATACGTATAGTTTTCTTTAAATCATATTAAGTAGACGATTATTTTGGTAGGTAACATAACAAGCTGCGTACTTTGAAACTGGGCATAAGAGATTCTCAAGAAAAAGTATCCGTTAGCTGATGGCACAAAAATGAGAAGGAAAAGAACAAAGTAAATTGTAGGAAAATAGGGCAGCAGTTTCTGACATTTTAGAACTTGACGTAAGAGAGGAAATAAAATATTCACCAGCAATCAGACTTCTCTCTCTTACCTTCAGCTGTTGTTATGGGGAAGGGGGGCTTGTTCATGTTGCGTTGAAACTGATTAACGCTTGATCCCAGTGTTCACAAGGTCATGTTGTGCTTGAGTTTTATCGAATCAAGATGATTTAGGCCTTAATTGACCCAAGGCTTGGGATAAAGGTTCTTTAATTCGCTCAAATCAAAATGTTTGTTCCAAAATAAGAAGAAAATACATGCAAACCAAGTTATATAGTTTAAAAACACGGCTTGAACTCAACATACAGTTGGAGGAAGTCTTGTTAGTTCTTACACTATAGTAAGTGTGCAGTGTGGAGGTAGTGGAGGCTGACTCTGCCATCTAACTTCGCTAGATAATCATTTCACCACGAACCTCTGGTAGAACCTCGACAATATAACGCGATATAACGATTTCCACCAGCTTTTAGCGGTTTTCCCAAAAGCTCATCACACGGCCACGCCCCGCCACACTGCCAGTTATAGACCGTGCATATGTTTTTTCTTTACTTGGAACAAACATTTTGATATTTGAGCGTATTAAAGAACCTTTATCCCAAGCCTTGGGTCAACTAAGGCCTCAATCAATCTTCGCCTCGCCAGAACGCGAAGATACTTCGCCTCGCCAGAACGCTGACCAATGGTTGTATTGTATGTTGGTCCAAGCTTAAGCATTTAATTTAAGAACGGTATCCTTAGTCTTGCTGTCTAAGACGTTTTGCTAACGTTGTATTTGACCGTCCGTTCGAAACCAGCTACAAAATGTTCCGAAGACTAGATACAAGTGTACGCCCTTTAAGCAATTGACTAAGCTTTTTTCTAGATCTTTTCTCAGACTTACCCTATATCTAGTTTAGTCAGATAATACCACTCAGGCGGACTTACCTTATTCTTCCCAACCCTTGAGTTGCACCCAGCAACCACACTGATCAATTCTAAGACCCCGCCTGACCAACTAAGTTTTAAATTGGCGACTTTAACCCTTCTTGGGCAGTACCGCACCCGACCTTGATATTTCCGCCCCGCTCTCAAAAAGTCACAAGTTCAAATAGTTTTCAGCTCAATATAGTCACTCCCACTCAATATTGTTATGTAGTTTGACGATCCCAATGCATAATATTCAATTTACAGAGTAACACAATAGAATAAATAAATAAAAATGCCTTTATTTCAAGTCTTCTAATTGAACAATGTTTTTGAGAACAACTCACGTCGGCCATGCTTTGACTCGTCGTGTTATGTGACGACTCAGCTATAAATGCATGTTCAAGGCTTAGTTACCGTCGAAGGTATCATTACAATTAATATGTATTTCGTATTTGACACTAATAAGAAGGCAACGGATTCTTGTACAACACATACTGTATTTTACTCATAATACTTGAATAGCTTACACATATACTGTATATCAAATAATGGTACGAATATAATACACAAGAAAACTAAATACCCTTTAATAATTTTTATTTAACCGACCGGGTTTGGAAATCAACCCATGATCATGTTGGGGACAAAACCTCAACGAATATTATAAATTAATTTTAGATTTGTTCCCTCCGTGAGTATAGACAGATTCCCGAAACCGATCGGAGCCGAAATAAAAACAAATGATTACAAGGTATTTTGTTTTGTGTTTTTATGCAATTACATTAAATATATATTCTCTGCGAAAGCCCTCTCTGATATATATGAAGTACAAATATATATGAATAGAGAAGCAATAAGAACGTTTGCAGTAGAAGTCTACAATCAGCTGGTTTCCGTTAAGATATCAAACCGTGACGTCACGTTCATCGCAAATTACTTGGAACGTGACCAGAGCACATTATGACGTCAGGCTTTCGAAACTTCTTGCTCGGACACCAGCTAAGAATATAGTGAGTCCAAAAGTTAGACATCAACCAAAATACCGTCAAAACACGTGAATTAATAAATAAATTCGAGGATATTTAAGAAGGTAAAAGATACTACAGTTTTTGGATAATTTGTTCGTTCGACCCATTAGTAGGCTCGTACATTAAAAAATGTATGTATCTTGACAAATCCGTCATGGAAAACAACTAATACTTGTATCTAAACAAAGAAACGTAAATTTGATTATCTTTGGTACCTCAGGTAGAACCTCCAAACTACGTAACATGAAAGTAATTTTATAATTTTAGTCTAAAACCACCCTCATAACCCTTCAAAATGAAATGCCATCAACGAAGTGTAAGCTGTGTGTTCAATGTACAGGTTGTATTATATGTTTTTATTATAAGTGTGTTTTCATTTCATCTTATGTAGGATATATGTTATCCTTATGTACAAAAGTGACTTTGGTGACGTCGGGAGTGTTTTCTTGCTTTAGGTACGTATACTTACTCGTGTATTCTTTTTATCACTTTAAGGCTTAGTTCACAATGTTCATCTTTAAATCTTATGAACAATAAATTAATATGTTAATAATAATATTACCGTATTATTGATTAACACGATTCAGTTAAAAACTTAGTATGGAATTAAACAAATAGAGTTGATAATAATTAAAACGTATTTAAGCTGCAAAATTTAAGCGATTGCTGTAAACAACTTTATGCTTCTCACCACGTGTTAAAAGAACAGACTAAGAAATTGTTAAAAGGTTGAGTGATTATTCTGCCTGAGGACTCAACAGCGACAGTGCACATTTCGCTCATATATCACCTCCAAGAGTCCAATTAGACGGTATTAGGTTGAAACTGCAAACAAATTACCAGCTATCACGGGCAAGTGCTTTATCAGTACATAACTGAAGCCAAGTGCAGTTACAAAGTGTAGTTACGGCCGATCTACTACACCATTAAACCAACTAATTACTGCTCAAGGAACCGTTGGCTACTCAAGATAGACTTCGAGGACACAAACACAAATGATTGTTGAGCTAAAGCTCTTGGAGTAGTGCAATAGGTGAAACTCGAGCTAAATGCTAAAATACACGATTTCAATTAAGTCTGGAGACAGTTATACAACTTTTAACTTCGCAGGATAAACTCACAACACTCTTCTTACCTTTTCTAAGTACTATAAACTATTTGTCTACATTGTTGTCATTTCGATGGCGTCAGTGGGGTGTGTCCTGCTGGGGTTAGTACAACGGATTTTGGATAAGGCAAATTTGCATATCGTTAAAAATGAATTCTTTCAACACAAACAATGCCGTAAACCGCACTTCTGGGAAAGTGCTCAATTATAAGTTATTGTTTTTAATGTGTCGAATATCAAAAGTTTTACCGACAATAACTCTTGATGGAATGGTTTATTAAAACTAGCTGTGTACCCGTATTTCACCACGGAAAAAATAATATAGTATCATGACTTAAAGTTTTTGTACAAAGACAGGCTGTTGCTCGGGTACTGGCATCAAACTACCGATCTTTTCACCTGTTCCTTCATTTTGAAATCGGGCTTAAAGTTATGCCTTAAAACGGGTTCAGTGCTCACTTTTGTCCCTCGCCATTTATTTTGTGGATGCTGTATGGGTATAAAATATAGCTAAAGACACACTGCGTAATAGGCTTAACCTTAAAACGACGTTTCACTACCATATCTTCGGCCAATTTTCAGCTATAAGCGGTCTAATATTCCTTAAATACGTGTTCCCACTTTGGTCCCTCGCCATTTGTTTTGAGGACGTTGTATGGATACAAAATATAGCTAAAGATACACTGCGTAATAAATTAAACCCCTAAACAAAGTTTCACTACCATAGCTTCACCCGAATTAGAGTTATAAGCGGCCCAAGATGCCTTAAAAACGTTACAGACAGACCTTTTGACCAGTTTCGACCTTTAATAAATATTAAACATCAAAACCGATGGATCTCTTGCAATGTACAGACAAAAGGCTTATTTTATTTATATAGACTCCGTTTGCAGCATTGTTTATGGTGAAAATATCTTTTATACCACATGCAACTTGCCGTAGGTGTTAAAGTTGAGCTTAAATTATTTTAAAATGCTGAGGTATAAACCCACTACTCGAAACTTATAGCCCACTTGTACATAAACAAAGTTGATTTTGATTTAAACGAATTCTAGGAATTTGCTATTAAATCCGTTTACAAGTCAAATGATTTGGAGGAAATATAACGTTGTTTGATCTGTCTTCATAAATTCGTTTTCACGTAATTGAGTTTTAATGCTCAGTTTGGTCTACCTTGTAGAGTAAAATATTTAACTGCAATAAATTAGTTTTATATCTTTGCAAGGTTTGTTCAAGCTCTAGTCCCTTGGGTTGCAGAAAAGTTATCTGATATTTTGTTCAGAAATTTCCCACAGGATCATAAATCTTGTTTTTCCTCTAATTATGTAAAGGGAAATGTGCACAGTGTGTATATCTTTGTATGTGAGAAAGTTTATATTTTTGTAGTCAATACAAATTTATTTTGTTGACTCAGTTATTATTGTAGTTCTTCTTTTATTCCAAATTGACGTACAAAATTCTAATTAATTGATAAGTTGTGTCAGTATTGAAAAAGGAACGGGTTTCTAGAGTTAAATAATATAATTTGAACATAAATAGGCCGAAACGCAGCTAAGCGCTAAATGCCCCGCTGGCATGAGTGAATCAAGTTTCTTTTGCAATTTGTTACTCTGATTCGCTCCACAACAGCCTCGCTTCGGCTTTCGGCCTCAGAGTTTTATGTTCTACGACGACGAGTGTTAAGAGGCTGTAAGCTCAGCGTATTTGTATCATCTCTAAAAGTCGCACCTTATGGTTGAGTTCGTTAACAAGCAAAATCTGACAACCGAAACTCCTCA
Organism: Matsumurasca onukii; assembly: GCA_018831715.1. NCBI lineage: Eukaryota > Metazoa > Arthropoda > Insecta > Hemiptera > Cicadellidae > Matsumurasca > Matsumurasca onukii. The sequence continues at coordinate 37,732,691 of CM032062.1, forward strand.
TTTGGGGGAAAATTTTCACCCTAAAAGTGGTTTTAGCTATCTAAGTACAGTACATTTTGTGTGACTTGAACTACGTATTTTGTGCATATAAAACAAAAATCCATTAAAGTAGTTTCAAAATGGCGGCCAAAAAGTTATTTTCCGCAACAGCAGCAAAACAATTTGATTGAAGTTTATTGAAAATCCGATTTTATTGAAATTTAAAATGTGTTTTCCACCCGTAGTATAACCTCCAATAAAAACTCCGTAAGTGTGAGGCCAAAGGTCTCGTAAAACCCGTCGCATTAGAACATAAATATTCACTGGCTGAAGGCTGAAACGAGGTTGTGAGCGGAGCGAATTAGATTAACTTTAGATTCACTCATGAGAACGACGCTTTAGAACTTAGCTGCATGTCGGCCTGGTTTTGCTCGATTGAAAAAATAGCGACATGTAAAGCGGATTAGCGGATCCATGGCGGATTGGTATCGCGCGCGACTCCGGAGCCCATCACTCCGGTGGCGCGGGTTCGATCCCCGCAGTCACCACTTACATTTGTAATGTGACTAATACGGTGACGCTAGGTAAAGGTCGAGGTTGAGTGGTAGAGCGGACTTTGTAGTCCTAACTTCACCTCGTTAAACAAGACAAACTTTACCTTTTTCACCTTTTTACATGTTTGGGACTTTAAATAGTGTAAATTAACTATTGACGCGGTCTGGACCGGTAGCTTTGGATGATAGTTAAAAATAAATAAGAATAAAAAACATTCAGCAACACCAAACACGTCCACGGCCCACCGACGAAATCTGTCGTATACGTACGTATACAACATATTGTTCCTTTATTTAATTTAAAGTAACACTATTTATAGGCCTATATCGGTTGTGTTTTCTTACTGCAACCTTCTGCATCGTAACGTTTTCCTCCCAGACTTTGCAGTTTTAAGTTAAACATCCTTCTTTCCTTGTTTATCATATCAACAACGTGCAAAACAAAAACAAGCAAAGAACACAGCCGACTCATAGCTTTTCCTTTCCACTTCCATAAACGAATTTCCTTAACTGTGTGAGGAAGGAGAAGTTAATCCAAAAGTGGTTTTATTTTTCAAAACTTCAATTATAGATTATAAACAGTTAATAATAAATAGCACTTAATATTAACATTTATGTCGACGTAATCAAAATGTGTACTTAACATTTTAAAACCCGAACAGCTAAACAAAAAAGGGCGAAAGCTATTTTTGCTTCGTCATATGATACCTAATTAACATCCTAAAAATCTGTAAAATCTTTGTACGCAGCAATTCTTTGTAACTAAAGCATATTTTAATAAGTAACATTACATCTGAGTACACAATATTTACCGTAGAGAAACAATGATTACACACAATACCCACCATCTTACATCGACATGTGTATAGTAACAAAAACAAAATTTAGCCTAACTTTGAATTAAAATTATTTTTGGAAAACAACAAATAAATGTTAGATTGTAAAGTTATTTTTTCCAAGACAAATTATTATGACAAGTTACCTTTTTTTACCTCCTTTCAGTATGATCGTCCACAGGCGCCAATAACGTAACTTGTAGTTACACTAGGTCCTACAGCTGGGTAAATAAAATATTTTAAAACAAAGTATTATGCTTATTCATCACTTTTAACTTAAAAGTTACTTTGACACCCAACTGTGTAAAAGCTTAAAACCAATAGCATTTAGTTTGAAGTTATAAGCACGCGTTTCATGTATAAGTTACCCCGTCATTTCTAATGGAAACTCGACTTGCCGGAGGTTCTAGAGGTAAGATTGACGATGCATGTTTTATGTTACTTCAACCAGTTGATAGTCACATCCTTTTCTAAACTATTCTCAAATAGGTTTTGACGTTAATATTTTATTAGTACCTATTATGAAAGATTTGGATATCCACCTGTTTTTAACGATTTTAAACTTCAAAACTGTAATTATTTTATAAATTTGACGTTTGTAGGTATACTACCCAGTGCGTTTGACCCAGTCCGTTTACTACGAATAAAGGTTTTGAAATAGTGGTTTCTGTGAAAAGTTAATATCGTTTAACTCCTAAAGGTTGATCGATACAACCATGTTGATGTTAGAAACAACTGCAACCCGATAAGATGAATTAAAAATGGCATCAACTGAAAATAGTGTTGGTGGAAGCATCGAACTAGTCATACCAGTCCCATATACTTTAACCAGGTAGCTAGTGTTTGTGCAACAGCTTCACGAAACGTTTTCGGGGAGGTTGTACCAGGAAGCCTGTATTACCATGTTTCTACGAGCTGGGAAGATTACACTAGAATCTTAGTTGTCGTGAATAAAATATCAAACAGTGCCAATTAGTGGTACGTAACAGTTAGTTTAGCGTTTAGAAATGAAATATTGAGAATCAAAACAAATTGCCTTTATTTATCTAACCTAGTAATTAAGTCATGTGTAACACAATTTTCTCTTTCTGGTCATAAAATTAAATTGTTCTCAATACCTTAGTAGTCACATTCCCAAAGAGCTTTATCGCAAGCTCTGATACAGCTCTAAACTGTCAGGGCAGTATGTTGTTTTTACATACTCCATTTCTTCTGAAAATGTCTGATGCCAGGATGTGCATGGCTTCCACTAACAGGACTTACTAACTCTTTAGACAGATACAATAGTTTTAGAGAAATAATATAAAACAAGATTCTACAGAATAACTTACATGTCTGTACATTATTTGGATGTGCATTTATTTAATTTATGTTTTAGTGTGCAATTGTATTTATTATAGGTACAAAGTCCTTAATAATTACTTTTTTTTTCAATGTATTTTTGTGTGTGTTTGTGAGTTGTAGTTCTTTGAAATGAAGTTAGATTATTGCAGTTGAAATTACAGTGTTTTCCCATTGCCTCACTCTGTATAAGCTGAGCCAAAAACTGCTATGATCTAACAATTTGAGTGCATTTATTGTATAACATTTATTTGAAACATACAGTTTTGTACCGTACTATTCTTCTCTTGTAATATCTTTTTTTTAAGTTTAAAGCCACCAGATGGCTTAAGACAATTTCTACGCTTTGAACAGATTGAGATTCAACAACGTGTGTACACTTTAACGACGTAAGAGATAACTTGGACTGTGGCTGAAAGATAAGAACTTGTTGAAACCAAGACAGTTAAAACTTCAACTCGTACTTTAGCAGATGTTTGTAAACTTGCACACGAGTTAACAATAACAAACTCAAAAGCAAGATTATGTTTTTACTGTAAGTACATGTAGAACTGTTATACATTTTATTTGTTCTGATGCATAATATTAGTGATAATACATAACTATTTTGACCTAATATACTATTTAGATTTAGACAAGAACTTGTTTGAAGCCCATGTAAGCTCAATACCACCACTGTATAAAACACGTGTAATAACCTTAACAAAAATCAGGGCGACACGCAGCTAACCGCTAAAGCACCACTTGCATGAATGAATAACTCTTATGTGCTCCACTCACAGCCTCGCTTCGGCCTTCAGCCTCAGATTTAAGTGGTCCATTACCATGGGCGCTACGAGGATGTTCGCTACGCTCACAGCCTCGCTTCAGCTTTTGCCCTCATACTTTCGTGTTCTTTTACTGCCAGTTTTACTACATATCGTAAAGGGAAAACGTATTTCAAATTGTATTGAAATTGGACAACTCATAACGTTGTTATAGCAAAAATCACTTTTTCGGCCGCCATTTTGAACTTAATAGATCTACGTAGTTTTTAGTACATTGATGGATACATACAACAACATATTTATTTCAAATTAAATCAAAATCAGATGAAGTTTACTGCTTTTAGACCACTAAAACCACCTTTTGAACCGAAACCCCATCATACTCCATGATATGTTGGAAGTCAAGGACAAGAGCCCATATGGAAAAGTACACATACTTAAGAAAAGGACAGTGGTTTATCGCTTAATGTAAAACTAAATGGCTCTGTTTAGTAGAGTTTGATAATGCCATAATATTTCTTAAATGGTTGAATGTATCAAAACTGAATACACAAAATTTGCTATGTATGTTGTTTAGTAAATTTAACATTTTGATAAATGATATACCTGGGACTTTGTTGCTAAAGTGTATACATGTTTCAAATAAAGACCATTAACATTCATACATTACCGCAATGGTACCGCCTGGCTGTAACGGTCTGGTACAGATTGGCAAGCTAATTGTACTCGTACAATGCCCAAAGTTATGTCGCTGAAAGAAATGGTAATCGAAAGATAACTGTACTTCCAGCATGGATTTTTATATTTAATTAAAAACAGTAAAGTTCAGTTATATTGTTGTAGAACAGATGTTTAAAATTATCAGTTGGTGCAACTACCAAAAATATAGACTTTATTTGCAATGAAACACATTCAATTAAAGTGTGTATACACTTTTTTTAGACACTCCGTATATTCATATTAAACATACACGTAAGTAATTTAACAGGACAGTGTTTGCACGTACAGATAATGGTAATTGGATGTGGCAACACATGGGGCAACACTAGCGCTCCCCGCGTCTTGCTTTGTAACTAGTGACGTTTACGCTTTGAGTACGTATTGTTGTATATTGTATGCTTAGTAACGGTAACACACTTATCAATAACACTGAAACCAAACAAAATAATTATGTACGAGAACTAATAGTCCCAACTAAGCCAGGAGGAAATGGATCTAGAACAGCAGTTTCAGTTAGATTTAATTTAATTTGGTTAAATGGTTTTGTTGCAAAGCATAAGTATTAATATAATTTAAATGGGCTATAATCGTATCCTTACAATATTGTTTTATCTTCAACTGTGTACATTTGATAATCTCTATGTGTTTAGTTGTTTGTAAAAGAACTGCATCAAGAAGAACGTTTGGTTCAAGAAGATGATTCAGCATGTTACAGCTAACTACAGCTTGAGTCTGAAGTATACGTTCATGAGAAGTAGAACATGAAACATGTGATTATCATCAGAAACGAGACTAACGACTTCTGAGATGAAGATGGCAAGAGTCTCAACTGTTACTGGCACATTTACATCTTCATATGCAGGCTCAGAACGTATTTGTCTTTAACCTTTTAAATAATAATTAAGTAACAGCTTGAATCGTTGTATCCTAGCTCAAAAGTAGTGGTGTTTTATAAAATTGCCCTGCCGTATAACCTGTTCAGCGCTTGTTTATACAGGGTGTCACAAAAATGTTAAGCACGCTATGCAGAACCGGATTCTACAAACAAAAGTAAGTCGCAAATGTCATGTAACATTTTTTTGATTTCGTCTTAGTTAAGTCGTAATCCGCTATTTTGTACATTTTTGAAAGTAATTATTAATTCAAAGACTGTTTGAACGAGACTGTTTTTGGAAACTTGGTATAACCCTTAGCCGTTTTCCTAATAACATTATCCACAAGCTGTTTTATCTAACTTATCATATTTTAAAATGGCGGCCATTTAAAAGTTTCGAAGTCAATTTCAATTTGATTATGTTAGAATTTGAAATTTTTAAATGACCGTCACTTTAAAATTTAATAAGTTGGATGAAAAATATTTTGAAACATGTTATGAGGAAAACAATTAAGGTTTACATGAAGTTTCACAAAAATATCTCAAAGCGTTTTTGAACTATTAGTTATTTTTAAAAATCTACAAAATGGCGAATTATGGCTAAACTTAGCTGAAATATAACAACAACTTTGTAGGTACTTAGAATCCGGTGTGCTACACACTTTTGTGACAGCCCGTATAAAATTAGTTAATCAACAGGGTAACCCTACATCCAAGATTTAGGGAACTTGGGCTTCAATTAAAGTTCTGAAGCTAATTGATAAACTATTGTGTAACAGCCATAACAGTTAGCGTAAACAGCTGATGAATTTCGAAACAATAAGCCAGTTACCGAGATTCAAACTTTGTATAGAGCTTCTAGCCAGGATGTTTATTATTCAAATATTTTTCTGAGGTGTCCTTTCCCTACTATTCTGTACTCATATTTTTGATAGTTACGTTTAAATTCTACACTCTATTCATACGATAACGGTTATACCTCTTGTGGACCGTTTGATTATAATTATTAAATGTTATGTTACCATATTTTATCAGCTGTTAATGATCCTAATTTTCTTACGAAAAGTTAATGTTTTCGCTATTCTACTGAAAAAGATCTATAAGATAGACTATCTACTTACGTATCTTAGTGTTAAGGTATCAAGAGAACTGTTTATGTTAAGAGTTTACTGCAGCATTAGCACTGCACACGAGCAAATCTGCAAGCTGACCTGCAATAGCCTGCAAATCACAGGGATTTACAGATATTTTTAAGGATAGCGCGACGATGCTGCTTTCAAGCGAACAAGTTAAAATAAATAGCCCAAACAAACCAGGGGGATTGCAAATATACACATTTACTTTAAACTTTATACGATAAGTCTATTCAATAATTGTATTGAATACATATGTTTCAAGTCATTTACTAATACTGTACCAGGACATGCAATAATACATAATAATAATTTATTCATGCTGTACATTGAAAAGTGTTGCAGAGGTTAACTAATATAATTTTACTTCTAATTCTAAATCATCTTCATATCAGTTTTCAACGTGTCTCTTCATAAAATTCTTCCATATTGTAGAAGGACTTTGATATTAAATATGCTTTTAATTTGTATTAAAATAGTTTTTAAATGGTTTCGTTTTTAATACTATTTGGTAGTGTATTTAAATCTTTGCTTCCTCTTTTAGTCGCCAATGATTCATAAATCTTTGTGTTAAATGATTAAATGATTTATAAAAGAGACAACAACATTGATATAGACTCAATTGCAGTCTTCAAGATGACAGTTACAGAAACAGACACAATCGTGTGACGTCAGTTCTGTACAACAGTATACAGTTTGTTCTATCTCCACGTACAGAAGAGCAAACTTTACATTGATATCTGCCCTCACGTAGCTTGTGTATGTTGAATTGAATGTGTTTAGCATGTTCGGTCAATGGAATGACAACTAAGGATTTCGTACGCTTGCTGATGATGATTAAGATCAAGTTAAAGTCAACGGAAGGTAAATATGAAGGACCAAGTTAAATACTTTAAAGTTTAAATTTAATCGCGTGATTGGGTCACAAAAGTTGATGTGTAGAAGAAAAATGTACATTATCGACTTCAACTACGTGTATGGTCTATGGTTGAATTTTGTCTTTTCTGTACCTAATTTGACTATACGAGTATACATTAAAAGAATTATTGTCAGATTTCTTTTGAAAAGATGCACTAAGAGTTAATTTTAATATAGTAGAAAAATATACAGTATCCTGTAATAGTTTATTTTTCATGGACCGGTTTTAACACCTATAGGCCATCTTCCTGGCATGTAAGTACATTGAATTTTCATTGTTGTATTCTTGTAGGCTATTTTAGAATTTTAATATGGCGCGACCGCCAACTGTATTATACATCCATATAACTGCTCCATTTCGACAATGACGGCTACTTAAAAGGTAACCACTGCGTGTCAACTCACTTAGCTGCGCTCTCTATGTCGCTAAAGCCATAATGTTTATTGTTTGTTATAATATGTTAACTTTTAAACTTTCAATAGTTCCAAAATATAGTTTTCTGTTATGCCCACATGATTTGATTGCAATAAATACTTTAATTATTTGTAAATGGAATGAATTTAAGAATTAAACTAACTGAATACACAGAAACTGTTCGACTTTAAACAAATTCAACTTTATTTATTTTGACCCTTTATATTATAGTTTTACTTTTTGATTGCATATGAATGAAAAACTACTTAAACTATTCAAACTATAAAACAGTAATTGATATTTAAGTTTTTTAAAGTGTTTTCATACTCTAACCACTACGCTTCCTTAAGTGAAGATTATAAGTTGTTTTGTTGATATAAATAAATGTTGTTCAATTTTGTACCATGAGAGGCGGTTGGTAACTCTGGCCGTTGAGAAGAAAAAATTCACTGCATCGGAGGATCATGAAAAAAAACCCGACCACGCTAAGATTGATGTGATTGAGGTTATGTCATTGAGGTTATGAAAGCATTTGAGAAAGATTCTATTACTGTCGGATTTGAGTTATTTGAATTATAAATAATAAAGTAATTATTTATGTTATATTCCGGTTGTGTCAGTTGATTATTTTCCTATCCTATATATGTTTTGTGTTTATCCAAGTTTGTCCTTGCTTTTTATCCAAGTAAATTTGTTTTGTGTGTTGTGTGTTTAAGAAGATTTATTTAAACTGAAGTCTAATTTAAAAGTAAGTCAAATTGTTGTGTGTTTAAGAAGGTTCATATTAAAATTATCTTTACAATGATATGCAACATGGCATACCTTACTATTTAATGTTTTTGACTTATTCATGATTAAAGCAACTTCAATGTTTCCATCCATTTTGAGGTTAGAAATGTTTCAATAACATGGTTTTACGACAAACCGTTGAAAAGCTCGTCAAATTTTGAGTAACAATATGTAAACACCATGTTTTTAATCTAATTGACAATTTGACTACAGGGCGTCCCGTAAAAGCCTACGCGATTCACGTTTATAGCTCTAGTTTGGTAATGAGGCAACATATAAAAAGAAACTTTTCGTCAACATGTTAAGAGCTGTCTTCCGTTTAAAATGATGTACTATATAACCCACCTTTGTATTTGAAAATTTCGAGTTTTGACACCGTGAGTCTCAATATTGACACATCCTGTACACTGAGAATCTTAAAAATATTTTTCTGAAATCTCCATGTACAATTTCCAGAGAAAAAATGTGTTTCATCTTTCTAGCTCTAATAGTACTCCTGTAATTCGTTTAGGACACTTTATCGTGGACACCCGGTATATCACATAACCTATTGAACTTATCGTGTCTTTTTGAAGTTTGAGGAAAATGATAGTTTTCAAGATTCCAGTGCATGGTTGCAAAGTAATCATGTGTTCGGCTTCGCCTCGCACGCAAACACGGGTGTCTGTGTTCAGCTTCACTTTACATATGAACTTAGTCATGCTCGGAAAATGGCCACTTTCGTTACTAGTAGTAAAATAAAATTTTACACCTTTTTAGCCTGCAGCCGTATTGCAGTTCGGAAAAGAAAACATTAAATTTTTCATTTGCGGTACAGGTGTTTCCTGTTTTTTTACACTTGAGGAAGTTAATCATCTGCTGTCTAAACTATTGGTATCCAGCAAACCAACTTTTAAACAACGATGTTACGAAATAATAATATCGTTGAACATTTTGTAGTTTCTAGCAGTTTTGTTTTTAGTTGAAAATAGTTGAATGTTCTTCTGTTTAATGAAACTGATTATTATTTTTCCAAAACGAATTTGTTTAAAGTACCCACATCAAGAGTGTCTGGTACAAAGTCTGAGCCTTGGATAGCACAAGGCACAAAAGATAACGTTCACACTTTCAGCAAAGTTTGTTTTAGTTGTTCATTGGGAGTTTTTGACGTTTCTTGCACAATTCGGGAACAAATAATGTTTCAAATGGTCTGTGCATGCTTGTGGACAAAAACACATTTGGTAAATAAAAAGAACAGTATACTCAACAAAATATTACAAAGGTTATACCATAGTATACTAAATTCAGTATCTTAAATGTAACTGTGGTCGTTTTCCATATCTTCTGTGATTGTTCAAGTCCTGATGTTTTGGAATCTGTAATCAGGTACCATCTATACGTGTGAAGATACCTAAAGCATATAGCTTAGCGATCACGAAGATAAGCTAGCCTTGAGTAATTATGGCTATTAAGTACGTCATTAAGTAAGTTATTAATTATTATTTAAAGTTATTTATCATGTAAGTTTGTAGAAAAGTAACAGTTTGTGAAAAAATAAAGTATACTCAATTCGGTTGTGTTCATGTTCATTCATGCAACTCTTTTGACTTACTACTATATTCTTAAAACTCGTGGCCTTGTAAATTAGTTGAAATTAAGTTCTCTTGTGTCTTACTTATTAACTCTGTGCATTGTTATTTTCACAATACAATATTATTTTAACACATAACATAAAGGTGACAGAAAAAGTTAATCACACACGTCTTAGTCCAGAGAAATAAGTTCAAAACATACTTAAACATCACTGTTAATCTGAACCAAAGCTTAATTGTTTTCCGAACATTTAGGTTTCATTTTTCTACGATGCCATAAAGTGATAAAATTGTACTGAGCTCTGCACCAAGCGGCAGGACTGTGAACTGTTGTGTACGTGACGTCACGGCCTTGATACCAGGCGGAAACAGCTGATAAGCCAACTGCTGCCACCACAATGCAGTATTTTACCAAGACAGATTTTTCAAACATCAATAATATAACAAGTTGGTTTGATTGAATTTGCTCAAATGTTTACCAACAACGATGTATATTGTAATTGAATAACAGCAATACAACTACTACTATGCAATATAGTGATTTCAGTAACAAACCATGCGTTGGTAATATCATAAATTACGCACAGCAATTACGCCATGTGATATCTCATTTCTTGTGTCAGCTCATAATAAAAACGCACAAAGACAATAGACCAAGTAGCATTGTTGCAGTAAAATACTCATATCTCACTTAATTTTAAACGGATTGTTTTTAATTTAGTGTCATTAGTGTTGTATTACACTACCGCTTTTTATTATACAGTACCATATAATTTTTATACAGATTATTCGTTTCCTAATTATTTAAATTTAAAACTTTAAATATCCACGATTTTGAAAAAAAAAATAATTTCTTTCCTTGTTCATAGTTTTTATTTTAGGTTTTAGTTCGAAAAACAATTTTGCAAAATTTCATCGGAGTTGGTCAACTACTTTTAGAGATATTAATTATTTAGTTAAAACACAAAATGGCGTCTAGTGGAGAAACTAAGGACTTTGGACCAAACGTTATATTGTGAAATTGGTTTGGGTCAACCTAAGGAACAAGTTTATATGAATTGTTCCAGGGAGTTCCGGGACACCCTTGTATATTAACCTTAAAATCCTAAAAGAAAGTTGTGTGCTAAACCTAATTGAAAGAGGATAATTTATTTAATAGATATTATTATAAAATACCTACTTTTCCATTAGCTTTTGTTGCAAATTTTTTTAGTAAACGACAATAAATTATTTTTTATTTTTGTTATATCTACGAGTAAAGTAAATAGTAACATTGTTTTAAGAAGTAAGGTTTCTGTTTGCTATTACGTAAAAAATGTTTCAGCATGATGGCGGCAGCGTCTTCTTTGGTCTTCTTCTTTAAACAAGTAGTTAAATTCATATAGAAACATAAGGTTATACCACTATCTGTTTCCAGTATACTGGTAAGCAGATTGTACAAATTTGAAATATATTCACCTATGTATCATAGTTTCAGTAATACAATTCATATTTTAGCTACTCGTAATTTCTGAATAATATACTGTTCTCGATACATACGGATTCAATATGAGAAACACGGCCTCTTTGGTATTAACACCTTATGCCACCAGGAACATTTGTAAATACTAGGTTATTTATTTAACCAATTTAAACTACACATACAAGTTTTAACACCTTTTAACATCCTTTTTGTTTAATAAAATGATTAATGCTTGTACCATCTCATAACCTTTTGTAAACAAGATAAATTTAATGGCATCAAAACCACCAATATAATCTTTCTGTGAGTAACACCAGCCACGTCTTCATAAGCCAAACCATTATTTGAAAGACATTATTGGATTATGGTAATTCTAGACAAGACGACAGCTGGGTCCTCTGTAATCTAACAGCGAAATGTCTCTTGAAATAACAATGTTCTCTTCCGTAATAAAGCTTAGGCTAAACCATCGTCGTATTAAACCTTAGCGTAATAATAGGCTGGTTATTTAGTTAACCTGCTAAAACAAATATCCTATATTAGCTACTATAAAACACATATAGGTCGTTATTTTATTATTTGTTGTAGATCATTCTGTATCAAAAAATAGTAATGTAAACTAATAGAATTATAAATAAATAGAATTATTAAACTATAGATTGTTTACTTTTTACGTGAAATAGGTTGAGAGAACAGTTTTTTAGGTAAAAGCTTGCAAAGCTCTAAGCTTTCGACGCTATTTATCTTTTTAAATGGTGGAAAACAAATTTGCTGAAGGTCATTTGCTGAGGAATTTGCTGAGGTCATTAGACTATATGTTACCTACATGTTCATGTTAGTGATGAAAACGAAACTTGGGCCAGACATGAAGCTCTTATCGGTTGTAGAGCACCGCACTGTGTTGGGTTACAACTTGCTAATGCAATAATTTCACTTTGATGTTAACCCAAAGTTGCTTATCCTCCTCCCCACTAATCTCTAACATCCTCACGTATTAATACATACAAGTTCCTCTTTTGTAGTTGTATAACACATATCGCTTTGCATCTGCGTTGAAACTGAAAGGTACAAGATATACCAGGATGTATAACAAGATAAGAAGTTTCCGAAAAGGGCGTAACGTTAACACTTATCTTAATTCTACCGTCGTATTACAAATTGTAATTTCCCAGGGGACTTTAATCCCTTTTCTATAGTTGGACCTTTAAAAGACGGCAAGTACATTTTCACAAACGTTAATTTTGGTTAAAAACGTTACATACTTTTTGAGGTTACTTTGTAGTAACATACGGCGAGTTACAAAATCAGGTTCTCGAAGTTATACAACTAGATAAAATACCTGTAAAATGATCGTACAATATTGTGTTATGTCTTGTAATTTCCCACTTCCTAACTTGTCTGTTTCTTTAAACAATTGATATGTAATGTTTCAATAATTGATTAACTTGATCAAAAAGTGAATCTAAAACGTCAACGAAGTAACTGGTTAATAGTACATTACCATGCAGTAATTCCAACAGAATATTAAAAGGAAACTTACACCAAATCTTTACTACTAAAACCCAACTAAAAGTAGTTATTCATACTGATATCCACACCAATATCATATAATTGCAAGATCATTATCACTAATATCATATAACTTAGATCTTTATCAGGATGTTCAAGCAAGAATGTTGTGTGACCTTGACGTCATAATGTGCTCTGGTCTCGTTGCAAGTAATTTGCGTTGAACGTGATGACATGATATCCATACTTATCATGTTTTAACTTTGAGTTTTTTGTCATAACTTTGGAAAAGTACGTTGTTGATGGCTCTAATAGTATCGATTAAAACCAGTAAAGGAGAGTACTTCAAACGTGATATCAGTTCACGATTAAACATCTTTTGTTTGACTTTACTCATAAGTTAACATATTCTTGCCACACTTTACCTTTTATAAAAGAAAACAATACATTAATAACAAATTGCGTATTTTACAAATCTTCAGATTTAAATTGTATTAAAGTTCAAATTAAGAACTAAAAACTAAAAAGGAATTCTTAAATCTTTAAATGTTAAGGGTTTTAACTTTTTAAATCCTGTATGAAGAACCGTGGATGTTTAACTATTTAAAAGATTCAGCCCTTTATTTAAAGCCCTTCTGAGATGGCTTCTTTGGTCAAAACCACCACAGTTCAACCAGTGAGCATACGTACAACATGTTTGGTAAACCCACCAGTTTGCAATTATTGTAAGTTACATAATACGATCAATGTTAGCTGTTTTGAAATGAAGTATCTTTTTACGTAATCAAAACCATCCTTACATCCTAATATGTCTATAAAATATTTAAAAATAACGTAAAAACTAATTTAAGCTATGGTTTTCTAGGAAAGTGTTGTCCGCTATATTGCTATATTACGGCCGTTGTACGAGCAGGTGAACGTAACAGTGACGGTGGACGTAACGTGACGGTGGACGTAACAGATGGTGACAACAATAGCTTTTGACATGTTGTTTATTTTCTAGTCAAGGTTTATTTACGTATGTAGAAATTGACGTGCTGCACTTTTATTTACAAAACAAAATGCGTCACCTGGCGGGGAATACTTTGGTTTTAGCTTTCACCGCTATTTAAACAACCGCCGTTCTCCAGGAAAACACTCTCATATGATTGCACTGAAAACTAAACTCACCGTTATATTACGGCCGTAATAATCGTTCACCGCTCCCTAGGAAACCATAGCTCAACGTATCTATATGCCTGTTTGAGGTTAACTTTACAGAATGAAAGATTATATATAAAAGTACGACTGAAAAAAGGTGTTGTCCATAACAACAGCTGAAGGTAAGGCAGAAATGTCTGATTGCTGGTGAATATTTCATTTCCTCTCTTACGTCAAGTTCTGAAGTGTCAGAAACTGCTGCCCTATTTTCTTACAATTTACTATGTGTAGTGGTTTTCCTGCACTTCACCACAGGTGGGTGTATTTTGTCGTAGACAGTGTTTAGTTATCTTATATCTATGTCTAATAAGCAACAAGACAAATATTGAGCTTTTGAAGTATATAATAGAAAACATAGGCATACGTAGTTTTATGTCTTCTATGAGTGTAAAGTAGCACGATGTAATATCACAATGATTTTAATTTAAAGTGAGTTTTCAGGAGTGAGTGGGAATGTAATAAACACCATACGTTTGCTGAGCTATGCTGAATAGAAAAATCCCACTTAAGTAAATCTGATTAAAAAAAAAGTTTAAAACTTCAGGGCACTATCTGCCGTGTCAAAACCAAAAAGAAAAGAAATTGTAGTTAATCTGCCTCCATCGTTCACATCTCCCAATTAATGACTTTAAAGAAGAAGTGGTGGTGAGGCATGGTCTTCTTTAAAAAAAAGATAATTCAAAGTGGTCATTATATGTTACATTTATATTATATTTAAATAATCACGACATAATGCAGAACTGTGCGTGAGAAAGTACGTATTGTAGATTTGTTGCTTAACAGCGGTTAACATATTGTTACTACTCACAAACAACTATGCCTGTAATGAGCTATGCTGTAGCATAAATCTACAATGTTCTGTAGAGGATAACTATAATTTGCTAAAACTACTCTAGAGATTAATATTACATTGCAGTGGAACTCGATTGTGAGTGGTATTGTTGGCCAAGTACACATTGAACTGCGAGACCCTACAGTTTATCACACAACTCTGACAAGGACAGTTATGAAACTGATAGTGATCACTTGGTTAGAACAATGCGTTCAACATTCATCGCCATACACACTTGTCAACGATCTATACCAAAAACCTAAAACAACATTTTGTCCATGTAGATGGCGATGATTACAAAATTTTACTTTTCTATTTCTACCTTCTGAAAATCAGAAGTTGTAAAGTAAGAGACACATTTAAAAGTATGGTAGTAATATAGTCCAGCGAAAAGAAAATTGTGTAGCTAGCTAATTATATATTATGCCAATTTAAAAATTATAATTAGTTTGCGTCATCTGAACATCGTAAACACTGAATAAACGCACGTTAATTTAGGTCAAATCAATTTATGATTGCAAGCAAAATGCTAACCGGCTTACGAGGTGATTGGTGTTTTCTTTAATCGGGGTTTCAAAGTTTATAGTAAACACACCTTGATACAACTTCGCAGTTACTTTTCTTCACTGTGAAAACGCATAGCCTATTTATTTTAATGTAAAACAAACACGCCCAACTGATTTCTCAGCACTATCTTAAGACTTGACTAATAGTGTACCCAGGCCAACAGCTGTTCACCTATGTTACTGAGTTTTAACACTTTGTTTACCCTAAATTGTCAATTAATTTCTAGGAAAACCACCAACCTGTCTTCATTTGCAGTGGCGCTACCAGAGCGTTTGCATTTATAATACCGCCCCACCTAACTAAGTTCACCACGGAAGTTTAAAAGGTAAAAGGTAAAGTTTGTCTTGTTTAACGAGGCGAAGTTAAGACTAAAAAGTCCTCTCTACCACTCAACCTCGACCTTTACCTAGAGTCACCGTATAGTCACATTACAAGTCTGAAGTATGTTTAAAGTCTGATATGGTTTACTTTGGGCTTCTATAAGTTATTAAACACCTAAATTGAAACAAATTACACAGTAACACTCCATAAATAAAATATTACTTCCACACTCGTCCTTTTGACCTTAACTTGATGTACGACCTCGGCTGCTCCATTTAACTTTAGTTCGTATCAAAGGCATCAATGTAAAACCTTGTGATGCAGTTAACTGTTTAAAATGAACTGAAAGACTCATACACGAAGTCTAGTTGAGATTATAGGTATTCGGTGAGTACTGTCGTGAAAGCACAGTTAATGTTTTAAGCGTCTGTTCACAGCGTTTCGATTCACACTTATCTTCCTTTCCTGTTCAACCTGTTAATTTCCCTTAGGAGCGTTGATGTCGCTCTAGCCCTTTTGAACAAGAGATAAACCATTGAGATAGAGTGAGGTCTCAAAAGCGTTTCAGAATTTAATACGTTACGCAGGTTTTGGTATACATTTGGCGAATTCATCAATAAAATTATTAAAAACTTGTCCGTATTCAAGGTAACTATTATTTCTATTGTTTTACCATAAATAACACAGTGACCCACTTAAAAAATCAATTTGGGTACATAAAATACAAAGGAAAATTTGTAAAACTGTTCAATTTGATATTTAACTTGTCTTCATAACTAGATTTTAAGACGTTTTAGTTTTGAACTTTCTACGATTAACCCTACCGTTTAGAAGACATGACTATCCCGAGTTTAACATAATTATGTAAATTACCCATGGCATTTGTTGCAACTGCGTATATCTTCCCCGAACATATATTGGATGTCAAAAAAATGTTAATAATAAAAATGTCTTAAAATGATACTACTAATCCAAATTTATTGGAAAATGGCGGCCATTTTGAAAAAGGTTTCACAAATATTTTTAATATTGGTCCAAAACCAGGTTATGTTCCCAATTTAATCTGTCCTGTAAAACCTATAGTTAACGATTTCCCAATGGTGACCCACTTAAAACAAACAACCTGTATATTGTTTAATGCTAAACAACTTATTTTTAAAACTACTTTGAAAATAATTTATGTAATTTCTCTTTGACACACACTGTGTTGGCAATTACTTTGTTGATTGTAAGCTGCTTTGTTGTTAGTAGTTTAACATTAGTTTACCCATTAGCCCCTACACGGATTAGCACTTGTAGACTTTACCTTTAGCCTTTACAACATTAATATACTTATTGTTCAGCGGCGTTTATACTGCCAACCTTTTTTGTCACCACTATGATACATAGAGTAGTCAATTTCCTAAAAGGGTGAAGTATAAGCATCTAAAGCGCTACGTCCTTAGATGTTTGTCTCAAATCAGAATAGATGAGATCAAATCTAGGAGAGCCCATTATTAAATATAGTTACATAAAATTGTATTTTAGAGCACTTATTTTGGCTACACAAATTCTTTTTAAAGAATTGAAACAACCTTTAAATGTATAATCATATTTCGGTTTCCAAATGATACCCTTTTCAGATCAAAATATATTAACTGTAGTTATTAACAGGCACAAACAACCCAAGAGAACCTTCATATAACTGGTTAATAACTTGCTGTTATCAATCAACAACAATAATTATAGAGGCAGCAATATAATAAAGTGATGCCCTATATTTCATTAGGGATACTTTTGTAAATAAACATTCTTGCCGTTTGCCGCTATGAAAAACAAATACCAAAAGAACAAAGTAAATTTTAAGAAAATAGGGCAGCAGTTTCTGACACTTTAGAACTTGATGTAAGAGGGGAAATGAAATATTCACCAGCAATCAGACGTCTCTCTCTCTTACCTTCAGCTGTTATAAGGACATGCTGCATTGAAACTATTTATTTGTTCAAGCACAGTAGCATATAACAATGTACACGTCACATATAAACACGGCAATTAGACTGGGAATCGTGGCGTGGTCCTGTAATCCAGCTTCATGGAGGTCAGGTTTTGAGGATGATATACGAGTAGGTCTAAAGTGGCTCAGATAGTCTCAGTGATCATCTGATGTTACCCGCATCAACTCCCACCATCGTTTAGACATATCAGACCATCACCTGCGTGGTTCGGAAGTCGTTAAGCCGTTGGTCCTTGTATTTCCATTGGTCATTGGGCTATTAATTAATGACCCATTCTAAGGAAGAGTCGGCCTAAGTTAGTAATAAGACTACACCTCATAACTCATTAGTCATTACTACCACTCATCACACTCATCCTTCACCACATATTTGCCTTAAAATACCCTCATGAGAGTGGTCGGCATCTCATATTATAGTGATATAGTGTGACATCAAGATGGTCCTATTGACTTATGAAGATTAAAATAGTTAAATACAAACTCTAATACTAAAAGGCAAAACCAAAACAGACAAAGTAAAACTCAAACTCAACAAATATCCAGCTTTTCTATTGGTTGGCTGCCGGTTAAGGTTTAACCGTCTGTTAAGGCTGAATAAAAAAAAAACGGGTTTTACTCTTTATAGTTTTGTATAGTAAACAAACAACTGCTGTTAATTTATTTTGTATTTGCTTTTTAAATGTTGTTGTTTACTTTCGTAACTTGCAGATGCTTAAATAGCAGGATAGACGATTATGCACTTGTAGAAAAAGATAATATTTAGATTTTAGCTACTGTTGAAGGATTGGTATTTCAAAATAGTACCTGTATTTATTTCAAAATCGGACCGAAAACCGAGCAGAGTGGTCACAGGTACACACTTACATTGAATATTACAGGGTGAGCCTCTACTGACTGCAATTATAACAGTGATTCTACTCGTTAAAATGGACCAGAAATACCTATATCGTTTTACCTTCAAACAGCTGGACGCTTGTGAATTTTTAAACCAATAACTTTTTCAGTTAATGTGACAGCAAAGCTCAAATTATGTGTTATCGTTGATAATACCATTTAGAAAATAATTTCTATAAAATAAATATCAAAACCATAACGTCTTTATTACATAAATATTTAAAGTTGTGTGTTTACATATTGTTTTTCAATTTTCGGCTTGATAAACTAGTTACTTTTTGTATTGTCATGTCCAATTACACCAAACACTGCCCTATTTCTTCATCTTTAAAATGGTATAAGGATATGTAAGTCATTAGAAAAATCTAAGAATTCTTACATCTTCATAAGTCAAGTTGGTGTAATTGGACATGACAATACAAAAGTATAACTAGTTTAATAATCAAGCCTTGAAAATTGAAAAATTAAACACATTTTTTAACTAAAGTAATTTTATGTGTTAAAAAATACATTATGGTGTTGATAAAGTATTTATCTTATAGGAAATTTATTGTTCTTTCAAATGGTATCATCATTATTATGATTAACACATTACTTCAGGCTTTACTGTCACATAAACAGTAGAAAGTCGTTAGTTCAAAAATTCACAAAATATACGCCATAGCTAAACGGTTGAAGTTAGGAATATGTATATAGGTATTTTCTTGGTCCATTTTAACGAGTAGAATCCACTGTTAAAATTAATGCACTCAGTAGTGACTCACCCTGTATAAATATAAACTTAAACATATGTATGAAGTTTCGCCATGTGACTCAGGAAATTGTGACGGCATAGCACAGTTGGGAAGTAAAAAACTGCTTACCGCACCTTTCTACGACGTTTCGTTCTATTTGGTAAGAAAAATTAATAGCTCTATTTTCAAAACAAGTTTCGCTAATATTAAACCATACATAAAAAACTTGCTGTTGAAATCTGAAATCAGCTAGTTTCCGTTAAGATATCAAACCATGACGTCACGAACGTCAGAAATTGCTTGAAACGTGACCAGAGCACATTATGACGTCACGCTTACTAAACCTCTTTCTTGGAAATCCCCTATAAGCGGTCAGTAGTTGAACTAGTGTATAATATTTAGCTGTGCTCATGTTAAATCCATTTTAAAAAAAACAATGATGTTTTAAACCTTTTGGTTTGTAACTGAGACGTTTGCAACTTATTATTAAGTCGACTAAATTTACACATCAGACGAATAAAGGTTAAGAAGTTGGAGTGATTATTCTGCCTGAGGACTCAACAGCGACAGTGCACATTTCGCTCATATATCACCTCCAAGAGTCCAATTAGACGGTATTAGGTTGAAACTGCAAACAAATTACCAGCTATCACGGGCAAGTGCTTTATCAGTACATAACTGAAGCCAAGTGCAGTTACAAAGTGTAGTTACGGCCGATCTACTACACCATTAAACCAACTAATTACTGCTCAAGGAACCGTTGGCTACTCAAGATAGACTTCGAGGACACATAAACAGAACTTAAGTCTTTTGAGTATCGATTTCGAGCTTTGAGTTGTGCAACTAGATCAATGCTCAATAAGGTACCTACTTTACCGTGGGCAAAGTGTGATGTTTTCAAAATTTCTTTATCTTAACCTTTTCTTTGCAGTTGAAGCGTTTTTAGTTTTCATATCAGGTATTATTCTTTTGTTTTAACAGATTCTGTACATAGTTACTTTATAGGTTGGCATTATGGGTCTATTCCAGATAGATTAACTAGCAAACATGCTACCATGTACTCAGTACTACTTAACAATAAAAATCAACAACGCACAAAATATAAAGGAAAAAACAACACAGTACCGTACTTACACGTCTTGTAATTTAATTTAAAACATCGTTTATTTACCAATTAATAGGGACTTACCTATATGCATGTCCCCGAACACCTTAGTCTGCATTGAGAAAGAAACAAAAACATGTTTAAAGTAAAAATCAATAAAAAACCTTAATAAGTTCAATATAAAAAGTTAATACAAAATAAAATGGTTGGTGGCAAATGCAGTGCGTCAAAATGGGTCACCACCTTTACATAGTTAGGAGTGTTGTAAGATCGTTCAGATGATATATTAATGGTCTGTTCACTATTAAGCAAGTTTAGGTCTTTATCTAAAAGATAAATTTGAGTAACAATATACATAAGTTTAAGTAAATAAAGCACGACGAAGCTTCTTAGATCTATTAACTCTTCCTATGGGACGTTCACATTTATACCAAAACCTATTAAGACACAGTATAAACATCAGCCCCTTTCTTGAAGTAAACCCATTCATATTGATTGACTTATGTATGGTAGTTTCACTCTACAGCTGCACATATCTGGGTTTAAATTTAATATCAATCATAGATTTAACGCACATAACTCAATACAACTATTTTTATTATAATTATTAGTTGTATGTGAGTTTTCAAAGATAAAGGATTTGTATGCAATAAATTATAGTTAAAAATCGGTGTGGGGTTTGTTCAAGCTCTGGTCCCTTGGGATGCAGAAAAGTTATCTGATATTTTGTTTAGGAACTCCCACAGGTTCGTAAATCTTGTTTCTCGACTAATCATTTAAAAGAGAGATTTCCACACGGCTTTGTTGTTGTCTGGTAACAAACCTGGTGATTTGAAACCAGTATTTGAAAGTCAGTACAGTTAGTTGAAGGTCATGTTTGTATATGTATCTACACAATGTATCTACTATATTTATCTATTGTATATGTAGCTATACAAATTCAAAGATGCAAAGAATTTTTATCTGAACTAATTCTTTTATAGTGCTTATTTAAAGATTATAAGAAATCAAAATACAAATGCTACTTTTCACATAAACAAGTTTTTTATGAAAACCTTCCTCAAAATACTTTATGGGATGTTTCCCTCAAAGAATTTTCAAACACATTTTGTACGTAAAATTTTGCATTTTAAATCTGATTTCTTGTAATCTCTAAATTGGTATTATATAGAAACAAGTCGGCCTTGCGATTTTTCTTCAATTCGTTAAATTTTTATTAAAAATAATTTTTTTGAGGTGTCACAACAGGGGGTTTGTGCTTTAAGATTTTGGGGGGCCCTCCCCCCACGGTATTTGGGTGGGGGATGAGTGACGCAAAGGACGTCAAAAGTAACTTTAGAATTAAACAAAAACTTCTCTAAAGGGTTTTAAAAATATTTACATTTTCAAAAGTTAAGGTAGGGAAGGGGAATTTAGAGCGGAGCTTGATTTAAAGGGTAATATCAATATTGCTGAACTGTTGTGTTATTTTAAGTGATTTTCTTTTTGTTGAACTGACCACACTACTAGAAATCGTGGTCAGTTAGTTTCTCTTTATTACCATGTATGTATACAAATGTAAATATTTTGAGAAATAAACTTCATTTATTATTTTTTTATTACATTTACATTTTAAACTCCTGTATGTTTATTTTTAAATTATTTTCAGTGACGTACTGAAAGTTAGGACGACTACAAGACGTTACGTTATATATATGATTTATCAAAGTGTCTTACTTTATTAATGAGGAACTTGAAAGGTACGACGATTGTGACACAATGAGTATTGTTAAATTTGCAGAATACATAATTTAAAATACATTATTTATACGCGTTTTCAATACAATGCAATACGTGTTTAACCGCCTATTTACGTACAATTTACGATCAACAAGAATGTGAATACAAACTTGAGAGAATACAAAACGTGTTCAGTTCCAGCACTGAGTAATTGTTCTGTTAGGGTTTGAACAAATGGAGATTGACATCCCTCCAGGTACGCTTCCCACCTCGTTAAACTCGTGCGTTTTTTGCACTGAATATATGTACGTATATGTGTTATTGCTTTTTGTTTGTTCATTATTGATGTAAATCTTTTTCATCTCGTGTTTATTTCTCGTTACAGCTCAACTCTTTTATGATATAAGCTGGGCATTGGGTTTCACCACACGAGGACTGCTTTATTACGTACCGTTCTTATAGCTTTGTAAGCACCTTCGGAGGGGAAAACATCGCCTCCGAGATTTTAACAAACGAGTCTTTAAAATAGGTAAACCCGTCCCATTAAGCTCACATACTTAAAATCAAACTTTGTATCGTCTTGTAAAGTAGCCTAAGGTTTTATCAAATGTAATTAACCAATCTATTTTTACTAGCATCTGTCTGTAGCATTTCCTGAGTAGAAGGAGATTTTTAGCGAATTTCCATTGAAAAAATGAGATACTCCGTCCGTCCGTCCGTCCGTCCGTCAGTCCGTTAAACGGGCACCAATCTTGACCCCTGACGTTTTGAGAATTTCCCTTACACTTTATATACTTACATACATAATATATATATATAAAAAGTGTAGAAAATTCAGAACAAGAAAAAAGTTTATATAAGCAATTTTATAATTGATCTCCGCCACTATTATAAACTTTTAATCCAACACAATTCATGGCAACAAGGCCTGGTTTAGGGTTAAATGTTGTTTCAATGGTGTGATAACAAGTGTACACCTATTAATATAGTAATAATTATCAAACATAACTTTAAAATCAAAGTGAAATGTGTTTGTTTGTCAAAACTCTCCATCACGACACAGCTAAAAGGCAACTTGTTGATGTTGATTTCATTTGTGTTCGACGTTTTAAAAGCGTTTTAAACTCAGGTAAATGAACTCTGACAGTTTAATAATTCCACATGACGATACATATTCAACTATATCCTTACATACTTCTTATACACTCGTAAAAGTGAGAAACTCTGGCATATCTAATGGAAACCAAGGGTTGCCTAGGGTTAAGAAAAGGAAGATTGAGTTTGAATGTTTTATGTCACTTCAACTACGTGGCAGTCACGACTTGATCACAAATACTTTTAAATGACGGGTAAATTAATTATAAATCGTACATTCAAAATTTGGGTTTATAT
This sequence comes from Matsumurasca onukii, assembly GCA_018831715.1. Lineage (NCBI taxonomy): Eukaryota > Metazoa > Arthropoda > Insecta > Hemiptera > Cicadellidae > Matsumurasca > Matsumurasca onukii. The sequence continues at coordinate 37,756,316 of CM032062.1, forward strand.
GATTGTTTTTTTTTTAACATGCAGTACTGGAGTACCTGTGCAGTGCGAATCAACGCGTAAAATGTTGAGAATTGGATAAAAGTTAAATATTTTAATAATATAAATAATATTTAACCAAAGTTGACTAATTAAAACTTGACAATATACACAGAAGTGTACTGGAAAATGGAGAGGTTTATAATGGTTGAAAACATGTTGCTTGGCAACTAGTTTATTACACGTTATTCTAATCGGCCAGAAAGGTAATGATAGTGAGCTGGCGTTTTATTTGTTTTATAAGATTCGGTTTAACAAAAGTTGCGATAAATAAATAAATAACTTTATTTGCAGTGCACATTAAAATGTGTGGAAAAAAACAAAAATATTAAAAAAACTAGTTGTAACTCCATTTATACACATCCACGCTTCATACTAAATTCACTTAACGAAACCTTTTCCTAATGTTGTTCGATGTACAACAGGTTGCTTATACATAAGTTATAAGAAAACCATCATGTGCACTGGTCAGGTAGAACAGTTCCATAATTTATTTTATATATTTATTATTATTTCATGGCGTAGCTTAAGTGTTTGCTACATTTAAGCAATTAAAACGCTAACATTTTTAACTGATTTATGCCTATTAAAATTAATTTTTAATTTGTTTTTAATCACCACCAGTTTATATTTATTTATATTGTAAATGTAAGTAATGCTGTAATTAAATTTACCCCAACTATCACTGAATAGAGCAAAAAAACTATTTACTATATAACTGAGCCAAAACATCGATGGGCCTTTAAATATACATTGGACGAAAACCTTTTTGAGTAGAACTGAGAGAGTATGTGATGAAATTACATATTTTTCCATTCATATTAACTTTTTATCTGCTTTCCGTTCTTTGTTCTTTCTATTCAACTTTAAATTCCCTCCTTTCATTTCTTGACCACGGGTTTATTTAAATAATAGTGAAGTGTAATTTTTAAGATCTTCTATTTACGTAGTATTTTGTAATGATAATCTATAACTTCTAACACCATATATGGTGTCTAGTCACGCATTTTGGACACGGAAATGCTATATAGCAGTTTCAAGCTCTTGTTTCCCCACATGAACAAATGTTTTTAAACTTTGTATGTGGAACGATAAGAGACAGCTTGGTCTGGGGCTGAAAGATAAGAACTTGTTGAAACCAAGACAATTAAAACTTTACTCTCAACTCGGTACATTAGCAGATGTTTGGCAGCTTGGACACTAATTTTGAGTCTTAATCCTGAACAAAACTAAGGTTATTAAATTAAAAATTGACGAATGTAAATTGTGTTTTTCTATATACATTGAATCTAGTATTTTTTATTGCTAGGTCTTTAAGTGAAGCTTTTAATACAAGTCAAAACTTAACGTTTTAGATATTAATCTGTAGCTGTTTATGTATCAGATGTGGTATGTGTTAAGTATCTATGTATTATACAAATAGATTATCTACCAGATAGTTAATGAACACGAATTTGGTTGGTTGTCATATAGTTTCAATTGAAACAGTGAAGTTATTTACAACTATCCAATAACCCTTCTTTGAGTAAAATATATTTGTCACGCACTTAACTTGACAAGCTTAACTTTTAAGCTAATCCTGGTGGTTCAAACTAGTTAAAGTCTCCATTTCGGGTGTTACGAACCACCTGGTCGTATCATGAGCTAATTTGCACCTAAAACATTGAACTTCAAACTGAATTGAACCAATGATATACCATATAGCCAACTAGATTACGTAGTGTAAATAGTAAATAGCTTATTATATATATTTTATTTAGCTAATACACTTAGTTTAACAGCTAACGTTTAACTTATGCCCGTGCTAAATATTATCAGAAAGATAATGGCTGGTTTTGGACCTACATTGATAACACGTACTCATTAAACATTATTTTTAATGTGCATACTTTTGATACTTTGAGACATCGACCACCATCAGATGGTATTTTAAGGTGCATATGGAATGATGGCGAGTGTGATGTACATTCACACACTCACCATGTTTTGATGGATAATGAGATATCGTCTTGTTACAAACTATGGCCGACTGTTCTCCAGATGGGTCATAAATTTATAGCCCAACGACCAATGTACAGAACCAACGGTTTATTGTGACTTCCGAACAACGGGGAGTGGTCATCGGGAAAAGTTAAAAGTGGCCGGGCGATGAAATGTTATCACTGCACCCAGGAATTGAACCGGGCTGATTTGGTGCGAAGCACGCATTAACAAGACAGTACCATACTCGAAAACTATAGATACCATTTAACCATCAGCATGGATGGGGAAGCAAACTAGAACTCTATCCAACAGGGTATTTTAGAATACACCTTTTGAAATCTATAACATATAAGCATGTTATTAATCCCAGATAAACGACAGTGATCGCAGCTGCTGAAACAGAAACACTTAAACAATACAACAGCCTCAAGCTTGTTTCATTTACACGTACAGAAGAGCAAACTTCACGGTGATGTTTGCCCTCACGTAGTTTGTGTATGTTGAATTGAATGTGCCGAGCATGTTTGGTCAATGGAATGACGACTTAGAATTATTCATTATTACTCATGCGGATAATGGTTTAGATCAAACTGTAGAAAAAGTTATGGGACGTGGAAATTAGTAAGGGCAAATTATATCTTCTAATTAAAATATCAATGCATGGTATGAGGGGTATGTATTGTTATAGGTTTAGATAAAATAGTGTACTCGTATGCTTTACAACTGTTTTGCTGGGCTGTTTTTTGTAAAAGACATGTCTACTGTTGCCTTGGATTAATCATTTGACTCGTTCATTGATTCTATTGGGAGTCGGTTGGTTCCAAGTAAACAATAATAGTACATTTTGAGGCATTAAAATGGGGTTGTAAGTGTAGGCTACAGTGGTTGTCTCCTTCAGTAATACCAGCCACGTCTTCATAAGCCAAACCACTATTTGAAAGACATTATTGGATTATGGTAATTCTAGACAAGACGGCAGCTGGGTCCTCTGTAATCTAACAGCGTAATGTCTCTTGAAATAACAATGTTCATCTTAAAATAAATTGCAGGTGCACTTTAAGCGGCCATAAAACCTTGTAAATCAAACAACTTGTGATAGACAAACAATCTCGTAAAGATATAAAATAGTTCAGCTTTTCCTTTCGTCTATGTTCGTTTTAACGTGTACCGTAATTAATTTTTGTTTAACCTTTTGCAGGAATATCAAAACTAACAGAAAATTCAATGTGTAACCTTGACTCAAAAACCTATTTCAGTCACAAGTATTTCCGTTAACAAATAATTAAATTATATATTTTTTTTATAGAATTCAAAATTCTCAGGTATAGTTTTAAGACATGCGTTTTACCAAATTAGGTTTTCAGTCGGTAATGCGCTCAAAACTCCCAGATGCACTGATTAGATAAAAATTAATCATTGTTGTTCCATGGGGCACGTGTGTATTTCGTAAATTCACAAAAGAAGTTACTTTTGTTTTATATGTTCAGGCTCCTTTAAAGATTCAAAAGTTTCGAAATATAAACCGTAAACATAAACTTTCTTATGTTTTTTGTATTTTTATTGTTGTTTTTAAAATAACTATAAATTATATACCTAATTCAAATGTATATTCAGATGGTGTAGGTTCTGTCAGAGTACTTTGGTTATAAAACGGTAGATCAGAAACTACTACGTGAGATACTACAAAATCAGCGTTTTAAATGTTTTAGTTTTGAGATAAGAATGCCCCGAAAATGCCTAAAAAGCTTTCCATTTTGTTAACATCGTTAACATATTTTCAAGGAGAACCCCCTTATTCAAAATCTTATCTACACTAATGTACGAGTTTTAGCCACGTTAAGTTCCAATAGTATTTAAACCTCTAGAATATATTTAAAATGATAACCACAACTATCAGGCAATAAAGTTATTAATTCCAAGTAAAATATAAAAAACACATTTTCAATCTAATCTGAGGTCGATTCACATTGCAGTTTTCACTCAAGGCAAGGCCAATAAACTGAAATGACACTCACAAACTTTAGTAAAATATTCAAACACTTTTGTTACAAACACTATCTGTTATACCTACATGTTAGTGATGAAAACGAAACTTTAGCCAGACATGAAGCTCTTATCGGTTGTAGAGCACCGCACTGTGTTGGGTTACAACTTGCTAATGCAATAATTTCACTTTGATGTTAACCCAAAGTTGCTTAGCCTCCTCCCCACTAATCTCTAACGGCGGGCGGTCTAACATCCTCACGTTATAACTGCTTTTCTTTTATATGACTTTGTGTTAAAGGCTCGGTAACGAAAATGTGCCATAGCTTTAACCTATTATCAAAAGAATATATCCATCGGTATAGAAAGTTATTTATTTGATTTTATCAACACAAAACTCAAACACGTTTAGTCTTGAGCAAGTATTGTAAATGCGCTTATTTTTTTATTAGTCACGTATAGGTCCACGCCTTCCCTACTTTAATTTGCCCTGATCAAGCTATGTAGTATATAACTTCCAATGAAAACCACTGTAAAACTTGAGGCCAAAAGGCAAAACGAGGCTGTGACGCCCGTGGTCATACAGGAGACCAAGCAGAGGGCGAAGGACGAAGCAAGGCTGAGATTGAAATGAATATACAGTAACAATTTGCAAAGGTAATTTGATTCACTCAATCCAGCGGCGCTTCAGCGCTTAGCTCCGTGTTGGCCTAGTATTTCGTCTATCGCAGTATTGTAGTGTTTCGCTTATATTAACATAGGGAAATAAGCCCTTATTATCTATCTATAACCTCATAGGAACCGACTTTATAGCATTAACACATAAGCTGCTTATTAAGATAGCTTAACGCTAGACGGTTTCTTAAAAGGGCGTCTTAAAACAAACAGTTATCCTCTTTAATCGTATTACAGATGGTAATTTCCCAGGGGTACTTTGAACTCTTTTTCTGTTGGACCTTTGAAAGCAGCAAGTTTTACTTTCCTTTACACACTCATTGTCTTTCATGATAGAACAAACATGTGTGAGTTTAATGGGTGTTTTAATTTCAATGTGAATTAAGTTTAAGAGCTAGCTCAAGCTTAACCATAACGTAGTAGGGAGTTCATTTACATGCTCCTTAAAAAATAGTTTCAGAAACTGCTAATGTTGGCTTTTAACATTTACTTTCAATATCGTACTCTAGGGCCGTATTTTTAAAAACCCAAGAACTGATTTGTGTCAGGTGTAATTAATATATTACTCCAGTAATACAGTATAGCTACGTACCTGTTTTATTTCACAATTAACATTTATTTTGATAAACTACAGTTAAAATTGATTTAAGTAATGAAATAATTTGTATCAACTGTTGTTATTAAATTAGTCTTAATAGTTAGTTATTTTATTAATTACATGGTTTAATTTCAAGCCTTTCTAATAGTAAGTATTTAACGTTGGACTTAGTCGTCAGATTTGTTATGTAGTCAAATTTCAAACATTTTTTAGGACTTGAACCAAATAAAATATGTGAATCTTGTATAATATAGAAGTGCAGTTATCAGTACCACTACCAGTTTAAGCTAGATATGAAGACATTTTCATGAAAATTGTGTTTACATATTGTAAAAAGCACTTCAATCATATTCAAACAGGAAATGTAAAGTTGACGTAGAGACGGTCTCATCATCGTCGTTTCAGATATCGTTAGTCTCGTTTGCAAATGCAATCTCTCGCTGAAGACATTTCATGTAACTTTTACTGTAATCAAGCATTTTATGTACTGAAAACGAAATTTATTTCATACAAACTTTAAAACTTAATACTTTGAAAACAATTAGTTAAATACAAGTTTATCTACAAGCAGTTGTTTAGACAATTTTAATGTGTTAAATTTTGACCCACTCTAAAATAATTCAACATACAGATCTCAAATAGATCTGAAACATATCAAAACGTCCAGAACACGTTTAGGTGCCTTGAACGTTTCTAAAAGTGTTACTCTTTTCTTTCCTCATGTTTCTTCCTAAGATTCCCAACGTCCCTTTTTTCAAACTCTCAATTGAATACCTGTACGAGATCAAACTCGTATTTAAAAGGTTTAACTCTTAGTGACTGCATATATAAAACATAATATGTTTTTACATATGTTCTGAATAAATGCAAGGTGTGTATTTTAAGTTAAAAAAACAAACAACCTAAATTTAAACAATATAAAACATTTAGTGTAGTTGACAACATTACATAAAGTACTGTCAAAACCTACTAAAATGTGCCAAACAATTGAACAAATTAGTTTAACTTTGAAACACATTTGTTTTGTTTGCTTTAATTGGTAGAGAAACTTTGGTAATATCACCCGCTTGATAGTTTTCAAATTTTTTAAAATATATTTAATTACCTATAAAAATATGCCATACAAGGCATTTTAAACAATTCAGTGAGCTAGATGGCTAGATGATTAAGATTAAAAGAAGTTCTAATTTTATTTATTGACTCCATAAAAACCATGCTATGTGTATGAATGTATATAAAACATTGTAAATACGTGTCTATCACTAGTTTGTTGAATCGAAATTAAAAGTATCGAGAAGCCTATCTATTCATTTCTGTGGTATTATATGGGATTTTTAAAATGAATGACAGAGAGCTGTCTTAAGCTCAAAGTACCTATAATGCAGTAATTAATCAGTGTTTAAGGAGGTAATCACAGAATAATCAATCAATTTCAAAGGTCCCAATCCCTCAAGCTTAACCAGCTCATCAGTTTTTTCCTTCCTTCAGAGAAAGCATAGGGCGTTTAATATGTATAAATAAAGAACCTTTTTAAAATGTTAGTTTACAGGAAAAATACCCAATTACAATTTATTGTTGGAAAACATGCTTAAGATGATTTTACAGGTACTAGAATAAATCAGGCAAAAATGGGTAATGTTATGCAACAATGAACCATCCACTCAGTGCCAAGGATTTGTGTATAATTTCAGTTCCGTAAGTATTGCCTTATAACATAGCCTCATTTAATACAAAGAAATAATTGGCAGCACAGACGCCGGGTTTACTTTGTTCATAATTATTATACATCCATTATGAAAATTTAAATAGGTTCATGGTACTTACGCTTACTTAAATAGCTCTTCTGCTTTTGTTCATGGTGAGATTAAAAACATTTTCCATATGAGGACAGAAAATTCAGTTTTTGTATACCATTTTTCTGATAGGTCAAATAATACAAAAATGTATAACACCTCATCCTGTTATAAACTATGTATGTTTATACATATTTCTATGTATATTTATGTTTAATTTACAATAAATTAAAAACATCAAGTCTACGAAACAGGCTTATATTTCGATACTTGTGTATCTTATTCATAGCCTAACACAATAGTGAAAACCCTTTTCAAAATAAATAAATATTTACAGAAATCACATGATTTGAATAAACATATATTGTATGTATAATTATGTTAGTTTGAAAGTTCATAATAGTGGCGGAGAACAATTTAGTAAAAGGAAAGAACCGTTCAGGAAAAGTCCGTTCTTTCCTGTATATTTATGTAAATATATTTAATATAACTAACCTAGTACTATTAATTTATTTAAGACACTTGTGTTCATAATTATTGCATTCATTATTTATTAATACTATATTATGACGTTTGAAATGTACACACATATATCTAATCCAATAAAAATATTTGAATTTGAACCCTAAACTACAATAATACAAATTTATTTAGTATGCAAAATCATTGAACCCACCTAAACAAACCCCAGTTTCTCCCTGACTTCGTTTAAAACTGAAAATCTATGCTACGATTGGGAGTTTTTCTAACTGTCTGTCTGTTTATTGGTTTGTGTTTTGGTTGAATCTCGTCAAATGACTAAACGAATCGCACTCAGATGAACCACGCACGGTTATAGTAACATAACACAGAAAACCAGGTTTTATGTGAAGAAAATTAAGTTATTGAGAACAAAATTAAGACCATTTGTGTTATCTATTTGCTAATTGTGTATTCCATGTCCTTTCAACACCATTTCAGAAATACTTTAACAAGTATGATTGTGACAATCAATAGGCGGCGAAGCGAAATAGTTGTTGCTGTGTTAAAAATAGCAGGCGTATCTGATATGAGGAAAACATAAAGCGGGGAAAGGTCAATGGTAGAGTAATGTCAATCCTAACCTACGTTTTTCTTTGGGTTTGAAACCCAAATCGTTTCCATTCAGAAATAAATGAGTAGTTAGAGTTATTGTGATTGTAATAGTCAAGCAAATAATATCCAAACTAAAGGTACTGGTACAACGTAGGCTAACACATAAAATTTACCGGAAATACATTTGGGGGGCAGTAGCTTTATTAAAAAACTAAGGAATTATTATCCGTTACAATAATATATTTTCTTCAGTAATGAGTCGTTAGTTAAACATATAAAACAACATACCTACGTAGTAGCTATAGACTAAAAAATGAAATTGGGCTAAAATACGTTCATGAGTTTACAACGTTCAGTTTACTTGACTGCTAGTGGTACTGAAATAATCTGTTTCATAAATAATTTAAATATAACTCAAATCCAAAGCTTTAATGTAATCATGATAATTTGTAAGATGATCATATGCAATAGCAATAATTCAATAGACTATGATAACACTGTTTTATTTTCTAAAGAACCACCATAAAACCCACTTTATAGTTATTTAAACTTGATTGTTGGCCTTTCATATAGTGATATACTCGTAGTGTGACATCAAGATGGTCCTATTGACTTATGAAGATTAAAATAGTTAAATACAAACTCTAATACTAAAAGGCAAAACCAAAACAGACAAAGTAAAACTCAAACTCAACAAATATCCAGCTTTTCTATTAGTTGGCTGCCGGTTAAGGTTTAACCGTCTGTTAAGGCTGAATAGAAAAAACGGGTTTACTCTATAGTTTTGTATAGTAAAATAAACAACTGCTGTTAATTTATGTTGTACTAGCTGATAGTACCCTTGCTTTGCCTCGGGCTTTCTTCTATAGCTGTGTATATTTATTAAAACTGTAAATTTAAAGTTAACAAAAAAAGTTTCCTATATATCCTTAGAAAACCATTTGTTAGCCTGTTAGTTCGCCATCTTCTCCTTATAATTGTTGGCTACTTTGTGAAGTCATAGTTACTTCCGCGCCGTTCCGGCCGTTTTCAGAGCCCACTTTGGTTTTGCAATTTATTTTGAGGATGTTACGATATGGACATCAAATGTAGCTAAAGACACACTGCGTGATTAGTTTTAGGATTTGGACGTATAAGCGGCCCAAATGCCTTAACATTTTGAGTCCACTTTGGTCCCTTACCATTTATTTTGTAGATGTTGTATGGCTATGAAATACAGTATAGCTAAAGTCTGAAGACACTTTGAGTAATGAGCTAAACCAACTTAAACGAAGGTTATCGCCATAGCTTCAGCCGATCTTGAGTTATAAGCCGTCCCACAGGCAAAACGTTACAGACAGACAGATACACAAGATTTTTTTCCGTCAGTTACGCCTCGCCAGTCTTACTCAACACCGCAGCCACGTGAGGTGGGGAGGGAGCTAATTTGCCGGACAAACCACAGAGAGTGCCGCTGGGAAAATCACCAGAGCCCACTTTGATCCCTCGCCAATTATTTTGTGGACGTTGTATAGATACAAAATATAGCTAAAGACACACTGTGTAATGGGTTGAACCATTAAACAAAGTTTCACTATCATAGCTTCAGCCGATTTTCAGTTATAAGCGGTCCAGTATGCCATAAAAACGTGTTCAGTGCCCACTTTGGTCCCTCGCCATTTATATTATGGACGTTGTATGGATACAAAATATAGCTAAAGACACACTGCGTAATGAGTTGAACCCTTAAACAAAGTTTCACTACCATAGCTTCAGCCGATTTTCAGTTATAAGCGGTCCAGTATGCCGTAAAAACGTGTTCAGTGCCCACTTTGGTCCCTCGCTATTTATTTTATGGATACAAAATATAGCTAAAGACACACTGCATAATGGGCTAAACCCTTAAACAAAGTTTTACACCCCATAGCTTCAGCCGATTTTAGTTATAAGCGGTCCAAGATGCCTTAAAAACGTTAAAGACTGACAGTTTTATTGACGCCAGTTTCGGTCTTTACAAAAGTATCTGTATATTAACACCAAATAACCAAAACCGATAGACTTTATTGTAATGTACAGTCAAAGTCCTATTTTATTATTATCAATTTGTGTTAACTGGCGCAAAATGTATATTTTAAAGCTAATTTGTTCCACAAACTAAGGTTAGACCTAAATATATTATGTCTTTGAAAATGTCTTTAAATTAAAATAATTTTTAACTATTGCTGTTGCCAAAAGCTGACTCCTGTGTAATACTCGTATCTCGTCAAATAATACGTTCTGCCAATAAAACTTTATAGTATCTTATGGAAAATTTTATAAAACACTCAAACATTAGACTTTTTAAATTTGACACCAGCATCAACTACTATGCTTATACTTTAAATTCAGCATGTAGAAATCACCAATGATTATTGGATACAGTTAAATTCATAATTTGCCGTATTGAAGTACAGTACAGTTGCAGTATTGTAGAATTCGAACCTATAACCATTCTAGAACAGTAATATAACTGTTTCAACGTACAATAAGAAATATGTAGTCTTAATAAACGTTGAATAAATAAATTATATACCAAGCCTGAATAGTAGATTAACAGGACATCGTTATCTGAAAATTTACCTACACAATTGCAGCAACTGGATATAACAGGTCAATAAGGTGGGGTGACGCTATGGGAAACTGGGCAAAGTCACCAGTTTTTACATTTGCTCAATAACTCGTAAACTTAGAGATACAAAAAAATGTTATATATAAAACTTGTAGATAATTTCATGCCACACTAACGATTTTCATCAGATTGAAGATCGGATCACTCGTTTAGGCGCTAGCAGTCAAATAGTAGAGACGTACACGACCCAATTTTGCTTAATTTCACCCCTCAAAAACCATATAAAATCAAAATTTTACAAAACCGTTTCTTAGTGGGTGGTTTTGGGCTACCAAAACAGGTGTGCAAAGTTTCAACTCTAGGCCTTGTAGTTTTGGCTCGGCGATGATGAGTGAGTAGTAGGTCAGTCAGGACAAAGCCTTTTATAAATATAGATTTGTTTTTTTAATAAGAAAGTTGTTTACTTTCTGTATCCTAGAAAACCTAGGCTAGTAAATTATATAACAGCTGATTTATGTAAACTCTGGTATATTATAATATTATACACGCAGTAAAAAGATTGACAACATTTAATTTCTGCCCAGTGTTCTGAATGTCACAATAGATTATTCTGACTAAATAATCAAACATAAACAACTTTAAAATGGTAGATTCTAGAGCAACAGGATTTGATTTGATCGATTGAAAAAGTAAGGCTCTTCTGTACAGGGTAAACTTTGTATTTATTTCAAAATCGGACCAAAAATTCAGTGGTAGAGATACACTTACACACATATAAATATAAACTTAAACATATGTAAAAGTTTCGCCATTGACTCAGGAAATTGTGACGGCATAGCACAGTTGGGAAGTAAAAAACTGCTTACCGCACCTTTCTACGACGTTTCGTTCTATTTGGTAAGACAAATTAATAGTTCTATTTTCAAAACAAGTTTCGCTAATATTAAACCATACATAAAAAACTTGCTGTTGAAATCTGAAATCAGCTAGTTTCCGTTAAGATATCAAACCATGCCGTCACGAACGTCAGAAATTGCTTGAAACGTGACCAGAGCACATTATGACGTCACGCTTACTAAACCTCTTTCTTGGAAATTCCTATAAGCGGTCAGTAGTTGAACTAGTGTATAATATTTAGCTGTGCTCATGTTAAATCCATTTTAAAAGAACCAATGATGTTTTACACCTTTTGGTTTGTAACTGAGACGTTTGCAACTTATTATTAAGTCGACTAAATTTATTAAATCAGACGAAAAAAGGTTAAGAAGTTGGAGTTATTCTGCCTGAGGACTCAACAGCGACAGTGCACATTTCGCTCATACATCACCTCCAAGAGTCCAATTAGACGGTATTAGGTTGAAACTGCAAACAAATTACCAGCTATCACGGGCAAGTGCTTTATCAGTACATAACTGAAGCCAAGTGCAGTTACAAAGTGTAGTTACGGCCGATCTACTACACCATTAAACCAACTAATTACTGCTCAAGGAACCGTTGGCTACTCAAGATAGACTTCGAAGACACATAAACAGAACTTAAGACTTTTGAGTATCGATTTCGAGCTTTGAGTTGTGTCACTAGATCAATGCTCAATAAGGTACCTACTTTACCGTTGGCAAAAATTCTATTGTGATGTTTTCAATGAATTTCTTTATCTTAACCTTTTCTTTGCAGTTGAAGCGTTTTTAGTTTTCATATCAGGTATTATTCTTTTGTTTTAACAGATTCTGTACATAGTTACTTTATAGGTTGGCATTATGGGTATATTCCAGATAAACTAGCAAACATGCTACCATGTACTCAGTACTACTTAACAATAAAAATCAACTACGCGCACAAAATATAAAGGAAAAAACAACACAGTACCGTACTAACACGTCTTGTAATTTATTCTAAAACATCGTTTATTTACCAATTAATAAACTTATATGCATGTCCCCGAACACCTTAGTCTGCATTGAGAAAGAAACAAAACATGTTTAAAGTAAAAATAAAACAAAACCTTAATAAGTTGAATATAAAAAGTTAATAAAAAATAAAATGGTTGGTGGCAAATGCAGTGCGTCAAAAGGGGTCACTACCTTTACATAGTTAGAGTGTTGTAAGATCGTTCAGATGATATATGAATGGTCTGTTCACTATTAAGCAAGTTTACGTCTTTATCTAAAAGATAAATTTGAGTAACAATATACATAAGTTTAAGTAAATAAAGCACGACGAAGCTTCTTAGATCGATTAACTCTTCCTATGGGACGTTCACATTTATACCAAAACCTATTAAGACACAGTATAAACATCAGCCCCTTTCTTGAAGTAAACCCATTCATATTTATTGACTTATGTATGGTAGTTTCACTCTACAGCTGTACATATCTGGGTTTAAATTTAATATCAATCATAGATTTTACGCACATAACTCAATACAACTATTTTTATTATAATTATTAGTTGTATGTGAGTTTTCAAAGATAAAGGATTTGTACGTAATAAATTATAGTTAAAAATCGGTGTGGGGTTTGTTCAAGCTCTGGTCCCTTGGGATGCAGAAAAGTTATCTGATATTTTGTTTAGGAACTCCCACAGGTTCGTAAATCTTGTTTCTCGACTAATCATTTAAAAGAGAGATTTCCACACGGCTTTGTTGTTGTCTGGTAACAAACCTGGTGATTTGAAAACCAGTATTTGAAAGTCAGTACAGTTAGTTGAAGGTCATGTTTGTATATGAATCTACTAATATCTACTATAATGTATCTACTATATTATGTATATAATGTATCTATCTACATATGTATCTAATGTATCTACTATATTTATCTATTGTATATGTAGCTATACAAATTCAAAGATGCAAAGAATTTTTTATCCTAACTAATTCTTTTATAGTGCTTATTTAAAGGTTATAAGAAATAATAATAAAAATGCTACTTTTCACATAAACAAGTTTTTTATGAAAACCTTCCTCAAAATACTTTATGGGATTGTGTTATAAAGGTGTGATGTTTCCCTCAAAGACATTTTGCCTAAAAATTGTACGTACAATTTTGCATTTTAAATCTGATTTCTTGTAATCTCTAAATTGGTATTATATAGAAACAAGTCGGCCTTGCTATTTTTTCTTCAATTCGTTAAATTTTTATTAAAATTCCCTTTTTGAGAGGTGTCACAACAAGGGGTTTGTATTTAAGATTTTGGGGCCCTCCCACGGTATTTGGGTGGGGATGAGTGACGCAAAGGACGTCAAAAGTAACTTTAGAATTAAACAAAACTTCTCTAAAGGGTTTTAAATTTCTTAACTTTTTAAAAAGTTACTTTTTTTTCTAAGGAATTTAGAGCAGAGCTTGATTTCAAGGGTAATATCAATCTTGCTGAACTGTTGTGTTATTTTAGTGATTTTCTTTTGTTGAATTGACCACACTACTAGAAATCGTGGTCAGTTAGTTTCTCTTTATTACCATGTATGTATAAAAATGTAAATATTTTGAGAAATAAACTTCATTTATTATTTTTTTATTACATTTACATTTTAAACTCCTGTATGTTTATTTTAAATTATTTTCAGTGACGTAATGAAAGTTAGGACGACTACAAGCGTTACGTTATATATATGATTTATCAAGTGTCTTACTTTATTAATGAGGAACTTGAAAGGTGACGATTGTGACACAATGAGTATTGTTTAATTTGCAGAATACATAATTTAAAATACATTATTAATACGCGTTTTCAATACAATGCAATACGTGTTTAACCGCCTATTTACGTACAATTTATGATCAACAAGAATGTGAATACAAACTTGAGAGAATACAGAACGTGTTCAGTTCCAGCACTGAGTAATTGTTCTGTTAGGGTTTGAACAAATGGAGATTGACATCCCTCCAGGTACGCTTCCCACCTCGTTAAACTCGTGCGTTTTTGCACTGAATATATGTACGTATATGTGTTATTGCTTTTGTGTATTAGTCATTTGTTTGTTCATTATTGATGTAAATATTTTTCATCTCGTGTTTATTTCTCGTTACAGCTCAACTCTTTTATGATATAAGCTGGGCATTGGGTTTCACCACACGAGGACTGCTTTTACGTACCGTTCTTATAGCTTTGTAAGCACCTTCGGAGGGAAAACATCGCCTCCGAGATTTTAACAAACGAGTCTTTAAAATAGGTAAACCCGTCCCATTAAGCTCACATACTTAAAATCAAACTTTGTATCGTCTTGTAAAGTAGCCTAAGGTTTTATCAAATGTAATTAACCAATCTATTTTACTAGCATCTGTCTGTAGCATTTCCTGAGTAGAAGAGATTTTTAGCGAATTTCCATTGAAAAATGAGATACTCCGTCCGTCTCCGTCCGTCCGTCCGTCAGTCCGTTAAACGGGCACCAATCTTGACCCTGACGTTTTGAGAATTTCCCTTACACTTTATATACTTACATACATAATATATATATATATAAAAAGTGTAGAAAATTCAGAACAAGAAAAAAGTTTATATAAGCAATTTTATAATTGATCTCCGCCACTATTATGAACTTTTAATCCAACACAATTCATGGCAACAAGGCCTGGTTTAGGGTTAAATGTATGTTTCAATGGTGTGATAACAAATGTACACCTATTAATATAGTAATTATCAAACATAACTTTAAAATCAAAGTGAAATGTGTTTGTTTGTCAAAACTCTCCATCACGACACAGCTAAAAGGCAACTTGTTGATGTTGATTTCATTTGTGTTCTACGCTTTAAAAGCGTTTTAAACTCAGGTAAATGAACTCTGACAGTTTAATAATTCCACATGACGATACATATTCAACTATATCCTTACATACTTCTTATACACTCGTAAAAGTGAGAAACTCTGGCATATCTAATGGAAACCAAGGGTTGCCTAGGGTTAAAGAAGGAAGATTGAGTTTGAATGTTTTATGTCACTTCAACTACGTGGCAGTCACGACTTGATCACAAATACTTTTAAATGACGGGTAAATTAATTATAAATCGTACATTCAAAATTTGGGTTTATATGATTGTTTTTAACATGCAGTACTGGAGTACCTGTGCAGTGCGAATCAACGCGTAAAATGTTGAGAATTGGATAAAAGTTAAATATTTTAATAATATAAATAATATTTAACCAAAATTGACTTATTAAAACTTGACAATATACACAGAAGTGTACTGGAAAATGGAGAGGCTTATAATGGTTGAAAACATGTTGCTTTGCAACTAGTTTATTACACGTTATTCTAATCGGCCAGAAAGGTAATGATATAGTGAGCTGGCGTTTTATTTGTTTTATAAGATTCGGTTTAACAAATGTTGCGATAAATAAATAAATAACTTTATTTGCAGTGCACATTAAAAATGTGTGGCAAAAAAAACAAAAATATTTAAAAAAACTAGTTGTAACTCCATTCATACATCCACGCTTCATACTAAATTCACTTAACGAAACCTTTTCTAATGTTGTTCGATGTACAACAGGTTGCTTATATAAGTTATAAGAAAACCATCATGTGCACTGGTCAGGTAGAACAGTTCCATAATTTATTTTATATATTTATTATTATTTCATGGCGTAGCTGAAGTGTTTGCCTACATTTAAGCAATGTAGCGTTTAAACTAACATTTTTAACTGATTTATGCCTATTAAAATTAATTTTTAATTTGTTTTAATCACCACCAGTTTATATTTATTTATATTGTAAATGTAAGTAATGCAATTAAATTTACCCCAACTATCACTGAATAGAGCAAAAAAACTATTTACTATATAACTGAGCCAAAACATCGATGGGCCTTTAAATATACATTGGACGAAAACCTTTTTGAGTAGAACTGAGAGAGTATGTGATGAAATTACATATTTTTCCATGCATATTAAACTTTTATCTGCTTTCCGTTTTTTGTTCTTTCTATTCAACTTTTAAATTCCCTCCTTTCATTTCTTGACCACGGGTTTTATTTTAAATAATAGTGAAGTGTAATTTTTTAAGATCTTCTATTTACGTAGTATTTTGTAATGATAATCTATAACTTCTAACACCATATATGGTGTCTAGTCACGCATTTTGGACACGGAAATGCTATATAGCAGTTTCAAGCTCTTGTTTCCCCACATGAACAAATGTTTTTAAACTTTGTATGTGGAACGATAAGAGACAGCTTGGTCTGGGGCTGAAAGATAAGAACTTGTTGAAACCAAGACAATTAAAACTTTACTCTCAACTCGGTACATTAGCAGATGTTTGGCAGCTTGGACACTAATTTTGAGTCTTAATCCTGAACAAAACTAAGGTTATTAAATTAAAAATTGACGAATGTAAATTGTATTTTTCTATATACATTGAATCTAGTATTTTTTTATTGCTAGGTCTTTAAGTGAAGCTTTTAATACAAGTCAAAACGTTTTAAGCGCAGATATTAATCTGTAGCTGTTTATGTATCAGATGTGGTATGTGTTAAGTATCTATGTATTATACAAATAGATTATCTACCAGATAGTTAATGAACACGAATTTGGTTGGTTGTCATATAGTTTCAATTGAAACAGTGAAGTTGTTTACAACTCTCTAATAACCCTTCTTTGAGTAAAATATATTTGTCACGCACTTAACTTGACAAGCTTAACTTTTAAGCTAATCCTGGTGGTTCAAACTAGTTAAAGTCTCCATTTCGGGTGTTACGAACCACCTGGTCGTATCATGAGCTAATTTGCACCTAAAAACATTGAACTTCAAACTGAATTGAACCAATGATATACCATATAGCCAACTAGATTACGTAGTGTAAATAGTAAATAGCTTATTATATATATTTTATTTAGCTAATACACTTAGTTTAACAGCTAACGTTTAACTTATGCCCGTGCTAAATATTATCATAAAGATAATGGCTGGTTTTGGACCTACATTGATAACACGTACTCATTAAACATTATTTTTAATGTGCATACTTTTGATACTTTTGCTTTGAGACATCGACCACCATCAGATGGTATTTTAAGGTGCATATGGAATGATGGCGAGTGTGATGTACATTCACACACTCACCATGTTTTGATGGATAATGATATCGTCTTGTTACAAACTATGGCCGACTGTTCTCCAGATGGGTCATAAATTTATAGCCCAACGACCAATGTACAGAACCAACGGTTTATTGTGACTTCCGAACAACGGGGAGTGGTCATCGGGAAAAGTTAAAAAGTGGCCGGGCGATGAAATGTTATCACTGCACCCAGGAATTGAACCCGGGCTGATTTGGTGCGAAGCACGCATTAACAAGACAGTACCATACTCGAAAAACTATAGATACCATTTAACCATCAGCATGGATGGGGAAGCAAACTAGAACTCTATCCAACAGGGTATTTTAGAATACACCTTTGAAATCTATAACATATAAGCATGTTATTAATCCCAGATAAACGACAGTGATCGCAGCTGCTGAAACAGAAACACTTAAACAATACAACAGCCTCAAGCTTGTTTCATTTACACGTACAGAAGAGCAAACTTCACGGTGATGTTTGCCCTCACGTAGTTTGTGTCTGTTGAATTGAATGTGCCGAGCATGTTTGGTCAATGGAATGACGACTTAGAATTATTCATTATTACTCATGCGGATAATGGTTTGGATCAAACTGTAGACAAAGTTATGGGACGTGGAAATTAGTAAGGGCAAATTATATCTTCTAATTAAAATATCAATGCATGGTATGAGGGGTATGTATTGTTATAGGTTTAGATAAAATAGTGTACTCGTATGCTTTACAACTGTTTTGCTGGGCTGTTTTTTTGTAAAAGACATGTCTACTGTTGCCTTGGATTAATCATTTGACTCGTACATTGATTCTATTGGGAGTCGGTTGGTTCCAAGTAAACAATAATAGTACATTTTGAGACATTAAAAATGGGGTTGTAAGTGTAGTAATACCAGCCACGTCTTCATAAGCCAAACCACTATTTGAAAGACATTATTGGATTATGGTAATTCTAGACAAGACGGCAGCTGGGTCCTCTGTAATCTAACAGCGTAATGTCTCTTGAAATAACAATGTTCATCTTAAAATAAATTGCAGGTGCACTTTAAGCGGCCATAAAACCTTGTAAATCAAACAACTTGTGATAGACAAACAATCTCGTAAAGATATAAAATAGTTCAGCTTTTCCTTTCGTCTATGTACCGTAATTAATTTTTTTTAACCTTTTGCAGGAATATCAAAACTAACAGAAAATTCAATGTGTAACCTTGACTCAAAACCGATTTCAGTCACAAGTATTTCCGTTAACAAATAATTAAATTATATATTTTTTTTATAGAATTCAAAATTCTCAGGTATAGTTTTAAGACATGCGTTTTTACCAAATTAGGTTTTCAGTCGGTAATGCGCTCAAAACTCCCAGATGCACTGATTAGATAAATCATTGTTGTTCCATGGGGCACGTGTGTATTTTGTAAATTCACAAAAGAAGTCACTTTTGTTTTTATATGTTCAGGCTCCTTTAAAGATTCAAAAGTTTCGAAATATAAACCGTAAACATAAACTTTCTTATGTTTTTTGTATTTTTATTGTTGTTTTTTAAAATAACTATAAATTATATACCTAATTCAAATGTATATTCAGATGGTGTAGGTTCTGTCAGAGTACTTTGGTTATAAAACGGTAGATCAGAAACTACTACGTGAGATACTACAAAATCAGCGTTTTAAATGTTTTAGTTTTGAGATAAGAATGCCCCGAAAATGCCTAAAAAGCTTTCCATTTTGTTAACATCGTTAACATATTTTCAAGGAGAACCCCTTATTCAAAATCTTATCTACACTAATGTACGAGTTTTAGCCACGTTAAGTTCCAATAGTATTTAAACCTCTAGAATATATTTAAAATGATAACCACAACTATCAGGCAATAAAGTTATTAATTCCAAGTAAAATATAAAAAACATTTTCAATCTAATCTGAGGTCGATTCACATTGCAGTTTTCACTCAAGGCAAGGCCAATAAACTGAAATGACACTCACAAACTTTAGTAAAATATTCAAACACTTTTGTTACAAACACTATCTGTTATACCTACATGTTAGTGATGAAAACGAAACTTTAGCCAGACATGAAGCTCTTATCGGTTGTAGAGCACCGCACTGTGTTGGGTTACAACTTGCTAATGCAATAATTTCACTTTGATGTTAACCCAAAGTTGCTTAGCCTCCCCCCACTAATCTCTAACGGCGGGCGGTCTAACATCCTCACGTTATAACTGCATTCCTTTTATATGACTTTGTGTTAAAGGCTCGGTAACGAAAATGTGCCATAGCTTTAACCTATTATCAAAAGAATATATCCATCGGTATAGAAAGTTATTTATTGATTTTTATCAACACCAAGTTTAGTCTTGAGCAAGTATTGTAAATGCGCTTATTTTTTATTAGTCACGTATAGGTCCACGCCTTCCCCTACTTTAATTTGCCCCTGATCAAGCTATGTAGTATATAACCTCCAATGAAAATCACTGTAAAACTTGAGGCCGAAAGGCAAAACGAGGCTGTGACGCCCGTGGTCATACAGGAGACCAAGCAGAGGGCGAAGGACGAAGCAAGGCTGAGATTGAAATGAATATACAGTAACAATTTGCAAAGGTAATTTGATTCACTCAATCCAGCGGCGCTTCAGCGCTTAGCTCCGTGTTGGCCTAGTATTTCGTCTATCGCAGTATTGTAGTGTTTCGCTTATATTAACATAGGAAATAAGCCCTTATTATCTATCTATAACCTCATAGGAACCGACTTTATAGCATTAACACATAAGCTGCTTATTAAGATAGCTTAACGCTAGACGGTTTCTTAAAGGGCGTCTTAAAACAAACAGTTATCCTCTTTAATCGTATTACAGATGGTAATTTCTAGGGTACTTTGAACTCTTTTTCTTTGGACCTTTGAAAGCAGCAAGTTTTACTTTCCTTTACACACTCATTGTCTTTCATGATAGAACAAACATGTGTGAGTTTAATGGGTGTTTTAATTTCAATGTGAATTAAGTTTAAGAGCTACCTCAAGCTTAACCATAACGTAGTAGGGAGTTCATTTACATGCTCCTTAAAAAATAGTTTCAGAAACTGCTAATGTTGGCAACATTTACTTAATTTTTATTTAAGGCCGTATTTTTAAAACCCAAGAACTGATTTGTGTCAGGTGTAATTAATATATTACTCCAGTAATACAGTATAGCTACGTACCTGTCTTATTTCACAATTAACATTTATTTTGATAAACTACAGTTAAAATTGATTTAAGTAATGAAATAATTTGTATCAACTGTTGTTATTAAATTAGTCTTAATAGTTAGTTATTTTATTAATTACATGGTTTAATTTCAAGCCTTTCTAATAGTAAGTATTTAACGTTGGACTTAGTCGTCAGATTTGTTATGTAGTCAAATTTCAAACATTTTTAGGACTTGAACCAAATAAAATATGTGAATCTTGTATAATATAGAAGTGCAGTTATCAGTACCACTACCAGTTTAAGCTAGATATGAAGACATTTTCATGAAAATTGTGTTTACATATTGTAAAACACTTCAATCATATTCAAACAGGAAATGTAAAGTTGACGTAGAGACGGTCTCATCATCGTCGTTTCAGATATCGTTAGTCTCGTTTGCAAATGCAATCTCTCTCGCTGAAGACATTTCATGTAACTTTTACTGTAATCAAGCATTTTATGTACTGAAAACGAAATTTATTTCATACAAACTTTAAAACTTAATACTTTGAAAACAATTAGTTAAATACAAGTTTATCTACAAGCAGTTGTTTAGACAATTTTAATGTGTTAAATTTTGACCCACTCTAAAATAATTCAACATACAGATCTCAAATAGATCTGAAACATATCAAAACGTCCAGAACACGTTTAGGTGCCTTGAACGTTTCTAAAAGTGTTACTCTTTTCTTTCCTCATGTTTCTTCCTAAGATTCCCAACGTCCCTTTTTTCAAACTCTCAATTGAATACCTGTACGAGATCAAACTCGTATTTAAAAGGTTTAACTCTTGGTGACTGCATATATAAAACATAATATGTTTTTACATATGTTCTGAATAAATGCAAGGTGTGTATTTTAAGTTAAAAACAAACAACCTAAATTTAAACAATATAAAACATTTATTGTAGTTGACAACATTACATAAAGTACTGTCAAAACCTACTAAAATGTGCCAAACAATTGAACAAATTAGTTTAACGTTGAAACACATTTCTTTTGTTTTGCTTTAATTGGTAGAGAAACTTTGGTAATATCACCCGCTTGATAGTTTTCAAATTATTTAAAATATATTTAATTACCTATAAAAATATGCCATACAAGGCATTTTAAACAATTCAGTGAGCTTGATGGCTAGATGGTTAAGATTAAAAGAAGTTCTAATTTTATTTATTGACTCCATAAAAACCATGCTATGTGTATGAATGTATATAAAACATTGTAAATACGTGTCTATCACTAGTTTGTTGAATCGAAATTAAAAGTATCGAGAAGCCTATCTATTCATTTCTGTGGTATTATATGGGATTTTTAAAATGAATGACAGAGAGCTGTCTTAAGCTCAAAGTACCTATAATGCAGTAATTAATCAGTGTTTAAGGAGGTAATCACAGAATAATCAATCAATTTCAAAGGTCCCAATCCCTCAAGCTTAACCAGCTCATCAGTTTTTTCCTTCCTTCAGAGAAAGCATAGGGCGTTTAATATGTATAAATAAAGAACCTTTTTAAAATGTTAGTTTAGGAAAATACCCAATTACAATTTATTGTTGGAAAACATGCTTAAGATGATTTTACAGGTACTAGAATAAATCAGGCAAAAATGGGTAATGTTATGCAACAATGAACCATCCACTCAGTGCCAAGGATTTGTGTATAATTTCAGTTCCGTAAGTATTGCCTTATAACATAGCCTCATTTAATACAAAGAAATAATTGGCAGCACAGACGCCGGGTTTACTTTGTTCATAATTATTATACATCCATTATGAAAATTTAAATAGGTTCATGGTACTTACGCTTACTTAAATAGCTCTTCTGCTTTTGTTCATGGTGAGATTTAAAAACATTTTCCATATGAGGAGAAAATTCAGTTTTTTGTATACCATTTTTCTGATAGGTCAAATAATACAAAAATGTATAACACCTCATCCTGTTATAAACTATGTATGTTTATACATATTTCTATGTATATTTATGTTTAATTTACAATAAATTAAAAAACATCAAGTCAACGAAACAGGCTTATATTTCGATACTTGTGTATCTTATTCATAGCCTAACACAATAGTGAAAACCCTTTTCAAAATAAATAAATATTTACAGAAATCACATGATTTGAATAAACATATATTGTATGTATAATTATGTTAGTTTGAAAGTTCATAATAGTGGTGGAGAACAATTTAGTAAAAGGAAAGAACCGTTCAGGAAAAGTCCGTTCTTTCCTGTATATTTATGTAAATATATTTAATATAACTAACCTAGTACTATTAATTTATTTAAGACACTTGTGTTCATAATTATTACATTCATTATTTATTAATACTATATTATGACGTTTTAAATGTACACACATATATCTAATCCAATGAAAATATTTGAATTTGAACCCTAAACTACAATAATACAAATTTGTGTATGTAAAAATTGAATCCACCTTAACCTAACCATAGTTTCTCCCTAACTTAGTTTTAAGCTGAGAACCTATGCCACGATTTGTAGTTTTTACTGTCTGTCTGTTTTATTGGTGTGTGTTTTGGGTTGAAACTAGTAGAATGGCTAAGCAAATCGCATTCAGATAAACCAAAATCATTTATAGTAACATAACATAGAAAACCAAGTTTTTATTTGAAGGACATAAAGTTATTGAGGACAATATTGAGACCATTTGTGATATAATTTTGCTAATTGTGTATTTTCCATATCCTTTCAACAACATTTTAAAAGATTTTTAACTAATATGATTGTGACAATCAATAGGCGGCGAAGCGAAATACTCGTAGTTGTTGTGTTCAAAATAGCAGGCGTATAAATATCCGATATGAGGAAAACATGAAGCGGGGAAAGGTCAATGGTAGAGTAAAACCAAACCTAAGCTACGTTTTTCTTTGGTTTTGAAATCCAAATCGTTAGCATTAAGAAATAAATGAATAGTTAGAACTATTGTTAATGTAATATTAAAGTAAATAACTGTATATTTAAAGGTACAATACGAGTATAGCCTAACATTGGGATCGGAAATATATTTGAAGGTGGTAGTTTTATTTAAAAACCCAAGAAATTATTATCCGTTACATTATCACCTCATAATGGTTAAGTACGTCGTAATGTAGTTTCAATTATTAATTTGATTCAGTAATGAGTGGTTAGTTTAAAAATATAAAACATCTAACCTAGCAATTGAAATAGCCTTTGAGTTGTGCTAAAAATACGATCTTGAAAGTTCAGTTCACTTGACTGCTACATGTACTGTAAACAACGGATACTGAAATACTCTGTTTAATAAATCTATCATTTAAATATAACTTAAATTCAAAGTTTTATTTAATTATGATAATACGTAAGATGATAATATGCAATGGCGAAAGCAATACTTCAATAAACTATGATTACAATGCTTTATTTTGTAAATAACCATCATAAAGCCTCTTTATAGTACATGAGAAATATAATTTAATAATAATAAACAAAGTCAGATGGTCTCAAATTTCATGTGTTGTGTTAGATATCATGTTCCTCTATTTGACCTATATATATATATTGTGTTGCTTTGCACTCCAACGATAATATACAACAAATTCCTCTATGTCGGATATGCATGTCTTTTACTGTTTGCAAAGCTACCGACACTGTGTTAGAGAGGAACACTTTGTTCGTTGATTTCCAGGGAATTAGTGAACATTAATTTACGAGTAGTTTGCTCTTGATTCAGTGAACGCTGCATGTGCGAAGCTGGTTTTCAAGATGCACACTGATACGAAATCGGCAAACACTTAATGTTTTGCTAGTAAAGAGCCTACACACTTGACTGACTGGGCTCTGTGTGTTGCTCTGGTTTGTACGCGCTTTAAACAATACAGATCCTGCAGAAAACATGATAACAATCCTACAATCAACGTAAAAGTTCACATATTCGCTTAGAATACGTGTGAATATTACTATAGTTAAGAGTTGAGAAACCTCTCTTTAAACAACAAAGCTTTTATGGACAAAAGTACAAGAACTTTTCAACAAAGCCGATTTCATTAGTGAAGAAGACCGTAAAATTGGATTCCAAAAATCCCTTCCGAACAGGCAACTTCCATCTGGTCGAGTGTTTCTCTTCTTATCAAGCTTTCTTGTAATTTGTTTCCTATCGAATCATGTGAAGATCCATTTAAACTAACCTATTTTAGAAATAAACAGTTGGACCAGGAGGTGTAGTGGTCAGCATAATCGCCTGGCAAGCGAGAGTCCCGGGTTCATGTCCCAGTTCGATCCAAACATTTTGTCCTCAAATTTCTTTCGTAAGAAATAAACAGTAATGATAATAAACAAATAGTAATAAAATGTTAATACTCGTATAAAAAACAATCGGGTTATTGTTTGTTGGTGACGGCATACATTCTTGAGAAAGAATTCACCAATTTAAGTCACCTTTAAAGTTTCCTATTATTTTGTAGAATGCTCTAAAATGAACGGAAAGAAGTTTTCGAAACATTGTCAATAGTTCAATTATAGACTTACATTTTTGTAGAGTAGAAGAAAAATATAATCCTAACGACTCAATGTGTAAAACCAAACACGTTTTAGTAATACTGATACCTTTGATTAATCACCCTCTTAAAAATATAATATCTTTTTAAGAATTCTTACAATAGACTAAGTTTTAAACTTATTCCAAACCTATATTCTTAAGCAAAGAAAACTCCCCAACGACGTCAAAAGT
This sequence comes from Matsumurasca onukii, assembly GCA_018831715.1. Taxonomy (NCBI): domain Eukaryota; kingdom Metazoa; phylum Arthropoda; class Insecta; order Hemiptera; family Cicadellidae; genus Matsumurasca; species Matsumurasca onukii. The sequence continues at coordinate 37,782,020 of CM032062.1, forward strand.
ACCGCAAAGATGTGTCAAAGCACAAAATGAGGAGGAGGTTTGAAGCACTCTGCAGTCTAACATTTAGTTTAACGCAGTTCCACAAAAAGTCAACTTACCTTATTCAGAATAGTTGACAATTACAAATGGTTTAAGTACAACTAAGAAAACCTGTCATTTATCATATTGTGACACAGTTAGCAGCTTTCTGTGAAACACCCAGTACAGTACAGTACAGTATGGTATGCAAGCGATTCAGTGTGGCACGCTGTTATCTTCAAGTTAGTTAGGTATTCATCAGTCCTACCGCCGAATTGTGTTAATGGCGTACATTTGAATTTTAAATTATCTTTAACAGTACAGTATTATATCTCACTTTTGGCAGTATTTACGTTTTGTAACGTAAAACAGTTAACATTTAGAATTTAGTAGAATTTATTAATAATAGTATTAATAAAAACGTATAATTTAGGGGTAAAATTAATGTACTAGAAAAGAAATTTATCCCTCAATTTGTGTAAATGAAAAGTAACTTATAAATGATTTATTAATTTATTTATTTCTTCAGTTTACAAGCAGCGATATAAATCTAATCATGCAAAATACTTTGAAGAAGTATAAAAATATTAAAATACTTTGATGAAAATAATATTAAGAACTAGGCTATACTTTGTCTCTGTCTTCTCAGAAATAATATCATAAGCTTTTTTATTTAAAATAATATTTTAAATAGGCTTCCCACATCCATTTCCTGGCGTTGGTTTATTAGATGTAGGCTAAATTTAACCATTGATTATACTCGTACTACGAAACGCAACGATATAACTAAACAATGGTGATAAAAATACATGTTAGCTTAGCCGTACTTTTGTTTTCGTGCAAGTAGTGGTTAAAATGTTTCTATAACAAAACTTAAAGCCATTATATGGTTGATTGTATTATGTGGTATTTTTAATGAATTCAGTTTTTATTGGCAATGGTTTAACTCTAGAAAAACTTCATAGTTATAGTTCATCTTTTTAAGATTCCTAACTTTTGTAGAATATTCAAGAAGATAAAAAAGACAGTTACAAAAAATGTTGATGAATTGATTGTTTACATTTAACCCATTCGCGGCTATTAAGTAAGCAAAGTGTACACCTGATGTATACACTTTATTAAATAGCTTTAAGTAAACATGTTTTTGTGGGCAGGACACAGTCTGTCGGGCTAGCTAGTAACTAATAAAAAAGGAAAAACACATTAATGTTGCATATTTCAATTAAGATAACTAAAAACCATAAAACATTAAATTTACCTATAAAGGAACCATTAAATAACCCAATGAATTGTCATCAAAGAAATGTAAAAGCTAACAAACACCCTTACGACACTAACGGGTCATTGTGTTGTTTACCATTAGTCCTGTCACATTGTTTGTGTTTATCCTATGATCCCTGGTATAAATAAAACCAATAGTTCACTAGCGTGGAAAGCACAGAACTGAAACAACGGCACCTGATACATAATTATATGCACCGAACCTGTAGAGCTTTCTTGTTTTGGACCGGCAAACTTAGTCAACAAAACTACAGGTGTTCCTAATATGTTGAGATCTCACATAGATAGTTATACAAGTTTAGGGAATATTTACCTATAAACATAAGTTGCAAACCCAATCCAGGATGTATTGAGTCGTAACAAATCAGTAATCCCTTGTCAAAAGCTAGCCCAAAACTTCCTTATGGGGTGCAGTGGAGCAAACTATCGTTAGAACCTAGTAACCATACAATCATAATGTTAAATGGAACATTAGTTACGGGCACATGTGAAGTTCCTTTGTGCAGACATACAATTAGGCGAGAACTAAAAGTTGCCAACTAATTTAAAATAATGATCTAAATTGAACTAAATTTATCCAGGCAATTCTTGATTCATGCTGTAAAGCTGTGCATATTATTTATTATAAGACAGGTCTGAATAAAATAAAATGAGAGGGGAAATATTTGTGTGGGACCTCAGACTTTAACAGTTAGGTTGACCCAGTTTCGTAGACCACATGGGTCTAGACTATCTTGAAGCTTGTGTTTACGACTGAACTATAAAGTAAACCATTAGTTCATGGTAGCCGCTGGGCGGCAACAGTTTGGCAATACCTCGGTTTAGATGCTGCAAATGGACGGGTAAGTTCTTAGCCCAAAGCCTTGCTTTAAGTAGAAGGAAACTTCATTTTAACTATTAACTTTGAACATAACGCTTTTATTATATTGAAATGTAACTCAAGCGACTGGATATATATAATTTAAAAATTACTCAAATTGTGTATACAAGACATTTTGATTAAGTATATGCTATGGATATGTGACCTAACGTGTGGTACTATAAATCATGTGGTAGTCTTCTGGTAAAGGAAAGATTTAGCTAGTTTATTTATTAATAATGACAAATATGTATTTGAACCGTTTCGCAAGTTACAATAAAAACCGGTTTTAAACTTTACAGAAACAGGACCAGCTATCTTGACGACCTGATATATATAAACCAGGCTGACACGCAGCTAAGCGCTAAAGCGTCGCTTGCATTAGTTAATCGAATTTCCTTTGCAATGTGATACTCTTATTCTCTACGCTCACAGCCTCGCTTCGGCCTTCAGCCTCAGACTTACGTGTTCTTTGGATGTTTTACGACATACCACGATATTTGATTGAAATCAAATTTAAAAATTGTGGCTAGCTGGTTGAAGGAACATATTTGGCCCGTGTTTGTAGGGTGAAATGTTTTTTACTCAAGGAAAAGTCCTACGAAGTAGTCCAGAGAGTTCAGTGACACCCTGTATATGTAATTGACTCGTTAAACGTCACTACTGAGTGTTGCTGTCAAAAAAAGCTATTAAAACTTTTGATGATAAAGTTTAAGTGACAAACCCTTCCAGTGTTGCTAGACTTTCATAAAGTTTAGTGTGAACTTCTTCAATCCACGTTTAATAGTAGTGTTACACATTAAAAGCGGAAACGCTGTATAATATTTCAATGGAAACCCTTAAATAAGGCTTTGATGGTTTGCAGTACAAGGGAATAAAATTATTATATAATCTGAAAAATCAATTAAGAGTATAGTTTTAAGTTTATTAAGTGTAAAATTTTTCATAATAAAAATACTTTATTTTTTAATTTGTATAACCTTTAGTTTATGACTTATAACCTTGATATTGAACGTGTCACATAATTATTTTTAAAATGTGGAAACGTCTGAATGAATACTTTTGCGTCCGCACGACAGTTAGCTGTAACTTCTACCAACTCACGTAGAAATCGACGAGATTTATTTGTAGAAACTGATATCAGCTGACATAGTAGTAACGTTCAAGAGAACATAACATCACATAGTTTCTCGGTTTGTTTTCGCATTTTATCAGTGACTGTGACTTTGTTGTCTAGTTTTAAATGTTGTTTGCTTAACTTTTTGCTCTGCCTACACAAACAAATAAAACTAAACGATTAAAAACCCAAAGTTCTTATGATTCGTTTATTTTACTATACAGGAATGAAGTATTATTTCATGACTTGGTCCTAAGGAGACGTTTTTGATACGAGCTCAAGTTTGATACGAGCTGATTTATATTGATCTAAAGAAACAGCTGTTACACTGATTTACAAAATTTGACAACTCATTGTTAAACCGAAACAACCCCATGGAAACAGCCGATGTCCATGCCACTAAAATATCATTTAAATGATAATTTCTCCCGTTTTCTTCCAAAACAATCTTTTATTAACCTATGTTTAAAAGTTACACTTTAGCACGTTAGTACATGTTTCTTAAACAGCTGTTTTAGAGCAAAATGACAAAACGTGTTTTACACACAACTTGGCAGCTCTACTCAGAACCTAAAGTCGGTGGTCAGTTATAACTAAGGACTAAGAACTTATCCATTAGCACTAAACTGTTGGCTACTGCTATCATCAAGCTTCAAAGAACCTATGTCTCACACGTTGAGAGATAAGTTTAGTTTAAGTCAAGTAATTAGTTTAATTTAGTTCAAGCTTATCTTTTGGGCTCATAACTCATTAACGTCTTTTCCTTAGAAGAAACGGATTTTGCAGATGAATATTGTTTTTTTGGATTGGACATTACATACTGTTGAAAAGGTATTTCCTTCAAGACAAACAATGCAGCAAGCTGTACTTCTAAGAAATTGTTCGATAATGTATAATGTTTTATAGCCATCTGCAAGACCTCCATTCTACTAACCTCTAGCGGGCGCTCCCCACTAGCGCCATCGGGTCAACAATTACGTAGAAAGGGTCTGTAAAGTTTGGTGTGCTTACCTTGCCTCGTAAAAGGTTATTCAACCGTCTACAGACATAATTGACATTCTGTATATTTCGAGCAGAAACAAATTAAAACCAAAGTATTTCTGATATAACTTACTAAAAAAGTAGCTAAGTGATAACTATTTTGTCTAAATGCACATGTTCGTGACAAATTCTTCGTAATTCACTCGCATTTTACCTCCGTTGTAATAATTTCCAAAGGCCACCTGCAAAGTCTCAGACAAAACTGTTCATTGAAGGCATAGTTATAATATAATAGTGTAATATGTTATCATATTTAACAGTAATAAAAGGTGACAACAATGCAAAGAGTTTAAGCCAATAAGTTTTCTGAAATAGTGAAACTGTGGTTATTAAACCTTTGAGAGTTTTAAACTTAAAAATGATGCTTAATGCGAAAGAGTTAGATGTTGTCGATTAGGTTTTCGACTTTATATTCTGCTGATACCTCATACAATTAGTTGAGCATATCATATAATTATTCATTAGGCCTACAGATTCGCTTACATAGAACTACTAGCAGTAAATACTATTCTACTTTATTATATACTGTAGGATGTTATATAGGTGCCTGTAATGATTTATATATTCTCTAATCGAAAATGGTCTTCCAGATTTACGTGGGGGTACTATAGAGGTAAATCTTTGTCTGTAGTTTATCAAAATACTAGTTTAGTTAGTCAAATGTCTTGGGACGTTAAAATGTTATCAATTAAGATCTTCTTCTAGTTATAAAGCTTGTGCAAAAAAACTAAATCCCCCTACGTTGTTATTGTAGGTTAAAATCATTTAATTCAGATAAACTCTACAAGGGTGAAGCAATTTACATTAAAGGAAAAATAAATGTAGATGTCACATCAACATGGCGGGAGAAAGCTCACCTACAACTCGGTTACTGATTGATGCCATTTGCTTCTTTGTCAGCAAGATTTGTTATTTGTTGTTTTGTATATTTTGAGTAAAGTACCAAAGAAACACTAATCCGTTGCGTTATAAAATCCACATTTATAGCTAAGCCGATATATTTTAAATCCATATACCATTTTATTATAAACAAAATTTAAACTGGTTATTAATACAATTTCGTTTACGTTTAGTTATTGTTAAGAACCCCTTGTTTTAACTCATAATAAAGCCTATTGACAAAAATGCATAAGGTGAAATAGTGCACGCTTAATAAATAAGCTTAAGATAAGATAAGATAACTTTATTGCCAGACAAAATAAATTGCATTAGGCATCACAAAATGCATGAAATAGAATGACAAACAGAGACAATAGTAACAAACATTGAAGTAAATACTATACGTAAGATTCATCTTCCCTTACTTATCCAATATTCATCAATACTGCAGAACGTGTTCTTCACTAAACATTTTGTCAGGCTTCTCTTAAAAGTTTTAATGTTTTCTTCTTTTTTTAAGTCTTCAGGCAAATTGTTGTAAATTTTCACTAAATTATAAATTGTATGATTTTGCAAAATGATGTGTTGTGACTTGGTATTGCTAATTTGTTTTGACATTCTCGAAATATAGCGCCAGTTATTAATAAACCTTTCCTCAACTATTAAAGATACTGAAGAAAGATTTTGCGCTTGATGGTCACCCTGTATAACCTAATTAAATAGAAACTAAGACTATATTGCTAAGACTACTAATTTGATAATATTCCTCATATAAGTGGTATCTTTAACTTTTAGGTTTAGGTATCTTGAAAAACACAAAACAAAAGTAAGGCCTTAGCTGTATTTTTAGTTATAAAAGGACATTGTACTGCACCTTTACATATTTCAATACAAGCATTTAGGGTTTTCCTCGAGGAAGTTTATGGTATAAGAAATCAGGATTGTGGGTTTAAAACAAAGAAAGACAGTAGAGTAACCTTTTTCCTTTAAGTCCACTTTTTCGTTACCAGTTTGAAAACAACTTAAGGCTTCACGAATAACATCGGTAAAACGTGCTTTCCGATTTTAAGGATTTAGGCGTATTTGAAAGGAGAGAGATTTTCTATTGTACAGGTAAGGAACTCTTATCCAAACCTGAGCTCTACAAATTGGCAGCCATACTTTGCCTTTACAGTCCTTTACCCTGAATGTCTGAGATATGGAGCTTTGGTGTCTTGTCTAATAAATAAAATCTAGTTGTGCTGAACCTTAAAATTATCAATCAACTTATTCTTATAAAATCGGTCTTATAAATCATAGCACAATGTCCTATGTAATGTGATTAGCGACATGAAAATCAATATAATGTTAATTCTTGACGTTATAGAAAACAACGTCAAACAAGCTAAATATATCGAATCATTCTTACTTTTGTATCAACGTAATTTTAAACTCAGTACAACACAAAATACTAGTCAAACTTTAAAAACCTTAAAAACAATAACGAATTAAAACCAATAAGTAAACAACATTACTGAAGTAACTGACTTGTGCTGCATATTGGGTAGCCGTTTCAAAGTATAAAACGAGGCCGACACGCAGCTAAACGCTAAAGCGCCACAGGTATGAGTGAATCAAATTTCATTTGAAAATTTTTAACAAAAATTAAAGCTTTATGTTCTATTACTACGAGCGTTACGAGGCTGTTCGTTGCGCTTACAGCCTCGCTTCGGCCTTCGGCCTCAAATTTTTATGTTCTATTATGAAGAGTGTTTCGAGGCTGTTTGCAGTGCTCACTTTGGCCTTAGGCCTCACATTCACGTTTTTTTACTGGAAGTTAAACTACATATCATAAAAGGAAATACCTTTCAAATTCCAATAAAATTGGACTACTCATTCCGCTGTCATAGCGAAAAATCACCTTTTGGCCGTCATTTTGAAACGACTTGATGAATTTTCATAATTCTTGGTATATTGATGTATGGTAACAAAATACATATTTATTTTGAACTTCGTCAAAGTCTACCGAAATCAACAGTTTTAAATCATTAAAACCTCTTTTTTGTTACTATTCGCCCCAAAAGGAGGGTTTTGGTAGTCCGCTTTAGCTGGGTAATGAACTCGACCGAGATATTTACAAAAGAAACATTTATACCATTTTCGTTGAAAATCAGACACTAAATGCGACCTGTAGATATAATACCATGTATGTGACAGTTTTTTGTTTTACTTTTTATATGTATATTGTTATGTTGTACATAGGTATATACAGTTTTGTAAAATGCCCAAAACGTTTCTGGGGTCGGGATTTCATGGTACCGTGCCTGGATCTTACCGTGCTGACCGCATGAATATCTCATTTTCACAAAGAAAATTCGATGATAAGACAACTTTGGGCGCACACCTACAGATGAGCTTGTCAAGCATATCTTGGTAAAGCATAAATAATCAACAACTGTGTAAGTGTAAGCGGTTGTAGTTGACTGTTGTTAAGACAGCACGTGTAGTGGTAACAGCAGCTACGTGATGTTACGGTGGTAAGGCCTAGTCTTTGTTGTCAGCTCATGACGTTTAACATACTCTTCTACGTTTAACAGTTAATATTTTTATAATACCACCTGCACGTATCAAACAATATTTAAAGCTAATACACAGAGACATCATTTTGTGAATAAATTTTCTATTATCAAGGTTTAAGTTTTAAGTGCTTAGAATATTTAATTTAGAGCATTTTGCACTTTGAAAAGATAAGTAAGGACGAAGTACTTTGTAATGTACTTTTTGAACTTAATGTTACGCTAACGATTATAATCACGACTATTTAAAAAAGGTTGCTACCAGATTTTAATTTAAAATTTAATACTTTAGCATAATTTATCCGTTGATACTCTAAATTTACGTTCCTACTTATCCTATTGCTTACGTATATAGTACACGTAGGGTTCTTTCGACCCTCACGTTTAGTCGTTTTAAAAGGACTTATTTTGTTATTTAGTAGGAATTCTGGAATTACTTTTAAGGTTTGAGCTCCTGTTAAAATTAAACAAGCTCACAGTGTTATTGTGTTTTGACGCGGCCTAAAACATTTTCATGGTATTACGGGTGATTTCAAACTAAGAACACATTGTTAACGAGTCAAAGTTTCACGTTTGTTAGTACAAACACGAGAGTAGGTCAAACGTGACTGAACCACAAACCTAACATTCAATTTACTCTTTGACGTCTTGGAAATTCCACTTTAATTCAAATCCATATGGACTATTTACAAAAGAGAGGATAAATTGTTACAATTGTGTTAAGTTTCAAATAATATTGCCGTTTTATTATTCACTTTATAAGCCTAAAGTAGAATGAATACATACTGACATCCAAGTAACTAACTCGTTAAAAGAACGAATGTATTCAAGTCCAGTTATCGTGGTCTTTATGTTGGTGGGATATTTCATCTTGAGTCAGGTTTTCACCTGATATATCACGTGATATGCTATACTACGTGAATATATCAATACATGCTGTTGATTTTCATTTTACGTAATTCTTCAAACTTTTCAAAATGTTTTTTATGCGCATAAACTACTTGTTTTGGCAAGTAAGCCCCAAACTAAATATTAATCAGAATTTGATAAGAATAAAACGCAAAAACTAATCTTTTTCGAGTTATAAATATTAACAGTGGGTTTTAGCCACAAAGAGTTCCAATATGATGTCTTTAAAACATATTATTCATTTTTCCGTTTAATTACATTTGCAGACGGTACTCTCAGTAGTATTCAAAATACCGTATATTCTTTATTTTACATATTAGCTATCGAAAAAACTGTACAAGTAAGAACTGAATCTAAGGTAGATATTGGAGCTTGTGTAAAAGGATAAGCCTTTTCTATCTGAAGCTAAGCTCTACAAATAGGCAGCATTATTTGACCCTTCTCCGGAAAAGACAGGCATGTCTTCTTCCTCCAAAACCTCCTGAAACTGGTAAAACTACGGTTAAAACTCTACAGGGAAATAATTTAAAGACTCAACAAAATAAACATGTGTGTGTTTGATAAATATAAGCATACCTGTACATTCTTACACTAAACTACAACACTATCCTAAGGAAATAACAGGTTTATAATGACTAACTAAATGGAAACATATAAAAATGAAAACAAGGATGTAAAATATGTTGTTACCGACAAACTATGACACCATAAATTGCGTACAATGCCTAAGGTTAGCAGAAGTGTATGAAATAGCCTGTATTCATCACTTTGACGAGGTACGCATACAAAGCCTACGACATTCGGCAATGTATAAAATACACTATTGATAATTTTTCCTTAAGACATAGAATGCGGTGTTCTAGTTTGACGTACGGGACACACTAGACTTAGCACCAAATTTGGAAACTTACACTACAATCATTTTACAGGACGGTGCTTAATTCTGGATCTTTGGACCCTCAAGAGTGGGAAGTCACAACTCCCTCAGTGCTACTAATGTTCTTTACTTAATCTAGATGGTATACAGTATGGTACACGGTTTCTGACTGATCCCTTCATGGAAGGAAACAAAAGGTTTATGAATTCTTAGAATTTTAATCTTGGAGCTTTATTACTCTATGTTATTACCTTTCTTCCTCGAAAAGATGTTATTTCTTACTTTGCGGAACAAAGACCTGGCACAAAAATCTTAGTCATTGTATAGATTCACTTGCATTGTCTTTAAATTAAATTTTAGTAATAGTAAGTGGCACAATAATTTAAGTATCTTTGGAAATAATATTTGTTTGGTTTATTTACGTTCTGACTACTTGTGCACGGTTGAAGAGGGGACAATTCTTCAATGAGCAAGCATGCTACTGTACATACTGTTTAAATGTGTAATGTTTACATTATAAGGATGTTTTTTTGAAGTGTAAAATGTATCTTGACTTGGCTAATGCAGTTGTATTGTTAATTTTGCTGAATAAATGACTTATTGACTTATAAATGCTGGTTCTGTATTTAATTTAAAATTATTGAACAATGGTTACGTTATTTAATAATTTTCTGTTTTATTTTAAAGGGATTTTCTACTAATTTTTACATGGCTTCGATAAAGTCCAAAGTGGAACCTTATGAACAGGTTACGTTGAAATGGCGAAGATATAATAATTGTTGGTAAAACAAACCATTCCAAAATAGCGAATTTGTATTAATGCACAGAGATGCATTTGGCATTTGTATAACTCTTTGCGAAATGTCATTAAAATACTTGTTAATCAATTGTTATATAGTAGTGGTAGAATATCATCAAACTTATTAATGAAGTCATCATTTAGTGATAAAATGAAAATGTCTTTTTACTCAATTTTATTCTAAACAAGAGGGAGCTACATTATTTCGTATTTCAATACGTTTTAAAGTAGTTAACAAGGAGGTACAAGGTATAAATGGTCTCTCTTTGGTTATGGACTTGAAAGCTTATTAAAATACGAAATATTGTACCTCCTTTTCTTTTTCTTTTCTATCGTCTATTGTAGTCTACTCAAGTCATTAGTCATTTAATGTCCTCTCATCTTCATCTAATGATGTAGTAAGATAGATTTATTGCGTTTAAAACAGGTAACACGGTGGAAATTAGGAAAACTTACAATATTACAAATGATAGAAATTTCAAGAATAAAATTAGTTAGTTTACAAAGGTTAAGATAGAATTAAGGCAGGTAATTTATAGATGTTAGCTGAATTAACCGAACAAACAAAATATAGAATTGGCCTTGGAACCAAAACCTGTAGTTAAATGTAGGCCTAGTTTTATTACGTTTGTGTTTATTTGATTTGAATTTTGAAACGTTATAACTATAAAACCGTATTATTTTATCAACAATCCACAAAACATACACTTATCTGCACTTAAGCGTTTGTTTGTGAAACAAACTAGCTTTCCTTGGGAGAGAAGAGTAAACATTTTGAATGCCTCTTATTACGAATGTTACGATAGTATTTTACTTAGTGCGATCAGGTGAATCAGTAAAACATTGCGTCACTAAAAATCCGCAATGAAAACGGAACGAAAAGGAAAGCTATTTAAAGAGTAAAGTATGAGAACGTTTAGGAAATGCGATAAAACCAGCACCTTTCCATCTCACTTGAGAATGAAAGTTCTGCGTCACTACGATAAATATTCTCACACGTTCCAGAATGGTTTGAACCTTCATTTATAAAACATAGGTTTCGCCCGTAATGGAATTTACAGATCTGTGGCTAGTATTTGTAAGTTTGAGATACTTTTAACATACTTTGTTTCGTACATTGTCTTGACGTCTTTGATAAATTCGTCTTTCAATTCTTTGTTTGAAGTTTGTTGTTGACGATGGGAGGATTTCAGAAGTTGAACTATTATTGCGGACATTTTCCATCGTTAGTGAACAAAAAGGATCGTCTTTCAAGCAAGAAGTGTTTCCAAGTTGCTTAGAAACCACCAAAGTTAACCCCTTTTTTCAACTCGAACAAACATACCTATAAATAATTGTTCCACCAGATTTAGGAAGGATATATGGTAAAATATGTTCAAAAATTATGTGCGCTTTCTAAAAAGCACAAGTTGCTAAATTCCCAACAGCTCGGATTAAAAAAAAAGTACTTTGACTGCATTGAACGCTTTGATGCCAAGATGATCTATTGCAAAAGCATAGAATGATTAACAACGTCGAACGCTTCGCTGATATATACTCGTAAACAAGACCCAACATACTCTCTTTGTTGTCCAAGGATGCTGAAATGTTAGAGACGAAGTCAAACCGAAACTGTTTAATAAATAATATATAACCGAAATCTAAAAAAAGACAGACGGTCTAGAAAAACCTTTACGAAGATCTTCGAGAAAGCAGACTGAATGGAAGATTGAGTATTTTAAGTCTTTTAGGTTTAATCACAATTTGAACTTCGATACCATTTGTGGGTGCTATAAACATGGCTTTCTGTGTGATTGTTCCTGACATGCTCAAAGAGGCCATGCCACTGGCACCTCCAACTTGTCTGGCGATGGCAACAAGTATTTCAGTTCTGATACTTTTTGGGATAGCTTTCTTGTAATAACTAGCTTGAAACATTTTGATCTTGCCATCTTTAGTCAACATCTTCTTTCACTTTTTGACTGACTGCTAAAATTAACCTTGTTGCTGTCTCCTGTCCCAGGGGAAAGGTTACCGACCGTCCATAGGAGCAGGGATGCCAACTGTCGATGTTCTCTTTGGTTGTTATATAATCAGAAGGGCTTTTTCAGTACTGGTTGCCAGAAAGTTCAATGCTGTCTTCTTTGTTTAGAAGTTATTATCATATTTAATTATTTCAATAGTTTTGTTGCATACACTATTTATAGTGGCATTTATTTTTCTGCACTGTTTACTATGTATAGCTTGAATTTTGGTTTGTTATTTTTCACCCATATGTTTTAAAAGACCCAACAAAGAAATGGGTTTGTTGACTTGTTGCTATGTTATGTTGTGACAAAATAATATGTGAGATACAAATTAATGAAGTAAATCATTTATAGTTCATGTGAATAAAAAGTGTTTAAATCAAAAAATTGGAGTCAGATTAATTAGTAAAGTTCACATAGTGGTGAAACCCGACGTGATATCTAATTCGATTAAAGCTTATAACAATAAATATGGAAGCTTTAATATTACAGAGAAAGCACTGTCGTACTTCATTTACCAAGACGTTCAACACCTTATTGGAAAAGTTGGAAGGTGAGGAAAATGAAGATGAGGTAAATATTTTGATGACTAGGCTAGAAAGATTATTGGGGGATTTAAGTAAATATGATGATAGTATCCTACCTTTAATACTTGAACAAGATGATGAGGCTAAGTTTGAATCAGAATACAGCTCAGTAGAATCATACAAGGAGAAAATGGATATAGTTAGGATAAAGGCTAGTTCATTTCTGAATAGGAAAGCTAAGAAAGACAGCGATGAACTATCTAGCTGTACTAAATGTTCGTCGCCAGGCTCTTCAAGGAAACAGCTGCACCTACCAAAAATAGAAATTAAACGTTTTGGTGGGGACATCAAGGATTGGCTTTCATTTTGGAGCCAGTTTAAGCGAATCCATGAGAACAAAGACATAGAGGCTGATGACAAGTTTCAATACCTAATACAGGCAATGGTTGTAGGTTCTAAGGCCCGTGACATAATCGACAGTTTCCCTGCCACGGCCGAGAACTACGAGAAAGCAATGATGTGCTGAAAAAGAGGTTTGGAAGAGAAGAGTTGCTTATTGAGCATTATGTTAGGGAGCTCATAAGTTTAGTAATCAAGAACACAAATTCGGTTAAAGGAAAATAAATGTATCACAGCTGTACGACCGACTCGAATCACACTTGAGAGCTCTGGAGTCGATTGGAATGACTCGTGATAAGTACGCTGCAATGTTATTCCCCTTGGTTGAATCGTGCATCCCAGAAGAGGTGTTACGAGCTTGGATCAGGAGCCCGCTTCACAAAGTCGCAGATGTGGGAACCGATGAGACTCAAATATCTACAGTAATAGGCTACAACAACTATTGACTTTTTTGAGGTGTGAAGTTGAAGGAGAAGAGAGAATTTCCATGGCAAAATCAGGTTTTAAGGTGATGGAAACCCAATCATACCCTACCAAAGAGTCAAAGTTTAAAAAGGTAGCAGAAGAGAGTGTGCCGACAGCGAGTAACTTATACTCTGGCGGTAACTCACCCAACAAACGGATTTCTTGTTTGTTTGCGAAAACCTCATGAGTAAAGAGTGTTTTAATGCTCAGAGAATGACCACAACTCAAAAGAAAGAACTTGTAAGTAAGAAAAATGGTTGTTTCGTGTGTCTGAAAGTAGGCCACTTAGCAAAAAACTGCAAGTCTAGTATCAAGTGTATTGTATGTTCCAAAAGGCATACAACTATCATGTGTCCAACCCTGGACAGCAAAGAAACTACTAAACCTGCTGAAAACAATTCAGAACAATTAAATACTGAGAGTAGGTCTAATTCCAGTACAACCTTATCTAGTCAAAGTAAGCCTACGTCTGGTCCTGTTTTACTGCAAACATTAGTAGTAAAATTGGGTTCCGATGAAACGTATTCGACAACCGTAAGAGCCCTAATAGATAGCGGTTCACAACGATCTTATTTACAGAAAGAAACAGCTGAAAGGTTGAACCTTGAAGTAGTTGGGAATGAGGAGTTAGTGCACACTTTGTTTGGTGGTGTAAAAAGCAAGATAAACAGACACAACCGATACAAAGTAAGTGTTTCTAATGTACAAAATGGAAATAGATGTTTTATGAATGTTCTAGATCAGCCTACTATATGCGGTCCTGTACCAAGGTTAACCCAAGAAAAGTGTCATGAGGAATTAAAATTCAGAGGAATTGTTCTCACCGACTTTGGCAAGGAGGACCGAAACATTGAACTTCTCATTGGCGCGGATGTCTTAGGTAACATCTTGACAGGACAAACAATAAAGCTTGACTGTGGCTTAGTAGCAACAGAAACCATACTAGGATGGACTGTTATGGGACGAGAAACCCGAGAGACTAGCACAAATGAATCTCATGGAACATTAATAACAAGTCTCTTTGTACAAACAGACAACCTACCAGATCTATGGGAGTTAGATGTCTTAGGGATCTCTGACCCTTATCAGAAACAGTCAAAGGAGGATATGGACCAGGCCGTAATGAAACACTTTAGAGACACGGTAACCATAAACAACGAAGGTAGATACGAGGTAACGCTACCCTGGATTGATATTAAATCTGAGTTAAAACCCAACACTATAATTGCAGAGAAAAGGCTTTTAGCTACGACAAATAAATTGATGAAGGAAAACAGACTAAAGGAGTACGATGACGTTTTTCAGTTATGGCAGAAGACTGGAATAATAAAACAGGTTGATGATGAGAAAGTGAGTACAGGTTATTTTTTACCACACCATGCCGTGATTAAAGAACAATCTACGACAAAAGTGAGACCAGTGTTTGATGCGTCCTGTAAAGCCAAAAATAGCATCTCACTAAATGATTGTTTAGAAAAAGGACCGAATCTCCTTGAAGAAATACCACCAATTTTGGTTAAGTTCAGAGAGAAGAAAATTGGAGTAACATCTGATATAGAGAAGGCTTTTCTACAGATATCTATGAATGATTCAGACTGCGAGTACTTGAAGTTTTTATGGTGGGAGAATTATAACAAAAAAGCGCACCGACTGGCTGCTTGCAAAAATCGAAGTTTACCCTGGAAAAGATGGCGTAAACCGAGTTTTCAAACTTAAAACAGCTTCTGGATTCTTGATGACCACTCCAACGTCTGTATCCTTTAGAAATGCATCATTCAGTGAAAAAAAGAAAACCAAAAATCAAAGATTGTACTGCGGAAGCCAAACCTGAACCTCATGGACCTGATGACGAACTACACCGAATAATCGAAACTCAAAAACTCAGCAGGACGGCTCGAGGAAGAAAAGTAACTCTACCAGGAAAACTGAAAGACTTTATAATGGAATGAAAATAAGGCTTTTTCTTATAGAAAAAGGGTGGGAGGATGTTGCATACACTATTTATAGTGGCATTTATTTTTCTGCACTGTTTACTATGTATAGCTTGAATTTTGGTTCGTTATTTTTCACCCATATGTTTTAAAAAGACCCAACAAAGAAATAGGTTTGTTGACTTGTTGCTATGTTATGTTGTGACAAAATAATATGTGAGATGCAAATGTAATGAAGTAAATCATTTATAGTTCATGTGAATAAAAAGTGTTTAAATCAAAAAATTGGAGTCAGATTAATTAGTAATGGGAGGATGTTGCATACAGTATTTATAGTGGCATTTATTTTTCTGCACTGTTTACTATGTATAGTTTGATTTTGGTTCGTTATTTTTCACCCATGTTTTAAAAGACCCAACAAAGAAATAGGTTTGTTGACTTGTTGCTATGTTATGTTGTGACAAAATAATATGAGATACAATAAGTAAATCATTTATAGTTCATGTGAATAAAAGTGTTTAAATAAAAAATTGAGTCAGATTAATTAGTAAAGTTCACAAGTTTCTGGATGACTCTTGGCAATTTTCAATACTTGACTGCAGTAGAATTGCATTCCTGCTAATTCTGAATCATGCAGTAGAATTTAACAAAGTAGTATTTTCCAGTATTGGTGCACATTTCAGATTATGAGTCAAAAGTTATCCGAGAAACCAATGAAATTAAAAACATTATATTCAACAACAAATCTGCATTTAACTGTCTAGAAGCTGGAACGAGTCCTTTCGTGGTCGGCATTCTTTGTGTCACAGCCAATGAGGACATTGACAGTTGGCGTCTCTGCTCTAATGGACGGTTAGCAGCCCTGCCACCATTATGATAGCAGTTCAGCCAAGTGATTGAAGATGGTAGGCCTACTCCACAGCGAGCCTGGAAGCTAACTGTTATGACGTGGTGTAAAGAGGAAAAATTAGATGTACTTAAGGTGTACTTAACTAGCCCGTACTTGTTAGAGTGACCTGTAATGCCGAGCTCAATTGTGGGCCCGGTTGGGGGGAAGGGGAGGTTGGTATACATGTTAAAAACTTATCTATTTAGATCAAATCTGGCAACAAGTGAAAAATAAAGTCAGGAGAGAAAAATGTATGTGACCAATGCTTAATCTTAATCAGGGCTATTCACTGCACCGAAAGAAACTAATCAGTCTTTCAGAAAATCAGCTGTTGACTGACCATGACAAAATGTTACTCCTGATGTAAAAATATTCAACAAAGACAAACAAATGAGTTTTGTTTTACTTTAAAATCGTAAAAGGTGCGCAATGATTATTTTAAATATCATGTTAAAATATTGCATATATTTTAAACTGTGAAAATTGTATCCCAAGCGCCAGTTTATAAAATATTCCTGGTAAACCAGATTTTAACATTCCATTTAAACTTCTAGAATGAAGGTAACATTGTTATACTCTGTTTCCTCGACAAGACAACGCTGCCTTTTGAGAAGAGGGTAAAAGTAAAGCAATTAAAAGTTGGATCCAAACTTGTACATTAAAAGAAACCGTTGTTCGTGATACTGTTTCAATCTGGCTAAAAAGAAAATTCACTTTGGTTCTGGCATATTTCTGAAAACTGACATTGTGTGTTGATTTTGCTTCAAATATGTGAACCGTCTTTGAAAGTGAAACTATATTTTATATACTAACATAACTTGTTTAAATTTTAAACTCTGCATGTATGTAACTATACACAATGCTATACTTAGGCCTATACCAAGGTTAGTATACTAACCTTGGGCCTATACGAGTTCCGATAGCGTTTTCTATTCAATAATGCAATGCATTTTAAAGTATTCAAACACCGTACAATAATTTAGTAAATCTATATTGTTCGGTATATTGTAAACATATGTATCTGTTTAAATTCACGTCACTTTACATTACTGTACCTAAACTTATACTGTTTTGTCAAACCTCTATATGAAAGTTTACTTTTTACTAGCTGTGTACCCATGCTTCGCCACGGATAAAATATTATAGTCTCATGACTTTAAAGTCTTTTCGCTTAAAGGCAGACTGTTATTCAACAACAACTGTTTTCTGACCATTCAAGGATTGGGTCTCTGTATATTTGCTCTAATAGTAATTGTAGTTTCGTAAACGAACTGAATTTATAGCTGAAGTAAATCTTAGTGTTGTATAAGATTATCCCCAGACGCGTTGTGGAAGCAAAGGTATTTCTTTTTATAAATATAGTTCTTTTTTTATGAGCCTGGCCAACCAGTCAGTTCAATGCAAGTGTGTAAAAAAGGCCGCGCACTCGTGTATGTGTGTGTGAACATACTAATATAACTAACATACTACAGGGTCACATTCCTAATGCATTCAAACAGCTAAAGATTTTGACAGTCCCATCACTATTTAACTACGAGAGCATCCTTCACGCTAGGCAGATAGAGGACAGTATGATATTAGAGGAAACCCACAATTATAATACAAGTCACAAAATTATATTCTCAGAATACCACAGGCTTTCTACATACGAGTGAGAGAAAACCCAGTTTTTAGGTAGGAAACTGATACAAGTTTTGCCACCTCAAATTAAACTAATTAAACACATTTAAGTTTGCATTAAAAATCTTTTGTTAGAAAAGTGTTTTTTCAGTATTGATGATTTTTGGGATTTTTTAGGACCATAAGTTTTTGTATGTTCTTATCTAGCTAACCAAAACCCTAGGCTATTAACCCTTCCAATCCTTGTCCCTGGCTCAACAGGGCAAGCTGACGTGCCCAACACCTTCAAGGACTCTGGGCGAGAAGACTAAGTTCAAAAGTAAGTAAGTGCGTGCATAGTAAGTTTCGGAACCAGTGAACTTCAGCGTGCTCGTGGTGAACAACTGTAAGTCATATTCGTCTAGACATCGTACACATCTTCGCTGGTGGGACTTCTGACCGAGAATGATACCAGCAAGCGAGTGAATGCACTTCGGGCTTGAATGTAATAAGACTGTAATGTGTAATTTAGTGAAATAAGAAACTGTAGTAATAGAGTACAGTAGTAGTTTGTAGCCATGAGATAACTATAATGTACATTTATAATTCATTGGGTTTAACATTAGTATAATACAATTTAGGCAAGGGTATGTTTGTTTTATAAATATATTTATTTTTATCAAGTATTGTTTGTTTTCCCAATAAACATGTTGATCTGTTGACCTTGAAATGAATGGGTTATTTAGGTTGTTTAGTAATATTTTTTATCATTTTCATTTAGGCCTAAAACACAGCAGCTATTAATTCCACGATATAAGCTCTTTTCGGAAAATATTTTAAATTGAAAATATTTACTTCATTCACGCTTAGGATGAAAAACGTTAACAAAGTGTTTCGCACGCTTGAAAATAGTTTCATCCCTCTATCTTTAGTTTACCTGTGATCGGCTTGAAAATCTCGAACCCTAATATTTCAAAAAAGTTTGATAGCCTATGTCTAGGTTGAAATGTTTTGTTCAGTTAAACAAGAGTAACTCTCTCTGGCAGATGGTTGAGTGTGTTGGGTTAAAACCTGTTTTGCGTATTTACTTGAGGTGAGTGTTTGTTCTGCTTTGGTCGGATATTCACCTACTTAAATCAAAACTTAATTTTAAAATACAATAAAAACCTTTGTGTTGCTAATAACTATTTTTGTTACCTTAGCAACTATTATGTTGTTTGAATTTTGTTCTTAACTTCGGCCAAACCCTCTGTGAGGGTAATAACGTTTAGGGGTTAAGAAAGAAATTAAAATCTACAGTTACGACAGAGCAGTCCATTTTATGAAATTCAGAGTGTTGAGCGACAGTTAATGTACAATCGTAGAAGAAATTATATCTAAAGTATTAAAATAACTTAGACAACCTGTACAATGTTGTTTTGGGTAATTTATCCGAAACATGTTCCAACAAATGAAAATTGATATCCCCTCTGGCATTTGCTTTTCCAATTTCTTAGCTAATTTAATATTGTACATTTCTGTTGCTTTCAGTAGGTCTAGTTATAACAAAATATGTCGAAACACTTGCCAATTTATAGTTTCGCCTAAAATAGAATGAATTAACCATTTGAACTATAAACAATTTTAATAACATTACAATTTTGTAATTTTGCTTTAAAAACTGTTGACACATGTATTGAAGTGCTAAAGTGTCAATTTTAAACCCAGGGAAGTTAAATATTGTTGAATGATATTTTTACCTCAGGGAGAAACATACCATTTAATTATCCTTTTGTGACATAGATATCAGCTGTTTCAACGAATTTGTAGTTTTATAGTTTTGAATTTTAACATTGATTTACTAAAATTTAAAACAAGGACGCAGTAGTAGTTTAGGTGCAAGGTTAGTATATAGGCTATATACTAGCCTTGGTTTAGGTGCACCAAAAATGAAAAGAGTCCAGGAAATAGTCTGGCCTTTTTTAGTTACAGTTCTTACGCTAACCTTCTTGTATTGAAATAACTATTACAAAACAGCTTGACAAGCTGGCATTTATCGTTCCAAACGCAACGTAAAAGGAAATAGTTGTTATCTTCTTAGTTTTGGAAAAAACCATATCAATGAACTAAAATAGTTAATGTAACATTTAACATATAAGAAACTCCATAGTTTTAATCCATAATAAATTAATAGTTTAATATGTTTGGACTTATTGTAATTTTGCAGTACGGTACGGTATGAAAAGTACTGTCAGTTCCATTTCCAGTGCAAGATTGCAAACTGTTTCCGTGTTCAGTACCTCCTCATACGTGAATTTGGGATAATTTACGGAAAATGCCTTTCGTTATAATTAGTTCAATATACTATTACATTCATATATTCCTATAAAAACCACACGTCCACTTATAATCAAGTTCTCAGCTAAAACCAACATTCCTACTATTCTAGGTTACACTTACATCAGGGTGAGGGTATTTATATTTTCAAAGTAATAAACATCTTGGGGGTAAGTTAAACAATATATACGAAACCCGTATCAAAGGATTATAATGTGCATCGATTTATGGACTACGGTTACAGAAACAGGTTGTATTGATTTCGTGAAATATATGGAACAATTTTTATTTTAAACTAATTTGAATTATTTAAAACAAGCTTTTATAGAGTAGATAAGATATTTAACACTTGATTGGTTAAAGCATATGGATAATAATAACAACTCTGCATGTACAGAAGTAACAACAAAGAGTGGCTAGAATGATATGATTGTTCGGTTATATAACAAACCTTGGTTGAACGAAATCGATGATGATCAGTCAGCAATGATTGAACGGCCAATGTTTTGATTGATGCAGATGAAATGTTACAACTATGTTCCCCAAGGCTACGGAATCGTTGTATACATTTGCACGCACATTTCCCAGAAGACAACAAATGCTATTACACCAGTAAACTGTATTTATCAATATGCTGTTAAGAATAATAATATTAAGTAATTTAAATTAAAATATTTTGTGTATTTTCAATTTCTATACAGCTTAGTTATTGTCTTGTTTATTTATTATTAAAATACAAAATTCCTGGTTAACTTCTACCTATAGATTGTTTCAAAATTGGTGTTTGATTACTATTTGAGTTATGCCATGATTATTTTACTAACGGGCTGTTTTGTATATTGTTGCATAGTGAGGAAGATAAAAGAACGTTGTCTCTGTATATTTGATATATTACGTTTTTTGTAAAATATTTGTTGAATCATCAATCGAATGCAGTTAAAAACTTAGGGCCAATCTAAAGTCGTAAGTATTTCAAAGAAAATAACAGATCCGTTTTCACATTAAAAGCTTGTATTTTATAAGAGAAATGAACTTGTTAAACAAATTGAGACAAATGAAGATTGACACGGGGTATAGCATGTTTTGTTGTGAGTTCGGCGGCTTGTTCGCCATGTTCATTGTTGTTGTGTCGACAGAATGTCCATGCAAAAACAAAATATTTAAATAATAATGATTACTGAGAACCCCTTTCAGTGATGCTGATTCAATGTTGGTACTGAATTATTGTATAAAGCAATGTTTTAAGGCTAAGGTTAAATAGTTTATTGTGACACCTATTATAAAAACTATTTCTTTAATGAACGCTGAAAAGTAATTGATTAATTATTTTTTCAAATTGTTCGTTAAAACAGTTTCGCCAACTGAACGTATTTAATGTATGGAATTATTTTTCACTTTCAATACATATATCGTAATAATTATTTATTTCTAGATAGTCAGTTTTGGCATCAGAATATTACGTGTCAACCAAATCAGTTTAATATTTAACCGTGATATTAGTGCCTTGACACATTTTATTAAATTAAAGTGTTAAACTTGCAAAAGGTTTTAAAAGAATTCCTTATTTAACAAGATCGGCTTCATGCTTGTAAAGGCACATAGGCCCTATTCAACTCTTTGTATGATGTATCCCATTATGTATTCCATAATTCGTTGATTTTAGAATAAATAAATACTATATAATGTACACATTTTACAAGTTCACTAAATGTTTACAGCGTAGACGCAGTTATAAAAGGACGCACGCAAAAGGAGGAAATCAACACAAGCATAATAATTATAGTATAAACAGTACAAAACCCATATGCATTTTTTCAACAATTTATAGCATACGTATAAACATAGTGTTTGATAAGTAGCTGACCCATTTTATTTTGCTATAGTTGCCACACTAAATGTGACAGCTGCACAATTTTTAGTAACACTGAAAGGTAATATCATGAGGTTTTATATAAAACAGCTGAATATTGTTTTGGAAACGTACTGCAGCAGGCCCGGTGATCTTATACCGTAGCCGGTAATTGGATGTGGCAACACATGGAGCAACACTAGCGCTTCCCGCGACTTGCTTTGTAACTAGTGACATTTACCTTAAAATATCCTAATCCTTTTTGTACAAGATTACAAAACTTGTGGACGTAATGAGTTATAAATGTAAGTGGCCTGCAAAGGAATGCACAGGATCACCTTGCTGTGGAAATATATCAAACTTGTAACTATTGCATTATACATTATAGAAAAACAAACCTTCTAAACCACTACATGAAAATATAAAACAATAATGTTTCGTACACTATGTGTTAACCAAAGGTCCCCTACAAAGGGAAAGTAGTTGTTAAAAGGGAGGAATGAAGACCCATCATTGGGAGCATAGTTTGTATAGTATGTTATCACATTTAAAGGCATATAAGGTGACAACAATGCAGAGAGCTGGTAAATACTAGTCACTGATTGGTCTAAATGCCAATTTCATATGTCTTGTGGCGATGAAAACAATAATAACTTTTATCCTCTGCCATTGTCAAGCCATAAATTACGTATATTTAACTAGTCAAAATTGCATTTTAATATTAGAACCAAGTTGTGAATAGTTAAAACAATACTAATTTAATTCAGATAAACACTACAAAGATGAAGCAATTTACTTGAAGGGAATACAAATGTAGATGTCACATCAACATGGCGGGAAAAAGCCCACCTACAACTCTGTTACTGATTGATGCCATTTGCTTCTTTGTCAGCAAAATTTGTTGTTAACCACAAGACTTGTTAAAAATAATACGTGTCGAATGTGAAACAGGTCAAAGCTTATGTACGTACTTTGATGGTATATTTTAGATAACCTTCTGAAAGTTACATTTTTTGTTCTTATACAGAAAAATCGGTTTATGGCGCGGCCGAATAATTCAAATCAGGGTATTGAATTGCCAGAAAATACATTCACATAGGTTATTCATACATTTAACTTTGCTTCTTTTGAACAAACCTAGCCATTTTTCAACCCAATAATGTATACAAGTATCTAGACCAAGAATGCATCATGCTCAATAATGCACTCTTGGGGTTGAACAAAATTTATTTCACCTTAGACTAAAACTAGTTAAGCGTTTGGGTTTGTGTTAAACAAAATCTGGACAGTTCATGTTGAAACTGGTCAGAAACTTATTTAGCCAACCAAATTAAAACAAAGTTCTCAATGAAGGAATTACGTTAAAATATTGGTTTCTGGTAGTAATTTGTTATTTAGAAGTCAAGAGCATTGGTATCGTGTTGACACCGGTAAAATATAGCGCCAGTTATTAATTTTCTTGTCACCAACCATTAGAGACGCTCAAGAATTATTTTGCTCTTGTTACTTATTCAATAAAAGTTATTCAAATTAAAATGAAATATGTTTTGTAAAGACCCTTCCTTAAATTGCTTCAAACGATTAATAAGTTAAATTCTTAGGTATAATGTAGTATCTTAAAAAAGCAACGAAGGGTAGGCATTGGTTGTATTTAAAGTTAAAACAAATATAAGTGGGCGATGTATTGCAAGTTTTATATTTTTCATTAGTGTTTAGGTTTCCCCATAAAATAACATAGTAAAGTAAAGCGTACTTGTGTTTTTACAACGAAGAAACTAAATAGAGTCTTTTCCCTGCTATAAGTCCACTTTTACAATTACTAGTTTTAAAACAACTGAATACTTTACAAGTAACATCATTAAGCCGTACGGATCTTTCAGATTTTAAGGATTTAGGCGTATTTGAAAGGAGAGAGATTTTCTATTGTACAGGTAAGGAACTCTTTTCCAAACCTGAGCTCTACAAATTGGCAGCCATACTTTGCCTTTACAGTCCTTTACCCTGAATGTCTGAGATATAAAGCTTTGAAGTTTAGTCTATATTTATAAAAAGCACTGGTTAACCTTAAAATAATAATCCATTTACTGTTATAATAAACCATGACAATACGTTAAGTAGCATAGCTATGTGATAATGGTTACAACAATTTCAATATCGGTTAATTTTGCAAAATATAACAAATAACGTCAAACGAGCTAAACCATTAGAAATCTTTATTTTGTATCTAATTAATACATAACTACCCTGAAATATGAATTAACCTCCCTACCAACTATAACCGTAGTATACCAAAGTTGAACTTAACCCAAGATTATAGTAGACCAAACTGTAGCATGCAGCATAAAGTGTGTTATTGGGTAGCTGTTTAAAAGTTTAACACAATTTATCTGTCTGCGCACACCTAGAAATGAGTTTGTCAAGCATGCCTTGGTAAAGCATATTAAATAAGCAACAACTGTGTAAGTGTAAGCGGTTGTAGTTGACTGTTGTTAAGACAGCACGTGTAGTGGTAACAGCAGCTACGTGATGTTACGGTGGTAAGGCCTAGTCTTTGTTGTCAGCTCATGACGTTTAACAAACTCTTCTGCGTTCAATATATCACATTTCAATAATCAAACATACAAGTATAAACATGTAAAATTTGTCTAGTTTATCGAGACGACGAAGTTAGGACTACAAAGTCCTCTCTACTACTGAACCTCGACTTCTTAGTGTTACTGTACAGTCACCTTACAAATATAAGCGGTGACTGCGGGGATCGAACCCACGCCATCAGAGTGATGAGCTCCGGAGTCGCGCACGATTCCTAGTAGCGCACGAGTCCACTATTCAGAACAACATAATTTTACGCATCAATCATCATTTAATGCATACACTCTCGACCATCCAGGTTTTAGTTTTTAATTTGTAGACCAATTTTTTAAAACTGAGTACTTTGAAAATGGTAAGTAGAGACGCAATTATCATTATTTGAAACATTTAATGTGGATAACATGTACAGGTTTGTTCAAGTTGTATACGCTTAGTTTGTAGAGAAGTTATCAGGTATTTCGATCCGAGATTTCCAATCGGCTCGTAAATATAACCTTTCCACTAACCAAATGATCCAACAAACTATAAATACTTTCACATCATGGTTATATATTTTCAAGTTATCTCGTAGTATAAATATTGAATTATTCCATATGTGTTATTACAGCTGTATTAGAGTTTTAAGGTGTTAGCTATCTTTTTGGAAAACCATGGCTAAAAAAGGGTTATAAAGAAGCCGGTATAAACGAACGACAACCACGGAAAGGGCTTCTTTTCGTTCTAACAACAACTTTTTTTCTGAAAGCGTATTTGTACACATCTAGTATCAAGACTGAGTTTATTTAAAATATCCACGAGAATCAAATACGAGTACTTAACATAGTTCTTGTAGTTTTTTGATAGCGCAAATAATGATGAGCATACTCAGCAAAAAGTAAAACTATGATATAATTGCAGAGCCTAAACAAAATTTATAACAAGAATATTTTAATAATTGTTGTGACATTTTTGTATAGTTTGTTTTTAAATATTTGATTTATAGATAAATACTCTTACACGAGTATCTAAAAACATAAACAAAGCATAAAAAACTCAACCATGAAAGAACTACATCTGTATAACTGTTGATGATTTTTCGATTCAAATCAAGCCGTTTAAACAGCTTAGAAATTACTTTTAATTTGCCGTTATACTTTGTCTATATATAATAAAGGTGGATGTTATAATTATACTTCTAGTAGCTATATGTAAGTGAATCTGTAATTAATACTTGTGTAGTATGCTCCACAAACCTTATGAAGTCACAACTGAGTATTATGCTGGAAACTCAATTTTCATCTATTTACACTTTCACAACTACTGACAGTGTTTTGAAATTTTAAGCTCTAAAAGTTTCAATTACTCGTTTCATTACGTAGGTACTTAAGATGACTTATTGGGTAAGGCTCTCTGCGTTTTTGTCTTACTGTTCAGCCTTTTATATAGTAAATTGATAATATAAAAAAACCTATGCTGACGAAAAAACCATTTAATGAAGAGTTTCTTCTGAATTTTTGTGGGTGACTTTTGGTCAACCGATAGTATATGAAAAGTATTTTTTATATTTCTTAGTAGTGGTGAAATTGTGATGTTTTTACAATGTGTCGTACAACAATTGCACGTCTGATAGATTGTCCATAGCCAGTGGTAAGCTAAAATCCTCCGAAAGCAACTTTATAAGCTCATTGCTCATTGCAATTTATATTATACAAAAAGGGATTAGGGTATTTTAAGGTAAATGTGACTAGTTACAAAGCAAGTCGTGGGGAGCGCTAGTGTTGCTCCATGTGTTGCCACATCCAATTACCATTCTATGTATGAGCAAACAACATCCCATTAAATTGCTTACCTTTATATGTTTAATAAGTATAAGTTTAATTTTAAAACTAACCTGGTGTAAAACCCGCTAGACAGTAATTGTGTTAGTAGGCTCTGTAAACAGATTTAGTGTTTCCTCAAGAGAAAATCGATGAAATTTAATGGATGTAGTGCTAATACAACTATTTGTAGGAAAGCGTGTATTTTCTGTAGTGATGTTGATGTAAGTATAATTGGCAATAGCTTGAAATGTAATTGTTGTGTAAATTTGTACGTTGCAGGAAAACATTACTTAACAGTTTGTGAAAACATCATTTTCTGATAGCGCAAATATTTATGGGCATACTCAGCTAGAAGTTAAAATATAATAGCGTTTTAGTGCAGTGTCTAAACGCAATTATTGTTAACTGGAATTTTCAATAATTGTTATGACATTTATATAGTTTGTTTTTAAATTTTCATTGATAGAAAAATTTTTTTTTTAAAGTCATTATGCGTACGGTTTGACAAAACCATTGCGAATTCCATGGTGATCTTGTACCAACTTCAGTTAGAACGATAATATTGTGTTTCCGATTAATTTGATCCTGAAAAGCCTTACGTAAAATCAAGATACAATACATTTGACGAGATCTCACTTGGGACACAGAGGGTTATCTGAACGGATTTCCCAAAGGCGTATAAATTCTGTTTCAACACGAACCTCAACCTCTAAGTTGAGATTTTGCATTAAATGAACCACGAGTTATATGCTTAACTTTAAATAATTTTCTCTCAAATAAACCTTATTACTGTACGATAACTTAGATTAAGATAGATTAACTTGTTTTTGCTCTCATTAAAAGTAGAGGCAATGTTAATGAAAAATTTAATGAAACATTAGTTCTTGACACGCATTAGCTAATAAAAGCACCTAAACACACAAATGCATCACCGCTAAAACAATCAACTATAATAAACGATCTAGGTTGATATACAAAATTGTCTACTAAAAAAGATTATTGTTATTCGGTAGGTTTTAGTTTATGGATTTTTTCCGGTGTTACGAACATTATTCATGAACGATCAAACCGATTAAAATGTATGTTTTAAACAAAATTATTTAAAGTTTGTCTTGTTTAACTAAGATTAGCTAGGACTACGACGTCCCATCCACCACGAAATCTAGCTCTCTCAGCCAACCAGTTCAAAGATTTTATACAGAATGTTACAGGTGAACATTCCGAGGAACCTATGCACGATACCTAGGATGTTCGTACAGTCTTTTAGCAGCAGCTACTACTAAGCCTAATATTAAAACTACAAACCTGGTACGTACAGATAACTGTTTAAGCTACTCAACTTTAATATTACTATAGATGGCTTGCAGTTTTCTACACAACCTGTAAAGGTAAATTCTTTTAAAAGAAAGTGACTGAGGTAGATTTTCTACACACAATTCATTCAACAATAGCTTTGTTCTCTTTGTGAATGAAAACAAACGAATGTTGGCAAGGAACTGATTCCTAATTGAGTACACCCGAATAGAACAAATGATGCAAGGACACGAAACAATATGGGTCGTCCGGTCTACCTCAAACATTCTTTTAGATAAGATTATTTTATAATAAAACAACTTAGTTATTTCATACAAATATTAGACACTTAACTAAATGCAAACCTTCAAGCGATGTAATAATTTTGTCTATTTGTTTAAATATTTGAAAATAATAAGGCAGTTATCTTGAATAAATAGATATTTAACAAAAACACTTCTGACAAATTAAAAGATACTTTTACTCTTACTGAATATAGACTATTACTTTAACATTTGTTTTTGTTCTCATTAAAGGTAGAGGCAAGGCTAATGAAACATTAGTTTTGACACGCATTAGCCAATAAAAGCACATAAACTCACCAATACAACACCGCTAAAACAATCAACTAGAATAGTCGATCTAGGTTGACATACAAAATTGCTACTAAAAATATTATTGTTATTCAATTAGCTTTTAGTTTATGGATTTTCCGGTGTTACGAGCACTGTTCATAAATAAATAAATTGGTTATTGCAAAACATTTCACAATGTATGGCAATTGTCAGAAAAGTTGATTGAACTAAAATTTTCCATTCACTCCCACACCTAAGTCCCTTTTATACATACAATTTTTCAGTCTCTCTCTCTCATTCGAATTATCTCACTCTAGTCTCTATTCGGTCAGCCAATTACCAGGTCTCCCAGTTAACGCCATAAACTCGTCTATGGTATAAAAAGCTTGAGTGGACAATACAAACGAGTGGATTCATGAACGATCAAACCGATTAAAATGTATGTTTTAAACAAAATTATGTAAAGTTTGTTTTGTATAACTTAGTTAAGTTAGGACTACGAAGTCCCTTCCACCACGAAATCTAGCTCGCTCAGCCTACCAGTTCAAAGATTTTATATAGAAGGTTACAGGTGCACATCCCGAAGAACCTATGGACGAGATACCTAGATGTACTTACAGTCTTTTAGCAGCAGCTACTACTAAACCTAATATTTAAACTAAAAATCTAGTATGTACAGATAACTGTTTAAGCTACTCAACTTTAATATTACTATAGGTGGCTTTCAGTTTTCTACACAACCTGTAATGGTAAATTATTTTTAAAGAAAGTGACTGAGGTAGACATTCTACACACAATTCATTCAACAAAAGCTTTGTTCTCTTTGTGAATGAACACAAACGAATGTTGGCAAGGAACTGATTCCTAATTGAGTACACCCGAATAGAAACAATGATGCAAGGACACGAGGCAGTATGTGTTGTCCGGTCTACCTCAAACATTCTTTTAGATAAGATTATTTCATAATAAAACAACTTAGATAGTTCATACAAATATAAGACACTTTACCCAATGCAAACTTCAAAGCGATGTAATAATTACGTCTATTTGTTTAAATAATTTTGAAATTAAAAGACAGTTATCGTGAATAAATAGATATTTAACAAAAACACCTCTGACAAATTAAAACATACTTTTACTCTTCCTGAAGATAGACTATTACTTTAACATATGGTTTTGTTACCTTAAAAAGTTTCATTACTGTATGTTTTAATGTTAGTGTGATTACAGAAGCCGAAACAGGTCACTTAAATGGTTCCTTAAAAGTTAATTTTCATGAGTGTTTTTGTTAAATATCTAATTATTTTTCTATTTGTTTGTGATTAAACAAAAACAGTGTATGGTCAATTGCTGTTGGACACAAAGCACTCTAGCTCGAACCTGTATAACAAATTATGTATTTCTGTAAGTTTTTATTGGCGGTCGCTATTTTGAAAAGTAAGCTGAACTAAATGTCCCCTGATTTGCTATAGCCTAATGGCTATGGATCTAATAAAACACACACTTACACTTTTAAACTTTAAAAATAAAAACTATTTGGCGTTTATACGATGGTTTATGTTAATTCTTCAGGACTTATACATTGCTTAGATGAATACAAGTACATTATTTCCTATAATGAAGGACAGTTCCATCAGTATTTTTTTTAACAAACTATCGGTTAAAACCACGTGACTAAAACCAAATGTAGAGGAAAATTGTAAATGTTAAAACATTTGAGAACGCGGAGAACACTTTCCTGAAGACGTGTCTATTTCTATTTTTAAACGTGTTTCAACAAGTTATTCAATACTGCAGTAGAGCACTCTTTTGTTTGGCGATATTGTTGAACACCTTCCTTAGATTTCCAAGTAAAATACTAGCTCCACTATTATTGAAAGAAAAAACTGTATTTGCTGACAAGTTTTCTTATATCAAAAGTGACAACTGAGAATAAAATAACAATATAGTCCCAGGTGACGGATACTGCTTTAAATAAACACTTTTCAAATGTATTCAAAGCTGTACATTTTTTATGTACACACAGGAATACTGCTAAGGATGGTGTCGCAAGCAATAATTTAAACTAAGGACAAAACATTCTTGTATGTAATTCTTTAGTACAAACATTAAGTCGGCATCACGGAAAGGGTTTCCCAGTTATCATAATTATTTTAATATTTTGTTATCACATGAACATTGTGTCGACACAACAATAATGAACATGGTGAACAAGCCACCGGACTCACAACAAAACATGCTCTACCCCGTGTCAATCTTTATTTAGTCAATTTGTTTAACAAGTTCATTTCTCTTATAAAATACAAACTTTCAAAGACATAGCTTACCTATCATCTAAGGGTTCTGTAACATAATTTCCCGTTTTCTTAACTAATACTTTTGGTATTATAACTAAATTCTTTATCATAGCTGCAAGATGACAACTTACAAATAATTACTTACAACGATGAAAATCGCTTTTGAGTTGCATTTGATGATCCAACAATTATTTAGAAAACCCATGAACTATCAGATATTTACAAAAAAATTAGGTCGTTAAGAATAGCAAGTCTTACTCGCCAAATAGTTTAAAACAAATAAAGAACTCCTCGGAATAATGATTCGGAACTTCGTTTGTTTCGTTCACTGTGCAAACTCCACAAAAGCTCTGATAAACCAACATCAAATAACATCAAAAATTATTCTGTCGAAAGACGTATTTCAAAGACGATTTTAAAGCTGTCAAAACACATATACATATTGAAATGTAACGTCAATTTTTAATTAATACTCTTCCTAACATATTCCTCAATACAAGATAACGGTGTAATAGCATTTATAGCTTCTTGAGCAAATGCGCCCTTTACGTAAAAATTCCCACAGTAGATGCCCCGTTGAAGATCCGTTAATGTATCCTTTTTTATAGAAAGATACAAGTATGTTTGTATATAACTTTGATGTTATTTTTGTTTTCAATTTTTCTTTATGGGAGGCCTACACTGTTTAATTGAAGGCTATCTGTTGTTACTATAAACAAATTTATTATAATTGTTAAAACTGTTGGTTCTTTAATTGTTAACAATTATAATGGTTAATTGCTACTCTTATAAACTTCAACAAATATTTACAATTCGTTGATAATTTATTCATAATACTATTGAAAAATGCTCAAAACTGTCAAAAGATTTGGCATTTACGCCAGCAACTGAAAGTAACAGAAATATACAACGTTAAATTAGCTGATACACTGGAAAAGCACAAACCTTGAGGAGTTTCAATTTCTATTTGTTGAATCATGTTTTGGACAAATTACCCAACACAACATCGTACAGGTTTGTTTGTTATTCTAATACTATAGTTACCTAGATCCTTTTTAGCTTTTGTAGTTTAGTAATTGTTTTATTCTAAACATAGGCTAAATCTTAGTTAAGTTTTAATGGATATAACGGAGTCATTTTCCAATGCAAAGAGCCGTAACCTCAGAAATTTCATAAAGTTAAAGCCAGGCCGACACGCAGCTAAGCGCCTTGCACCGCTGGTATGAGTAAAACGAATTTCCTTCGCAATTTGGGAGTCTAGTTGCAGCCTTACTTTGGTCTTTGGCCAAAGACTTATGGTTTTATGTAGTGTTTAATGCAAGTCTTACTACCTATACCATGAAATGAAAACGCATTTCAAATTTCATTGTAATTGGATTACTCATGCCGCTGTTATAGCGAAACCCTTTTTTGCCCGCCATTTTGAAACGAGTTGCCTTAGCCAAAAACTTATGGTTTTATGTGTTTTTGAAAGTTACTACTATATCATGAAATGAAAACGCATTTAAAACTTCATCATAATTGGACTAATCATGCCGCTGTTATAGCAAAAACGTCTTATTTTGCCGCCATTTTAAACGACTATTGTATTTCAATATTGTTTTAGTTTATCGATGCGTAATTAAAATATACATAATTATTATGTAGACATTTTATAAAGCTTTAAACGATCCATGGATTGCAACACAAATGGGAATCGAACTCGTGACCTGATGACCAAAGACAACAACTTGCTGGACAATGTCTTAAACCATGTATTGCGTAAGCTATATGTTTGTTAGCAATAAACTCGTTGCAAAGTTTAAGGTTGATCACAATTAAAGACCTTCAAGATATCTAAGAATACTCCAAACATTTGTTGTTTGATGTCGCTTTATATTCTCATTGATCTTTTCTAAAGTTGCCAGAAAGCATGAATTGTAGTACATTTTCTTTACCCATACTGGCAGGAAGTACAATAAGAAAAGAAGGAAGCAACAAAAACTGTCCGGAAAGTAAAACATTGAAACGGATTACATTAAAAATATATGAAAAAACTTATTGTGGATTCTAAATGATATATTGAACAAACAACATAATTATCTGCAGATACTGCAAACAAGTATGACAACTATACATATTCAAAATAAGTTGAAACGGGCTTTGATTTTTGTATGTACTCGTAATACAAGCAGGACACGGGTTAAACCACGTTTTAAAAAATATCTTGGCAATTCAGTAGAATAACATTACATGCATAGATAAGCGGGAGGAAAATAATTAGGAAGACTTTTGGTTATGAGAAAAAGGTGAAAAATGTATATACAGAAAGGAATGAAAAAA
Source organism: Matsumurasca onukii (assembly GCA_018831715.1). Taxonomy (NCBI): domain Eukaryota; kingdom Metazoa; phylum Arthropoda; class Insecta; order Hemiptera; family Cicadellidae; genus Matsumurasca; species Matsumurasca onukii. The sequence goes on from CM032062.1 coordinate 37,815,214, forward strand.
TCAAATCTAAGCGTATTGAATACACACAGCAAATACAAGCAACAAACACAATCCAATACATACTTCTTAAAGTTAAATATATACAAAATACATAACCTTAAAAATGTATATTGAAAGTAATTTGACAGCTAAAAGGCTTTATATAACTAAACAAAAACCATCAACTGCCATGGTCACGGTTTTCTATGGTATCTGTTTTTTCCAGTTGGTATTTATTTATATTTAGGAGTTTCAATCGAGAGTGCCAGTGCCAGTTATGAAATTGACTTCGTCTCTAAACTAGGCGTGTATAAATACTATAGTAAATTCAAATGTGTTTTTGATTAATATTGTAGTAATCAAACTTAGTCAACCTTATAGTAGTAACTTTTTATGTGAAATAGCTAATGTTTGGACTGGGTCCTTTATAATTATTACTTTGCCAACAATGTTTCTTAAAGATAACTGAACAGTTTTTGTCTCAACACAACTGGACAACTTAACATTTTATAGGATAACTTGACAGTACAGGTTTGTGTATACAAGTATTTAATTTGTTGGATCATTTGGTTAGTGGAAAAAGAAGATTTACGAGCCAGTGGGAAATCTCGGTGCAAAATATCTGATAACTTCTCAACAACCCGAAGGATTGTCCCTTGAACAAACCTGTACCTGTTATATACATCAAAAGTTTCGAATACAGTATTATGTTTATCACTTAAAAAACAAGAATGAATATCACATACTTCAGATTTCTCAACATATTCCTCGGTATATGGGAGTAAAGCTGTTTAGTAATCATCGGCAAAACTTATATTTTAAAAAAGTCTTTAAATTTTAAAAATGCTTTAAAAGACTTTTGAATTTAACAAGCGTACTATTCCATAGACGTGTTTTTTAATTCTTCTGCCGGCTTTGGCTGATTTAACGCATACCACACTAGTAACGATTGAGCCCTTATTTGTCAACAATAGCTTTACCTAATATTTTAATAACTATTAAGCCTATTAAACAGTCAAACAAGTTATGCAAATGTTTAAGTCTACTTAAAATACTCGTAGTTTTATTTTTGAAGTACAGTTTCTACGTAATCAAAAATAACAGAGGCAGCAATCAATGTAACCGGTATGTACTGACAGACGCTCTCAAAACTATGTTCAGTAATCAAAACCAAATTGACTTAAGGCAAGCTGAAGCGTTCAAAGATTCCCAGAACTGTCATCAATTGCAAACGAACAATTAACCTTGTCTTTATGCCAGAAATCCCATTGGTAGATTTGTTGTTTTTATTTATCTCGTATTTCGTAAATGTACTCTAATCAACATTTAATCTTGACAACATGACTTTGTGAAAGAGTTCTAACAATCATTTGCGCTCTGTATAAGGGGTGTATAACTGTATTCTGTGTTTTATTACTAAAAAACTGCGACTTGAACCCGCCCCACTTGCTCATGACCCGGGTTCAAGTCCCGGTTGGGTCCAAACATTTTGTCTTCAAATTTCTTTAGTAATAAATTAGCTATTTAGCGTTTATACAAATAAAGACCTTTATATTTATAGATTATTGTCATATTATTTCATTTTTACATGCTTATACACCATTTATCTTTGCTTGTTAATTTAATTTTTTGTAACTTTTTGAAAACTAATAAGTCGAAATATAGGGTTTTTTCCTTTGTCTTGGTCTTGAAGTGTTTTATTTTTGTGGATGAATTTATAAACTTGGCAGTTTCTTCTGGCCAATCGATCGATTCATCTTCCTCTATTCAAGATAAACCCTTAGTTAATATTAAAAGCCTTTCTAATAATCAACCTAGTGTGAGTGAATTAGCAGTTCTCAGAAAGGGTTTAACATTAGCTCCCAAACCTAAGTTTGATCATCTTAAACTTGTAACAGATACTCTAAATTTAGTTAGAAAAATTAAAATAAAACACAATTTCCATCGAAAGCAAAAATACGTACATTCCAAGTAAATTACCCGAGTCTTTGATTAAGTTCTAGGAAAGCTATACAAAGGAGATACCATCTTTACCTGCAAACCATCCTATTGAACAATTTTCTTATCTGATTTTAAGCAATACCTTATTTCCAAGATTCTTTGAACACATCTAAATCTTATTCAAACAACATTAATAAAGAAGAATTCAAAGCAAGATTTCAAAGTTTGAAAAATAATAAGGATATTGTAATTCTTCCTGCGGACAAAGGAATCACAATTGTACTAGTGAACACTACCGATTACATTGTCGAATGTAACAAACAGATGAATGATTCATCTACGTACTCCCCTCTAAGAACTGACCCTGCTAATAAGCACAACCAAGAAATTAGAAAATACCTCAAATTAAAAGGCCCGAAGGAAGAACTATCAGATAAAACTAGTAATTTACTAGTCTAAAGTTGCTAGAACCCCTATATTTCATACTTAACCCAAAATTCACAAGTCTGTCAGACCTCCACCTGGACGCTCCATAGTATCAAGTTACGGTTGCCCAACTGAGAGAATTTCTTCCTACGTTGGCGAAATACTACAACCCTTTGTCAAAGATTTACAATAATATGCCAAAGATTCCCAAAACTTCTTAGGTAAAATGGCAAACATTAATATAAATTTGCCGCAAATTTGCTTTTTAGTATCAATCGATGTGGATTCTATATACCAATATAACACACGATGAAGGCCTGAAGCCTTGCAGACATTTTCTGAATCTTCGGCCTTCAAATACTAAAACATCGACAACGTTTGTTCTTCAATTAATTTAAATGATTCTTACACTCAACAACTTCAAATTTCAAAACCAAAATTACCTACAAATCAAAAGCACCACCATGGGAACAAGGATGGCCCCTTCATTCGCTAATTTGTACATGGGTCAACTTGAAGAGTCCTTTTTAAACACCCAAACCTATAAACCTTTTACTTGTTTAAGGTTTACAGAGGATACTTTTGTAATTTGGCAGCACGGAATGGATACACTACTTGATTTCCTAAACGATTTAAACAGTTTCAGCATACTAAATTTTACTTGGAAAATTTCTGATATAGTTTTTGACTGTGATCTTCTAAAAACTCAAATACGCTTAAAAGATACCAAACATATGCAATACCTCCATTACTCCAGCTGCCACCCGATGGGCGTAAAATGTTCAAATCCTAAGAGTCTTGCAATTAGAGCAAAAGACCTTTGCAGCAATCAAAGTGATTTTGACAGCTATATTAACAAACTGTCTAAGGCTTTAAAAACAGAGGATATCCTAATAAAACCATACAACAGCAAATTAAAAGTACCAAAAAACAACAGTGATGTTTTTTTCCAAAATGATCCAAAATTCATCAGAACCTATTTCTCTGGCCTCCACAAAAATCAACGGAATTCTAAAAGTTGCCTTCCCCATACTTCAAAATTCTCCAAACACCTAACGTTTATTTTCCAAACCTCCCAGAGCTATATTTAGTAAACCACCAAATTTGAAAAACATCTTTTCTCGTCCTAAGCTAAATTATAACAGCAATTCTGATAACCTGCTAAAATTATAAATGTGCCACATGTAATACACTACGCTGTGAAACATGCAAAATGATACTACCAGCAAATGACTACAACATGGTACAACTGGTAAGGAATATCACATTAGAGGCACAATTGCTTGCAACACTTCAAACGTCATACATCAGTTAAAATGCAAAACTTGTCCCAAAGATTATATCGGCAAAACAATAATCCCTCTGAGACTCAGTATTATGAATCATCGTTTTGATGTATACCATCAAAATCAAGAGCGACCAGTATCCAGCCACGCTATTTCACACGAAATTCATAAGCTAGAAGATTGCTATGATTTGAAAGGAATTTATTTGGAACAACCACACCTCGATAAAAATTGTATCAATTACAATATAAGAAACACTGAAATTGCTCTTCAGTTGATACTACAATCATGAATCCCAGATGGACTAAATATAAGATGATTGTTAATCCTTGTGAAACGTGTTTTTGTAAACAAAGTATTTACTTTTGATTTGTATTTTTGTTTTAGTCTCCGACGAAGGTACGAAGGTATACGACGAAGGTACGAAGAAAATATAAGCCTTTGGAGTGATTTATATGTGTTTGTGGTGGTTAGTCTTACATAACTATAAATATATATATTTATAGTTAGTATAGTTAGTATTTATAGTCAAATAAATTTTATTTGACGCTATAGTAGTTTATGGTCCCATTACTTTGACAACTACTACCATTTCATTGTACTAATGCATATTATGTAAAAGTAGGAGGCGTTTTCAGCGACAAAAACAGGTTATGAACGTCCTTATTTTTACAGGTAAGAAATATTTGGTAAGTATTCAACAACATCTTGGATGCCAAATCTTCTGGGAGTTATATTTATGAGTTTACACAGCCAGAGGTAATATATGGCTCTCGCCTGCTGCGTGTTTTTAAACTCGGCTAAAACATTCTAAGAGACTAAGTGAAATATTTCCGCTTTGGACATTCCAAAATACAAACACTTGTATACTTTATCTTATTTTTCAAAATTCGGCGTAATATACGTATTAATTATAAATTAATATTTTATCATCACTAGTTGTTATCGGTCGAAATTGTAATTTATTCAGAGTTGATAAAATTGTAAAATCAATCTATGTGAAATATATTTCACTTAGAAAGACCAAACAATGTGGTTTTGACATAATGCGAGAGGAAATTCAAATAGAAATAAACCTTATTTTTACATAAGGTGTGCCTAGATTGAAAGTCGTGAGTTTATATATCCGTAATTTCTATTTAAACATTATTTTAGTTGTCCATTATTGAAATTATAAAATTACTTTACGGATATTATGGTGACGCACAGTTTGAACATATCAATTTCTTTGTTAATACCATACACGCAAAAAAATATTATATACATTTATGAACATTCTGTATCTTCCTTGTGTACAACAGGTACAAAAGGAGTCAGCTAGGTGTGATTGTTAAAGAGATAATTTTGAGTGTGTCAAGGTTTCATTGTTATAGTTTGAACATTGAAATTGCACTTTAAAATAAAAATTGGTGTCAGCCATTAAACTTAAAACGTATAAAATTTAAAATTAATATTTCGTTATTCATTTTAGACCTATGAAGACTTAATGTATTTCATACATTATAGGGATGATAAAGAAGCTCTTTAAATATTCAGTAATATTTGGGTTTCTAGTTGGCTTTCAAGTTTTCAGAGCTGTACGTTTTTTAACGTCAGTTATTGTGTATTCCATGTAAAATTTTCATTATTTAGACAACAAATGGACAATAACGTTGCTCACTGCACATACAGGTTCTTTCAAAACCTTTATAAAAGCATGGCCAATTGTATTTGTTCAAAAACTGCCTAACCCGTACTATTTTAGTGTTAGACATCCTGCTATAAATTTGTTGGACGAATTTACAAACAGATAAATTTTAACTTTATACCCTATAAAAAGCAAAGGTTCTGAAAATAAACCATTTGAAACGTTTTTCCAAAATATCAAGTTTGTTTAGTCCACCACGATTCATGTTTTAAAACACATTATCTACAAAACATATTCTGTAAACACTGTGTTGAAATAATGACAATGGACATGTTAAACAAGGCACAAGACTGGCAACAAAACACGTCCTACCCCTGTCAATCTTTATTTACTTAATTTCTTAACCCTTTTTTGGCCGAAATACGGGATGTGCGAGCTGAACGTGTTTATGCTCAAGTTTTCTGTTTTCGTGTTTTGAACAGAAAGTTTAGTTGTAAAATTAAATAATATTGGTGGATTATGGTATATGGGTCAATACATTGTTTAAGTACAAAATAGGCACTATGTGACATCAACAAACATTAATTGGTTTACAAACCAATTGTGTTCAAATTATAAAATTGGTTTTAAATATAAAAGGAGTTTTAAAATTAATTGTTATCACTTCAAACCGCGCTTTAACTTTAGGTATCCGATTTCAAATAATTTTTAATAAACAATATAGTTCACTTAGTATTCTTTTGTTTTGAACCCTATATGGCTTCAAAAAACTACTTCTTTGCATATTAAAATGATTTAAAACACATTAACACGTAGGATATTATTTTTGATTCCACATAGGGGTTTTCCAAGTAAATATTCATGTGTTTCATTTTTAAAGACACGTCTATGGTCTATCGGAGCAAAACATTCACGAATAAAACATTCCCTTCGAGGAATGACCGGTCTTTTTGACGACTATATATAATTTCTTTAAATACGTTTTTCTAACTCAAATTCTAATTACGAATAATTTTATTTTAATTTACAAACAAAATAAGTTTTCTTCTTGTAGGTTTAATTCCAAATCGTATAGGCACTTTTCAAGTAACCAATCTTTCAATTTTGTCCTCAAATGATTTTGATTTTAAAACGCAACATCCTGAATAGATTTTGTCAGTTTACAAAAAGTCATTTTGCCCATATAACCTGGCATTATCTCGTAATGCTCATGAACAAATTCTTTTGGATCTTTGGTTTTAAATAACAGTCTCCACTGCTATAATAACACTTGTATGAAACTTAAGTTGAAGCCTTTTTATTTCAAGGCCGTGATTGAGGTTGTTACAAGTAGTTAAGAATACGTTTGAAACATCCATATAGAATCATCACTTATACAGAGAGAGATCGGGAAATGGATTAAATGACATTTATTACTTGTGTTTAGGGCATGGTTGATACAAATTTGAATGCCAAAACCAAAGCAAAATCGAGGGTATATACGTACAGATGAATTATTATAATGTTAAAAGACATCTTCAACCTCGTTTTTGAGGCCTCAGATGAAGTGATTCATATATTGAAAAACTGAGAGATTTAAGCTGGAGATGTTAATGCATTTGAAAGATCTCAGACAATATACAAGTTTTACTATTGACTGTTAGCAGTTTTATAAGTTCTAAGTGAGTTATTAGCAAGTAAACCTAATGAACTATTCGACACGGCCTGTATACAACATAACCGGGAACTGTACTACTTTTTACCTATACAATTAAATATTTATCACTTCGTCAGTATTCATGTTTTAATACAGATGTTCTCAGTATTGATTATTAAAAGGTCAACATAAAACATGACGTTAAAAACCCTCAACCATTTTAGTTTATCACGTTTTTTAAGCTAGACATTTTCTAACACTGTCATATAATTGATTCAGTTAAAGTAAAAGCAAAATTAAAAACTAATAGTCAAAAAATAGTTTGTAAATAATAAATGTATATAGGTTTTTGGTTGTACTAATTGCGTAAATAAGTAAGTATGTTTAAAATTTTGTCTTTGACTAATTAAGCGAATACATTAAGAGATGTTACGTTCACTAAGCCAATTAAAGACTTGTATTAGTATTCAAGTACAATAGTAATTAGTGGCTCCGACACATGGGAGTACACTAGCGCTCCTCCAAGACAAAGCATCAACTGTTGGTCCAACTGTCATACAGCTAAACAGAGTGAAACAAACTTATAAGATAATAAATACTTTTCCAAAGTAAACACGCTTTAAAATAAATTACGCATGTACATATCGACGTAGAAGGTTTTGCTTCAATTTAAAATTTAGAAAATTGTTTGTATAATTATTTTAACAGAAATAACTACAATATATAAATGTTACCTTTCAAAAAAAAAAAACGTACCGCTCAGTGTAGTCAAAGCCACTAGAGCTTTAAAGAAATTGTTTATTATTTAATACGTGGTTAAAAGATGATTAATTTTATAAACACTTAAATATGTAAACCCTTATCCTACTAGCCATTAAATACAGCCATTATTATAGTTCTAAACGAAATCAAATAAATGTTGGCAAAGAAGTTATTCTTAATTGAATTGACCCAAATAAGAACAATGATGCAAAGAAGAGAAGTAATTTGGGTTACCCTGTCTTTCTCGAAGTTTTACTCAATTAAATATTACCTTAAAACATTAAAACAACTGTGATGTTATGCTTAAACAAATATTATTTTTACTAAACACCATCGAATGTTTATTTGAGCGTAATCAATGGTTTAAGTCAACTTATAATCTAGTTTATTGTTGACGATGGGAGTTTCAAATTATTGTTTTCTAATTTTGTTTTCTAGGCTAGTTCTTTTTTTAGTTTTAGTATTGTGACTCTAACAGCTACATATTTTTTTGGTTGTGTTTGACTAGTAAGCTTATGCTGATTACTTTAGGCTAGCTAGTTTTCTAATGTTCTGTGTTATGTTTTAGGTTACCTTTCACCTGAAGATGGGATCAGATTGAAGATCCGGGACATCTTGCTTACTAACGATGAAACATGTCCGCAATAATAGTTTAAACACTGATTACTAACATCATTAATATATTTGCATTAAACACAACGCTAAACTATCACTACAGTCAAAGCATACTTACAGCATATGAGCCACAGTAAACTAAAAGTACTCGAAGCATATAGAAAACGCAATAGTCATTGTTAATTAAACACTACACTTGTTCGTTAAATGAACACTAACTGCATACCTTCGCAAGTTGTAACGTTAAATACTACCAAAAAACATATAGACATGTTCTAATATAGGTAACTGAAATAGTCCATGTTGAACAAGCTGGGAACGGGGAACACAGACGCCCGAAGGCGTGGTATCTCCATTTGTTCGAACATGTTTGGATGAATAACGCTACACTGGAGTCGAACAATGTTTAACGTTATTTAACAATTAGGACACATTCCCAGATTTACTATGAAACGCCGAACAGTGTTGGGTTTGTTATTCCCAATATATTTATCAAATACTAGTACTATACGTTACAAGTTTCTTCAGGTTGGTTTCACTAGGTAATCGATAAATAAAAATTAGTTTAGAGGAGTTTCCTGATGTTACCATGTCAAGTGGTAAGAGTATTTGCCGGCTCTCAATTAAACTAACCTTAGGGTAAATAATGCATCTAAATGAAATAATTATGTCGCCACACTTAACAGTGTTTACAAACTTCAAAGTGAGTTTTCATAGTTTTATCAGAGCATTGATTCAACTTTGATCAGAATTGTTGCTCACAAGCAAGAGAAAACAGCTTTTTCCATCTGAGTAAAGGTTATATGCCTTATTTTATAACACTTTTACAATCTTTCCATCCAACTTATTTAAAATATAACATACAATGACATAAGAAATACCTTACAAACAGTTTCAGTAACATTACAATTCATAATATAGTTAGTTTGAAAGGTGAGCTCTTAGCAGATATACAATTCTATCAACAAATTCTCTTTGGATTGAATAGAATAGTAATAAGAAACTAATGCACATGGGAAAACCCAGCGTTGTAGCATAAGATATATCTGAAACTGTTATAACTTTATCAATAAGAACTTAATAATAATTAGTACAGTAGTTAATATCGCCAATAAACACCAAGTTTCACGGTAAGTGTTTATTACTACGAAGCATTCATATTTAATATTTAATTGAAATATGTGGTATAAACCTTTACAAATTTAATCGTATGAAAACAGTTTGATAACTTCTTCTTTTTTTTCTACTAAAATACTTAACGAATAGTTTTCTTTTTCAGAACAATAATTTTGATGTACTATCATTTTAAACTTTTTAATATTCGTATTATATACTTTTTGTCAAGGATGATCCATTAGAATCCTTAGGTCCTAACGTTCATATAAATTTAAAATTCTTCAAATAATGTTTTCATTTTTTTAGTGGAACTACATTAAAGTATACCAAAATGTACGACCCAATTAACAATCTCTGAGCAAAATATCAAGTATTTTTCATCGCCCACGAGTGACGTATTCAACCAACAGTTCAAGGTGCGACTCAGTAAATCTGTGTGACAGATATCGAAACCCAACATCCTTTACACCAGCACCGAACCACATTTTAATCAACTAACCATTCAAAGTGCAACAAGCTGCTAGTAGATTGGCAACCATTAGGTATTCCGTGCGACAGATATACAACACAACTTCTTCTACACGATGCAACGTAGCAAAACTTCCACCAACCAACCATTCGAATCAATACATTTATCGTATAAACACCGTTAATTATATTTGTTTCTAATACTTATTAATAATTTGTAAAATAGTTTTTGTGAACACTTTGAAAAGTCCAAAAGGGTATCTGGAATATATACAGGTCGTTTAAATAAGGAAGAACAGATGTCGTATATGCATAACACGGAAACTCATCATAAACCCAGAACGGGTTTCATTTCTTTGGTTGTAGCAAAAAAAGGAGGTTTCACTGTTGTATAAGCCTATAGCGTGTAGTTTATTTCTATTTCATTCATGTCCTTAGAAAATGACGACGACTGAAAGAAAATCATTTTGTTTTTAGGGTTTGCTAAATGCGAATCAATAGCACAAGTTGATTTTGGAAAGATTTAATAAACAACCACCGCGTCGAAAACAAATCTATAAATAGTATAATAATAAAAAGTTACAACATGATTATAACCAGTTCAAACTTAACAACACTGATTCAAACCGACGGATGGCGCGAGGAGGTGTTTTTGGCTTTGCCCCTTAGGGTACTGGACCTAATGTCTTGTAATTTCTCTTTCGGGCTTCAAAAAAGCGAGGAATTGCGTTTCACTCTTACCTTGTACTATTCAAGAACTCAAGATTTGGATAATGGAAGCAGTGGACTCCAACACTCCAGTAACTGTGTCTCCCATACGGCAAGAAATGGTCAGACGCTTCGATATTTGTCGTGCTACACGAGTATATCCATGAGTATGCGCATATCGAATGCATAAAGCGACAATAACATAAACTTTAGATCTTCGTCTTTGCATCTGTATTATTGAAATAACATTATCAAACATGGTCTTTTCTGTAATAATGATATTAAATATGTTCTTCATTTTGCAACACCCTTTACATATTTTTACAACAGATTTGCTGGGGACTCCTGCACGCCTATTCGATTTTAACATTTCCACAATATGTTGGTAAGAGTAAAAAGATATTCAAAAGTTGTATTAACACGTGGTTGAAAAAAGGAAACAACAATCAAAGATAAAATATAGTTATAAATATATTTTGTTTTAAGTTTGTCACTTATATACGCTTTACTACTGAACCCGTTACAGGTATGAGTTAGCAAAACAGATATTTCGTTCGAAACAAAAAAAAACACATAAGGAATATTTAGGTTTTGCTTATTACTTATTGAACAATATGTTTAGGATTGGAACTATCCAGGTTGACCAAAATCTTAGATGTGAAATTCAAAAACGAACTTAATCGTATCAGGCAATGCATTTTTGAGCTTAAAAACTTAAATGGAATGACCAGATTGACTCTATTGTGAAGTTAAAAAGCAAAGATCACTGAAATTGACACGTCTTTTTATTTTGTCATATAACAAGCAAACTCGAATTGTTATAATAAAGTCATAATGTGTTGAGTGGTACAATTTCTTGTTAACTGAAAGTACGTAATACGATAATCTATCAAAACATGTCATTTTAATACTATCTTAAATGAAGACCTTGTGGATTATCGATGAGAACAGCTGCAGTGTAAACATAACTGCTGTTGGTATTACGATGAGTATGTTTAGTAGTGCAGTAGAGTCATGTTTGCGTAACAAGATTGCCTTTGACTGTACCAAAGAAATCGGCTTTATGGTAATCCTTCTCTTTGATATACCGTAAAAAAGAGTAAAACTATGTTATTGAAATAATATACATAAGTTGTTTATGACAATGTTATGTTGTACATTTTATTAACGTTTACGAAATATAACCACTTGTTTAAAAACCCAACGAGGCATTTTTATAGTCATTTGAAATTTATCATAACGGTTTCACATTTAAGTAATGGGAAGAAAGAAAGTGACGCAGTAATGGAGAGCTTTAGCACACGACCCATTTAACATTGCTTTTGTTCTCCAGTGTGAATGGAAACCAAAACAACTGTTGGCAAAGAAGTGATTCCTAATTGAATCGAACTGAATAAGAACAATGCTTTTGAGTCCAGGTCATCTCGAGAATAGAATCATCTCTTGCTTTAACTATCTGGAGAGACTTTGGTTTATGAGGATACTGATCATGTAGTCTATTACTCTAATGTTTGCTGAACATACAATCCTTTTGAAAGGCATCTGGTTTATATCAACGATATTGGTTTTAAGACACCAAATGTTTAGTAATTTATTTTACTTGATTACAAAAGATTATCACCAACTCCTTAAGTAGAATGATATGTGGTGAGTTTATAGAACTCTTGAATCATCAAAAGCCAATATTTGTTTCGTAAAGGAAATAACTAATATACACGAATGCTTTAGACATGTGGTCGGTAGGACCACACTGTCCGCTTTAAGTTATTTGCATTGAAAAATGTATTTATTTATGTATAGGTTGAATTTACACATTAGCAAGAGCTGCTCAACCTTAAAACTATTCTGAAAATCAAATGCTAATTATTGAAACTTAGTGAGGAAAAAACTTAATATACATAGAAGTGCAATTCGAGTTTACAGTGTAATACAAACAAGTAAATGGGTTTAAAACATTATAATTACATTCTGCAATCGTTTAATATTCATGGGTTGTAAAATTCCACATAACCTGGTTTTAAAACAGTAACATTAAATATTTGCAGGTAGCAAAGTTGACTCTCCAATTTTATAAAGAAAGAGGAGTGATAATTTTTGAAGTACAATTTTCCCTTTCCTTGTATATGGCTTGTGAACACGTCAATAGTAATTTCGAAATCCTTTTGTGATACTTTTAAAGAAATAATCTGTCCTTAATAAACTCTTACGTTTTGGTTGTAAACAAAGTAAAACCTACTACGCCACTATTAATATTTAACGAGGAAATCGACCAACTTTTACATAGAGTTATCTTGAAGAAGCGTATTTCATTTTGCTGTTTTAATGTGTTTCCAATGAGCTGAAAAGCAACCCACAAGACTCACAACAAAACATTTCCCGACATCTGTCAATCTTAATTTTGACAAATGGTAACTCGTCGAAAACTGTATTTAGCTAAACAGTGTTGAACAAAGGAATGAAAAATTTCGATTTGCATTAAATCAACCGCATAAGTATTATAGGTATTTTTACTATGAAATAGTATGACTTTATTACCATGTGCTTTTTGTAATGCAAAGTTCACGTTTTCAAGCAAGTAAAACTGCTCTGTTAAAATTTAGATAACGTATCGGTGACTCTAGAGAAAACAACATAGAACTGGCTAAGCTCTTCATCTTCATCCATCAAACGATCGATTATATCAATTCATCTATCAGTATTGTTTACTTAAATTGCATGTTCTGGAAGGTTCACACATTAGATTCACTGTAGTAGTATACTACATTGGAAACATTATTTTTTATATCTTTCAGGTTTAGTTAAAATAAATATAAAGTTATTTTATGTTGCATCGTCAGAAATTACTGTCAAAACTGTTTGTCAAATCGTTTCTTTCAAAAGTTTCAAAAACGGTTATTTGAACAACACTTGCACATCTGGTTATTTGACTTTTAATATTTATAAAAAACGCCAACCTCAAGGGTTATATTTTTGCCTACTTGAAACAATGTAAACAAATACATTGATATACAAATTGTTTCCAGATGAAAATTGGCGTTTTTTAAATACTTTTTGTAAATAATTAAAAGGAAACTATAAGAAAATAAAACTTGAAGTGAAAGACCTAGAGTCATTGCATTAATTGCATACTTATAAGCATGTACCGTTAGCCCCGTAGTTGCTATCGATTGGAAGACATATTTGAGAAAGTCGTTTCTTTCCTAAGCTCTTTGTTTGTAAAGTTATACTCTGTTTGTTCCTATTAAGAACTTTCAATACATGCAAAGGGTTTTCACAAATCCTAATTTGATAAAAGGGAAGTAGTGAAACGTTTTGTTAAAAAAACCCACCAGAAGCCGATCAATCTCTGAGAGAACATGACTATCGACCAGGGCACTAACCATGCACTAAGATGACAGTAAAATTTAAATCGACGGTAGCTTAAGGATTTTAAACTTTACGTACCAATGTAATCAAAACTTATTTGTTAGAAGTTTGTTATTGACGATGAAATCTGTTGAATTCAATTTGATTGTATATCCCGAATCGTCGTGATTTTTTGCTTAGTAATGCTGGAAAGTGTCCGCAATAATAGTTCAACTTCTGATAATACACACGGTAACAATTTCTAATATATTTAAGTTATGTGTAAGAAGCAGTAGTACAAATGTTTCGTAAATTATTCACTTCACGCTGAACTTTTGACTTTGACTCATAAAGTTACAATAATTGAGGAGTAACGTTCAGTAAGCCACTTTAAGACTGGTATTAGTATTCAAGTACGATGGTAATTAGTGGCTACGACACATGGGAGAACACTAGCGCCCCTCCAGGACAAAACATGAACTGCTTCCATCAGGTACGACTTTCATATTAATGTGTGAAAACCGGGCGGATTATTATTAAAGGTACTGTAGTTCATTTCTCTAGATAGATATAGCTAACTAATTTTTAGTATGATACAAATAACTTACGTAAAAAGCCCTGTGGTAATATTTTTCCAACGTTAGTTTGTGTCGTGTTTAATAGTGAGTTTAAAATAGAAAATAATTTGAAGGTAAAGTTTAGTCTAAACACATTTACGTTACAACATTCTGCTTTTAAAACAAAATGAAAATCGGCAGCTCTGACAGTCACATTTTGTTAAGTGACACTGGTTTTCACCACTTCACTTTAAAATAAACACTGGTTTGCAGAAACCTTAAACTCTGTTACGTTAAACATGAAAACATAATTCATTTCATGCTGAATTTTAATTTAAAAAACTCGGTTGGTTTTGTCATGTAAATATAGTTTTAATATGATTTATAACGTTGTTTCAAGGTATATGTAAGGAAATAAATGCACATTATGAGGAAACAACCATTGTTGTAAGCATGTCATATATCAAGCATCAAGCAGAACTTTACGAAAGATGTTTTTTTCATATTAACGGGAATAAAATTTTATCACGCCTTTTGAACTACCTTATTCCCAGTTTGGCATTATTTAGAAAATGACTTTTGTAATTTGGCATAAAATACATAAATATACATAATATATTTTTGCAATTTTTGTTTCATCTCCCCAAATTTCTTTTGCCACTAAATAAAAAAAAAACACTTAATACCATCCAAACTTTAACAAAAATTCCCAAAACGATGATTAGTTAAACGTTTCGACATAGCAACGTAAACGGAATTGACGTACCTCCAAAAATTACGTTTAAGTTCTAAACGCAGTTTTGATAATAACCACAATACATGCACAAATGAGTTTTTTCTGAGTGATTGTTCTGTTACACTAACCTAATCTAATAGCTTTGAACAATCTGCTCAAACAGAACAGCTAGTCTAAGAGCAGTTGGCATGTACGAGGAGTTGGAAAGGTAACTCTGTTAGGTTGTTTTCTTTGAATCGTCATGAACAGCGCCTGGGTCCGGGTGTCCAATAGAAGGTCTTCATTCAATGAAGCCTTTCAAACGAGGACGGGGAATCAAATAAACTGAAGCCGTATTGGTCTGAGTTGAATTATACGTACGTCAGGCAGAGAGATTCACGCGTTGGCGACGTCAGTAGCTTTACAGGCTGGAAACGTCAATCGTTGTTTGAGTATTTAGAGGGCCAATTTCAAATGGTTGGTTATAAATAAAAATGTGTTTGTGTAAAACCATAAACATTTTATTCTTATGACATAAATACATCTCAAAACAAACAAAAAAAAACAATTTTCAAATACTTGTACGACATATACAGAGTGCCCAGTAATTACGGGATCAAACATCACCAGGTGATTTTACGTCATAATAAACAAAATATCCCATAACACATAGGCCTATACGCTTAGTTTTCTGTCTGTCTGTGTTTTCACTAAATTATTTTTATCTCCAAGGTAAATTAAGTTATAAACTTTAATCTTTGCACATTTGTTAGTCTAATTAAAACCCAAATTAAAAAATAAATGTTACTAAATTTTACTTTTGGTTTAAGAATGGTGGCAATATTTGCAAGTTTGCAAGACTAAAAGCATTTCCCACGTATCGTTAGTCTTGTGTTATACCATATAGTTTTAGGGTTTCGAGTTATTAAGCTTAGAAAATTTAATATAGCCGCCATTTTTAAATCGAAAGTAAAAAATTAGTCAAATTATTTTTAAATATTGGTATTAATTACACTAACAAATGTGCAAAGTTTTAAGTTTATGACTTAGTTTACCTTGAAGATATAAATTGTCTTGTGTAAAACATAGACAGACAAAACTAAGCGAGATAGGCTCATATGTTATCGAACATTTGTGTTTATTATGACTTAAGAAATCACCTAGTAAAGTTTGATCCCGTAATTACTGGACACACTTTATATTAACAGTTGACAAAGGCTATGTTGAAATATAATGGCCACTTAAAATTGTGTGTATGTTCTATTTAAGTTTCACGACAGTTTTGTTGGTAATACAGTTTTAACTTTTAGAATTTACACTAGCTGGTAATTTAAAACATCTGTTTTTCAACAATATAACTGAACATTACTATTTACTTATTATACTCTGAAAAAGCTATAGTGGAACTGGAATCGTTGAATACAATTATTGCTCGTTTGGTATTTTTGCACAGTTATCTGCGTGTCAATTTATTTGACACTAATTAAACAATATTATTTCAATAATTTTGAAATCTTACTGTATACGGCATTCTTAGGGGTTGGTGTTTCGGACAAGAAAATATTTTAAGACAACATAAATGTCCATCAATTATAAATGATTGAAAGAGCGAGTGTAAAACGACTATTAAAATCCAAAAATAAAAAAGATTCTTTTTAACATCAAACGTTTGGCTAAAATTGCAATTAGTTAAAACTAGGCATGAATGTGAGCAAATACCTCACAGCGTCTAACATACTGCCAAGAATGGACCATTAATAGTGCTTTGTTCTATTGTTGTTGTGCGGCGTGAATGAAATTCCGTTCAACATCTGTTCATCATTACTTACTGGTCGCTTTGATGTCATTGACAGTGACTCACCTCTCCCGCGTCTAACAACCTCCAACACCTCTGCTAGTGCAACCTTTTGTTCAACAGAGAAACTTCCGACTTACGAAGCGTTTCGCAAGGTTTTGTATCAAATGTACCGTAATAATGTTTTCGTATAATATTGGAAAGTGGGGTTTAGTGAAAACCATAGTAGGTACTGTAATGAAATACAACGGGCTATCGTTGATGGCTTTGGTGGTCATTTAATGAACTCGAGAAATATTACTGGATAATAAAACGCGTATACATACTTTCTTAGTACAATTGTTCAGTGATTAAATGTTATGAAAACTCTATAATTTACATCAACACAAAGTCTTGATGGTTGAACATTCTTATACACATAGTTTTTATTATACACTACTAAAATAATTAGAACTGTTTGAATTCACAGTAGTTTTGTTAGGGCTGTTTTCCTTTTGTATTGATTGAAAACTGATTATGTAAAGCACAATCTGGACTAAACAATATTTAGCTTTAACCTATGTTTGTTGTTTTAGTGTTGTTGTACCAACACACAAACTACAAACATACAACATACAAACTAGGATATAACTGATATGTATTTTATTTATTTAAAGCGTCTATGTTCTGTTTATATATTATGGATTATTTATAATATTTATTATTAATGTTTTTGATATGTATTTACCTTTTTTACCTCAACATTTAATACCTAAAATCTTTGAAAGTTTTTGTTGAAATACGCACGTTTTCTCGTTTCGAAAGAAACTTCAAAATATTACTTTTACTTACATGAATGTAAAAACTGTAGCCCTACTCAACTGGAGACAGCTAAGCTAAATAAAATGTGGTAAAACTGGAATACGAGTATATAATAATCAAGTGCACTTTCAGAACATTTTAATAACTGACTGAGTAAAGCATGGTCTAAGGTTTACCTGGTTCATGCATCTATGACGTTTTACCTGGTACTCACTTATGTCTGGCTAGGCCTAATTAATGTAAAACAAAAACAACACCAGTAACAAAACAGCCACAGCTTTCATAGGAAAAACAATAGGCTGCCGTGGTTTCCGTTTGCGTTGGGTTTCGAGAGCGCTGGCCATTTACAATCAAGGGCGTTGAAAACGTAACTTGTCGTAATGTCTGATGACTGTTTTAGAACTACTTTCCATCTAACTTTATCTTATCATCCAAAAGATAATCGTCATCCAGTAATGATACCCAGTAATGAAGCCCTTAATATTTATATATAAAATGAGCCAGCGAAACAACCACAGAGTAAGAGCTGTCTCCTGAAGTAAACGTTAAAGCTTAGACTAGTTTGTAATTCACGAGCTAAGTTTGAACATGTCAGGATGAAAATAAAAATCAGAGTTATTAACTATATTGTTTAATACTAGTGCATCAAGTCCAAAAGTGTCGTTCATCACCCGTCCCTAAAGTGTCTTTTTGACCCTCAGTCTTTCAACGTGCTCGATTACGCCTCGAACGTAAACTCGTAATCGTAGGTTTCACTTTAGAGCCTATAGCAATGACATACACTTTTTTACTAGTGTACGGTTACTATTTGAACATAGCATCCACGTTTTTACACTTTATTTAGACTTGTTAGGTGTTTGTGACTGCATAGGGTTCATATTGGTTCCTTAATTTAAAGCTTACTACCCTTAACAACTGGCTCAAGATTTAGCTCAATCTACCTTCTATCTAGTTGTACTCATACAGACAATACAAGAAACAGGTTGACAGTTGTGTTGAGTATTTGAGTAATAAATATGTCACAAGGCCACTTGTCATAGAACTTCTAGTAGGTTAATATTTATTTGTTTTGAAAAAGTTTAAATATTCGGTGAAATAAATTACGACAAACAGTAAAAGTATAAAAAGTAATTTCATTAATTAAAAAGGGCTTTGTGATATATTTCTTTACTGAAGCCTAGAGTTAAATTTATAACTAGCATCAACACATCCAAGCATCAACATAAACATAATCATTTACTTAATACCCATATATTTGCGATGGTATAGGTAGAAAAATCATGGCCTCGTTGGAAGCAAAACAAGCAAAAGTATAATTATTTTAACTGTAATTTAAATTGAATAAAAAACACATTAATTAATACTCCAACTCAGTAAAAAATGGTAAATATCACTCACACTCAACCCATTTAGACCATCAACCTCTTTTTTGTGAACGTGAAATAACAAACAATAAATTGCAGCAGATTTTCACGCACGGCTACTTTAATGTTTTTCCGCGGTCATAAATAGATGCAAAGCAGATTTACAATCACAGCAGGGGGAGGATACACGGGCGTGACTTATTGGCCAAGTGGCGGGAAACTGCCCTCCCAGGGCCTCGGATATTAGATTTACGCACGATAAGGGGTAACTAAATACTGAGGTGCAACCACGCCACCAGCCACCACTGTACTCGCAAATTTAATGCCTTGTTTTTGGGTAAACATTGTAGTTTTGTATTAGTTTATAACTGTACACGTCATGTAGGAAACAATCTTTTTTAATAGTGTTAACGTTTTGTTATAAGAGAAGCTTATATCTCATCAGACAATTATCGAACTATTGTAGTACCAATTTACTAAAAATCGCCTATCATGGCTTAATTCAAAATAATTTATCATATGGTATTACACTTTGGGGAGCGTGCTCAGAATTCAGATTAATTGCAAAAAAGCTATTAGAATTATAGCTAAAGCAAAATTTCGCGAGTCCTGTCAAGACATTTTCAATTATTTAAAGATTATGACATTACTTAGTATTTATATTTATGAAACAATTTTATTTTATTTAAATAAGTGCAATAAGATATCAGGAGCTGAAATTCATTGTTATAGCACCAGTCAAAATTATCAGTTTAGAAATGAATACCACAGGCTCCAAATATCGCAAAATCTACCTCAATATACAGGAATAAAATTATTCAATAATCTTCCACAAACTTTAAAACTAAAAAAGGTGAATGTTAATTTTAAAAACTTACTAAAATAGTTCTTGGTTAATCAATCATACTACACCATAGATGAGTTTCTGAATTCTTCTGGCGTCTTTGGATAATTTAGTTCTATAATAATAATATAAATTAGGCCTTATTTGTTAACAGTGGTTTTACTTCAGTGAATTGGTTTCGTTTTGTTGTTTTTTTAGTTTCTGTATTACTACTATTGTCAACACAAAATATTTTGTAATGATGACAATAAAATGTTATGTTATATGATAGATTTTCTTGTTACTCAAGTGTTCATTTTGAGGTGGCCACAGCATAGACGCTTTAATGTATCACATTTAATGACATTAAAAAAGGCTAATGACATCAGAATTTAGTTGGCTCCAATGAAAATTCAAAGACTAAAATATGGTATAAATGTTTCCAAGAAACGTCGTAATTAAGTCACTTTTTCACTTCAAAGGAATAATGCTTCGAAATTGTTTAATGTTTAAAAGCGTTTGAAAATAGTTTTTTGATAATTTATTTATTCGTTATTCCAACGCCCCTCAATTTCTTTTTATTCGTACTTTGTTGTGCATTTAAATAAATAATATCATTTATCCATTTCAAAACTAGACGGAAGTGAACGAAGGTGTTTATGGTCAATATCCTAGGTAAGTATCTTATCGGTTTATAGCTACGAAACACTTTGTTAGAGGTCCAGATGAATATTTTGGTTTTAAGTGACCCTACGAGTACATTACATCTTAGCCTAGTTTGTTTGTAAAGATATTAATGTAATCATTCTATTAATACAAAGTAAAGTACAACGTAGCGGATCCGTGGCGGATTGGTATCGCGCGCGACTCCGGAGCTCATCACTCCGGTGGCGGGGGTTCGATCCCCACATTCACCACTTACATTTGTAATGTGACTAATACGGTGACGCTAGGTAAAGGTCGAGGCTGAGTGGTAGAGAGGACTTTCTAGTCCTAACTTCGCCTCGTTAAACAAGACAAACTTTACCTTTACCTTTTACCTTTTAAAGTTGTTTTACTAATAATCGCAATTCCAATCGGTTGAATATTGAATTAATAAATTAATAACATACATTACAGATCTCGAGATAACAATGAATTGTGGTAATGATTAACTACAAACAAATGTGTAAATTGTTGAAAGCTATATCGAACAGATATTTCCAATCCAAGTTTCGCTTCTGTGTTTTGTCGTTCGATGTTTTCTCCTGAGCAAGGCACATGCGTACGCCTACTAGGCTAGCCTTGATATAAAATTACGCTCGTTCCTTAAATTTGAAACTTAATTAAGTCGATTTATAAATTCAATATATTATCGTGTCACAAACCTCCATTTACAATAAGGTGATATCCGTTAATTTCTAATGCATATAACTTAACATCCGGTAACCGGATACGGAAGAAACCAGACGGCATTTTATTCATCTATAAGCTTGACGAGCATATCCCCCATCTTCATTCTTGTTGTAAGTCTGTAGGCCATCTAAAATGGGAGATTTTACCAAATAGCAGCCTTTCAAAACCAAAGTCTTGGTTGTTTGATTTCGCCAAGTGAAAACGCAGCGACAGAATGTTTAATTAAATATATCATCGGCTTTTATGGGTCTTAAACTAGGGGAACTCAGTAGGGTTTTATTAAAAGCTTAGAGTTTACCCCTTTAAACCCCCATTTTGAATTGGAAGACAAACCAAATCACGAAAAAGTATTATAGTATACCACAATGACATACGAAAAGGCACGTTTAAATATTCTCTGCCATTCAAAGTTAAGTTTCGGGAGTAGGTTTTAAACACTTCAAATGATCAATGTTTGTAAACATTTTGAGAATAAACATATTATTTGAAAGCTTAGACTATACAGGGTTATTCAAAAGAATGTATTACTTTAAGAAAACATAGCCCAAAAATAAAATTTACGACAAATCAAGAATCTCTGACGAGACTGTCGTTGAACTAAACTAAATGGCTTTTTAAAAATTCAAGTACGCAAAATGACTGTAATGAAGGGCAGCTTCTTATTGATAAATACTCGTTGAAATTACCTCTCAATGTATGTAAACAAAACTTTGGAACTCCATCTCTTCAACCATATTATATGAACTATTCTTGCAACACTTATACTATATAAGTTACAAATACTGAAAGTAGGACATTCTTTTTTAATAACCCTGTATAACAAAAACAAGGAAAAATGAACTAAGTATAAAACAAACACAAGTGAAGCTGGTGTAATCACACAGTGATTATTATTTCCACTAAGCGTGTTTATATCATTACCAGAACGAGCATGTCCAGCACAGTGTCCAGCACAGTGTTGTGTTCGTATATAACAGTTTCACTAAAGGGCAATAACGCGTGTGTATGTGTCCCCAGGTGCTCAGTGTTACACTCTGCAGTGAATTACATTTTCCACGCATTAGACAGACAATGTTTTGTTGCTATGTTTTCACGCAAGCTACACTACAGATATAACATGAAAACAATCCCTTACGTTTTACGAAATAGTAGACATCTGTTATAATACATTTAGCCACAAGTTCCTGTGATAGGTTTCAGAATCAACGTGTTGGTTTTAATGATGCTTTGGTTTCCAGGAAAGCGCTGGCCACTTTATTACATCCGTAATATAGTGGGAATTTTACCTTTGACACAATCATATGGAAGGTGGCCTCCGGTTTCTAGGAACACACTCCCATATGATTACATTGAAAACAAAAGTTCACCGTCATTTTGCATTCGTAACTCAGCGTTAACCGCTTCCTAGAAAAACAAAGTTTAAGTACTTTTATACCTTAAAGAGGTTCTAACTATTTTCATCCACATTATTTCAACAATAAAAATAATATTTTGGGGTGAACAATACTTTGCTCATATAGAAAAAGGCCAGTTAGTTTAACAACAAAATGTTCATACAAGGAGCCTAACATGATACACAATACCACTCAAATCTTTATTCGGAAGCTTTTCAAAGCTGCCCTTTTGAAAGAATTCCTCGAAGGAATTCCAGAGGTCAAACATAGTTTCAATTTGATTTTATGGTAGACAGTTTGGAACTGTAGTTGAAGAACGAGTGTAAAGTTTAGTTTAATGCCTGAGAGATATAGTAAATGTTTGGTCGTGTATTAGACGTCTGTATTTTCAATATACGTCCTGTTATGATAAAGGACGACGTTCTTTATTGTCAACACATTCTTAAAAGACGTTGTCATTTGTTAGGAAAACTTTTACAAAACAATTATTTATTTATTATAAAGTCTACACACAAATAATGGGAATAGTTTTTAGTTAACACCAACACCAACATTTTTCAAGTCAACCAATTTACCAGTGGAACGCACTTACAAACACACAAATTTAAGCTTATAGCTCTTACTAATGGTCGTTATTAACAACTGGGACACGTCAAGATGTATTTGATAAATGGGGAAAAGTCCGTTAGACAGCGTGTTAGTGTTCTGTCAGCTCCTATTTCATGTGTAAGAAGGAATTCTGAAATTAATAATAATAGAAACACGAACTATTTAGTGCTTTGTTTCTATGTTCCTTCGGTAGCACATATGCAACGAACAACCCTACACAAGAATACCCGGGATTCCGGGTAAGAAACCTCGTATACCCCTTCTACCTGGAGTCACATGACAAACCCCGCGCATAAACCAACACCGTGTCACACACGAGCGTGCTGATTGTTTACCTTCGAACCCAAACAAGGGTCAGATTTCACGGCCAAGCTGGAAATCGGTTCGCGGGTGGCTGAGAGAAGACGTCAATACGGGAGCGGTGGAGGCTGCAGATGTACGCGCAGGTCTGGGGTGGTAGAGCACGCAGACTCAGTAAGCTCTAACCGCGCCGCAGCTGCAGTCCTTTCTCAGCCGTGGAGACGTGCTTATCCCTAACCTCACCATCTAGCCGGTGTGCGCACACTACTGTATCTGGATAACAGTTTATCATGTGACAGTGCTTGTGAATGTGCTTGTGTTAGTGGTTGATAGCCAGGATGCCGGCTCACCGCAGGGGCTACAAGTTCCCGTGGAGCGTCTTCTGTTTCCTCATTTGTCTCCAGATTTGCCTAGGTTAGTGTTCATCAGCTGGTGCAGCTGATTGTGGCAGGTTATATAGGAGAGTAATCAGTACACTAATCAGATGTAATAAAGTTGTTGGGTCTAGTTAGTAAGAAGTGGTAGGCCTATTTATAGTTAATTTCTTAAAATTATATAAAATTCCTTCCATTAAATACCATGCCTTTCATACTTTTACAACATACCTTGATTGCACTATTGGTTAACGATGCTTATTACAATCAAACATTCTAACAATAAACGACACTTAAAGTGCATCCCTATTTATTCAGAAATTGATGTTTAACAACTGTATAACAGAGAAGTAAGTGGTTATTAAGCATACGACCATTATGATTTATATACTGCTAATAGCAAATAAATACTTAATAATCGGAAAATAAATTAATATAATTATTAGTATAAAAACAAAATAACAGAAGCGTCTCTTTTCCTTAACACAAAAGACAGCTGTTTAGCTATTTTTTGATAGTAGAAAGTTTATACTAAATAAATAAAACGATTAATTAATAAAGTAAGGAAAACACAACTTGGTGTTTTGAAACAACAGTTGAGTAGAAACAAGGATTCTACAACAACGAGCCGCAGGCAATTTTAAATTAGCTAGGCAGCCAGAGCTCGCAAATTGTAAGATAACATTACGAACAGGTTTTATGCTTTTTAGTATGAAACTATATATCTAAAGTTTACTATTACTGCATTGGAACTGTCAGTATCGCGGGGTTGGATCTGGTATTTATTTAGTTAATCCAAAAATTACTACTGTAATTTACTATGTAATTCGGTTCTAATAACTAATAAATGGGTTAAATATTTGGTATCTGTATAATAATACTAGTATACTTACTAGTTTTATTTTGTTATTTGATTTCATACATTGAATTAATCAATTCTAAAAGATATTTGTCGTTGATAAACCTGTTAAGCCATTCATGGGTATAGTTCTGTGAAATAAATTATTTAGCAGTGGCTTTTACTAGTTTGATTCCCGGCAAAGCCAGACAGGCAAGCTCATGAATAGTTTGTGATTTTCCCATTACTATGGGGTTTTGATATTTTCATACTAGATAGTAGGTTTTACGAAACAAACATAGCTAAACATTTCTATAAATGTGTCGCCCTCAGTGGCAAACAATATAGATCTTTACTCAATAATGCAAAGAGTTACTAAATAAGTATAACACTAAACAACTTATTCTAGTTGTACGTAGGCTAAAAATTAATAACAAAAATAAAAATGTTAAAACAATATTGTCAAAAAAATTAGACAAATAAAAAGCGTTTTAATCAAAACGGTATAACGTTTTTTCTAAATTAACATTTGTTACATAGGTAGTCGAAAAAACTTTGAGTAGTAGTTACTCAATACTCAAATAGCAAATGTGTTCATTCTCAAAATACATTTAACTTTTAGCATTTAATTTTTTAGTTTATTTAAGAAAGAAGAATGTAGTTTAACATCGAATAGTTTAATACAAGCTATTGTAGGCATATTGTATTTAAACGGTGTTTCTCATCAACAGTTACTACGCTTTTGCGCTGACAAAGATCCATCAAAAGTTCAGCATGTGGCCAATACAAAAGTCCCTATAAAACATATTTGACTGTACATTCATGTTTTAGAAACTACTCGTATTTCACAAAGGGTATTTAGAAATTAGCTTCCGTTGTTGTATAGCTCGTGAGTGAGTGAAACTGTATGTGCAAATAATACTTTCTTGGATAGCCGCCTGATTATAAAAATCGCGTGTGATCAAGAATTTTGCAAACTCTTAAGCAGGTTTGAGAGTGAACTTCATCCGCTTCTCGTTATGGGTACTTGGCGAATTGTCATGCAAAATTGTAGAAATCCTGGTGCCATCTTTGGTGCTCTGGTCTTAATCGTGAATAAGCCACATTAAAGGTGCTCTTCAATATGGATATACTAATGCGACCACACAAAGTATGCGTTTTAGAACAGTTTAATTGAACTTTATTAAAAACAGCCCTCGTACTTAGCTTTGGGCTATTTTCATCGCACACAAATTATTTTAAATCTGTTTTACAAGAAAACTAACCAATGTAAAAGATTGTGGAAATTTTATGATGTTTATTTTAAATTTAAATTATTGTTGATAAAATAATGGTAGTAAATGATAATAATATATTGTTCCTTTATTGTGACCACTCAATATCTTAAATAATATAAGACAACCAATAGTTATTAAAAGAACGTCAAATATTTTGTTTTATTTTGAAATCAAATAATCAATTATTTTACTCGGTGACTGGAATAGTATTGACAACAGGTAGTACGCACTTTGATAAAGTGAAATAGATTATTCAAAAACGGACACATTTATAAGTAACACACCAAAAATAAATAAACAAAACTTAAAACTTATTAAGTTTTGATAAGTTAAAAGTTATTGTTTTGATTGAAACTATAGTTAAAACACAATGCAGCCCCCGAAAAATGTCGGAGTTATATTAGTTTTGCTTATTATCAAATTTCTTTTGGAAAATGAGACATTCATGCCGTCAGCCAGACTCAGACCCGAGACCGTGAAATGAGCACAGATTCTGACCACCAGAACACCTTTAGAGCATTTTTACATGACTTTATATGTATACTCTCTACAAACCGCATTTTGTCCGAATATCCAGAAATTTGGTACACATTTTTCTTTTGTAAATATCTCGGTCAAATTCGTTTACCAGCAAAATCGGGCTACCGAAACTAATCTTTTGGGGAGACAATTTTGGTCAAAAAAGTAGTTTTGATCATCTAAAAACAGATTATCGTCCGATTTCAATAAAATTTAAAATACGTGGTACCTTCACGATATGTAGTAAAACTTGCAATTAAAGATTTCTAAACGCCGGTGATCACACAGGAGGTCAAGCTGAGGCCTGGGCTGAACCGAGGCTGTGAGCGTAGCGAATAATAGTAACAAATTAAATTTTATTCACTTATGAAAGCGGCGCTTTAGCGCTTAGCTGCGTGTCGGCCTGGTTTGTTGCTACTTAGTATTAGAGCTGGTAGAAAATGATTCCCAAACAATTAAACGTACCTGAGATTGCTAAAAGGTTATAAACCACATGTTTTCAAAACGTACGGCACACTATATTTTAGTTTACAGTTTTATTAACAATACTACACATACCGTATATTGACGATAATTCTAGAACCCTATACAGTTTCTAGGAAGCATGTACTAATTGCAATGTGTTATTAAAAAGAGTTGGTGTGTTTTAGTGTGTTTACCTAACTTCTACGTTAGTTAAGTGAGCTAATGTAGTAACATAGAGTTCTCAACAGTCTTATACAATCGGCACCCTCGATGGAAATGATTAACTCCTAAACGGCCGTATTGCTAAATAACTACATTAAATTGTTATGATGACTGTGAGTAGAAATTTAAATTCGATGAATGTAAAATGACCTATATGTGTAAAATAATAACCATCTCATATTAAGTAGGTCTAAATAGAAAACAATATATGTAAAATACTTTAATGTAGGCTACTTTAAAAGATTCAAATTACATTTTAGCTTTGAAAAGCTTAGAACCACATAGTCTGCTCTAACGTTTGAACTAAAGTTACGCCTGAATTATTTATAATTAGTAGAATCTGTATATGTACGAGTATAATGGGATTTTCTTACTGGCGCGTTTGAAGATTACCTCTGGGCTAAGAATGCTCCCAAGGTTAGTATTCAACAACCAGAACATCCGACAGTACGACTGTTAATGCTTAAAACCTAATACATTAAAGTTTTCAAGCGCATTCAATACTTTATTTAAAGGCATAAAGTAGTAAACAGCGCGTTTCTCTGCAAACAGTTGTAAGGAGGGTGAAGTTTCTCGGCTCGTGAATGCTTGGAGAGAGTGCGAATGTTCAAAAGCCTGGAACTCGCAAGGCGCACTTGCTTCAAAGTTAAACATTCCTCTCCTTTGTGAAACTGCTAACTCTATGTATGTAACGAGTAACAATGGGGGTATGTTTCAAACCTTGTCAGATGAATGTTTTATCCATGTTACAAGCTTTGCAAGCAAGACTGTCCCATGTTGTATGTACACTATGTTGTGTCATGTAACTTGTAGAGCTCATTGGACGGGTTAGCGTTTTCCTTTTGTTAAAGACTAACCCATCTCGGGATCATCTTTTCAAAGTGTTTGACTTTGAGGAATCTGATATGAGTTTTAAACACCAGTAAAAGGCGTCAGCCTTGGTAATAATGTACGAGGTGTAGTGGTCAGTAAAACTGCCCGGCAATCGGGAGACCCGGGTTCAAATCCCAGTTCGGTCCAAGCATTATTGTCTTCACATTTCTTCAGTAATTAATAATAATGTTAATTAATAATGTATTTAAAAATAAATTTAGTATACATCTCATGAAAGCATACAAACACCAAGTACGTAAGAGATATACTATCAATCCTTCAAAATAACTTATACATATTTCAGTATTGAGCAATCAAAATCCGCTAACTATATAGCTCAATTAAAAATGCTTCTGTGTTTAACAGCAAATTTTATAAACTCAAAGTAAGTTATGAACTGTATTGAACTGATTGCGTGTACAATGCGTCAAAGTTTTCTTAGATCGGCAACTGTATTTCATTTTTTTTAATTTCCACTTCATAGGTTAGAATGAACAATTTACTGGATGCTTAACAACTGAAAGCGTGTTACTGAA
Organism: Matsumurasca onukii; assembly: GCA_018831715.1. NCBI lineage: Eukaryota > Metazoa > Arthropoda > Insecta > Hemiptera > Cicadellidae > Matsumurasca > Matsumurasca onukii. The sequence goes on from CM032062.1 coordinate 37,843,980, forward strand.
ATGTCTGCAGCAGTGTTCGGGCACATCCTGTAAGTATAGCAGACGATGTGCAGCGCACGCGAGGCATCAGAAGTGTTTGTTCAATAAAAGAAAGAAAAACATAGGAAGTCAGCTGTTACAGTAGTGCCAATGTTGTAGCACCAGTTTAAAATGTGTTTGTAAATAAAATATGTAGTCTACGTATTAGAGTGAAGCTACGTTAAACTTAACAAAACTATGGCGTTGTTGTACGGTGGGGTAACGATACGTATCTCATTTTACTTGTATGTTCACCTCATTATCTGAGATTGGTTGATCATTAAACATATACATACGTCGAAATATAATTTACTACTATATTACAGCCATACAAAACTGTGCAAGAACTCGAACCCATGGATAGCGTGATTGTAAATCAAGTCCCAAACAAGTAGAACACGCGCTGCAAGATGAACTGTTTCTTTTATATAACAAAAGCTCTTTCTTGAATCTCACCGAGTTTACAGATGTTGTTTGTAGATGAAAAGACAGAGTATGAGAAAGTTTGAAGCAGCACAGAACGCCGAGCATACTGTGCACCTCTGTAACGAGTTTTTCTAGGTAGGGAGCAGTCTTTCCTCGTGCAGCAAACTTCATATCTGCAACTTTATCTACAACAAATAATAAACACTACAAAGCATATTTTGTATGAAAAGTGCTTTTCTTTTCCAATTACTTTAAAATCTAAAAGTTGAGTATTTTATAAATTTCTTATTATTATTATTTTGAGTATAAGGGTGGAATATGCTATTGCATATTACTGGCACAGTAGTTTAAAAGAAACTAAACTAAACCAAAATTTGTTTGTTCTCATAACCGATCCCATAATATAACTCTAAGTACGTTGTCACATATACGTTATTTACCAAACCTTTACATGGAGCATGTAAATGAGCAGTCACTTTTGAAAGAAGAAACAAATCCCAACAGTATGAAGTCAATGAAACGCAGTTATCGAACTGCACGTTTAACTATATCATATTTTGGGGAAAACCTCCTAATTTCAGCCTTACGTATATTGTACAACCAGTTATGGATTTAACTCTACATTTATTTTTATTTTTATTTATTTATTTTGTTGTTGTTGTCAAATAAAATAATTAATTGTGTAGACATAGGCCTAATTATTAAAGTTAAAATAAAGTATGTTAAGCCACTGGTAACAAAATCTTACAGGAAAATGTGTCGTCTTAATCTATATAATATTCTAATTTAATACCAACTAACCTAATTTAATCATTTTGATTTTGGTGTAAACTCAAATGATTGGTGCATAAACTCATCGATGTAGTACGCATGTTTTGTCAGAAGCTTTTATAGATGTTTTTTAGACAGGTTCATGGGCTGAATAGACTTGATCCCTGCAGGCTGTCTATTGAAAAATCTGGCACCTGCTTCTGAAGGCATGCTCTCAAACAGTTTTAGCCTGTGGCTTTTTTGCCGAAACAAATTGTTATGCCTTGTGTCATGTATATCAGTGCCTTTAACTAGATGACACCTAGTAAGGCTAGAGATTATGGTTTCAAATATATACAGGCTAGGTAGTGTCATGATCTCTATTAGCGTTTGATATAATTCTTAAAGCCTTCTTTTGTAATATAAAACTCCTCGCAAACTTGTATTCGGCACAAGATTCCCATATACTGATTCTGTAAGACAAATAAGTGTACACAAGTCCATAATATGTCATTAGCAGTACTTTCCATGTATGATGCCATTTGTATGAGATATCAGTGTATGGAATAACTTGTAGACTATAGGCAGAAAATATACAGCAAACTAACGAATTCTTTAGGATAAGAAGCTGCACGGTATAGTCATGCTAAAAGTATTACTTTAGTAAAAATGTGACAGAATTTAACAAATTGTCGTTTTAACTTTAACAACACAACAACACTGCTTGGAGAGTTCCTAGTTATTAGCGAATATTCTTTAAAAATGAGCTTTTCATTTCTCTCGCCAAATAGAATAAAACGTTGTAGGAAGGTGTGGTTTGCACTGTTTTGCTTCCCACCACCTCGTGAATCAAATGGCAAAACTTTATTTATATATACAATGTTTTGACAATAATCCATTCAAAAGCAAAATAATATACTGGTACCGCTATGTAGAACCAACAAGGTATAACGAAAAATACTGCAACGATCATAGCTTTTACCATGGAAACAAAAGAAAATAAATAGACGTTTTGGACATTACTATTTATATTAAAGAAAACAAACATACGTTCAAAATATTAAGGAAACAAATACAATTTGATCGCATCATACCAGCAAGCTCTAACCACCCTTGGTCGCAGAAAATGGCTAGTTTCCATTCAATGATTAACAGACTATTAAAGGTTCCAATGTCTAAGAATAACTATCATAAGGACATAAATACAATCAAACGGCTGGCAATAAACAAGGGATATAAACTTAAAATGGTAGATAACATAATTAAGAAAAACTCAGGAACAACGAACTGGTTCAAACACAAAGAGATGAAATAAAACAATTTATATGTGCCCCATTCAACCGATCGATTAACGGTGCCTTACGAAAAACGTTTCAAAACACACAATTGAATCTGGGCTACAAAACAACAAAAAACGAGGTTTTTCATTAATCAACAAAATTTCCAAAAATAAGTAAATCAAGGAAACCTAGATATTTCCGCTACGCTTAAGTGTGTGGCTGTTTTCCTGTTAAGTTTAGCGAAGGTTTAGTCGCCGAAACAAGCGAAGCCATGATTTTACCGGAATTGAATATTGGAAAACGCTAAGTTCAGCGTCATAATCTCCCTAACGTTCCCTTTAACTGATTCAATCCTAAGTTTAATTTCAACCTTGAGTTTCAGAACCTCAACTTAGTTTTTAAGAAGGTAGTTCCCGCAGATCGATTTCGGTTATCTCCTCCTAAAACATATAAAATGCGATGAAAACTACAAAATCCAACGTCAAAATCAAAATACAATCTTAGGCAAAAAGATTCAATTTTATCAAAGCAAAACTTATTTTAAAATCAAGCATGGATTAAGATAAATGAATAATCGTTCATTTTGAGTAATAGGTACTGGCATAAGTATCTATGATGGTATAATAATTTTAACCAACCAATCATTGTTTTAAACAGATGTAGCCTACAAAATATGTGCTAAATAACTACGGCCCGTCTGTAATAACCTACAAATTTCAGCTAAGTATATACGCTCCATTAGTTTGCTTAAAGGGTATTTTAAGTCAGTCTCGTTCCAAAAATCAACTCGTGCCTTGCAATTTGTTACATTCAAAATACTACATGAAATCTTGGACATTCTTATTTGTTTATATTTCTAATACAAATTTTTTACCGTCAAAAATCCTAACGTTTAACTGAGTTGAAAATAAAATCACTAGACACCACAACACAAAAGAGTTTGGTGAGGTTTTTCCTGTTTCCATGTGATCTGACTGGCCAACGAAGCATCTTTCTGCCTAATACATTTGACAGGTAATGCTCATTCAACAGAAACGTGAAAGGATTTTACACATTGTTGTTACTGTCAGCGAAGCTATGAATTTATTCAATGTTTACTGTTCAAAATGCACTAAACTGCTAAATAGTTTTTACTTTCCAGGAATCGTAAGAATAGAATAGAATACATCTCTGTATCACAGGATGGGTTACATAATGACACTACAAAAGTTAACTACAAACACAGAATTATCTTAAAGTAAAAATTTGCAATATTTCTACACATGGTAGGCTAAATAAAATACAACAAAACAACTTTTGTTACCCCATGTTTAGTAACAATGTGTTTTATTGTATATTTATTAATAAACAATAAAACACATGGTTACTAAACCTAGAGGAACACCTCTCCCACTATTTAGTTCCTGGTAGCATTTTACATCCAATGAGTTGGTCGACATGTCTTTTCCACCTACGTCCATCATCAAGCCTTACAGTATACATGACACTTCCCTCTTTTGATTGTACTGGTCCCAAACACCATTTAGGTCGTCCTTTTGTGTAGTCTCGAAATTTCGACCAACTCATTGAATGTAAAAAAACATCAAGAACTAAATAGTGGTGGAGGCGTTACTCTATCTATAGTAACCGTGTGTTTTATTGTTTATTAATTAATATTATGGGATAAATGTTTTGTGTTTGATATTTACAAAATGAAATACAACAGTATTTAAATTATATTTCAACGTTGAATTATTAATTATTTACTTAAGAATTTGACAACTTTACTAAATTATTAAACAAATAAAAATCCTGCAAAAGCAGTCCTCCAAGGCAAAATCCCAGTTATAATGGACCATAAGGACTAAGGAACTATTGCATTCATATGTAAATTAGTCCTTTGTCAGATACCATTTGTAAATTTATACCAGTATACACCAGTTAAAAAAAAGTTGCATTGTCAATCAGTCAAACAATTGTGTTTAAACAAATTTGAACTGGTCAAAATAGCTTCATCAGTGAATACACATACCTAAAAGTTACATCAGACTGAAAACCTGTCACCAACTATACAACTATCTAGCAACAAAGCTTTACAAAACAAAGCTCCAGTTCCATAGAATATTTAAATACAAGAGTTATAGCTACCTCACATTCACAGTACGTTACACTTCGACGCATACAAGTTATCAATGTCAACTATCTGAAGAATACAGCTCCGTTTCCAATATAGAACCTCTTTGAATAAAACATTAGATCAATCCTTTACCATTGGTGATGTAAACAACAGTTCACTCGCAGCATACTGAGTGTTATGAACAATAATTCATGCTTCAGCAGGAAATGCATTATGTTCAACGTGTGTTATGTGTCTGCACTTTGCCATTTTTAAAGCTTTATAAACTAACTTGTATAAGTGAATCCTGAAGGAAATAGATTTAATAAATAAATTCTTTATTGATTGCTTTTGTACAGAAGATTTGCCAGTTATACAGAGCATAACATAATAAATTAACATGCTTGAAGACAGAAGCAGACAACTATAACTGAACTTTACATCAATATTACTGCACAAAATATGGACAAAATAATAAATATATACTATTCAAAAAATATAGATAGACAATAAGTATACATGCAAATGAATATTGAGAAGCAACTGAATTGAGCTCACACCCTGACCAAGGCACTCAAGCGTTCCTGGGCTGGACGCCAACACAGACGCTGTCTTCCAATAAATAAAAGACAGCCGGATTTTCGCCAGCCTGTACTGATCATGAGTAACCAAGCCCGGAGTAAGGCACAACGATCATGGAAATAAATAACATAACATAACTAACAACAACAAGTTAAATATTATTCCTATTCTTTAGCAGTTTAGTCTGAAATACACCAGTTGAATCCAGAAATAAACAGTCAACATCACGATAGAAACAATTATAAAGTCGACACACATATTGTTGAAGGGAGAACTGTAACCTAAATTAGTTAGTCTTGAATAGTTTGGCGAAAACACACCAGGTAATAAGCCGTTATTTCAAATATTTAGAACTTGTTATGCTGTAATAGATTATTTTCACTATAATGTTATTGTTGGATATATGCACTTCTAATGTTGGTGGTAAATAAGTTCAATAATTTGTTTCTATTGTTAGATAATGTTAAAACTTGTTGCAAATATACAATTTGAAACATAGGTGAACTAATAAATGAACCATCAAAGTGAACGAAAGTACACTTATAATACTTTAAAATGCAATACTATTTTAAAACAGTTATACGCTCAGTTCACTGTGTTATGTTATAAAAACCAATTCCGCGTTTTGGACCAACTTGACTTTTGATAACTAATAAAATACACTAGCGTATTTTATAAAGCACGAGAAATAAAAGGCATAAGTATCTAAGTGTTGTTAAGTGTTTTATTGTAAACGGCCTATAAAATGTGTAAAATAAAAATTCCAAGCTTAACATTTTTTAAATCTTCCAAGCAAGCAGCAGCGAATCGATGTTTTCGATGTCCATTTGCTGACATATGAAAATAAAATTTCCGTTGTTAGATAAAGTTGACGACGCGAGCGGAAGCGACGCTCTGCTCAGGAGGATTGAGGCAGGAACAAATCCCACTTTATTTTTTATTCATATCCGAATTCAACTTTGTTCTGTTCACTGCAGAGAAAAATTTATATATTTACAAAAACATTGAAACATTATTCACACTTTTCAATAGTGCTTTGTTGAAATCATTTATGTTGTGTTCACAGTTGAGGTATACATATTGGTTAAAAAAACAAGGAGGTTTCAAGACTTTTGAACTGGGTTAGAAAATAAGTAATGTATGTGCTATTTCAAATGCAGTCTCTGAGTCGATGATTCTTGTGGATTGTCACTTGACCATAGGGTTTAAGCTTAACGTAATAACGATTAGTTTCAACGATTTATTTTACAATATACCATAAGCTTTACGGTTTTGTTTAAAAATAAGTTCAGTAATAAGATCATGTGCTTCTTGTTAGCTTTGTTGATGAATACAAAACAGAACGGTACATACCAGCCGGCCAAAGCTGTCCGGTTTTATGTTGTCAGCAAAATCCACCGAAGAGCACATGTAAAAGCTATAAAAACATATTCTTTCCGTTTGTTTTAATTAAAACAAGCATGGAAGCTATCTTTGTTACAACCGTTTGTTATACATGTGGGGTGTTGTTAATTATCTCATTAGGGTTAAATAAACTGAAGCCATTTTGTATGTGTTTGGACACATAGTTTATTTTATAACAAGACTTTTAAAAAGGAGCCAAATTATGAGACTCTACATACAAAGCTTTAAAAGTAACCCCTTTTATCGTATATTATTTGCTATTCAATTATTAAGGTAATTGTTTTAACCTAATAAGATGAACAATTTTGGTTTTCTAATACATTAAAAAGACGTTCTACAATTATCCATAGCTCTGTACTCTACAACAATAGGATTGATGCAACCTGAGACAAAAAGTAATTAACAACAATCAGCAATCAAATTAAAACCAAAACATACATCATCATTTGTTTTGTATACAATTTAAAGCTTTATATCACATGTATTACGATAATAACAAGATCATACACCTTATACTTAAACATAACCTAATATGTTTTGATAAAACATGAAATTTGATCTAATGGTCAATATTGGATAGCTTGCTAGGCACATTTCTGTCCTGAGGGAGTTCTGATTCTCTCAGTGAATATTGCTGCTATCTCAAGCAATATTGAACCAACATTATACTTAAGTAGAAGTGCGCCTTCTTTACACCCTATCTTGTCTGCTGAAACATGAAACATTAGCTATCAAGGTCTTCTTTTATAGTGGCACACTAAATTACTTTCACTTAATTTTCAACACCTACGCCAAGCAATTTCGGTTATTATTTCTTGAGCTGAAACATTCAGTTTGAAACCAACAATTGTATTTAACCCAATTGAATCCATACGGTTTAGATTCTTTTAAATCTGTGATTTTATTTGACTAATATTTTTAGAGTTTCAGGAGGCTTAAAAGTCGATTATTATGAATTTTATGAGTTGTTTGAAAAAACCATGAGTGGACAATTAAACGTATCCTGCACTTTTGATTGTTACAAAACTCTTTAAATGAAAACCTTTGAATATAGTTGAAACAGTACAAACCATTGTGAATAGTTGTTTAAAATTAATATTAACCTATTATTATTCTTCCTATTGAGAATTTTCTAAGATTTGTTCAAAACACTTTATACACGTTAGCCATACTCGTACTACTGTAAATGGCCGTACATACGAATATTGTAATTTACGACATGGAAAGCTCAGTAAACAAGTACATTCTACTAACAACTGCCCGGGAAGGTCATGTATCTCGGTTAGGGCTCACAAAATCCTCCTTCCTAAGCTCTGCTAAGCCAGTGATACAAATTTACTTCAGCCCTCTAATTGAAATACACGTTCTGTTTTATGTACTCATGAATAATACTTTGAGGGTCTCATTGTTTTTGTGTGTGTGTCTTTTGAAGAGAGAGTCAACTACATAGAGATTTTTACCCCAAATTTTGTGTTTTAGAGGAATATAACCTTGTTCTTGAGGATACCTTGCTCAGCTGTTCAAAAGTGGGGATGAAGCACTTTTGAAACACCCTGTATGTTTTCAATAAACTCATTTTAAAGATTTAAAAACAGCCACGTACCCTTAGAATGAGAAGGCCGCCGTTTATGATTGTTATCTGTGTTATCACTTTCCATAGTTTGACTATAGCTGAGACCTTTCAAAAAGAAAAACTGTATGAAAACAGATTTTTGTAACAAGTTTTGTTTTGATCAAAAATAAGTTATTCCATCTTAACAATTACCGTTCAGTATTTCTATTAACGTCATGTACTTTCTTTAACTCATACAATATCCTGACATAGTACAAAAGAAAGAAGAAACCCATATATAAACAACATGATTCAAATAATTTGAATGAAAACACAGTATTTATAAGTAAATCTATTCAAATAGGTTTTTGGTAAAATTTTCTTGATGATTGAAGTTAACTTATTCTAAAGGCTATCTTAAACTTCTGCTATAAAACTCGTTGTCTGGCTATTCTAATTTTGTCGAAGCCGAAAGCCAATACAAGACTTGATAATTTGTCATGGTTTATACATTTTATGGAAAATGAAAGATAGCAACCAATGGAGTGAGATAAGCAAGTCAGCACTGTTTAGAATATTTATTAGGTACATTAGCATAACTGCATTAGCAGCCAGCGTTCTGCTGGCCTTCCTTTCATTTACTCATCTGAACAACGTCTATAATACACACTCTTAATAGTTGTGTATAGGTATTTAACGTTAGACATTAATGGCTAGCGATATAAATTACACATAGTTTGCGATCTGACCACATTGCATTCATGTATTTTTCCACATACAAACATGACACAAATATTGCAGTAACAAATCTGTCAAAATTAAGAAGTAACATCCCTGTGAGCAAGTACTAATATTTACTAATTTAAACATTCTTTTTCCTATGGCCTGAACCCTCTGTTCCCTCAGTGGTCAGTCCAGCTTTATCAGCCAGGCTCTCAGTCACTCGTACAACTAAACGTGTTCACATGTTTACTTTATTCCGAGGTTGAGTGGTAGAGAGGACTTTGTAGTCCTAAATTCGCCTCGTTAAGCAAGACAAACTTTACCTTTTATTTTTATATTTTTCACGTTTAAACGAGTAAATGTGAAAATTTAATATTTAAGTCAGTTATAGTTTAACGTATCTAGCAACTAAATAATCGACCAACTAAATTAGCATCAGTTCGAATAATCATTAGGTCTGTGTTTAAAAGAACTAGGATATTTAACCTTATGTAAATTCAATGGTTCCTTAGTTATTTTGTAAAGTATTTAAAATATATTTTCTCAACATTTTCCTAACAAAATTATTGATGAGAAAGGTTTCGCACAAATAGTTAATTTAAAAGTTGTACCCAAAATTTCGTAAGTAATGTGTCTCGATCCCTTGCTTTTGTCATTGGGTACGACAAACAGCGAAGAAAATGCTCAATGTTACTCTTGTAACCGGACTTTACAGACAAACTGTTTAGGAAATCAGTGATTACATGGAGATCTTAGTTAAAGTTTGTCTTCTTTAACGAGGCGAAGTTAGGACTACAAAGTCCTCTCTACCACTCAACCTCGACCTTTACCCAGCGTCACCGTAGTCACATTAAAAATGTAAGTGGTAACTGCGGGGATGAACCCGCGCCACCAGAGTGATGAGCTTCGGGTCGCGATACCAATCCGCCATGGATCCGCTACGTTAGTTAAAACGTGAACAAGCGAAATCATGAATTAATTTAAACAATACAAAGTTAGTTAAAAGTTGTTCATTTTGTGGCGATTGATCTTTAACTACTAACAACTGAAAATTTAAGCTGTACAAACGTTATGTTGTGTAAACAAATGAAATAATGTCCAACAGCTGAGTTGCGCGGTCTGCAGGTAATAATATTTGAACAGACACGTTTTATGTTGTTAAGGCTGAATCGTGTCTTAAATATTACCGCGAGCACAGATAAGTAGTTCTCTACATTGATAATATAATTATATTATTTAAGTGTAATATTGACATAGGCTCGTCGTGTTTTCAATTTCATCGAATATTTTATAGTGGATCCCAAACTATTAAACTAAAACATTTGTTAATAAAATAGCATCAGTGTGAAACAAGTGACAAAACAGTAATATTTCGCTAAATACAAAGTTTGTTAACCGGCTTTAACTATGATTTTTATTATGAGGTTTACCAAACTAAAAGGTTTTAACAGAATACTCGTATTTAAGCCTTTGACAGTGGAAATAGATCCAATGCTTTTGTGATAAGAGCTCTTAATTAGATCTGGAAGAAATCTTTTAACAACTCTGGCTTATTTAAGTACTTTCTCTCTAACAAAGTAAGATTTTAATTAAATGAAACAAAACCTAATTTTGTGAAAGCCCTCTAGCCTCTTTCCTTCAAAGTACAATGGTTGTTAGTTCTTTATAGAAAATGAGTTTAAGTCAAATTTGGTTAAAACATTGCTTTGCATTTCACTTACTTTTAAAATCGAGTTAACCCCATTGTCCTTTCAAGTCTAGACCTAGAATATTACCATAGTATGGGCTGATTAATAAGTAACTCGGACTATCTTAAACATCAGTTGTTTAAAGGCCCTAATGAGGAAAATGTTACCATCAAGTATATTAACGTCACTAATACAAGCTGCACAGAATTCATTTTTCCTACCTAATAAATTTATATGTATAATTCGCAACTCTGTATCTTTCAAGAGGTATAAAATATATTTGCTCAGTACATTTTCCCTGAAAGCTTTAAACCAAGTTTTCAATATGGGAAGGATGCAACAATTTGGAAGCGTTGTGTTGAACGTGGCCAAGGATCAGCAAAACGTGATCTTTGGACTTAGAGTTTCTACACTTAAATAAGAATCAACAGGAAAATGCAATAACCAATTCAGCTACACAAGCAAGACAGCCCTGTTTACAATATTTATGAGTCTCAATATTAGCATAACTGCACTACCAGCGCCTTTGGTGGTCTACTGCTGAACTGCACAGCTCCAAGTATAACTATTATGCTAACCTTTTCATATGGTTACTGATGCAAATAGTTTAGTACATTCGCCTCCAAGATTGCAAAATGGTTAACGTCTTTGTACTTTCGTTAGTTCATTAATACAGCCTCTCTGTTCTTTGTATTTAAGAATATTAAGAAAGCAAAGTGTCAGTCACTTAATTTTGTTAGTAAAATAACTGTTGGGCGGTCTCTTTTAGTTACGAAATGAAGTTAAAGCCACGAGACATTTACAATAGGTCTGATCTCTAACTAACACCGTCGAAGTTGTATCAAAACTAGTTTGTAGACGTAGATATTTTGTCATATTTGTGAACATACTACACCTTTAATAGTAAATATTAGCGAAATACTAGCAAAATGAAAAGCGTCCTGGATCTCATTACTACAGTTGTGTAGCTGAACTACTGATTAATAAATTCATCGGAGGCTCAGACATATGCCCTTCAAGCCAAAATGTCGATCTGAGGGTCTCCTCAGAAATACGCTTTTAATGATATGCGTTTTAAAACTTGTTTATCTATTTTTACCTTCATAGCCACTACCAAATTAATAACAACTAGACTACCAACATGTCCCCATTGTCCGTGTCAAAGTTGTAACCCTGGCTGTACTCAGATGATAGCTGAGTGTTAACAGTGGCACACTCACACTGACAGCACGTTAGTGTGAGTGTGTGAAGAGAGCGTAATTACGCAGCGGTTAGTGCAACTTTGAGGCGTGGTGAGCCTCTGTCATCCCGTCGAGTGGCAACAATTCATTTGTAACTACACCACCAACTCGGCGTTTCAAACCGTCTCTGAGATAGGCCTAGTAACGTTGTTTATAATCTTATCTTTAAATGTTGTCCGCATTTGAGAAGCATTTGCTGTTTTACTGGTTTTAGATTAAGGCAAATTCTGTAGATTCTTTGAATTATTGTAGTTAAAGATTTTCAGTGTTTGAAATAAATTAAAGATTTCTGAGGTTGAAATATTATTACGGACGTTTTCTATCATTTTTGAGTGATGAACAAGAACACGACGTTTCGGGGATCTGGAATCTGATCTTGTCTTCAGGTAAAAGGTAACCTGCTGTGTGAAAGTGTATTGTTTTACACGGAAAATTGGAAAATAAGTCTAAAAGTAATCATTGCAAGCTGACCAGTTACCCAAAATGGAATGTTATAGCTGTCTTGTCCTTAAACTTACTTGATTTGATAACAACTAGCCTCGACAAGAATACAACACGCATTAAACAATTAAAAAGACAAATAGATAAACTAAACACACCCACACACACTGACAGTTGCTGGACTGCCTGGCCAGCCCCAGTCGGATTGACAGCTTGGAGCAGTGGACGCTCAATCATAGCCGTGAGTCAGACTGATCAAATGCAACAAAGAAAGCAAAAAATACTCAACTATGCAAATTTAATGGAGGACTATCTTTACATTTATAATGAATAAACATTTTTCCTAAAAAAAAATTAAAATAACATAAAAGATTTTAGACGGATCCATCATACATACGAGTATTTATGATATTTTGTGCATATATGGTATTCTGTGTTACAGTTGGTCAGCCTGATTCACGTCTGTGATTGGTCGTCCGCTGCTCCAAGCCAGCCAATGCGACTGTCTGGTGGCTGGCCAGGCAGCCAGTCAGTTGGCAGCCGTCGATGGCCGTGGACGTGCTTGGCTTTTCTATTTGTATTTTTGATTGTTAAAACCTTTGTGCGCGTTGTATTGTTGTTAGGCTAGTTGCTAGGGAAAAATGTTTAACATTTGGTGGTGACTGACTGGTTGTTTTGCGCTAAATACTTTTAGGCTAGTGTATTTCCTAATGTTTGAGGTTACTTTTCATTTTAAGACGGGTTTAGTTTCCAGATCCCGAAAAGGTCATGTTCTTTGTGCTCACTCAAAACAATGGAAAACCCTCGTCAACCTTACCATCGTCAACACCAAACTTCAAACAAAGAATAAAAATTCCGTTTAAATGAGAAATAACATTTTGCGAACATGAAATCATGTATAGTTTTTTTGTACGATGAACGTGTGCACGTTTAAAACGAACAATATTAACATAGTGCGTACTTGTTGATAATGTTTGAAATTTCTAACTTTGTTATAATAGTGGTTAAACAATTTGCAACATACTCGTATATGTTTACATAATTTGTCAGGTTAAAATTAATGATAACCTCAGTTTTAAAAGTAAAACAACTAATAAAATTAGTCAATAAAAACCCTCATAATCATATTTATCAACACAATGTTATTCGAAAAATGTTTTAATAAATTCGTGTAATGTTTGATTTGACAAAACTATGTTTGTTTAACTTCGAATCCTCTAAGGGTTACCAGTTATTACTTTTCATCTGGATAATGCAATTGTTTTGAAAATATTATTAGACAAAACTTATAAAACAACATGATCTTTAATTTAGGAGAGTGGAAAGAGCCTCTTGAATTTATGAAACGGCGCCAGTGAATCCCATAAACATGAGGTTCCACTCGCAGCTAAGTCCTTAAGCCCCGGCGAGCCACTAACTTGTACTTACACCCCAGAATTAATTTCAAATAAAAAAGGTTTACGTTTAAATTGTATCTTACGTTTGTGTTTTAATTCTTTCAGGACAAATGGAAATTAGTTTTTGTTTATGTTGTTAGTAAATAGTTCTGTCAAAACAGGACCAAATGTAATCGGTCGTATTATATTTGCCATAAACTCTTTTAAGCTGTGTTAAAGGTGATTCAACCTACGTCATTTGTAACTGATTTGAAATAATTCGGATGGACGGGAATTGAATGTAAACTATCTAGCCAAAATAATAGTCATACTTGTTCGTAAAGATTTGTATTACCACCTTCCTAATATTGTTATTTAGATATCATGCTTTAAACGTCAATAGTCATAGAATTTTTTAATAATTGTAAAAATCTCAGTGTTTAAATGGTATAACATTGAAACTATGTTTTGTTGAGGTAAATAGTCAAGAAAAATGTTCAGTAGCTTTATGTGAGGCACATATGTCAACGCTTAACACTCGCTGTTTTATATTTTCAATTTCGGAGCGGAAATTAACACATAACATACTGAAGCCTCGGGTAGTTTAGTTTATTGTTAGCATTACTTTTTGAACCAACAACTTTATAAAATGCACTGCCATCAGCATATGTACACAACTTTTTTTAAAGTAATTAATGGTTAGGCTCAGTATGCCTATTGTAAGGTATATTATAAGGATATCTGTCCTACGCAAGCTCAATTTATGTGTATCACCTGAATATTGTAACTAAAAGGTAACTATTTATCAAGCCTTACGACAAGCCATAACAGCGCAAAATTTAATCAAAAAGATTTTTAGGTTCTGAGGTAATTCTTATGATTTAAGTTTGGTAAAAGACCAGTTGAAAGAGTTGTGAGCGTTGCATCAATGTTGTAGTCAAAATAAGTATAAGTGTGATTTTTAAGTGTAAATTTTAATATACAATTTAAATTTTAAGGTAAATTTCAATTTGCTATTTCGTTAAACGTATGAAAAACTGATGTTTTTGCGCAGTTTGTATGATTAAACTGGTCTAAACAAATTTACGGTGTAACTGAACGAAAAAATCGTTTTTACCATCACAATTTATGTTATGATAGCAAAGTCAAAGTGAAATGCTCCCCTTAATAAGGTAATGAGTAACACTGTTTCCATGCTTTAGAAACTTTGACGAACAACTAGCCTAACAGCAACGTTGATCACGTAAATTGCACGTTTTTGAACCAAGTTTTTAAAAATACTAAAGTTTGAAGTTATATTAATGGTAATTATTAAAATAAATAATCGCACTTCGTACTGACTACAAAAAAGTAAATATATGTAGAGAAACTGGAAAGCTTTCCAGGTCTGATCTCTAACTTAGTGTCGAAGTTGTATCAAAACTTGTTTGTAGATATTTTGTCACATTTGTGAGCATACTACACCTGTAATACAGCGCCAGTGAATGTATTTGTTTATTAATTCGATTTTATGGTTATTTAAGCTAATGTTTATAGCAATAATGATATTCATATAATCATTTGTTTTAAATTCATCAAATGTTTTTAGTTGGTTTGAGTTTAACATTGCTAAAACCAAAATGAAAGATATTCAGCATGTCTAGACTCAATAATAGTCTTTAAATGTTGTTTTTCTTAAGTACTCGTAACTTTTAAATAATAACAAGGACATATCTCAAGACATAATCCATGTTCTTGTGTGATCAGAAACATTTCGGCAGAACATTTTACACCTCAAATTGAAAACATTTGAAATTTAAACATAACAACCTATTGAAATATTATAGTTAAGTCGTCCAGTAAGAGGTAACTGCTTAAAGGTTTTACCATCTATATCAAAATTAAATATGTTGAAGCATGTTCCATATAATTTCAACTTCTTAACTTAAAATGTTCTTTAAGAACCATTGTTGGCACCTTTTGAAACCACATGGTTTAGGCATACAGAAGAACTTAAAAATATTTTCCTGTAATTATTACCTTACAGTAATTTATACAGCTACGTGTTGTAGCTGGAAATAGCAAAGCTCAACTCAGCCCACAGGTAAATCACAGTACTCTGTGGTTACAATTATCTGATACGATCTGACTCTCATGAATTCCAACTCTGAAAAGTGTACACTTGCTTAATGTGGTACGCTTGCTTGCCCATCATTACGTTGTTAGGTTTTATTTGTTTGGAGTGTGTTCAAAACAACATCACAAACCAGCAGAACCAGCTGATGTACTTGCTACAGTAAGATCATTAAAAAAGGGAGAAAAGCATCATCAAAACATTACTTTATTTACATGACTCTTTAGCACATCAATCAATGAATCTAAAGTACTTTTTTTTTTTTAATGAGAAAAATACTGTTTCCAAGTTACGTTTTTAGATATATATTCGTGCTTCCTATTGCTCCCTTTAAACTTTATATACTGACAGTACTAATTCAAAACATCTATACGTGTTGTGCTGTTAATGTATGTGCTGACCATGAACGTACTTAATGTCTCTACTTCGTAAATTTTGTGCACATGTTGTATTGTTTTCCAGGCTAGGTGTTACAAAATTCACAAGTTTAATGGAGAAGAGAAACAAGAGGAAAAATTAAGGTTTATACTTCGTTGTGGGTGACCACTCAGTTTGCTCTATTTACTTTTAGGCTAGATATTTTACCAATGTTTTGTATTATGTTTAGGTTACGTTTCACCTGAAGACGGAGTCAGATTCTAGATCCCAAATCGAAACGTACTTTTGTTTACTCAAGTACGATGGAAAACGTCCGAAATAATGTTTTAGCCTCATAAATTGTTCCGTCGTCAACAACTTATTTCAAACAAAGAAATGTATATTTATTTAATTTAAAACAAAAAGAAAAGATGTTTAGGTAAAACGTGGTGTTTTTATCATTCGTTAATGACTACCACAAAGTTAAAGGGAAGAACATCAACAGTATTGAGTGAAATATGAAAGCATCGGAAAATTAACAAAAAAGAACTTCACGTCTGAAAATATTTTGCAATAAATAACGCAGAAGGGGCTTTCAACTTGAGGCTGGAAAGTTCCATCCCCTTTGCAAATTGAAAATTATTACGTCCCTTAACTGAAATGTTCCTTCTTCGTTGAAACTACCTTCCTTAAATCCTTTAGACCCTATAAAATGTACTTCAGCCGAAAGCACTGGTAGACTATACCAAAACGACTTTTTTCCTAGTTAATTTAAAATAATCAGACGTAGAAAACTTACAACCACATCTATTTAACAAATCTTTATACTTGCAAGTAGCAGTTTTACCTTTTGCTAATTAAAATGGGAAAACAAGTTATAGACTCAGAATAGTGTTGCTAACCTGTTGAGTGAAAAATAAAAGTAAGTCTTCTTGAAATGGAGATAATTGGCAATATATTTCGAATTTAAAGATACAAAAAGGACAATATATTGTGTTTTACGCTGTTATCTTCAGGCAAACTTGTGACCATAGTTTAAATTAGTAACAAATATTTTATTCTTCAAGAGTCCTCCATGTAACAAATAAACGCATACTATTGATTTACCTTTTTGAAACCAAGTCAAATATTTCTAGTAACTAATATATTTTAATAATATAACGTCTTATGGTTGGTATTATTAGCATGTATTAGTTAGCGTAGTTTAATCAGGAACATAGGTTGTTTTGTAATAACACAATTTCTACTAGCAAGTAAGTTCATGTTATCACAGAGAACGCTGGAACCCTTTAATTGAAAGATATTAGACACTTGACCCTCCCCTTGCTTGCCGCACAGTCAAGTCCACTCTTACGCAGGAGCTTTCCTCAGTTACAAGGTTGAATAAATATATAAATAGCTCTATTTTATATAAAAAATCACTAAAAATAGGTCAGTTTGTTTTAACATTAACGGATAGCTGTTACTATTTGCTTTGTTAAGTTCATACTGATGATTTATTGTAGATGCTGGAGCTACGTATCAGTTTAAGTTTATTGGGAAAAGTCCAATCGTCATTCCTGCACAATTATTAGTTCTTTGTTTTTACCACTCGTGATGCTCCATCGATGTATAGGCTATACATAACTATGATTTAATCCAATTAAAAAAATCAGTACAAGTTAGAAAGCGTTTGGAGGTAAGTATTATATGAACTAAAAGAGGACACATTTGATTTAACAAACTGCTTCAGTATTTTGTATTTAATTGCGTCTCAATAATGAATTGTGTGTACCATTGTTTTAGTGTACTCGTACTCATTACTTAATGACTTCTAATTAAAACTGCGTTGTGCATATTCATTTGTTGGATGTGTATTGTTAAGATAACTGAAAGATGGAAGTTGGCGAGTTTAATAAACTCTGAGAAACAATCTAAGGAAACTCTGAGAATTCTGAGCCACTGAATATTTTAACAGGCATACTTCTTCACTCGTTACTTTCTGAAATTGCATTGAATGTTTAAATAAATTTTATCAAAGCCATCCAAACCTTACACCAAACCGAACAATGAAACCTCGATTACTGCAGGGCCCCATAGAGTTTTAGGGATGGCGAAAATTGGCGATTTTCAACAACGTCTCTCTTAGCCAAAAAGTAAAAAGGTTTGTTTTTCAAAAGCATAACTAAACCGAACAGATTCCACTTTCTAAAAACACGACTAATGCATTTATGCTAATCATGTCCCATAAATTGTCCGTACTCAGCTGTGTTCTTATCTTTCTTGCTGCAGCACTCCTAAGGAAATATTGTTTCCCACTTTTTATCAGAATTATTCAACTAAAATGTGTATTTGTCATATTTCGTTTGGTTAAAACATACTAGAAGTTTAATAGTACAATCTTTTATTTGTACAGCAAAGCGTATAATTCAATTTATATTATGGTCATTATGTAATCACATTATATGAGTTAATCTGAATACCCAGTCGTTGGACCTTTTTAAAATTATCCAAATTCCTTGTACTTTGCCTGTAAATTCTACTTTTGGCAAAATCTACGAGCATAAATACAGAGTGTCACAAAAAGTGTAGCGTGCTATTCAGTACCAGATTCTACACACAAAAGTAAGTCGAAATAGTCCTGTAACATGT
The DNA here is from genome assembly GCA_018831715.1 of Matsumurasca onukii. Classification (NCBI taxonomy): domain Eukaryota; kingdom Metazoa; phylum Arthropoda; class Insecta; order Hemiptera; family Cicadellidae; genus Matsumurasca; species Matsumurasca onukii. The sequence goes on from CM032062.1 coordinate 37,862,657, forward strand.
TTTTGGCTTTGGCTTAGTTTAACAGTAATCCGTTATTTAGTAAATTTCTGAAAATAATTTATCATTCAAAACCCTTAAAGATATTTTTGTGTAACTTGGTATAAACCTTGATGGTTTTCTATTAACATTTTCTAAAGTTTTTGTATCTAACTTATCAAATTTTAAAATAATATTTTGCAATTATGTAAAAATGTCAAAGTAAAATTCCAATTTTATACTATTAGACTTTGAAATTTTTAACCGGTCACCATTTTGAAATGGTATTTTCACCACGCTTATGTGGTATCGTCAGCGAATTTGTAAATTCATAAATACATCCTTGTTAACATAAAATGTACACTTTTTACACATGGCACTGTTATGTCACTCGCGGTACCATGGACTAGATATTCAGTGGGCGATGTTAATAACTAGTATGTGTAGTGATTTATAAAGACAAAAAGAGTACCGGAGAAACCACATATATTCACTTGTGTAGACTCAGCCAAAAGCTCGTAGCATATACACGTGAAATATAAATTATTTAAAAAATAATACCCTTTAAGTGGCGCGGAACGGCTAAAATAATATATACAATTTCATTCAAAGCGTTATTAATTAGATAGTATTTTTTTTCGTTGTCTGTAAATAGACTTTCACTAATGACAACCATTACAAAATGCGCATCTGATTTAGTTTACTGTATAGTGGGATCTACAGGCGTAAACCGAAAGGCAAGACAAATCTGTATGTTCCGATATATTTAAGTTAGGACAAAATATAGATCCTATTTGTACTGGTTTTCCTACCTGCTGACACAGAAAGCGGTTAACTATCATGAACACGCTACTCTCTTCCTGTAAAATTATAAAATGCTTATGTTATTACTAAATCACTATTTGTGATGCCGACCACTCTCATGAGGCAAATATGTATTTTTGGCAAATACGTATTATAAGGCAAATATGTGGTGAAAGATGAGTATGATGAGTTAATCGAATGAGTAATGAGGTTTAGTCCTGTTACAAACTAAGGCAGACTCTGCCATAGAAGAGTCATTAATTAATAGCCCAATGACCAATGGAAATACAAGGACCAACGGCTTAACGTGACTTCCGAACCACGCAGGTGATGGTCAGTAAACGATGATAGAAATTGATGCGGGTATCATCAGATGGTCACTGAGACTATCTGAGCCGCTTTAGACCTATATCATCCTCAAAACCTGACCTCCATGAAGCTGGATTACAGGACCATGGCACGAGTCCAAGTCAAGTACACAATACAGTCAAATAGTTAATACACGGTAGTAGTTTAATAACAACTTCTATTTGATCATATAGTTTGTTATTATTCCTATAAACGAGGATAGTTTATCACACTTTTTCTTGCTTGTAAATATGGATGTGTGACTTCGACCAGTGAAACAGATCCTTGATGAATATTCAGTGGATTCAGAATAAAGCTCTTTGTACACTGGACAATTGTGCCATTGACAAACTGGATTACTGTTCACCACGTCGCCGTTATCTATATAACGAACTGATACGATCTTGCTAGTACAGTAGGATCAATTGATAATTATTTAGTGTTTTGTGTTATTTTTTATTTTAATGCATGGACAATATAATTGGTTCATAAAATAAATAGCGCTTTCGATTAATATGGTTAAAGATTATAAATAATTATTAATCAAGAAATATACGAGTAACATGAATCAGTCGACTCCCTTACATTTTCTTAACTAAAAATGGGTTTAATTCATTTGTTTAAAAAAATTAAAACTCAATGTGATTCTGTTCAATGAGTATGTGACTTCACACTTAAGGAGCGTTTTTAAATTTATGCATGTAAGAAATCCCTAAGAATGAAAGGTATTACACCTATACAAAAGTATATTAAAATAAAATACACTCAAACTTTCTAATCAATAAGAAATGTTTTTAAAATTGTCTAATATTTTTAATAATTACAGGGATTATTTATTACTAAGGTAATTTGAAGACTAATTGTGTGGACCGAACTGGGACTCGAACACGGGTCTCTCATCACTACACCATCCGGCCCACTTATTTTTCCTTCAAATTTAGAAGTATTTAAATCTGAAAGTTTATCCAAAACATGTGACTGTCAATAGCTACCTCAAATCAACAGGCTGGAAATATTATGAACATAATTTAAATACTATGCCAAATGAGTTATTATAGTGAGATGCTCGGGTTGGAGACCAGGTTCGGTCCACACATTTTGTCTGCAAACGTCCTTAGTAATTAATTAGCTATTTAGCGTATTTATTTTATTTATTTATTTAGCGTATTTTAAATTATTACAATATCTGGTTACAGAGATTATAATATTTTATTTTATTGTCTATATAAACAATAACTAGTAACGAAGGCCTTAAGCTCTAATATTGGAAGGAATAATATAATTTTAAAATACGTATTTCCATGCCAATGATGAATTGTTTCCATTATTATCAACCCAAATACAAATTTACTACTGACATAGAAATGTTTAAATTATTTTAATAACTAGTAATATCTGGTTATACAACGAAAGTAGTCTTGCACTAAGTATAAAGATCTCTGTGATCCACAACACACAGTGCAACAACTCATTTGCAGTATCGAAATGTAAAATATAGAATGTCTGGTGAGCAAAATATGACGCAGGTTTTGTTGTGCCAGCAAGAGTGAAAGTAAAATATGCAGGAGATAATTCCATTGCAAGGCTGCGGTAACTTCACCAAAGTCAGTGAAAGTTTAATGTGGAATGCCAACTCGAGGTGCCGTAGCGCTCTTCAGACCTGTGCTTTTCACTTCCTCAGACTGTGTGTAAAACCTAAATGTGATGGCTGGTTAGACTTTGCGTTTATATATTGGTGTGGGCTAACACACTTTGAGATAGAGTTGTATAACAATAAAAGGACTTTTGAATGAGTTGCGTTTATTTTTAGTAAGGAATATGTGTTAATTTTACTGAGTTGTAGTTGTATATCACTCCAAAACCATGACCTACAGTTCTAAGTAGTAAGCTAACACAGAAGATATGAGTGTTGTATATGATAATGTGTATGATTTAGTTGATAACGTTTTCTTAAAACGATTGCAACAATTTCCAAGTTCACGTTTTAAACGTACCATAATTCACTAATCTTCTATGCTGACACCTAATGTTCTAATCCAAATTTACGAATATGTTGGGAAACACTTTGAGCTGAAGTTTTAGGAAAATATTATTTTCAAGAGGTTAGTTCTTACACCTTCTATTCCATCAAAATGGTCACATACGCAAAACTAATTTTAAAGTCTATATTAAGTTGAAAAGTTCGATTGCAAAGTTAAAACATTTCCTCTAGAGGTTGGTTCTCGTACGAGAAGCAACGTAACACAGACAAACGATTGAAACAGCATTACATGATCTGCACCCTGGTGTACACTGTACATGGATAAGAGGATACCTTGTTAAGGTTGTCAAAGAGTTACATGGTTGTTGAGCTAACGCTGCATAGCGAGTGTCGTTGCAGCCTACAGCTAAATCACAGTAGCGGTACTCTGTGGTTACAATTATCTGATACCATCTACCTCTCATGAATTCCAACTCTAGAAGTGTACGCTTGCAAAGTTGGCAGTCCTGCTCCGAGGTAATTACGTTGTTAAAACCTTTCTACACGCTTTAATTTGAGTAGGCCTTGACCTTTTTTGTGTTTGTCATCACGGTTCAAATTAAATTTAGTTTTCTTTCTTCAAAGTTGAGTTGAAAGGTTATGATAGATACCGATGCTGACTGATTGTTCAAAGGACATGAGTATTATAATACATGCCAAGGAAAAAGGCTGAGGTAAAATTCAATAGCTTTATATCACAGGTTTTTATTTCACCGAAGGCTGAGGATAAGGTTGTCCAAAACTGCAGGTGGAGAGAGAGGTCAAAAGCGTCTAATTATCAAAGGTCTATTACGTGTAGAATACCGAGACCGATAGTCGAATTGGTATGGACTAATTTTGATGACTTACTGAGGTCGAAAGACATGAATAAAATAGTATGTTGTAAATTAGGGGTAAAATGCCACAACCAGGTCGAGCAACATTACTCATCAATGATATGATGATAATACCAAAATACAACCACCGAAATAAAGACTATGGTTTATCAATATGGGCGAACTGGGTAAGACCAGTCAGGTACAGTTATGAGGTCGAAGGTCGAAGAAATGAACGTCGACCTTTGGCGAAAACTGAACACAGAGTAAAATTATCGGCCTATTGCATATACGCCGAATCCACTGGCCTTAGAAATTATTTCTAATACAATGAAATAGATTAACTCTACCACTAAAGCCGAAAACTGAGGTGAAAGCACTTGAGTCGCATTAATGAGTACACTTTATGTCCGAACAATACCTTCATTATACTTAGAAAGACACGTATAATGTTGAAAACAACAATGATTGTAATGCATTAACTTATCCAGACGTGCGACTTAGTAGACGAATCTACAAGCCTTTTCTTACACAGACTCAGAAAAACGACGGAAGAGGAGGAAACTAAGATAATAACGCCGGCTGACACTCCTTTTATTAAGACAGAAAAGCCTTTCTCTTCTTTTCAAACTGAAGGGTGGAGTAAAGAGCAACAGTTAATATTTCATAACTTTTATCTCGAGAAGACTGAAACGTTTCTGTTATTGATGGACCCAAGAACAATGGGATACTATAAACATAACACTCTTGACCATAAAAGTAAACTTTGTGTTTATTTTAATTGTATTTGAGGTTTTAGTTAGTTTTCTTTTTGATACAATAACGTTTAATGTGAACAAACAGATCCACGTTATATACGGCCTTTTGTGTACAAGAAATATAGTTTTAGGGCATTACGATAGGAAGCAAGAGTTTGAGAATACTTGTAAAAGGTCATTAGTTTTAATCTTAGCTACGTAACGTTCTAATACTAAAGCTATTACTAAGAAGAGTAAACATTAGCAACTATCGTTTAGCAATAGTGTTTGTTACTAACATATCTAGTTAAAAAAGTAAATTTAGTTTTAACAACGTTCAACCCTGGACTTGCGTGTTAGCGGTTAACTTCGCTGTGAGAGTTAACGTTATCTCAGTGAAAGCTGAAACCTTGTAATTGAAAGATATTAGACACTTGACCCTCCCCTCAGTTCACTGTAGAGAAAGCTCAACCTTTTGTTAAGTGAGGGTCTTGTTTTGTCTTTTGTAATTGGCTAGATAACGCTAGAAACGCTAGATAAAAAGTAAGATCTAGTAAGTTTAAGAGAGAGAACCAAATGAAAAAATAATAAAGAAACAATTAAAAAGTACAAACGTTGATCAATATTATTGGATTATTATCTTCAGAGTTAAACTTGTAGTACAAACTTTGTGATATAACTGCAGGTTCTTAGGCGGTATCTTGTATAATCAATATGACTTTCTGCAATTTCATTAAGTCTCCGTAGAATTTAATAGACCGAAAACGTATTAAAACCGCTATATTTCAATAAACAAAGATATAAGCGAGGTATATCGGTGTGGGTAGCATGCACGAATATACAGGGAGGATAAATACCACCCTCAGCGCTCCCCGTGGTCATTAGCTAAACTGTCAGACGCCCCGGGGGCCTCAGTCTCCCTCACCTCGTGTGAGCCTGTATTTGTAGATTGCTTAGAGCATGGCAACCGATACTCTTATAAAAAAGGCCTTTACTCCAAACTTTTAATCTAAATATTGTTTCTGTGAAATTTTCAAACTAAACCAAAAATAATTAATTTTTCTTAAATTATGTTATATTACTAGTGTTTGCAAGATACAGTTATTGTAAAAAAATTAACAAAAATTTTTTTACCTATATTAATTGTTACTACACGATGATATTGGCTTTGCAGAGCAAAACCAGTTATCTTGTTAATACAACGATCTATTTATTTACCCAAGGGTACAGGAAAAGGTCTTCACATCGGCTTAAAAACAATTATTTGCCCAAAGGCCAAAGCAGGTTTTAGCAACGAGGTAGCCTTCTAAGTTCTTCAGTAGCAGTAAAACTTATCACAAACAGATTTGAAGTTATTTTGGTTTGAGTACCTCATAATGTACTTAAATAACATTTTTGTAATATGTAATAATAAAATTAATACACACAGTAATAGATACAAATGTAGCACAACTTATGTTATAAAATATAATAATCGAATGTGAATGTAATTGAATAATTTAGGGTTTGGATACTACGGGATTGATACGTTCATAAAATGCATTCGGAGTGCTTAACCTAGCTTGTGCGAAAAGTTATAAAAGACACATGACTGTTCAAGCATTAGTAAATTTTTTAGTTTTAACACTCCAAAAAAAACGGTCAATACAAATTATTTCTTACTTTATAGTCAAAGTAAGTTACAACTGATTGTAATAACGTAATGCCATATTTTCTTGAAACTTAGTACTCACAAATGGTGTTAAGTAGAAAGTAGATGTGATCACGTTGTTTGCGCAAATGCTGCTTTATTTTAACACTTCTCAGTTGAACACCTGCTCCATTAGGCAGCAAATCATGCTGAAGCGGGCCTCCCAAGCGGTAAGCGTCGTCGCACTTTTCCTAAACAGACGGAATGATTTTGTTTTATATCTCTATATAGGCCCTACACATATAACGGTAAATATATAATTGTATGTATACAGTCCACACCATTGCAATTCTTCGAAAAACTGTATCGCAAATCTACTTATCGTATGATTTTGTTTTGAATTCGTAATTGATGAGCTATATGTCCATTAGAGTGATTAACTCAGCCAACACATATCCACAAGAGCTAATGTGATTCCTAGAGAAATCGCAATAACCTGTTGGCGGTAAACAGGTTTTAGGATAATTTATAACCAAAAAAGATGGCTTTGTTATAAAAGCTGCTTTATGTTTCTATTTCAATGAAACTTAATATGCAGATTTATGTTACTGTAGTAAACGTGTGTACAACACCCAAACCAGTCCTATTTAGCTAAATTAAGATGGCCTCACACAAAATTGCCATCAGGCTGAACATACTTTGTAGATTCTTTGTAGAAATGTTGGATACCGTGACAAATTTTTTAATATTTAAAATAATCACTCAGATAATAAATACAGTTCCTAGACCTTAGAATCTCGTTTCAATTAGGAAACTTCCGGTGAGCTGATTTGACGTACAGACTTAGAGGTTTGCAAATCAAAATTGTGCTTCATTTTGTTAAAACGCTGAGAAAAATGCAACCTGTAGTCGGAGTGGTCACACATATATACATATAAAAACCAGGAACTTAAGGAACAAGTTATAAATTTGGCTTAAACAAAGATGGAAAACTTACAACTGCTTTCTATTTCGGTTTACAACGTTCGTTAGGTATTAAAAAAGCTTGCTTATGACTGTGAAGGCCTAATACGATCAGGCGTATACCCAGCAGTTCGGAAGCAGAAGCAATTAGCAAACTAATAGACCCAATGGGTATTCTGATTAGGTTAATCAAAGCCCAGAAGTCTCCCAGCTGTAGTCTCTCCCAAGATACACAGTGGACATCAAGCTGTGTTAACCACTCAATTTTGCGGCCACAATTTTCGTTAAAACTGTAAACTGCGCAGATTTTATAAATTAGTTAGCTTTCAAAGTAGATAGCGTATCTGTTTAATCAATTTTAGTATCGATGTCGAAACAGTATTCATTTAGTTAAACATAGTAGACATTTGAGGTACATACGGGTAAATATACATGTGTTCTTGTCATGTTCTTTTCATACAGATTTTACTTTAATTTTAGTGTTTTACAACATCGAAACTGATCATCCAGGCTTAACGAGTTGGTCGGTAACGATAAAAGTGTAAGTATCTACTAGTGGGCCATACTAGAAAGCCCACACATTACAACCTTTCATTAAACAGTTTTCATTGCTTCAATGATCATATCATTGCTTCTATGTGGCCTAAAAGTGTATGTTCCTTGAACGAAAACCTAAAATATAAACACTTTTTTTATGATTGTATAGTGTATATCTAAAAGGCTAAATGTAAAAACACAAACTTTAGCTGTTTATTAACATAAATTCATAACAAATACGTCAAAATAAAACTATGTAATTGAAACAGATTGTTTATGTGCTTTGTTCTAATCAATTTATAATGTGTTTAAATACTCGTACTGGTATGTGTAAAAAGGAAATCTAAATAGTAAATATACACAGATAAGCAATGCATGTTACAAGCAATGTCTCGTTCCGGTTGGAGGACTGACTGAATGCCAAATCGTAAGATATGGTAAACGGGTTTTATTGAATTTGAACTGTGTGCCTGGTGAGTTGATTTGTCTTTCAAATTCTAGTAGGTTTTAAACACTTTTTTAATCAGAACTGGAAGTATGGAGAAAAATAGCACTAAACTATACTTATCTAACGCACATTATTATCACGATGATTCACGTGTCAAAATCTATTAAATCATAATATATTAGAGAATTTTCACTGTGTATGTTTAAACAGGCTAATGGCTAAACCCAAAGGTGTTTAAATGTGATGTACAAACTTTGCAAGTTGCGGTCTCAGATTGAATTAAGTTAGAACCGCGTGTGTACACCTAAAAGCTTTTAGCAACCTTTTAATCGTGCTGGACACGTTATAAACTTACCTAAAAATGTTAGACATGGCTTATGAGATCTTTTAACTGAAACCTAGGACATTATCAAACCAGTTCAAAACAAAAAGGTAAGATGGAATAAAACACATTCTAGCTTTTTGAAAAAATAAATGGAAGCTCTTTTTTGTGTAGGAGTTAATTTACTTAGCTACTAACCGTTGAACTAATGTATGAATGAGACTTATCATATGTACTGCATAACACAAGCCGCATTTAGTTTAAGTTAAAGTTGCAAAAGATTATAGGATCTGTATATGTTTTTAAATACGATTTATATTAACTCATTATTAAAACCTCGTGAACAGGACATACCTTGACGTGTATATCTGGTTTAAGGTAACTCTTATTCCTTAGCAACTTAGTTAATTAACATAACACATCAAACAAACAACATCAAAATATATCAAAACACATCAAAACATATCAATGTTTTGTAAAGATAAAATAAGAAAAAGGTAAAATTTCTCTTGTTTAACGAAGCAAAGTTAGGACTATGAAGTCCTCTTTACCACTCAATTTCGACCTTTACCTAGTGTTACCACAAAGTCACTTTACATAATTTCGTAAGTGGTGAAAACGGGCATCGAACCCGAGTGAACAAAGTGGTAAGCTCTGGAGTCGCGCACGATTCCAGCCCACCACGGGTCTGCTAATTAGTTGTTTTTAGGAATGAAATCGTTATTAGGATACGAATAATCCTTATATTGGTTATACAAAGTCATTTTGTTCTTAATGTAAAAAATACTGAAAACAACCTGAACTAACCGTGATAGACTTTTTCCATCGATCCGCAATGTTGACCTATTTTGAAATAACGAAGGTTTTAAATCTACCTCAAAAAGCCTTTTGTTTTTACTTCCATGGCCATGACTGATTACCGATATATCTTCTGTTTCAAAGTTGTGAGATAACTCGTTCCTCGTACGAAGGGTTTCAACAAAACGAACGTAAAGCCTCTTACAGGGGAGAGGCTCTAAGCTCTATTTGTATGAGTAATCAGTCCAGTGATTTTCGGTGATTGAACCCCAAACACACGACCGGCAGAACGATATCGATTGAATGCGGCTCCTCCCTTAACTCCCACAGCACAAGGCGGTAACCCTAGCTGCTCAGATTTTATTCAACTTCTTTAAATCTCTTCGGCAAACTAAATACAACAGTCGTGTTTGTTTATTAAAGTCAATTGTTTTATGTGTTATAGAACAAATAGATTTTCTCTAGTAAAATAGAGCTTTAATGAGGTAAAAGTTTTAGCAAGTAGAAAACTAAGTAAATTTTAAAATATGAAATTAGTCTATACCTCTAACTGTGCTGAAAGAAGGTTGTTAAGAGCATTTGTTTTGCAAAACAGCTATTCGTGTAATTTGCAATCTAACCTTAAGGGCTTCGTGCAAAGAACTAAGGATATCATATTCACCGTCACAATAGAGATCAAATGTATTATATTATTGACAACCAAATATTGCAAAACACTTAAAGATTGCCAATACAAACGGACATCAAACTTTTAAACTCAATTCTTACAGACATAGAAATTTTATATCAGCCTTATTAAAAAAAGCTAAGAAAAATTTGTAGAACATGGCTCCTACTCAGTAGCAGAATTTAACAAACATTGATAAAATATGTTTCTAACTATTCAACCTACGTTCTAACTATTCAACTAGTTTTATTGGGTGTTTTGTTTCTATTTTTGTTTGAAGTACACAGTAATGTATTGGGATATGTTTTATATAATTGTGTTAGAGGATACTTATTATGTTTACCAGTGAGTTCAATAACCTTAGTCACTGTTTATTGTTCATCCATCTATTTTATGCCTATGTATCAGAGTAATTTTATTTCTTACAGCCAACTCAATCCTAACTGAATTATTAAAAATAAAATAAGAAATGATGAATATTTACTACCGTTTATGAGTAATTTTTAACCATTCGTCTGTAAATAAAATACAACCTAACGTGCAAAAAATCGAATTTTGTTGTTCCACGTCACAGCTCTACGATGTAACGTGCAATGTTTCCTTGTTCCCTTTATTGAATTCACTGCTCTTTGAACACAACAATAAACTTCACAGAAATTATTATTCTGTAAAAATGCTTAAGCTAAATCAAAAAATATATGATAAAGCTAGCCTTGCCTATACAGGCTGTTGCAGTAAAGTATTGAATATTATTCTGAATGAGGACTCATTAGATAAGTACTTAATCAATGTGGATGTAAACTCATTTAATTAGCCTACGTTCTATCTATTCAATTTGACGGCATGTTCATTCCACATAATTTATTACCGATTAATTTATCTGGGATTCGAGATCAATAGTAAATTGTGTGTCCAGCTTTTAATATTGATTTTAACACACAAGACCTAATCTGGATTAAAAATGAAAAGATTTTCTAAAACCACTTTAAAAACAAAATATCATGTGCTAATACAAAATATTAAAATCAATTTTGAACCTTAGTTTAAATATTTTCTTCCCACTTACGAATCCAACTACAATGGCTGTAAACGTAACAATGACATGTTAATTCATAACTAATATCACTCTTGTTCAGGCATGTTGGTATGTTTTAGAGATTATTATCAAACAATCTGCTATATACTTTCAATTCTTAGTTCAAATGTAGTGGACTCTACTTATCAAACCTTGACTACTCAAAATATACGCAAACTTGACATGTTAAGTCCTCTGAAAATCTTCATTGGACTCAAGTCAAACTTTACATTAGTAGAATATTGGCTATTCGAAACTCCACAGTTTTTTAGGAATATGAAGCAAAAGCTCAATAAGTCTATTTTTCATACTCTTTTCAACACTTACAACTTAAAGTATATCTGTATACGTCGACTTTTCTAAACGGCCATTTCTATAACCATAATCTGCATTTTATTTGGTAATTCATCACTTCCATTGTTTTGTAGTCTCCACATGAGTTTAAACTATTATTGCGGACATTTTCCATCGTTAGTGAGCGGGATGATCATTAAGCATGGTAGCAAGGTGATCATCTTGCTCACGAACGATGGAAAATGTCCGCAATAATAATTTTAACTCGGAAATTCTCCCATCGTTAACAACAAACTTTATTTATTTATTTAATTTCAACGGCAATGCCAGTTACAAACATGTTTATAATAAAATAAATTCTTAATGAAAGTTGGAAAGTTAGTAAAAAAATAGCAATAACATGAGTAAAAAGAGATAACAGAATTAAGTAACAAGTACAATATAACTTAAGAAAGTGTTGGAAATTACAAAAATAAAATAAGTACCCAAAGAAGAAAGAAAAAAACAGCAAAGGGATGGTTTCTTCCAATCCACCCCTACTTGAGTGGTACTGATTTTTTTGTACATCTTTTGGTTTCTGATTTAATATTCGGGGTGGTTATGGGTAACAAAATGGACCTAAAATGGGTGACACAAAAAAGAACATAATAAATACAAAGAGCCATAACATTACATTAAGTACGGGGTAATATATGCTTTTATAATTAATTACTATACAGGTGGTTAAAGGTACTACAAAAGATTAAGCAATAAATAATATATATAGATGGAGATTAATGAGATAAATTGTACCTTACTATAATTAAGTGATAACTGAAGAGTGAAGGAGTATACATAAAATTTCTAGAACAAAAATAAACAATGATAAATCTACAAGTGGTTTAACAGTGATAGAAAAATTTAAACAGTAACAATAATAAAAAATAAATAGATAACAGTGATAAAATATATAACTGTATAGTATTTTGTGTTTATGTTTATCTTTATGTTTTATTTAATATCAATGTTGGTACTCTACCATATGTTTTCAATTTACAAACCACATGTTTTCTTTATTGTGTACAAAAACAAACAAACTAATGTGAATAAAACTAATGGATGTTAAACAAGTGCAAAAGTATTTTCCCTTAATCTTTAATAATAACAAAGTGCCAGCTACAAAAGGTATAATCTATTAAGTAATTATCTCCCCTACATTTTTGGTCCTTCGAGCCGGATTAATTTGAACTAGCCTATAAAATTACAGTCCACACCCAAATTTTATTTGTTTATTAAGAGCCTAAATTATTCCAAATGCAATATCAAATTTTAATAAGTAAAGGAAACTTAACAAAGTTGTTTTTAAATAATGTATTTGCTACTATTGACAAATTTGAAAAAGAAGATTTATCTGAAACACAAAAATATCAACTAAAACAGTTTGAAGAACAAGTAAGTAAAAAATTGGCTGATTTTGAAACAATTGAAACTAAATTCTTTGATCAAGACTCTTTACCTACAGACTTCGATGAGACTGCCTATGGAAATCTGCACAGTGAAATCTCTTTTCTAGGAATAAGTATCCTGTCCCTCGTAAATAGCCTACTACCCCCTTCAAATGATGGCCTAAATGGTCTGAATACCTCAAGCAACTCAAATAACTCTCTCATCTCTGTCAGGCTACCTAAACTAGAATTGAAGCATTTCAATGGAGATCCTCATACATGGGTGTCTTTTATCAATCTCTTCAACACAACAATTCATGAAAATGAAAGCCTTCCTGCTGTGGCTAAGTTCCATACTTACTTGGAGTACTCTCTCATGAACCATTAAATCTAATAAAATCACTTGCTATAACTGAGTCAAACTACTTCATTGCTCACAAGATTCTAACGGAAAGATATCATTCCCCTCGCAGACTATCATGCTTACACCTTAACCAAATACTGGACTTACCTTCAATTTCTGCTCATTCCAACAAACAGTTGCGAGATTTCTTGAATACTTTCAGTGAACACAGTGAGGCATTAAAAGCCTTGGACCATGACATTTGTACCGACAATCCCTTGCTCTCTGCTCTTCTGTTACGTAAAATGGACATTGAATTACGTAAAAGATTTGAAACAACTCGTACTGAAGATAATAAAAATGTTCCTCTAGTAAAAGAAATCATAAGCTTTCTCAACTCTGAATGCATTCACAATGAAGATGCTTTTCTACTGAAACCCCAATATGTCCCAAACACTCATAGGCCTAACTCATTCAACTCGTCTAACTCAAAGCCTAGCTTCTTAAAACTCACAAAAACCCAAGACACGTTTGTTGGAACAACCTCAAATGAACACTCAAAACTCTCATCATGCTTCTGTTGTAACAAAACTGATCATAAAATATATCAGTGTCCTCTCTTCAAAGAGAAAAGTCCAGATGAACGTTTTAAAGTGGTTAAAACCAATCAAAGATGTACCTCATGCTTAGGAAAACATTCACACAAAGACTGTAAATCAAACTTTTCTTGCCAGACATGTAATCGAAGACATCACTCTTTACTCCATAATGAAAACTTCAAAGTCCTTCTAAACTTGTCGTTCCGGAAACTCAAAATAGTTCTCCAAAACCCCTTTGAAAGATGAACCTCAATCAAGTTTTGTTGGTGTCTCTACTAAACCTGTCCAAAATCAATCAAGCTCCTTTTCCACAGTTTTACTTGCCACTTGCTTGATAAAGCTCACATCTCAAGAAGGGATCTCACATGTTTTCCGAGCTCTTATAGATTCTTGCAGCCAAAGTAACATTGTAACTGAACGAGTCGCTCAACTTCTTCAAACTCAACTTTTCACTTCCTCCCATGAAATAAATGGTTTGTCACAAGCGACAACTAAGCCTAAAGGAGTTATATATGCAAATGTACAAACTTTGAAAGGTATCATAATAAGCTTAAACAGTCCTATGTTAGTTCTCCACAAAATAACTTCTGATTTACCAAAAGTAATGATAGCAAATGATGTTTTGGAAAATACAAAACGGTTTGCTCTAGCAGATCCAAGCTTTCACATAAAAGGTCCTATTGATGCAATTTTAGGAGCTTCCTTGTACCCTCACATAGTCACCGGTGAAATCTTCAGTCTTGGTCCTGAAATGCCACATTTACTTGGAACTCGTTTTGGATTTGCTGTTATGGGTGATACAAAATGCACCGAAACAGAACCTTCTAAAAACGCATCTGAAACATTTCTCTCAGTAACTGATCATGACATTCATTCATCCATTCAACGCTTCTGGAAAATAGAAGAGCCTCCCTTTCATTCTAAAATCACAGAAGAAGAAAAACTGTGCGATGAACATTTTTCACAAACTCATATCAGAGATTCAGATGGTCGCTACTGCTTACGTTTACCTTTCAAACCCAATCACAAACCATTAGGAGACTCATTCAAAAATGCTGAAACCCGTTTCATTGCGTTAGAAAAGAAATTTGATGCTAAACCCAAGTTTAAAGAAATGTACATTGACTTTATGAAAGATTATCTTACTTCCGGACACATGGAGTTAAGTGATGATCCCAATGATTCAACGCTACCTAACTACTTTCTTCCCCACCACGGAGTCATTAAAGAAAATAGTTCAACAACCAAACTAAGAACTGTATTTGATGCCTCAGCTCGTTCATCAACTCAAGTTTCACTAAATGACACTTTGATCACTGGTCCAAAACTTCAAACCAATATAACAGATATTCTATTAGGTTTTCGATGTTTCAATGTCGTATTCACTTGTGATATAAGACAGATGTACAGACAAATCTCTATTCACTCTGACGATCAAAAATACCAGCAAATATTGTGGCGTGAAAGTCCTCAAAATCCCATACAAGTCTACAAGCTAACAACTGTCACATACGGTCTTAGCAGCTCACCATACCAGGCATTGAAAACTCTCAAACAACTAGCAGACGATGAAGGCTCCAGGTTTCCTGATGCAGCATCTGTGTTGAAAAATCAAACCTTTGTAGATGATATTGTCTGCGGAAAAGACTCAGAAGAAGAAGCTTTAGCTCTGCAAACTCAACTCATTGAATTGCTCCAAGGGATGTTTTGAACTAAGAAAATGGATATCCAACAGTCCAAAACTACTTCAAACTGTCCCTGCAGAACATCTTGAAACTCCAGTTTTCCTCGATTCAACCGATAACCCACATTTCAATGTCCTTGGTATGAAATGGGATAACATCTCAGACTCTTTTTTTCAAACTAGACATTCAAAGTCACAATATCACCAAAAACCATCTTAGCTGTCATCAGTTCAATTTTTGATCCACTTGGTTTCCTCTCACCAATCACAATGTGGGCAAAATGCCTAATGCAAATTCTGTGGGCCTCAGGTTGTCAGTGGGATGACAATCTACCTCAAGACATTTCTGACAAATGGTCAAGATTCACCAGTGAACTGAAAGACATGACAGATATACACATAAAACGACCTTTTCAATGTTCCAATTCTACAACCATTCAGCTACTAGGGTTTTCAGATGCTAGTGAAATGGGTTACAGCGCAGTTGTCTATTTGCGATGCATTCATGAAGACGGAATCATAACTGTAAACTTAGTCATGGCTAAGACCAAAGTAGCTCCATTGAAACGGATATCTCTGCCTCGATTAGAGCTCTGCGGAGCTCACTTACTAGCCAAGCTCCTAGATTATTGCAAACACATCATCTCTCGACAGTGTAAAATTGAGCATATCTTTGCATGGTCCGATTCAACAATAGTCCTTACATGGATTCAGACCCCACCATACAAGCTCAAAACATATGTTGCGAACAGAGTCGCTGAAATACAAGATCTCATTCCCTCCCACCAATGGTTCCACATCAGCAGTGCTGAGAACCCAGCTGACTGCGCTTCTCGTGGGTTGCTGCCCTCTCAAATGATCAACCATTCCCTATGGTGGACAGGTCCTCAATGGCTCATGCAAGATGATTCACTCTGGCCAACATTCCAATTCGCTCCACAAAACTTAGAAAATGACGAGGAAACAAAACTGAACCCTTTAACAATTCTAACATCAACAGAAACTAACAAAGAATGGGATATTCTAACAAAGTACAGCTCATTTTCAAAACTTCAATTTGTAATGGCGTACATCATCCGCTTCGTGCATAACCTCAAAACAGACAGTAAAAGACATGGATTGATAACTTCCGAAGAATTAAATGCTGCCAAACTTGAAATATTTAAACTAGTCCAACAATCAGTGTTTTCTGAAGATATAGAATCACTTAAGAAGAAACGTCCATGTTCCAAAAGATTACAAAACCTTGCTCCATTTCTGGATGAAAACTACATCATACGTGTTGGCGGACGGTTGCAAAACTCAAATCTGACTTATGACTCAAAACATGTAATTGTTTTACCCAAAGGACATCACATTGTAAATCTCCTCATTGACCATTATCATCTCAAGAACTTACATGCAGGACCACAGCTGTTGCAATCTTTACTATCTCAAGATGTATGGATTTTATCAGCAAGAAGTACTATAAGATCTAGAGTCCACAAATGTGTAAAATGCTTTAAATGCAAACCTCGAAATGTCCCTCCCTTCATGGGAAATCTGCCAAAAGAACGTGTTGTTCCTTCGAAACCCTTTTCTCATTGCGGTATAGATTTTTGTGGACCCTTCAATGCTAAAGCTCACTCACTTCGATTCATCAAACAATTCAAGATCTACATATGTGTATTTGTTTGCTTTACCACAAAGGCAGTGCATATTGAAGTGGTTTCCGATCTTACCACAGATTCCTTTATAGCTGCCCTCAGCCGATTTGTGTCTCGTAGAGGATTGTGTTCTCACTTATATTCAGATTGTGGAAAAAACTTTGTAGGTGCAAATACAAAATTACAAAAAACACTCAATGAATTTTGGAAAAATACTAAAGTTCAGAACTCGATCAACCACTTTTGTGTACAAAAATCCATCACCTTCCACTTCAATCCACCAGCTTCCCCTCACCAAGGCGGATTATGGGAAGCAGCTATCAAACGTATGAAATATCATTTATACAGAACTCTCGACCAATCAGCCCTGACCATCGAAGAATACTTCACAATAACAACGAAAATAGAAGCTGTTTTGAACTCAAGACCCATTACTCCGATCTCATCCGACCCTTCAGATTTGACAGCGTTAACACCAGCTCATTTTCTCGTTGGATCATCTTTCTATGCTATTCCTGAACCCGACCTTTTGAACAAACCTCCATCACAACTCCGACGATGGCAGAGAATACAAGAAATTTCACAGAAGATTTGGCAAAGATGGAGTCGAGATTATTTGAGTACTCTCCAACAGCGGACAAAATGGAACAAGAATTCTGAAAAATTTAACCTGAAAATAGGAGACATGGTGTTAGTTCAAGAACCAAACATTTCACCCTTGAACTGGCCATTGGCAAGAATTGTGTCTACAAGTCCAGGGAAAGACAACATTGTTCGTGTCGTCAAGCTGAAAACCAATATGGGAATTTTCTGTCGCCCTTCCACCAAGGTGTTTCCTTTACCGAACCAAGACTAAATAGTAAATACTTATATACACCCTCCTTCATTCTTATTTGAACATTGTTACTGTTCAAGGGGGCCGATATGTATAGTATTTTGTGTTTATGTTTATCTTTATGTTTTATTTAATATCAATGTTGGTACTCTACCTTATGTTTTCCAATTTACAAACCACATGTTTTCTTTATTGTATTGTGTACAAAACAAACAAACTAATGTGAATAAAACTAATGGATGTTAAACAAGTGCAAAAGTATTTTCCCTTAATCTTTAATAATAACAAAGTGCCAGCTAAAAGGTATAATCTATTAAGTAATTATCTCCCCTACAATAACAGATGTAACAGTGATAATATACCATAAATAGATAACAATAATAGATAATAATAAATTAATAGAGCCATAATTATTTTTATACTATAATACATATGTCTCAGCAGAGTATCTCAGTTCAAGGAATGTTCTTTTTAGATGCTGTTGACTGTCAGTGAAGAAATCATGGTGTGGAGCAATGAGGTTACCCAGTCTATGCAGTCTCGGAATTGCACTGTTCTGTTCATAGTTAGTGGCGTAGGAACGATGATTGAAGAGATCTTGGGAGCGGGTCCGGCCACCAACTCGAATATCGATGAGACCAAGAAGTTCAGGACAATTTACTTCACCAAGTAGAATTCTACGGAGAAACATGAGGTCATTTAATTGTCTTCTCACAACTAGCGGCTCCAATCCCAACAATTTCCTGACGAAATCGATAGGAACAGTCTGATACTCGAAGCCCAATCTAATTCCGATGACACGTATAAATCTTTCTTGAATCTTCTCCAAGCGTACTATATGACCGGATTGGTAGGGGGACCAAGCCACGGAGCAGTATTCGAGCACTGAACGAACAAGGGCATTAAAGATGATTCTCATGGCATCCACACTAAGTCCACATCTGGCAGATCTAATTAGAAGCCCTAAGGCTTTGTTGGCTTTGCAGATAATAGTGTTGACGTGTTCTTCTGGAGAGAGACTTGAAGTAATTGTGATACCAAGATCTCTGATTGATTGTACACGACTAAGTGTGGAGCCGTCAAGGACATAGTCAAAAGATATGTAAGTTGGAGTACGATGGAAAGATAGGACTTGACACTTTTTAGCATTCATCCTCATGCGATTAGCAACGCACCATTTTTCAATTTCTTCGAGGCAGTGTTGTAATCTTGTGCAGTCAAGGGCGCAGGATACGGAGGTAAAAACCTTGATATCATCTGCAAAAATCAAACAATCCGTTCGAATGTGATCAACTATGTCATTCAAGAAGATAGTAAATAAGAATGGTCCGAGGTGCGATCCTTGTGGAACGCCAGAGGTGGCTAGAAAGGGTTCAGAAGATGCACCAGAAAACTTCACAACAAGGGTACGTCCGCTCAAATAAGAGTGAAACCAACGAAGAAGATTACCAATGATTCCGTAGGCCTCAAGTTTTGCCATGAGTAGCTGATGACTAACCGAATCAAAGGCCTTGGAGAAATCTATGTATATACTGTCCACCTGGTTTCCAGCTCGAAACGCCCGCTGAATATAATTTTCGTAAAGAACGAGGTTAGTAGATGTAGCTTTACCCGCAGAGAACCCATGCTGCTCCGGCTTAAGAAAGCTCTTACAACTAAAGCTAATACTATCAAGTACAAGTGACTCAAAGATTTTAGCAAGTGCAGGTTGTATAACAATGGGCCTGTAGTTCTTATGCATGGATCACATACCATTAATATTGAACAAAGGATCTCTACATGAGGTATTGCGTAGTGATATGTATGTGTAGGTCAAGGAGCCCAATATGTTTGAGTTATAGGGGTCCTGTGAAACTTCTAAAGATAGATTTCACACACAAAAGACACACGGAACATCGATTTCTCGATTCTAAGGTAGTTCCTCCTTAATAACTCGAGCCTTACGTACTCAAACACCTTAATAACTCGAATTCGTCAAAACCCCCTTTCGAATTTATTGAGTTGTATTAGCTACCACTTTCAATATTATATTTTTAGAGTAGTCAAAAGTTAAAAACAATTTTTGCAGTCATAACACAACTGTGAAGTAATTACTCATAATGACCGAAACACTAAAAATCATGAGCAGCTATTTGAGAAGTCAAAGCTCTGCATAACTCAAGCTACGCCTGTGTAAACTGAGAGCTTCACGTTTGAGGAATCTTAATGATGTCACATTCCTGCTGTTGGTCTCTTATGCAAATGTTTCAAATATTTCGTTGCTTTAGGACGCGTTCTTCTTACTAGTAAAGGGTTTTATTTAAATAATCTTAAGATACACTTTATTTTACAAAAGGAGGCCTTTACTTTGAAATACAAGAGACCTACCTCTGAAGGTTGATACCATAATTTAGAATCACCCTACATACAGGGTGAGTTGTATATCCCCACCTTAACTTTTGAAAGAGGACAAATTTTGAAAAACCTTTTGGTAATGTTTTTATAGGGTCCTGAAGTGTCTTTTGTCGTACCTTTCGTTACCCACCCCTACCCAAAAAACGGGGATCAGGGAGGGGACCTAAATTTTTGAAACACAAACCCCACTTGTGACACCTTATTTGAAGTGTATAAAACACAATTTTGGGGTTCAAAATTGTGAAAAAATACAGATTTAGTTTTTGTGTACTAAAAGCTTTAAAATGATATGTTACATTTTGCAAACGTTTAAAAAATTCCCATTTGTTCAAAGTTCGTCGATTTTAAAGGTTTTTAAATGTAACCTAACCTTACTATTAAAATGATTCATTATGGCCCCAAGACAGACTAATTCAACAATATATGGTATTTTCTGTCGATTCTGTCTATAGTGTCAGTATGGATCGCGTTTTGGTTGACTAACTCATTGTCAAATCCTCTTCATTTCAGCCGTAGGCTTCGTCTTTTGTCTGTTTGTCTTCAATGTGATAATGACGAAGCCTACGGCTGAAATGAAGAGGATTTGACAATGGGTTAGTCAACCCGAAACGCGTCATCCAGACTGACACTGATAGACAGATCGACGGAGGTAAATACCATATATTGTTAACCTAACTATTTCTTTGTTCAGGACCAAGGTGTAACGTAACTAATAACGTAACTATTTTGGATTTTAAACTTTTGTGGTTTGTTATTTTTATATACAATAAAACTTGTAGGTGAACTATATAAAAGCAGTATTTAACAATAATGTAAGACGTTTCGATCATGCTATGAAAATCATCATCAGTATAATATACTGTTTTAATTGTTAACACCCTACAACTGTTCTTACATTTTAGTCTGAATATATACGTTAAATGGTTCTTAAAATAATCACAATGGATCACATACCATTAATATTGAACTTTTGCCTTTTATGAGTCATGAAACAATAATCGTTATAGTTTCCCTAGTTTTCAATAGAACAACTTGGCTTAAACTTCATATCTCTAAGCACCAAACACTTGGCAGAGATTCGATGAGTTAATAATATCGAGGGGGTGAAATATTACTTCCATTAGGTTCAATCACCTCGTTAATATGGCTCGGCTGATAAGTACGCTTCACTCCACTTAAAGTTGAATACCTTCCAGCTAAGAATCATGAAATAAGAATGTAATATATTCATTAAAGCCGGCTTATTGGAATGTGTAAAGATTTCGAGCCTACCTATTACAATGTAGTTATTTGAATTAGTTTGCTGTTGTCAGATTGGTAACATGTATACAAATGTGGTTACAAGATTGGTTTGTAAACTGGTTAGAATTAGAACTATTGTACTTCATGGTAGCCTAACCTCACATGAAATTTCAATTACTCGTGTATTCATATTTATAAAAAAAAAAACGCGAAAACCCTTGCATATTGATTATGCTGTTGCATAATATTTTAATTAATTCTTTTTTTTGTTGCTATAAAAATGTTATTTTGCGTGTTGAATGTGAAAATAACTCCAGTGATATAGCCTGCCGGGGCCTTAGGGGGGATTAAGCGCAAGACATGTCTGCAAGAAAAGGACAACTTAGCCTCTCTCCTCCAACTCCACCCTTACCTACGCGTTGGTAGGCCCTGCTGTTATGCCGAGCAACCTAGACCAAGATAAGGTAACCAACCCCTGCGGAGGTCTAGGTCGGTGAGCAAACAAGGGATGGGGGTCCTGCTTTGGCAGGATGGTAGATGTCAGCAGCAGGGCATCTTACCTAGGTCGGCGGCGGAAGAACCACATTATTGGTCAACGGCAACGTCCACAGGTCGAGTTAGTAGACCTACTGCGGGGCCAGGAAGAGCTCCAAAGTCGCAGTGAAGACAACTTCCTAGGGGTATGGAGCCTCGAAAACAAATCCACTGGTCCTCCTGGTAGGGGTTAAGCGTAGGGCTAACAACTCTATCTTGGAAAAATAATTTCTGTTACGGATCTAGATGACTTGCAAGGGAATGTGATTGGAAATACGGATTTAGCCCAGCGAGCTAAAGGACTGCACAAGGTTAAAGGAGACATTTACTTTGCAACTTGGAATGTCCAAACAATGGGAAAGCCAGGAGCAGTACAGACAGAAAATAAAGTACAGACAGAAAATAGTTGTATCAAGAACTTGCAAAGGTATCCCTATCAAAAAGTACAACGTAGAAGAGTTGGGAAAAAATGAAAATAAGCAAGAAGCGTACAAGCAAAAGATAGACGAATTATTCCAGGAGAATCAAGATGAATGGGTAGGAAACAATATAGAAGTAAAATGGGACATTTTAAAACAAATGACAAAAACTGCAGCAGAAGAAATTGTTGGAACAGTGAGAAAAACATTCAAATCAGTTTGGTTTGACGAAGAATGTGAAAACGCTGTGAAAGAAAGTAATGAAGCAAGACAAAAAATGTTAAAAAGGAAAACCAGACAAAGTTTAGTTAGCTACAGGCAAAAAAGAAGAGACGCTGGTAAAGAGTGTAGAAGAAAGAAAGACTTTATGAAAACAAAGAACATCAGACTTGGAAAATATGGCAAATCAAAGGAAACAAGAAAGTTTTATCAAATAGTACGGGAATCAAGAAACGGATATCAGCCAAGTATAGTTTTTTGCAGAGACCTTGAAGGCAACCAAATAGGAGATGAAAAAACGATGATAGCCAGATGGAAAGATCAGTTTGAAAAACAGCTAAATGGTGATGATGAGAATGAAGAAGCCTTGCAAGAAAATGAAGATGTAGGTGATGTTGGGCTTGCACAAGTAGAAGACCATGAAGCGAGTGAAAGTACACAAACTCCAAGCTTGCAAGAGGCTATACAAGCAATTAAGAAGCTAAAAAATAACAAGGCCCCAGGTGAAGACACCATAACAGCTGAAATGCTCAAGTACGGAGGAGATACAGTTAACGCATGTATGTATGAACTTGTAAGATACATTTGGAAGGAGGAACAAATGCCAAGAGATTGGAATATGGGAATAATTCACCCTGTCTACAAGAAAGGTGACAAAGCAGAATGCGGAAATTATAGGCCAATAACACTCTTGAGTATTTCTTATAAAGTATTTGGGAGTGTTTTAGCCTCAAGATTACGACCCTTTGTAGAAGAAGCTGTGGGTGATTACCAATGTGACTTTCGCAAGAATCGAGCAACAACTGACCAGATTTTCACCATAAGACAAATATATGAAAAGTGTTACGAGTACAATATAGATTTGCACAATATTTTTCATTGATTACAAACAAGCTTTTGACTCAGTAAGAAGAAACGTGATCTATAACACTTTAAGAGAGTTCCGTATCCCAATAAAACTGATAAACCTACTTAATATGTCTTTGGAAAACACAAAAAGTAGAGTAAAAGTACAGGGAGAATTATCTGAAGAATTTAACTTGGGAAGGGGAGTGAAACAAGGAGATGTGTTGTCCTCAATGTTGTTCATCCTAACACTGGAAAAAGTTGTGAAACAGATAAACATAAACCCTGGAGGGACAATAATGAATAATTGAATAGATTAACTCAGTGTGTTGCTTATGCGGATGATATCGCAATAATCTCTAGAAATATCAATTCTCTAGAAGAAGCCTTCTCAAGTCTAGAAAGAGCGTCAAAAGATCTAGGCCTTTTAATAAACACTGAAAAAATAAAATAATATATGAAAATGAAGAGAAATCTTCAAGCCATAAGAGAACCTACGGTGAATTTGAACGACAAGACGTTAGAAAAGGTGGGGAGTTTCAGGTATCTAGGTTCACTCTTGACAGCAGATAACCAAATATCACTAGAAATAAAAGACAGATAAAGTATTGGTAATAGATGCTATTATGCTCTGCAACCGATATTTAAATCCACAAATTTAACCAGAAAACCAAAATCCTTTATTACAAGACAGTTCTCAGACCAATAGTTTTATATGCATCAGAAACATGGACTTTAACATCAGCCCAAGAAGACTTACCAAACAAGTGGGAAAGGAAGGTTTTAAGGAAGATATTTGGTGAAGTGTTAGAAGATGGGGCCTGGCGAATGAGAAGAAACGAAGAAGTTTACTAGTTGTTTGGCGAAGCAACCATCGTCAACCATATGAAACAAGGAGGAATTCGCTGGGCCGGACATGTACAACGCATGGAACAAGGGAGAGCTGTCAAAAGGTTTTACTGACGTGCCAGGAGGAAAAAGAGGACGTGGAAGACCAAGAAAAAGATGGCTGGATGACGTCGAGGCTGATCTGAGAGCTCTGGGTGTGATGAAATGGCGGAGAGTGGCGGGGGATAGACTGGAGTGGAGGCGAATTGTCATAGAGGCCAGAGCCCCACATGGGTTGTAGCGCCGAGGAGTGAGTGAGTAAGTGATATAGCCTGCCAGCTTATTGAAGCTTTAAAACGATGAATTTGATAATATTGTAGTTAGCGAACTGAAACATGCCACTCAATAAGGAAACTAAGACAAATTGACGGAAGTAAATTAAGAAAATTGAATGATTGATATCATTGTACGTGAAAAATATTGTCCAGTTAAGATAATCATAAAACAGATTAATCTTTTTTAATCTTTGAAAAAAAATCCAAAATTTCTCATTACTTTGATTGTGGGTCAACGCAATTATAGAAATAACTAATACAACACATTAAACCCACCCTCGGATTTGTTTGTTTGTTTTTCTGTCCACGCCAATGACATTTCTAATGAGTTACATAACTTAAAGTTTGTGGGCATCACAAAATGCTTTTAGGGAAAGCGGGCCAAAACCTTACTCCTGTGCCAAGAATTGAACCTGTGACCTTGCGCTTTGCAAGCCGTGACTATCCACTGAGCAACGAACGCATGCATATTTAACCTTAATCTAAATGAAAACTCTCTTACAACAATTCAATGTGTTAAAATCAACACTCTCATTTGAAAAATCACAACAACATCTTCGCTTAGAACTAATAGTGAATAAATATTGTATAATTGTGAGAAGTTGTGAAATATGAGTGTTAGAAACACAAGCTCGGTTGAAGTGTAACCGCTGGGGAATTGGAATTCAGACACCGGATGTTCAACAATAGAGGTAACTAATCAGACGGCCACAGCTGGTTACGATAGATCCACACTGGTTTCCACCTATTGTCTCAGCTCGTATAGTTCTGGCCTACCTCTGTTAAGAGCTTCCTCAGTGAAATTGAAACCCTGCACTATCGGTAGTTGAATCCAACAAGACAATTTGCTGATTGGTTATATGTTTATCCCTTACATAAATAAATATAATTTGGTTGGCCTTCTTTATTTCGACCAGAGTAGCTGTTTAAATTAATCTATTTTAAAAATGAATACTAATTTAAAAATTTGATGGGTAAACTAGTGAACAGCAGATTTCTTCAAATAATAAAAACTAGACTACTGTGTTCAAAACATTGTTTACTTTGACTTTACTCGAAATTTTTAAAGCTTAAATTGAATATAAGCTTTAATTATTGTTAAAAGGTTAACCCTTGTACTTTGTGATGAAATATACTACGGTTTTCATTAATTTGCAGGTATCTATGAACATAATTTTAAACATGGTTATTATTTTATTTGTTTTCAAGTTACTTCAGAGTTTTACTTCCGCCTTTTCTCAGTTGGTATTATTGCGTCTCAAACTATTTGTTCCTTGTATTACTTGATAACTTATTTTGAGTTGTAAATACATGGACAAAATAGACTAAAAACTTTTGTTTTGAGACGAAACCAAGTAAAGTCCACGGGTTAAATGTTAGCAATTATTTTTAAAACATTAACTATGACTTTTGACACTGAGGCTTTTAAAGTTGCGTTTTAAAATTATCAGCGATGTAAGTATTTGAAAATATTAAAACCTGTTATGTCAGTATTGGACATATTTAACAACATTTGACCCTAAAAATACCATACGGCTGAGGGACTAAAGAAAGATAAATAAACGTTTTTACGCTACAGTTTTGAATCAATAAAGAACTGCATGAAATTTCCCTAAACTTTAAGGTTTTTTAAACTCGTGTTAATAATTAACCTCCCTTACCCATGGAAGCTTTAAGTTTAAACATAATGGCTTTGAGTTAAACACAATCCATGACTTTTTATGTTATTGGTAATTCATAATAAGATAGTTTATTATCAAAGTAAACACTTTGAAGTTCGTTATCTTCAAAACCCTATATTAACGTTGTGTTGGAAACAATGCGACAAAGCTGCAGGGGAATTCACAAGTCCAGTATCTCAGCACTGGCTAGTGGCTAACTTTACCCAATTATAACTATGAAGGAGAGTTGCGAAGGGGAATCAATGATCAACAATCGGCCTGTGCCTGATTACTTACACCTCGTTATATCTATACAGTTTCTTGACGACGTTAGCATTGTACTGTTTAGACATTCGTTAGTGCAAATGCATTGATATTCTTGTAAGAGCTGGATAAACAGGTTAGACTACTATATCGTATTAAAAACGTTTTAAGGAGCATAACGATATTGGAAAGCCTGAATTCGTCCGCTTAATGAAAACACGACACCGCGAACGTAACAACTGGCTAAACAATGGACCTTCTTTCAACTGATTTGTCAAACGGAGAGTTGCAAAGGTTTACGGCGTTCCATTATTGCCCTTTTAATATAATATTACAATAACAAACATGATATATTTAGAAACTAAAGGTGATTTCTAACACGTGTGCATATCCCGACCTCTCTAAAGCTGCTCAATAGTTTCATAAATAAACTTTGAAATCTCCCACGTTTCGGTGTTTTAAACTCCATTTTAGTTACGCTATTAAGAAACATAATTTTACAAAAAAAAAAAACGTTGTTCACACGTGTTAAAAAATGTTCTCCAGTTTTCAAGTACTCGTATATTATATTTACAAGAATAAAGTTTATTTTTAAGAGTGAAAAACTGGCCGCTGTAAACCCTCGCATTGAAGCGTCTACGCGCAGCTGAGGCGGATCCTTAATGTACCTTTTGTTTATTTTATTTATTTATGTTACATTTTTAACAATACACAATTGTATTATTTGTTCAAAATATAACAAACGTTAAATACACATATTATAAACTAGTATAATCTAGCTTGAATCTGTGCTAGTGCCAATATACAAAGTGAGGTAAGTGTTTCTACGAAAATGTTGCTTGTTCACATAGAGCTCGTGTGTTTACAACACCCGCAGTAATCCAAGGTTCTGAATGGGCCTGTAAACAGTAAGTAACGCCGTAACAAATAGAGCGCTCCACTCTAGCTTATTAAAGCTGAATACTACTATAATTTGTGCTTTACGATTATGATAGTGTAGTTCGTCGTTCCATCGCCTAAACAGTGCGCACTTTCGTGGAGCCGTGCTCTATTTG
This sequence comes from Matsumurasca onukii, assembly GCA_018831715.1. NCBI lineage: Eukaryota > Metazoa > Arthropoda > Insecta > Hemiptera > Cicadellidae > Matsumurasca > Matsumurasca onukii. The sequence continues at coordinate 37,890,419 of CM032062.1, forward strand.
AACTACTTGTGTAACATGACTGTTGTTTCTGTATTGTCAAATTAGTGAATTGCTAATGATTGTTATGTATATAGTATGAGTGACAATACACGAAGACAATATACAACAAAGTAATATAGTCTTTATTGTATATCTTTACAAAACTTAGAATTGATAGTACGTAATACCTAAAGGTGCTCAGTACGGAGAAACGAATTGCCGATGCAGAAATTGACAATTTTCAAAACTTTGTTGTTGTTAAACTTTAAATTAAAAACAAATATCTATTTTCGTGTTTAAACTGATGCACTCAAAACAACTAAATATATGATATTACGAGTATCTTGTAAAGCTAGCAAAATATTCTTTGAAAAAACCAATAAAAATTATCTTCCAAGCAAAATTATAGAATCAAAGAGAATGTCATGGTAGGTAGATTTAGCATAGATACCACTTGGCTGAGGTAGCAGCAGCCCAAGCCACAGATAGCGACTCGAGCGCTGTCATCTCTCTACGTCTTTCTCTCCCCTCGCCACGACATGCTCGATACTGTCCGATGTAGATGACTTAAATGTGACCACCGCTCCTGGGGTCCATACCGACAAAGTTTAGCTAATACAAGTGACATTAACATTGAACGTTTAGGACTTTTATTAAGTGAGATTATCTAGGAATGTTGATATCAATTTTATTTAGTAGTTAAATAAGCAAACTGGTTACAACTTGTTAAAAAATGAACTGTCTTACTATAACGCTTTTTAATTAAGTACTAAAATCTGAATGTTTATCCGAAACACGTGACTGTTAAATAGTTACCTTAATCAACAAGCTGGACATATTACAAATATAATTTAAATACTATGTCAAATGACTTATTATAAATCTTAATTTGTACTAACGCTAAATAGCTAATTTATTACCAAAGAAATTTGAAGAGAAAATGTTTAAACCGAACCGGGATTTGAACCCGGGCTCACACCTGCCGGGTGATTATGCTCACCACTACACTATCCGGCCCAACTCGTATTTATGCCTTCAAATTTAACATATTCATTTGATATAGTATTAAAACTCAGTTTGTAATATTTCCATTTTATTGATTTTACGTAAGTTACTATTTAACAGTCATATGTTTTGGTTAAACATACAGATTTAAGTACTAAATTTGAAGGCATAAACAGTTGGGCCGGATGATGTAGTGGTGAGCATAATCGCCTGGAAAGCTAGTGCCACGGGTTCAAATCCCGGTTCGGTCCAATCTTTTTCGTCTTCAAATGTCTTTATTAATAAATTAGCTATTAGTGTTAATACAAATAACGCTATAACGCTTTTAGTAATATATTTAACGCCCCCCAAAGTACTTCATTCTCAGCTTAATAATCTAAGTAAGTTGCTTTCAAATGTTAACTAGTATTATTTACTCTGGCTATAACTAATTGGTGTTTAATTGTTTCAGGTATGCAGCCTTTGTCAAAATACTATTGTGAGTATTCTCTTATCTATAAAATCAACTAAGCACAGGAAAACAAATTAAATTGGGTGTATGAACGAGGCTACTAGTGCATCCTTAACAAAAATTAACATTCGAACTCTGGAGTAAGTTTGAGTTGTAGTATTGACTCAACTTAATGTTTCGTTTTAGCGTTTTAATGTGTTTCATTTTTGTCCTGTGGAGGAAGCCCCATATACTTTAAAAGGGAACCAAGCCGAAAGACATATTCCGGTACAGCTCTTATTAGGTAATAAATAGACAATACCATGCTCAAAAATATTTCACAGTTTTAGCGTCATTTTTGTGACTTGTCTTACTTTTCGAAACATTGAAATAATATTAATTAAGATCTATTTTTGCATGTATTAAAAAAAATATATACTCAAGTACATAAGACACTCATGCTTTTGTTTACAAAATGAATGTTAAAACCCTTACGGCTAGAAAACCAACGTTGCATTCTTAAATCGTGTCAAATTTAATTAATGTGTTTTCTAACAACACACTGGTAAAATGGTAATGCTTGTATGTATAATCGAAAACTGAGTAAACGAGTAATCTAAAAGAATGTTAATAAAGGGATAGATTACTTTGAGAGAAATTACTTAAAGACATTTAATGTCCTTTTCACCGATTGAAACAATCTGAAAAATAAAATATTTTAAAAAAACTCAACTTAATTTAAGTGTATTCAGAAATTTTAAGGCTATTTAAAAGTGTGTATGAACCAGAAAATTGTTTGTACAAATAGTAGCTTTAAGTAAAATAACAAAATGTCAAACTGTCAGAAACAACTTTCAAATGTCTCGTTAATTTATTAAACAAATGAATGTATAAAGCTACTTTATTGAGTTGACTTTAAAGTATAATTGTAGAGAATATTTCATGGTAACTAAGTGAAAATATACAAATGTTTCGTGTCAAAGAAAAAGAATATTAAGACAGTGCAGCCGGCAGACAGGGTTAGGTAGAGGGGAGTCTTTGTGCTGTTAATTGTAAGGGTTGAAGAAGAGGCTGGAGGAGTTGTCTCTTTATTCTTAAAAAGGTTGTCCAGTCTAATGAACCTTTATGGAATTTACATAATTTCTTAAAGGTAAATTTAATGCTTTAAGTTTCACTGAGAAGTCATATTCCGTTTACAGAAGATTCTTTTCGTCTTATCTTCAGATACAGTTGTTCTAATTGATTCGGGATGGTTACAATTTGTGAACTTTGTTTAACATTACGCTCGAAGGTAATACCTATGGTTGTGTATTTTCTTATGCATAAGAGAAAGTTCCTTTTTTGGAAATGACAGGGAATGTATAAGGGGTTAAGTGAGAACAGGAACCTTTCCCTTTGTCGAAATAACATAGATGACCCTTCAAGTTAGAAAGTAAAAGCCTATTTCACAGTTCGTTGTTGTTGAATTGATCTCTAAGTCTAAATAGCTGCAACGTATGTATACTAGTGTGCCACCTTAAACCTCTACTATTTCACGTTAGAACATATCTACAGCCTCTGCAGTGAACCGTAACTTCAGACTCTCCGTAACTCTCGTAACACCTTGCAATACAAGTGTTATCCAACATACGACAAAACCTTGTGAGATTACACTAGAAATAGCTTAATTTTCCTGAACGTTTTTTAAATTGTTCTTAACTTTGTATTGTTTGTATGCTTCATTGACTAACTCTAACGCCCACGTGCTTAATAATAATGCCAATGCACTTACTTTCTCTCATGATTCTTCTCTATAGCCCTGTGTAAATGGTAAAGGATGCACAGGTAAATACTCTCTAAAGGGTCTTTGCTGATTCAAGTTAGCTCCCAACTCGTGTCTCCCAGGACCTCTACAATTTCATGCTTAATTGGCCGCAGTGAACTTCCCAAGTAGGTTAATGAAGCATTTAAAGTGTTATTACATTGCAGGTTGTAGTTGTCAATTAATAATCGGTTATCCCTAAGATCGGTCGTCTGTTGAGCTACACAATGCTTTTCAGTTTAAATCCTGTAAAAGTAGGTACCAATTGTCTTACTGATTGAGAGTACGCCGTTGATAAAAAGGTACGGTTGTGTAGTTGCGTATTGTGAAAAATACTGGGCTAGTATTAACTACAGATTCTTGTATTACAAAAAAAATAACGGCTGGGAGAAAATATCAAAAGTGTTTTCAAAAATAACTCACGATATTTATTGGGTTTAACCTTTTATTTATAAAGAATGAGTATTGAAAGTTGAAACAATTTCGTTTTATACTGTAGAGAAATAACCCACAAGGTTATAAATTGGACACTCTACATTTTGACCCTTTAAAAGTACAAAGAACACTCACAAAGATATGACCATCAAACGTCGTATGATTATAAATTTGACGTACACTCAGACACGTCAATGATAGAATCTAAAATAACCTACTACATAATGTTAGTTTAACTTTACTGACGATATTTAAAAATCATAAAATACAAACATGTTTTCATTTTTTTGAATATATTTTTTATTAAAGTATTCTGATTGATGTTATTCAGTTGATGCACACAACATTGCATATAAATACTATCTAAACATTTATACCTATGTCAAACTTAAACATTATTGAATGAAGTTATCTTCTTGACGGTCAAGGCAGTAGTGTGTGTTTTCTGGCAGTTTATTGAAGAGGTGAACTCCTCCACCTGAGGATCGTGACTTATTGAAAGACTTCCTCACTCTTCCTTTATTGTTAAAACTCTCTACTTCTAGCGTTCCTCATACACTCCTAAGATTTTAACATTGTTATTTATGGTTTGTTGTTTTAGTTAAGCTATATTTCTTTATTGTTGGTAGTCAAGTGTGTACCGCAATTTAATAAGCCCGCCTGATAAATCTGAGTAAAACAATTAATAGAATAGATGGATTGCAATTTAGTTTGCCATGAAACATATCGCAAAGCTGCCTAGGAAAAATTGAATTCATATGAAGGTTCTTTTTTGGAAATTTCAGTTTTCATAGGAGTTTTGTATCTAATTATTTAGATTGTTGGCTGATAAGAAAGCTGTATTATTGATGCCCACCGTATCTCTGTTGGAATATTACATGTTGGGTCTTGGATATTGTTGCACATGACACATGATTGACGCCTGTTAAGTTGTATGAATACTATATGAATGAAAACACTGAACTTCAAATATGAATTGTTTATTTGAACTGAATATGGACGTGTGCAGGAACAATGTAACAAAGTGTAACTCGTTGGTTATTATTAAAGTGGACTGTCTGAGCCAATATCATTCCAAAGTCTAAGTGTTTAATTCGATCTAATATTTGTATTTTGTCAGACACCAAGTGATCTATAGATTATGGTCAAATGGCTATCCCGCTAGCTAAAACACCTGGTCAAGGGTTTCTTAAGACAGATTTGTTGTGTTTACACCATAATAAATCAAAGCCTAAGGTATTGACATTAAAACTAGTACACGCCCTAATAAACGAACGTTAGAATAGCTGGAATTGCCTTAGCCGTACTAGGAAATCTTTATTGAAATGTCCTTCAGATTCTCCGTACAAGATGAAGTGGGGTAAGCCATCCATCACCTACCTTTCACCCTGCCACCCTCATTTAATGCGATATTAACAGCTTTTTACTTCACTTTAGCCCAAGTTCCTTTTATAGTTTGTTTATTTTTAATCGTTCTTTGACATAAACTCTTTGACGTAGAACTAATCCATCACTACCAGACACGAAGATGAAGGGCACTTAAGTACTGACGTGAAGGGAATGGATTCCTTCCCCTACATATGCCATTTACGCTTTAGCCTACAGCCTGAGATTACGTAAAAGAGCTAATAAGTTTTGATACACGAATATGTGAACAATGTGGCCTCATATTTGAGTGCTCTTACCTCGAGTATTGGTTGGGAAGGTCGATCCAGCCAAATGTAAGTTACTACCATTACTTCAGATGCACTTTTAAAACAAGTTGTATGTGGCTGATGTTGAAATTTATCTCCAAGGTCTAGACGATTGACAAGATAATTTCCTCGGTCTTAATTTAGCACCATACGGAAATGTTAATTTGCCCCGAAGTAAATATGACGCCAAACTGTGTTAGTTTTGGCTAGCCGTGGATACGTGCTTCGCCACGGAAAACATATTTAGTATTATGACTGCTATAAGGAGCTATTGATCCTTGCACTTGTTCCTGCATTATCAAAGTGGGCTAGCTGAAGTTCTTGTTCTTCGTACGGTAGTGTTCAATGCTATATTGTAGCGATAAAGTTTAATGTTATATTTAGTTACCTGTGCCAATTGTGTAGCACACGTAGACTTATAACATAACTACGCTGCATAAGCTTCACCACGGAGAGGTCGGTAAACAAAGAAACCAGATTAAAAATAACTGTTTAAAAATACGCTTCGTTTACAAAGTAAAAGCAATTTTGAGATTTTCACAAAGAATTATTTTTTATTCATTTAAAATGGGTTGTATTGAATCTTGTAATATTATTTTATAGTTATGCAAATAAAACAAATTGTTTATACTATACTATATTTTAATTGCAGCAGTTAAACATTTTAAAATAGGATTGTGTAAAGTGCTAAGACTGTCCGAATAGATCAAACTCAAGTAATTTAGGGCCAGAACATGTAGAAATGTTTATGTATAGTAAACGTAATAAACATCAATTTTACGCTTAAATCGACAATTTATCTCTTTGTAGAAATGCTTACAATAATACTCATTATTCAAAATTATCAGTATTCAAATATAATAATTACCTGCATTATATGGATTACAAACATGGAAGCATGTATCATAAGTGATATTAATGGTCAACAAAACCTGTCGTTGGTGAGGCAAAACCGATGCGCAGTCTTATCTGTGGAATCTAGAGAGCGTATCACACACCCCCACGGTGCATCGGTTGCGTGCACTTTGCAAAGGTACCAAATTTGATGCGTGCGCAGCGAAGAAACCGCCCTCCCAACGGACTTGTATGACAACCTGCCGGGGGGCTAGCTTTGATGGGCGCGGTGATGGGTGAGTATGGGGAACTAACTCAAGTGAGAGACTGTAGAGTGTAGCAATGCACCGGCAAAACTTTATCAGAACCCACTTTGGTCCCTTGCCATTTATTTTGAGGATATCTAAAGACACACTGCGTATAATGGGCTAAACACAGTTTTGACATCATAACTTCAGCCTATTTCGAGTTACTTCCGTTCCAACATGCCTTTAAAACGTTTTCACAGCCCACTTTTGTCCCTTGAAATTTATTTTGTGGATGCTGTGTGGATTAAAAATAATATAGCTACATACACACTGCGTTATAGGGTATACCCTTAAATGAAGTTGCAAAGCTATAACCTCAACCAATTTTGAGTCATAAACGTTCCAATATGTTTTAAAAACACGTTAAGTGCCTACTTTGACACTTTGCCTTTCGTTTTGTGGATGTTTTACGGATATGAAGTATAGCTAAAGAGTCAAGACACACTGCGTAATTGGGTAAACCCTGAAACGAAGTATCACCGCCACAGCTTCAGCCAATTTCGAGTTACTAGCAGTCCATTATACCTTAAGAACGTACTGATGGACAGACAGGATCTATTTTGCCGTCAATCTCGGTCTTTCAAAGGTTTAAAAAGCCAAATAACCGATGGACTCATTGCAGGCTAAAGTCTTATTTTATGTATATCGATGTTGTATTAATGAACTTATGTTGGAAAAATGAGATATTCACGCCATTAGCATGGTAAGATCCAGACCGGGATCATAAAAGGTGCGCCTGTTCCCAAAATACCTTTAGAACATATGTACTATACTGTACGTAGCCTACATATACCATGTGTACCGAGTGTCTTAAAATCTGCTTACCGAAATAGAATTAACTTGTTAATAGCTGAGGTCATGTAACTCCAGCAAAAGTAATAAAAAAAACAGGAAGCGCAAAATGCTTCTTAAGGTTCAACATTTGACGACAAAAGTGTCGGAGTCTTCAAAAGATTTTGTTTATCGTTTGTTTGTTTTACAGGATGGAGAGTGTTCAAAAGTTCATTGGATAAAATTTACTTGATCCTAACATTTTACCACACGAAAATTAATATCCATCCAGAGAGCAGGAAACAATAATAGAAAACAGTAAAACCCTTGAAGTTGAAAAATTAAACTGATAATCCAAAAACTGATCGTTAGCGTTGAAGGGCTCTTGAAAAACTCAACTCATTAATCATGATTCATTTTGTAGGAACCAGAGAGTTTGGAAGGGAGGGGGCTGAGCGCTGTTGTTAATTTATCTTCCTTTCCTTATTGCGTTTAGACTCAAAACCACTGAACGAATTTGTCATTTTGAAAGAAACCATATCAAACAAAAGTCTTAAGGTGTAATACAATGGTAAAGTTCTTTTTTAGGAAATTTCTTGATAAACTTAGCTTAACCATAAGGCAAAATATAAATAATAAATAGGCTTTGTAAGGGTTGAGAACAATACATTATAGACGAAATGGGCCGAGCCCAACCTTGTAAATAACTTACATATAGACAGACGGTTGTCATTGGGAGTCAATTGTATGTGTTCGTTGGACCGTTTTAAAGGATAGTTTAAAACAAGTTAATTAAATGAAACGATATCGTGACCAATACATTGAAAAACAAAACGAAAACATTTCATCAGGCTTAAGTTGTTGATTATATCTTGACAGTTGAACGCGTCTAGAATGGCATTTAGAAGACATTCATTTAAGAAGTTGATAGATTTAATCAAGATCGAGACCAACTAATAGAGATAACGAGCTGACAACATTCATCAGGTTTTGGTTATTGGTTATATCTGTACCTCCTATGATTCTGCAGCACCTCAGCAAACAGCGAGTTCGTTACGGTCAGGGTTGGTACGCTTGTGACATTTTCTTTGTCGAAAATCCTTCCCACAGCTAAGTTCTTATAATCTAGACAGTAAAGTCGTTCCTGTTGTAAGAATACATGTACATCATAGATTAGTATTTATACCAAATAAGAATCTAGATTGAAATATAGCGACTTGATATCTATAAGAACAAAAGCGCCTGTTTGCTCTTGCGCATGTGAGTCTTAAAAACACACAACATATTTGAGTGTTAAAAATTATTGAGTTACTTTATAATGATAAAACCTTGTTTGGAAACTGTATTTTGAATTTCTTTTACTGTACGATAAAACACCTTCTTACTCAGCTTGTTTGTAGAGTCTTTTATTTTTCATGTTCTTTCATTTAACCAATTGATAACATGTATTTATTAATACGTTTATTAGGCTTAACAGGTACATGAGTTAAGCAATCCAGACAAGTTTTAATGTTTGTTAGTTGATCTAAAAATGTGGGAAAACTGCGGTTTTGAACCTATTAAAACGTGATCAAGCGAGAAAGTTTTATTAAGTGCTTCACATCAATCTCAGTATAAGATGAAGTGGTGCTGAAAGATCCATCATCTTTGCTCTTCTCATGTGAAGTCATCTATTTAATTTCTCAACTTTATAACTTAAACATTTTTTGTCAAACCATTTTGAATTGTATGTAGGTAATGAGGTTTGCCTTCGTAGCATGTGCTTCTTTTTAGCGTATTGTTGTTTTTAACATATGTTTAATAAATTAATACTTAATTTAACTTAATTTTAAATCAAATCACATAAATAACTTAAGAGCAATTCAATTTTGAACATTTCAAACGGCCGCCATTTTGGAATTTGATTATTCAAAAACCTACTTAATTATATACCTATTTCTAAATTATAATGTTTTTCTATTTAGAAATTTGTACTTCAGTTATTTTAACAAAGTTTGGGGAAAATCAGTGTATTGTATAAGCTAAATTACTACACTCAAACAAACTCAATTTTTTATATAGTAAAATTTTTTTTAACTTTGGGAAAGTACAGTAATTAATACAGTTTTCATTTAATACAAAATACACTTATAACATGCCGTTTGGTTATACAGTAGTTGATTTTCTATTACGTCGTAGCTCCTAAAACGAATAGGACAATAAGAATTATTGTCGGTAAATAGTAAGCTTTTACTGAGTTCAAGTTAGTGAAAGCTAAGAATAGAATCTAAGCATGGTTTCGTCTTAGAATGTCTAGATTATTGATTGACTGCACCACTCCCAAAACCTCCTCGTAACCCCCAGTTTATAGTCTCTTTTTACTTAGATTAGTTGTGAAACTCTAGAAATCAAACTCGTTTTGCGTTTCAACATGCATTTGTACTTTTACACTGATTTTTTTAACGGCAAACATTGTGGTTTCTTTGAAGAAAATGGTTAACATGTAAAACTATTGAATGAGAGAAATGCTCATCTTCTTAACTTACGTGCTTCAAAATATCTAGACATTTATGAATGTAAACCATAGAACTAAAGTATGGACCCTTAAAATTATAACATTTCTTTCGCCGAAAGCTTATTTAATAAACAACTATATATAATCCGCCATTTTGTTTGTCATATTTTATTGTTTAAATTCAAAGAAAACTTGACGTGTGTAAACCTAAATGTTTACGCAGTAAACCTATGAACAAAGTCATCAAAACTGTCACTTTAACTGGTCAAACGGCTGTAGTTCTAAAACGGTATACATCATGGAAATCATGTGGGCAAACGCCATTTAGATACGAGTATCATTTTGTAACAAACTTGTTAAAACCGCGCTTGGTACTTGGTTACGCGTGTTGTACATATTGAACCAGTGGAGTACTAATCTTTCTGTTATACAACTGTCTTAAGATTTTATGTCTTTAGTAAATTTTAGTATTATATGCATCTTTTGAATTACAGCTGTATAAACGGTTTGAGGCCGCAATTACGCTTTATTTAACCTGTTAAACATTATCGATTTTTTTTGCAGAAGCTACATTTCGTACGCAAATTATCTTTGATTTAAACATAAAGTATGAAAAACAAAATGGTGATTGTATAATTAGCAAATAAGAAACAATATCATACATTATCGCTGGGAGTTTACACACACCCTTTACCTGTACATTGTTTATATTAATATTTCCTTATACACAAAAGGTGTTTTCACTGTAATTTTCTTGTGGTATATATAATGACATTAAAATTATCCTAAATGTTGGATTGACACTCTTTATATTGAGTATACTTGGATTTCCGTGAAAATATCGGCAAGAGGAACTTGAGGTATCAGAGGGATTACACGAGGAGCTTACACCACAGCAGCACTATCTGGAACAAGCTCCAGTGAGATCCTCTCATATGTGGTTTCACCAATGCTCGTCACTTCACCAACCAAACCCTTCAATGTCCACAAAATGTTCGAAGAACTTGAAACATAAAGCTGGGTTTAAATAGTAGAGTGTGTGTTCGACGTTTTGTTCGATTACTATTTTTCTCGGGTTAGGAGAGTTTTTTTATCTAGCTCTAACTTTAAGGTCGATGTACCAAAATATACATTTATTTAGTATAAAGTTTAAAGTTTAACATATTATTATATATGTGATAGATGAAACAGAAATATTGTTTTTCAAAGTTACAACCGAACTGGGTTATTTAATCAGAGTTAGAATTAAAGTTATTTCGTTCTAAGAAAGGTCAGGACGTCTAGACCATTAAAATACCACGTAAATCAACGACGTACTTTAAACCCTTATTATGTCTAATTTTAATCAACATCATTAAAATATTAAATATTTGTGGTGATGCAATCTTTCTTTATGCAGGTGAAACTACAGTTTTAGCCAAAACGCAGAGCTGCATGGTTAGAGGTTAACGGAAAATGACATGAATAACAAAATAAAAAACTTTAGTTTCACCAAAACTTTTTAAAAGATTACTCATATATAGGTAAAACTAATTTTATGAATACATGTGGCAAACCTATAATAATAATGTATGAATTTGATTTTAATAAATTATCTTGTGATAAATTTAGACAATCTTAATCCTTCCTTTTCATACCTTTTATATGAAACCCTTATGCCTGAGTTAATAGATACATACTTTAATAGACAGATAAGTACAACAATGTTAGAATATGCCATATTAACCTAGGAATTTATTACAATCAGAGTTTACGTTGAGTTTGCTTGTGTGTGACTTATTTGTTGTAAATAAGTTCATTTCCTTCCTATACCTCTCTTGAAAAAGTTTGTCACAAACGAAATATAGAGTTGTTTTATGTACCTCCCCTTTTGTCCTTTCCCATATCCTTTTTTCAGGGTAATGTATAAGCCTATTGCCATTTCCTCTTGAAGAGAAACTTATAACTTATTTACAGAGCAGTGGTTGGGGGGGAAGGGGTTGGACGATGAAACCAAAACCTTTTTATAGGGCAAAACCATCTTTGGTCCGTCAGTATTTGATATATTTTAAACCAATTGTTAATTATTTACCAGCTGACAGATCTCTCAACAATAAATAATTAATCGTGCCTCGCCAACTACAAGCAGAGAGGTGAGTGGATGGTAACAGGTCCATACATTCAACTGTGTCTTGATAGGTGACAGCAGTTGCTGACCTCACTGCTACCCTCATCCCTTCCCCTCCCTTGCAGTCATCATACTCAACGTGCTTCCTATCAGTTATTCATGTTGCTAGCTATCCATTTTTTGCTGAAAATTATTAACCTTTTATAACTACCAATTGTAAATAAACGTCTTTCCAAATAATTGTGTGCTTTCTGCAATTACCCAGAAGGGTAAACTAGCTGAATATTGAATAGACGAACGGTATTTAGAACTCTGTTTAGGCGGTATTACAAACTTACTTAGAGTGGAAAAAATTGGCCTATTTTAAGCAGGCTCTAAAAGAAAAGTAGTTTTTGAGACTTCTGCTTCAAACTTGTTCTTGAGTCTTCAGTCATAGCCAAATGTCGTAACGTACATACTATTTTAAACTGTATTATTATTAAGGTATATTTTTAAATAATGTTTTGTAATTATTCAACTGATACATGCCATTTGATGGCCAACTAGTAGTTTATGTATACTACTTACTTTCTAGAATTCATATTAATTACCCATTAGGGTTAATGTAGAAGGGGTAAAACCGTTGCGCTCTATATAGTGAAGTGCGGTTAGAGAACGCTACTGTGTTCGCTAGCGGTAACAAGCGATCACTTTAAGTGCATGACACCGTAGTGAGTTACAAATAGCGTCGACCTAGCGCAATAATTCGGTGATACTGGCGGTCTTTAAGTCAAGCGGTGTTCTAAACATTGGAAAATTGCAGTTTTATTTATGTGAAGATATTTAAATTCTTTTGTTAGTACTAATAAAAGTGTTTTACAATTACCTTTCGAAATACTGATTTTGAGTGTGGATTTTTCGATTACAACAGTAATTCGTTTCTTCTTTGAACAGGGTTATTACAAATGATGTTCCTGATTTCGACTATAAATATTACTGGGTGAATTTGCTTTTGGACCATTTTAATTGGTACAATTGGAAAGACAAACTCATTAAGTTTTATTAATACTGGTTTGGGTGCGTATCTGCTGTTTCGTAAGTAAATTGATGTGCGCGTTGTGTAATGGTTGAGTTTGAACACAGTAATGCTTGTTGTGTAATGGCTTATTGCATTAACCAATTTTTTATTAGTTTGCAACCAATTTTTAGAACCATGCTTAATGAAGATCCTCGTAGTAACCAATTTAATGACAAGTAGTAATTGAATTTAAAAACATACGTTTGCATTTGTAATGCAATGTTACTAATGCTCACAATTTGTGCTTGGGACATGGCTCGGGCGCGGAGGTCCGAATGATGACGTACTCCTGTACTAGCCTCCAATGTCTTCGGATAACGCTCCCTGTAAATTTTTCTTGTGGCGATACATCAAATATAAAGTGTACACACCACCATAACCATTAGTAAACCTGAGATGCAGCAACAGATAACCAATGCCATCGAAACAAAGGATCAAGAAACACTTTTATCAACGTATGGCAAGGGGTTTGACTATATAATTGAAATATTTTGTAGCACAATCGGTACTCATATGAAAAACTGATATTTATAAATACTTGTGACGAAACTTTTTGAGTTTTCTTAAAACGTAACTATTTTGTTTCTTTGTATAACATATAAAACTAAATTTTATATACACTTGAAATCGTGAACATCATTTATAATAACCCTGTAGTTCAAGTTAAAACAATATGTTCATGTTTATAGTACATGTTTTTTCTTCATCCACGTGTTCTCTCAAGCACACCAGATTCGGCGTTTCAAAACGTAAAACAAGATGCACGTTTTGAAACGGCACAAGTTTAGAGGGAAGAGGACGGAAATTTAACTTGCAAACCAATTGTGTAGCTTGTTTGTACAACAATTCGCAAGTTGATGGGCACGCTAGCCGACCTTTAATGTTGCTAACTGTGCTTCAACCACACTCCAACTCTGACAAGCAGTTTCCAGGGCCACTTTACATCAATCAGAACAATCATAGCACAGTCGGAAACAGGAAATACTATATTAATTGTATAAGATATATAAACTTAAGCTTCACTAACGCTGATAGTTTAAAAACTCTATCATTACTTTCTCAGATCTATTTTAACGGTTTTTAATATATCCAGGTGTAAGCTTGCCGTATAACTATAAAAATGCTCGTGGAAAAAAATTGTTAACTTTTTAGATTAACTACAAAACCATTTTTTGTCTTTGTCCAGTTATTTTCTGAAATAGTGGTTTGGTTTGGCTTACAGCTTTAATGTCATGTAACAAAAAAGCCATTTGAAAAGGACAACGATAAAGACAAAGGATTATCACCGCTCTAATTAAGATACGAGGAAAGCCTCTAATTTATGTTTCTTTCAGTTGTTCATAATTACCTGCTTTTGTAAGTCGACCTGCTGCTCCCTTGTTCACACTTTCTTGCAAATGACATAGCTATAGACGTATTTCAATGCTTTATATAATAGAACCAGAAAATACATCGTACTTTTTTGGAATTTCTTTATAACTTGGAGGGGTTTTAACCTCTAAAACATTTTCCGCGTTTTTCAGTACTTTTTATTGTTTACGCCAATGGCGTTTTTTGATTTAGACACTTAACCTCGCCAACTGCTTTACATTTTTGGGAACCGGAAATTCGCTGATAGGTCTAGTTTTTCCGGGTCTACCGACAGAGTGTTTTGGAAATGCGGTGTCCCAAAATTCGATCTGGTCGGATGCTACTATCATTTTCGCTGGATTGATAGTCAAACCGGCTTGTTTCAGGCGTTCTAAGACACATTGAACATGTTGTTTGTGCTCTTCAAAGGTCTTTGAGTATATGACTATGTCGTCGAAAAGGCATATACGAATTTGAATTTATCCAAATATTTTGTTTATTAAGGTTGTGAGTGCCATGCTACCGTTGGCCAGACCAAAAGGTAGGTAATTAAATTGATACTGGTTCCATGGCACAACGAAGGCTGTGTAATGCTTACTTTCTTCGGCTAAAGGAATCTGATTATACGCGGAGTTCAGATTATACGGGCTGTGTGGGCATTACCAAATGCTTTTTAGGAAAGCGGTTCAAACCCATGTGCATGCGCCGGGAATTAATGCATGCGCCCATGTGCATGTTCCGGTGACCATGTGCTTTGCAAGCCGTGAATCTACTCACTGTCCAGCCACGGACGCAGGTATATATTTTATAAGTTCGAAAAATTAAACTTGGCTCTATGTATAGTTTTGTGTGGTATTTTAGTACGCGTATTGTTTCAAAACAGTACGGCATATCCGCGTATTTATCCCATTTTTAAGAGTTATTGTTAAACAGTTGTATTTATTGAGAATACTGTACAAATTAGTACATACATAAAAAATATTAGGTAATTTATTTAATGATTATGTTGTTTGAAACGATACTTCAACAACAGTCGTTTCTTTATTTGGTTAGTGACAAACCTTTCTTACTGTGTATGGTTAGATTTAAGTAAATGAGGTTTAATTGAAGTTACGTTTATCGGGTTTGCTTTAAGGTTTCCTGTGTTTTCAGAAATTAAGTACATAATATACCCTGTATAAGCCTTTTAGAGCTTTACATGTCAAGAATTAACATATTTAATTACGCCAGGTTTTGTTATTCATAACAACCCCATGTTTGCTTTAGATCGACTGAAAGATTTTTAGCGTGCTTTGTCACATGTAATAGGAATAGTATAATATACATTTTGGCTTATTTTGGGCTTTTGATGTCCATAAAACAAAGGTTGTTGGGGTAAATTTAGCTTTTTAAATATAAGCGTAACTGTTCAAATGTTAACTTTATGGTCAAAACAGTTAAAACCATGCCATTAAATGTTTCCGACGGCCATTGAAATGATGGCTAACGGAAATGACGACTTAAACGTGTATACCCGTCTTAGAACACAAAAATGGCTGCCAGCACATTCATTTTAAGATTTTAACAATTTGAATTTCAGGTCCTGTTTGAAGTATCCTAAAACAATCTAAAATTACTTAAAAGAATACTTATATAGTTGGTATATTAGCTAACGAATCAATACCACCTTAAAATTCAATACATTTTATTCACCGTTGAAGTTTTTGTTATTTAGCTACATGTTAGCTACACTATCTACTTAGATTTTCTAAAACTTTCGGCAGATGTTCTGCCAATTTTTCATTCAGATGATAATAATGATTTAAATAGAAATGTCCTTTGTCCAAGTCTCAGCCCAAAAACAAGGTGTCTAGCACAAAAACAAGCCAAACCAGTCTCTCCCTGCCTCCAGCTTGAATGACGCAAAGGTCTTTGTTCTTACTTTAGAGGCCCTCCATTCCCACCTCATTACTTTTTCCTTGCATAGCCGCAGGTATTCAAGAATACCCTCCCCGTCTCGACTGTATATTTAATGACTACATGTACATTAGGCTTTAATTAAAGCATAAAACCTGATTACATTAAATAGAATAATTTGTGTATACAGATTTTGTATATAACATTTTTGTATATACAGATTTTGTCCAAATCGTAGAAAGCTGTTATAATAACTCTTCTACAACAACAAAAAATACGAATTCATTGATACCGTTAAACAATGTTTTCTCTTTCCCTAATCGAAATGGCAGGCGAAGACATGTTTCATTGTTTGAGCAGATAAATGGTTGCAGTCGGTGTCGTTTTCTAAAAAATGAAAACAAATTTTAGATTCGGTTTTTCGGTAGTTAGAGCTTTGAAACGATGCGGTACGAGACAAATGTTGCAAACTTTTGAAAACGGTCCCTTTTGACGGCCAGTTTTAAAAAGTAAACATTTGCAACACGTATATTGTAGCATATACTTTTAAAGCTTTGATTACCCAAAAACTGAATTCGTCATTATTTTCCATAAAATTGGGGAAACGATTGCGACCGTGTCCATTTATCTGCTACAATGAGTCACATTTTGGGACCGTTAAAGGCTTTTAACGGTATCAATGGCTTCGTGTTTTTATACCTTTTTAAATAAGAATAAAAACCTTTTTAACCTTTTCATCATGGGCGTAAAATAAATATTTCTTACGGTTACCGCCTACTATCTCTATTTTGGGGTGGAGTACAAACCCTCAAAATATGCCAGAAAGTACTTAAGTTGACCTTCAAATATATCAAATCACGTTCAAAGATTTGGATAGATTTAAATGTTAAGGGAGAGGGGGGTTTGGACTCCTTGGGCGCCCAGTATACTTTTACGAAGATTATCTACACATAAACAAAGTAGTTCAGAGAATTTACCACGTCAAGCTCAAACTTGAAAGTGAGTCATTTCTATGGGGTGGAATATGTAGATCAACAATCGCCCGTACAAACAGGAAACCTGTTACAATATGGATTGAATATACCTTCAAAAGACCAGGAATCGGTAAGAGGCATCTCAAGACACGAGTACCCTTTTGTTGGCTTTGCTTAACCTCCCGTATGAAATTAAGATATGTTACCTTTGTTGTTTTTGTAATTTTGTGTTAAAAATACTTTTAAAACTTTTCGTCTTTTGCATGCATCCATACTTAAAAACAGAAAGGAATATAGTCCTTAGTTATTTTGTTTCAGGTATGTTGTGCGGTGACATAGCCAAAATCACACTATTAAAAGGATTTTATTCACTTATTATGTCTTTGAAAGAAAACATGACCGACTTAAAGTATGAACAACAAACGGAAAATATTAAAATAATGTTTTTTCAACCTACAAAATATAAATAAGCGCGTTAAGTATTTAGAGTGTACACATTTTGCTGCATTAACAAAAATATTAAAACCTCTCATTTTTATTCAATCTACAAAAAGTACTAAAACCAAAACTGCGCGTAAAAATGAATCGTGTTTACAGTGAAGTGATCAGTAGATAAGAGAGAGGATACGAAAACATAGCGAATGTGGTGCAATTAGCAAGTAACCAAAGCGGTTCTGGTGAAGTACAATAGAGGCTGCACAATGCTGGGATTACCAATACAAACCCTACATTGTACTACAATGCCACGGTGCAACAGGAGCCCACTGTTTATCAGAACCAGGAGTTTATATACATTCCAGTGTATCACATACTCTCACACTTTTACCAGTTTAGAGTAGCAAATTATAGTTACCTTTGGTTTAACTTTTATTTTTTAAGTCAGTTACAAGAATCTTATCAAAAATACCTGTGAGGCCTATCATATTACTATAATAATGTGGCCTGTTGGGTTCATCAAATAGAATTGCTACTAGCTGCCATCGTGGCATGCAGTTTTCCTGTATGCAGTATTTGCTCGTACAGCAAATACAGCTAGTACAGCAAAACTCTTTTGGTGGTAATACTTTTGTAACCACGTAATATCTAAGTGAAAAATTAAAACACAGACTTGTGTCAATTGTGGATGAACACGCTATCCGACATTTAATGTTTGTAACTGTGCTTCAACTGCGCTTTACCTCTTACAAGTAGTTCCAAGTTCCGCTTGTACATCATTAGAGCACTAAATATACATTTCTGTATATCTCTACTGAATTTATTCTATATAAGTTCATGTATAAATCATCTTAGTTTACTAGATAGTTGGCTTGAAAAAAATATGGTTTATAAATTGTCTTTTACAAGAGCTAATCTAGCTAAATTGTAAACGTTATTAAAACATTTTCTCACTTAACTAAAAATAGTTTTTGACTAAAGTAGTAGTTAAGATTTAGCTACACGTTCACAATAAGCCCTTGAACAAGAAAGAAAATTAAAAAGGGGTCGACGATAAAGACAAAGGATTATCACCGCTCTAATTAAGACACGGGGAAAGCCTCTAATTTATGTTCTTTTTCAGTTGTTCATAATTACCTGCTTTTGTAAGTCGACCTGGTGCTCCCTTGTTCGCACTTCCTGGCAAATGACAAAGCGTAAGACGTACTAATCAAGCGTATCTGCTATTCTAATTAAACCTATTTCCTACCAAAGTTATGGTAGTGAAATAAATTATGTAGGTTTAATGAAATAGAACTTAATAAATATCGTATCTAACAATTTCTGACAAATAAAGATTTTACATAATGAAACCTGGATCATTTTCTTGCAAAACCTCCCACATATTTTAGACATCTTAATATACTCGTATTGATT